>BSYQ01000002.1:2523747-3785620 GCA_030272585.1 Bryopsis sp. KO-2023
GCTGCTCAGATAAATCCTTCACTTTGTTTTTCAATTCCTCTCCCTGATCCTCAATGACTTCCGTCTGGAACAGAATTGCAAGGATTTCTGTACGGTCTCAATGAACCTTTTGCTCCTGAACAAACTTCGGTACTCAATCGTGTGACTCAGAAAAAACCGCAACAGCCGCCACAAGCTCACCTGTTCTCGGACTACACCACCCTTGAAATTTCCCTCCAGCACAATCCCGCGATTTGCTTGAATATCACCCTCAACATCCTTTTCCTCCTCACCATTTCTTCCAAAACCTTTTGTCCCAGAGATCACTTTCTCACCGATTTCCTTTCCCTCCCCCTTGACGCTAGGTCCCGACCTGAGTGTCTCAATTTCCTTTCGCAGGTTTGCTACCTCCTCTTGGCGTGACGCCAGCTCTTGCTGCAGCGCAGACTTTTCAATAACCAGTTCTTTGTTGGCTTTCTGGAGAAGCTCTACCTGTTGTGCGACAGAGGACACCTCACGAGGATGAACCTGAATTTCTACCGATGCCTCCAAACCACACACAAATCTGAAGAACCAAAATATAGAGATTTATTTGTTTTAGAGTCCTTCAATCCCTCACTGGAGTGGCAAGTTGTTACTGTAAGTACTCCACCTGCACTTCATGTTGCGACTGCGACATTTCCGCCGCCTTCGGCTGCTTGGACTTGTCTGAAATGGAATACATCTCGTCCCCCTTTTCTTTTAGCACTTTGTCGAGATTATTCAGCCTCTTTTCGACCGCCCCATTCACAGATTGCAAGCTCAATTGAGCTTTCCCACCTGAGAAAATCCACAGATCAGGACGACCTCACCGAATTTTCCATAGACACATTAGTCTTAAACCCAAACAAGCATATACAACCCCAATATCGCCATGCTGGTGATATGTATATGTCTGTGTCCTATTCTATTTCTATCTGGGTTTCTTGTGTGTGTGTGGTGCATTGTTCTTTGTACCTTCCCCATCCACAGATGATTGCCCCATGGAGCTACTTCTTTTTGCAATCGGATGCGAGTCGGACAGACTCCTCAATCCAACTGTGAAACAGCAGCTTGAATCGAATGGCCTCACTCCCAACGCGGCGTGGGGTCCATTGAAGTTCGGAACTGAGGAGCGGCCAACATGATCATGGTCCAGGTTGAGTTGACTATCGTTGGCTGGGTTTGTTCTGGCCACGAAAAGGGGGCTTCGGCTGATGGGCTCGTCAAGCAGCGTGAAGGCGTCCTGATGCGTCACGGTCGATCGCCTCGGCTCCTCCAGCTGCTTCGTTGCTTTTTGCAACGGTCCTGCATGCTCAACGCACGACAACGAAACCCTCAAACTCGTAGTGTTCCCTACATTCGCACCGTTGCCCATCTCAGTTTTGTTGTCTTCCGAAAACTCCTCCAACTGCTCTGGTCTTTCTTCGCGCAGAGTGTGTCCCAAGTCGCTTTGCTCGCTGGAAAGTGTGCGTAGAGTGTCCAAGGGGTTGTGCAAGCTCTGGATGTACATTGTCAACATAATCCGCGATAGAATCACCCTGCATTCACACCCCTCTGAGCTTGGGATCACGTGCAACACAAAATGAAAATATCCTCATTTCTTTTTTACATTAATGGTACTTTCCCTCTCCATCAACACAGGTGTCCCCCCCCTTCTATACCTTGTGCCTGCATATTTCGTGGAGAATCTCCTTGACCATTTGTAAGCTTTTTTCCCCTTCCTCGCTCGGCTTTCCAATTGCACGTGCATCAACAGCTGTGAAATGCACGTGAATGTCCGCCAGAAGCTCCCTGATATCGAGTTTTCCCTGCTCGTTGCCTTCCACCAGCAAGCTCCCCATCGACTTCGTCATCTTGGTCAGACATTTGATAACCAGGCTAGCAAATTTCTGCTGGGTGGCGGCCGAGCTCCTCTGGACTTGATGCGGCGGGTCTCTCAACAACTCAAGTAGTACGTTGAAGGAAGAGTTCGCGTTAAAAGTTTCCAGCGCCTTTTGAAGTAGAGCATCGATCGCTTTGGTCTCACGCACGACAGAAAGTCTAAAATCCACCAAGAGAGTCAACAGGCACGCGACTGTGTCTTTGACAGTGGATCTGCAAACACTCCGAGTCGCCTCTGGGATTCCGAAAAGTACCATCAAGGTGTTGAGAGTGTGTTTGAATCCCAACTTGGGGTGAAAACCTGGAGCGGAATTTGTTTCGGCGGCGGCCTCACAGATCATCTACATCATAAACACAGGTGTGGTTGCTTGGAACAGATCAAGTGCTCTTTTCAAAAATCGTGTTCAGTCGACCGTGGTTCGACGATATGAAGGTGTTGCCATCACCCAATCGAATTTGATTTTTGCTCAAACGAGCAATGCGCATATCAGTGGAAAGAAGGAGAAAAACGCAAGCTGTCCCTTTGGGAATCTTGTGTATTGAGCTCCCGGAACATTCAGAACTTCGTCCACTTGTACCCCGAAACTTGTAGCCCTCACCACATCGAGTAGTGTCATTAATTTCTTGATGAGCTCGTCAGCACGATACATCAAGACATCCATAAAGTCCTCGTGAGATCCCTCCTTTGAAGGATCCATCAAACCGGAACAAAACACCTTGAACGTCTCCGCAGATTTTTCTGATGGGCTTCCCACCACCGGTTCAATTGTTCCTGGCGAAATGTCCTCGGTTTTAGCACATGTTGCCCGATCTTCTACTTGAAGAGTTTGACTGCGGAAACCCGGGGTTATTCCTTCCCTCGTAAGCTCTGCTTTCCTTCTCTCTATCCGCTTCTCGATCAGATTATGTTGCTGGTCTGTGAGTGTCCCCAGCAGCTTCCAAATTCTGTCGCCCTCGAAGCTGTAGATTACCTCCAGGGTCCCAAGAGCAGCTTGCCTCAATTTTATGTCCCCAGCAACAGATTTTGCCAGTACACGCAGCGGTCTGAAAAGAAAAGAAACCATTGCTTACTCTTTCATAAAGAATTTGTCACTTTTCTCAGTTCTGCGCAAGGGACGTCGACAGTCGTCCGCAAGAAGCGCGATCCCATTCCAGAGAAAAAAGTCTCATGAATTTTTCTCCAGTTGATATGGTATGTATTTTTCTCGTTTTTCAGCTCGTCGACGAGCTGAAAAAAATGCAACATTCCCGTGTGTATCAGAAGCACAGGCGTCGTTGGATGCGAAAAACAACACCTTGCAGAAGCACCAATACAACGCACTCTCAGCAACTCACTGGATTAACTTGTTACTTCCAATGGCGGCCATGCCCACACTGTCGATTATATCTCCGATTGCTTGGGCGCACTCCACCTTTGTCCTGTTGTTCTTGCTGTTCATTCCTTTTGCCAAGTACGAGAAAACCTGAGGGAGGGGTAAAACTTTAGTCATCAACATCAGGAGCTCTCTATGCGCCTTTCTAATCCTGTCTTGATTGTGGCCGCTGTTTTCCACGAGGACGGGAGTCAGAATGCGACCTTCGTACTCGCTCATTCTGTATCCTCTCTTTATCATGATTCCCAGTAAGGTTTTCAACATGTCCAATGTCTTTACCAGACTCTGGGTGTTGCCTTCCACGATTCGCATGGCCGCCCATCTGCAAAACCAGTAAAAATGAAAACTTCTCAAACCTCCCACTAAAGCTCTATTAGAAAATGCAAAACCAAAGAAGGGGAAATTGACGTTTTCTGGTATTGAGATAACACACAATTTTAAACACTCAGCAGAAGAGACTCATGTTGCGCGCGAGCAACAGAAATTTATCGGCACAGTTGTTGTGTTTCCCATTTTTCCCCACACCTGAAAATGAGATCCACGCAAGATAGGACTTCGTCATATTGAGTGTCAACAGACGCTTTTATCCTGTCCGCTGCTTGACACTTGTGTTTAAACTCTTTGGAAAAGAGCAACCGTCCGATCGCTGGAGAAACCAAGGGCTCCAAATCACGTCTCAGCATCGTTTCCTGCTTGAGCGTGAATCGCTCAAACTTTCCATTATTCTGAAACAGCACACAATACAGCAAAACGAACGACGGAAATTAGAGAGCTGGAATCTTCCGTTGACTTACCTCTACGCTCCAAAGTATTTTCAAGGAATAGGCTGTTGATAAAAAGCACTACTATCCTCTTACCCATCTTTTTGTCGCTCTACCATCTTTTTGAGCGTTCAGGACGAAAAGAGATTGCTCGGCGGCTGTCAAACAGTCGCAAGATTTGCACCTCGTCGACAACGCTTTCATTTCAACGAGTGTGTTTCCCTGACAAGTTGCAACACTTTTGTATGGAGGACAGCAACTCGGTCAAAAATACTCACGTGGATTGAAATCTGGAATGCTGACGAATGACGGTTTTGACGTCACTTCATCCTACAGATTTTGTTGTTGTTATGATATAAATTTGACGACCTTGGCAGTTTGGGATATTTTTCATAAAGAGAACAAACAAGACATTGACGATTTGGTTTCATCCAAACACTGACGATCAGTGCCAAAATGAAAATGAGAATATAATCTTTGTGACGACAGTTAGGGAAACGACCTGATCGAGTCGACGACTTCCAGAAGGCGGCGGACGTAGTTCGTTTACCATTGAATAAATAAGCATGTTTTTTCACCCTGTGTGGAAAGAATCTGGACTGGAGGATAGGAATGTCTACTTTGTTATGAAAAAAGTCTCACATTAGGCTGTCTTCCCAATTCCTTTAACCTGCTACGTTTCTTCCACACCCAGAGATCGAAAACCTTTACAGAAATGTAAAACCCTCGTTTAACCCTTCAAACAAACGGTGCCAAAAAACAAAGCACCTAAGCAGAACGCACGTTCATCAAACTGGCGAAAATACCGCCCCCAACTCGCGCCGAAGTTGTTCCGCGGGAAGCACCATCCATCCGAAAACACGAAAATCCCAAGGGGAAGGTTGGCGCTGCCGATTTATATACTGAAAAATAGCTTTCGAAGAGGGCGACCAACCTCCCCAATCGCAGAGCTTCGGTAACAGCACGAGCAAATTAAAAGCGCTGGAAACCCCAGTGCGACAAACGGAATGATGCGTATGGTCAGAACCATGATCCTACATCACCCGCGAAAACCAACGTGCCACGCTCGTCGCTGTAGGAACACTCGGATCACCCGGCAAAAACCAGAACTGCTCGGACGAGCCGCCATGGCCTTCCCAGTCGCGTACCCGAAGCTCCTCATAACGATCCAACACCGCGACCAGTTCAACGAATCCACGACAGTCGAATTTCCTGACCCGCAAAGTATCCGAGGTTTGACCCTTCGCCTTGAAACGCCGTTCTTTGAAAGTCACCGACGAGAAATTCCACTGATAGTCGCCGACCCGAGTATCAAAACTCGAATCGGCGTGCGAAAAGAATATCACATCCAGAATACAAATCAAATAGGGACGGATGCTTTCTGCATCGTTCCCAACCACACCTTTCTTGGCCCACGACCACAACCAGTCTGTGGGAAAGTCTCTAGGCTGTTTCTCCTTAGCCTCCACCGGAACTTTTATGAGCCAAGCCTGCTTTAGGCGGGCGGTCAATGAGTCATGCGCGGAGAATGTGGAACCGAGCCAGCGGTGGACAGCAGACGTGGGCGCCGACCCGTTGGACCGGACCGGCAACCACTTTCTGGACCAGAAATGACCTTTATTAGATAGGTGTCGGACCTGTCTAGACCGATCCGACACCTGTCTAATAAAAGTCATTTCCGGTCCAGTAAAGGTACACGTTTATTGGACCGGGTCGGACCTGTCCACCCTTTTTTCCTTCTCAATTGCGTCCTGTCCAGACCGGTCTGGACAAGTGATTTCCTGTCTTATAAAGGCGTAGAAGCCGCTAATTAGTTACCTGGACAAGTGTGACGCTCGGTACACCTGTTTTAGACCGGCTCCAGGTCGGTTTGGACAAGTGGGCTGCCTGTCCAGACCGACCTCGCGCCTGTCTAGAACAGGTCACACAATTAAGCACTTTTAGCGTGCTAATTGTGTATCAATTGACTGGGAACTGAGTTAACTAATTAAACAACAAGTAATAATGTTACATGTATTTTTATTGCATGAATGACGTGAGCCAAGCTCACCAACCACCGACTGGAAGGAGTCGGTGGACTCTGGGAGGACTCGAACTCGGGTTGGCTAAGTCCGAGTCGAGAGCACTACGAGATAGCGGACCCCACCATAGGGACGCTCAAATGGGGTCCGCTACCTTTAAGTACCTACTTTTTGTAATGGAAAATAACTTGGCGTTTTTTTGCCGGACAGGTTGGCCGGTCCTTAGACAGGTTGGACCGGACCGGACCGGTTTTTCGCTGCTGGTCCGTTCGGGCCCAGGTCTGGTGGACAGTACTAATGGCGGAGAGGTAGTTGCTCATAGACCTCGGCGCCACTCTCCCTTCATTTCGAAGAAATAAGATATACGCATAAATGCGAACAGGGCGAGCAGGCACACAACACCAACCTCTCGACCGAGCAAACCCGAGCCATTTTCGAAAGCGCATCCATATAGATCTCCGGCCGCCAGGGCTATTCGATAACGCTAACTCCCCAAACAGCACCCTCCGTTCGACGTCCGACAACTCGCCAAACTGAGGTAACTCCTCGTTGGTCCAATCAACACATCCCTTCAATTCACTCCACAAACCTTGGAGCCAGATCTCGTCTTGCGAATCACGCCCACCATCATATTCCAACGGCCCTGGGGAAAAGGCTCGCTCTCCCTGCCTAGTGGTGGGAACAATGGATTCGCCCACGCTGGAACCACTGCATACTCCTGGAAGCACACGAACATCAGACGAAACTAGGGGGCTGACGGCCACATGGGCATCAGCACTGTCGCAGTCACTTGAGGTAAGGAGCGCAACAGGTCCCCTAACTGCGAAAGGAGACGGATCGGTGGGTGGCACCATGCATGTCCCTGGGACCACTCCAAGGCACTGAACGCTTCGCTCTCCGCCATCGGATCGCCCCACTCTGCATTGTAACGGAACACCACTCGGCTCCACTGCGACGCAAACCTGTCGAGATCGAACGGTCCCCACCATCGGTTGAACTGATCCAACCATTTCCGATTGACTAGATAATCCTCCTCCGAATTCGTTCTCGATAACCTGTCCGCCCACACATTCTCCTTGGACGGAATCCACTCTAGCTGCAACGCAATCCGCTCTGACTCCAAGATGCGGTACAACAACCTCAATGGCCCCATCAGCCTCTGGCTCTTCGTCGTCATCTTCAACAAGATGGATAACACCACCTGGGAGTCGGTCAACAGGCGCACTGTCCGATTCTCCAACGATTTGTGGAACACGCGAATCGCTGCCTCCACTGCTCTCAACTCGAGCATATTTATGTGCTCGCTCTTCTCGTCGTTTGACCAAATGCCCCGCGCCAGGACAGGAACGCTTTCCTTGGCCCACGGATCCACCAGGTGGGACCCCCAACCACTCATCGACGCATCTGTATAAAGACTGATCGTCGTTGGGACCTTCCAGTAAACCGATGATGTGTGACGCTCGTTCATCACACTCCACACTGCCAGATCCTCCTTCGTCTCCGATGACAACTCGATTAGCGACGCCCAAGTCGCTCCCAAGGTCATCTCCCAAAACAAACTCCTGAGATGGTAGCGCGCCAACGGAATCGCCAGCCCTAGGCTCTGACACCAACCCGCAAATCGCGCCAACCTTCTTTTGGGTACCTTGCGCATCTCCTTCAATACTCGCGCCTCCCTGTGGATCCGCGCAATCTTCTCCGACGGCGCAATCACCAGGCTTTGCGCCGTATTGATCAGAAGGCCCAAATGACGAAATTGCTGCACTGCCTTCCACTAGCACTTCTTGGCCTTCCAACGCAAATGAAGATCCACCAGAATACCCAAAATTAATTCTCCCAACTCGTTCGCTGCCAGCTCGCTGTTCATTGCGCCCGCAAAATCGTCCAGGTAAGGTGATAACGTCGGAGATGGGTTGGCCATCCAATACCTCCTCAATAGACCTGGGCCCGACCGAACCGGCATCGAAAAACCGGTCCGGTCCGGTCCAACCTGTCCATGGACCGGCTGACCTGTCCGGTCCTGTCCGGTTCAGCAAAAAAACGCCGATCCTTGCAAGACCGGACAGGTTGTGAACGGTCCTGTTCTGTCCCTGTCCGGTCCAGTCAACCTTGGAAATCTGCAGAAATCTGGACCGGATTTCTGACAGATTTTCCGATCTTAGACAGGTTACACTAAGATTTCGCCTTTATTAGACAGGCGATGTGACCTGTCTAAAACCGGAACGACCCTGTCTTGACAGGGTTGTTCTCCTGTTTTAGACCGGCTCCAGGTCGGTCTGGACAGGTGGGCTGCCTGTCCCGACCGACCTGGAGCCTGTCTAGAACAGGTCGCACAATTAAGCACTTTTAACGTGCTAATTGTGTATCAATCGATTGGGAACTGATTCAATTGATTAAAGAACGAAATATTATTTATTTTTAATATTTTTAATGCATGAATGACGTGAGTCAAGCCCACCAGCCACCGACTAGAGGGAGTCGGTCGACTCAAGGAGGATTCGAACCCGGGTTGGCTAAGCTGATAGGGTAAAAGATCTACCCTAAGGAAACAGACAAAGGCCAGGCGTCGAAGACGTCCCAGGCCATAGAAGGGAACGGGGGAACTCGTTATTACACCCTTAACCCCCTCAAACACCCTCGACCCAGTGGCAGGGCTAAAGACCACAAGCAAGAAGTTTTTCCTATAGCAGTGTCCCCACCTAAGTAACCCTGGGTCGTACACATCACACTATCACACACACAGTCACGCTAAAACGCGATCAGCCCATCTACCTACGGGATACCACTAGAAACCATCTAACCAAGCCATAACTACTCTCATAAGCCCGAGTCGAGTTAATTTTGCAAAATTAAACGGGTACTTAAAAGTAACGGCCCCCTTTTGAGCGTCCCTGTGGTGGGGTCCACTAGCGATAGTGCCTTCGACTCGGGCTTAGCCAACCCGGGTTCGAATCCTCCTTGAGTCGACCGACTCCCTCTAGTCGGTGGCTGGTGGGCTTGGCTCACGTCATTCATGCCTTAAAAATGTGTATAATAAATAATACGTCGTTCTTTAATTAATTGAATGAGTTCCAGTCGATTGATACACAATTAGCACGTTAAAAGTGCTTAATTGTGTGACCTGTTCTAGACAGGTGCCAGGTCGGTCTGGACAGGCGGCCCACGGCTGGCAATGAATTCTGCCGCCGAATGCTGAATTCTGCCGCCGCCCGACTGGCAGCCGCCCCTGGCGGGATGTCGGTCGACAGGCGACGCGCCCGACAATTCTCTCATTCACGATTACTCACTCACCCGCACTCAATTGCGCTGTCGGTAACGCTGCCGCTGCAACCGCCGCCCTATCGCTTTCGTTTCCCTTAGTACTTCGCACTCTCCCACCACAGTCCAAACGCCAACTCACTTTAAAACAATGAACTCTGGAATGGAGCCGTCGATTTCCATCCCAACACAATCCCCTTCCCTGGGTTCATTTCCGTTTTCATATTTTGTCAATGGAAAGTCTGCTGCAGAGTCCTGGTCGAACTCCAGCCACTAGTTACACCTGCATCCCTGAACTCGCCCACTCGCTTGGCGCGCGCCGGTCGCGCTAACCCTAAACCCTAAACCCAACCCCCCCTTTTTTTTCGGTCTGACATACATACGCGGGTCGCCTGTCGACCGACATCCCGCCAGGTGCGGCTGCCAGTCGGGCGGCGCAGAATTCAACATTCGGCGGCAGAATTCAGCATTCGGCGGCAAAATTCAGCATTCGGCGGTAAAATTAAGTTTTTGCCGGCGGCCCACCTGTCCAGACCGACCTGGAGCCGGTCTAAAACAGGAGAACAACCCTGTCAAGACAGGGTCGTTCCGGTTTTAGACAGGTCACATCGCCTGTCTAATACAGGCGAAATCTTAGTGTGACCTGTCTAAAACCGGAAAATCTGTTAGAAATCCGGTCCAGATTTGTGCAGATTTCCAAGGTTGACTGGACCGGACAGGGACAGAACAGGACCGTTCACAACCTGTCCGGTCTTGCAAGGATCGGCGTTTTTTTGCTGGACCGGACAGGACCGGACAGGTCAGCCGGTCCATGGACAGGTCAGGTCGTCAGAACCAGAGTCGTCTCGATCTCGTTTCCGAACTTTCCGGGGTAAAGTCGCACGTTCGTGTTTCGAACGTCTGCTCACGCGGTCGCCTGCCCGAACGACTGTTTTTCCTGCGCTTTTCCGACGTTTTTCTCTCGACTTCTACAGATCTATAGATCTGAGAGTCAGTTCACTAGTGGACTCCGATTGTTTCGCGACTTCGCCTGGACGTTGTAAGCGACAACGCGAGAGTATCGCTCACTCTCGAAAGGTATCTTCGCCCTCTCACGCCCCTTGGAACGAACGAGTTCCAGATTTGTGGGATTTAGTAATCCCTAGGGTCAGATCTTTGGGGGGGTTGCGCGAGCTCGCCTGTGGAGTGCGCCTGGCCTCGACCAGCTCCGAAACCAAATGATAGGGGCTCCCAGGCCCCGAGACACAAACACACACACACACACACACACAGAGAGAGAGAGAGAGTCACTGGGAAGATTTATTTTTACAGGAGGGCCCCCTGCCCTATAAACCCTCTCGTACTCCCAATCGTACTACATAAACCCCTAAACCCGAGTTACTACTATCAATTGAGTTACTACTATCAGGTTTTTCGCTGCCGGTCCGGTCGGGCCCAGGTCTGTTCACAACATCCACTGGTGATCCGATACACACGGTGAAAAAACCAACACCAAGACCTGCCAACAACGAACGAGTCGGATAAAAACAAAGTCCTACCAAGATCAATCACACTCCCCAAATTAATATTATTAATTAATTAAATAATAATTAATATTTATTTAATAAATAATAAATAATAATTATTTATTTAACAAATAAATTAAAAAAACAAGGATTAATTGAGTTTAAATATTTGAATTAATCGAGGTTGTAGAGAACCTCGATTCTCATAAGATACCGCTTTGATCCTAGTCCGATAATAATAATGAAGGACTGAGTGGTTGATTCTCCACGTTGGGTCAAAAGCCGCCTTAGGTATTTTCACTTTTTCTAGAGTAGCTATCGCACTACAAATCTACAACTTTGTCGGATCTATCGGCCCTCATGGTTTCTTAGGAAGATAGAAATAGTCTAATTTTGATAGGATAGGTTAAATAGCGAAGATTATGCCCGAATGAGGAAAATCAAAGAATTTCTTATTGATTTAATAAAAAGAACATAAACTCACAAAGGGAGGACGAGAAGGTCTTTTTTAAATGATAGTTGGTGTTGTACTTACCAGAGTGGCGGAGCCCCCCTGCCATGATTTTTATTGATATGTAAAAGAAAGGTATTAGCAATACTTGCATTGCAAACGGAATTGCTTTTTGAGATGTGATATGATAGCAATATAACTTGAAAAGGGAAAAAGACCTCAAGAGGGTCAATTCTTTTTATCAAAAAATGCATACCCGATATGAGGATATTTCTTTGTTAAGGAAACTGCCATTAGAAGGGAAATGGCTGTCATTTTTCGATGGATGGATACTACCATCTTCGTCTGCATCCTCGGAGTCGGAAATATTTTATGTTCTAGATTGGAGATCGGTATTTTTGTTATTTGGGGTTGCCTATGGGCTGGTTGAATTCTCCAGCTGCTTTTACAAAGTTTTTAAAACCGGTTACGAATTGGATTTGCACCCAGGGTGGGTTGTTTTCGCGATCTAATCTGGGCACCGAAGGATGGTGTCAAGTGTTGGCTTATTTGGATGATTTTTTGGTTATTAATCGCTCATTTGGGGAAGCGTTATCTCACGACGTTTTTATACGAGATTGGTTAGGGAAACTGGGATTACGATGGCATCCCAAGAAATCTCATTGGACTCCGTCGCAAGAGTTGGAGCATCTGGGGCTGTTAATTGACACACACAGAAATCGGCTAGCGGTGCCGATAAGCAAATTGAGGAAGATTCGAACCTGGGCAAAGGACTTGGTAATCAGGGCTCGACAACACCAACGTTGGCTTCCAAAGAGGGAGCTCGCGCGCTTTGCAGGCACTGTGCAAGCCTGCACCATGGCATTGCCACTTACGGGATTCTACTTGCGTGCGCTATATATGGATATGCACAGTCGTCAAGGATGGTTTACCGATGTGAAGGTGTCGCGTCAGACGTTGAGTGACTTGCGATATTGGGTAAGCTTCCCATTTACGAAAGCCTGGCGTTCATTGGTGGATCAGTGCTCCTTTATTTGTGGATGCATCAAAGATGGCGTGGGGAGCCGTGTTGGGCAATCGTGTCGCTCGTGGTTTTTGGTCTGCCTCGCAACTGGGGTTACCCATCTCTGTCCTGGAGCTCATTGCCATTCGAAAAGCCGTGGAAAGCTTTGCGTCGATCATACAGGGTCATTGTTTGCTCTTGGGAGGAGACAACCAGAGCGTTGTCTTTGCAGTGGAGAAGTTTTCGTCCAGAGCACCTCGTATGATGGCGGAACTCCGACGGCTTCAAGGGGTTTTACAGCAATAG
This sequence comes from Bryopsis sp. KO-2023, assembly GCA_030272585.1. Classification (NCBI taxonomy): domain Eukaryota; kingdom Viridiplantae; phylum Chlorophyta; class Ulvophyceae; order Bryopsidales; family Bryopsidaceae; genus Bryopsis; species Bryopsis sp. KO-2023. Next base: position 2,536,307 of record BSYQ01000002.1, read on the forward strand.
AATATCGCGCTAGTTCCTCAATACATTCGTTCTGAGGATAACCCGGCGGATGGTCCGAGCCGCCTTCAAGTGTTAGAGGGGCCCCGGTTGCACCCTTTATGGTTTCAGCGTTTCGATGAGCCTTTAGATTTGATCTTGATAATTGAGAAATAAACTTATGGGAGCCTGATAGCTCGACTTATGGAGGAGAATTGCAGAGGATCGCTCTACAGATTCTTCGAGGGATGTTAGATTTGAAAAAAAAGAGGAAAACAGATGCGGCCAATGCTCTCATTCATAAAAACTCAGGTTCGCTATCCAACCTGGTCGTTTTTGGATCTACACTTGCAAATTATCGAGGCTTTATTTTGAAGCTTTGCTGATTGCAGTTGCTTTCCTCTCTATGCCAGATTCCATATCAAGGAAATCATGTTTCATCATAACATGAGCCAGACCCAATCGTCATGGTGACGGATCATCCTTGGAACAATCATGTCAACAAGCCAACACGTCAAACACCCATTCCTTGAATGCCGACGTCCAATCACGCGACCCATAAAGTATCGTGTTGAACCCAGAAGCCCCCCATGAGGTATGCAAGCAGCGTCGCTAGAGAGTTGAACCGCTCCACCCAGGGTGCGCGTGGGTATGCTACTAGCAACGACCAGCAACGACCAGCAACGACCAGCAACGACCAGCAACGACCAATCACTTGTGATTCAGTTGAACCGAATGAGCCTAGGTTCAAGGAGCTCCCCTGGTAGACGCTGCTACTAGGACAGCAGCGTCTATCGTCCCTGATGACTCAATAAGAATTTGGAAAACGCTAAGGGCGGCCTAGATTAACTTGGTCAAGGACTTTTATGCAGTGCCACACCCATTTTTATTCAAGTCTCTCTTGAGAATGCGCATCCCAACACTAAAAAAATGGAAAAGAGAGACGGGTATCATCATAGGTGAAGAGATTTGAGCTTGAGTAAGAATGCGTGCGCAAACAGTTCGCTACCGCTTTATTAGACCTCATCAAATATGTTTTTTCCTCGATTTTTTTGATGCTCCTTTGTGCCTTCTTTGAGACCGTGTGACCCACTTTGTCCACTCTTCCAAAATTTCCAAGCCTTTCTTTCAATCTTGCATTCTGTTAGTTAACGAGATCAACCTCAAATTATTATTGATATTAGACACTGAAGACGTTTTGGACACAAATCGTCCATGGTTTGAGATCTGGGATCACTCAACTTTATTTCTATTGTTTCTATCGAGGCTTGTTACTGAGCCCAAGGAGGTGATGCAAGGTTTTCATCAACCCACATGGAAGACTACAATTGGATACGCGCCTTTACAATCGTAGGGGGGTACTTAAGCACCACCTTTAAGGATATTAGGTTGATGCTCGAAGAGATTGAAGCACTCTTAATTGTGGGTAAAATCGTGGTAGAATGTTAGGGAGGAGGCTACCATGACTATAGTCCAAAAGCATCTTAGTTTAGGCGAGCAGAATGAACTGCGTGGGGACAAATGCCTTGAGAATTGAAGATGTGGGCTCAAAAATTCTCGTTCCTACTCAGAAGAGCCATAGGGGGATGCTTAGAAAGTCATTTGCGCTTTTGATGATATGCTTCCCGAGGCATGAATATGCCATTTTATTTGAGAGCGCCTTGGAAATGCGAGATGTCGTGCAAATAAATGTCGGCTGAAGGAAGCATATCGTTACCAACTCAAATCCGTCCCACTCATATTACCCTTCCTAACTTAGTCCCGCGGCGGGACTCCCGCCTATGTTTCAAATCAGTACCACTCATATTGCCCTTCCGTGTTCTAATCCCACCCCAAGTCTAAAATCAGTACCATCAAGTTTTGCTTCTTAAACTAGAAGTACTCGTTTTTGACTTCCTGAAATGGACCGACTTATGTTTCGCTCTAAATTTAAGAAAATCACTTCATATAAACTCGTCAATATGTATTCAGTGATTTAATTCACGTTTGATAGTGGTTTCTTTTTCTTTCGGGGATAGGAGTAGTAGTTCCTCGAAAAAAGCTTCGGGTGGAAAGGGTAGCTATTCCTTAAAAAACATTTGCCAATTCTTCTACGGCGCAACAATAGGAAAACCCGTGACGATGCGAGATGAGGATATGTTTGTTGCTATGATACACCGCCCCCGCACCAAGAAAAAGAATGTAGGAAAATGTGGGCATAACGGCCACATCATTGGTACTGATTCGGTCGAAAGCATTTCCCCTTGCACATGTGCTACGTCACCTTGTTCAACGGACCTAGAAGATTTAAGTTTAATCAACGAAACGTTTCATAGTGAAACGTGATTAAGGTCGACATTAAAAAGTCCCCCAAATACACGATAAGAAGATGATCTATATGGCATTTTTTCAGTAGGGTCACGCACATGAACGATCTGTTCCATGCAAACGATAGTCAAGTGCTTTCAGATACATGTATCTCCCATGAAGTCGAGATAAGAGGGTGCTTATCATGCTGTTGAAATTGCTCAAACTCTATGGTGGCTGAAGATGTACAACGACAGCTGGAGCTAGTGCGAACATGTCACCCATGCCAGATACATGCTCCCTTGAGGACTTCTGTAAACTACGGTGCAATACTGGTGTTGCAACAATGGGACATGGTACAAGCTGATTTTACCAACCGACTCTCACCCAGCCGATTAGGCAACTCACCTGATTACAATCGTGGACGAGTTCTCAAGCTTTGTGGTATCCACCGTTACTCTTGACTTGACGACACGCACTATAGCAATGTTCTTTCGCAAAGACGGATCCTGAAATATGGCATTCCGAGAGTCGTTTACTCTGATAATGACACTTTCACGGGCACTCTACCGAATTGTTGCGAGTGGGAGGGCCTACAAGTCAATGCTCCGCATCTAAAATCTCAACGCCACACCAAGCCCACCAAGGAACGAAGATACGTCATTCCAGTCGAGGTACAAAAAATCGCGGATGCTTACAACCGGGTGGTGACCCGCGTGGGAAACAATGCCTCGCTTAGGGACATGCTGCCTATCGGGCCCGTTAACAAAAGCCAATATACCGAGGCTCTCGAACTCGCTAGCAATGAGGCGAAAGAAAAGAAGAAACGTTTGATTGAACGACCTCTTCCCCACAAGGTTCCATGAAAGTCGAAGGGATACGTCACATATTGGTAGACTACCTCAAACCTTATCACACAGTTGATGTTACGAATCACAGAAGAGGATCGCAGAAAAGCAAGACAGAATGCGTCCTACGCAACCGAATGATTAGCGAGTGAAGAGGATCGCAGAAATGCAAGACAGGATGCGTCCTACGCAACCGAATGATTAGCGAGTGAAGCGATACGTGAGAATGCGGTTCGCCCTCCGACGCCTCGTCGATAGAACACATCCAGCCAGGAACTCTCCCTGCTGCAAAGCATTCTGCCCACTCTGAATAAGCGTCAACAAAAGACGGCACTTGACAACCCACGAAAACGTAAGTTTCCCAAACTCTCACATACGATCACCTGTGGAGGGTCCCTGATTCAAGGGTGCCCTCCGTTACATGTCGCACCTGTTGCGACTGTCGTGTCCGACATCCAAACGATCCCGGCTAAACAAGTCCAGAAACTCACGAAAATAGTTGCTTCGATGCAATTCTCAAACAACGGGCCCCTTGTGCGACGTAGTATTCATGGCACTTTTATCCACGTGCTCGATGATCGTCCTCGCTTTCGTCCGCGCATAATTTTGGCCGAGTCCGAAGCATAGGCACAGGCCCATGGCCTTCCCCTACATACAGGGTCGTTTAAGGCATGCGCAGTTTCGGCCTTCGCCGACAACTGGAGGAAACTCTGTTCTCCAGGGTCGCCCGTTCCTATTTGAATTCGCAGTGGTTCTAATGCTGCACTTCATGATTTGTCGGCGCTCGTCAGAAAACACCGTGCTCCACAAGATCCCCTACAGGATGCGTCCTGGACATTTTAACGCACGGAAGTACACCAGATGCTCAAGTGGGGTGCGGTCGAAGACGTTACGCATCTCGCCGACGACCCGACCGAAGTTTCTTTTCGGTCACCATTGAAAACGGCGCCGAAACCTCCCCCTGACTCACATTGCTTTTGTTTTGATGCTCGGGTGGTGAACGAATGCCTGTAGACTCCACACTTTCGTTTGGAGGGCATTAACGTCGTGCAAGAGCTGCTCCGACCGGGTGATTGGCTGTGGGGGTTCGATCTCAAGAAGGGCTATTTTCAGTTACCCCTCCACCATGATCTCCAAAAAGTTTGTTGTTTCGAGTTGGACGGCCGGATCTATCGTTTTTGGTGCGTGCCGTTTGGCCTTGCGAACGCCCCTTTTGCGTACACCAAACTGTTACGTCCCTTGGTGCGTAAATGACGTGCGATGGACATTCGAGTAGTGCTCTACTTCGACGACGCGTTGTTTTTTAACTCGTCCCAAGCCGAAGTGTTGACGACCTGATAGTGAAGCTTGTGGGTGACGCAATAGTGGTCGGCTGTGTTAGTTGGATTCGTGATAACTTGCTGGCTAACGCAAGTATACTTGTGGGGTTTGTTGGTTTAGACAACTCTCTAGCTAGCGCGGTTGTGAACGCTACTAGAGCACTTGGTTGGATAAGTGATTGCGTCAGGCAAACACTTAGACACACACACACACACAAACACACACACAAGCGGGAACACACCAATCCCACGAATCCCGAGTTCTTACAACTAGAATGAATGAATGTCAAAACGACGAGTGGGCCTCTTAAGTACCCCTAAGTGTAGTACGCTGACGCATGCCCCAAACTCTGGGTCTAATCTGTCTTACTCGTGAACCCACATGCGTCAGCCACCCTCGGCTCTATCCCAACTAACCTCGTAGCGCTCTAAACGACTAACACGACCCAAAAAATCGTTTTTCAGGATTTGTTTGAGTTAGGCTTACGCTTGAATATGGCCGAACTTAGTTCCGACGAAACGCGTGAAGTTCTTGGGCTTTGTGGTCGACTCCGAGCCTCAACCCACTATCTCCATTGCTGACGACAAACTCGAAAAAATTGAAACGTCCATCGATAGCTTGCTAGCAGCAACCCACTTCTCAGGAACGCAAGCAGCTCGAGTTGTGGGTTCGCAAGCAGCGATACAAAGCCTGATGAAATATATATATCACCATGAGGGTAATGGATTTGTTAAATGCTAGTATTTTTGCAACGCAACACGGACCCTTCAAGAACCATACCATAGCCAATCGTATCTCACATTTTCGTGGTTGTTCTAACTGTTACAACGCAGGCGCTCGCTACGCAAATTATTGCGTCAGAATTTAATGGACTTTGCTATAGGGAAGATGGCAAAAGTCGATGTGTTGTTCTTCCTCAACTTGTCAAGATAAACTATCGGTGCTGAGTCAACCTTGGAAAAAGTCGATGTGTTGTTTTTCCTCAACTTATCAAGATAAACTATTGATGCTGAGTTAACCTTGGAAAAAGTCGATGTGTTGTTCTTCCTCAACTTGTCAAGATAAAATATTGGTGTTGAGTGAACCTTGGAAATATGATGCTTCTGTTTCACCAGGTAATTGATTGAATTGATTGAATTTTTTTCCTCAAGGACCATTCCTTTAGTAATTGTGGAAAAAACTCGCTTATAATCTCCTCATCATAGCTCAGCATCGAACATATGCAATTTGCATAGCATTCAGTGGCGATGGGAAACAGCAAATGAAGCTTGCAAATCATCTGTCCCTTACATCAGGCAAACATTTTTATGCATGTTTAATGGAGAGCTGAAGTGTTAGAAGGGCTTGAAAGCCTTCGCAACGGATGAAAAGATTGCAAAGGCTGCAGGGCAACAATTCAATTTCGGACTCATGTGTTGGATGTAGAGAAGTGTGTAGTTCCATTTGTATGACTAATGCCGCTTGACTTTTTGATTTGTTTTATCAGTTTTTTGGCACATGCACGTGGAGGCAAAGTGATTTTACATGGAGGAGTGATAACATGTTGACCTCAAAATACTAAGAATTTGTGCGAAATTGGAAGTTGGTCGACGAGTAGCCACCATTGGTGAGTGCACTTGATTCTGTTTTTTGGTGTAAAGAAAAAAGTTAGCCGTAACAGGCCTCTTTTAGGGGAGATAAGAGCCCTGAGCTTGGTTCAATGCAGGTGCTGATCCGAGGTAGAGTAGATGGCCGGAGGTTTGATTGGAGACGTACATCACAAATATTGAGGGATTCCCCCTAAAATAGGTTGAGATTTATTACGGAAAGCGTATTTGAATTTCAAGGAATTTCAAGTTGGTCAAGTTATAAGGGGAAACGGCTAAAAATATGGCATTAAGAAAAAAGACGCACCCTTTTGTAATGCTAAGTTTCCTCAGCTCTTTCGCTTTTTCGATTCCTCCTAGGAAAGATGCAATTACTTAAATGAATTCATGGAAAAGAACGTTTTCTTTTTAAGTAAAACCATAAGGAAAGCAATGAAGCCTCTCGTACTTCAGGAATCCTCATCTCTTGTGATCCGAGTCAGGATACTTTGTTCACCTCCAACGACAAGGAAATCGAAATTGAAATCGACGTCTTAACCGCGCAGATCGTATGGTTTACTCTTCGTGACGTGGCAACGTACCAAGTAAAAGTTTATGTGGTTTTGTTGATGGTGAAAGGATTCGAAGTCAAGTGTCCCATTGTCTCTAAAGATTGGAAGTGTCGTAAGTTTTTAACAAAAGTTTAAGCTTCGAGGCTTGGATTAAGAGTTCGATGAAAGTCTACAAGATCGAACCACTTCTCGCGCACATGTTTTGCTATGCTGAAAAAGGCGAGGAGGTTACTAAACGTTTGAAATGCAGTTTGCTTGGGTTGAGTTTTTTTTTACAATTTAGGGTGGGAAACTTTAATATCACATTTGTTTTTTGTTGTGTTTGTGAATGTAATTTTTTTGGGGGTGTTGTGCTTGTGTTCTCAATACATATATTATTGTGTTTCAGAATGGCCGGTCAAGATGGGCCTTTCACGTTGATGGATGATGCCCTTCAAGAGGCGTTGCAAGAAGACATCACGAATGTCGCCTTATCGTCCTCTTCTTCCTCTTCTCATATGGCGCATGAGCCAAGCGTCCACGTTGACGTCAAACATGTAGAAAGTGTGGTCCAAAACATGTTCTTGACAAAGCATCGTCAGTTTTGAAAGACGAAGTCGCTAACGCTTACAAGGAATGCATGGATAAATACGCAAATCGTGCGATGTCTAACATATTGGTTTGCGTTCTTTGTGGGGCATCAAGCTATTACCACCCTCACATTCGGTCGGATACGGTGTGGGATGTGAAGGAAGGGGTAGATATTGATGACGTGGATGAGCTGCAAAGATAGCACATACGCAACACAAGTACATGTTGGAGCGATCACGCAAGAACATAACACAACACACATGCACAGCAGCTTGCTCGGTGGTGCAAATACCCCGATGTTGAGAAAAATACCCTAGAGCGGAAGAGTTTCTGATTATTTGTTTATCAAGTGTCGCTCTATGTTTCGTGGCGGCCTCATAGGCACGCTCCAAATATTGTACAATATACCATTGTCGAAAGTGCTCCAATATAATATAAAGCGATCCTAGACCGATCCTCTTTGACATCTACGATCATGCAATGCAGGGAAGGAGTAAGGCTATATTAAGGAAGTGAGAATTCATGTGCGCATGTGTCTGACGAGTCCGTATCGTCAATTCCACTCGGTGTTTATAATTGCGAAGTACTCACCGCTGGTACGGCCTACAACACGGTGCTATAGGGTCAAGGGTTGTGTCAGGTCCATTGGAGGTATTTTTTGCACTCTTGCAGTTCTTTCCCCATCAATATCGTTTCAACCTCCGGTGGTGACTGAAACCTGTCTCATCGTTGGGTTGGTGTCTTTATGTAGGATGATACCGGTGCTAAGCTGAGAAAAAGTGGGAAGCTTGTGCGCGAATTGCGGCTGTAGTGCACACTCTTAGCCCAAAGATTAGTGGGTTGCAAAGGATAAAGTCTCCTAGGGAGAAAAGTAGTTGGAAGAGACAAGGATAAATTATCAAAGATTACCCTTGCTTTAGCCGTTATGTATTTCCTCTTTTTTTGTTTTGAAGATCCTTTCCTTCAATGGCGCACCGGGAAAGAAGACCCTAACATGTTGAGCAATCTACATAATGACAAATACGTCATTCCACCACCAAGGACAACATTCCTTTTATAGGATGAAAAGTGAACGAAGTTGATCCTAACACGATAGAAAAGGCTTTCATAATGTCTTAGCATCAAAAGATAGAAGAAGGGTATAGCGGAATAGACAGTGTGCTCACTTCAATCGTCTAATTGTGTACGATAAAAATAGCTATTTTCTTTGAGTGAAAAAAGTCTTGGTATGTCAAGACCATACATACGTTACATACACCAGATTTTTTTATTTCAGATTTTCTCGACCATTGTTTTCTAATATTTAAGTACTCCACCCACAAGAGTGGGGGTGTAGTCAATAAATAGGGCGTCGGGGTTTTTAGAGGGTCAAGTGCAACAAGGTCATACAGGAACTTAATTACAAATATAATGAAACAAAGATCCAATATATACACGATCAAGCGCTTCCCGATAACTACCCATTTGATAATATTAATACCTTTCAGTATTCACTTATCATCCTTTATCATCCTCAATCAAGAATAATAATGCAAGATAACCAAACATAAAGGTTCCTAATCCATGTTTCGATCAATGAGCTAAATCACACACATTCATGCAACCTTGTACATGATCAAACCATCATTATTCAAATTAAGCCCAAAGTCTTTCTAGTACTACTTCTAGAAACCATATTCAGAAACGCTTCTTACTTGTGACCCCCTAAAAACGCTTAACCCTCTAAAAGAGGCTCACAAGGGAGGCGCATCAAATTTTCTTAAATCAGATTTTTTAGAACATCATTTTTGTTTTTTCATATTTAAGTATCAACAGTTACAATACTTTTTAAATATTTCATATGGGGTTGCACATGCTCTTGATTTTTCTCGCTCCACGCAATAACTTTCGACTTGAAATCCCGTTTTCGAAAAATAGTTGTTTGCGTGTAGTTTTCTGGAGATTGCAACACTTTCGTCGACGTGGCGACAATGCACGACAAGAAAACAACTAAGCTGGTGGGGATCAACCCGTGCCAGTCGAACCACCAAAGAAGAAGAGATGCTGCGCAAGCTTAAACAGAGGAAGATTAACGTCGCAAAAGCGAAACTTGCAACGGAAGAAAAAGATAAGTCGAAAAAACCAAGGGAAGACCCCGATTCTAAAAGATGTACATCTCTACAAATACGATACTAGTGAAGTTTGTTTAGAATGCAATCAACGTTTCTTTCTTGGAACTTTTCAAGGGGGGGGAGTACGAGTTGGGGAATATTAACAATTATTTCAAATTGTCGACTTGTTGAGATTACGCACTACAACGTTTATGTTTTGAAGTGGTGGTCCGCAATACCCTGATCATTAAAGGAAAGTACGCGTTGGGAGAGTTGAGGCTACTATATCTTGAGCTGACAAACGCTAAAAAAGTGTGCCAAAATAGCTATTGAAGGGTCTAGTGGTGCCCACACTGATGTGAGTATTCCCACCTTTCCTCATTTAGAAGTCAACGGGGAGGGGCTAGATGTTCCCTTCATGGGAGAAAAAATGCATTTTATCCATTAGAAGAGATGCTATGTTTTGATCACGTCAAGGGAATCAACGTAAGAAGCCTTGTTACAACCAATTTAAAAAATCAATAGCTCGACTTTTTAGATGCATTTTGAAACGTGGTCTCAGAGATAAAAAAAAAAACGAAGGTGTATGTTCTTGCCCAAACGCTTACAGGGGAGAATTCAACACATAGCTCGGCGGGATATCTAGAGAGGATGATGCGTTTCCCTCCAAATGGCTCAAAAGTGCCCGAAACGGCTCGGCTTATTGAGTTTATATAGTTAGAATAGTTTTTTTGTAAACATGTTGCAGTCGTCGATATTTATGAGATCGTTCTTCTATATGCGTTGATGTGTTGCAAGCTTTTTTTCTCCTTGTACTGATTTCGGATGACTCGAGCATCTAATACGACTGGAGCATAGTGGTAGCGTAAGATGCTTGGTCTCCTAATCGCATCATTGAGCGAGCCGGAACCATTCTTGTAGGTGCATGGAACATGAGAGTGTCGCACTCCGCAATGAATTGCAGGTTACGCGAAATGCTTAGCAGACGACCGAGCTTGAACTGCGGAATGTTGAACGGACCCACCACGCGGACTTCTCCTCGCAAACATATGATGCAATTTTGAACAGGTTCATTGCCGGGTACGATATTTGACAAAGATGTCGTCGTCGATTGCGTATTCTGTGTTTGATTTGATAAAAAAAAGTATCGTCGTCGATTTTGTACTTCGTGTTTTTATGAATCTCATGTTGCTCTTTTGAAAACAAGAAGGCGTTCCTATTCCGATTCAGGAGATATATAAAGAGAAAGAAAAGAAAAATAAGGAAAAAGTCATTCCAGGCAAGCACATCCCACGTTGCTATCTACTCCACGATCGACGTGGGTTGACATGCGCGCATGACAGACTGGAATCATTTGTCATGCCCTGGATCGTGGAATTGGGGGTTAAGGCTTAGGTGTTTAGGGTGTAGGGTTTAGGGTTAGCGCGACGGGCGCGCCGCGAGCGGGGTAGACCGGCGCGTTCGCCGCGACCGTGACGTAGACCGGCGCACGCCGATTATGTCAGAGTGCCATGTCAGCACCACGTCGATCGTGGAGTAGATAGCAACGGGGATGTGCTAGGCAATTCCCGGCGGGCACAATGTAGCCATCGGTCAAACTAATTAACACGAAGCCACAAATCACAAAGATAAGGTCCCGGATATTTTACAAACCATAGGAGGGATGATCAGACCCTGACCATGAGGAAAGATGACTAGATGGCGCTTAATCTTTATTTGACAATCAAATCTTGATTAAATGGTATCAAATCAAGTTCGGATCTTCATTCGTTTTCTAATGCCCGAAATTGTAAAGTTGAGCAAAAGTATTTAGACAACATGATTAGATGGCTTTATACTGAAGGACTTGTTCTCTTAGTTGTAGAACAAAAAAAGTTTAGTTCTTTGTTTTTTCTTTTTTGTTGGGACCATTGAAACTGTTACAGCTACACCCCTCTTCAGAATGCAAAGCAATGATCGACCGCAAGAGAAACAATGTTTCTAGCTCTTTGTTTTTTCTAACTCGAGCTTAAGAGGAAAGGGCGAATCGTGACTTAATCATACCTGAAAAAATCGGATCCCTTGGAGAACTAAAGTTATTGTGTCCGTGTCGTTATCGAAGATCCTCCTCTAGGATTAGTTAGTGTGTTTCACACAGTCTCATGTGCTCCCATTGGCCATGCAAATTTGGAATTCGGCCTCTAAAAGACCTGCCATAATGCCCAATCGGCTACCTATTGGAATACATGACATTGGTCTCTGAACCCGTATCTTCCTCCGCAAACTTCCGATTATCTACGTGAATCCTAAACACTTGTCTCATGTCCATGAAACGAACTCACTCACCAAACTTCGTGTTATCTTGGTGAATCCGCAACACTTGTTGTTCTTGTTGTTTCAAGCCTAGTGAGCCCCGATAAGCTCAGCAATAAGAATGAGGTATTCGGAGAAAAAGATGTGGGTTTGGTTGCTCATGACCTTGTTTTCGAGGTTGCGCTTGAGAAATTTATTAAATACATTCACGTTGCCACCGATCAAATCAAGGTGGGGGCATCTGATTATCACATTTATGTGTTCCCGACTGCTAACGCAAGAGACCCCGGTGGGGATATGTGTGATAAGAGAGAAGACAACGAGCTTGAACCGGTTGAATTGTATGCGTACATAAAAGAATAGGAAACTTGAAGACCGCCTGTGAAACTAGGGAAATGGCAAAAGAAGTGATGGTGTTGCTCGACATTAGATACGTTAGATAAGTGTGCAGTTCCGTTTGTATGACTAATATCGCTCGACTTTTTGATTTGCTTTATCAATTTTCTGGCACATGCACGTGGAAGTTAGGTGATTTGACATCGAGCGATGAAAACATAAGATACTTAGAGTTTGTACAAATTAGAAGTTGGTTGACAAGTAGCCGCTGTTGGTGAGTCCACTTATTTTTTGATATGGTGAAGAAAAAGGCTAATTGTAACAAGTATTGGTTTAAAATGTCACATCGTGTTGCAGTGCTATGAAAGCCGCTACACAACGAGAATATTCTCCCCCTTTATATTCTCCCCCTTAAGGTTACGTCAATCGTATTGAAATGACTCGATGTGTTAGTTGTGCTTGCTTCCTTGAATTTTTTTTCTAAGTTTTCCTTTTTTCGACTTCTCGATGAAGGATAATGTGAAACGACGTCGCGATGGACATCGAAAAGGTGGTGCTTCTCGGGGTTCGAAAGTTTCGCAAGGAAATATAAAGACTATAAAGAAACCCTTACATAAAGCGATCACATCGAATATAATGATTAATACGGAGGCGACGGTCGAAACAAGAACCTTCATCGGAAAGAGGGTTATTGAGTCCCAAACGTTTTCAGGAAGTGTGGATCGAATCAAGTCATATACACAAAAATGGGCTCAAAATGATAGGTCAAAGATGATCGAAAGGTTAGAACCCAGCTTGTAAGATCGAAGGTTAAAGACTGAAAATAGAAAGGTTGAAAAAGATAAAAAAATGTGATATTGATTGATTGTCGGAAGAAGCAATTGGTCACACGGGATACGAATGCGTTGATGCAATTTTATCCATACATGTGTTTGATTTTTATCCAAGGCATATTTTCGGGCGTCCGCAAACTTTCAACTCGACTTACAATAGTGCCCTTTTTGATGATGAACCATGCGGTGAGGAAAAACTAACGAGGCCTGTCGTATCTGTCTAACAATGACAAAGAGTGAAAGGGCGCATTATTTTACGCCTGATCCAAAGACACGCATGAGAGGAGTCCATGGGGGGACTCAGGGATTGTTAAAGACCACATGTTTTGTGGCAGGAGTTTTTGCTAAAATTTTGTTAGATAGCGGGGATACCGACAATTTTATTTCGAAGGAATGGTTTATTCTAAGTGACAAGGGAGGAAATAAAACATAAAAGGATGATAAGAGATTGATTGATGGCGATATTTTTGTTGGGGAGTTGACAGCTTCGTGGAGGGGCTGTACTCTTTGTTTCATGGGTGATTATTGCCCTGTTCTTCTCTTTCCCTGTGCCAGACATCGATTGTGTACGAAGACTGTTTGCTGGCTTAGGATGTGGTATGCGGGAAACGTCGAGGTGCAGGTCAAGGAAGACGAGTCAATGTCTGCGTAGGTGCAGATATCAATAGCCAGGAGTTTTCCAAGGGTCGGGAAATTTTCAGAGTGCGGACTCTGCCGTCTACGAGCAAGGACGGTACATGCAGCGCGAGTGATGAGGTCATGGAGAGTTTCGCAAGAGATTTTCCCTAACACGCCGGCGTTGCCACGCAAGAACAACGACGATTACGGGCCGATGAGAACCGTGGAATGAGATCAGAGAAATCCCAGATCGTTATATTTTTTTACTGTGATCTAGAAGGGTTATTTGTTCTGTCATATCAAAACAAGCTATTCTCGATGAGGATGGGAGAACGGATGCTCGACAAACTTTTTACATGTTAAATATTCTCGATTTTTTTGGCGGAGTTAGGAAAGAAAGAGAAATATACTTCTTAATGGTGACAATTAACGTTCAAGAGTGTTAAGTGCTAGTTACACCGTTTTCCTGCTTGTATCGGCGAATTTTCGGTTTTGTTATGGCTAACGTAGTCAATTTAGTTCATTGACAGGGCGCTCAAAATATCACCAAAGCAATTTCCTTCAATTTACACCATCCACACGAGTAAGTGTGTTACGTGTTTCCTATGGTCTACGCTTCTTCCACTAATATTGAAAAAGAAATATATATTTTTGTACCGTATTTCAGAAAACTAGAAAAAGGAAACCCCAGCTTGGTTGTATCGGGCCCAAAAAGAGGAGGAAACGCGGAACCAGAGGGTCAAAGCCGCGGAGGCAAAGATGGAAACATTGGAGGAGAAATTGCGCCAGTTCAAAGAAGAGGGAACGAAGGAAAAAGGAGGAGTGCCAGCGATCATAGTGGAGGAAATACAAGGCGTTCTGGTCATTTTTCCTGGGTCCATGTGTAGGTTCTTTTTCTTCACGATACGAGTCGGGGCTCCTTGGATGCACAAGTAGGCTTTGTGCTTTTGGCTGTTTTCGTGGTCCTTATGTAGTCGATTACCTTGAGGCCTGAGTAGAGATTTAATGCAAACTTCAATTATCTCGTGGTAAATATGTGATATCGGGGTGTTGTGAAAAGATCTAAAACAAGGTATTGGAGTTGTGGAGATCAAGGAAACGTTGACATGACAATAACGAGGGTGACGGCAAAGAATGCTTGTTTTTTGCTAGTATGAGATCCGTTATTTTACAGGTATTTAAACCTTTGGAGTGCTCCGAAATCATCTTAACGGAGTTACATATTAAGAAAAGCTTTAGTATTGGAGATAGGTCTTGTTACTCGTACTATTTTGAAATGGCTACCATATCGATTCTCATAAAAAGAATTCCACTTGCATAAGTACAAGTTCTACCAGTTTATTTATTCTTTTTGATTTTCTGAGCCCGATAAAAATGTGTGACAGGCCGACGTGGTTTTTGGAACACAACATATCGACGATCCATCTTCTTTCGTACGCAAAAAAATAACACAAATGGTGTCATTTTTTATTTTTCTTTAATAAATTTCTGATGAAGGCTATAAAAATTATCCCGATCAAAATAGATTGTCGTTTGAGACCGATACGGAAAGCTTAGTTATAAGCTTCTTCTGTTAAGGAAGTACAAAAATCTCGGAGAGGATTCGAAGAGTCTGATAGAGGCTGCTCTTTATGTTTTAAAACTTCGCGTTCCTTGCACACGCTTATCCGGATTCTACCCTGTAGTAGACACAGGATCTGCACGAAGGAGTCGTGTGTTCCGAGGTTATGATATTCAGCGGATGTTGACTTCGACAAGGTCAACAAGGATGGGTCGCTGAAAGTATCTAGCTTGTTTAGTGAAGCATGTAGCATGTGGTGTACTCAGAAGACATTGTCCGATAAAACCGGTTGAATGCGTAATGTTAAACCGACGTTGACCTGAAGCATCAGTTAATTCATATTGATTTGGGCCCTTAGTAGCCGGTCTAACAGTACAACACTACGATTTGTAGTATTCTTATTCTTACCACTAGCACTTTGACGCAAGAGGATTACTTATCAATACTTTCATTACTTGAGGGGAAGAATCATGGAAATTTATCGAGCGAATAATCCAAAATGTTAAAAAGAGAATTGAGAAGTATGGATTTATACAACACCGATTATATATAATCACATATGTATACCATTATGTATTTTGCTGGTAATTTGTAAGCCGTTTATGAAATCTTGTTCTTCCATAGTATTCAATCACTAGATAATCGACTTCAAAGGTAACCAAGCAGGTTTTAGACGTCGGTTAAGTAGTTCCAACGGTACAATCCAACTTTCTCAGGCGTCCATACTCTGCCCGTAGTTGTGCAAAAGCTTGTTTGACGGTGTTGTGATGTGGCATTCGATGACCATGACACGAGTACCACCCAAACTTGTTGATGAACGACGCCTTCCGATGACGATGCTGGAAGTGCGAGGCCTAAACCAGGAACATCCCGACAACTGCGTTTTGGCGGACCTTGATCACCGAAATGTGGGAGCGTTACGCCGAGCTTCGCCGTTTTTTCCAAGATGAGGTTCCTCTTACCACAGAGGGCGGGTCAAAAGAGGGAAAAGGCACGAAAAGGGGTCGAGACGAGAAGGGCCCGGATGACCCAAACGTTGGCAATCCCCCAGAGCATTGCCGTGGAGGACGAGGGCCAGGCAGCACAGGTGGTAGCACAGGTGGTAGTCCACCACCTCCGCCCCCATTAGTTGCAGTATAGCTGCAGTAAGTTATTTTGTTTTGGTTTTGGTATTGTTGTGGATGAGCAACAGTGGGAGGGTTTTATTTTGTTTGGCTTTATATTGTTTGTGTTGACTATTGCTACTGCTAAGGGCAGGGCAGGGCTTTTTGTAGTTTTTTTAATCCCAGCAAGGGACAAGGGAATACAGAGGACCAAACAAGTACATTGATGCTGAGTTAGTGAGATTTTCTGTGCCGGAAAAAAGTGAAGGGACGCGGTATAGAGAGGGAACGGGGCACTTCGATCAAAGGAGAATTATTTTGTTTTAAAAAGAAAAATCCAAACGAAACCTTTTGAGGACGAAAGCTCGAGGGAAGGGGAAGTGGTTACGGCTGTAACCCCATAATTTGGCAACAAAACCATTTTTTGCACACCTCCCATGGCTGAGGTACTACCCAGCAGAATTGCAAGGGGAAGTCAGAACAGATGGCTAGGGGTCCTTTGGAACACACTGGGACAGTTCTGCCATAGCAGTCTCACCACAAGTTAGAAAAGCAGTTCTGCTACAGTGTTGACTAGATTGGTCCCTCACATGGGGTTTTGTTGCGTGGATAAGAGGGTTTTAATTGCTCGGGCTGTCCTTCTCACTAGCATGATCACAGACACAATCAATGGGACAGATGTCAGTCAATCTGCCGCCTATTTAAGGGGTAGAAGGGGAGTTTCGTTGTTCCTATTGTACGTCCTATTGTTTCTTCCTGGAAGTGTTGTGGTCTCGTGGGTAAAGTTGCTGAGGCAACCAACCCGTTTTTTTTCCCAAAGGGGTTGTCCCCCTGTTCCGTGTTTATTCCAGTCTAGCCAATCGAGGGGAGACTCTCCACGACACCGACGCATATACCGCATTCTATGAAAAAAGGAGTGGGCCTAGGATGAAGGTTTAAAAATACAAGATGCATATAGATAACCAGACTAGAAAAAATGCAAGGGTTTGATTAATGCGTCTTTTCTCGGCCTTTTGGCCGACGGGCTCATTGGTGGATGGGTTTAACCTAAATATTGATGCTATTGACGAACGTCTGCGTTGTTTCTTTTTCGATATCTCGACGTGAGCTTTTTCCATACACGAAAATCTATGTGATTTATCGTATTAAAAAAATACGAGTGTTTGATTGAGGCATGATTTTTCTTAGTAGAAAAATGCAAGACCTGGATAGGGCTCAAGATATCTTAAGTTATAGGTTACCTTATCTTTGAAAGGGCCGATGACATAGGAGAGAAATCTGGAAAAGGTTTGTTGCGTATCTTGCAAACTGGGTCGCATTCGCATCAATGAGTTACAAAGGATCACTTAGAATTCTGCATCCAAGAATTTGACAGATTGAGAACGTCAACCTTCGTTCGGAGGGACTTACTACCGTGTTTGAGTGAAAGTGGACGGAAATATTTAATGAATTGATGGGGTACCGGAACCTAGAGGGGATGTTTTTCTTGAAAATAAGACCCTTTAATGGCATGCATATTCCTTTTACAGAGATAACTTGTATTTCTTTGTGGAAAGAAAGAGCATTTGATTAACGGGTGTCCGAAGTTGCTAGAACTTGTAAAGAACTTTCTAGAAGTCAAGAGTATATATATGGCAGCCAGAGAAGAAGAGGACCAATCGCAAGAAATTTGTCCGAACCCTGATTACGGGCAAGGGATGGTTGAAATTTCGTTTGCTGGTGAGAAATGTGGTGCTTGTGGCCCTGTGGATTTGATTAAGATTGTAATAGTTTTGTGTCTCCGAGGCTAAATTGATCATAGAAACTCTTATGCAGCTGCTCCCCCCCGGCCCCTTCTGAATCCATCTTTCTTGAACATCTAACACTTTCGCCAACACTTTAGGTACTCGTTTGTTAATCAAGCTAGAATTAGTAAAAGAAGTACAAAGGGGTTTTCTAATATAGGCTTTGGTTACCCACCAAGCCAAAAACAAAACACCCTGTTTTTCCCCTAAAGAAGTGGAACTTACCAACATCAGTGTAGATATTCCTTTCGCTCCATATAGTTTATCATACTTGAGAAATATGAAGAACGCCGAAGAAGTTGCATGTATTTTGGATGTCCTTTTCTGAAAGCTTGCGCGATTCCGAAAATAGTTTTATACCATAAGGAGGGCATAACTTTTTGCGGTGGCGGCTATAAGCCTTGTGGAACCCCACCATAACACTCTGAGAAAGCTTCGAGCTGGACCTCATACCTAGAGAAGACTTCACCGAGAAAGTCGAACGGAGGTTCCCCACGCCTTCACATTTTTTATCGAAGTTAAAAAAACTCTTTTTGGTTTCTCTTAATTGCTGCTCAATAGAGAAATTGGATTACACTGCGACTCGCCACAGTCCATCATCACAACGATATAAAAAGGACACGCCATTTGTTGAGTCCAACTAGGACATCGATAAAATCCTCCATGAGCACAATACGTTTTCTGTTCTTTCAGCTTTTTACTCTCTTTTTCGGTTGAAGCTATGATCATCTTGAATGAATCGGCTTCGTTTTGTTTCAATTTGGGTTCTTTTCATTTTTGGGCGCTGATTGCTGGAACGAGAAAGGGACACCTTTAAAGAAGCTTAAGAAAAAAGAAAAGATTCCTAAAAAAACGAGTATGCAATCCTATTCTTAAGAAGACTTCCTCTGTGGGGCTGATTTTGGTCGACCACCATCAACAAATGTATGACTCAAGGTGACAAAGTGTTGAAAAGGGGAGAGAAGGGGCTATTTAGAATCGTGTTTGAAAAGGGGGGGGGGGGGGTGATATGTAATAAAATTTCTATATGTTTTCCAGCTATTGAAGGTTGAGTCAAACGCGTATGCAGGGTCGTTTTCCGAGCTCAGCAAATGGCAGATTACTACTTTGCAATCAAAAGGATTGATAACATTATTGAGAAGGGGGGGCTAGCTTCAGACATACTTGAATAATGCAGGAGCTCCAGCAATTGTCAATTGTCACCAAAAAGAAATACTTTGCTTTTGTATGCTAGAAACATACAAAAGATTATGCGATGGTGAAAGTAAGATAGATGAGCAAGTATCTTTCCGGACACCAAAGGAAAGAGGTTTAATTGATACCAGTCATGGGCTGCACAGGAAAAAAGGTAAAGGAAGAAAAAAGTTTGAATGTGGGACCCACGTGATCAAAGGTATTGTGGATTCAATCATATTTGATCCACTTTTCGAAGGAGGACAAGCTTTGGCTTGGGAAGGAAACTAGGAAAATTATGTGTGCAACTCTTTCAGATGATATTATACGCTCCGTCCACGCCTGGAAGGCCTTGCGTTTTTCTTGTTTAAGAACATTTTTGAATCACGGAGAGGATCATGATCAGGTCGGAACATCAAATACGCTTCGCACGTTAGGAAAAAGGGTAAATCTTTTCATTTCAGATATAAAATGGTTATCAACGTCTAGGATTAAATTGTAACGAGGGAGGAAACGATGAGCCCCTTATAGAGTTGATCAATCATATTTGAACATGAATGGAAGTCAAGGTTTTATGTTGTGGGTGGCAACTTCTTACGATAATAGGAAAAAATATATAAATTGATTGAGAGCTTGCATATTTAGCTCCCAAAGCGAACCCTCATCGCAGTCCGAAAGGAAAATCGATTTAAGAAATAGAGTCTTTTCCGACTTAGTGTTACAGCCGCATTGGCCCAGTTGTCGCACTTAGCGTCAGGGAGTTGAAAAAAAATTGCAAACGATGTAATTGAGGCATTGTAAAGCCACACGTAGGTTTAAGGAGCCAATCGATTGATGAATAAAAAAAATATGTATATTCTTAGCCAAAGCGTAGTATGGATCCTTGAGACACCACTATTTCGAAAAATTCAAAATAAGGCATTGGAGTTGTGGTGATCAAGGAAAGGTTGGCATGGCAACAACGAGGGTGATTGCAAAGAATGTTTTTTGCTACTATGAGATACGTTATTTTACAGGTAAAATAACCCGAGGAGGGTGGTTCTTCAGGATTTGCCAAAATTTACCGTTTGAATCAAAATCATCCTATCTTCAACACTCATCCGATACGAGATCATTAGTCCGCTTTCTTGTGATGGATTAAAGTTCAAGTTGAAAGGCCAGGCGCTGGCTGTTGTAGCTAGCGTGATGATATATAAGCCTCCCAGGTTAATCAAAACTTGTTTAAATGCCATGACATTCGACATCAATCCTACAACGTCAATAAGTTTCTTTATACATTATTAAAATCACCACGCGAAAAAAATGACGATCGTTCAAGCATTTTTTTCAAATATTGTAAAAAGCTTTTGATATGGTCTTTAACTTCTAGTATGACCCGAGACACCTTCGACGTGCTTTTCTGCCTCTAGTTCACCATCCTCCCCAGAACCTACGTTCAGTTAAAAAAGTTGTAAGACATCCCCAAGCTCAAAGATTAGGTCTACGTTAATTTCGAGAAAGGATGCCACGTATATTGAAGAAATTTATGGGACCGGTGCTCGTGCTGATTTTACTTTGGTTTTACTTGCTAGATAGAACATAGCCCAAGTTACGATGGCTCAAACAACTAGCATATAAGGCGTTAGACGTCGGATGTGCGGTGTTATATTGGTGTTGTGCGTGAGTTAAAACCCATCTTCTTGTATATTAGCCTTATTGTCACCTAGCAAGCAAATTTTAAAAATTTGTGCCGGACAATGTTTTCGAGACGGTTAATCAAAAAGCTACCCAAAAATTTGAATTCTAAGAGTACCCTTCATGAATCGATCGATTTATCATGCCCATTTGAATTTACATTTGTCAAGATCTTAATATGTTGAAATCACTCGTACAACAGCAATCCAAACTTTTTTTTCCTGTAAACGCAGGATTGAACTTTTGCAATGTAGATTCAAATTGCCAGATTCGTTCTCTCCAGGTAAAATATTGGAGATTGTACCCGAAATGAATGGGTTAATTTTCCTACCATGAGTTGACGGATTCCGAGGCGATGAGCGGAATATTGCAAGGTGCAAAAAAGAGAACGATATTTTCTTTGCCCCCTTAGTTCGTTTGAAGATGTTCCAGTCCCCAAGTACCCAACTGAACTCACATCATCAATTGACGCCCAAAAGTATATCGAAAAAAGATATGGAAAGAAAAATTGATCCACTATATTTAAGAATATTAAAATCTTATCTCAAATCAATAATGTATTAATATATATTAGTATATTTATAATATTGAATATCCGAGTTTGGCGAGATAGATCAATTATTGTATGATGGCATTCCGAAGTTCCTATGTAAAACTGATTATGATCCAGTCGAATACAAGTTGTCTCTAGACTATTGTAGAAACCCGGATGGATGCACAAAAGTAAAAGAATTATTACGTGAAGGAACGAAGTCCCGACGAGGCCTTCCGACCAGATGACAGAGATCGGACACAAAAGAAATTCGAATTCGATTGCCACCGAAAGAATAAACATCACGCTTCGACCATTCTTCGGTTCCGTCCATTTGTTGAATTTTTATGGTTGCAATGTACTCATGCTTATAATTCTCTTGAACTCTTATTTGAAGAAACGTTCCTGTTGGGGTTGGGCCAGTACACCACGGTCAAGGAATGTGTCCAAAGGTTTACTGATGTATATTTTCGCTGGTCAGAGGCCGAGACTTTCAGTGCTTCTACGATTGGGTTTCTAACCCCGCCAATCATCGGTGAAGAAGAAAATAAACATGTCCTTTGCGGAGTACCTGCCCTTCTGCGCTTTGTTCGGGATAGACTACTCCAATCACAGGTTGCAAAAAGCAATGGCTAGGATGTACACACAGACCAGAGTGCATCCAACATGCATGTGGCCGTGGCCAAATTATAGACATCCGTTACCAAAGGGGCGATTGCCAAGGTTCAGCCAGCAACACATTGTCCACGATTGACTCCCTGTAAAAATCGATAGAAGCTCATCACTTCTGGAAGGAAAGAACCGGTCGAGCAAGGCCGGACAACATACGAAAAACTATTATGAATGCAATGGAGTTCAAAAAGACGGGTATGGAATATTGCCGCCTAAATGTGTTGCACTTATGTCTTCACTCGTAACGAACAAGAAACTTGCATCTTTCCTCCATTAATCTAGAATAGGAAAATATAATCATCATTTTCACCTTGTCGTGTCGTCTAACACACAATCACACTCGCCACATTGCCATCCGCCATTCACTTGTATTGTAATCGATAAGTCGAATCATTAAGAAAAGGGAGGTGCAATAAAAGCGCTCCTAAGAGAAGCCATCGCCTCTTAGTTAGACGAGCTCTACGGGGAAAACTGGTCATTACTCCGATCGACGTATTCAGAGACACTCACGCGTTCTCGATAGATACGATGTGATGGTCTGTTAAGTGAGTTGTGGGAAGTTGCGAAAACTACGTTTTCCAAGTAATGATTACATGAAAAAGAGAAATGGTTGGATTCAGGAGACGCATCAGCCTATCATATACGGTCTTTGGTATTGATTCGGTCGAAAGACTTTCCCCTTACACATGTGCACAGTCACCTCAATAAACGGACCTAAAGGATTTAAGTTTAAAGAACGAAACGAAACTAAATGTTTCAGAGTGAAACATTATTAAAGTCGACATTAAAAAGTTCCCCAAATACACGACAAGAAAATGATGTACACGGCTTTTTTTCACTAGGGTCACGCATAGGAACGATGCTACTGGTAGCCCATGCAACTGGCAGCTCGCTTGCTGCCAAGTTGAGTTGATGGAACTCCAAGCCAAAATGAACGCCGATAAGAGAAAGACGGGTAGAAGAAATAAGAGAAGAGCATCCATAAGTTGCATGCATTTCTCTTCTTGCATTTTCTGTGTTGAAATTTACATTTGGCTTTTTCACCTTGATCTCACGTGTTTGGAAACCCTATGTGGATGTTCGATTGGGGGAGGGGTGTTGTTTTAAAAGAGGAGGACTTAACCCACTGGGTAGATGGCCAACCTACTTTCGTTCGATTCATGCCACTTGTTTCGCATTCACGTTTCAAAACGTACCGATTCCGTCAAGACTCTTAGGACTCCTCACCCCCTTTTTTTACAATTGCTTCTTATCGCAAGGTAAAGACTGGAAATTTAGGGGACGATCTTGTTTCTTTCCACCAATATACAAGTAACATAGAACTAATTGTGTGGGGTCGTATAGTTACAACCCACCTACAACAGTCTCTAACTTTCTTGCAACAAGTGCAGCAGTTGATGTTGGAGTTATACACTCATAGAGAATGATTGAGGAGGGGAAAGACGAGAAAATCTCCCCGATTTCTTACGTATTGGAGACTTCTTCATCAAAAGTAACCTAAAATTCTTAGACGAAAATTCAAGACGTTCACTCACATTTATAAAGCCCACCAAAGATCAAGTGTTACAACGGCCGATCGCTACATTGAGGCCTCGTTATATTTTTTGGTGTGACTTGGGTTATCAAGTTTGATTTTCGAGAATCCGGAATCAAGATGGGGAACTCACTTATCGTGGTTGACTATAGGACGGTCGAATATTTCCCTTCAACGCCATAAATATCGAATAAAAATCAGACGAGCAATCCCCTTTTTTCCGGACAAGCGTGGGCTTGTTTCTATACAAATGAGCATTACGGGGGAGTTCATGTCGTCAGACTCGCTGACAAGATGGACTTGGAGAGGGCATATGTGGAAGACAATGGATTTACTTTTCACTAAAGTGGTGTCTCATCCCCCTCTCACGAACACCAAATCAAACATGACGAAATTTCACGATTGATCAAGTCATTTTTTATTTTTATTAAAAAATTAAAATTTGGCAGATAATATATTTAAAAATACGGGGCAACGTGACATCCTTGGCTAAATAGGTTGTGATAAAGACGGAGTCAGGAACGAAGCAACTTCGTCAACGTTTTGATCAACATTAGGAACAATATCATAGGGATCGGTCACTTCACAACGAGGCTCTGCAATAACGACGGGAGGAGGAGAAACGGACAACCCCTTCATGACGCATTGCCATACGAATAATCAAGTTTTGATCAAAGAAGAAACGAAATAAAACATAAAAGAGATTGCGATTAAATTGTCTTCAAAGTAGGTGGAAAGGGGGAGGGAAGTGTGTTTTAGTGCTTTAGTTTTTTCAACAATTCTTTTTGGTCAAAATAGAAGAGGTTTCAAGTCCATTGTTCATTATAGCAACATTGTGGAACAAACTTTTTTGTGCATTGTACTTTTTATCGTTGCCAAAAATCTTTTTAAATACTTCTTGAACTTTTTCACCGGAATCTAGCGTTTCTAAAGGATCTTTTCGAAGACAGGATCAACCTTAGAGATCTTCCTCCCTGGAAATCCGTACCGCAACCTCTAGCGATATTACGCCAACCGTATGATCAGGAGGAAATGATCATTTTCGACTTCATCGCCAAAGACCTCACTCAAGTTGCAATAATTCTATTGTTTTTACATTTTCGGCTTGTAGCTAAGCTAGTGGTGGTCTGGGTCCAACATCGTGAGCATTACAGCCATCCACAAGGGGATGACGTCCATCGTCAAAATTTTCTTCACCTCCCTCAAGTCCATCAAATCAGCCGATTTCGCCACCTTCTACATGACGGTACTCTGCGAGCAAATCCAGGGAAAAAGATGTGATTGACCAAGGCGTGGAACGTTAGATACAGAGGGGTGTTTGAGAATTAGGGGGATCCATATTGTTATGAACCACCAAAAGCAAACCAACCGCTTGATCGCTTGTAGGTCCGCAATCAAGCCCGCCTCGGGCGTCAAGGATGAAGTAGGCGATGCCACGTCCAGTGTTAGTTATCAAGCTCCCGTTTCTGGCTCGTTTTTGCTTCAGTTCATTTATTTGGAGGTCATTCAGGAATTTGGATGTGGTAACGAGATTTTCAATTTTTGTTGTTGTTTTTTCTTGTGTATCTATTTGTCCCCCAACTGTATCTCCAAGAAACACCACGAATACGAGTCTCCAAGGTGCTATTAGCGATCAGCATGAGTATTGGTCAACTTAGGCTTAAGTTTCAAAAAGAGGAAACATACAATACGCATATTTGTACGTACAACCCGCAATTATTAGTGATGATGAGAGAGAGGATACATAAGAAGACGCGGGCGACGTTGGATTGGATGGAAGGCATTGAGTACAATAAAGACGACATGAGTGTAGAAAAGACTTAGCCTTTGAGTTTTGGCGAGTATTGTGTAATGCATATATCATCGAGCGTTAGCGAACATTGTTGGCTAGTGTTGGGGTAATCGCCGGTTGGTGTAATGAAGTGTTGGCAAGTGTCTATTTCTTAGTGTAGGCGAGGATTACCCAATGTATTTCCAGCATCAAGCGTCGCCAACATCGATAGCTAGTGTTGGGAGTGACTCCAGGGGCGAAGCGAGTGCACAAACTACGAAGCATCTCATTGAGCAGTTTCTACTACTTTTTTGGAACCTTTATCCCCAGCAAAAAATATACTCAAAACCGGGGGTAGGTTTACGTCAAATGAAGCTCAAATTTAAGAGCAACACCCATTAGCAATTCGTGTGGTTTTTTATCCCGAAGGAGCATATATGATGGGAATATCACTTCCTCTACAACACTTGGTATTAACTGGAAAGATTTTGCAGGAAATTTCTTTGGCAATTGCAATAAAATAAAGATGCATAATCTTGCACGTTACGAACATCTGAAACGAGAATTTGAGGGAAGTTGGATTGACGCGACTCCATACGAAAAGCCACCATTGACTATTCCCAAAAACGTGAAGAGGAAGCAATAAACTCTACTACAAAAAACATCATCTAAGATAAATCTTGATGCAAAAAATATAAATTAAGAAATGATATGAATTCACCGCAAGTGGCCCTCACAGGCATTGTCAAGGAGGGCGTTGCAAAGAGGGAATCGGGATTGGGCATCGAATTGTAATTGTAATTCTGCTTGCCATATTTTGCGCATGCATGCACAGAATCTATATAGATTCTAGCAAAAATATAAAACCCCCAGATGGAATCAGAATTCATTCAACTATCTTTGTCGATTTAGGGGGTGCATGATGTCGTTGGGGAACATGATGACATATTTATGATTCGGGAATACATGAAGAAGAAGGAAGAAGGTACTTTATTTTGAGACATTTGTAATACTTTTGATTTTACTGGGACGGATTGTTTGGAAGTTGAAATTTGCTTTGTTGTAAGTTTAGGTTTAATAAGTACAAGTAAATAACTGCCAGATTACAAATTACTTGAAAATGTTTGTCATTCACAGAATATTTCATTTCAATTCCACCTTTTTTTCTTCATTTTTTCTTGAATTGGTGTTCTCATTTAAAAATAATTACGTCCCAGTTGGAACAGAACCCAATGTTGTGGAGACCGTTGATGACCCATCGAGGACCCTGATACAACCCTCACGGTCTCCCTCACGGAGGAAGAAAAAAAAATATTGTGGAGGAGAAAAAAAGGGCCAAGAATGTGACCTATCTCTTCCCAGGGAGGAGACGACATCCGTGGGTAGAGCGGGCTGTTCGAGCAGTTTTTCCACAGGTGTGTGTACACACATGTGGTTGTGATCCCATGTCCATAAACTATTGAAGGAAAGTAGCTCCACATTGGTAAGATGCTGATTGTTTGGCCTGAAGGGGTTATACAACCAGGGCGTCACAATACGCAAATAGAAGAATAAAATACGATCGTATAGCCGTATTAATGATGTAATTTCTAATACGCAAAAAATACGGAAAAAATACGTTAGAAACTTTTTTTCTTAACTTAAAATGTTCACAACGTCTCCCACAGATCTCGGATGGATCTTAAACAACTTGCAAATGATAGGAAATGTTTTTCTCTTGCGATTAGAAATCTCAAATGTGTAATTTGAGCAAGTAATAAGAAAGTCACGACCATTTGTATAGCGCAACTATCTCCCATAATTTCCCCTGAAGTTGTTTCTTGGTGCATTTTGTTTCTCGAGCGTTTTTAGGCTTACCTATATTTTTTCTTGTTTTTTTTTTAACTTTGTGAAGAACGTAACCAATTTGCAGTTTCCGTATTTTTCCGTATTATATTTCACTATTTTTTTAATACTTGCGTATTTACGTATTTTTGCTATCACCGTATTAAACCGTATTGCGTATGGTGACGCCCTGGAATCGAGAGGGGTTATTCGTTCTGTTGGATCGAGCGAAGGTGTTCTTGACGAGGATGGGAAAACGAATGCTTGATAAACTTTTTACGTTTTAAAATTCTCACTTTTTGCACAAGTTAAAAAAAGAAAAGAAAATGTACTTCACGTTAACTATATTGAGTGCGAGTTACGTTGTTTGCCAGCTTGCATCGACATATATTTGGTTGTGTTTTGGCGAACATAATCAATCTGGTTTATAGACGGGACTTCTAAAATATCACCAAAGCATTTTCCACAATTTTTTTCCATCAATTTCATCCACACGGAGTAAGTGTGCTGAGTATTTTCCATGGTCTACGCTCTCTTCACCGAAAAACCAATGGAGTGCTCCGAAACCATCATGAAGGAGTTGAATAATAATAAAAAGTTCAGTATTGGACCCAGGTTGTGTTACTCGCATGATTTTGAAACGGCCACCATGTCGATTATCATTAAACAGATTCCACACGTATGAGTACAAGGTTGCTTTTTCATTTCCGCAAAGGGCATTTGGAAAAGAGTTGAAGCATAAGAATTAACTTATGTATTAGATCTATCAGTTTTGACGATGTGCATGCACTCCCGTTCTTTTTCGTTCGATGAGTATGACCAAGTAAAATTACAGGTAAGCAGGAGTCAAGCGAGCCGGGTCGCAAACCAACAAAGAAAACTTCCACACCTCAACCGTCAACCTCAACCGTCAACCTAAATCAGAAGGTGAATAGTTTTATCACATAAAGGTACCTGAAGGTATGTTCATATTAAAATATTCACATCACACATAATCTTCTTACTTGAATATAACAATGTAGTCGCCCAGAACCCTAACTTTCAGGAACGGAGGCATCTGTTACAGACCCGGACCACATATCCTTTTCAGTCCGACTACACATTACATTTCCCGATATCATTCAATAGCATGGACCACCTGTGGTAGTTCTTGCAGAATGTGGCCATTGAAAATAGTTGGATTGTTCATCGGCTTAGAGATACGCTCCACTTCCCCAAGATCGTCTTTAGCTCGGATCAGGTGTACAGAGAGATCACCTCTGATCGCTCTGATCAAATCCGGGTTTGGTTCCTTTTGCAAGGCACTATGACAATCGACGTCCATGAAGTGAAGAGATGTTCCGGAATACGGTCGTCATGCATGACTCCTTTGAGTTGCGCCGGGTTTTTGCCACTACTGTCATATGGCGTAGGGTACTTCTTTGATTTGAACCCGGATGAAGAGGGTAAATAATAGAGCGGTAGAAGCGGACGCAACACTGAGTTTGCCTTTATGCGCGTGTTGTGCTCGGTTGACATACGTTTAAGTTAGGCAATTTAACGTCCCACAGATGTGTCGGGGGTTTGTCTCGACGCTATGCCATGTTTTAGTGACAAGTCGAGCGCTGGTCGTTGCAGCTAGTGCGATGATAGGTAAGCTTTCAAGATTGATTAAAAGTTGTTTAAGTGCATCGATGACATTCGACAGCAACCCTACAAAGTTGGTAAGTTCCTTTATGCATTCTTAAAAACGTCACGTGAAAAGAATGACAATCGTTAAAGCGCTTTTCTAAATGTTGTTGCCAATGCTTATGATGCGTTCCTCAAAAGGTAACTTCTGGAATGACGTAAAACACCCTCGAGGTGCTCCTTTGCCTGTTGTGCACCATCCTCCCTATACGGAACGATTTCCCCACCACCTACTCAAAAAGGCTCCGAGACGTCCCAAAGATAAAAGACTAAGCCCACGTCATTTTGAACAAAGGATGCCACGCATATTAATAGAGAATGATGGTACCGACGTTCGTGTTGATTTTGCTTGCTTTGTAGAGGAACATAGCCGAAGTTACGATGGCTCAAATAAATAATAATATATGAGGCGTTAGACGTCTGATGTGCAGTGTTATACTGGTGTTATACTGGTGTTCCACGTGAGTTAAAACCCATCTTCTTGTATATCAACCTTAACGTCCCCATTTCGACAGTTCTTTGGATGTTAGCTGAGACAATAGACCTCAAGGGCGGGAAACCCAAGAATATCTCTAGGGACATGCCTTGGGAGGAGTGGTATTCGGCCCGCGTTCCCACGAAGCGAGGAAGTCAGGTCGTCCTCGTTGCGCTGGCGCCCATCTTTACTAGACGTTCACTAGAGATCTTGTCGGACGGTCCTTGGGTGCTCATGGTAGCGGGCAAGGATGTTTTGGATGAGGACAACATGGGTCTCCCCGTCCCTTTTATGTTTGTGTCCCCTGGCGATCTGCTGGCATCGTCTACTGGATTTTTGCTTCCAGTCATCACCTATGCGGTTAGCGACACCGCCTATCCCAGGATTAGCCACTCAAGAAAATACTATTAACCGCATAACCCCACCAATTGTTGGTGAAGAAAAAAATGTACGAACATTTAAGTAACAAACATTTTGTGAAAAACAAAATGGTTTTCTTTCTTTCTTTTTTAACCTTTTATCGAAAGACGCTCTCCACTTCCGGAAGGAAAGATGAGGACGAGCAAAAGACAACAAATGAGAAACTACTATAAATGCACTTGAGTTCAAAGTTTGAACTTCAAACGGAAGCAGATGAAAGAATCGATAAGTGGAATCATTAAGAAAAACGAGATACAATAAAAGCTCTCCTAAAAGAAGCTACCCCTGTTGAATCTGAAGAGCTCCAGAAGTAAAAATTGATTATTTTCCGATCGACGTTCATAGACACCCACATGTTTTCGATAGATACGATGCGACGGTCCATTACGTGAGTTGTGAAAAGTCGCGAAAATGACGTTTTTCCGAGTAATGGTTACATCAAAAAGAGAAACGGCTGGATTCACGAGGCGCATCAGCCTATCATATAGGGTCATTGGTACTGATTTTGTTACAGCCGTCTTTTGTCGTCATGGATTCGGTCGAAAGCATTAAAGAGTCCCCGAAATACATGACAAGAAGATGATGTATAAGGTCCGGAAAAACGAAATAAAGGGAAAAAGAGGAGACACGGCAAACGCGGGGGACGGAAAGAGCAATGGAGTTGAGCAGACGGGCGGATCAAGGAGCAGGACCAAAAAATGCAACGCTAGTTGCAAAGAAAGAATCGAAAGGGTTAGACCTGGCAAGACTCTTGGGATAGGCAATGTACAAGATATAGCAGAAAAGTTGAAGCAGAAACTCTGCTGAGACAAGAGATAAAAGAGAGGAACTTTTCTTCAGTAGGGTCATTTATAGGAACGATCTATTCCTTCCAGACGGTATTCGAGTGCTTTTAGATACATGTATCTCCCATGTCGAAATAAAAGGGTCCTTAACACGCTGTTGCAATTGCTCAAACTCTATGGTGGCTGAAGATGTACGACAACGTCTTCGAGCTAATGCGAACATGTCACTCATGCCAGCTGCTCCCTTGCGGACTCTTGAAAATTACTTAGCAACATCGGTGTCGCAACCATGCAACACGATGCAGATTCATTTTACCAACGGACTCCCACCCAGTTGATCAGGCAACACGAACCTCATTACAGCCGTAGATCAGTTCTCATGATTTGAGGTAGTCGCTGCTCCTCCGGACTTTACGACACGCGCGACAACCATGTTGTTCCTGATAGATGTCATACTCAAATACGACATTCCGAGAGCCGTTAAGTATAATAATGGCTCGCACTCTGTTGAGCTGCGAACATTGTCCGACCAGGTAGACCTTCTGCACAAAGGCAAGTACCAAGACATTATTGACGTGCACCGGTTCCAAGACCTAACACTAACAAGGGTCAACTTACCTCCGGCCTACGAGCTGACCAAAATCCGCGATTGGGACAACCGAATTGCCCGCGGGGCCGAAGAGGCAAGACGACGCCGCGGCTTATTACCCACAAGCTCATAGGAAAGTTAAAGCGATGTATCACATGATGATGAACCGCATCAGACGGTTTGCTTACATAGAACCCACTACAAACAAGGACGTAGAAGAGCATTTGCGCAACAATTGTATAGAAGATATTAATAAAAGAAAAACCTGGTTCCATAAAATCTGTCACGAATAATAACTTAAAAAAAAAAGGTGTTGGTGCGGTAATAATTGCCATCCTTAGAAAGTTGTATCTTAATTTGTTGTTTGATTATGATGTGTTACTACGCAAAATCTTTTTTATGTCTTTGAACCGCTTTGTAGATATTGTTACTATATAATTTTATTTGCGGCATTCAAATCTTTGTTGAGGGCATTAATTTGGGGCACCTATCGAATGCACGAACCTTTTCCAAGAAAAAAAGAATAGAAGATTAGGGGATAGCGAAGTCCTACAATACAGTGCGTAGAGACCCGCTTCAGCAGCTTGGATCTCGGTAAGTACGATCTCTAATTGATATTCTTCGAACACGCATCTTGTGCTCGTCTTAACTAACCCATAACTTATTTAATTCACACGTTTCAAGACTTTAGAAGTATCTACTCTTCCTAAGGAAGGGAACGGGATGTTTTTTAGGTTTCATGGAGTACTGTTGGGAGTTGTAAGCAAGCCCCAAAGTTGTTAAGTTCGATAAGTGATCGACACCTTTTGGGTGACAGTAAGGGCCGATTGTGGAGTTTTATTTGCATACGATTTTCTTCCGCTTAGGTGGACGTGACTTGCACACACGGACTTGTATTAATTAGAAAAGATAATAATAACCATATCATCGCATGGTTGATAGAGATCCGTAACCTTGTGGGAGTATGCGTCACTAAACAGAGGTGATGAAGTTCCATGTGCAATGCAATCACGCAAATACAAGTCATCGAAATTCAAAATCCTTTATAGCCATAACTTCCACTTGAGCTCATGTGTGTACAGCGATAACAACACCACCATCGGCATGGGTATTGAAAGGTGAGCAAACCCAATATTGACTTGTCATACTTAATTTCGGACGGATACCATGCGTTGGAGCATATCAAGCCTAAGTCTTGCTCAGTAAACGCACCCGGTGCGCACCTCATGCATCGCTTTATGGTTTAAAGGAAAGATTTCCCAGACATCTTGCAAGACCCTCCATTAGGCAAATGGTGTTCACGGTTTGTATGCACATATTACGACGTCTGATCATATTCATTACACGAGAGTTACGTCTGATTTCTTCGGGAAGGGAGAAAACTCCCTTACAGGGTTGATACACGTGAAACGTTCAATGACCTACCATTATGCATATGGTGCGGACACAGTCCTTTATTGCATACGGCACAAAAGAAAAGTAATAGAATACATAGGAAAAATTTAATATATCCTTGATGAATCTCACGTCTAGGTACCTCTATCCCCCAATGGACGAAAGACTGCAACAACTCTCCGAATTTGAATGTGACAGCGAAGGTTACACATACGTGACTCTACCACAAAGAGGGAGTAATAACCTCAACATATTCCACCACTAGATCGAAGTCCGGTTAGCCAGTTAGGATGCGGTTAGGACGTCACCAAAAAAGAATTAAAGTATGATGTTGCCAACATCTATATGTTCTTCGCTCTCGTTCCTAACGATGAGTGGTTTACATGGGAGCTCGCGTTCGTCGAGTAAGTCCAAGTCATGAAATAGAGATACATCGAGACCAGGACGATCCCACGAGACACTTTGGTGAGGTTTTGTTGAAAGGATCCTCGGGAACGGCGGGGTTGTGTGGTATACATCAACTAGTATGTAGGAGATTTTACGTGCCGACTAGACTTCTCCTCCAATGCGGAATATTAAATGCATATCAAAAGATTGCATTTGATTTCATAACCTCTCTAGAACGAAAAACAACCATAGTGAACTTGCGAGACTCCTTTAGATTTTTAAGACCGTCGGTATACGAGAAAACGATGGGGGCCGGACAACAAGGATTCGGTTGTTGCAAACCATTTATGAATTAAGATGGATTAGGGAAGAAACCTCGAGAGTTATACTCGCGATATATGGACTGAAATTTTCTAGAGATAGAACAAGATAATTTCCCGCTCTCTCATTTCCTTTTATGTTTACGCCCACGATGGGGGGGGGTCTATGATGGCCTGAAGACGCCCCAGAGACAGACCCCCTTCCGATAAAAAGTTGTAAAATTAATTGATAGGGACGGAATATAAGCGAGATGCCGTTTGATAAGGAAGAGTGCACGAGAGGCGATCTTGGTAGCAAGCCTACCCAATTATCTAGAAAGAAAGAATACTTCAGAGAACATTGGGGGCAAGTTGGCCGGACAATGTCCGCAAACACCAAGATAACGATTTGGGGGGGAGGGGGGAAACAGTCCAGAGTCTATCGAAGTAAACTAGTTCAAGTCGACAAGGGAGGAAGAGTAGAATTATTACGGTAAAGAGAATAAGAAGAGCACATCAGGTAAAATTGCAAAATCGATGCAAAAACAAAATAACAAGCCCGCATGATCTGTATGGGAAGAGAAAGAATAGTCCCTAAGACAGCAATAGGGTGGAAAGGCGAGTTAATCAAACGGCAAGACGAACATACGATAAGGGGAAATGCTCGAGGTGTTTTTCTACGGGTGCTAAGGCAAGTTGACAAGATAAAGAAGCTTGAAGTATTCGGACGTGTTTTTATACTTGATGAGTATGTTCAGATATCTCCGATTAAAATCTTTTTATAGCAACCTATTTTACAGTGACTAGAGCTGTTAACGTTTCACTTTCAAGGTGTCTTAGCTATTTATTCAAAAAGAACAAAAAAATGAGTAAAAGAAGTTAAAAATATATATTTTTTTTCTTTTTTTTTACTTCTTTTCAAATAGCTAAGCCGTTTGGCGAAATGAATACCTAAACCATCAAAACTCTTGTTAAGAGGGGGGGTCAACGAGGTCACCTCCATTTTTTTTGTCAAGGAAAAGGAAAGTGGAGTGAATGGCACGTCACCTCCCTTTCACTTTACTTTCCTTTTCTTGTTTTTTTTCTCCTTTTTTTTGGGTTTACGTACTAGTTTTTGTGGTGTTGCTTGAGAAAATAAAAATTTATATCTGCCATTTTTTTAATCTATGTTTAGAACAGTTTTTGATTGCAAGTGAGAAATAATCCTCCCCTCCCCCCCCTAGGACAAAAAATGAGTACCGTAGATAGGGTAATTTCTGCGTTGGACTAATTTTTGCGAGTAGAAAAAATCGCAAAAATTAGTGTCGCAAAAATTGGGTTCCTAAACCCTGGGCCCTTTGCGACCCGATTGAATCGCAAAAATTAGTGTCACAAAAATAAAACACGCGAAAGTTCATGCGCGCAAAAATCACCCTATCTACGGTAAATAAAAATAATATAAAAAAATAACAGAGATAAAAAAATAAAGTCGGTCACCTGAATGCTTTCCCTCTCCTTTTTTTTTTTCTCCTTTGGTTCAGCCCAGCGAAAGAAAAGTGGACCTTCGTTTTTCTTCAGGAATTTTTTTTTCAAATGTTCCGATGAACCTGGGGGAAAAAAAATCGAACCGTGAGGATTTTTTTTGTTTTTGAAGCAATCAGATATTATAGTATTCACTATACTATATTTTTATTCAGGGAAAAGCCAGCACCTCCGTCTCATTTTTCTTTTAATTCGCTTTTTTTTTTTAACCAGTAATTTTTTTTTCCAGTTCTGGTGAGGTCATGATGGGAAGAGAAAACAAAAATTGAGCTAAAAAAAAAAAAAAGCTGATGGAAACATAGGAAAGCTGAAAAAAAACAAAAAAAACAGCTTACTAAAAAAGAACTAAAGATAAAAAATACAGCAAAAATTGCGAGGAAGCATGAGTAATCGTGAAAAAATTCAACCGGAAAAAATGAAGACTTATTTCTAGAATAACACATTTCCAGGTGTTTTATTTGTTCAATGTTTCAAAAAATATTTTAACCCCCCCCCCCTCCAAGACTC
This sequence comes from Bryopsis sp. KO-2023, assembly GCA_030272585.1. Classification (NCBI taxonomy): domain Eukaryota; kingdom Viridiplantae; phylum Chlorophyta; class Ulvophyceae; order Bryopsidales; family Bryopsidaceae; genus Bryopsis; species Bryopsis sp. KO-2023. The sequence continues at coordinate 2,571,287 of BSYQ01000002.1, forward strand.
ACTTTCTTTTCTTTTTCTTTTTTCTTTTCTCTTAAAAAAAAAAAAAAAGAAAAAAGTCTCTTGCTTTTTGTTACAGCCTGCTGGAGCCATCACACTTTTCAACCCCCCAAAAAAAATAAAAATAAAATAGAACCCAAAAAACGAAAAAGAAACACACAAAAAAAATTAAGAAAAACTCCAGGAAAAACTCGAGAAAAAACAAAAAAAACAAAAACCAGAAAAACGCACACATACCTTTCGCGAGGAATAACCTCAGGTGGCAGGCAGCCACTCTCAGCAATTTCCATTTTAGCTGATTCCATTTTTCTTGTTTTTTTTTGGAGAGAGAGGTTTTCTCAGCTTTTTTCCCTGGATGGAGAAATGGTCAAAAAAAAAGGAAAAACCAGGTTTTAGAAAACCTGGAGAAAAAATATATATATAGAAGTTAAAAAAAGCCACAGCCGTGTGCATTGCTGAAGCCCTTGGAAAAAAGAAGAAAAGAAAGAAGGAAGAAAGGAAAAAAAAATACTATTGACTATTTTGGCAACCTCCCCCCGCCACCACCACCCAACCCCAAATCCGAAAAAAAAATCTGTCAATTTGTTTTTTTTCAATTTATTTCCAATCTAGTTTTAGTTTTGTTTTTTTTTGTTGTTTTTTTTGGGAGGGGGGTGAGGATGAAAAGTCAACCTATTTTTTATTCATTTATTTTAAATCTAGCTTTATTTTCTTGGGGGGGGGAGGGGGTCAGGATAAGAAGTCAACCTGTTTTTTTTTAATTCTCACTCTATTTTCGGGTATCTCACCATGACTGACTGGGAGGATATTTTTCAAGAATTGGAAAGGCATTCGTAATGTTTTTTGGGGGGGAAACAAATAAATAAGTAAAAAATAAAACAAACTGTGGATTTTTTTTGGCTTGAAACAAGAAAAATATAAATATATATATTTTTTTGTCTCAGAATATCCAATATAAAGAAAAAGGAAAGAAAATCAGAGTGTCCCTTATCTGTTTTTTTTTTTAATTAAATGAATATTTATTAAAATATATATATTTTTAATAAAATAAAATAGACAAATGGTTTCCATTCATTCAGGGATACAACTATTTCGTTCATAATTTTTATTTCTCATTTATTTACTTCTCTTTTTAATTATTTTTTTCTTTTTTTTTTTGGGGGGGGGGAAGGGGAACAGAGAAAAAGAAAAAAAAAAACAAGGTTGACAACTGTCAGGAATTTTTTTTTCTAATTTGCTTCCCACACACTTCACTTTCTTTCCAAGCTTTTTTTCCCTTCAATTTTTAGTTTTGCTGTCGAAAACCACTGCACCTCATTCTAAAAATAAATCGAAAAAAAAAAAGCTCCATCCCGCTGGCGATCCTTTTCGACGACCTCCCCCTGCGCATCGAGAAAGAAAAAAAAAACGAATAACGAGCAAGCAGTTAACAAAATAATCGAAACAGAAAGAAGAAAGGAAAAACCATTCGCAGAGCTCTTTTTTTTCATCATTTTCGATTCGAAATCCTTTTCACCGGGGCGACCGCCGTTCGGCAGACCATTTTCCTTCCTACCTTTCTCGCCGCTCGTTCATTTTTTTTTCTCGATCCCTTCCCTCGTACGCACGCTTTAGCGCTCCCTGTCGCGGAAAAAAAAGAAAAACCGAGAAACGAGTCTGAAAAAAGATCAACGGGGGGTCGTTCTCACAACCCCCCCCCCCCTTCACCGTTACACGTGACGGCGTTATCTCGAATGCAAGATTCGGGAGAGGAGTGGGGAAGGAAAACTGACTGGACTTTTTCTGTCCATCCGCGGGATGTGCCTGTGCGCGCATGGGGCGCCGTTCTTCCACAACCAACGATCGTTCCGTTAGCAAGCGTTCGTTCGTTCAAAATCTGAATATCCCCGACTCCTTCCACGTCTGACATGCGGGCGGGCTGCGTCACAGACCGACTGACGGCGTTGCTATCTGACGGTCGATCGGCGCGGCCGCTCGTTTTTCGGGGGTGTTGAAACCACGAGAATTGTGGGAAGGACGGTTAGAATGAACGAATATATAAGAGAGTGAACCATTGTATCGAACAACTTTCAACACATGACATTGACGACTTTCGACGTCAGAGGAACTGGCATTGACAACAGGGGTGAAAAAAAAAGGACAGTGTTGTACCCAGGAAGTTGGTGTCGTGACTGTACGACAGTGGCAAGGATGAATTCATCTGTCGAATTCACTTTTTTTAACAGTAAAAAGTACGACCCCTGTTCCAACCAAAGTTCCTTGAAGCACCACAAACCGGAGTTCTAACTGCTTAAACTGCACAGCAACCACACAACTGAATTACCCCTTTCCACATCTCCACACTGTCTGTTGGGAAAATCACGGATGATTATGTCAGGGGCAGACACTAGATGGATAGACAGTGACTAGGTTTCGACTATAACTGGGGAACGTCCTCTCGAACGAACTGTAACTGTTGTTTCTGTTGAGCGACTGAGTGCAAGAATATACACAACATGGTTTCGGAGCGGGTAAAGTTATACCGTCGACTGGCGCGCGCGCTGTGGTACAGCTGGCTGTTGCTATGGGGATCTCACACACCACACACTCCACTGGATGTGGCGACTCGTGACTGCCGTCTCACCAAACGAGAGAAGAACAGAGCGTGGAAACGGAGTCGCGAGTTGCGTCAGGGGGGTACGCTGAAAAGTGTGATGTCAAGAGCGCTTTTACTTTTGTTACTTCAGATGGGGTGCGTAGAAGTTAACCCAGGACCAGAAGGAGACAAGGGGAACTCGAATAAGATCCGAGCGTGGTCTCGAGAGGCTGCGCAGTGGATCTTCGCCCACGCAGAAGTGATGGCGGACGGGCCAGAGTTTTCTAAACGGTTGCGCATGTTTATGAAAAGTACAGTTCCAGGGGGAAATGCGGCGCTGTATGCGCTGAAAGCTTACGAGTTGGTGGCGACAAAGACGGATGCGGAGTTGGTTGCAGAGTACGGAAGTTGGTTTGCAATAGGGGCGTTGGCTGGGGTCATTCCACCCGAGGAGAAACGATGGAAAGTATTCAAAAAGATGATGGAAATGCGTATTCCAGCAAGCGCTGAAACCAATTTGGACAGGTTGCGCCGGTTTTCACGAACCAAGGGGGAGGTGTTGGATGTTTTCTTGGAGAGGATGATCCTGACCATGGAACTGTATGATGATGTGAGCGAAGAAAACAAGAAACGTTGTCTGTATGCAAAACTCCCTCGTGAATTACAGGTTGCTGTGGCCGTGTTGCCTTCGGATTGCAGTCTGGTTACTATGCTTGGAAGCATTCGGCGATGGATCTATTGGCATGGGCTCAACACCATTTCGAGCGGTTCCTCAGGAGGAGGGGGTGGTGACATGATGGAAATCGATGTACTCGCTGGAGTACGTGAAAAGATCTTGAGGGGAGGTGAAATCGATTTTCAGGAGATCAAGTCGAAAAACAGCCTAATGATAGGTTGGAAAAAATTAATGGACGAAAAAAGCTACAGAAGTGAGGCAGAACGTTTTCTCAAAGGAGGAGGTTCTGGGTACAAGGGTGTTCGTTTTACAGGAAGTGGCCGAGGCGAGGGTGGTCGTGGTGGGAAGTACGATGCACGACGGTTTCATGGCGTCGCTGTGGACGAAGTTGAATCAGAATGGAATGACGTGATGGGGCCGGGACAACGTGAGGCTACAGGGTCGGATGAACACGCGGCAGATGAAGGAGGAAGTGAGTCAGCTGATCAATGCATGAGGCATGAGACCTTGGGATTCGAAAACAGCGGTATAACTCGTCACGAAGGGCGTCGCTGGTTGGGAATGCCTGAATGCTATCCAGAAGATTTCACATCCTCGGATGACGAATTCTTTGATGCGGAAGAAGGGACCCTCAAGGAAGTCCAGGAAGATTTGTATTTGCATGGGGGAATCACAGAGCGATGTGGTTCAGCGATTACTCGGAACGAAAAGGCCAGCCTCCACCTTCCTGTGGACCTCCAGGGATGTAAGGTGGCCGGCCTTATTGATACTGGCGCCACCAGTACGTTTGTTCAAAGGAGTCTACTGCAGGCCTTGAAAATGGAATCGCAGATTCTTCCTTGCGATCGATTTGTGGTTCTTGGGGACGGGCATAGAAGCACCTTGGACGGAGTTATCAAGTTGCCACTACAGGTGAATGGCGAAGAGAAAACGGTGGAGGCGTATGTAATGGACAGTAAAGGACCGAGTTTAATCCTCGGGTTCCCTTTCCTGGCGAGGAATCAATTGGTGGTCGACTGCGCAAACAGACAACTCCTGTCACGCAAAAATGACCAGCTCATACGTTGCAGGATGCATGCAGTTCCGACCAAGCGAGTGGCGCCATCTCTGTCGACGTTGCTTACTAATCTGACGAAGACACTGGAGACCACTGTCACGCACTTGCGAGCGCTGGGTACGCAAGAGCTTGACTGTCCTCAAAAAAACTAGTAAACAAAAACCAAGAGAGGGGTTTGGTTTTTTCTGAGATACCATTATACCCTCCTTTCAAGAAAAATGGGCGTTTGTTTTTTTGTAGCAACAGATCGTTTGTTATTCCACCTAATGAACACAGAGTTATCAAACCAGGGGTTAGGTTACCAAGTGGGAGTTTTTTTGATTTGGCTGATGCACTTTCATCAAGTCATTTGAGGTTTATACCCAAATCAGATGGCCAGTCAATTTGGGGAATTTTACAGAACATCAGTTCAGAACCACAAGTTTTGACTTATCGCATGCCTCTTTTTTCAGTTCACTCTTCAATTCAACGGTTTTTTGTACCCGATAGGGGTTGGTTTGACATTTTGGAACGAACAGGCCCTCTCCAGTTTCGGGCAGGGCAGGTTATCAAAGATTGGGCCTCAGTTTTTGTTCAGAAATTCCCTGAGTTATTTAGTCAGACTTTTGGCCGCTGCAAAACATATGAGGTGGGAGAGGTCCCTCTCCACTGTGACGTTCCACATCGAAACATTAGGAAATCGCCGATTAGCGGCCCTTCTGAAACAAAATTGTTACTTGACGAAGTAGAAAAATTGCAGGCTGATGGGGTAGTTCGAGAACTCAATTACGAGCCATATTGCTCACCCGTTTTTGGCGTGGCAAAACGCAACGGGTCGGTGCGTATGGTGGCAGACTTCCGAGTTTTGAATGCCTGTACTCGGGAACAGAGTTACAATCGGGTTAATCGTGATCACTTGTTTTCGGCTGTTAGACCTTTTAGCATAGGTAGTTCTTTGGACCTTCGTGATGCGTTTCATCAGGTTCCCCTGACAAAAAAAATATGCGATTTATTCGGTTTTAGTATCGGGGGCCGTTTTTTTCACTATACGCGACTTCCACAGGGTTATACCAATAGCCCCAGTGAATTTCTTAGGGCTCTTGAACCCACTTTGAGGGAAGTCCGTGCGGCTGTTTCGTCGCAAGTTTTGAATTACATGGACGATTTGGTGGTGTTATCTCGTGATTACCCTTCGCATATTGCCGATATGCACGTGATTTTGTCGATTTTTGAAAAGCATGGCTGGAGAATGAGATCGGAAAAATGTCGGTTTCTGCGTAAAGAATTTGAGTTTTTGGGACACAAGTTGACGACGGGAGGATGGGAGATGACGATCGACAACCTTGGTAAACTTCAGGATTTGGTTCGGCCCACCACTCGGCAACAATGGAGGAAACTACGCGGCTGGTTGTTACAAGTTCAACGGTTCCTTTTCAATGGTGCCAGAGTGCAACATTTGTTGCGCACTGCTGAGACCCAGTCCTCCCAGTCTTCCTGGGAAGCGTTTTTGGAGAGTCTCGCCACTCACATGGTACGCCTCACCCATTCTTCGGGGTTCACCGGTCTATCTGTTGCTGTAGATGCCAGTTCTCAAGGTTGGGGGGGCATTCTTATTCAGTCGGGACAGGTAGTGGCATGTTGTTCGGGTTCTTGGCCGTCGGGCTGGCGTCATTTTTTGTCCAACGAACTAGAGGCTGAGGGTCTCTTACGGGTTTTGCGTTGTTTTCGACCGTGGTTGTTTGGACAAGAAGTCCATGTTTATACAGACAATCGCAGTACGGCTAGTTTCCAGAACGTTGCGAACTCTTCCGCTTTTATTCGTCGGAGATTATCTCACCTGTTAGAATTTTGTCCTCGCCTTCAATTTTTGCCGGGTCATAGCAATGTGTTACCCGATTTGTTGTCCCGGTTGGGTCAGTTGGGTTTTGATCGACGCAGTGGAAGTATTATATCGTTTTCGGGAGATCAGGGGGGTGTTTCGTCTTCGGGAGCTTTTGTGGGGGCTTCTGCCTCGGATTTGGTTTCTAATGTTGTTGCAGAGGACCTTTCTGAGGGGGATTGGGCGAGGATTCATCATGGGCATTTGGGCATTTCGGGTACTCTGGCTCGAGCTGCTCATTTCGGAATCCAGGTCACACGGTCCTGGGTCAGAGCTAAAATCGATCGGTGTCGGGCTTGTCAAATGTTCCGTCCTGCTCCTTCCGGCCATCCATTCGGCCATCTACCGGATCCAGCAACCCCTAGCGAATATGTGTCCATGGATTACGTGGGACCGATTTCAGGAGCGGATGGGCCTCGGTACTTGTTGGTATTGGTGGATCATCTCACGCGTATGGTACGGGTTTGGTGCACCAAGTCTGCTGATTCGCGGAACACACTTCGATGTCTGAACACCTGGTGCGAGGAAGTTGGACACATCAAGAACCTGGTATGCGATAACGCTCAATATTTTCGTGCGAATTCACTTCAAAATTGGGGTCGAACAATTGGGGCCAAATTTCTGTTTGTTCCGCCCCACATTCATCGTTCAAACGGCCTGGTGGAGCGCATGAATCGAACGGTACTGGACAGAATCCGAAAATTAGCAGCTGCTGCACGATCGTCGTCATGGTGGGACTTTGTTCAGGAGGCGGAGAGCGCAGTTAATTCCAGTATTCATCGGATTACTGGTTTTATGCCCAAGGAGTTGATTGGCGTGGAACCTCAGTTCTGGAAACGTGCGGTCGAGTCCATGCGACGCGAACGAATTCGGGTGAATAAAAACAGGAAACGAAACAAAATAGAATATGCGAGGGAGGACAGAGTATGGGCTTTCGATGTTCTTAGAGATGGGAAGAGTGGAAACAAGATGATGCCTCGCTGGTTGGGACCCAGTGTATTAGAGACTCGCATATCCAAGTCGATTTGGGAAGTTAGATTGCCTCAGGGGAGGCGCATGAACATGCATACTGATTTTCTTAGACCTTATGTTGATAGATATTGTTAGAGGATCGATGACAGGTTATAGGGGACTTTTCTGTTCTACCTTAGTGGTGTCTTATTGATGTGTTTGAATTGTGATGACAGCCATTTTAGTTTCGCTTGAGATCTGGGCAGAGGGATCTGGCAAGAGTGGAACGGTTATAAAGCAGTGGAAGCGTGTTGGGAAAATCACGGATGATTATGTCAGGGGCAGACACTAGATGGATAGACAGTGACTAGGTTTCGACTATAACAGGGGAACGTCCTCTCGAACGAACTGTAACTGTTGTTTCTGTTGAGCGACTGAGTGCAAGAATATACACAACACTGTCCGTTAATTGTCTTGTTTAAAGGGCGCTGTTGTATGAGTTTCAACGGGGGTGATGCGAGCTCAGGGAATCAACCAAACAAAAATATCAACAGACATGCCAGGCCTGTAGCATGGGGGGTATACAAAGAGAAACACCCCAGCCAGCAAGGTTGAGGGAAGTGGATGCTGCATGGCGATCCAAACGAGCGGCATACTCGCGCCTGTGAAAGCGGCCGCCACCCACCCACCGGCGGCTGGAGGATTTTGGAGAATTCTTCTTCGATAAGGATGGGGGGGGGGGGTGCATTTGAAAACTTTCACGCGACCTGAGCGTTTCACCAACCAACGAACAATAGTGCAAAACATGCCAGGCCAGATTCTTTGCATCGGGCGTAAGCGGTTCACCACTGCCAGCCCCCTCTACGGTGGAGGGGCTCTGGAGGATTACACGCACCACGCCAACATGGTAGCACGCCGAGTAAACCCAATGCAGGAGCTATACGACTTCTGACCTCTGGGTTAAGTGGCAACTGAGCAGAGACCAGCCAAGGAGCGATAGAGTGCACGTGCGGATGGGTCTCCGGAAGGTGTCATTATGTTGAAAACTTCTCCCTGTGAATCCCCCTGGCAGGATTTCCATCGGGTTTCTCTTTTTTCTTCTTTAGGGGGGCTATGCTAATCTTAGTTAAGATTGATATGGACCAGTCAAACCACCACCTCGATACAAACTCGAGCATGTCAACAGTCGAGCATTCATAGAGCATCTGTCTAACCCAACCCATTGTTTGTGCATCCTATTGTACAGCTCAGTAACTTTCTTGGAGTTATCCCACTCAAAATTCTGTTTGTTTTCTTACATCCCACTGTGTTTGTGCTTTCTCACCACCAGTTCTGACTCAACCTTCACTTAGCCATAACTTCTTTTCTCCAGTCCTCAGTTTCACCCCTGGCGCATGTCTGACCACCAGCTCACAAAGACACAGCCATTATCCTTTCCAAGAAAGAATTTTTTCGGCTATTCGGGTCTTTTTTCTGAGGGCACTCCACAGCCCCGTATTGCTGACTGATTTTTCTTATTGAAACCGCGTTGTCAGTAGATCTTCTCAACGCCGCCGCTGACAATTTCACCAGAATTACGTCTGGGCTCTCATAAGATTTCCGCAAAGTTGCACTTCCAGAATCCATCCACAATTGAAAACGTTTTTCCAGCGGGCCTACAAAAAAGGGTGCTTCCATATCATTTTTGATCGAGAGGATGGCTCCCGCCTTTTCTGGCATATCATACGCTTCTTCTTCAACCTTCTACAGACCCAAGAGAAACAATTAACTTCTTTCCATCCAGAAAGCGTCACATATTCCATTCAGAGCTCAGGAACGTCCACCATAATTTCAATTGACCTGTGCTGTAGACTTCAATCGATTTTTCTCCCACACGATTTTGTCTGCCCAAGATTTTGCTCCTTCCATGCAATTCACTTCTCCCAGCCGCCTCGAAATAGCTTTCAACTGAAAGCACAACAGAATAAAATGGCAACGTCAACGACGAGCAAATATTTTTAGGTTTTCTAGACGACTTTTCGTTTTATTCGATCTGTGAGTCTGCAAATTATAGTACAGCCGCCATGAACTCACCTGTTCTTGCACTATTCTACCGGGCAAACCTCCCTCCTGCACAACCCCGCGATTCGCTTGGTTGATGCGATCCACATCCTTCTCCTTCGTGCCTCTTAAAACTTCTATCCAAGATATCACATCTTTTTTGATGTTCTTTTCCACAGCCCCGACGCTGTGTCCGGACCCGAACGTCTCGGTTTCTTTTCTCAACTTCCCAATGTCTTCTTGGCATTTTGCGAGCTCTTGCTGAAGATCAGCCTTTTGGGTTTCTAGATCATCGCTGGCATGCTGGAGGTGTTCCATCTGATATGAAACAGAAAACACCTCATGATGGGGGACCTGGGGTTCTGCCAATACCTGCAAAACCAGAAAAGAAATCCAAAAGAGCTAAAAAAGTATATACATTTTATCCATTCATTGATTTTTAGTTGGATTCTTGTCTCCTCCAAAGCTCAAAGTGAACAGGAGGAGGAAGAGGGGCAGAATGCATTCGAATGCCCCATTAGTGGTTAGGAAGAAGAAACCTGTGAGACTACTGATTCCGAAACAAACAGACAATCCTATCCCAGTGTAATTTGTCAATTTGATTCCAGGGGATCGATAACATCAACACACACCCCATCGCAGAAATTGCTGAGATTGAGGAAAAATTGAATGACCTTTTGCTTGGAAACCTCTTGTTGCTGGCTGTCGTTCAGCTCGCGCACAGCTTTCACTTTTTTCCCGAACTCCCCGACACACTTTCGGAGTCCTTCGAGCCCCCAAAGCACATTGATCACGCTCCGTCGGAATGTTTGGAGGCTTCGCTTCCACGGAAGCACAAGGCGGAAGCGCGCTTCCAAACCGCTTCCTCGGAAGCGGTGCGCTTCCATATGCTTCCGTGGAAGCGACTTCGCTTCCAGCAGCGCTTCCGTGGAAGCGACTTCGCTTCCAGCAGCGCTTCCGTGGAAGCGACTTCGCTTCCAGCAGCGCTTCCATGGAAGCGGCCTCGCCTCCAGCAGCGCTTCCATGGAAGCGACCTCGCCTCCAGCAGCGCTTCCATGGAAGCGACCTCGCCTCCAGCAGCGCTTCCAACCACGCTTCCACTGGAAGCAAGCGTTTCCACAAACGCTCCCAGTTACAATTCGCCGCCAGCCACGCTTCCACTGGAATCAACGATTTCCACAAACGTTCCCAGCCACAATTTCCTCCCAGCCACGCGGTCGCCTCCAGTCACGAATTTCATCGCATGCACTTCGTCCAATTCCCTCGTTAATCCAGTTCCCAGTTTCCAGTTTCTGAAATCACTGACGGCGGACTCTATTTTGCGATACCGACGACTTCTGACGGCGATCCACTCCATTCCTCGACACTGACGACTTCCCTACAACGAAATACTATGGCGGACGAAGATGTGCAGCCCACAAATATTGTGGGAGGTGTGATGGGAGACGATTTGACCTTGGATGATATCCCTTTCGAAAGCGATTTATTTGAATCTGAAAGAATCGAAGAAAACCGAGGAGAAAAATCTCTCAAGAATCCAATCAACTTAGGGATTCAAAACAAAAAAAACCTTAAAAAAAGAATTCCCAAAAAAAAAATGGAATTACCACCTCTTTCATCATTTCGGTTATCGGGAAATAAAGAAATAGATGAAAAATTTCTGAGGTTGTGGGAACGGCATTTGGATTTGTGGGAGGAAGAAAAAAAAGAAAAAAAAAACGAATCCACCGACAATCTCGAAAAATGCGCTGGAGATGTTGTGAGGGTTCTAGTGAAAGAATGCGTGATGGATCCGGATTTTTCGGATGGGTTTGGATTGTTGTCCGAGCCGGAACACGTGTTCGATGAAGTTGCAAAAAGAATTATGGATTTGGGGTTTGATCTACAGAGATTGAGAGATTGGTGGGCGTTGGAACAGAAAAAAAAACAAAAACAAAATCAGCTCGGTGGCTTTCATCTCTTTTTACAAATCAAGATGCGAAAAATGTCCCAACTGGGACTACAGATCGTGTCTACTTTTTTCGAACAACACGACAAGGTGTTGCTGATTTTGAAACCCCGAAAGCGGCAGGAGAAAGCTTCTTCCGATGAGATCCTACGCCACAACGAATGGTGCACCGCAATGATGACAGGTACGGGAAAAAAAACAAAAAAACACAACCTTGGGAGGTCGAAATGTTTCTTTTTTTCATCTGCAGCAAATCTTCAAACCTACAGCAAATTTTATACTGAACCTACAGCAAATTTTTAGGGGTCTAAAGATAGTTTTCTGGCAGGTGCTAAGCCTACAGCAAATTTTATGCTGAACCTACAACAAATTTTTAGGGGTCTAAAGATAGTTTTCTGGCAAGTGCTAAGCCTACAGCAAATTTTATACTGAACCTACAGCAAATTTTTAGGGGTCTATAAAGATAGTTTTCTGGCAGGTGCTAAGCCCACAGAAAATTCAAGGGTTTAAAATTTTTCTGGCGAGTGCTAAACCCACAACAAATATACGTATATATGTATCCACAAATGAATTGCAGAGGTGCCAAGACCATCGAACGCCTTTTTTCTCAATTTTTTTTCTTTCACACTATCAACACACCTGTTTTGCTTCCTTGAAGATTTGAGGTATCGAGATGCGGACACGATTGGAGGAGCACGAGGCTTTGTCAAGGCTCTTGAATCTGTGTTTGAACATGGAAAACTGTCGCTTCCAAAGTTTGCGTTTGCAAGCTTGAAAATCAGGCTTGCGCTTGAGGAAGGCATGGGGAAAACCACCTTGGGGGTCGGCCAGGAACTGCGCCCATTGATATTTAATGAAATCAGAACCATAAAAACAGAGTTGAACACGAGGGTTTCCCACTTTACGATGACTGGCACCGATTTGGATTATTCCCCTGCAGGGGAAGCAATTGTGCCCTAAAAAAAAACAAAACTGGGTGCTAAAACTTTTTCCTAATCGAAAGTGCGATCCGCATATTATTTTTTGACGATGAGAACCACTAGAACCAAGACTATGAAAAAAGTCGATGATATGTTTCTGGTTGGCATCATGTAAGAGATTTGACAACCCTGGGAATCGAACCCAAGCAATGACCACTGCCGTCTCTTTTATCACACTTACAGTGTTGTCAGAAAATCAGGAAATTTAAATCCATTCTCTTTTTCTGTAAAAACTTCTGAAAAACTATGCTGTCTCCTTTCGAATCCTTGAACCAAAGAATTTCTGTTTGTGAACTTCTGCTGAGACTGCAGCATTTCACAAGTGAAGGCCATACCTTGAAGCAGCAACATCTCTCTTCAATGCTGCACTCAGTGTGGGGGTATCTCTCTCCTACCTCTTTTTAGAATTCTCACAATACCATGGACAGCCTTCAAAATAATCATAAGAAGAAGATGTGAAATGCTGGCTTTGTAATGACACAATGAATCATTCCCTAGTGGCCCTCAGGCCCTTAGAATATATCAATTTTTCAGTTGCTTGTTTGTAGGGTGAAACAACCAATTGAAAAAATAAAAAGAAGAAGAAGAAGGAAAGGGTCCTACACTACATCATTCACTGAATCTATATCTGGATGCATGAACGTCAGACACTCACCGGGTGCTTCTTTTGGGGGTGGCAAATTGCAAATTGGAACGCTTTTCGATCACCTGGGGCGAAAATCTGACTTTCATATTGAATCCTCTTTTTGCCAGCAGGATTGCAGCCACTGATCCAGCGGGGCCTGCCCCGACAACGATTGCTGTCTTTCCTTCGTAAGGTGAAGCAACTCTACCAAGTTGAACAAAAATCAACAGAAAGGTTTTAAGAACAAGTGATGGAAATCCGCGTCCGGGAGGTGGGAGTCACGACGATGTTGAGAGAGTTCGAAAATATGCGCAAGGCATTGAAGCCCCCGACTATGGCTAACTTGTATAGGAACATCACACGCACGTGACTGGGTGTGTGTGACCAAAACAGTTTGTAGTTTCTTTTTTCATTCTGCAAATCAACCGAACTTGCCTTGACAATCGTCCAAACAGATGCTCCAAGCTGTGGACATTACAACCACCGCAGCCAAGTCTCCTGGTGTCGATCCTCCCAGCGTCTCCTACTTTTTTCAGTTTTTTTTCTTTTTGCGAAGCTCCATCTTCCATTGATGAACACAAGCCAGTGGCGGATGGTTCAAATGATTCCCACTAAATTCACCAAATGCGGCATATCGTGCGATGCCAGCTGTCAAGCCATTTACACCTGCATCAACATACGTCCAAAACTGTAACACTGCATTCTTTTTTCATCCCCTTCAGTGTTGGTTTTCATTACACCCAGGGTTCCTTCGGAGGTAGGATCAAGAATGGAAAGAGAAGAATGTGGAGGATCCCCATAATGTACATGTTTCATTATACAGTGGGTTCCCACAAAACAAACAGTTATACTTTTGGGAAAAAAAAGAGTTTCATTATTATTAGTTTCATTATTTCCCCCCTCATTATATCCAGGAAAGCAAAACAAGAAACAAAAAAAAGCAAAGCAAAGCAAAGCAAAGCAAAACAAAACAAAACAAGCAAGTACCCAGGAGATGGGATTAAGCAAGCAAACAAACAGGCTACAGGAACAACACCCAGGGAATGGGCTTCACCTGGGTTTACATGACACGGCTTGTTTCCGACGCCTTCCTCGCTCGCTCCATGTCCTCCATCCTCCCCCGCTTCCCCAGCCCCCTCCCTCTTTTCTGAAAAACCTCGTTGAGGTCTTTTCCCTCCGTCGGACCCGCCTCGCGCACAAAAAGCGACCCGGCGCCCTCGCCCCAACTCGACATGGACGCCGAGGACCAAGAAGGGGGCGCGGGCGAGGAAGAGGCGGAGGAAGTGGCGGAGGAAGCGCGAGAGGGCGAGGGGCAGCAGCACGTGGACGAGGGAGGGGAGCGAGGGGAAGATCCCAGGGCGCGGCGGCGGCACCGCTAGCTGCGGCACCAGCGAGCAGCAGCGCTGGGGCTGGGGTCGACGGGGGAGCGGCTGTGGAGGCGAGCGCGAGAGCAGGTGAAACGGGGCGACAGAAGGGTGAGGGGTCGTCTCCGGGTGCGACTCATCACGCGATCGCGGAAACGCCCACGTGGCGGTCGTCCACGTGGGCGTTTCCCCGAGGGATCCCCGCGATTTTCGCTTGCCACATCTCCCCAATTTTCCAGCCCTGATGCGAACAGAGGGGCTGGGTGGGTTTCGCAGTCTCGGCGGGTTCGGTGGCGCCGCCGTTCTGAGGGACCCAAGCGGCCCAAGCGAAAACCGAGGACGACTTCGCCTATCGGTTTTTCAACAGTGCCGCGCTGGGCTTCGAGCCCATGGATCGGAAGGGGAGCGCATCAGGTTTCTCAGTATGGAAAAAAGAAGGGAACTGATGAAGCAACGGACGAAAGAAAAAATGGGATAGAGCGCCTCAACGAACAGGTATGTCGAGACTGGCATTCATTCATTCATTTATTTATTTAGTTTTATTTAGTTTTTTTTTTTTTTTTTTTGGGGGGGGGGTTATATATATATATATATATCGAGGAGTTGGCATGCAATATCGAAGTCTAGTCATTATTGATTGAAAAGCGTTTCGAATCCCATAAACCTTAAGAATATATTGGCAGCTGCCTTCAAGGACATCTTTCCATGGGTGCTCTTTGAAGCACCCCTTTTTCAAACACAGGTTTGTCCAACTGTCTTTCTGTTTGAAAAAATCATATTTTAATCCACGATTAAATTGACATCAGATTGTTTTCACTTCCAGCCTTTTTAAAACAAGTTTTTGCACCCTCCAGTTCTGGTCATGTTCATTAATCAGCGTCTATGGCTGGGATATTATTTACATGACCCCCTTCTCCCCTAAATGAGAATTTTGTCAGTCTCGATTAAGAGGATTGTTTTTTGGTGATTTTATTTGCGCGGCAAAAAAAAGAGGCAATGGAGGTCCCCCAGCCGTTGAACGAACGTGCAGCCAACATTATGTTTGAACACGTCGATTTGCTGGACTCTTCACGAATAGAGCCGCTTCTGTTGCAGCTGGTAGCGCATGTGGCTGCATACAAGGTCATATTGTCCAGGTAAATTGATAATTGATAAATATATAAATAATTAATTAAATAGATACTCCCTGAGTGTGAGTATAATTGAAAAGGGGTAACTGCCTTGTTTTGACAATTATTTTTTTATTTTTTTTATGACAGTTCCAGTTCCCCGATCTATTGGATGAATCTGTTTTTTTTTTCTTCCCAAAATCGTTACATCAATCGTGTTCATCCTCTAAATCAATATCCCAGTAACTGCTGCACCGTTCAGTCCTGTGAATTCGCTAAGAATCCTAAACACCAATAACCCCACTTCATATCCTTTTATCCAGCATATGCAAACTCTAGCCCACAACTGAACAACCTTCCCCATTGAACACCCAGCCAAATCGGACTAGTATCTTTTTCTTTCTCGTTCAATATTTCCACAGTAATGCTCTTTCCCCTCCACTCCGTAACTTATTAATCTATAGCTCTTGAAGTGCATTTTCCCTCACCAAAAAATGTGTTTTAAAGCTCCTACCACACGAGAGGAGTTGCATGAAAAAGTTCAAGCTCTGTTACGTTAAAAGCCTGCACGATGTAGGCTTTCTTTTTTATTGAACTGATTTCTATAATGTCATAGTGACCATTCTTTTGGTTGCCAGACCAAAGAAGGGGAATTGCGCCGTGGGACTCGAGCGTTCCATTCCAAGACTTGATGCGCCGAAGCGTTTCCAGCCGTGCTACATCGTACCATCGGATGAGGGCCATCTCCTTGATCTCGCCTTCAATGTCTATTGCAAAAAGGAGTCTCAATTGGGCGAACCACTCCACAGTAAGACCTTGCTGATCCCTCCCATTTATCACAACATCATCGAATCTTGCCCGCCCGTAGAATATTGGTGTAGCCCGAGCTGTTTGTATAGGATAGTCACCTTCATCAGTTTCCACTACAAGAACTACATGGTTGACTGTTTGTATTGTAGGTGGCAATGGGGCAGGTCCAAAAAAATTTCTGAGCAGTGCGAACAATCCTTGCGTCTCGGGCTGCAGTTCAGCAAGCCTTTTTGTCTCCGCCTCACTTTTGCTGGTGTGTCGATCCTCGGATGTGTCCACCAGATTTTGCAGCCGTATTTTTCTGCGAGTAACTCCCAGCTGGTGGTGGGAAGTTTCGAAAGCTTTCATAAAGGCGGTACCATAAGACGCAGAGTGTCCTTGAGAGGTGGGTATAGAATCCAACGTTTCAGAAAGTCTCGTTTTTTGAACCATTTCCTTCATGACGGTCTTTCTTCTCTTAGATGTCCCCCTATAATTCGTTTTGATCCTCTTGTGATCCGTTTCCCAAGCATCCGAAGAGAGGTCTCGAAGCGTACCAATCCTCTCAATGTGTGAAATAACATGCACCTGTTTGTGCACCTTATTTGAGCAAAATCCTGATGGTGAGAATCGCCCCAAAATGTCCGACATCATGTGATGAACAGTTTTTTGTGATTCCTTCAGGTCATGCAAGGTGGCAGAAGTAAATCGAGCAGCCCTTTTCCTCCGGTACAGTAGGTTGTACTCACACATCAGAATCGTTATCTCATCTTTCCCATTCTTAATGCACAAACCATCCGTCAAGTGTCCCCCCAGCTGAATCACACCCCTGTGTTCCTTGGCCATAACATGAGAGTGACCTCCCATATATACCGGTGTCGATGGGAGTGTAAGAGTGTCCATAGGTGGAACTCTCGATAACCGCCTATTAAATTCCCTTATTAATCCACCAGCATTTGTACTATTTTCAGCCAAGTATTTTGGTATAGAGTCGATAATTTTTAAAAATAATCCTAAATCATCGGCATGTAACATATCATAACCAATTACTTTATAGGGACTGCAACTTTCCAGGCAGCCGTCTCTGAAGCCCCAAAGTGCGCACGGAACTGGGTGGGTAAAATATTCTTTCGCCAGTTTTGCTTGGATGGTTTTCACCGGTTCGTTAATAATATCCTGAAATTTTTTTTTCTGATCAGACTCCGTCCTAGCCTGAAAATCCCGGTCGAACTCATTTCGCTGAGTAGGATCAACCAAACATTCTTCACAAGCATTATGGAAAATGCATGTGACATCATGCACTTCCGGATCATCTCCCACAAATGAATGCACGACTGGAAATACTTGCTTCACCTCATTGTTAGCAAATGTGAGTGCCATACCCTCCCAAGATAATTTTTTCAATGGTTCTAGCCAATGTGACCAACATTGGCTATGTGTGCGTAGACGTAGGCGACGCAAAGCATCTCGGGGCAAATCCACAGCTTGAACAACGGGGATGTAGCCAACAACAGCGATGTGGTTGCGACGGATATGAAGAGGAAGATTTAGAAGACTCGCTTTCATTGGGTAAAGACTCAACCCTTGCCGCGTTACCATAGTCTTATCAGAATATATCTAGAACAACGTAAAGAAAAACAACAGAAAGTTTAAAATCTCTTCAAACTTGATTTTTTTTTTTGTTAAACTTGGTGTCTTATGTGCAGGCTGAATTTTTTAAAAGGTGGTTTGCAAACTGCAGCAGGAAGCATTTTCTCGGAGGAAAACCGAGGAGGGCCTGAGGTTCGCATGAAAGGTAATGTGATCTGAAAAAACTGAGGTTGAATTTTTAAAAGGTGGTTTGCAAACTGCAGCAGGAAGCATTTTCTAGGAGGAAAACCGAGGAGGGCCTGAGGTTCGCATGAAAGGTAATGTGATCTGAAAAAACTGAGGTTGAATTTTTAAAATGTGATTTGAAAACTGCAACAGAAAGCATTTTTAAAGGGGAAAACTGAGCAGGGGCTGAGGTTTGCATGAAATGCAGTGTGATATAAAAAATCTGAGGTTCAATTTTTAAAAGGTGGTTTGAAAACTGCAGCAGGAAGCATTTTCTAGGAGGAAAGTTGAGGAGGGCCTGAGGTTCGCATAAAAGGTAATGTGATGTTATTTTTCTGAGTTCTTAAATACCTGAATCGAAGCAATGACAGACCCCTCCCGGCCAGACAACTGCTGTGAATCCAGCCATGCATCCGCCGTGTGTGGTCCCAAAAAAACTCTGTGTCCATCTTCAAAAATTTTCCTTGGCTCAGTTATAATATTTTCATGTTGCATAGCTCTTCGTAGCCAATCCAGCGGATCCCGCATATGAAACTGAAAGGTATAGTCCTTATCATTAATTTTGTGTGCGATCTCCTTTTCAAACCATGGCTCTGTGTTTTCTTCAATCATCACTTGTCTTCTTTGTTTTACATCTCTTATGTTTTTGATGTACAGGTTCGCCACATGAAACCCCGGGTCATGCAATATGTCCAGAAGGACTGTTGTATCTCGGTCGGAGAGGCCCCGGCCTTCATTGCAAGAAGAAAGCCAGTGGACAAACTCAAGTGTCCAATCCTTGGTAGGTGAGCCTTCTGTTGAGAAAAAAATTTAATCAGTAATCAGAAATGACCATAATATCTCAAGTTTTCTGAATCAAACCTTCTAACCACATTCATACCATCGAAAGCACTGTCGGGGGCAGTTGTAAAGCCAATGTCAGGGTCAAGGGTGCTGCCATGATCAAGGGGTGGTGGGGGTGGGGGGGGGGGCTGCTTTCCCGAAGCACAAAAACCGCCATAGTGTAGTATGTAGTACATATAAAAAATAAGTTGCAAGTTTGTTCAGTCTATTTTATTGTGATGTTTTTTACAGTTTTTCAACCTGTATCATCTTAATTATTAGTCACCTTCAAACTGTGGACAAAAATCCTCTTGATCTGAGTTGTCAGCAAAAATTTTATGGCTTGTATCTTCAATGCTTGGATCATCAGTAAGATGTGTCGATTGATCTCCAGGAGGATCAGTTTCTTCTTCACAAGGTGGTCGCTTCCGTGAGGCTATGGGAGGAACACATCCACTTCCATAGAACTGTTTGTGACGTCCAAGGCCAGATTTTTTAGCAAAGGTTTTCCCACAAACACAGGAGAACTGCCTATTCATGAATGCTTGGTAGTGTGAGTCAGTTTGGGACTAGTCCTAAAAGAGTGTGCAAGGGACGCTCTTTGGCGGCGACCCTGGGCTTTTTCGGGTTCGACTCCCAGTGCTCATTAATAACATCAATTAGACGCAAGAAAATTCTTGCAATTTTCCCCCAGCACGCCCAGTTCCGGCTCGCTTCCATCGTGGTTCCATCTTCCGCTTCCGTGGAAGTGAGTGTGGTAGCGACCGCTTCCATGGAAGCAGTCTTGGAAGCGAGCTGTGGGCGTTACAATCGCACGCTTCCACGATCGCTTCCGCGGAAGCGATCGGTGCCACACTCATTTCCATGGAAGCGGAAGATGGAACCACGATGGAAGCGACGTTGGAAGCGTGCAAACATTCCGACGTCTCCTGGCAAACAAATACGCACCACAAAATCAAACAACAAGATCCAGTCTATAATAGTGTGGACCTTCAAGGTCTTAAGTTACTGCAAGCAAAATCTGTTTTTTTTATAGAAAATGAAAATAATTATTCCTTTTCGAATGCTTTTGACTGGGAGCATGTGTGTGGGCACTCATCACTTGAGCAGAAAGTTGCTGATGCAAGTATACCATGACGCCTGGCAAGAACGAAACCTCGCTGTCCTTTTTTTCTTCTAGGAAGTCGTTCCGCATTTTTTCGAACGCCACATTTGCTGGTTGAAGTTTCCCTGAGCAAAGTCACAACGCAAGAAACCCTCATCACCTTTTCGAGAGACACTTTATCAGTCTGCAACCCAAACAATGACACGACTTCGCGACCCCTGAAGAGGTCACCGAGTTTTGCCACTCTTGGTCAACATCTGTTCGCAAGTCCGGGCGGTAAAAATTATGTGTCTGTGATTTTCTGTTTCTCTCTATGTCTGGTATGTGTGTGTATTACGTTGTTTCTTTTACCTTGCTCATTCAAAGATAATCGCCAACTGGAGCTACGTCGCTTTGGAACCGGATGCGAGCCAGACAGACTACTCGATCCAGCTTTCGAACAGTGGCTCGAATCGAATTGATTCACTCCCAGGGCACTGTGAAGTCGATCGAACTTCAGAATGGAGGGGCTAGTCGCACGAACGTCAGGTCGGCTTTCGTAGAACGGGTTAGTCCTGACCGTAAAGAGGGTGCTGGGTGGTATTTTGGTGGGGAACTCCGAGTTACCTGATTTTTCTGGACGACACAACCATGCACCTCCTTCTTGCTACTTATTTTCTTAATGACAATTTTGTGGGGTTTATTTATTTGTTTTTCTTTGCGAGATATCATTTCATTTTTCTCTTGCAATTTTCACCACGTACGTTTTTATCTCCCCTTCCCCAAATACATAAAGTCTTTGTTTCCTATCGAGCGCTCAATCCCACAGTAAAGCTTACGTGTGATGCTGACGGTCTGGTCAACATCCGGACTCGCCACCGACGATAACCTTGCTTTCTTCAGGTGCTTCATTGACATTTGCCCCGTCGTTAACTGCCCCGCATACTGAACGAAGGGCATGGAAGTCCCCAACTTTAGGGAACCCCTCACACTCGCAACATTGGCCATACTCGTCGTGTTCTCTAACGATAAATCTCCCAGATGATCTGCTCTTCTCTCGTGTAGGGCGTGTCGGTCAAACTCAAGATCTTAACAAGCGAACCCAGGCTTGCGAATGGAGATTACACAAAAGTTCTGACGGCACTCAAGAAAGTAAGGCGGCTTTCAGGAATCAATGTTGAACAAGAAACCTGATCATCCTTATGTTGCCATCCATAAAAGACACTATGGGAAAAACCCGTCTGTGCGACGTTTGACACACCCTCGCACAATCTTTTATCCACAGCGCATATAGTATGCGCGACATCGCACGGCTGTGCGACTAGTTGGCACCGTTTACGCGATGTCGCGCTGTGCGATGTTGCATTCCTGACGTCTTTGCTTGGGACATCGCACAGAGGACATCGCACAGTGCATATGCAGCATCGCACATTATGCGATGCATTCGCCCCGTTTACGCGATGTCGTATCGTAACATGTCTTGCGATGACGACTCTTGCGAGAGACATCGCACGGGGCTGTTCGAACAACGCACGGCGTGTGATGTTTTGGCACCGTTTACGCGATGTTCTGTTGGGCGATGTTGTGGCAGCACCTGTGCGATGTTCTGTTGGCCGATGTTGTGCCCCCGTTTATGCGATGAAAAGAGAGGCGATGTCAGTTTTATTGTTGGAAAATTCTTTACACAACAACGAAGGTACTTGAAGCCCACTAAACAATACCCTAAATTCCTGATTCACCTCATTTGATTGCCAGCAAACGAGGATATCCTTATCCTCTCTTTTATTTTTCCCAGAATATTGTTGTTCCCTTGATTTAGAAACAAGCTCTTTTGCCATTCTCTCCCAAAAAGAAACCACTTTCAACTGGTGCCATCTTTCCCAAATCAGCGTCACTGGGCTAAATATCCCACCAATAAGCAAAAAGGTATCTCTGCAAAAGCTCTTTGCTCCTACCCGAAAATACAACTTGACTTGTGTATCCCATGTCACCTGAGACAAGAAATTCGTTGACGCAAAGAATCCCAAGAAATCAAGATAAACTGCTGGAAGAAACTATTGGCAGGCGAAGCAAAACATACACTTTTCTGTGGCTGACAGAGTCACTCTGTTTCTTTCTTTTCCAGTCTGTACTGCATTTCCAAGTGCACCAAAAGACTGCTATTCCTGCACATTCTCATCATTTAAAGCAAACTCGAAAACAAAACCGAGAAGGAATATCTGAATATCTAATTTCATGTTCAGTCCTCCGACCCGTCCCAGAAATTCACCCAAATCCTGTCAGAGTCAGGACCCAAACCAGGGCCCAACTGCTCCATGTCAGGATCGAGAAGTCGTGGCTCCCCTCTGAATGGTTCTCCCCGCTGGAAGTCTTCTGGCCTTGACCCGGCAGTCCCAAAGGTGCAATCGGATCAAATCTTGGGACACAGGCCCTGGCCTTCCTGGCATTCCAGGGTGCCACACCCCGCCCCGAAACATAGGGTCATTGGGCCCCACATGCATTCCACCCCCCATCCTTCCCCCACCCAAACCCCCTACTCCCATTCCCATGTCTGGCATCATGCCCCCTTGACCCCCAGGGTAATATGGGTACCTTGGCCCCCCCACATAAGCAGGGTGAGGCCGCTGAGCTGGTCCATCCCTCAGAGGATCTGTCTGTGGGGCCTTGGGAGGGTCCACCGGTTTAGATTCAGGAGTTCTGCCCTTGCTCTCTGATATCCCGCGAACCACGTTCGTGAGTCTCCCCACCAAATCGCCAAAACTCTTGTAGCCTCTTATTAAGTCCTCGGAGTCCGTGATGTATTCCGTCACGTCATCAACCGCTTCGGTTTCTGGAGGTTGGTCTTTCCCCAAAAACCAGATAATTCGTCAACAAACTCGGGCCGACCACGAGGCATTTCACCAACAGGGGAGCTGATATAAGCCAGATTCACGCCACCGATCATATAAGCTTGTCCGATTTTCCTCGGTCGAATCTGCAAAGACAGAAACTTCCACACATCCATCAGCAGCTCCATGTGAATGGTCGACAGCCTGTCATTTCTTGGAACTGTAAACGGATGAGGGCTGAGGGTAGGTTGAGTATACTGTAATAAGAGACGAGTCGGGATGAGGGTGGAGGGAAGGTTGACTGTATGTTTGCGAGAGTCGGGAAAAGGGGTTTGTGGTTTTTGTTTGGTTAGACTTTTTAGCACGCTGTAAGAAAATGTTGAAAAGTTTACATGGTTTCGGAGCAAGATGGTGGTGTATCGTGGGCGTGGGTGCGTTGGTGCTGCTGCACATGGGGGCTCGAGGCGACGAGGAAAGGGTGGCGGTGGTTGGTGCGAAGGCGATAAGAATGCTGGAGTTGGAGGTAAAGCGGCTGGAGGCAAGGGAGAGGGTTTTGCTGGAGGAACTGGCGATATGCCGCAAGGATAAGGAGTGGTGGAAGAGGTGGAAACGACGGACGCGGAAAGTATGGGAGAACAGGGAGTACTACAGGGAGAGGGGTTGGTGGTCGGCTCTGGGATTGGTCTGGGGCGACGAGGATGAGTCAGTGGGCGTGACTGGAGACGAGGCGTGTGGCGCGACCAGTGACGCTTTGGAGCGAGCGATGGGGGAGCCCGGTGGGGATGTCCGAGGTGCCGACGAAGGTCAAAGGTGTGATGGGAGTGAGGGTGGCAGGGACTGCGCCAATTGTTGGTGCTGTATAAATGGGAGGATTAGTAGGACATGGAAACAAGTGACAGGGAGTCTCAGGGAGTGGTGGAGCGCACCCAGTGCGATCTGGAGTGAGAGTGTGGGAAGGATGCAAGGAGTGGAGGGGATACTCAAGGGAGGACTGTGGGTTGGAGTGTTGTTAGTACTGAATCTGAGCCTTTGGATGGCGTACGAGTTGGCACATATAGTGAAGGTAATGGGAAAACTGCCAATGTTCCGTTTATTGGGAGACCTGTGGAATTTTCTAAACACTATGTTCGGGAACCTGACAAAAGGAGGAGCTCTGGAAGAGAGAAGGGGGAAAGAAGAGAGCAAACTATTGGAGGAGATTAAGGAATTAAAGGCTGGGTTAAAGGTGCAAGAGTTGAGAATGGAAGCTGAGAGATTGAAGACTCAGGGGGAGAAACTGTTGGATCTAGGGGAGGTAAAAGAGTCAGGGCAGAAAAGGGGGGAGGAGGAGAGACAGGGGCCTGTTTTGGGGGGGTGGAAATGCGCGCAAAGTGCGTTGGAGAGCAGGGAAAATGTGGGGCAGCCAGGGTGGAGGGGGAGATCTAGGAGCCCTGCAAGAAGCGTAGGAGCACCCGGCAGAATTCTGGAGGTCCCAAGGGAAGCGGCACGTGACAGGGGGCGTTCTATGTCACCACTACGTGGTAGGTGGAGTGAGGAGACAAGTGGTGATACAACAGGGCATTTGTTGTGCAGAAATTGTGGAAGGCGAGGACACAGCCTGATGGATTGTACCGAGAGGAAAAGGTGCACGTGGTGTGGGAGATTTGGACACATCAGACGGGAATGTAGGAAAAAACAGGCGGGAGAACCCAATACTTGGACCCCGCTGGCGAGTGTAGTGGTGGAAGGAGAGTACAGCCCAAGGACGGAAATCTCGGGACCGCTGGAGGGGAGCAGTGATACTGAAATTGATTTGGCTCCCAGA
Organism: Bryopsis sp. KO-2023; assembly: GCA_030272585.1. Classification (NCBI taxonomy): domain Eukaryota; kingdom Viridiplantae; phylum Chlorophyta; class Ulvophyceae; order Bryopsidales; family Bryopsidaceae; genus Bryopsis; species Bryopsis sp. KO-2023. The sequence goes on from BSYQ01000002.1 coordinate 2,595,609, forward strand.
AAAAAATTGATGTATACTCCGCTGAAGGTAAATGGAATACAACTGAAACATTGCTTGGTAGATACAGGAGCAGAAGTGAATTTGTTACCCACTTCAGAGTGCGTGAGATATGGGCTAGCATATGATAGGAGTGGGGGTGAGGACAGTGGGGACATCTTCGGATTTAATGGGGCAGTTAGTAAGGTGTTAGGGAAAACAACGCTTAACACCGTCATGGGACCAGTGGTCGAGGGGAAAGATTTGGAATACTTGGTCACCGCAGATGTGCAGACGCCGGTGATAGGAATAACGGGACTGAGTACTTTGGGGTTGACAGTGGATTGTGTTCGAGGGGAACTGAAGGAGAAAAGTAGTGGCCGGTGTGTGAAATGCAGCATGGTGAACATGGGATCAAACAATGCTAAGAACCGAGAAAGCCGGTTGGGGTAGGCAGAAATGTGATAGAACTGGAACAACTCTGGGAGGTGGATGTTAGGCCTGGTGTGGTTCGAGAAAGTGATCAGAGTTATGCAATCAGGGCTGGTAAACCAAAGGTAATAGGTCCATTGCAGTGGACAAGGATTTTTCTGCCATATAAGATAAGAGTGGGTGGGTCGTGTACAGTTGTGTGTGCACTACAAAGAAAAGGGTTGGTAACGGGGGTATCGGTAACCAAACAGGGTGGGATTAGAGTGGAAATTTGGAATTCGTCAAGGACTGCGGTCAGTCTTACTTCAAAAACAGTGTTAGTGCGCGTTTTGGGGAAAGGGGACATGTGGCTAAAACAGTATGGAGAAAACAGGAGGATACAATGTGTTCAGCAAGACGTAGAGGAAATGTCAGAACAAGGTTTTGCTAAGTGGATTAGTGCAAAAGTCAGGAGCAAGTTCAAGGAAGTGGGAGATTTGAGCAAACATCCCCTAAATAGCAAGATGAGTGAATTAACGGTGAGACGGGATGAGGTAAAAGTGACAGAGCCAGAAGGGGGGGGAGGTCGAACAGAGTATAAGATGGAAGAGGTGGCCGATAGGGGAAAGGTGGATGATTTACTTCGACAATATTTAAGGATGGGGTACATCAGGAGGGCATCAGTAGGTGAACAACTGTTTTTGAGCCCTATTTTACCTATCAAAAAGGAATCGGGTGACTATCGGATCACCAATGATTATAGGGTGTTGAATTCTTATTTTGACACCAGTAACACAGTGCAAGTGGACACGTGGCGTAAGATAACGCAGGTTAGACGCGAGTGGAAATTTTACACAAAATGATAGGGGCCCTTCCCCCTGAGGGGGAAGGGTAGTTAGGGGCCCTCCTCCAAGTGGAGGAGGGTAGAACGTGGGAACACAACACAATAGCAAACCCAGCCCCAAAGGTTACCCAATGTCAAAAATACAACCCCTTTTATACCGTCCACAACACACTAACCCCTTACTCTACAGTGACACACCCACTCACCGATGGGACATCTAGACACTAACCTCGTCACCTCGTATCAACTACTCCCCCCCCCCCCCCCGAGTGGTGGCCTCAGCACTCAAGAAAGGTAATCGCGAAAGAAAAACCCGAAAGAAATAAAGAATAAGTACTTTGATTGGCCGCTAAAAAGAGAAACAGGGCCATCCACGGAACAAAACACGAAGAAAAATAGAAAAATAGAAAACAATCCTCACAATCATGCAAACAAGATGATTTTCAAACGGCATAACAGATCCCATACTCTGTGAAATCCAAAAACCTTGTGTCTCTTGCTTGGACGGATGCCCGCTTCTTCGTCTGCTTGCTTCATCAGGGCATTTAGTAATAGCCCGCTCAAGCCTCTCCTAACTCGTGGTTCTATGGTGCGGATGTGGATTCCGCCCACGAGTACCGCCAAGGAGAAGGTTAAACATGGCATAAGCATTGCTTGCAATGTCTTCTTGCTCATGCTTCAGCACACGAACATGAAGAAATGCCCGCTATGCTTTATCTGTTCAAGACTCCAAGTCCGCGCAAGCTTAGATTATAACTTCCGCTCGCTACCTCGCTTCGCAGTTTCACTTAGTCGGAAACCATAAGCTTCGCTCTTGTCAGACACTCTCCTGTAGTCCGCTGCTGTTGATATCCACTGCGGCTTTTCATTCATTGCAGTTTTGGTTACTTCCAATTCCGCTGCAAGTCCTTGGTCAGATTTCTACTTCCGTTTTCTTCATTTACAACTGATATTTTTCCTTCCTTCCACGGTACATCTTCGTTCTTCGCTCGGTAAAACGCTTGGTCGGATATCACTTAGGCACAACACTCCATTCGTTACGTTTATCCGCTAGTATATAAGCGGTCATCAGTGTAGAGATTTGTCCGAGGCCAAATCCTATGCGGATACCCCCAGGATCTCACTAAGCTGGTTGACTGCTAGAGTCCCCACTTAGCAGCGAGAGCCAGTACACCGATGAGAAGTCCGGCCGATCTCTCAGCTTCTTCTCTCTTCAACGTCCCTACGAATCTCCCATGAGTTTGTCCGCCGCAACACCTCAGAACAGTAACCGCTCGAGCATATCCATAACATGTATGGCCACTGCTATAGAGATTTGTCCGAGGCCTACATTTTCCTCAGGATCTCATCGAATCATAATCCGCTGGTTGGCTACTAGAGTCCCTACGTAGCAGCGAGAGCCAGTATATACAGCAGAGCGTCCGGCCATTCCCTGACCTCTTCGTCCTTTCTGCTCCAGTGCTATTGTCTTCGCTGGTCCGCTCCAATGTTTTTCCGAGTTTGGTCTTCAAATAATGTCCGCTCCTTCTTCGGCGGTTTGAATTAATCCGCCCTGATGGTCCAATTTAATCCACCCTGGCGATTCTTTGTTGTCTTCGGCCAATCCTCTGATGCTTTGGTAAACCCCCATAAGTCTCCATTACATCCTCAGCTTCAGAACATCCATAATCCGCTCATGACTGAGTCAATCGTTGCATAACCACCTTCACGCCTCCAAGTCGGTTGTCGATCAGAACTTCCGCTCAGTGTTGTCCGCTAGGTCGCTTCAACGTTCGCTTTGACGCCCTTTCATTCGTTCCTAATTGTACATGCGACTATGGTCCTCAAATTCCGTCTTGACTGATATTTTCCGCCTTGGCTCTTTGAGATCATCAATTCCGCCTTCACATTCCGCTCACTGGAATTGTGTCGCTTCTTCAGGCACAATATCCGCTTCTTCAGGCACAATATCCGCTTCTGCAGGCACGATTTCTGCTTCTGCAGGCACAATTTCCGCCTCTGCAAGCACAATATCCGCCTCAAGTACTGGATTTTGTCCGCCCAGATGCCTCTTGTCTTCGTATTCGCTAGCAATTTGATTCCGCCAATATTAACTCGCCAGTCATATTCCAACAGGCTTAATCCGCTGGTCACAATCCGCCAGTCGAATACCCTTCAAGTTCTCTTCAGAACTTCGCTTCTTCCGCCGTAGTCGAAGTTGCTTTCCTCCTGACAAGTGCATTGTCCGCTTCAGTTGCTGTTTCCGCCAACTGATGTACAATTAGTCCGTCCGAACGAATTCAGTCACTCAGCTGTATGTGTTTTCCGTCTCCACGGGTCATAGTTCAGGATTTATTTCGGTTTCTTTCTTTGCTCGGCTTCTGTGATAATCCGCCCTTCGGTCAGTTCCACGTCCGCTCGAGGTTCCTTCGTTGGAGAAGAGTAATTTTTGAATGTCCGCACATTCCTTCTTTTGTTTCCCATTGCATGAGCCGCCACCTCCGTCGTCTTTGGATCCTTCTCACGGCATCGCTTTGTCAAAGAAACTTCTCAAAGTCTCGCGGTTGCGTCTATAGGTAGTAAATAACCAACTGGGTATCTCCATTTACTCCATCCCTATAGAATCGCTCTCAACCCGCTCACTCCTTGATACTGTCTGAATCCAAAAACGCGTCGATTCTTTTCACCGCAGATAGTCCGCTCTCATCAATGCTCGGTTAGTCCCCAAGTTCCGCCACTTCAAAACTTGTTGACTTCCACGCGAAATATACTCCATATACCTTCCGCCACAGAGATTACCTTTTAACCCCCGCCTTCCAAAGAACCTTGGAAATAGTCCGCCAGCAACAAGACGATCTTGTCCGCACTATCCATTTAGATACCACTAAATAGAAAGTTCCGCAAGAAAGAGTTAAAGGAATGTCAGTCCGTCGACTTCCGCTCCTCAGACAAATAACGCGGGTACCACTTGGCAGTGTTCACCTTCCCCGATAGTTTTTGTCTCTCTTTTATCTTGCACGTCCAAAGTTAAATCGCCTTTGGATAATTCCCTTGGTCCTCCTTCTGCGCGCTTGTGGCTTGGCAAATCCGCTCTTGATCCTATTTTCAGCGGGGTTTAGCTTGCTGGAAGTCTTATGCACGTCTTTCCGAGAAGAAAGTATCCGGGTAACCCCCGTCGGGTTACTCCTTGTTCGAACAGCAGTTCCGCCTGAGGGGAACTGTGCATCCCTGCTCGCCCCTTGACAAGCGACTTCCCGACGTAACTAATCCGCTTAGCGGCTTAGCACATCTTGATTTTGGCTCCGGCTTGAGCCTCATCAAGTGTCGGAAGTCCTCCTCCTTTTCCTTCACGCTTGACTTGCCTCTGGAGGAAGACCTTCGTCTTCTCTTCAGCACCTTGAATGATAATCTCCAGCTCAACCGACTAGCGGGCCAGTGTTCTGACCACGGCTCTCCAGAACACTGGTTGAGGAGCTTGCCCCCGTTTTCCTGCTGCAAGACATCCCCGTCAGAGTTCCCGCTTTGTCGCCCAAACAGTCCCCTCTCAACTGTTGGTATTCCGCCCGAAATCTTGAGCTCTTCATATCCTCTTCTGTCCGCTGGTTTCTGCATAATATGTGGCACTTCCGCCCGTGGTCTTGTATTGAACGAAAGCCTTGTAATCCGCCCTCCAAATCAGCATAGTCGTCCCTTCTTGTAGTTCCATGCAAGTTCACCTTCAAAATCCGGCTCTAGCGGTCGTATTTAACCCGCTCTGGCTGTCTGATTTCATCCGCCTTTGGAATTTGTTTTGAAGTCCGCCCTTGAGCCTTTCATAGTCCGCCTGATGAAGCTTTAATCCGCCCGAAGGCTAAACTGTTAGTCCGCCCTCCAGGTGTTTAATCCGCCTAAGGGCTTAGTCCTCTTTAGTCCGCCCTCCAGGTCCGCTTCTCAGGTCCGCTTTCCTCAAGGTTGCGGTCTTGGACTTCCTACTTCAAATTATCGTGTTCCTCCTCGTCCAAGTTGAACTTTGCTTTGCTGATATAAGGAATCTTTCAGAAGTTTAATGTCGAGTAAAGGCACACACCTTAACACAGGCGTTCAAAACAACCAGGAATAGACCGTTCTCCCTATGGACAAGGGTGCCGACGGATTACCCGGTTCTGCACATTTCACTGAATGGGCTGTCAATGCACAATACTCGAAGTAAATTCTTCCTCCACACATATTTGCAGTCCGCTGACAGAGCTTGAAGCATCTTCTTTTTGTCGAACTTATCAACATCTTCAACAATCCGCCACACTGAGTTAACTCTAAGGAGTTCTGGTGTGCGTTCCAACGCTTCGTTCTTAGCTCCAAGGTACTTGGTTTCCCTCTTAGTCCGCCTTTTTAAAAGGTTCACCACTTCTCTCTCGACTGGTATATTTCTCCACTTCAACAAATCTGCCCGCTCACTTGCCTTTAAGTGTAGCATCCAAGGAAACTCTGTTTTCCGCCCTGACCACCTGTCAGTGGATACTCCGCGGTCGCTAGTTTGGACCTCTAGCGCGATTTGTTTGTTTGTCAACCTTCAACCAGCTTGCTTCGCCTGGTTCAAGCTCTCCTAGCTTGGGTCTCTCAGTATACACCATAACAGTCTTGCCAGACTGGTTGAAACTACCGCACCTCAATAGTCTCCCAAGCCTTTCGTCCACGTGGTGCTCATTGCTTGGTATGGCGTTTTAGGCTGCTCTGGTTGCTCCACAAAGTTAGGCCTCGGCGTGGATTGCGCCATCCCTGGTCTTCGGGATTTGTCTGGCCTTCTGGCATCCATCCATCGTGCACACCTGGATTTCCGCCTCTTTGTTGATTATGCTCCACACATAATCTCTGCTTCCACGCTCAATCTTTATTTGCCTCCTCTCCAGCCAATCCGCCTTCAGCTATGCTTTTCGCCATTCCAGGAAGTCCCCATCCCCTGTTTCCGCTTGACAAGTAGCCAGTCGAATCCCTTTTAAGATATCCGCTCAGGAAATCCGCCCCAACTCTCTCTGAGATGGGCGTTATCAGACCCACTTCCTTGCGGTCGTCCGATTGATTCGCTGCTTCCTTTGTCCGCGTTTTGGGTTCTTCTGGTAATGGTTTCTTATTCCTCACGCATTTCTTATCCCTCAGAAAACTGTATATCACACAAAGTGTAGTGGCACTTAAATTCCGCCACTTGTCCTCCATTGATCAAGCAATATCCGCCTGTCTTGTAGTCTAATTCATCCTTCCAGGCTTGTTACCAAGACGTAGTATTTCCGCTCTTGGTGACCACTATTTGCTGGAATCCGCTCTTGAGCAATGCTCGGTCAATATTTGTTCGCTAAGGCTTCAAATAAGAGCTGTATTCCGCTTCTTTGATCGTGGTTCTTCCACCCTCTCATTGGTGGACAACTTCTTCAATTTACGGAATCAAAGCACTCCTTTTTCCGGCCACAAAGCTTCAGAACTCCCATTTCCTCACGTCTAGGTTTCTGGGATAGTTTGGAACCTTATAGTCCGCCTTGGAGTCTGCTTTGGAGTCCATTCTCCCCATCATCATTGCTGGATCCATCCATTCCATGCCTGCTTCAGGATTGTCCGGTTTAGGTCGAATCCGCTGGCGCCATAGGCTGCTCAAGCTAGTAATCCGCCTATACACTCTAGTGTTCCGCCATCTGAAGCAATATCCGCCCATGTCGTGGATATCTGTCGTTAGCTTCTTTTCAATTTCAATTCCAGTCAATATTTCGCTTGCTGGTCCTTCAAGCTTTGGATTAAGCTCCTGGAAATCTCTATTTAGTGGCGCCCTTCTTAGGTCGGCCTACTTGTTCAAAATTTCCGCTTTAATCCCCAACTGACAGTAGTATTCCGCCTCCAGCACCTCTTGAAGTCTTAATGATGATGCAATTCCGCTACTGTGAAGTACTTCATCCAAATGTGTCTTCTGCGGTAGGACTCATCTCCCTGGCACTAAATAATCCGCTTCTGTGACAAGTTTCCTCCACTCCGACATGCTCTTATGCATCTTTTTCCGCATGCTTTGTCGTTTGCAGGACCTTCCATAATTTTGTCCGCTTGTCAACAGTAGAATCCATTATTCAGCGCTCAACTCTCCAAGACACATAACTTTTTCCGCTGATCCTTGAGTTTGCGCTTTTCCTTTACATTGTTTTGTCAGTCGCACTCCTTATCCGCTTGGTAGCTTTTTCCACTCTTCAGGTTCGGATAACTCAATGCCTTACACTGGCTAATACGAGTATAATCCGCCCTTACTTCCAATCCACTTGATAATCCGCTTGTGCTCTTGCTTCTGACAAAAATCCGCTGACTCTTTGCTCGCGCTCCATGCTGTTCAAAGCTCGAACTGTTACAAAACACGCTTGTCGGTGATCATATTTGAATGCTCCATATGATATATATAATAGCCAATATAGGGAAACTTGGCTTCTACCCGCTCCAGGTTGGTTCTTATATGGAGGTAGGTGACTATAGACAATCCGCTATTTTATGGCCTTCGCCACTTGACGTTGCAGGCACAAATTTCCGCGTCTGCGGCCACAGAGTGTGATCAATGTCCGCCACAACATTAGCTTGGAATCTTCATCCATTTCCGCTTCAGCTTATGGCATTTACTCTTCATGAGTAGTTGAACTTTCCGCTCAAGGAATCACATATAATCCCAGTAGCAGCTTCACTATCCGCTCTGGCTTTGTTGATTTCCGCTTGGCAGTTCTACTGTCTCCATATGAACACATTTACTCCGCTCTTTGGATGCCTGTATTGTCTGTCACTTAGTCCGCTTGCACCTTTGCTGCATTGGAATTTCCGCTCAAGACACACACCCTCATCGCCTCCGCATTCTGCCTCAGCAGTCCGCTCTGACAGTCCGCCTTTGCCTTAGCTTTTAGTCCGCTTAGTGCAATAGTCTGACGGTTGTAATTTGGTCGATGAATACTCCTTAAACTTTTGGGTGTTGTTCTTGGCGCTAGACTTCCATTTATGGCTAGTAATGTGAGCCATATCCGCTCAATGGTTTGTGGTAATGTCCGCCCTGACCAGACGTATGATTCCGCTTAGTCTTTCAGCCAATAGTCCTTGGACCTGACCATCCAGGTTGGCTCTTTTATTTCCGCTCTGGCTCAGGTTCTTGACGGTCTAATTTAATCCGCCTGACGGTATAATTTAGTCCGCCTTGACGACCTCATTTAGTCCGCCTCTGCTATTCCGCTGTTGAAAAGAGAATGAGTTTTCCGCTCGTGATTCTCGGTTGGTTCCATGGCAACTCGATTAGTTACCACCATACACTTCCACGGCATTAACCTCTAATTCTTCTTCTTCACTCAGCCCAGAATATCACAGTCCACTACCACATCCATTAGACCTCAAAGTTTACCCACAAGATATCCGCTCAGAGCTTCAACAATGCTTCACTTGCCCGTTCATAATATTAAGTCACAAACATCCAATGTGGCACTGCTATTACGTGCTCCTTAATCAGATTCAAACTCTCGAGAACGCTCGATAGCTCGTGGCAAGCTACATTTAATCCGCTCGTCTTATCTCCGCTTGTGTGAGGTCTTGGCCTATTGAAAGTCTATTCCAGGCGGACTATATACTCTCCACCAGCTCCTTCTGCAACAAGTCATTCTGCATACTTAATAGCTTAGCAGATGATTCCTTCTCTTCCGCCCTGCGTACTTAGCAGCTTTGCAGGCGGTTTAATCCCCCACTTGGGTGCGTTGAACTCCACTATCGCTTGAACTCGGTTTGTAGGTAACTGGCAGGCCGCTCTTCCGCTCTCTATTAGCCTGGCGACTTCTTTTCTCTCTTTGTCTTCTTGTCGCTAGTTGTGTTTACGTTCTTCCACTATGGTCCAACTTCCGGCAGTATGTGGTCTTTGTCTTGTTATCTTCGCACTGAAAATCCGCTCTTTTGCGGTTGCTAGTCCGCTGGGTGATCAGCCCAGGCGGTTTGTGCGTTGATACAGACTCGTTCCTGCTCCTGCCATGTAACACAACCTCCAGCTCCTGTTTCCTGACCGCCTCCAACTCTTGATGTATCAAAATCCGCCTCCAACGCGATCGTGAAACTACCGTAGTTCTAGCCTCGATACTTCGCCGATATTCCGTGTTGTGTGTCCGCTGGTGCTCCTCCAAGCTCAACCGCTTTAGCTCACAACAACACCGCCTATTCTTCCTCCGCGTTGGAATATCATAGTCCGCCCAGCAGAGTGTAAGGGCAGCAGTTCGCTGGGCCACTTTGCCCGCCTTCTTCCTCTGTCCGCCCTCACTCTCCGCCGTTTCCGTTTAACCGCTTTGGCGGACTTCGTTTTTCCAGCTCTGGCGAACTACCTCGGAGTTCTGTCCGCTCCCTTTTTCCGCCACCTATTTTGTCCGCTGCGCCATTTTGTCCGCTGTCAGACTCTGGCCTTTTCCATTCGCTGTCTGACTTTGGCTCGTCCGCTGCACTTCCGGCTCGCCATTTCCGCTCTGCGGATTCCGATGTACCACTTCCGCTCCGCGGATTCCGCTGTGATACTTCCGCTCTGCCAAATTCCGCTGTAACACAGTGTGACATGACTGTATGTCCGACAACGGAATTTCTGGCAGCTGTCACAGGCGCAGTCGTCGACTTCTTGCGCAACAACTATCCGCCACCACGCGTTGGCCGTCCGTGTGTCGAACTTCCCTCACGAACGTTGACTCGAACTTGGTTCGTCCATAGGTGGTTCGTTTGTAGGAGATCTTTGCAGATCTGCTGTAGATCTTCTTCCAGAAATTTACAGGTTCTGTCGAAACTCTGTCTTAGGGAAACTTAAGCTCTCAGCTTACCTTTACACTGCTTTTCGACCTCTTTCGACCTGTTTCGAACTCTTTTCGACCACTGTGCTGTCCTTTAGGTTAACAGTCACAAGGTCACCTGCAGATTTCTGTAGATCTGACCCTTAGATCTCTTCCTGCGACGGGTTCCTTTTCGTTTCCTTCTCCTCGCCTCTACCCCGACCTTTCCAGTGCTTACGAACTCGTCGCTCGCACTCGCGCTCCTTCGATCCCACCTAGCACCACCCCCTTTGGTGCCATCACTCCTTGCCCATCCCCTCTTGATAGGCACTTAACCTAGCCACTGACTTTTTCGTGGCTCCGCCTACAGGGTCGCCCGTCCTCGTCGTTTAGGGACGCCCAAGCTCCGAAACCAAAATGATAGGGGCCCTTCGCCCTGAGGGGGAAGGGTAGTTAGGGGCCCTCCTCCAAGTGGAGGAGGGTAGAACGTGGGAACACAACACAATAGCAAACCCAGCCCCAAAGGTTACACAATGTCAAAAATACAACCCCTTTTATACCGTCCACAACACACTAACCCCTTACTCTACAGTGACACACCCACTCACCGATGGGACATCTAGACACTAACCTCGTCACCTCGTATCACAAAAATAGACCTCAAAGATGCGTTTTTTTCAGTGGGGATAGATAGAGATCTGCAGAGGTATTTTGGTTTTACGTGGGGTGAGGAGAGATTTGCCTGGACCAGGCTCCCACAGGGGTGGGCCTGGTCCAGTATATTTTTTTCAGAACGAGTCGCACAAGTGGTAAGGGGGCTGGGGTGGATACAGTATGCAGACGATTTAATCATAGGGGCTACATCAAAAAGGGATCTAGCTGTGAAGATATTGCAATTATTCAGTAGGCTGCAACAATATGGGATGAAAGTAAACACAGAAAAGATAAATTGGTGCTCCACCGAAACGAAGTTTATTGGGTATGAGATAAGTTCGGGGCATTGGTCATTGAGGAAGTACCTGCAAACACGGTTGAATGAGTTGGGACGAGTGGAAAAATGCAGGGAATTAGAAAGAATAGTGGGTATTATAGCGTATGCGCGGCGTACCATACCGAATGTGGAGAGGTATTTATCCCCTCTCAGGAGTGCATTAAAGATGGCCAAGAAAGGAGAGGTGTGTTGGGGGCGAGTGAATACCCTGGTAAAAGAGGTGGTAGCAGTGGTGGTGAGTATGCAGAGGAAGATATCGTTGGCAGGGATGGACACAGCGGGTTATTTGTTGGAGACTGATTGGTCGGGATCACATGGTGGGTATATGTTATATGCGAGGTGTGGGGAGAAATTTTATCTTATTGACATGGGCAGTTGTGTGGTAAGGGAGGAAACGTCATCGTTTCTCGGAGAGATGAGGACTCTGTGTTGGGCGTTGAGGAGGACAAAGGGAATGAGAGGCGATATGCATACGGTAGTGAAATCCGATAATGCAGCGATAGTAGAGAGCCTACGCGAGGGCAAGATTGGCAGGCCTGATAAACGTGTGGTGAGGATACTCGGGTGGATATGGTCTAATGAGACAGACATAGAGTATAGCTTTGTGCCAGGCGAGCAAAATGTGGGTGCAGACCTATTGTCTCGCCCAGCAAATGAAAAAAAGGAAAGGAGGAAAAAAAGGGGTACAGGCAGAAAGGGGGCAGGAGTGTTGATGGCGAGCATGGGGGCGGAGGAGGAACAACGACGTGGGGATTTAATATGGAGGACGCATGGGCGCGGGCATTGGGGGGCCGATAAAGTATATTGGGAGCTCCGAGAGAAGGGGCACATGGTAACAATGAGAGAGGTGAGGGAGTTGGTTAGGAAATGTCCAGTGTGTGCGAGATACAGGGACAGGGTACCTCGAGTGCCATTACGACAACCCCCGGTAGCAAATACACCGGGGGAGGTATTATATTTAGATGCAGTGGGGCCAGTCCGTGTTGGAAGAGGGGGGCTGAAACATATCATTTCAGTGATTGATTCGATCACTAGGATGACGTTGGCAGTACCATGTAGGGATGTGAATGGTGAAAAGATCGTGAAGACATTAAACAAGTGGGTTGGGGAGTTTGGCAGGCCAAAAAAAATAGTGACAGATGGGGCCAGTTATATGGTGGGGGTTTGTGTGAGTGATTGGTGCGAGGGACATCAGGTGGAACATGTGGTAATAGCCCCGCATAGGCATGAAAGTGTGGGAATAGTAGAACGGATGCAAAGGACACTCGTGGACAGGTTGAGGAAAATCACGTGGCACAGGGGTGGATCATGGACAGATCATGTTGAGACCGCAATACAGGAGATGCGGAATAGCAGGAATGCGGTGACAGGGTGGAGTCCAGTGCGGTTATGGAACGAAGGCACTGAGACAGATTTCCAGAAGGTCCGAGAGAAAGGGGTACGGCTACGAGAGTATCATAATTCAAGAAGGAAGGTGGTCCATCAGGATATTAAGGTAGGGGCCTGGGCGTGGGCGTTTGATGCAGTCGCAGCCACTGGGAAGGAGAATAGGTGGCAGCCCAAGTGGAAGGGGCCAGTCCGAGTATGTGAGCAGGTGAGCGACACGCTATGGCGTGTGGAAGAAGAAGTACCTCGAGTAGGACGAGGACGGAGGCCTACTTTGGTGTACCACAGGGATCATTTGCAAGTTGTGCGTGTTTAGTGGAGGGTAGGATATGTGGCAGTTCACGTTGGGGTGGGACACAAATCGATTTCGTGGCTAGTGACACAGTGGAAACAGGTGGGCCCATGTAAACGGATGAGGGCTGAGGGTAGGTTGAGTATACTGTAATAAGAGACGAGTCGGGATGAGGGTGGAGGGAAGGTTGACTGTATGTTTGCGAGAGTCGGGAAAAGGGGTTTGTGGTTTTTGTTTGGTTAGACTTTTTAGCACGCTGTAAGAAAATGTTGAAAAGTTTACAGAACAGACGGCGCTTGCTCAATGGTGAACAGGTGGTGTTCTGTTTAATTTTGAGTTGGAAGCCGTAGCAACCGATCCCAAACAAGAAACATTTCTCAACAGGAACATATGATGGTGGCTTGCCTTTGCAATGTTAACCCCAACCTTTTGCAGTCTCTCTCCAGCCTCCATCGACAGCGTTTGAATGGTCGAGTCGTCAATGTTGTCAGGAATCTTTTTCCCCCTCTTCCCCTGCACTTTTCCAAATGTTTCTTCTGGCGCTTGATGAAACCTTCGTATTTTGTGTTGATCTCCACAGACTCCTCCAAGTAATTCAAAGCTTCGCTCTGCACACAAGATGAACCCCACCAAATCCAACCCTTACAACCTGGTTGGTTGGCTCTCCATTGCAGGGGCAAAAATGAAAACAGCCCAGCAATCTCAACAAAAGCAACACAACCACACTGCATCAGGATGCAGTACCGGAAGTTCACCACAGGAGGGCCCATGTCATACTCATCGACAATCCCAGGGTGCACATGAAGCCACCTCAGCAATTCCTCCAAAGTGACCAAACACGAGGAGCGGCTGCAGCCTTTGGTGGAGGCTTTGCCATTCTGTCCTGTTGGCAACAGAAACCAAAATCACGTTGATTGAATGAAGAATACTACTTTCTTTAGATTTCTTCAGAAATCTAAAAAAAATGTATCAATAAAAAAACGATAAAACTGACAGAGATAGATAAATGCACATCACCAATTGAACGACAATGACTGTCACACTAACCCACTTCTGATCTGAAAAAGCCTTCTCATTTCTTGCTGAGTCAACAACACCATTTCCTGGAATATCTCGCTGCCAGGATCCACCCAGATGCTGGCTAGCCTCTCTCTCTCGGCCCTAATTTTTTTCTACAAGGAATCATTCTTAACATCAAATTCATGCAGAAACAAAGGTTTGGACTGTCGCTACCCCTCCCCCTTTTCAGATCAACCCTCATTTCCGCTAAATCCCCAATACACCTCAAAGATCTCTTTCCGATCGGTTAAGCAGTCGGATTGCCTTTCGAACAAAAACTCAAAACTTTTCCATCGGCCACCACACTTACCTGTTTGGTTTGGATTTTTCCCATTGAACATCATCTCACCTGGCCAATTTCTCGATCGAGAGACGTCAGCCTTTCGTCTGCATTGTCTGACTGTAGCATCAAACCATATTCCGATCTGCTGGTCAACATCCTGTAGGGCTCTCGAAGGTCTTTTGTGGCCAAATCGTTGATAAGAGTCCGCGTGTACAACTCAAACTCCGACAAACCCTGGGCTTGCCTTGCAGCATTGATCCCCGCAATCAAGCTCTGAGCTGCCGCTTCTTCGTACCCTTTGTACACCACAACCCACACTTTAGTCATTGCTTGGTGTCCATTTGTCCAAATCATGGTCAAACCAGCATACAAGCCACTTTCACGTCTTTGTCCCAAACCTGCATGATGACGTCTTTCATCAAATCCTTGTCGGGCATTTCCCAGTAAGTTTTGCAGGCGTGCGGTGCTGGAATGCAAATCCTGTGCTGGCCTCGAGTGTGTGGAACCCAGCAGCCCGTTGTGCAGTCTTCCCCAGGGGCTTGAGCGTTGTTTACCTGTGTACATCAATTGATGGATGTATTTTCTGCTTTTAGTTCAAGTAAATTTCTTGGGGTTTTTTTTTTTGGGGGGGGGGGGAAGATGAAAAACCATGCATTCACATACGCAAGGATATTATTACCTTGTTTGTGAAAGCACTCACGAAAAAAAAAGTATACACTTGGATTTTTTGGATTTTTGGATTTTTCTTGGGGGGGGACACCGCACCTTTCTTATGAAATTGGCATGCTCCTTCACTAACTCAAAAGTCGTGTCTCGAGGGTCGACACCATATAAACCTGTCGGAAAAATAAAAGAAAAATAAAAAACCTCACAAAAAAAACATCGCCAACCTATCCCCCACTCGACAAGAATTCAATGAACCAGAAAAAGCAGCACCAGCTTGCACCATATTTCAATGTACATGCGTCGAATTCAAATTCGACTCTGTGGCCAAATATACACCTCTTCACAATTTTTGGGGCTTTTTTTTACATGCATCTGTTACCTCTTCCTTGACTTTCATAGGATGGCAAAAACCATCTCCAGAACAGAGTTCCCACAAAGGCTCCGGGCCTGGCTTTGATCTTGCTTTCCAGCATTTCGTAAGTTCTGTTGAAATCGGGGTCCCTCAAAAACATGATGCTGGTCAGCTCATCTGGCTCGGACCCGTCCAGTTTTCTCCCGAATTCTTCTAGCAGGAGCGGCTTTCCAACTGCGTGCTTGCTGGCTTCGACGTGGGATTTTATCCAGCCAGTCTGGAAATCCTTGTCAGGCATACATATGAATAACCTTCAAAAAAGAAAAACAAATTGTTCATTATTCTTGTATCCAAACACCTCTTGTTCCATTGAGCTGCCCGCTGAAGAATGGTCCTAAAGTTTTTTTGGTTTCTAGCGTGTGGCTGCATTGATACACCGGCATGTAATCGTACTCCACCAGCATGGGCCCTCAGCATTTTGCACTTTTCCAATCCAGGGAGAGTGTGCAGGAGCGCCTTCTGCAGCCTCTCCGGCAACCCTGTCGAAAAGCCCTGGACATTAAGCTCCGAAAACTCCCAGCACACTGACTGTGCATGCTTGACGAATGCAGCAGCAGTTGTTGCTTTCGAAGAGGGAAGACGAACGCAAACGTTTCTGAACACGACGCTTCCAAGGGCGCAATATGTAGGGAGATGGTCGACGCGACTCCGTGGGATCCCCAAAGCCCTCTCGCGAGCGAAGCACTAGAGCGCTCACAGCGAAGGAGGAAAAATAGAATCTGAGATGGCGTGGTGCTGGACATCAAGAAGAAAAAGTGTCGTACATGAAAGTGTCCCCAACCAAGTGTCGGGAGCTTTTAACGGGATGTCTGTGCGATGTGTTCGTAAAAATGGTGGTGACGCCTTTCATGGCCACTGACATCGCATAGAAATTTCAACATCGCACAGACGGGGTTTTCCCATAGTGTACTGCTGAGGTATCTCAGCCACCAGTGGCTGTGAACGGAGTGGCTCCTGCTAGTATATCCAAGGCAAGAGTTGACGACATCGTCAAGAAAGGCGCAATGCTACTGGATGTGGTAAGTCCCAAAGGGGTGGGTGGCGCTCTCGTTTGTTTCATTAAAGTGGAGCTCCAGTGTGTACGCATAATACTAAAAACCCAGCCAAATTGACTTCGACTGCCAGAACTCTGGTGGTGAAATTGGTCCATTCTAAACAATAGAATCTTTGTTTTGGATACAAGCTCGTATGTGAGGCCGCCGCTCAGACGGAGTCCTCCCCAGACCCTCACTCCAGCCTAGGCTACAACTGCGTTCTCAACAAATTGATGGACGTTTTCGGGACTCCTGAGATGGCGCGCGGGATTCAGCGTTCCACCCTGAAAGACACGATAGCGTGCCTGCTGACGCTTCTCCTGGACTACAGGCTCCAAATCATTCATGAGGGAAAGCAGTTTACACAAGGCATACGTTGCTTGATCAAAAAAATTCTGGAAACTTGCGACAAACACTTGTCTCTAAGCATAGTACTGGAACTACTGAGGAATGTGCCAAACCAAGTCCGGAGGAGCTCGCCAGACATCCAGGAGAAATTTTTAAACCTCGTGATGGATTGCCTGAGTGAACTAACCAAATCGATTGGGATCGTGTTGAGGGAGGGAAACGAGCAGGGAGAAATCGACGTAAGGAAACTGATGACCGACATACACGCGTGGTGCACGGCTCTTGGTGTGGAGGAGCTTCAAAAGCTGGTCGCCGAAGAGGATAAGACCTTGAAAGTGATCAAGGAAATTCTACATGAAATATGCATGCACAAGGTAATGGGGGAGAAATCTGTTAATGGGGTGGTGCCAACCGCTTTCTTGTGTTTTCTCGTTCCTGAAGTCATAAGCGTGTGAACGCAGGGTGCTTGCGTCGTGGATTACGTCGACGTCTTACCTCAAGACGTCATTTTCTTCAGAGCTTGCACAACCCTGGCATCCCGTCGGGCACTCTGCCCACACTCTCCAGCGAGCAACGCGACTTGGGGGACACTCTCTGCGAAGAAAGACCAGAGCAGCTGGAGGATTTGTCGGAAGACATCATAACTGAGATGGGCGACGGTGCGGATCTAGGGGACACTACGAGTTTTTCAGGCTGCTGTTCCACACTTGGATTGAGGAGTCTGTCTGACTCTCATCCGATTACAGAGAGAAGTAGCTCCATGGGGCAATCATCTGTGGATGGGGAAGGTACAAAGACAAATGCACCACACACACACGAAACCCAGAGAGAAATAGAAAAGGACACAGACATATACATATCGCCAGCGTGGCGATATTGGGATTGTTTTTGCCTGTTCGGGTTTAGGACTAATATGTCTATGGAGAATTTGATAAGGTCGTCTTGATCTGTGGATTTTCGCAGGTGGGAAAGCTCAATTGAGCTTGCAAGCTGTGAATGGGTTGGTCGAAAAGAGGCTGGATGATCTTGACGAAGTCCTTAAAGAAAAGGGGAACGAGATGTATTCCATTGCAGACAAGTCCAAGCAGCCGAAGGCGGAAATGTCGCAGTCGCAACATGAAGTGCAGGTGGAGTACTTACAGTAACAACTTGCCACTCCAGTGAGGGATTGAAGGACTCTAAAACAAATAAATCTCTATATTTTTCTAGGTTTTTCAGATTTGTGTGTGGTTTGGAGGCATCGGGAGAAATTCAGGTCCATCATGTTGAGGTGTTCTTTGTCGCACAACAGGTAGAGCACCTCCAGCCAGCCAATAAGGAACTGGTTATTGAAAAGGCGGCGCTGCAGCAAGAAGTGGCGTCACGCCAAGAGGAGGTAGCAAACCTGCGAAAGGAAATTGAGACGCTCAGGTCGGGACCGAGTGTCATGGCGAGAGAAGAGGAAATCGATGAGAAAGCAACTTGTGGGACAAAAGGTTTTGGAGGGAAGGGTGAGGAGGAAGAGGATGTGGAGAGTAATAATCAAGCGAATCACGGGATTGTGCTGGAGAGAAATTACAAGGGTAGTGTAGTTCGAGAACAGGTGAGCTTGTGTCGGCTGTTGCGTTTTTTTCGAGTCGCACGATTGGGTGTCGGAGTTGTTGGAGAACAAAAGGTTCATTTCGGCCGTACAGAAATCCTTGCAATAAGAAATTGTTCCTCGCAGAAGACAGGATGTGGGAGACTCTATACCCCACTGTAATCTATAACCCAGAGTTGACGTACATTTTTTTTCAACCTTTTGAATGCGCTCCAAGAATAGAAATCTAAGGTTGAAGAGGAGGGGGAATCTAGTGTTGATAAAGCACTCGTGTTTTTTTCTCCACTAGTGTTTCGCAGAAATCTGTCCATGCACTGTGTCCTTCAGATTAAATAAGAGCTCATGAATTTGTGTTAAATCATAGAATCGTCGAATAGAAAGGGTTCCAAATTTTAGACAGGTCAGCTCGATGAGTATATATACTCCTTCTAACACTTCCCTTGAAATTCTGTTCCAGAAGAAAGTAATTGAGAATCAGAGAGGGGAATTGAAAAACAATGTGAAGGAATTATCTGAGCAGCTGGCCTCGAAAGAGGCAGCTCTGGATACAGAATGCAAGAAGTCATCGATCCTGAGTTCGACCGTGGATAAACTTCAACGGGTAGGGCATACTATCAGCGAAAAAAGCAACACACAAGGAGCGATTCTCCCTTTTGAGATACAACGTGGCCGAAGTCCAGAACGCTGGGTGGAAATATCACAGCACAGCAGATGCGGTAGCAAGAAAAAACATATTCTTCCGAATCCACCTGAGTTTTTTTCAATTGGAAATACTCATGCCGTGACGTCTTGTTGGATTGAGTATCCACATCCCCCGGTTTTTCCTATTTTGAAGGAAATCGCATCCATAGAGCTGGTGGTCCATCGATTGGAGGACAGGGTGACAGCCTCGCAAGCCGAAGTCTTGCGTTTGAATGAATTATTGGGGACTGAGAGGGGGAAGTACAGTGCCCCAGCTCGATCATCATGGGAGGAGGAACCAAATCGTTTTGGAGATTCCTCAAAGGGTGGTTTTGAAATCGGCCCCTTTTGCATCTACAGCAATGAAGCTTTCACAAACGATGTTGAATTTGACCAGAGAGCAGCTCAAATTGTCTTTCAACAGGTACAGATCACAGTGGTTTTGAAAAGGAAAAAAAGAGAGAATTTTTCCTATGCACCGCGGCTTGCAACACTCTATCCTTTTCGAGGAGAAAACTTGATGAAGCATAGAAAAAAAAGTTTTTCTCTGTTAAGGGAACGATTCCGCATGTATTTCTGTGTCTGTCATAGGAGTCTTCCGCTTCAGAGAGAGATCGGTTGGAATCCCAGGGTTTGGAGGTTTTGCAAAAACTGGAGAATGATCAGACGAAAGAGTTGAAAATTAAATGCACTGCAAATGCCGTTGGAGAAAAGCACTGCCAGGTGAGGGAGGTTTCAATATGGAATCATGCTGTGGTTCCACTGGTCAGAGAAAAAACGAACAAGCGTTTTGATCGAGTTCAATAAATCATCCACTAGTTTCATCAGGTGTTGGACAGGTTCTCCCCATGAAACAAATCCGAGTGAAAGAGATCTTCTCAAAAGGAAATTTCTTCTGCTTTTGTTCATACCTTGAACACTGTTTACGAATGAGTGGCGGTGCTGTTTTTGAGCAAAACTACACTTGGTGAGAAAAAAAATCATTTCAAACCTGGGAACGTGTCTCTACTGTTACAGCTTGTGGATATGCAGGAGGAGGCGCGTTCAATGGAGATGGAGAAAGACAAACAGGTTCAAACACTCAAGGCACCCGCTCGAGTAGTCCTCAGCGGGGGGAACTGCCGAATCTCGTCGATGTCCAGAGAATCAAAGTCGCCAACTCGTCAACTTACAGCAGTTACAGTTCATGACCTTCCAGGCTCCGTCTTCCCGGCTTACTCATTTGCAGTCAATCCTGGACAGGATGTGGCTCTACCCACTGCTCCATCCACAAGTGTTGGCAAGTCTGGGTCAACCGCAAACTATGAAACTATCAAGGAATCCCTTGCAGAGCGTCAGGCCGAGAGAGACAGAAATGCGACTCTCTTCCATATGGGTGGGGGCCCCTTATCTTTGAAAACGTTTGGTAGAAAGAAGCAATTGCTCGGCCATGCCACCCAGATGCTCAACTTTCCGAAAAAGCTCAGAGACAATGGAAGGAGGCAGGTGTTGGGTGACAAATCCAACAACATCCTGGAGTCCGAAACTGTTGAGCTGATAAGGGAGAGCAGGCGGGGCAAAGTAGACAGGGCTTTCCGAAAAAACGTGCTTGTCTTGGGTTTCGAGAAGGGAACTTCGTCGAATGACAGCCCCCATGGTGAAGGTGCTGACAAGATAAGTGGACTTCGGGCTGGAAGATATGAAAAAAATCAAACAGGGCATTTCAAATAGTCACACTCCAACTTCATTGTTCAGTTTATTTCAAGGTTGGGGGGGATGGATGACCAGCCCATGAGAAACACTCACTATATTTTTTACATTTTGAATTTTTGGCGGACTGATGGACAAAGAAGGAAACAAAAATGGAAAAATTGTACACTGTGTTGTAGAGAAAGAGTCTGGGGTGCGTGGGTCATTTTAGAATGGATTTTTTTGCGGGCTACCTGATCGATCAGGAACCATAAAAATTAAGTTTAAGTTTGGCTGTGAAATACTCAAAGCCATACAGATCATGGGGCGAATTTTTTCCCAACTGGTGTCGGTGTGAGGGAGATGTTTGGTTCGCTGCTAGTGTCCATCGTGAAACGTTCCAGAAGTCGCACAGAGTGTGGGTGCTTATACTAACACCATACAGTGTAGAAGTTTTTCTTCATTGAGAGAAAAAAAAAAAACAAAGTGAACGCTTGCTAAGCGTCGGAAGCATGGATTGGTTTTCCCAACTAACCATGACTGGTCTCCTCTCGACACCACCTTTTTGGGACAGAATCCAACAGAGATCAGACTCGTCTACGCATGTGATTTAGAAGAGAGATTGTTGGACCTTCTGGTGGGAAGCTTTCAAAACTGCTAAGATCCTGTTGATCTACGCCCCCTAAAAAAAGATATATATATATATCTTTTGCAGGTCTTTTTCAGTTTCCTCCACCTCGTTTTCAGCTTCCCGAGCCACAGCCACAGAAATAGCCACGGCCGCAAGCTTAACAAAACGGAAAAAAAAAGCATGCGCTGCCGAGTCGTGTCACCCCCATTAGTCAAGGAATTCTCGGACGTGTATGGTGAAGCGTACCATTGACGACTGAAGCGTACCACTGGTGGGTGAGACGTCTGAAGCGCACATACGAGTTACGCTTCAGGGTACGCGTAGACCGGTGGATATGCCCTTGAGGTCCACTAGGTCGAGTCCACAGCAAGACTCAGAGAGACACAGCAAAAAATCATAAACGAAGCAAAACAAGATGCCCGGTTCCAAGGCAGAGGCCGCCCGCCAGCGGGCGCAGCAGGCGCGTAAGGACCGCGCGGCGGGCAGGGAGGACCCCCGCGTGCCTGTCACCGTGCTCACTGGTTTCCTCGGATCCGGTAAGACCACGCTGCTGAACCACATCCTGTCCAGCAAGGAGCACGGCATGCGTTTCGCCATCATCGAGAACGAGTTCGGGGAGGTCGGCGTTGACGAGAAGATCATCGCCCAGCAGATGGCTGAGGACGGCAATGCGGACGGGGGCAAGCTGGCCGCGGAACTGAACCGCAAGACCGAGGACGAGGTTATTGAGGTCATGAACGGGTGCATCTGCTGCACTGTCCGCGGCGACCTGGTGGAGGCGCTGAAGCGCATGCACAAGCGCGTTGAGAAGTTCGACGCGGTGCTGATCGAGACGACTGGGCTGGCGGACCCCGCCCCCGTGGCGCAGACTTTTTTCGTGGACGAGGAGATCGCGAAGAAGTACAAGCTGGATGGGATCGTGACTGTCGTTGACGCGGCGCACGTGGAGCAGCACCTGGACGACGAGAAGCCGGAGGGCGTCGAGAACGAGGCGGTCGAGCAGCTGGCTTTCGCGGATCGCATTCTGCTGAACAAGGTGGACCTTGTGGGGCTGGAGAAGAAGGAGGGGGTGGAGGTCGCTGTGCCCGCCAAGAAAGAGGGGGACGACGTAGCGAAGGGCGAGGGCGCCGTGGAGATCAAACAGAACGTGAGTGACATGGGCGGGGTCAGGGACGAGAAGAAGGCCGAGGAGGAGCTCGCCCGGATCGAGAAGCGCATCAAGGCCATAAACAACCACGCGGACGTCTTCCGCACGCAGCAGTCGGAGATCGACCCGACGAAGCTGCTCAACCTGAACGCGTTCGACATTGACCGCGTGCTCGAGCTGGAGCCCGAGTTTCTGGACGACGACGGGGAGCACGAGCACGACGACCGCGTCTCCTCCTGCAGCACCGTGATGAAGGGGGAGCTCAACGTGTTCAAGCTGCAGAACCTGATCCGCTCCCTCATCGGCTCGCCGGAGTCCGCGGGTGACCTCTTCCGTTACAAGGGCGTGATGGCGGTCAAAGGATGTGAAGACAAGTTCGTCTTCCAGGGTGTGCACATGCTGTTTGCCGGTAATTTTAGCGAGAAGCACCAGTGGGGTGAGGACGAGGAGCGGGAGTGCCGCTTCGTTTTCATCGGGCGGAACCTGGACAAGCAGAAGCTGATCAAGCAGTTCGAGGCCTGCAAGGCGGAGGACCTGTTGCGGTTTGCGCTGGGCGCCAAGGTGATGGCCAACTGCTCGGGTGGCCGTGTGAAGGGCAAGGTGGTTGCGCATTGGGACGAGGGGAACGCATACAGGATCGAGCTGGCTGATCGTGACAAGACCAACATCTGGGCGCCGATGGACCATGATATGTTCGTGAAGGCTGTGTAGGGGGCTAGATATTTTTTCTTGTTTTAGATCTCCTTGAGATTTCTTGCTCCTTCCGGCGCGTATTCACGCCCCTCATTATACAGTGGATATCGTCGACAATCGAAAGGTTCATACCAAATCGCAGCAACAACTGAACATCTCTTGTTGTTTTTTCCTCCCCGCACCCGCCCTCTTTTCGAAAAATGCCCGGGAGAAAAGAAAGAGTTAAAGTATATTTCCACACCTTGACCCAATATTTCTTTGCGTGCGATGAAAATGAATAAGGGAGTCCAACGCAAAACAAGGACGAAAATGCTACAAAAGATTCGATCAACGGCCATACAGATTGCACCACTGAGTGCATCAGGGAAAGTGGAAAGTGTTCAGACTCACGCAGCCACCCAAGAAAAAGTAGTGTCCGATCGCTTCTTTCGATCTGTTGGCACAGGTGCAAATCCAGGATGGTCCCAGAAGTTCACCACTAAAACCGATACACTACCAAAACGAGGGAGAGGCTTCGCACAAAGATGTCGGAACAGTAACCGAGGTCGTGGAGAAATCAGCTGCTGACCCCAACACCACCCGCGGGAATCTTCAGAGCAAGTGAAGGTGAAAGTTCATTCGATGCGGTGTAAAACCAAGCCAAAACTCGCTATCCACACCAGGGTTTGCTAGTAGATTGGCTAGTATGCTGAAAATCTACTAACGTTTAACTAACTTTCTACTAACTACTAAGGCAACTTTAGTTAGTAGGCAAAATGCTGAGCAAGTAGGTATTAACATGGATATTTTCTATTAATACCTACTAACTAGTTACATAATTATATGCATCAAAAAAGAAACCGGGCGACAGTACTACGCTGTCGCGACATCATTCTTGCGCTGCATGTGCGATATCGGAACCTCAACACAGTCGGTCATAAGGATATCTCAACCAGGGGTTGCTAGTAGACTGGCTAGTAGGCTGAAAATACTACTAACGCCTACTAGCTACTAATTATGTAACTAGCTTATCCACTACTTTCCCCCACAACTTCCATCTGGCTTGGACGGCTTGGATGTGTGAGGTTGTGTGTCACGTGAGTGCCTTTGAGCGAAGCTTAACAAAATCAATAAAATGTGCATTCATACATTGATTAGTACGTAGACCGACCTACTAACTAGCTACTAACTAGGGCATGCTATTAATAGATACTATTCAGTAGGAAATTTCCCTACTAACGACTTTATTTAGTCATAATCATAATCATAATTACAACCCACAGCAAAAGAGAGCCATCACCCTCTATGATGCTGGAACAAAGACAAAAAGGAAAGAAAAGAAAGAGAAAAACAAAAAAAAAAAAACAAAAACAAAACAAAAACCTTAGGATTGTAAACCTGCTGAACGTATTGAAGCCATTTTGCTGATAACTAAAGCTAATTTGCCCGATGGCACCCTACTAAAAAGATCCTTGGGATTAGCCCATCGAAAAACATCTGAATGCAAAGAACGAAAGGAAGAATAAAAAGGACATTCAAAAAGAAAATGCCGTTCATCTTCCACCGCGGACCGACACAACCGACAAATCCTGTTTTCCCTTGGTACACCATTATATCGTCCCACTTCCACTTCCAAGAAATGAATACCACAACGAAAACGAGTAAAGAAAACCCGAAGAGAAGTTGGTTTTAAAGTTGTCAAATACCGTTCAAATCTGAGGGAAAACTTAATATGCCGATACCAAGATATAACTCGAGATGCAGATGAACCGAAAACATGTTCAGCATGCATAGCTTTATAACGACGCTGAAATTCCGAAATGTCCACCAAAGTCGTAGAAGAAAATATCTTCTCCGGCCAAAACCGTCTGAAAAAACCCAAAATACGCCCAAACCAAGAAGATCGAGATGCGTGATATTAATCAAAACCCCAACAAAACAATCTTCCATGCAATCGATCAACTGATAACCCAACCAACTTGTTCCAATATCGGCACAATTGCGACCAAAGTGCTAATTCTAATGGATAACACCCTAATTCCCCGTACAGAACCTCCTTTGGCGTATATCGAGGCAAACGGAGGATACTTCTCATAAACTGGAGATGAATTGCTTCCAACAAACGCCACTGAGAAACACCACTGGGACTTTATTTAGTAGTCCTTCACCTCGTGCGAATTTTGACCTTCATTAGTTAGTAGAACGTTGCAAATTGATCTACTAGCAAACCCTGATCCACACATACGTTCACGAACATCGGTCCAAGTCGGGCATCAATTACCATGTTCGTTTAACAAACAAGCCAAGCTTCCAGCGGTTGACGATTCACGCTGTTATGGGGGGGTTGACGATTTGATGAGGGTATATGCCGTACAGGTTACGAGAGCGTTTCCAACTCGTTCGAAACCAGTGCGTCACCCTCACTGGAATCTTCAGCAGAAACTGCAAGACTCTGGCCAGTCCAAGAAATCGGCTATGTTTTGTTGGAAGACCTGTTGGGGCTCGTGACCATCGACGGAGCTTAAGGCTGCATCCCTCTGTTCTTGGGACTCTGAAATACAACATGCATAGTAATAAAGGAGTCACCCGTCAGATAATACACCATTAACCCCCACCTGTGTTCCAATGAGGCATATTCTTCTTGTCAGATTGAAGTTCTCTACAGATTGGATCGATGTCTAGAAGGTTCATATCAAAACCAACAAATGAGAATCTCATATGTACTTGAGGGGTGGTTCAGTTCTCGACAAGGCAACTTTTTCTTTTTTCTGGAAATACTGGGGAGAACACACCACAAGGTTGATGTCGAGAAGTCGACACCTGGTCCTCAACACCTCTCCTGGGAGAATTAAAAAAGGGTTCTATGGAGGTCTCTTCGTCGTCCCCATCAGTACTCGATACCGATACTTGATGAAAGAAAAAAAAGACCATCCTGGTTTCCAAAGACACAATGAATGGTTCAGAAGAACAACAAGATTCTATCATGGAATTGGAGTGTGGATTATCTCGAGTATGGCTGCCTGCATTTCTACGAGCTTTATCACAGAACAATGCCTAGACGAAGAGCTTTTCTTTGAGCAGACCGGGCCTGGCAGTGTTTCAATGGATACCTGGCTCCCTCCAGAAAAAGAGATTGATCAAACTGCGTGCTGCAAGCGAGTGCATGGAGATCGTTTACCTTGTTGGTCCTGGGGTGTTCAGGATGTCCACCTCTTGATTTGTACTGCACCGTATGTATAGAAGCAAGACGAGTGGACGCTCCTGCGTCGTTCTAACTCTTTACCTGGTAGTCAATCGATGGGGATAACCGTCGTCGTTAACGATACGTAGAACCACCCCAACCAACATCTGGTCCTCCAACCGCCTAACCCACAACCCATCGCATTTCGAGGGCTTCACCGTTGTACCCAACCTCAGGTGAGAGATGAACGCGTGCTTTCGTTTTTGGATGGACGAAACCCAACTTTCGGAAGACAGGAAGTCCGTCTTTTTGAGGTCGTGGGTCGAGGTCGTCTTCCGCACGCGTTTCACAGGCGCCCATGAACAATACATGTTGGGGAAAAAGCTGAGAAGGTCTGCGTTCAAGGCTTGAACTTCAAGCGTCTTGCTGTTTGGGATATTGAGCTTAATAAAATTTAGGAAAGCAAACCAAGGGAAAGAACAAAAAAAGTCAATGAACGATGGACGAAGCACTGCTGAAAAAGGGCTTCATGATTTTTTATGTCTTATGTTTTTATGGGTTTGTTTTTCAAGGAAACCCAACTACTGAAAACAAGGCAGATTCACCACGATTGCTGCTGTGATGGAAAACAGGAGGCTGTCATCGCAGCTGGAGGAGGAAATGAGGATAGACTCTGGATCCGGTGGCATTTTGGCGAGCATCCCTGAGGTGGATGAAAGGGGTGGAAGCTCAATAGGGAGCGATCTGGTGGGGCTGGCTGGGCAAGATGTGGTTGAAAACATCAGGAGTGAAAAGAGTAGCCGGGCTGCCAGCCTGCCAGGGTCCGAGAATGAAGGGGGTGATTTGGAGGTCGGGGAGGGGGGAGTGGGGGAGGTAGGGGCTGGCATGTTCAGGAGGAGGTGGATGAAGGGTTTCGCACTGTGCGCAGTGGGAATTTCTTTTTTCACTGTGAGGAGGGCTATTTGTCGGTAACTAAGTTGCCGATGTATTTTTATATGTTTGTGGTTTGGTGGAGGGAAAGGGAGGAAAGGGGAAAACAAAAAACAAACATTGAAATTCAGGGGTAGGTGGGGAAGAAGAAAAAAGGCTGAAAATAGTAGGACATATGAAATTCAAGAAAATCAGGGGTAGGTGGGGGACTGGTGATTTTTTCCTATTCTCTAGGTATGTTTAGGCTAGGAAAAGCAGGTGCCAAACCAAAAAAAAGCAAAAGTGGGTGGGGAGCCCTGATATCCCCTACGCAGTCGCCAGACCAAAAAATTACAAGGAAAAAATGAAAAAAAAAAAAGAAAGATGGCAGAAGAAAACAGTGACTTCACAAGGTGGAGAAAAAAAGCAAGACAGCTGGAGGTGTTCAATTTGCTCAGAATCCACAAGCAAGGAGTTGATATGGCGGTGGAGAACTTCTGCGATCCTTTTTCGGATGCTTTGGTAGGTGCTCTCTATACATGGTGCCTGCTGCTCCCATCAACTTCGATTGCATTCTAACCTTTCTGCTTTATGTTTTATTTGAAGGATACAAAACACGCCTTTTTTAACAGCCTAAACTTGGAATGAAGGAAGGAGAGAAAGACTGCTGCATGACCTTGCCTTGGTGTTCAGCCTAGCATGGATATTCGCATCGAGCACCAAAGTAAGTAACGTTTTGTTGTTTGGATCCTTCATGTGGCCAGTGGAGTGAACCTCTTTTATTGTGGATGGACCAACTCTGCTTTCTGGGATGTTCAGAATTTCACTGCTGAAGACAACAGTTTTCTGAGGATCTGTATGGCTTCATGAAGAAGTGAAAAAAGCTTCCATTCTCCCCTGGAACAAATGAGCAGAAGGTTGAAGCAAGGAATGTTCCCCGGTGGTTGTTGGGCATGTTGTTGAGCTGAACATCTGCCATCACCTGGACTGAGCCTTGGCCAGAATTTAACTGAAATAAATCCACCTACTGAACTACCCAGGCAATGCCGAAAAAGAAAAAAAAAGCGAGGCAGCCCCCCAAGCATGCTTGTGGTTGACCTGTTTTGAAATTCATGGTGGGAATTTTTTGTAAGGAATGGATGCATGTGAATTCGGCAGAGGAGAATGTGGTTTAATACGACCCTACTATTTCTCATTGGAACACCCTGACTAATCATCCATGCAAATATCACAGTGATGTTAAAAAAAAGGGGCCATCCCCATGTTTTTTTGTTTTTTGTTTTCTTAGCCTTGTGTGGGTGCCTACAAAAAGTGTTGGACTTCTATGCATGTATTATTTTGATAAATATGGGTGGGGATGTGAAATGCCATACAAAATCTAAGTTTTGTGCAAGGAGATCGAACCTTTTGATGATTCAACCATTGATTATATAACCATTTCAACATGGAAGAGGTCAGCATGAAGCAAAGAAAAAAACACCATCAAAAAGGGGCTATCCAGAAGAGTCAGAAATAAGGATTAAATTTTTTTTCAGAGGAGAGAAAAATCAAAACAGGTTCAAGACACAATGGCTTGCCTCTCCACAAGTGTGGAAAGAGGGAGAAAATGAATTGATGGAAATCGAAATAATCGACCTTTGAAAAAAGAACTGTCCTGAAAAAAACCTGCTGTCTACAGACAATCATCCCAAAAACGCCTGATGGTTCCTTTATATGCATTTCAGCTGAGAAAAGTGTGCGAAGCCGGGTCTATATGGAGTTGGTTGTCAAAATGAACGTGGAGGTTCCATAGCACCTTCAGTACATGGACTCGGTTCCGAATTCTGACCGGATCTGGTCTTGGAGCGTCGCTGACCTAGGGTATCGGCGGGGGTTCGATTCCTCCTCTCCACACTTTCATTTTTGGACGCAGAACAACCCTGGTCCGACGACAATCATGGGTCAAACACGAGCTTTCCATAGCTTTTGGCTGAACCAGGGACACAATTGCCCCTGGCAACTCTCAGTGTTTTTCTTCGGCCATTCGACGAAAGACGCAAGCTAATCCCGTCGTGGGGAGAAAGCTTTCCCCTCTTTTTACCCAGGTGTGTCGAGCGTGGAGAAAGAAGGGACCCACAGATCGCTTTTTATCGAAGTTCGTGTGCAGCATGGGTCCCAAGCCAATTCGCTGCCCACTCTTAGAAGTATGTGAACAAGGGTTCGCTGGTGGGGAGAAGAACATCATTCCACGCGCGAAAAATCTGTTGGTTTGGTTTGGGGGTACCAGAACGGTCCAGAGATGACTGTGAGTAGACAATATCAACCGCAGGTTGGCGCTCCAAGAAGTTGGAAAGGACGCCCCAAAGGGCCTTGGTCATTTTCCGATAAACACAAGCGAGCCCCCTCGTTCACATAGAGCAGCAAAACGTTGGAGGGAGGCGATCGATTCAGAAGCACTTCACTCGTGCGTTTTACCCGCCTCCATCTTCCTCGAAAGAACAGAACCAACGCCACAATGTCAAAATCAACCGCGCTCGCTGTTTTGATCCTTATGGTTTCGATAGTGGGTTCGCATTCCAGGCCAGTAGCTCCTACGACAGGTACGCCAACAAAGGGGGGCGTTTTTCTCAACGCTTTTACTATCCGGACGGTTTAACCTTGTCCAGTTTTCCAGACAACATGGTTTCTCGCGATCCATCCACGAACAAAAGGGCGTTATCGCTTGCTGCGGCGTTTTCTTCTTTCTTTTCCTCAGTGTGATCGAACGTTTAGGCTGTAAAAAGCGTTGAACGAGGAAAAAACCATCGTGTTCCGCAGGGGAGGATTGGTGCCGCGATTGCTACTTGGCTTTTGATTGCAATTTCTACCCTTTCGTTTGCGTGAAAGAAGGCGGCGTCCCGTGGTCGCATGAGAAGGGGGATCACTTTGAGTTTTGTTGCAGATTTTAACCTTGTTGGTTGGAAGAAACGAAAAAAAACACCACCCCCATTTTTGTACCAGTTTTTTCTCCTACCTCTTTTTCATAGAATCCCCTGATCAACCACTGGGTGCCCAAGATTGGGCTTTTTTTGGTTGGTGGCATGATAAAAGCAAGATATTTTTTTTGTTGAATCTTCCACGAGTTGTGTTTCTGGATGATCACATTTCTTGGTTTGATACGAGCTTTCCCTGACGTTCAAAATGGTCCTTGTGAGGAAAAGAACGATGTTGTGCTGTTTCTCGAGGCTTTTCCCTCCCTGTAGCCGTGTTTTTTCTTTCTTTTTCGCTGAAAATTGGTGACAGGTTCTGCAGTACTCTTGGTTTTTTTTAATTCTCAGGCAAGATTGCCACCTTAAAAGTCTGGCATCATATTTGAAACAAGACCTGTAATTTGGTTCTGCTTTTAGCCTTCTCCACTGTGGAAGGCTTGAAAATTGAAAAACAGAATGTTGGATATTGGGGCCCAATGGCAAAAAGTATTCACTAGATCTTTTTCCCAAAGTTTCATGCTGGATATGGATGCATGCATGCATGGATTTGCGATTCAAACGATGGCACATGATAAAGAAATGAACAGCCTAGATATCAGCCAAGATTGCTTTTTTTTTAAGAAACGTTTCCACGACTTTGGATCTTGTACAACATGTAATTTCTGGTTTGGTTTGGTTTGGTTTGTACAATATATCACTCTTCTTACACAGCTAAAAAAAGATCAATTCGGTCACGAACTTTCCACGATTTGGTCTCGACAGAAGCGAGGATTACCATAAACTTACGTCAGGAAAAAGCACACCGAAAACTCAAAATGTAAGAAATATAAGAAACGAGCCAGTCTTTCCCATAAGCTGGCCATCCTCTGGACTAGCCTTTTTTCATACTTTTTTCAGCTTCATGATTGGCATCTCCTTCACAATGTAATTCAATGTTTGTTTCTTCAGCTTCTGAGTTGTTTCAAGTAATATCCCGTCGCCACCCAGGGTCCGCTTGTCAAGTCTTTGAGTATCGTCAGAGAGCGTTTCTTGGTGTTCTACTCCTTTCCCTCCAATGCAAGCCACCAGTCTTGCTCTAACTCGGCGAGACCGTCGGTGGGAGAATTTACATCATGTCAATCGGGCGCCTGTCCCAACCATAAACAAGAACTCAGGAAAACAATTTATTTGCAAAACATCCCTGTTGTTTGGGACAAATTCAACGAAAAGAAACACCCGAGTTATGGAACGAACACGCACGTTGGGGCCCTATGCTTTTCTCCAGGCCGGTCAACAAGTGAACGCGACCTCTTATTTCATCACCTCTGTTTCTATTGCATCTTGAGATAATAATTTGTAAGGCGCCATCGTGACGTCGAAGTCAGGAAAGCTTTGCCGCGGTTCGACTCGACGGCATTCCCATGGATAACGACTATCAAATTTGGTTTCGTCGAACGAGGTTTTGTGTTGTAGACAGCAACTAGGTCAAAGAAAAGCAGGATCCACCTCTGATTATTGAACGAGAATGCCAAGAGTATGGTTTTTAACGGGTGTACATCTGCGGATCGGTAGCTGATTGCCCTTTGCAGAATCCCCTCTCTCTTTCTCAATCAATAAAAATGGACTTGTTGCAAGACTTCCACAACACAGGATCACACACACAAAAATTTGTTTAAACAATCAATAATCATTGAAACAGGTTTCTTACGCCAAAAATCAACACTTGTTAATCTTCAAGGCAAGAATGGGCCCAGAAGTCCCACACCAAGATTTTCCCGTCACGCCGCACAGCCGTCCGCTTACCCTCCGTCAAGAAAAGACCTATGAGTTTACCCCCTACATGAAACGTGCGAAGGAAACAATCCTCCTCGACAACACCAGAAACCACCACTTCCATCGAGGTTACCGTACAGTGCGCAAACTTGCTTTCGTTTAGCGCAAAAAAGAACCACCTTGGGTGATTGTCGATAACTCGCACAGACTCGAAGGTCTCCAAATCCCATATCCGGACAGTAAAATCCATAGAGCTACTAACGACCATATTGTCATTGGCATCAACACGCGAGACAGGACGAGAGTGTCCCTCCAGCGCCGCCACGCGGGTGCAGGAGGCCAAGCTCCACACTTCTAGATGCCCAACCCTCAATCCACATATCAACAAACCCACTGCCTTGGCGAATGCCGCACACAGAATGTCCTCTTGCTCCGGGCCACCCTCATTCAAAACCTTCACACGAGTCCAGCCCATCTTGCTCCACAAATCCAGGCACCCAAACCTACCGCCAAAGACCACGTGGTCCCTGACATCCACGATCACATCAACCGTGAAACGAAGGCTAATGGCCGCGATCTGTCTCAATTCAGGCATTTCCAGGACCATCACCATTCGATTGCCATTCTTGCACAGCAGTGTTCCATTGATCAAACACACAACCGAAATCCTCGTGTTGGCTTCGGTCCTAGTCAAGACGTCGCCGTTTTCAGCGTTCACACAAAGAATCTTTTTTCCCTGAACCATCGCAATCATATCGCCCCGCATATCACAACTACCAGCCCACCGATTCTTGGGGAACTCGATACATTTCGGCACAACGGTGCCACATCGCCAGGATCTCTCGAGGTCGAGTTTTTTAACGAAATGGCCTTCCTTGGTGACCTCGTTCCAAGCCTTAGCGACACTGGAGCATCTGGCCAAAGCCCTTGGGCAAAGCCCCTCGAAAATTCGACCAACCACGCCACTGGGGAGCTCCCACTCAACACTCACGTAGTCGCTCATTCGTTCAAACGCGGCACAAAGAGAACCCCTTTTCCCCCACGATGTACCACGCCTAAGCCTCGAGCTTTTGGTGTTTTCCACAAAGGAAAAAATTGCGGGAGAATCGAGCGGGCCTGTTACGAACGCGGGCACCAGAAAACGCACTTCACGGCACTATTTGCGGAAAGAAAAGAAAGCAGGGCGTTTTGGTTTTCCAGGTTGAAAAAACTCTGGTATTTATCTGCGAAAAACGATGCGTTTCCTGTGACGACGTTTGCAACCCTTTGCAGCGGCGCAGCGAAAACGAGGCTGCCCGTCAGTGTGACTGATCGTAAATATTACTAATTCCGATGGAGCTCCTTTTTGAAGAGGGGGGGGGGGAAGGAGAAAAGAGTGATACAGAGTTGGCTGAAACGTTCAAAAATACAAGTTGGGTGTGGGGGTCGCTCTAAAAAAGTTGCCCCCGGACCAGGAAGTGCTGAAACGAGGTACAGCCGAGTCCATCGTTGGTGCACAGCGCTCACATTCAATTTTATAATGAACTGTTATCAATCTGCAAGAAATCGGTTCCTTTGAGTATGGTCCAGGGCAGTTACAATTGACTTAGAATATGTAGATAGAATCGCTTTACAAGCTTTTTTCTCTAGAATCGCTTGTAAAGCTTTCCTTTGGGAACACAGCAATGAGACTTTTTGTACATTGATCCTGACGCTTTTTTTTTCCTTGATACTTCTCCTATCAATTGATACAACCAATGTTATAAAAAACTGACAGCCATGGCGAAAAAACACTGAAATTAATCAATTGGTTACATGCGATGTCTTATCGTTCACAAAGTTCAATCTTAAGAAAATGATCGCCAAGCAGACCCACTGCTGTCCTGTGGAATCATTGCTTGACAAAGGGAGGCCACTGGAAATCAATATTTGATATCTTGCCTAACACAGACAGGACGAAACCCATCGGATATCTCCCAACACAAAACTCTATAAAGTCACATGAAATGAACACCCCTCTCTTCCAAAAAAAATGCCTCAGCAAATCTTGCAGAATCATCAAGGGGCCGAGTCATTAGTACACCTGTAGGACGATGCCAACATACCATGTGAGAAAAAATCTTCTCTAAATTTGATAAAAAGAACGTCAAATAAACAGCAGCTGTCATTTTTAACACACATGGATTCAGCGACCACCGCCCCCTCCTCCTCCTCCTCCCCCGTCACCGCCGCCGCCCCCTCCTCCACCACCACCACCACCGCCACCGCCGCCTCCTCCTCCTCCCCCGCCGCCGCCGCCGCCACCGCCGCCGCCATAGCAGCCTCGGTGGCACTTACAGCGGCAAGCCCACGAGTCCCAAAATGCGTAATCACAGCACTGATTGTTTTTCCAGCCACAATCTGCAAACAATCAACCCATACATCCTCAGATACAGACTGTTCAAACGCAGCAGTTCATTGCAAAACAAATACCCGACAGCTACAGCGGATATCACTAACCTCTCCAACCGCAACCAGCCAAATGGCGTCCAGAAGACAAAGAAGCTTCGATGTCTGCAAAATAAACCAAAAGGCCAACTAAGTTTCCGAGCGAGAGTCTTTTTTATTGCAATCAGGAGGAGCAAGGGTCGGAAAGATGCAACCCACCAGCTTCAACCATGGCAGCAGTGGCCACGAGGCCAACCAACAAAATCGCGACGAAGGTGCGCATCCTTGATAAACTGAGATTAGAAGGGCTGTGAAAGAGTGTTCTTTTTTGCGGAAACAGATGTCCTTCGACGTTTTATACCCCACAAGGCGCACCACGTGTGATTCTCAGTGCTTGGGAGGGCATATCATTACCGTCAGTGCACCATGAAAAGTCATGTCATTTGAACGTGAGGTTTCTTTCATTTGCACATTGCAGTGGGAAACACACAGCTGACCACTAAAGACTCTCCCAGACACCCGAAATTTCGAACAAATTTTGCCCAAAACTTTTTTAGCCTGATTGATTTGGCACAAGCATAAAACTTGAAACTGTGGGCAGGATGAGCCAGATTTGTCGGGTCGAGACTCAGGTGAAAAGCTCATGCCAAAACTAAAACGTACGCACAAAATGGTGATCTAGAATATGCTTGCACAAGGTGGGGTTCGAACCCACGCGGAGACCAGCTCCATCAGGTCTTAAGTCTGACGCCTTGGACCACTCGGCCACTTGTGCCGCAAAGATGAGTCGACAAATTGGTTTTCTTATCGTGATCCTAAGTTGGTTGGTGAGGAAAAAGAAGCAAAATTGCTTCTCACCCCGAGATGAGGACTGTGTAACGAACCCGCGAGGCCTTAGGAAAAACCTCGGTCGACACTTTTGAGGTGACTTGAAAGAGTGATTACAAAAAGAGTTAACGTCCGTTTTATATCGTGGCCTAGAGTGCTCCGCCGACAAGGTGAATAACCTTGGGCGGTGTGGTCGAGGGTTCGATTCCCCCGGAGCACATGTGTGTGTGTTGAGTGTTTTAACCCCTAACGCTAGAGGGGTAAGAGGAAGCGTTTCACTCCTCCCCCCTTACAAGATCTAGACCCATAGATCCTTTCCACTAAGAACGAGTGTGACCCGGTAGGGTAACTAGGTAGAGGACACCATCCCTTCATCTAACCTCTCCATCCCTACTTCCCGATAAACGTGATCAACTTCCGTTCTAGAAAAAGATTTATCTTTCCCAATATTCTTGTACCCTTTCGGGAGCGTTAGCCACGTTTCTTTTTGACTCCCACGTAGCCTCATGGGCCGGATAACCTTTCCATAAAATCAAATATTCAAGTTTCTTTCCTTTTCCACGGTGACGTAAAATTCTTTCCACCTCAAACTCTAATTCTCCTTCTATCTCTATTGCCTCCGGTGGCGTGATGTCCCGAGTAAATTCCATGGAGCGATTAAACGTTTTCAATTTGTCAATATGAAAGACATTATGAATTCTCCAAGTGTCGGGTAGATCGAGTTTATAAGCAACATCGCTCACCACCTTAGCGATTTTGAAGGGCCCAAGAAATCGTCGTCGAAGCTTTGTCGGTAAGGTCTTCTTGAATGCAAAGCTTAGATCCTTGGCGTTAAGACATACTTCATCTCCCACTTGATAGGTCTCATGACGCCTTTGACGATTTGCTACCCGTTGCATCCGCTCTTGCGCCTTTGCATAATTTTCCTTCGCGTCGCGTAGCTCCTTGTGCATCCTTTCAAACATCGCTTGGGCATCCTCGTTCTTGGTATTTTCTTGTGTGGAGACTCCGGTGAGGAGTGCGTCCGGGACAAAACCTTTTTGCCCATATGCTAAGTGAAAAGGTGAGTACCCCGTGGTACTATTCACCGTGTTATTAATCGCAAATTCCGCGATCCCCAAGTAGTCTATCCATTCCTCCGGCTTCACTTCTACATACGGTCGTAAGTAGTTCTCGATTGTTTTATTCACCACTTCCGTTTGTCCATCCGTTTGGGGATGGAAGGAGGTACTTGCCTTGTGTTCCACGCCCACCTTTGCACACAAATGCTTCCAAAAAGAGCTCATGAAGCGAGGATCACGATCCGAGATTATTACCTCCGGCATTCCGAAAGAACGAAACACCGTATCAAAGAGAATGGTTGCGTATTTCTTCGCATCCACCTCCTTGGAACATGGAGCTAACTTCACCATCTTCGTAAGGCGATCCACGAAGACCGCGATGGCGGAGTAGCCCTTGCTTTCCGGTAGGTCGGTAATCAAATCGGTTGTCACGTGTTGGAATTTTCTCTCCGGGATAGGTAAAGGATTTAATAATCCTTTCTTCCGTTGAGTGTCCGGCTTGATAGTTTGACACATCGGACATGTTCTCACATAGTCGGCCACCGAACTCCGCATTCCTTTCCACCAATAATGACGTGAAATCATCTCAAGTGTTTTCGCTTGACCCGCATGTCCCGCATGTGGTAAGTCATGATTGTGCTCCAAGACTTGTCTTCTCTTTTCCTTTGGAACCACAATCCGCCACTCGCCGTTCTCTATCCTTTTCTCCAAGAGTCCCTCCGTTGACATCCGGTAGTGTGTCGAATATTGCTCCGCATGATGATGTAAGCCTTGAATAATTCCCTCACACATTGTGTCTCTCTCTTGTGCTTGCTTCCATTCTTCTAATTCCGTTCCTTGGAACGCTAATGTCACTCCAATTGTTCCCAAGGTATTAGTCTCATTCACTTTGGGTGTGGATCTACTCAAAGCATCGGCTACAAGGTTAGCCTTTCCCGGCAAATACTTGAGTGTGGGACGTATGCTTTGAAAATATCCCGATTTCAAATATCGTGTTTGCACCCGTGATAACACCTTTTGATCGAGGAAGTAAACCACCGGTTGGTGATCCGTGTAGACCGTCGCACCTCCTTTGCATCCTTCGAGGTAATGCCTCCATGCTTGGAGTGCGTGTGCGATAGCTCCAAGCTCCTTCTCATAGGCACTATACTTCTTCTCTCCCGAAGAAAGCTTGCGTGATAGGAACGCAATAGGTTGGTTTCCACTTCCTTGATCTTGCATTAGGACTCCTCCAAACGCTTCATTACTTGCATCGGTTACCACCACGTAAGGAAGCTCCGGGTCGGGTATCACAAGGACCGGTGCTTGTGAAAGAAGGGTCTTGAGCATCTTGAATGCTTGTTCTTCTTTCTCACCCCACTCCCACATTTTATCAAGCTTAGTCAAGTCATGTAAAGGACTTGCAATTCTAGCAAAACCCGGTATAAATTTCCTATAATACCCTACTAAGCCTAGAAAAGACCGAACTTCCGTCACACTAGTGAGTGGTTTCCATGCGTTCACCGCTTTGACCTTAGACTCCATTGGACTAATTCCTTGTTCACCCACGACATAACCTACGTATTCCGTTGAAGAAACCCCTATCGAACACTTACTAGCTTTCGCAAAAAGTTTGTAGTCCCGTAACCTTTTTAAGACTAGTTCTAAATGCCGATAATGTTCCTCTATTGAGCGAGAGTATATCAAGATATCATCTAAGAAAATAACCACGAAATCATCTAGGTAGTCCCCAAAAATATCTTGCATCATGGACATGAATTGGGCCGGAGCGTTAGTGCATCCAAAAGGGAGCACTAAAAACTCAAAAAGCCCGTACCTCGACTTAAACGCCGTCTTTTCTATATCCTCTTCTTTTACCGGCATTTGCCAATAACCGGATCGCAAATCTATTTTACTAAAAACCCGTGCTTTTCCTACCCTATCAATCAATTCTTCGGGTAAAGGAAGGGGATAAACGTTTTTCTTTGTGATTTTATTAAGCCACCTATAATCTATACACATACGAAGGCCCCCATCCTTCTTTGGTACGAATAAAATAGGAGCCCCGAATGGGCTTTCACTAGGCCTAATAAAACCGTGTTCTAGCAAATAATCGATTTGAGTTTTTACTTCCTCTAACTCGGCCGGACTCAAACGGTAAAGAGGCCGATTAGGCGGTTCTTGATTTGGTTCTAACTCAATCGAAAATTCATGGCCTAACCGCTTAGGGGGTAAACCCTTCGGTAAATCCGTGCAAAACGTTTCCCTATGAGTTTTTAATATTTCCTTGATTTTCTCATCCTCAACCTTAGAAAGTAATTTTTCTAGATCCTCTTGATTCTTTTTCTCTTGATCTACTTCTCCCTCTTTTTCTTTTTCTTTTTCTTTTTCTTCCCGGGCTCTAACCACCACGACAAAGCTATTTTTCTGAATTTTCTTATTTTTCTTGTCCACACTATTCATAATACTAGCCGCCGAACTTGCGGATAGAAATTCCGGTTTTTCCCTTTGAGTTGATGGTTTATTCGTTGGTAACGAAATCCGTTTCCCTCGATAAAGTATCCTAAGCTCATTTGCATCAAAATCAATCTCCGGATTCCATTCTACTAACCATGGTAATCCTAAAATCAGTGGGTGTAATAATGTCGGAAAAACAAGTGCCGTAACAAGAAAAGAACCTTGCCCGCACTTCATCCGAAAATAAACTTTCCCTAAAATCTTTGTTTCATTCATATCCGCTACTTTCACCGTTTCCGTATGCGGATGTATAACCAAACCCATTTGTTCCGCTAATGTCTCGTCTATAAAATTTGCTGTAGCCCCGGAATCTACCAAAGCTAATTGTTTTATTCCATTCACTTTTATTTTTAATTTAATTCCAGAAAAATCTGTTTGAGGGTTTGTTGCACCTGAGGTTTCATCCTCCTTCGAGTCCACTTCAGTTTGCACACCCTTCTCCATCTCCAGTTTCAGCTCCTCCTTAGCTTGCTCTTGAGGGGCTGGATTTTCTGACTTTTTATTACTTCTTTCCTCCACCATCACATCCTTATGGAACTGCTCCTTCTTCTTCTTTGCTTGCTGTTGCTGTTGAGCTGACTCATCTTTCGTCTGCTCATCCACAGCCAACTTCTTTTTCTGCTGCTGCTGCTGCTCCTGAGTTGACTCATTTTTCGACTGCTCATCCACAGTCAACTCATCGATCTCCAGCACTTCGATTTCTGCAAGGTTCGACCTTTCGACCCCCACGTCCTTAATCCCTGTCTGCTCGATCCTCTGATAATCCACCGTCGTCTTCGATAACTTCGATACAAGTCCATATTTCTGTAAAATTTTAATTTCGCCCCTGTGCACAGTTTTTCTGGGATGATCATTCCCCAGACTGTAATTTCGCGTTTTCTTTTCGCCAGCAGTTCCCTGTTCCACGTTTTGCAGCTGTTTTCGACTTTCTATTTCGTTTCCAACCTCTTTTTCGTTTTTATTTTCGCCCTTTTCGTCGTCCTTCGTCGTCCCACGACGCACCTGCAGCAGTCGAATACCAAAACGGTTTCGAACTGCAGCAATTTCGATTGGCTTCCCCAGGCCCCACAACTCCACCATTCTTTTCACGCGAGTTCGAACTGAGGAATTGTTCGACTCGCCTAGGCTTTTAAAGCCTTTCTCGCCTCCGCCAGCTTAGGACACGAATCAACCATGTGTCCCTGCGTTTTGCAAAAGAAACAGCGAACTCCAGCCAATCCTCGACCTCCACGACCTCGGTTTCCACGACCTCGAGTAGAACTCCAACCTTGAGCTTGAGCGGCTCCCACACTATTTCTCTGACGTCCACCAGTAAATCGTCCACCGCCAGAAAAACGTCCAGATCCACGCCCACGCCAGAAAGTGCGGCCGCGAGCTGCTCCTCTTATGCTTCCCAATCTTTCTGCCACTAATACAGCTTCTTCGAAACTGTCAGGCGCCCAGCACATCACTTGCGCCTTGATCGAGTAGTCCAAGCCTTCCAAAAAGAGGCTGTGTTTTTCGTCGTGCGCCATTTCAGGAACGCGAAAAGCGAGCGTCCTGAACTCGCGTACGTATTGGCTCACCGTGCCCACTTGCCTCAAACTCCTTAGCTTCTTTCGATTAGTTTCCTGTAGGGTCCTTGGTTCGAACAGGGAAACTAATTCTTGGGTGAATTCCTTCCACGAGCGTGGCGCTGACCTCTGCTCTTGTATCACAGCGAGCTCGAGGGAATTGAGCCAGGCTTGTGCCGACCCCGTCGTGTTGATCTCGAAATAGCCTTGCCACTCCTCTTCATCGTAGTCCATTACTTGGAGGTATCGTCGCATAGCGACGACCCATTCTGTCGCCGACCTTCCGTCGTCGCCAGAAAACGCTTTCGGCAGATCTATTTTCGGCCGACGTTTTTTCCGCTCGTCGTTGTTTCGACGTCCACCGCCATTATTATTTCCGCCTGGGTTAGGATCTCCTGGGTTTCCATCAGGTCCTCCGTTAGGCCCTCCGTTCGGCCCTCCGTTTGGTCCTCCATTCGGCCCTCCATTCGGTCCTCCGTTCGACCGCAAACCATTTCCCTGCAATAATGTTTGCAGCATCGTTCGTCGCTCCGGTTGAGTCAGCCGTCCAGAACTCGACGCAACCGGAACGAAGTTTGGTCCGCTTGTTGCCTGCTGTGGTGGAGAAGGTGATTGGAGAGGTGGTGCCGTTGGTTGTGCACCAGGAAAAGGATCTGGTGGTAAAGGAGGTTGTCCTGGTAAGGGAAAATCACTTGGCTGTGGCGCCGACGTTCCTTCGTCAGCAGCGCGAACAGGTTGTTGCACCTGCGTTTGTGTTTGAACCATAAAAAGTTCGATTTCCTTCTGAGCGGCAGCGACAGCTGTCTCGTAGACTTGTCGTCGAAGGAAGTCGTCAAGATATTTCGACTGTGCTTTTTCAAACTCGACTTGGTCGATCCTGTTTCCCTGTAGCTCGTTATAGAGCCACTGCAGTTTTTCGCCGACGTGCTTGCTTTCTTCCTTCACTTTCTCGTCTGTAACCGCCGCCAGTCCAGCGACGTGATGTTCGAGGCTTGCGACGCAGCTGTTAAGCCCTGCGTTTGTTTCGTGTTCCCAGCGTCGAAGTCGCTCTTCTATTTCGGTGGTATCCGACTGGTGGATATTATAAACCACTGCCTGCTGTCGATTATCAGTCAGGTTCTGCTGCACATTCTGCTGCTGTCGATTATCAGTCAGGTTGTGCTGATAATTTTGTTGGTGCTGTTGCTGAAAGCGCTGAAAGTTTGCCTGCACGTGCTCCTGCGCGTGTCGCCCCATGTCCTCGTCATACTGGGCGACCCCCCTTTCGTCGACGTGATAGGGAACGACTGCCCCTTCGTCGTCAACGAGTTCGTGCTCCATTCGTCTCCGACGTCCGCCGACGTCCAAAAGTGTGACCAGTCCGACTGTTCTTCCTTTCCACCGCCAGGTTCACCGTCGACCAGCCTACAGCGTCGTTTCCCTCGTCGC
Organism: Bryopsis sp. KO-2023; assembly: GCA_030272585.1. Taxonomy (NCBI): domain Eukaryota; kingdom Viridiplantae; phylum Chlorophyta; class Ulvophyceae; order Bryopsidales; family Bryopsidaceae; genus Bryopsis; species Bryopsis sp. KO-2023. Next base: position 2,636,995 of record BSYQ01000002.1, read on the forward strand.
TAGGCTTGTAAGTCGATTACCCGCTCCGAAACCAATGTAACGAACCCGCGAGGCCTTAGGAAAAACCTCGGTCGACACTTTTGAGGTGACTTGAAAGAGTGATTACAAAAAAGAGTTAACGTCCGTTTTATATCGTGGCCTAGAGTGCTCCGCCGACAAGGTGAATAACCTTGGGCGGTGTGGTCGAGGGTTCGATTCCCCCGGAGCACATGTGTGTGTGTTGAGTGTTTTAACCCCTAACGCTAGAGGGGTAAGAGGAAGCGTTTCAGACTGTCAAAACGACAAAAATTGAGCGGTCTCTCTAGATGCGTACCAGTGGTGAATCCTGTGCTTCGCTCTGAGGCAATGTCCTCCCACCAAGTCAGGCGGCCAGTGATCACTTCTCGGTTCCCCCCTGGTGCTTTGCTCGACACTCCACCCATTCCGCCATAAACTCTTCAGAGAAGGCGCCAAAACGGACCCACCCCTTGGGATGGATGCACCATCAAAGCTCAGCACTGGACCAACGACACACATCTTCGATCCACGCTCGATAGTGCCCGCTTCGGTAATAAGCAGGCGCTACCCTGCTCGACGTTCTATTGTACCTGCTGAATGTATGCCATTTTTGTGTTCTGGGTTGGATTTCGAGTGCTGGCGACAGAACCAAATGTCACTTCTGTAAAGCTTCGTGGTGGAGAACAAGGTGCACAGGGTGGGAAGTAATTACAATAAAAAAAACATATAGATCACCACGCTGGGGGCACCTGGGGCCCTTGATGAAAGAAAACCACACGCACTGATGGAGCTTCCACGTTTCACTCTGTGCACCTAGTTCTCCACCACGCAGAGTGTGCTCGAGCCTTGCAGAACTGACAAAAAGGTCGATCGATCAACCGATAGTCAATTACTACATAAAAAAGGGACCACTCTTTGTCAAGAGTAGGGAATCAATCAATCAATATTACATGCGTAGAAGCAAAAAACAAAAAATAAATCACCGTATCGTAAATGAATATGACGAAAACGCGGACACACAAAAAGATGATGAAATTCATCCTCAAGGACCCCCAAGCTGCAAAAAACGCATAGCTGTTGATCTAGAGGATATCGATGATCATTTCCTCCATATACACGTAAATCGTAAAATCCAACCCGATACCTCGTATAAAATAAGCGCAATTGGCTATCCGAAATCTGCAACCCCTTACTTCTCAACAAACATGGATTTATTAAGACATAAAAACAAATCACCCTGACAGAAGCCCGTTCCAACATATCAACCCATATAGCGAGTAGGGAATCGCTACGTAAACACAGTTGGACGTGTATGCTAGTTCACTGAGCATGCTTAAGCATCGTCTCTGCGTGGAATTAAAATCCTTTCAACCATTGATCAAGGTGACCACTTGTTAAATTCTATGAATCATACAAGATCAACCGAAAAGTCCCACACAAGCACTTCCCCATTTTTCCTCGCGACCGTTAGCCTCTCGCTCGTCAAAAACAATGCTGCAATGGAGGCACCGACATGAAAGGTTTGGACACAACGATCCTCGGTGATATCCCATAACTCCACATCTCCCTGTGCTCTTTCTCGTACAAATCTATCCCCATTCAAACCTATCGCAAAAGAAGAACGAAAGTCGTCATTTTTTATCGTTTTCAAGCAAATACCCGTTTCTTGGCTCCATAATCGAACGTTAAAATCCTCGGAACCACTTATGATAAGTCTTCCACCCATGTCCACATGACGAACACCTCCCTCATGGCCTTGAATCACCCTCAGAAGAACAAACGATTCCAAGCTCCAAAGATGAAGGGCACCGCTCCTCAATCCACATACTAGCAAACTTTCCGCGTTGTTTGAAGCGAGACATAGAATCTCGGAACCCATATTTTCATTTCCCTCATCAAGAGCTGTTTGGGAAGTCCATTCCTCATTCCCCCACAAACCCAAGCGTCCATCTTCACCACCGATCTCGGAACCCATATTCTCATTTTCCTCATCAAGAACTTTTTGGCAAGTCCATTCCTCCTTCCCCCACAAACCCAAGTGTCCATCTTCACCACCGATGGCAACGAAGTTTCCAACATCCAGAATAGCATTGACTGAAAATGGAACTGAAAAAGATTTCTTTTCGAGCAAATGTGGGATTCCCAACACGAATACCTTATCGAAGCTATTACAAACAAGAACAAGCCCACCACAAAGACACACACAAAACATCGCCCCCATCATATCCTTCGCGATCAAATTACCAGTCGAGGCGTCCACAAGGACAACCCCTCCAAAACTCCCCAAAGCTATAACATCCCCCTCCATAGCGAGATCTCTCACCCCTCCCCTCCCAAAATCCTCAATCTGTTTTGGTGCCAACTTGCTGCATCTCCATGCGTTTTCAAGCCTTACTTTTTTTCTGAAACAATCTTCTCCGACCACTTCGCTCCAAGACTTTGCCACACACGAACACCTGACCAAAGTTTTAGCTCGAAAGTCGGTGAAGATTTCACCGAGAATGTCCTTGGGAAGGTTCCACTCAGTTTTTACCATTCCTGGAGAGAACACATTCACTGTTTGTCTTAGGGACCTGTTCAGGGGTGTGATCGAACATTGAAGGGCCGACAAAAACTTCACAAACAACACCCCAGGCCGAAGCCATCGAGCAAGGGGTCGCCTTCACTCAAATGAACAAAAACAAGAATCGAACAATCACAGAAAGATCGAAAATTTTTCTAACGATGATTAGTTTTTCTGGCAAGTTGGCAACACAATCCGCACCAGAAACCAGAAACAAATCAGCGAAACGAAACAGAAGGGATGAGTATAATAAAAAAGATCTTTTCTTGAGCTGTTCGGGCTGTAGCCTGAGCGCGCGTCACACAGATTTATTCCCACAACCCAAACAAAGGAGAATATTCGCTCAGCCTCACTGGACAGGTCGACGGACGCCCTCGAAAACGGCCAGCTGCTATTTTCTTTCTGTGTCCAAAAAAAGCGCGGAAAGTGCTCAAAGGCGGCGCTCGACAGAAAAGGAGTTTTTGGAATTTCTCCCTGGCATGTGAACTGCTCGCAAGATCTGCGGCTGCGCTTGCCACCTTGAGCGCTCTTTTTTAAGGAAATGCGAAGCACAGCTGACACCCCTCGACCGACGTTGGAAAAGAGGTTCTGATGGGATGTGCAGGAGGTTTTCCCCTTCACGTTGTTTTTAAGACAAAATAAAAATGTTTGTTTGTTTGTTTGTTTGTTTTGTTTTTAAGATGATGATGATGAGTGGCAATGGCCTCCTGTCTTCGCAGTGATCAGAAATCTCTGGGGTAATCCAGGGAAGGGTGTCTCTGGTTCACCGTGTGGGGTCCAGAAGTGGCGGCCAAGCTCCAGAGCCACCACGGCGCAGGCGACTGCAATGGTTGGGGGTTCTCTTTGGTATGGCATGTTTTGCAAGTTTTTTGGTTTCGGTGCTAAGTTCACTTCTTTGAACCGCAAGACTAAAATTGGACAAGAGCCGATAAGAGCTGGGAGGAGTCTTCAGGAGGGAACTGCTAAAGGTGGTGTGCAGGTTCTTTCATTCCTTGCGACGAAGAAACCGAGCTGGAGTTGAATGAGCTGCTTGGATGACAGTTTTATTGCTCTATGGTTACAGTTGATTCGTAGTTTGTGGGGGTCTCTCAAAATATATGCATCCAGGGCGAGAAGCATCATTTCCACAATAGGCCGGGTGGCATTGAATCCTCTAACAGCTTAACGACGCTTCCTGAAGAGTTTTCTTACTGAGTTCTCCTTCGGAATTACTCTTTCAAAGGAGCTTTCTCTTTTTGTGTGTTTTAAGAACGCTTTTAGGTGATTTTTGGGTTTTCTTTAACTTTTTCAGCTTGTTAATTGATTGTTTTCATTTTGTGATAATCCTCCCCTCACCCAAAAAAAAAAAGAAAACAAGAAATTCACAACAGACTCCACCCAATTCTTACCTGCCCTTATTCAAACCCATGTTTTCCTCAACCACTCAGCCCACAGCTGGGCTGAAAGAAAGGCAAGGGAACGCATTTCTAAAAACAAAAAAGAAGAAATTTGGTAGCTTGTTGTTTTCTCCAATCTGCAAAGTGCTCCCAGGAGAGGCCTTGTCACAAAAATATGTACCTGGGGTGCATCATATCCATTTGTGCTTTTTCAGTTTCGAAAAAAAAAAGTGTTTCAATGCCTATGGGGAGGGGAGGGAAAAAGAAAGTTGTCAATCAGTGGCCGAGGGTGTGTAAACCCCCAAAACAAGCAAAACAGAACTAGAGGTCGCCCACAGGCACTTCATGTGTCGCTCCGTTGCTTCTCCATTTGTTCTTGTTTGAAATGTTCCGGACCTTCCAGCCTCACGAACCCTCCCCGTGGGAGAACGAACGACGTCGACCTTTTTGCAACTTTTTTTCTCGGAGTGTGTATGGGGGAAGGTATCACCGAGGTCGGCGCTCACCTGTGGCGCGCAGCGTCGAGTGAGCAAACGCAAGCTTTCTTGCCCAGGTGACGCAGGCTTTTTTGCGATGGTCAACCTGCGTTGGTTTCGTCTAACTCAACCCTGAACCGGATCGGTAGGTCACAAAGGACCCGAGAATGATCATCGACGAAATCCAGGTGTACCGTTTGAATATCCAAGGAAGAGAATCCTTGCATGTCTGACCCATCAGCAGGGCGGTACGCAGTGTACCGCCCAACCTTCAACCAACTTGACCAACCTGCACGCCGTCACGTGTATTTGGTGGTCACTTGGAAAACTCGTAGGAGAACCGACCTTGCAGAACAGGAAAAGGATATACTTGCTCGCGTCTGAACCAAGACTTCTCGGTGGCCGTCCTGTCGAGTAACCGAACACGCACGCGAAAAGGAAAAGATGGAACCGGTGGGTCTCTCGGTGTTCTTCCTTTTATCGCTCACCCTTACCGGGGTTTTGAGGATTTCTTTTCCTCTTTGGGGTCGGTGCTGGCTTACGGTTGGTGCAGTGCTCGGTTCTCACTTGCGCCCCCTGGCGAGTCGGCAGCACCAATTTTTTATGCCAATGTCGGCGGGGCCGTTTTCTCTCTTTCAATTTCTTTCGAAATGCCTTTTCGATGCCTCTTCTTTTTCTTGCTTCCTTGAAGCTTCGCTGTCGCTGGTACCTTAAGTGAATGTTGGCAAGGCAAGGCAAGCATGCATGTTTATTTGCTTCGGACCACTTTTTAGGCGACCCAAAGCTCGCCTGCCGACAGCGCTGACCTGATTACCTGGGGACGGGTGGACGATTTGGAATCCTTGGAGGAAGAAGGATCTCCCAGAGTCTTACAAAATATCGCTAGTCCCCCATCGACCCCCGATTCTTCAGGGTCCTGGGAAGAAAGGCAGAACGTCTGCAGCGCTGGCTCTTTCCTTAACACAGTCCTGGACGATGTGGAGCTATGCGAATCTGTCACGCTTCCACAAGCGACAACACCCCTCTGGATCCCCAAACTGGACTTTTCCGCACTCCGTGACCAGGGCGTTGTGTCTGTGCAACCCTCCATTCAGTTGTCGCGGCCCCGCTCCTTCACCAATGATTCTCCTGTTTCGACGCCCTCCTGTGTGCTGAGGGAGGAGAACAAGAAACTCCACGCGCAGCTGGAGGAAACCATCGCGAGCAACAGGAGGCTTGGTGAAAGTGTAGAGCTTCTGCGGGTGGGCAAATTTGAGAAACAGGGGGGTGTCTTGGATGAGCTCTGTCTACATCTCTGTGCTTTTCTTTTTTTCATAAGCAAAACTCTATTGTTCTTGCTCTCCAGAGACAAGTCGAAAAGGCCAACAGTAGATGGGAACAAGCGGAGCGTGCTGCAATTGCGGCAGTCTTCGAAAACAGGAGGCTGTCATGGCAGCTGGAGGAGGCAAAAAAAACGGAGGTGGAAGAATGTGCAGAAAATGGTCAGTCCATCATGGCTGGTGTCGATGCAAGGGGTGGAAACTCGATGGAGAGTTGTCTGGAGGGGCTGGCAGAGCAGAATGTGGCAGAACAAGTGATGAGTGAAAAGAGTAGCCGCCCTGCCAGCCCATTTCAGCAGGGGTCCGAGGATGCTGGGGCCAGTATGGAGGTCAGACAGGGGGAAGTGAGGGAGGCAAGGGGAGGAAGGTGGGCCAAAAAGTGGATGGCGGGGGTGGCAGTATGCACTATAGGTGTATCGGTGTATGCTCTCAGAAGGGCAATCTGTATTGCCATTAAACGGTAAGAAAGTTACCGTTATTTTTTCTATTTGGGCATGGTCTGAAGGAGGGAGAGAGGGGGGGGGGACGGAGCGGGGGTTTTACTTTCTTCTGGTTGGGAAAAAAAAACATTTTCGAGTTTGGTTTGGGGTAGGTGGGTGAAAAACATCAAGAAAAACGAACAAAAAGTGATTTAGGGGATAGGTGGGGAATCCAGGGTACGTGGGGAAAAGCAAAAAAGAAGGGACAATTGGGGGCGCCCTGTCAAAATGAAACAAAAACCAGAAAAAAAAGATAAAGAGAAAAAAAAAGACCGATTGACTTCAGGGTGCAGAAAAATTTTGAGAAGAAAAAAGGTTGGGTGAAAATGCAAACAAAAAAGAGATTTTGCACATCAACCAATCGAAGCATTGGCAAAGATTTGGCGGGTGACTTGGTGTCCAAACAAACGGAGGTGGTAAGTTTACTCAGGATTTGTCAGCAAGAAGTGGATACGGCTGTGGAGGATATTTGCACAGAAGCACTTGAACAAAGCATCATGGGGAACCCACAGCAAAAGAAGCAAAGAGAGAACTGAACTGATTGAGCTGGAACATACGTTCCAGAAGAAGAGCTCTTCGTGGCTAGAGCAAATCCGATCTACGAAAGTCAACCTGACGGTCGAGGGGCCAGCTCCTCGACTCTGAAGTTCAATGGACCTCACAGCGGATTGGAAGTGGGTCCATTTGATCCAAGCTACGTTTTCAGAGTTGGATCTAGTACTCTGTTGATTCCAAAGAGAGGTAGCTCCATCACGCAATCATCTGTGAATGAGGGAGGTATGAGAGACAACCTAAGACTTCAATTTGGGTTTTTTTTACAAAACTTTTTAAAAACAACCTAAGACGCACACTTACACTCGACACATGAACTTCCTTGTCATGTGCAGAAGGATCCTAAATGGTGTGTGCCGATCTTTCTTTCTGGGGCCCTGAAGTCGTATATTTATTTGGGTTAGAAGACGTGATTGATTTTCTTGCTCTGTGGATTTTCTCAGGTGGAAAAGATCGAGATGTGGATGGAGGGGTCAAAAAGGGGCCGACTGGCATTGAAAAAATTCTGATACAAAAAGCAGGCGTGTTTTTTGTCGTGTCGGAGGTCTTGACCAGACTTCGGGAGGGGGTTACAAACCAGAAACGTTGCAATATGAACTTGCCGTTGCAACACAAACTGCGGATGAAGTACTCGCAGCAGAAAATTGCCGCTCCAGGGAGAGATACACACTCTTACCTGATGAAAACGGTCATGAAGTGGAGCAGTCCAAAGGTTTTCAAATTCCGTCGTCTGGAGAGCTGTATTTAAATGAACCGAGTATATGTACTCGTGGTTGTTTACCTGTAGCAGGTCAATCATTGTTATCCTGCGTCTTGACTATTGTGTTTGAAAGTAATGATCTTGGTGATTTAAAAGAAGAAGGAAAGTGTTTGTTTCTTGAATAACGGTTTGGAACGCTACTCCCTTCTCGGATAAAGAACTAGATGAAGCAAAGCTAAGGGAGGCTACATATATTTTTGTGCGTGTTTCGTAGGAGATATTCACTTCGGAAAGAGGTCCATTGCAATCCTAGGTTTCGGGTTTACACTTCGGAAAGAGGTCCATTGCAATCCTAGGTTTCGGGTTTGCGGAAAAGACTTGAGAACTTTGAGAAATCAACAAAATATTCTGAGATTATGTCGACAGAAGAAGCTGTTGACGAGAAGGATATTCAGGTGAGGGGTGCTTCTACTGGTCCGACGAAATACAAGCAAGCGTTGTAAGCAAATCCTAGATAGGTTTTTTCCATGCAAGCTTTTCCGGGCCGAGGGGAAGAAGTCTTTTTAGCCTTTTTTAGTCTTTTTTTTGTTGATATTGTTTTCGTTGCACGAATGGCGTGCCTGTGTTGTTCTTGAGTTGGTGAAAACAAACATCAAAAGCTTGAATATGCGTTTTTGTTGATCCAGGCTGTGGATCTGCAGGAGAAGGCTCATGGAAATGATGAAGAAAAAAGACGAAGAGAGTCAGAGACTCAAGGCACCTGCTGGAATAGCCACTGGGGAAATTTGCCAAATCCTGTCGATGTCAAACGCATTGAGCTTGCAAACTTCTCCTGATGGTAGTCACTGCTCGTGGCTTTTCGAGCTTTCTCATTTCAGCTTTTGTGGGGAAATACTGAACAACATATGGTGGTTCCCAGGGGTTCGCCCGTGTTGAGAGATCCACTCATGCTTTTGCTCTCACTTGATTGTGGGAAGATGTAACGTTAAAATAGCACATGTGCAATGGCAGCCGCATTTTGTGTGGTGTTTCCTTTCATATATTTTTGCAGATCACGCACATCACCACACACACTCTCTATGAGTTTCTAAGAAATGAACAGACGACCGCAGAAAACCAGAAAAATCGCACTCCGCCTTGTGTGCGGTGTCGGCTCGCTGCACGGTGCCCAGCTGGAAACGTTTCAGAAGTAGCACAAACTGTGAAAATGCATGCTATTGTAGTCTGGGAATCAGCACTGCTCTTGTTGTTGATTTGACTTAAATCATTTGAGCGCTGATAATTATGCCCATCTCTGTCAAGCGACCCATTACACCAAAGTCCCGAGGCATTTCTGTGCAAACGCACAGCAAAGAGATAAAGATAACAAAGTCAAGGCTAGGAAAGGATTGAAAAGTGAAATAAACCCTCTGTGGGGCGCAACAGAAAGCAACAGCGCAACAACAAATTCTAGTTTGTCATGAGGAAAGGCCATCGAAGATCGAACCCCCAAAATCTATGAGCAGAGTTTTCGTGTTTTACCAGAAAAAACGCATACACTTGGAAGGCGTCTGCACAACGTGCGTCAAAGCTCCTTGCAAGCTGGTAGCTTCCTTAACGCTTACAAAAAAAGATGAGAATGTGTGAATGTCGAAAGTTGCGTACCAGATAAACGTTAAAAGAGCAAATAGCTGCAGGTCACTGAGATCCTCAGAACAAAATTTGAGCTCGAAAGAAGGTCACGTTTGGGTAGGTTGTCAAAGTCGACATCAAGTGGTGGGCGAGAGCTACCTGTATCCTTTATAGGTGCTCTTTGCCTTTTTTACTCGTCATGAGCCAGTTTGGATTCGATTTTGGAACAGAAAAAACGAATGTACCAACTGGGATCTGCTGATGTTGTTCGTTATTGGGTTTATGTACGTACAAGACATTATTGACATGACAAATTTGTCATTTCTTTCTAAATTTTCTTTTTTAAATCCCTATTCCCCATATTCTATCTGTTTTATTCATTCGACCACCCTTTCAAATTTTCATCTTTCCACCGACCCTCTCTTCACCAAACCCTAAATCAAGCCGTTTTAGGCCATCCACTAATGTCGTCACTGCTCCCTTCGATATCCTCCCCTTGCACCACAAAAGAGCTGGCGGCTTCTCCCACTGTGACGTCCCTAAGACTCGGCTCCAGTAGTATGGAACCCCATATCCTTCCAAGTAACATTCCCTCCAACATTCGCACTCGTTTGGATCCTCCCAGCTGCGCTCACCTGAAGCACAGTGGTACCAAAAGGTCCCTGCTTCTTGGACCATCTGCACGGACCAGATACATAGATTCAAAATCTATGTGTGAGAAGAAACCATTGAATAGGTGCCAGGGAGCCGTCAACATGATTCAACCAGCAGCGAGGAGGTTTTTGGTACGAATTTATGTCTTTTTACCTCCCCGACCAGGTCGCGCGGCACCGCAGTGGATGTGTGCCAGCTGCACCTGTTGGTACGATAGTTGTACCAGAACTCCAATCCGCTTTTTTCATCCAATAACTTTCTCCATGCAAGCGCATTAGGTCTCCTCCACGTCGTCTGCCCCGTGACGGCGTTCTGGAAAAACGTGTGCCCCTGAATGGCATTTTTGCGCCAAGCACATGATGGCGGCGTCTCCTTGGTTTTCTCGAGTGTTTTTTTGTTGAGGTACAATGCGCCTGCCAGCAACGAGAGATTAATGCACATCCAGTATCACTGGTTTCGAGTAGCCGACTCGAAACTCACCGCCGTACTCGGCACGACATGTTGACCATGTTCCAGGAGGATCCTCAAAAGCCATCGAACCGTCTGTAACATGGCAGAACAGTGTTTCAAAAGCTGTGTATTATCAACAAGAAGATGAAATAGTAGCTCACTTCGCCACACAGCAATCGATACTTCCACAAAACAACAGCAACACAAACTTCTTCTTACAAAAAACACATAATGCAGGAAGGACATCACAAGATAAAGCACCACCTTATGGTGGGCTCTATTGGTTCCTCATGTTGGACGCAAAGAAAAACTAGAGTATTACGTGATACCCTCACAGCAGAAACAAGCTGGAAAATTTTTACGTCCAACACTGAGTAATTGTAAAGAATGCAAAAATATCACTCTCAGGTTTGTTCGCTTGTATTGTATTGTATTATCCTCTCATTCCACCTGCCGCCACAAACTTCCCACTATCCAGTACATTTTCAAGCCCTCTAGATTTCCCCACTCAACTCAAACTGAGTTCAGTGGCTGTGTACTTCGTCTCTACCCCAATCTTTTAATCAGAAGTGCCTCTGAAATGAAAATTGCTGTTTGTTTGTGGGACATGTGTTGTTGCTCTTTACTTACCCGCATCATACTCAGAAAGTATCTCTAGGAATTCACTGCAGTATGGTGCCACTGAGCGTGCTGTGTTACCATCGTCATCCTCGATATCAGGATTGGCTCCGAATTGTAACAGCAGATTGGTTTTTGCGACTGGTTCAAAAATCGATGCGGCGACCCTGTGTGCGAGCAGAAGCTTCGCGATTTCCAGGTTCCCGATTCTCACCGCTGTGACAAGTGCAAACTGGCCGTCTCCATTTGGAACATGTACGTCTTCGGTAAATCTGACGTTCAAAATGGCTCGAGCATCATTCTGGAAGGTACGAAACAAGTGTAAGCGTCTATTGTACGTTCCATTCACCAAGACACCCCTGGTCATTTTTAGAGGATAGCTCTGCAAAAAGCAAACCAGCAACTTCCTGCAGGTGTGAGGGGAGAAAGAGCGAAACCTGTAGACACGAACCTCAAGGACGAATTGGTGCAAGTCGTCGCCTTGAACACTACCGCCAGTCAATGTGGCACCTTTGAAAACTTCGAGGTCGAGTCGCAGGCCGTTCATCATTCTTCACGCGCGCACTTGTAGAAAAATTGACCGCTTGCGGATGGTCAGCTGGAGCTCGGAAAATTCTGTTCTCGCCTTCCCGAGAAACTTTGGGAGTGAACGGAGGATTCCGGCACTCCAAGTTACTTCAAGCAACAGTAACCAGCCCTTGCTTCCGAAGCAGAGTCTGCTGCGTAGCATGCAACGTTATACGGTCAAACGGTTGTGCTGCTGTGGTATTTTGGATGGTTTTCAAAATATCCCACAGCAGTTAGTTTGGTTACACAACAACCCGAACAGTCATCCAAGCAATCAGGTCGTTGGAAGGAAGACTTTTGCGCACTGCCCGAGCCAGGGTGGCGGCGCTGGTCCAAATTGTCCCATTCCCAGGAACAGGATCATGAATAAGCCACGACACAGATGATCAACGATATGTTGACGAGGATGAAAAGAGAGCGCTTCATCCGTACCTTGATTTGTCAGAATGTACCTTGAACAGTACAGCCCACAGCATCCTTATTCTCGCGAGGTTACCCCTCCCCAAGAGCACTCGCTGTTTCTCTTCGAGGTGAGGACAGAATTACCGTGCGAAGCAACGTTTGTACTACGAGTGCGCCTTCGGGCTGTTGGGATTTGATCGACCTCGAAGCTTGGAGCTTATTGGGGTTCGTTCACAAAATGAACGAGTAAGTGCTGCTGCTTCCGCTGTTCACTATTCGCTTCTCCTCTACCTTTCTGAGGGACGTCTGTCGTGATATTTCGGTTCTTGCTTTGCAACAGAGTTATTGATTTCGGCGCGGGGCTCGAGAGCCAGCACGGAGAGACGTTTCGTGGGCATCCCGGAGCAGAGGTGCATTTTATATCTCGACATTATCGTCCTTGTTTTTTCATGCGTCACTCGACGTTTCGATGTGTTTGCTGGGTGATTGGCGTGTTTCCGACATGAAAAATAGTTGGTCGAAATGCTGCGCGACCCCCTCGCGTTTCATGGGTTAGTCCGGGAGTGAAAAAAAATGACATACGGTTAGATGCACATGACTTAACAGTTGGAAGTGCTGCTTGTCTGTTAATCTTCTTTCTTTCTTTCTTTCTGTAGTTCGGTGCACAGACGTCCTCAAGCGACCCTGGTAGGTCGCCGGATGACCTCCAGGGCGAGCTGGCGAACCTTCGTTCGCTTTTTCGCAACGCCGATGTCGTCCTGGCTCAATTTGAGGGGAGAATCGATTTTCTGGAGGTTGGTGAGCTTCGAACACACACACTGCTCATGGTTTTATTTTTCAGAAGTTATATTTAGCGGCTATATGTGAAAGCAACGAGTCGCAGACAGATTTGGGTATGTATGAACATTTCTGCAAACAAACACCAATTGGATCGTTCATGGTGTGTGGATTCGATATTTTTGGTAGACGGAATGCTGGCTTTCAAAATGGATCTTGGGAGACCGTGTGTTATATGATTCATTTCATGCACACTGCACCGTTACAACTGCCAGTTGATCAGTGATCGTTAAAACTATGTATTAATTTTCTCTTAAATCTGTGTGAAACTGTATTTCTTGATGTTGGCTGGGTGTGGATGTTTCTTTGCAGGCCAAAGTTCTCGATCTCCAGGTCAGACTGTCCGACAGTCAAGTCCAGGTGAGGACTTTCAGGGACCAGCTTGAGGCTGAGGAGAAAAAAAGGCATGACGCGGAAGGAAAGCTGGAGGTCGTCAAGGCGGCGCATAAGGAGGAACTCCGCGAATTGAAGCTCAAGCTGAGCGGAGAAATCAATGCGCCGTCGGAGGAGGAGAAGTCCATTTGCTCTCATTGCTCCAGGTACCGCATTCCCCACTGCATAAATTGCCACACGACTGAACGTCCCCCTTCCTCCCCCTTCAGATATTATGGACGTGCGTCGCAGATTCTATCAAGCTTATTAGTTCACGAAACATTCGTGGCGTTGTGTGCAGAGACGACACGATCCTCTTTTCAGACCGATGGGCGCCCGACCATCAACCTCTCGTCATCAAGATCCAGTTATCGCCTTCCGACGGACACCTTTTTCCAGAGGCGCCCAACTCCCCCTCGAGATGGTCTGCGACAGAAGACGAAATCATGTCGCCCTTGTCCATCGCGGAGAGCAAAATGAGCTGGGCGGACCTGAATGAACAGGAGATGGAGAAAAAGGAGCGAGATAACGCGAAAAAATCACTGGCGACTGAGAATGGAAAATTTACAAGCCGTGGTGTGGCCAGGAAGCCAGCCACAGCGAAACGCACGCCACCTGCTTGTCACGGTCAGTCTCGCGGTTTGGAGGCAAATAACCACCGCCAAAGTGTGCCTGGTTTTTCATCGGTTAACTGCAGTCGTTCCGCAAAATCTCAAAGGAAAAGAAAAGGGGAGTCCAGGAATAGGAAGCATTGCGGACGTTCAAGGGGAAAGGGGAAGGGGCGTGTTGGCGTTACGGAGGCTGGAGATTGCTGGCAGGGAGACCCCTCAAAGGAAAGACAACACGTAATGCCGGAAACAAGCAATACCAGCCCGCGCACTCACACACCAGAGTGACTTCGGTCAAGGAGGCACCCAAAAGGTCGAGGCGCCGCCGTTGCGACTAAGGAGACTCGGGGGAGAGTTGTGCTAGGTTTTCTTCCTTCTCTCTGAAAAATGGGATGAAGGTTCTTTTTTATGTTTTTTTTAATTGAAGTGCAGGGGATGGTCACTAGGACTGTCCCAGGGAGAGATTCGATGGGCTCGAACTGGCACGATGTTTCTTTTACTTTTTTAATTCCTGCTGATTGTGTTGACAGTTATGATGGCCAGAGTGCTTGTGAGATTGTTGTTGTGTGTTTTTCACTCATCATCTGTTTGAAAGTTAACTGAAAAATACGCTGAAACCACCAGCATTAAAAAAAATTGGTAATGTCCCGTCATCGATTTGACGGTGGAATCACATGCGTCAAACTGACGCAAAGATCTGTTCACCGTTCAAAACATGCTCGTTTTCTCTGTTTCTCATTTCGATGGACCCTCTAGGCACGTAAAAAAAAAAATGGGCCCCACCGCGAGCTGGAAACTCATACAATTTCGAGGGGGCTCGGCATTCGACTGCGGGTGAGAGCTGCATACGTTTACGTTTATCGATATCTTACAAATCTCTAACTTTCACAACGACAAGCGGTTCTTTTTAAGGGTCGTGTTCAAGTGGGCGAGGGTTTCTTCCGGCGTCTGGTTGGTGAATGGAAGCGGCACTGCACGTCTTGCAAGGCGAATTTCTTGGGGGGAAATTCCGTTGAGGGTGTGGGTCATTAATCTCCAGTTTAGACAAGTGCTTACTTTCTCGGGCCATAAGAGAATGACACAGGCCAGAATAAAAGATACGCATGCAAATTCAATGTCAATTTTCAAATATATTTGAAATATTTCCAAAAGTTGATGTTCAGGTGTTAGTAAGCAAGTCCTTGAGGCATGAAGGGGTCACTGGAAAAATATTACAAATTGAAAAGTATTACAAATTGATAGTCCCCAAACTGACTGGGTACAGTCTCTTTCTTTAACAACCATTGAAAGTTTCAAATTCCTTGAACTCATCCCAAAAAAAACTCCCGTGGAATTTCGGGAGAAAAAAATATTTGATTAAAACAAACTCGATTCTCGTTAGGGAAAAAAAACTCGCCCCCTGGGCAGGGAAGAGAAAAAAGAAGTATTGCGTTTTCTTAGTGATAAAACATAAGAAAAAACCCAGTTTTTCCCACCTCTTTTGAAAAACAAGCGTCACAAAGCCTACAAAATGAAACAGATATGGTACACAATCGTTTTGAGGAAATACCCTTCTTTTCTCCTTCATCTGAAACTATTGACCCCTCCGGTTTCCATCCCCCTTTATTTGCCACCACACCTTGACTGTCAGGATGCCAAGAAGTAAAATCTATAGCACCACGCAAATTTTCGACCCCTTCTTTGTTTGCTTTCTTTTTATTTTGCGTGGCGCCAAAAACTTGAAACTAAATTTCGGATGCTTTGTCGAATGCATCCCTCCCATACCCGTAAGAAAAAAGAAACCCAGCCCCTCCAGAATTGTTTTTTCACTTTTTTTTTCCCTCGATTTTTTCGTCCCCCACCCCAAACCAATATCGAACGCAGTCGACGATGGCACTACTGTTGTACAACGTTTGAAATCCACCTCCCTTTTTTCTGTCTGTTTCTGTATTTTTTTGTTTTTACCTCCCCCCCTTCCTCTCATTTTCACTAGGGAAAGTCTGTCCCTACAAACTAGTTGCAGGACCTGTGTTATCCACAGGGTTTCGAGCTCCATTCCTGTTTTCGTCAGTTCGGTCCTCCGGACCAGCAGGATGATCTATAAGTACAATCGAAAGAAGAAGCAAAATTCAAGCAAACCCCATACCAGAAGTTTCGGACGCCTGAAGTAACCGGTATCGACTCCATCAACTGTTTCTATTGTGCAAGGAAAATATTTCTTGAGCAAAGAGCTAGAAACAGGGTTACCCCTATGCACCCATAAAACCAGGTAATGTTATCGACACAACGGGAACAATAGTGTGGATAAAGAGTGGCTGATAATCTTCTATGAACCTACCAAGAAGTGCTCTTGCACTGGCTTCGGCAATTTCCCTCAACCCCTGCCTCAAAAGCGCGATCTCATTTCGGGCGTCCGCCAACTCAGACTGGACCTCTGCACAAGAAACGTCTATCGATCGCATCATCGTTCACACCTTATTCAAGGTTCAAGCAGCTCAAATGATCGATTTGATTCAAGAGCAACAAAGAAAGAGTCATAAGATACCACCACAACAATCGGCCAGCCGTCGATTCTCTCTTCGGCTCAGTGTTATTCTCAAATTGTAAGAAATGTGGCACTCAGATTCTCATTTCCCCCAAGCCTTGGCTTCCTCGAAACAACAATCCTTACCGTTAAGAGATAAGGAATGTCCGTTCTCCTCAGCAGAAAGCGTCGAGGGCACGGAGGTCGATTTCAGCCCCTGAAAGCACCCGCCAACAAGAGAAAACAAAATTATATTCTCAGCACGTTCGCATCCTCGTGTTCGTTAAGATTTTCTTTTGCTGTAATGTGTTTTTTCGAGAACAACACAACAAGATCAGATTGTTTTTCGACGGCACGTTTCCGTCCTGTGTTCAATCTATGAGAAGAGGGGCAACGATGTTGAGAGCTCATTAACCCTGCTGGAACCCCCCCAGAAAAATAGCATTTGTGTCAGCGTGGTACATACCGATAAAGAAGAGACGAGAGACAGGCTGCACTCCAACTGTCTTCTGAAAGTTTCCTGGATAATTTGTTGCTCCGCCTCTATCCAGTTGGCAAACGAATCTTTTCGCAGCCCCCTCGCTATCGCCGCCACTTCATGACTCCGCCCCTTTAAGAGCGAGGCTTTTGTGCTCTGCACAAAACGAACAATGAGAAGGATCCAAGTATTGGTTCCCTCATCCGGATTGCTGGACTAGAATGGAGTCTACTATCCACAGGAGTTTGAGTCTTGATAGATTTGATATAAACAAAAAAGGAAAAAGCCAGCCAAGCATGATATCTATCCTGAGATGGGATTTCTCTCTGTTTTTTCTCCCATATTATGCATCCTTATTCACACATCCATCTATTGAGCCTCTTGTTAGCTGCATGAGCTCAGGACTTTTCCAACCATGGAAGACAGTGCAAGGTCATTGAAAAAAGAAAGGCACCGTTGAACCTAGACGTCATTACTAATCAATCAAATCGACAAACCAACCTTCCAGCAATCGATGTATGGATGAGCTTGGGGGCGCTTAGTACTGATAAAATCTAGAGCATCGTGGAGCTCCCAACCCTGATGATCGAAAGACAAAAAATTCGAACCAGTCATTCAAGGAGACATTCACTGCAAACGATAATGCCAAGTCCTGATGAAAGCTCAAGGGAAGTTTTTTTAACAAATTCTGTGCCAAGAAATGCGTACCTGAACGAAAGTCAGATATCCCAGCACCGTCAGGGTGGCCCGGTTTATCCCCGCGGTGCAATGTACGTAGACCGTGTGCTTGAGGTTCAACAAAAGAGCTAGGCTCCGCACCGCCTCTGGAAGCATGAGGGTTTGGTCTCCGTGATCGAAATCACGGATTGGTACCCTCGTTATTCCTATGCCATGTTTGTTGGCCCCTTCGCGAATTGCATTCCAGTCGATTCCCAGAGCCTCCAGACAAAGGTCACACTGTAGACGTTGACAAAGAAGAGGCGTCACACACACACACACACACAGGTTGCTCATGTCATGCAAGCCAGTGAAAGAATCGACATTTGGGGATCGAACACAAACACTGTGGCTTCATGTAGCCTTGTTTTTCGACCCAGACATTGAGATCAAAAAGTTGTGGGTTGTCTCCTGAATTGGAACCTCAAACAGGAAGAAGAAAGATTTCCCAAACCAGTGGTCAGCCCAAGCTGGGGGACGAGGTAGACTAAAACACATGAGTGCCCAGAGAACTTAGGCTAGGGTGGACAAACCTGAAGCGACAACACGGCCGTTGCTCCAGCTTCTTTCGCAATTCTTTCCTGTATAGACCGAGAAAGAAATAAGAACATAAGCGAACTTGGGTGATCAAATGGCGATCAAAAACAAAACCTGCAGTGCAGGCGGAGACAAGGGAATGAGTAGCATCGTTTGGAACGCACCAAATCATCTGAGCTCCGCGGGCAAGACCCCACAATTATCTGGTCTGTGATGTGGTCCCAGTTCAGAGTCCATTTCCTGTAAGACAATACAGCACTTGGAAAATGCTCAGCTCTGTTCCCGACCGCTTGCTCTACTTCGACAACCTCCTCTTGTTATAGTGCACAACTTGTAAAGTGTTGCTTCACAAACAAGAAAGACGAAAGGACAACAAAAAACGTAAAGGGAACGCTTACCACTCCTCCGACTCGCCCTTTTCGCCGGATTCCTCCCAGCGTTTCTTATCTCCAAGTCGCTCAGCCTCAGAAATGTCTTTGCCAGCCCAACACGCGACCGTAGCTCTGTCAATCAACTTGACAGGCGTGTTTGGTGACCTCGTCTTTGCTGTGGAAAACGTAGGCTCAACCCGCCGACAACGAAGGGTAGAAGTGTGTGGGCATCTCCAACGAGCGACTGAAGTCGCACTGCGCCGCCACGCTTGTCCTCTTGCAGATAGAATCATTGCTGTAGAACTGTTTCGATAGTGGTTTGAAAATATAGGATCCGCACACCAACTCTCAAGTGAATGCAGAAAAAAACCACTGCCAAAAGGAGGTCAAACGCGCTTCTTGAAGAACGATGGTTGATGGTTCCTAACCATACAGAGACTTTCCGATATTCATTTCAACGGTTGGTTGGTTGGTTGATTGGCGGATCACTAGCGTGGAAGGTCGCCCCTCGTTCATCAAAACGTAGTAGTTTCGCTTTGTTCCCCCCCAAATCCACCCGCTAGGAGAGCGAAGCGGCCTGAAAGGAAATCTGCAACATCTTTTATTGATGGCTTCTCTTTGCTGCAATCGATGGTGTTGGTATTGGGTGAAATGCGGGTCGGGGATGGATCATAACATTGCAAAACCCTTTTTTTTTGTTGAAAAGGTCCAACCAACGAGGTGTGTACTTGATCCCTTTTTTCCCTTCACCAGTGTTGCGTCCGAAGTCCGATTCTCAGGTGCTTCCGAATAAAGGAAAAAAAGTTCCATAATGCTTTGGGTGCAGGCGAGGACAAGCGATGGAGCCGTGAGAAAGGGAATGGCAGAAAAGGTTCGTTTCGAGGAAACTCAAAAATAAAAACTCCTTCCATTTCTCAGACTTTGCCTGGTTTTGTTAAAAAACAAATCAAATCAAATCAAAAACAAAAATCCCCCCCTCGGGTGGAAGTTCGTAGAACCTGACGATGCTCCAGGCCGGACCCCTTTCTTTTTTTTTTTTTTCTTTGGAAGTTCCAAGAGAAAGAGATGGTGGCTGAGGCAGGTCCAACTTGTACCTGCACAAAGTTTGTGCTTGTTTCGTCTTTCTTCTTTTTGAAATTTGAAGAGAAAAACACACTGGACATGCTTTTTTCCCCCTCCAAATTTCGATCAGAGTTCGAAGTACTGATCCAGGTTCAAGCTTGGATGGAACTTTCTACAGTGAAGTTGTTTCACTTTTTTGAGGGAAGTACCACTGCTGTTATCGTGCATAGTTTTGGTCGTGCGTCAAGGGCTCATTAGTAAAAGGTAGAAGATCAAACGACGTTCAGTACAGAGTCTGATATTGATGGTAGTGATTGTCTGGGATTGGGTTGCGATAGGAGCAGAGTGAAGATTTCACCGAGAATTTCCTTGGGAATGTCCCTACCAGCGTTTGCTGGATATTTCATTTCTGGAGGAAAAGCACATTCACTGTTTTTCTTGAAGGATCCTTCAAGGATTTGACTTCACCTTTGGAGGTGCTGAAAAATAAACGAAATAAATGAAATGGCACGCCAGCACCGGGGAAAATTTTCTATGAGGAAGGATGAAACCCCTGAAAAACCAGCCCTGCTTGCCGAGTTATATCTTTTTCCTACTCTGATGTTGCATCCCTGGCTCTCCATCAAAAAATTCTGTTTGGAAAACAAAACCAAATTGGCCATGCAAACAGAAGAGAGAATCACATCTGCCATAAATCGCCAATTGTGTCAGAGAAAAAAATAAAAAAAAGTTAAATAAAGATATATTATGTATACTTTTTATGCTTTTTCTCGATAAGAATTCATCTCCAATCAGGTTCCCAAGGGATGATTAACTGGCAACTGTTTTCTTTGGTCTGAAATTTCAGTTGACTATTATAGAAAATTTCTCTTAAAGGCAGAAGAAGAAAAAGGGGAAAAACACCATACTCCTCCCTTTTTTTCAGCTAATTAACACCCAATACTTACCTTCGCATAATCAAACTGATGTTTTCCTTGGCCACCCAATGCAGAGATCGATCAAACCAAATGCAAGAGCAGAATGCCTTTCTGATAAATTAAAAAAACACCGAATAAATTTCGTTGTGCTTGCTGTGTTCTCTAAATTGTGAAGTGCTCCTCTTCACAAAAACTTTTATCTTGGGATCCAGCATGCTATTTATTTATGCTTTCTTTCATTTGAAAAAAAAGGTTCTTTGATGGCTGTGGGGAGGAGAAGGGGCAGGGAGGGGAGCTGTGAAACAGTGGCAGTGATATCAGATAAAACCCCCCAAACCCGCAACCAGCAAAACAAAACTGGAAAACCGCCCCCCCCCCCCTGGAGGCACTTTATGTTTCATCCCGTCAATATCCATTCTCTTGGTTTTTTTTTGGGGGGGGGGGAGGGGGAGGGGGTTTGAACAGCGATATTCAAAATAATATCAACAAAGAAGAAAAACAGCAGGCGAAGGTGAAACATGAAAGTGGGTTTATCACCGAGGTCGTGCGTGCTCACCTGTGGCGCGCTGCGACTGGTCCGGAGTTGAGTGCTTTACTCACGTCGGTTGCAACCCTGACCTTCACTGAGTGCTCGAACCCACGCAAAAAACCCTGGGGTGATCCGTTACGAAATTTATGGGGGTCTAAATATCTTCCCAAAAAAAGAGAATCCAGCATGTCTGACCCTGCGACCTCGTACCGCCGCGCTCCAGGACGTCACGTGTATTTGTTCGCCACCGGAAAACTGGCAAGGGAACGCACACCCACCCTCAGAAAGGAAAAAGGATATCTTTGCTCGCACTTCAAAAGTAAGACGGAGGCCTGTTGCGTGACTGTCTTGTGAAACTGCCGAACGCTCGCAATGGAAAATATGGAACTGGTAGGTTTTTTAATGGCGCTCTTGTTCATCGCTGACCCGTACCGGCTTTTTGAGGGTTTCGTCTCGTTTTTCGCCATCTGTTGTTTTTGGAATAGTGGTCGGTGTCTACATATACTCCTTTGGGAGGGGGCGTCGGCAGCAGTTTTAGGTCGGCCGGCCGGTTTTCTCTTTTTCGATTTCTTTCGAAGGCATGCCATCTTGATGGTACCATGTCACTGTTTTCGAGGCGCTTTTTCCCATGCTTGCTGTCGTGTGGCTCTGCTGGTATTTTTTGTGAGTGCTGTGAAAACTTGCATGCATGTATATTAGGCAACCAAGATGTTGGCCCAAAGTTCCACGACATCCTCACCTGGCGACCGCGACGAGCTCTCGAGAGCGCTGGCCTGATTTGCTGGGGACAAGTTGACGATTGGGAGTCAACGGAGGTGGAAAGATACGAGGATGTCTTGAGTGACTCTGGGGCGTCTGGAGACAGAATCCAGGTTGTCTGCAGTGCTGGTTATCTTTTTAACAGCGACGTCGATGACATCGAGCTTTGCGAGTCCGTACCCCGTTTAACGTTGAGGAAGGGAATTCCCCTCCTTGACTTATCCACACTCCTTGGCGATGGCGTTGTCGGAAGCGACCCCCCTGTGGCAGCCTCCCATCAGCAATTGCAGCAGCCCTCTAGCTACACCAGCGACGATCCTGTTTCGACGCCATCCTGTGCGCTCAGGGAATAGAACGAGCGCTTGCATACACAGCTGTAGGAATCGGTCGAGGAGAACAGGAAACTCAAGAAGAGTGTGGAGGGCTTGCAAGTGAGCAAATTTGAGAAACATTGGAATTTCTTGGATGAGTTCTTTCTGAATCTCTGTGATTTTTGCATCTTTTTTTTTTTTTTCATTTCATTTCACACCATCGTTTTGTTTTTTTCTTGCAGAAGCAACTGGAGGAGTCAAATAATCGATGGGCTCAAGCAGAGCATGCTGCAACTGCTGCAGGATTAGAAAACAGGACGCTGGCGATGCAGCTAGAGGAGGTGGAGAGAAGGAAAAAGGTGGAAGACTCTGGAGAAAACAGGGGAACCATCATGGCAACCGTACCAGAACGGGGTGGAAATGCGGGGGAAAGGGGGGGAAACTTGGTGGAGCGTCTGGAGGAGCTGGCAGAAAGTGAAAAGGTGAAAAGCGAGAAGAGTAGTCGGGCTGCCAGCCCTTTTCCACAAGGGTCTGAAAATGGTGATCAGGATCCAGATTTCGCAGAGGGGGAAGTGAGGGGAGCAAGGGGTGCCAAGTGGAGAAGGAGGGTGACTGTAGTAGGTCTGGGGACAGCTGCTGTGGGATTGTCAGTTTTCTCTATAAGGAGGACGATCAACATTGGTATTAGACGGTAACTCCTTTACTGGTTGGATTTTTTTCTATTTGGGTGTGGTTTGGTGGAGGGTGGAGGAAAAAGAAGGGGCGGGGCGCTTGGGGGGGGCAGAAACACTTTCGATTTGTGCTCCATGTTTTTAACTTTTTCTTTTTTCTGTTTAGGAATTCTGGGAGATAAGAATAGCCTTGGTTGAAAGGGGGGCGGGGGCTGGAGAGGAGCAGCAGTTAGTGGACAGTTTTTCTCTTGGACATTTCCTACAGAAACCTTGTGAGATCACTTTCTTGTTGCATTTTCGTAGAATCAATGGAGGCTTCATTGTGAACGAATTAATAAGGCATCGAGAGGCAGTCCTTTTGTGGGTGCAAGAATAGCTGATGAGAAGAAAGAAGTCGGGGTCCATTTTTGATGCTGCTGGAATCTTGGTAGGGTGCCCAAGAGGACGAAGAATTAAAATCCGGAGCATGTGGATGGTGCTGGCTTAAATTGTGGTGGAAAAGTCTGACCACATTCCATATTGAACTGCTGAAGGGGTGAGGTGAGTAAACCATGAAAGAAACAATCCTAATGCTACCCTGATGTTTTCATGGAGAGCAACTGATACCCTTTCTTGCTCCTCACTTTTTTGCAGACAATGCAAATGATCATTCAAGAAGAATCTGGGTTTTCTGTTTTGGGGTTTGACTGCAGCAGCTATGCTTCTCAAGTTTGATGGGCTGGTGGTATCTGATTTTTGCATCTTTTCCCTCCCTTTCATTCTTATTTGTTTTTTCTTCTTTTTGAAGATGAAGAACTGTTGAGAAAAAAATGAGCTCCATTAGCCTGTGATAGACCTTTTCATGTCAGCATCCCTTTCTTCGCCATTCATCCAGCAGACTGCTTCCCCCCCCCCTTTGTTTCGAGCCCAGTTGCTCCAGTGGGAAGGTTGGACCTTCAAGGTCCTCCTTGAATGCTGTGAAACCTCTTAAGCATTTTTGGTGTTGTGGGTATTGTTTCTTACCTGAAATTATTTTGAATGCCTCCAGAATCTATGCGATTTGCAAGTTTTATGCAAGGAGAACAAACCCTTATGATTTTCCAGTCATCGACATTGTTATCATTGGAAAAAGCACAAGACATATTACTGTGAATTGATGGTTGTTTACAGTGAGATCCTCACAAAAATTCCATCTGGTGTTTTGTTCGGGAGGTGGTCAGGTTGATTTTTTTGCCTTCTTCCTTGACTAATTAATACAAAGCAAAAAAATTCATGTAACCAGATTTTAAAAAAGGGGGGTCTTGCCAGAAGGGTAAACAAAGAAATCACCTGAAATCCATTTTCGCAATGGATCGTTGCAAGAAATTCGAATTGTTTTTTTTTCTTGAGGCAGCAGTTGAGTGCTAATTTTTCCTGATTTTCCCCGAAAACAAAACCAATTTCCCTCCTTGATCTGAAGGCTCCCCCCCCCCAAAAAAAAATAGTATGGAAATAGGAGACAAAAAATTGATGGAAAATCAAAGCAATCCACCCTGAAAAAAAAAAAATCTGTGCATGTTAACTTGATCGAATGATCGATAAAAAAGAAAAAAAAAACAAACGTGATTCTGAAAATAGAACAGCGCCTTTTTGACGCCACTCAATGCGACTCAATTCGATCTTTGGGCTGCTTATTGCCACCATCATCATCAGAGAGGGGCGGCGGGATTTCCTGAGCCTCATGTTCCGCAATCCATATCCCCACGATATAAGCATCGATAAACAGCTGCGAGATATGTGCAATCACGCAAGGAATCGTGATCAACCCCAAATCCCCCACCTCACTCTCCTTCAAAAACGAAATAACAGTCACCGTAACCGGCAGCGTTTTCTGACTCGCCATGATGAGTACCGCTTTCCGCTCCCTGTCGCTCAACCGCAGGATGCCCACCCCTGCAAAATTAAACGCCAAAAACACCAGGTGCATGGCGATCGCACCCGCGAGCGCTTCGAGAATGTTCACGACGCTCTGTTTCGTTATCCCCTCCTGTGAACGGCTGAGCGTTTGCCACACAATGCAAACGAGCGACACGCTGCTCGTCAGACTGAGGAGCGTCTTGTACCTCGTGACGAATCGCTGCACAGTCACGTGGGTTTTTTTTTTTTTGTTTCTTTTCAAAACAAAAACGACAGATCGGCATCAAAACACTTGATTGAATGCGACGGCTTAACCAGAACACAAGACGTCTTTGTTGACGTCGACATCAATGCCAACCCAACGACAACCCCAACCCCAGCTTAAACCCGCCTCGGCTGGGTTAAACGCAACAGCGACTCCTGTCCTGGGCTTGAGGACCAGAAGCGAAATCATCTTCACGGTGGCCGTTTTGTTCCCGTCATCGCTTGTTGGTTGTGGAGGCCAGGTACCAGCTTCCCGTATCCCCGTCGTGCTTTTTTTTGTCGAACCCTCATCATCCACAACGAAGCTGGTCGCTCTTTCTCAAGAAATTCCATAACGATACAACGCAGGGCGTACATTCGTTTTCACCTCGAAAATCGGAGCATCGTGTTGGCGGAAAAGTGCTGCGTTTTCATTTTCTGAACCTGAACACGTCGCATCTTACCACGGAACGGGGACCTCTCTGCTCCTCTGAGTGAAGAAGCGACCACGTTAACGTTAAACAACGTTGTCTCGATTGTGAACCCAGAATCCCAGGGAAGGGCCTAGCACATCGGCGTTTCCTGGCCTTGGTAACTGTGAGGGAGGAGCTCCTTCGGACAGGAATATGTGGGATAGAGAGATGGAGAGCATGACAGCAGAAGGAGGCCAAAGCGAAGGTGAGTCATGTTCTCGGGGTCGTGTCTGCCAGAGCACAGCAGGCTGTTCATCGTTTGGTGGGAAAACTTCGATGTTTGTTTGTTTGTTTGCTTGGCGGGTAGTTTTCTCAAACGAACGCCCACAAAATTTCCTTTTTTTTACCCTTGAGGGAATCTTCCTAAAAGCGAATATCAGCTTCATTGTCACCATCTGTGGTCGACACTTGATTTTTTCTTTTTCGTTGGAATTCTGGAAGCTTTCTGGGTGGGCTCTTTACATGGCATTTGTGTTCGTCTGTCGGTAATATGGAGGAGTGACACAGATCTCATGAGACCTTGCGTTTCATTTTCTTGTTAGTCCAGAGAGCGTTGAGGGGTTTCGAGAGATTCGACGCCATAGACGAAGGCGGGTTCTCAGCACAGGTACAGTCGATCCAAAATGATGAAACACCAAAAGGAGGGGACAGTATTTGTTGTTTGCGCACGTTTCGAGTCTCAGGAGATTTTTAAACGACCAGGGAGGGGGGAGGGAAGGGGGGATTTCTGCCACAGTTTAATTATTGCAAAATTTTACAATAATACTTTTGGTGATGTAAAAATGTGATTGTGTTCCTCCCTGGTCATCAGAATTACCGTTTGGGTTTCGTTACCATGGCCCATGGGCCGCCAACCTTATGGGTGCTTCGAAATCACAAGAGACACAGAAAAACGAAGCTCGAAAGCTTGACAAATCAGTGTGGTTCAGATGAATGAAGGCGCGAGAACAGAGCGTGATGAACATCTGAGCACGGAAGAGAAGCTCCACAAGATGCTCCTTCAGTCATTCTCGCTTGTTGGATCCCTCCAACAAGGGACTGCAACCTTGCTCCGTGATACCCAGAACCGCGATAATAGAAGAGTGGAAAGGTAGGCCGCTCTCTGACCGTTGGATTTTCTGAGCACGAAAAATAGTGCTCGCCAGAACATTGCACCAACAAAGGAACAGCTCAAGCAAGAACGTTTCCGTGAGAACATTCAACCCTGAACAAAGTGAGTGAAAAAACAGCGGTGTCGAAGATCACATTTCCTGTGCATTTGTAACGGCTCCCGGGCTGTTGCACACTGGACGGAAACCAGTTCGGGCTCAAACGTTTCGCACTTTCAACTGGTTCGACCAACGCTAACGCGATGCTTTCGTTTTCTTGCCTAACAGAGTACACCAGGATGATCATCGACAACGTACGGAAACTGTTCTGGTTCAAGGTAGTTTTTTTGCAAGGCTCGTCGAAAAACGTAGTGCAGTAGCTGTCTTGGAAGAGTTCACCGACTAAGCACGAATAACGTTTTGATTTTGCAAGGAGCCGCAACCGGGAAAAGTGCCTCCACTCCTGAAGGCATGCAGAAACAAACATTTCCGGACTGCCAGGGTAACAATTGATATTTGTCGTGTGCATAAGACAAAAGCCTCTTCATTCAACCAAATGAAATCGGCACGTAGACAGAAAAAAAATCCCCCCCCCCCCCACACACACACAAAAAAAAAGAGTATTTTTTTTGTTTTTTCTGGCGTGTCTTTCTAGTATTATTTTCTGACTGAGGGATTTTTCTTGTATTCCCTCGATGCTAGAGGCTCTGGCCTGGCATGTCTTGTGATCTTTTTTTGGTTGGTTGTTTCGAGCAGGTGCTCATATCGTTGGGCGTGGATGTGAAGGTGGCGGGTGACTCTCACTACACACCATTGCACTGGGCAGCAGCTGGGAAAGACGTCTCAACAGTCCAGCTGCTTCTGGAGAGAGGTTTGTGAAGGAAGAAACAAAAGCACATGCACAGATGCAGCCTGGCATTTGTTGCGCAATAAGAAAAGGTTTTTTGAAAGGATTCTATAGCTCCACAATAGCTTGTGAATTGACCACCCTGCAGTAGTAGTTTGTGCATCCGGTCAGAGAAATCTCAGCCAGGAAATTTATGTTATGTTTTGAAGCCTTCATTTTTTTTTTTTTCTGAGAACATAAGGTGCACATGATTGTTTTGATCGCAATTTATATGAGGGAGAACCATTTTTGCATCGCGTTCTACGTTTTTTTCAGGTGCGGATTTCAATGCCCAATGCGACACTAAGAACACTCCGCTGCATTTGGCGTCCAAGTCAGGTTCTTCTGACATTGTGAAGAAGTTGATCAATAAAGGTGAGTTTGTCAGATTTTTTGAGCAGAATTGACCTTTTGCTTGTTCCGAGGTAAAAGCTGCAACCCTTTTGGGATGCTTTTTTTTTTGAAGGGGCTGGAGTGAATGTTCAGAACGACCATGGAAGAACTCCACTGCATTTTGCATCCATGTTTGGTCATGTTGATATTGTCAAAAGGTTGCTGGGAGCAGGTAGGATGCACTTCAATTTATTTTTTCTTGTTGATTAAATTTTTCACCTCTTACTCTGAGCTTTTACTAAAAGAGGTTCTGAAAATGTCCACGGATATGGGAAAAAATATAAATCATTAAAATTAATAGAAGACGTTTCTCAATATGCAATATTTTTTTTTTTTTCTGCGTTAGGAAAAATATCTCTCTCTCTTTTGTATGTTCGAAAACCACTCATGGACATAGGTGCAAACGCATGCTAAAAAATGTAAGCCTTGTGGAAAGAATCAGCTCGCATGCCCATTTAGTTTTTTTTTTGTTAATTCATTCCATTGACCCCAAGTTTATGTAATTGAAACCTCTGAAGACAGTTTCGGATCCATATGTTTTTCGAAGGTGCAAGGAAAACTATTCAGGATGAGAAGGAGAACATTGCTGCTGCTGTTATTTGCACAGAGTTTGCGGGAGAAGATGACGATAAGATCAAAATGAAAATAGAAAATCTTTTTTTTGGTGCTTAAAAGAAAGAAAAGAAAACATGGAAAACCTATACATATATTTGATTTCCGAGTGAATCAAATAAAACATTATTAATATCTCTACTATGTTGTTGTGCTTTTTTTTTTCAGACAAGAGATTTTTTGTGCCTTCGTTTCAATACAACATAATATGATATAATATTGTATCATAAACTTACAAATTACGACGTTGGTTTTTCTGCTATTGCTGTTGTTGCCGTCTCTTTCGGATGTGTCGA
Organism: Bryopsis sp. KO-2023; assembly: GCA_030272585.1. Lineage (NCBI taxonomy): Eukaryota > Viridiplantae > Chlorophyta > Ulvophyceae > Bryopsidales > Bryopsidaceae > Bryopsis > Bryopsis sp. KO-2023. The sequence goes on from BSYQ01000002.1 coordinate 2,665,297, forward strand.
GCTTTGCTCATGAAAGGCTTTTTTCTGTTTTCTTTTTTGATTCTTCTGGTGTTTTTCTTTTTTGATTGGTTTTGTTCGCTCGTTTTTTTTTGGAAGGGGGTTTTGGTTCCTTTTTTTGTCTGTCTAGAATATTTTGTTAAAAAATTTGATGGGTTTACGAACTTTTCATCGTTATTGGTGCTGATCTGCTCGGGGATGAGGGGAGAACAAAATTCCCCCTCAGATTTTGGAGTCCAGGAGACGATTGTCGCCACCAGTTCAATTTTGATTTTTGATATGCTCCTGGAATACCACCAGTTCGATTGTATTTTTTGATATGCTCCTGGTATACTTGTTTTGGATGCACAAAAAACAGTATATGCAACAGTATATAAGAAAACTCAATTCATTTTTTTTTTTGGAGGCATGTTTTCAGGGAAGAGAGGGCTTTGTTTGGAAGTTCCCTTCCTCTTCTTACCTAGCTTTGACTTTGAAGCTCGTTTTTTAACAAGATATCAGGGACAAAACTTACAATAGCTGAACATCTGAATAATTACAGGGATGGTGTCTTTGTAACGCAGTGTTGAGCAGCTTTTTCTGTGATATTTTTGAACCTTTGTTTGAGCCAGTAAAGCGCTATTTTCGCACCAACAGGAGACAAAGAAAAGGAATTTGTTTTTGGGGGAGGGGCACCTTTCTTCGGCACCTTCTTTTATTCTCATTTCCGGGCCGAGTGAAGTTTTACTTTCGTTTTTTGACTGATAAATCCATCCTTGAAAAATAAGTTTTGCTCAGTGGATGCCTACACAAGGCGGAAGGGGGGTACCGCCGACGCCGTCGCCGACACCGTCGTTCGTGACAAGCGCGTCGGCGACGTCACCAGGAGCGTCGGCGACGGTGATTGGCACATCGGTTGGGGCACTCACAGCGTCGCCGTCAAGTGTCATTCGTCGGCGACGCTGCGTCGGTGACGGGCGCGTCGCCGACGGCATCGTTTATGGCGTCGCCGTCGAGTGTCATTCGTCGGCGACGCTGCGTCGGTGACGGGCGCGTCGCCGACGGCATCGTTTATGGCGTCGCCGTCGAGTGTCATTCGTCGGCGACGCTGCGTCGGTGACGGGCGCGTCGCCGACGGCATCGTTGTGGCGTCGTTGAATGGTGAAGCCATACCGTCGCCGACGATTTAGTCCCAATTCGCCGCGTACCGTCTCGCCGCCGTCAGACATGCGCATTTCAACACATGACTCCACTTTTCGGACTTTTTCACTCCTTTCGTCGAATCCCGAAGTGTCGAACGGCATTGCAGGGACGTTCCCGTCAACGAGGACAGGTCCCCCAACAAGTGACGAGCAATGTTTTAGCGAAGGTTTTCAATACGAACAGGTTGTCAGAAGTGGCACTGTTGCTCTTCTTGGGTATGTGGATGTTTGCTGTTGCTGGTCGTAGCCCTTTCTTTTCTGAACCGGGTGGAAAGCGACCCTCGTCGAAACAGTAAGTTTCTGTGCGCAGAAGTTTTGGCCGCCGCTGCACGGGATGCGTAAAGTCTCGAAGAAAAATTAAGCAGCTGCCTCGTCTCCTATTTTTTTTTCATTCATTTTGTCGTTGTTGGGATTGTTGGTATTTGGACAGGAACGCGAGAGAATCGAGCGGGAACAAAAAAAGAAATTGGAGGAGGAGGAAAAAGAAAGGGAAAAAGAATTGAAACGAAAGCAGGGAAGAAGAGAGGTTGAGGCAGCAACAAGAACGAGAACAGAAGCGTCTGGAAAAAGAAAAAAAAAAGGACGGAGAGCCGAGGAACGAAAGAGGCAGCAACAGGAAAAACGAAGGTGAATTAATATATTCCCATATTCAACTTCATTTTCTTCTTCTGTTCCTTCATATGGTTGAATGTTTCTTTCCTTTATACAGTTTTTGGCTGATTGGGGGATTTTGAGTTGGAGCCAATCATAAGTATGGCAAGAACAGTGCCCCGGGGGAGATAAAAGGGCAGAGAAATAATCACCCCGAAATTTTCTTGAACGAGTCCTATTATTTATATTTTGTTTTTCGATAGATGTCGTTTTGCCTCATTGTCTTGTGAGAAAGCCACCACCCGAATCCCTCTTCTTGCCCTGAAGATGTCCCCCTTCATTTTACGCTCCATCAATGCCTTCATCATGCTTTTTCCGGCAGGGAAAAGGAGCTCCAGAAAGCTTTCGCCGCTAAATTGAAGGCTGCCCAAAAGGAGCTCCAGAAACAAATGGATGCCGGCCCCCTGGACGATTTGGAGATGGAATGGGAAAGGATTGCTGAGGCGGAAAGAGCTCAGGACTATGGCTCTGACACAGCCGGGTCGAAGAATTTGGTCGGCATGCAGTCAGGCCAGAATTTCCGCCACCTTATCTCCAGCTTCAAGAGGCATTCCCCAAAATGGGCGATGAGGTAGGGGTCTCCTCAAAATTAAAAAATATAAAATTTCAAGTCTGATTTGTTTAGCAGTACTTGCCACATGATGGCAGTTGCTTATATATATATAATGGAGTCCTTTTGTATTTCTTTTCAAGCACTTTTTGAACAGCATAGTTTTTGTCGTTTAATTTGAAGTATTTGATTTCATACTTTCAAATTTAAGTTCCCACTGTTATGGTCTATCTATGACTCGATGCAGCCAACACTTTTCTAGCCAAACTAAAGCTCTTCCTTCGGGTCTTTATCATCGAGTCCATGGATTCCCTGTAACCGATTTCGACATCTGCATCCTTGCTGCCCTTCTCCATTAAATCTGATGGGGTGGCGGTGGTGTTTGCCAGCATTTTGGCCGAAGCTTGTGAACCCCTGTAAGGCTTTAGCATTCCTGTTGTCTCTTGAAGACATTTTCCTTCGTGTTTCAAAGTTCGTGGATAGTTCGGGGCCTTCCCTCTCCTTTACTTTGCTTCGTTTTTTTCTGACAGGAGACCTGTGTGTCTTGACAGGAGGCTGAGCTGCACAAATTTGTGGAGAGGCTGAATAAAGAGGGCCGGCTCAATTTCGACTCAGGGAATCGCTCGCCACCTCGAAACATATCCTATCAGCAAAGCATGGTGGCATACAAGGTGGAAATGTGCAACAAAATGAAAACAGATGTCATGGTTGTTCTCAATTGAAAGTTGAAGCACTGTTTTTTTTGTATTTTGGTAAGATAGGGAAGGGGATGTGAGTTGAATCTTAGACCATGGGTTGATGGAAGCAGGTACTGCCAGAGATTTTGCAACAGGCTGCCAGGCTGGATGTTCCTAGAGCTGCCCTTGAACAGGAATTTATTCGGTGGGGTGAGTTTGTCATCTCAACAAGTTTCTAACACATTTTTTCCCCCGTATGATGGAAGCCACCCCGCTGCATATTCCAAACAATCCCACTGAAATTTGAAAGGGCTCGGATAGAATAGCTGCGTTATTAAAACCCAGCTTGAGATGTAGTTGCGACGAAACCCCTTTTTGTTTGAAGGCTTTAGGTGCGTTCTGAATATTGAGAGAACAATTTCAATCAGAGTTTTGTATCTTATTTGATTGTGGTCAGTAATCTTCCAGACATAAACCAAGATGTTTCAGCTACTTTTAATTGGACCACAAAAAAAAAACATAAACCAAGAAAAATCCCACCTGAAAAAAAACAACAAGAAGTGTTCGTACCAGTTCCATTGATATGTTTTTCTGGGCTGTTTTTCTTTTTATTTGTCCACAGAACATGAAACCGCCAGATACTTTGTCAGGATTTGGTGACGCTTGCAAGGTAAATACTTGACAACACAACAATTGTTTTTCAAATAACATCCAGTGTTTCCGAAAACACCCCTGCAACAAATATTCCACCTTTCTGCGTTTTCCCAAAGAAAGACGTAGTTGAATGCGGTCTGTCAGAGTATGAAGGTGAGAACTTGAAAAAAACATGACTGGCCTATGCAATCGCACATCCAAACAGGTGAAAGAAGGCAGGACTGTTGGTATGGAATTATTCACAAAGGTTCTTGACCCAACAGAAAACATCGAATTAAAGAAAAAGAAAATGCAAGGGTGGTGATTGATGTTGGTAAAATGTTCTGTTGGTTTTTAGGGTTTCAGGGATGGTTTTGAGGGGAATATGCACGATGCGAACGGAGGAAATCGATTGGATGTACAGAGGGGGTGCTGGAAGCCTTTTTCCGGAGGTGACAAACATTTTTAAATCTGCCCTAAGTAATGTGTCCAGATGGCTTCTGTTCTTTTGTTCACAGACAAGAGGCAGGTGTTTTTGAAAGAATCAAAACTTGACATGGACCGACCAGGATTTAAAACCTCAGCCACACCCGAATACGTCAAATTTCCTGTCAGACCTGCTCTATATCGCCTTGCTCATGACTGTTTTCGTTCACTTTTTTTTGCATCTGCATGATGTCCAAATAATTGCTTTTGACACGGACAGGGCTGGGCTTGATTTTTATCCATTCTTTCCGACTCAGAGAAGGAGGATCCACTTGCTTCCTATTACAAGCGGCTGACATCGCCTGACTTAGACACTGTGGAGAGAGCGGTAAGTAAAAACCACAAAAACGTCTTTCTTGGCGTAGTTTTTTTTTTATTTTTCAAGAGAGACAGTCATTAGACCAAAGCTCTGTGTAATCACATGCAGGCAAATCGATGGAGGCGATGGGAAATGACCGTCATGTTTTCTGGGAAATGCATAGTGAAGGCCGGAGAAATTTTCAATGCGGCTTGGGAACCCATCGCATCCATTATGAAAAAAAGGGGCGGTGAAAAGAAGCCCGATAAAAAAGACGACGATGCCGATGGTGGGAAACCTAAACCCACGAGGTCGATTTCTCATGCGCAGCCTTTGCTGGAATGCCACTATTCCATTAATGGTGCATTTTTGGATGAGCCTCTGATTGCTGGGGTGGATAGGTACGACAGTGCATGGTATCTGAATGTTTTCAGAGAAAGCTTTAAAACTTCCCTCCCAGAAGCCCTACGAAACATAGTGCCATGACTGAAAGCTTCATGTGGTCTGTTCACTGCACAAGTGAGGGTGCCTCCTAATTTCTGTGCTTTTTTTCTCCCCATTTCATGGTGTGTTTCTGTGGATTTAGGATTCGTGACATTCCATGCATCGGGTGCAAGGGCGGCTGGATTTTGTCTGCCTATTGCGCATGCGCACAGCGTTTGATTTGTCGAACGCTTGGCCAGAAATGGAGTTGCATGTGATCCCGATGGCTGGGAATTCTATGTATGATCCCGGGGTGAAACATGCACTCAATGAGGCGACTGATCGAATGAAGGAGCATACAGTTCACGCTTCATAGCCCAAGCCAGCTGTTGATCTCTAAAAATGTTTGTTTGCAAACAATCAAAGTAAGCTATTGTTGGAAGAGCGCTGTTGGCTAGCCTGAACAGAAAGGAAAAAGAATCGGAAGAGATCAGGGAAGAGAAAGAAAAAGCAATATTGCTTTTTAATGTAATTAATGTGATTGCTGGAGCGTCTGCAAGAGCAGATCCGGGATCGACACCTGGAATCATAAATCAAATCATCAATCCATTCCCCAAATTCATCAATTCCACAGCCAGAAAAACAAATCATCAATCCATTCCCTCAAATTCATCAATTCCCCCAAATTCATCAATTCCACATCCAGAAAACAGGTTTCAGTGACACCCACCGACACCGTCGGCGACACCGTCACCGACGTCATTGTCGCCGACACACCGTCGTTATGACGTCGGCGACGCGTCGGTCACACTTTTCAGGCAGCGTCGCCGACGTGACGTCGGTGACGCTGGTGACGTCGGCGACACCAGCGTCGCCGACGTTTTCGTCTTGCGAACGACGTTTCGTCGGCGACGCTGTGTCGGCGACGGCGTCGGCGACGTCACTGAAACCGTCGGCGACGCCACTGAAACCGTCGGCGATGCCGTCGCCGACGCCGTCGCCGACACAGCGTCGCCGACGAAACGTCGTTCGCAAGACGAAAACGTCGGTGAAAGTGCGTCGGCGATACCCCCCTTCCGCCTTGTGTAGTTTCTTGAGCACCTCCTCACTTTAGAGCGGAAAATCACAGAGCGCGGGTGCGTCACTCTTCTGTAATAACAAAAAAAAAATCATTTTTTCGTGCGTGACTGTGACACGTTTCTTCAATTGTGGGCCAGCAGCAAAATGCCCCGGACCAGGATCGAAGTGGTGACCTCCGGATTGCTCAGATTCTATATTATGAGACCGACGCACTAATCAACTACGCCACCGAGGCTATATGATTATTTTGCAGAATTTAGGGATATATTGTCTTAAAAAAATGAATCAACTTGCACCAGTTCGATCCTGGTCCGCCGATCGATGCTGTGAACTCCAAGAGTGATCATTGGCCTTTTTTTTCCATTTCCATTGAAGGAACAATCCACCAGACCGAATCAGAGGATTCACCATCGGCACACAATCAGGGAAACCATTCTTATCACCTTTACTGTGACTTTGGGAAGGCAAGTATTCCCCCCCAATTCAGCAGCGAAACGGGCCAGATTAAAAGAGAATTGAGCACATGGTTCATGTGTGTCCACGTGGCCTAATAGAGAAGGCGTCTGCCTCTGGAGCAGAAGACTGTAGGTTCGAGTGTTGCTGTGGACGCCTTTCGTTGCATTGACACGGACTCTCTTTGATACGAGGTGGTAATTCATCTTTGAGTATTCTTGGTGGATTTCTTTGCGCTGGATACTATTATTTTTTTCTTTCAATTGAGGCATGGGCTTCTGCGAGTGTAATGTTGATTATGGATTGGTTGATTGCAATCGGGAGAGTCCATTGACTCTGCCGAAGAGATCGGAGGCCTGGTCAGTGACTAATGATACATCTTCACAAAGAATGATTGGGTGGGGAATTTTTACCTGACATATTTTCTTCCAGACTGTCACTCTTAACCATAATCACCCACATTCCATAATGCCAGGAAGTAGCCTGAACTGTTCTCTTTTTTTTACCTTGCAGATCATGAGTTTTTTCCAGAGTTTTGGATTCAAAACCATGACGTGTTCCACAGGTGGAGGGCTTTTACATGCTTTCTCTTTTCTGGTTGATAAAGTATCATGATACCGAACCTTTTTTTTCTCTTTTTGTTTCAGTTTGATGTGTTGCATTACAAATGGGAAAGAGTGAATTTTCCCTGGCCCTGGACATGCCTTGGAAATAGCCTTAAATGTAGAATCTATGGATTTCAGCGCTTCGGGAGTTGGAACCCGAACTAAGCCGCAACGCTGCTTGTATGTCATGGGTGCACGATCACAGCGGCAGTGCGAGACTGCAACCATGCCGTGCAGGGCAAATGCAAGCATCTGTTACCCCCGCACCCCATGAAAAATCAATTTAATCGTCAAGGGATCGAATAGATCCCATATCAGCGATTAAACTGATAAGAACAGATACTACACTTGATCTTAGCCAAAAGGCCGAGAAAGGTATGAGTTTCAAAAGAAAGGCACCTGTGTTGGTAGCAAAAAAACCCTTGCTTTTCTACCTTTTTTGCGTGTTGGAGAAAAGCGCTTGAGAACGACCCTGGTGGACGGTGCAAACGCCTGTGCCTCTGCTCGAGGTTCCTGTGCCGAGGACGTCTATGGGGTTCTTCAAGGAGGGTCTCTTTCAATCGATCGGTCAATCGATAGGTATCAGTGGTTGAAACTCTCAACTAGTCACGTGATACCGCCGTTACTGGGGTTCCAGTCACTTCGGCGTGGTGGTACTGGTGGAGTTTTTTCTTGGAACAACGTTCCACTCTGTGTACCTCGTTATCAGGCACGCAGAGTGTGCTGGAGCTTCACAGAACTGACATTTGGTTTTGTCGCCAGCACTCTAGTTCCACCTGAAAGTCTGGAAATGACGTGAGTTAAAATGGTACAATAGAATGTCGAGCAGGGTAGCGCCTGCTTATCACCCAAGCGGGGACTGTTGAGCGTGGATTGAAGGTGTCTATCCTTGGTCCAGTGCTCAGCGTTGATGGTGCATCCTTTCCAAGGGGTAGGTCTGTTCTAGCACCTCCTCTGAAGAGTGGGTGGTCGAATGGTTGAAGTGTCAGGCAAAGCGCCAGGCGGGGAACCGAGCAGCGATCCCAGGCCGCCTGCCTCGGTGGGAGGACAATGCATCAGAGCAAAGCAAAGGATTCATCAATGGCAGACAGGCAGAGAGACCGCTCAATTTTTGTCCTTTTCACTGTCCTCAACTAGGGGTGACAAGTAATTTTGAAGTAATCTTGCTTATTTTTCATTTCAACCAATTTAGGATCACGATCAAAAAACGAATTTGTCGACTTACTTTTGCGGCACAAGTGGCCGAGTGGTCTAAGGCGTCAGACTTAAGACCTGATGGAGCTGGTCTCCGCGTGGGTTCGAACCCACCTTGTGCAAGCATATTCTGGATCACCATTTTGTGCGTACGTTTTAGTTTTGGCATGAGCTTTTAACCTGAGTCTCGACCCGACAGATCAGGCTCATTCTGCCCATAGTTTCATGTCTTTTATGCTTGTGCCAAATCAATCAGGCTGAAAAGTGTTGGGCGATTTGTTTTCGAAATTTCGGGTGTCTGAGAGAGGCTTTAGTGGTCAGCTGGGTGTTTCCCACTGCAATGTGCAAATGGAAGAAACGTTACGTTCAAATGATATGACTTTTCATGGTGCACTGACGGTAATGATATGCCCTCCCAGCAGCTTAAAATCACACGTGGTGCGCATTGTGGGGTATAAAACGTCGAAGGACATCTGTTTCCGCAAAAAAACACTCTTCTACAACCTTCTGATCTCAGTTTATCAAGGATGCGCACCTTCGTCGCGATTTTGTTGGTTGGCCTCGTGGCCACTGCTGCCATGGTTGAAGCTGGTGGGTTGCATTTTCCGACCCTTGCTCCTCCTGATTGCAGTAAAAAAGACTCTCGCTCGGAAACTTAGTTGGCCTTTTGGTTTCTTTTGCAGACATCGAAGCTTCTTTGTCTTCTGGACGCCATTTGGCTGGTTGCGGTTGGAGAGGTTAGTGATATCCGCTGTAGCTGTCGGGTATTTGTTTTGCAATGAACTGCTGCGTTCGAACAGTCTGTATCTGAGGATGTATGGGTTGATTGTTTGCAGATTGTGGCTGGAAAAACAATCAGTGCTGTGATTACGCATTTTGGGACTCGTGGGCTTGCCGCTGTAAGTGCCACCGAGGCTGCTATGGCGGCGGCGGCGGCGGGGGAGGAGGAGGAGGAGGCGGTGGTGGTGGTGGTGGTGGTGGAGGAGGGGGCGGCGGCGGGGGAGGGGGCGGTGGTCGCTGAATCCATGTGTGTTAAAAATGACAGCTGCTGTTTATTTGACGTTCTTTTTATCAAATTTGGGGAAGATTTTTTCTCACATGGTATGTTGGCATCGTCCTACAGGTGTACTAACTACTCGGCCCCTTGATGATTCTGAAAGATTTACTGAGGTATTTTTTTTGGAAGAGAGGGGTGTTCATTTCATGTGACTTTATAGAGTTTTGTGTTGGTAGATATCCGATGGGTTTCGTCCTGTTTGTGTTAGGCAAGATATCAAATATTGATTTTCAGTGGCCTCCCTTTGCCAAGCAATGATTCCACAGGACAGCAGTGGGTCTGCTTGGCGATCATTTTCTTAAGATTGAACTTTGTGAACGATAAGACATCGCATGTAACCAATTGATTAATTTCAGTGTTTTTTCGCCATGGCTGTCAGTTTTTTATAACATTGGTTGTATCAATTGATAGGAGAAGTATCAAGGAAAAAAAAAGCGTCAGGATCAATGTACAAAAAGTCTCATTGCTGTGTTCCCAAAGGAAAGCTTTACAAGCGATTCTAGAGAAAAAAGCTTGTAAAGCGATTCTATCTACATATTCTAAGTCAATTGTAACTGCCCTGGACCATACTCAAAGGAACCGATTTCTTGCAGATTGATAACAGTTCATTATAAAATTGAATGTGAGCGCTGTGCACCAACGATGGACTCGGCTGTACCTCGTTTTCCTGGTCCGGGGGCAACTTTTTTAGAGCGACCCCCACACCCAACTTGTATTTTTGAACGTTTCAGCCAACTCTGTATCACTCTTTTCTCCTTCCCCCCCCCCCCTCTTCAAAAAGGAGCTCCATCGGAATTAGTAATATTTACGATCAGTCACACTGACGGGCAGCCTCGTTTTCGCTGCGCCGCTGCAAAGGGTTGCAAACGTCGTCACAGGAAACGCATCGTTTTTCGCAGATAAATACCAGAGTTTTTTCAACCGGGAAAACCAAAACGCCCTGCTTTCTTTTCTTTCCGCAAATAGTGCCGTGAAGTGCGTTTTCTGGTGCCCGCGTTCGTAACAGGCCCGCTCGATTCTCCCGCAATTTTTTCCTTTGTGGAAAACACCAAAAGCTCGAGGCTTAGGCGAGGTACATCGTGGGGGAAAAGGGGTTCTCTTTGTGCCGCGTTTGAACGAATGAGCGACTACGTGAGTGTTGAGTGGGAGCTCCCCAGTGGCGTGGTTGGTCGAATTTTCGAGGGGCTTTGCCCAAGGGCTTTGGCCAGATGCTCCAGTGTCGCTAAGGCTTGGAACGAGGTCACCAAGGAAGGCCATTTCGTTAAAAAACTCGACCTCGAGAGATCCTGGCGATGTGGCACCGTTGTGCCGAAATGTATCGAGTTCCCCAAGAATCGGTGGGCTGGTAGTTGTGATATGCGGGGCGATATGATTGCGATGGTTCAGGGAAAAAAGATTCTTTCTGTGAACGCTGAAAACGGCGACGTCTTGACTAGGACCGAAGCCAACACGAGGATTTCGGTTGTGTGTTTGATCAATGGAACACTGCTGTGCAAGAATGTCAATCGAATGGTGATGGTCCTGGAAATGCCTGAATTGAGACAGATCGCGGCCATTAGCCTTCGTTTCACGGTTGATGTGATCGTGGATGTCAGGGACCACGTGGTCTTTGGCGGTAGGTTTGGGTGCCTGGATTTGTGGAGCAAGATGGGCTGGACTCGTGTGAAGGTTTTGAATGAGGGTGGCCCGGAGCAAGAGGACATTCTGTGTGCGGCATTCGCCAAGGGAGTGGGTTTGTTGATATGTGGATTGAGGGTTGGGCATCTAGAAGTGTGGAGCTTGGCCTCCTGCACCCGCGTGGCGGCGCTGGAGGGACACTCTCGTCCTGTCTCGCGTGTTGATGCCAATGACAATATGGTCGTTAGTAGCTCTATGGATTTTACCGTCCGGATATGGGACTTGGAGACCTTCGAGTCTGTGCGAGTTATCGACAATCACCCAAGGTGGTTCTTTTTTGCGCTAAACGAAAGCAAGTTTGCGCACTGTACGGTAACCTCGATGGAAGTGGTGGTTTCTGGTGTTGTCGAGGAGGATTGTTTCCTTCGCACGTTTCATGTAGGGGGTAAACTCATAGGTCTTTTCTTGACGGAGGGTAAGCGGACGGCTGTGCGGCGTGACGGGAAAATCTTGGTGTGGGACTTATGGGCCCATTCTTGCCTTGAAGATTAACAAGTGTTGATTTTTGGCGTAAGAAACCTGTTTCAATGATTATTGATTGTTTAAACAAATTTTTGTGTGTGTGATCCTGTGTTGTGGAAGTCTTGCAACAAGTCCATTTTTATTGATTGAGAAAGAGAGAGGGGATTCTGCAAAGGGCAATCAGCTACCGATCCGCAGATGTACACCCGTTAAAAACCATACTCTTGGCATTCTCGTTCAATAATCAGAGGTGGATCCTGCTTTTCTTTGACCTAGTTGCTGTCTACAACACAAAACCTCGTTCGACGAAACCAAATTTGATAGTCGTTATTCATGGGAATGCCCTCGAGTCGAACCGCGGAAAAGCTTTCCTGACGTCGACGTCACGATGGCGCCTTACAAATTATTATCTCAAGATGCAATAGAAACAGAGGTGATGAAATAAGAGGTCGCGTTCACTTGTTGACCGGCCTGGAGAAAAGCATAGGGCCCCAACGTGCGTGTTCGTTCCATAACTCGGGTGTTTCTTTTCGTTGAATTTGTCCCAAACAACAGGGATGTTTTGCAAATAAATTGTTTTCCTGAGTTCTTGTTTATGGTTGGGACAGGCGCCCGATTGACATGATGTAAATTCTCCCACCGACGGTCTCGCCGAGTTAGAGCAAGACTGGTGGCTTGCATTGGAGGGAAAGGAGTAGAACACCAAGAAACGCTCTCTGACGATACTCAAAGACTTGACAAGCGGACCCTGGGTGGCGACGGGATATTACTTGAAACAACTCAGAAGCTGAAGAAACAAACATTGAATTACATTGTGAAGGAGATGCCAATCATGAAGCTGAAAAAAGTATGAAAAAAGGCTAGTCCAGAGGATGGCCAGCTTATGGGAAAGACTGGCTCGTTTCTTATATTTCTTACATTTTGAGTTTTCGGTGTGCTTTTTCCTGACGTAAGTTTATGGTAATCCTCGCTTCTGTCGAGACCAAATCGTGGAAAGTTCGTGACCGAATTGATCTTTTTTTAGCTGTGTAAGAAGAGTGATATGTTGTACAAACCAAACCAAACCAAACCAGAAATTACATGTTGTACAAGATCCAAAGTCGTGGAAACGTTTCTTAAAAAAAAAGGCAATCTTGGCTGATATCTAGGCTGTTCATTTCTTTATCATGTGCCATCGTTTGAATCGTAAATCCATGCATGCATGCATCCATATCCAGCATGAAACTTTGGGAAAAAGATCTAGTGAATACTTTTTGCCATTGGGCCCCAATATCCAACATTCTGTTTTTCAATTTTCAAGCCTTCCACAGTGGAGAAGGCTAAAAGCAGAACCAAATTACAGGTCTTGTTTCAAATATGATGCCAGACTTTTAAGGTGGCAATCTTGCCTGAGAATTAAAAAAAACCAAGAGTACTGCAGAACCTGTCACCAATTTTCAGCGAAAAAGAAAGAAAAAACACGGCTACAGGGAGGGAAAAGCCTCGAGAAACAGCACAACATCGTTCTTTTCCTCACAAGGACCATTTTGAACGTCAGGGAAAGCTCGTATCAAACCAAGAAATGTGATCATCCAGAAACACAACTCGTGGAAGATTCAACAAAAAAAATATCTTGCTTTTATCATGCCACCAACCAAAAAAAGCCCAATCTTGGGCACCCAGTGGTTGATCAGGGGATTCTATGAAAAAGAGGTAGGAGAAAAAACTGGTACAAAAATGGGGGTGGTGTTTTTTTTCGTTTCTTCCAACCAACAAGGTTAAAATCTGCAACAAAACTCAAAGTGATCCCCCTTCTCATGCGACCACGGGACGCCGCCTTCTTTCACGCAAACGAAAGGGTAGAAATTGCAATCAAAAGCCAAGTAGCAATCGCGGCACCAATCCTCCCCTGCGGAACACGATGGTTTTTTCCTCGTTCAACGCTTTTTACAGCCTAAACGTTCGATCACACTGAGGAAAAGAAAGAAGAAAACGCCGCAGCAAGCGATAACGCCCTTTTGTTCGTGGATGGATCGCGAGAAACCATGTTGTCTGGAAAACTGGACAAGGTTAAACCGTCCGGATAGTAAAAGCGTTGAGAAAAACGCCCCCCTTTGTTGGCGTACCTGTCGTAGGAGCTACTGGCCTGGAATGCGAACCCACTATCGAAACCATAAGGATCAAAACAGCGAGCGCGGTTGATTTTGACATTGTGGCGTTGGTTCTGTTCTTTCGAGGAAGATGGAGGCGGGTAAAACGCACGAGTGAAGTGCTTCTGAATCGATCGCCTCCCTCCAACGTTTTGCTGCTCTATGTGAACGAGGGGGCTCGCTTGTGTTTATCGGAAAATGACCAAGGCCCTTTGGGGCGTCCTTTCCAACTTCTTGGAGCGCCAACCTGCGGTTGATATTGTCTACTCACAGTCATCTCTGGACCGTTCTGGTACCCCCAAACCAAACCAACAGATTTTTCGCGCGTCGAATGATGTTCTTCTCCCAATCAGCGACGTCTTGTTCACATACTTCTAAGAGTGGGCAGCGAATTGGCTTGGGACCCATGCTGCACACGAACTTCGATAAAAAGCGATCTGTGGGTCCCTTCTTTCTCCACGCTCGACACACCTGGGGAAGAAGAGGGGAAAGCTTTCTCCCCTTAAGAAAATCGAATCGAGAGGGAAGCGACGACGGGATTAGCTTGCGTCTTTCGTCGAATGGCCGAAGAAAAACACTGAGAGTTGCCAGGGGCAATTGTGTCCCTGGTTCAGCCAAAAGCTATGGAAAGCTCGTGTTTGACCCATGATTGTCGTCGGACCAGGGTTGTCCTGCGTCCAAAAATGAAAGTGTGGAGAGGAGGAATCGAACCCCCGCCGATACCCTAGGTCAGCGACGATCTAATGTGGAGAGCGCAACCCCTGCCCCCAGACTAGATCCGGTCAGAGTTCGGAACCAAATCCATGTACTCAAGGTAGTACGGAACCTCCACGTTTATTTCGACAACCAACCCCATACGTACCCTGCTTCGCACAGTTTTCTCAGCTGAAAAGCGTACAAAGTATCATCTTGTGTCAAGTCAAACTCCTGCCCACTCAAACTTGCCAACAAGTTCGGCTTTTGTTCGTGATCCCAAATGGGTTGGTGGCACAAAAAATTTGAGTACCACCCCAACCAAAAAAATTGAACGGTCCCTCTGCCTGTCTGTCGATGATTAATTCTGTGCTTTGCTCTGGTGCATTGTCCTCCCACCGAGGCAGGCGGCTAGTGATCGCTGCTCGGTTTCCCGCCTGGCGCTTTGCCTGACACTTCAATCATTCGACCACCCACTCCTCAGAGAAAATGACAGAACAGACCTGCCTCTTGGAAAGGATGCACCATCGACGCTTAGCACTGGACCAAGGACAGACACCTTCGATTCACGCTCAACAGTCCCCGCTTGGGTGATAAGCAGGCGCTACCCTGCTCGACATTGTATTATAGCGGTTGGAGGCAGGTCATTTTTGTGCTCTGGGTTGGATTTGGAGCGCTGGCGACAAAACCAAATGTCAGTTCTGTGAAGCTCCAGCACACTCTGCGTGGTGGAAAACGAGGTGCACAGGGTGGAACGTTGTAACAATAGAAAAATCACTCAGATCACCACGCTGGGGAGAGTGGAATCCTCAATGAAAGGAAAGCACACGCAGTGCTGGAGCTTCCACGTTCCACTCTGTGTACCTCGTTCTCCACCGCGCAGAGTGTGCTGGAGTCTTGCAGAACTGACATCTGGTTTTGTCGTCTGCGCTCTAGTTTCACCTGAAAGCCTGTAAATGGCGTGCGTTAAATTGGTACAATAGAACGTCGAGCAGAGTAGCGCCTGCTTATCACCCAAGCGGGGACTGTTGAGCGTGGATCGATGGTGTGCGTCATTGGTCCAGTGTTGAGCGTCGATGGTGCATCCTTTCCAAGGGGCAGGTCTGTTCTGGCACCTTCTCTGAGGAGTCGGTGACGGGATAGGTGGAGTGCCAGGAAAAGCGCCAGGCGGGGAACCGAGCAGCGATCACTAGCCGCCTGCCTCGGTGGGAGGACAATGCACCAGAGCGAAGCACAGGATAAACCAATGGCAGACAGGCAGAGGGACCGCTTAATATTTTTATTTTCTCAATTATGTTTATATATATAGATATATGGTTTTTTTGTACTCCTCATCGTTTGGGAGGATCACTGTGGACAAACTACATTCCCATTCGTGGTGGGATCGAGCAAGGGAGCTCAGAGAAAAACAGAGATCGGTCTTGAAAGGTTTGCTTCAGGTGCATACTTTACTTCTGTTGCCGCTTAACAATCCCTAGATTGTTATCCATGGAAATATCTTTCTCCATTTTGGAAACTATTGTTCGGGGGAGGAGGGAAATCCTTATCGAAACACTTTATTCCTTTTGGTTTCAGGTGGTTTTCTGTTGCTTCATGAACGAGGTGCAATTCACAAAGCTGCCTCGTGAGGGTTTCAACAACATGTACCATTCGAATGCTGTTTTCCTGATCAGTCCTATCTACCAGAGAAAACGGTTCTGTCAATTCTAACCGCTGAGCAAAAAGCTTTAAACACACCAACTGTACATACCAACTGTGAACCACTGATTAGCGTAATCACAGAGCTTAGCGATTATCGCTGGTCATACGCAACCATATTTGCAACATCCCTTGAGAATACAAAATACGAGTTGAAATATTTGTTCAAACAGTCAGTACCAAACTATTGTATTCTAGTGCCAAAAAGCAACATAACCTAAGCAGCAAAGTCAGCAAAAAAAACCCTTTTAAAATTTTTCAATAATATCCAGGTACGAGACAGTCTCGAAATGTCTATTCCTCAGGCCTGAGGAGAAAAATATTGCGGCAACGTTGATCACATGGCGTTTGACCAGGATGGAGGCCTTGCATTTAATGACACTTGGACGTCGAAAAGGTTCAGCCGAGAAGCTCATGCAGCTCGTTCTCGGTTTCCTCGTCACAAGGATTGAACGGACAAGTACAAATAGCATCCTTCGCAGTCTCCCCATCCGAGTCTTTCGCGTTTTTATCGAGCCCTGTCCAAACGATCGCTCACTCAACGGTTTTCCAGATTCACAAGATCGTTCGGCGTCGTTTACTTGTCAGTAAAATTTCACTTTCTTTGTTCAAACATGCCTCTCATATCTCGTTGAACCTCAAACAGGATACATCAAGGAAGAAAACACACATTTATTTCGTTGTTTCCTAAATGTTCTTCGCTTTGAGAATTTTTCGCTTCGCACCTGCTCCAAGAAGAGTCTTGACAGCTACGACACTGCCGTTCATAGCAGCCGTGCCCAACAAATTGAAAGGACCGGAGTCGGCGCCTAGCAATCGCAAAAGAAAAGCAGACCTCAGTTGCTCATCAACTGCTCCAGATCACCTCTTAAAAGAAATAAGGCAGGAAAGGAAGAAATCAAAGTCGAGCATATACCCGCTAGAAGCAAGTACTCCACAACTTCAGAGTGGCCGTTCTTGGCCGCATCGAGCACCGCGTTGCCGCCAGCCTCAGCCTCCACGTTTGCCCCACGGCGAACAGACTCCTGAAAATATTGAAAAAGGGCATGGTTTCGTGAGTTTGTTCTGATTTCGGCTCGCAACGTACGATTCACGTATGATATTCACGAAGGAGAACCGCCGCTTCTTTCCACCAAAGTACCACCAACAATAAAATGTTTGAAATGGTGGGATTACCTTCACTTGGGCGAGATCTCCATCGCGGGCAGCCTCCAAGAGCATCTCATCAATATCCTTGAAACCAAACACGCCTCAGCAAACTCCTCTTTCACTTTTTAAAGCACCAGTGACGTTTCAGTGAAGCCAGAGCATTTGGTCGGGAGGTGAGGATACCTCTTGATCATCTTCAGATAAAATAGTAGAAGGGGATGGAGGTCCAGCAACCTCCTCCAGGGAGGCCTCCAATGCTGACTCGAACTCGAGATCCATCTCGGCCTTTAGGAACGAGCAATCGCATACTCATACACGAAACAAAAATGTGAATATTTGGCAGAAAAACATCAACGTCAAGGTAAACGAAGGACGTCCGCATAGCACGTCACATGGAGAGGAGGAGTCTTGTTATCATTCGAAGGAAACGCAGCAATGCTGAGAAGATTCTCTTCACCTCATTTTGGAGTAGTTTTCTGAAATCGCGGTGAGGGCGAGTGGAGGGTGTGGAGCCTCCTGTGGACAAAAGTAAAAAGATTGAATGGAAACACGTGGGGCCAACGACAGGATTAGAAAAGGGAATACCACACGCTATGGTCGTACAGAATCAAAGCTAATGCTCCCTGCTGCTTGCTGGTGGCACACGAAAACGAGAACGAAGGCGTTTCAAGGACCCCAATCATTCAATCTTTACTCAACACCGAGCTGAACGTAGCGCTTGCGTCGGTTTGCTCACCGGATCGAAGCTGTTTCGTCGATTTAAGACAGGGGAGAGCTGGCGTCGTTTCCACGATGGTACACGCTAGTAAGAAAAGAAGCGCTGTTGCTGGAGCGGTCATCATCCTGGCCGAGATATCGCTTCTCGTCGTGTGCAGTTCGGCGGGACAAGGAAAGAACTCTGCCGAAAACAGGGCTTGTGAATGGGGAACGAAGAACTGGTCAGAAACTAATCGAAAAGAGTCTGTGGTGCTGGGAAGTGGGCGGCTGTTTCTTGTCGTGGTCGTTGCGGCAGCGTTACGACGCCCCAAGAGCTCCCGCTAACGACGCGGAGAATGGAGAATGTATGGACACTCGTCAGACATTCGTACTCGGAGCAGCTGGGAGGTATGCCCGCGCTTGACCCCCCCTTGTACCAATTTGTGCGCACGTTCTGATCGGGTTCCGATTCGGAACTCCCGAAACGCGTGATAATGTACGAAAATCCCTCGTTCTGGTCCCCCTCCCTCCGTTTTCCGCTTGTCGTTGCTCTTTGCTTAGAGCGCTGAAGCACATGCGGATCGAATTCGGCTGAGACGCTGCTGTGGCGCTGTTATTTTGAGTCGGTGGAAGGAAACGACTTCAACAAAGTTTCCTTCCACTATTACTGAGCTTTTTGCTCACGTGAGTGCGCTTGTCTCGTACCCCCAATTGAAACTCTGTTCCACCCGTCCACAGTACGACAATGTAGACCATGTCACATGGTCCATGTGACATGGTACACCCGTGTACGAGGCATATCGTGGCTAAGTGTAGCCCCTTGGTACGCTGCCATGAAGCCCTTGAAGAACTGCACCACATACGTTACACTTGTTTGTCACGCGAAACCAATTGGAAGCGCTCGTTCAAGCTTAAGCGCTGCTCAGCTTCTCCACTGCTGTGAACTAGTTTTTTTGTGATGACTAACTGATGCGTTTTCTACCCTTGATTCGATTCTTTTTCTGCTCCGACTCGAACAGAACGACTTTTGTCGCAGGTAGTGTTAGCATCTGTGTAGGGCTGCAGCGGAATCGCGGTGGACCGCGGCCCAAAAATCGGGATGGATCAAGAGAGTTGTCAACCGATGGACCGAACGTTGTGGGATACAGTTTTGCGACAGGACGAAGCCACACGCACAGCCGAAAAACGAAATGTGGGAGAAAATACAGTTCCACAGTGCTGAGTCGCTCAAGGTCGAATTGGTGAATGGGGATTTTTTAGCTTGGGATGTAGTTTTGCCAGAATAGTTAAGACTTTGGGGAGACTTTGCTCCCTGGATATGTTGCGTCTTTGATTTTCATTCATTGCTTGTTTGTAAGGCTCTTTTTGGGGGCTGGTCGTTTTTTACTTGAGACGAGTGGAGTGAACAGGCAAGATTAGAAACGAGTTGGCTGTGGGGCCTCAAGTGCACTGCTCTGCTCCCAATGTACCTTTTGTTTCGCGTGGCAAGACCTCCCTCCGTCACAACCCCGTGATTTGCTTGATTACCGAATCCACACACTCCTCGCCTCCAAAAACTTCTGGTTCTGTCCTAGAGTGCACCTCCTCTCCATGCCCTCTTCCCACACCCCCGACGCTCTGGCTTAACCTGAACGTGTCAATTTCTTTCCCCAAGATCTTCAGCTTCTCTCAGTACTCCGTCAGCTCTATTGCACGTGACCTTTTTCGATATATATATATATATATGTATATGTATATGTATATATATATATCGTTGGCTTGCTGGAGGTGCTCCACCTGCTGTGCAAAAGGACACCTCTTGATGATGGAACTGAAATGCAAATCTGGAAAAACAAAAAACATTTCAAAAAACCTAAGAATAGCACGTTTTATTGTGTTTTTTGGAGTTCTTTTTTTCCCAAATCTCAAGGGGAACAGGAAGAGGAAGAATTGGGAAGACAGCCTAATGTGAGACTTATTTCATAACAAAGCAGACATTCCTATCCTCCAGTCCAGATTCTTTCCACACAGGGTGAAAAAACATGCTTATTTATTTAATGGTAAACGAACTACGTCCGCCGCCTTCTGGAAGTCGTCGACTCAATCGGGTCGTTTCCCTAACTGTCGTCACAAAAATTCTATTCTCATTTTCATTTTGGCACTGGTCGTCAGTGTTTGGATAAAACCAAATCGTCAATGTCTTGTTTGTTCTTCTTTATGATAAATATCCCGAACTGCCAAGGTCGTCAAATTTATATCATAACAACAACAAAATCATAGGATGAAGTGACGTCAAAATCGTCATTCGTCAGCATTCCAGATTTCAACCCACGTGAGTATTTTTGACCGAGTTGCTGTCCTCCATACAAAAGTGTTGCAACTTGTCAGGGAAACACACTCGTTGAAATGAAAGCGTTGTCGACGAGGTGCAAATCTTGCGACTGTTTGACAGCCGCCGAGCAATCCCTTTTCGTTCTGAACGATCAAAAAGATGCTAGAGCGAAACAAATATGGGTAAGAAGATACTAGTGCTTTTTATCAACAGCCTATTCCTTGAAAATACTTTGGAGCGTAGAGGTAAGTCAACGGAAGATTCCAGCTCTCTAATTTCCGTCGTTCGTGTTGCTGTATTGTGTGCTGTTTCAGAATAATGGAAAAGGAAAGTTTGAGCGATTCACGCTCGAGCAGGAAACGATGCTGAGACGTGATTTGAAGCCCTTGGTTTCTCCAGCGATCGGACGGTTGCTCTTTTCCAAAGAGTTTCAACACAAGTGTCAAGCAGCGGACAGGATAAAAGCGTTTGTTGACACTCAATATGATGAAGTCCTATCTTGCTTGGATCTCATTTTCAGGTGTGGGGAAAAATGGGGAACACAACAACTGTGCCGATAAATTTCTGTTGCTCGCGCAACATGAGTCTCTTCTGCTGAGTGTTTATAGAATTGTGTGTTATCTCAATACCAGAAAACGTCAATTTCCCCTTCTTTGGTTTTGCATTTTCTAATAGAGCTTCAGTGGGAGGTTTGAGAAGTTTTCATTTTTTTACTGGTTTTGCAGATGGGCGGCCATGCGAATCGTGGAAGGCAACACCCAAAGTCTGGTGAAAACATTGGACATGTTGAAAACCTTGCTGGGGACTATGGTGAAAAGAGGATACAGAATGAGACAATACGAAGGTCGCATTCTGACTCCCGTCCTCGTGGAAAACAGCGGCCACAATCAAGACAGGATTAGAAAGGCGCATAGAGAGCTCCTGATGTTGATGACTAAAGTTTTACCCCTTCCTCAGGTTTTCTCGTACTTGGCAAAAGGAATGAACAGCAAGAACAACAGGACAAAGGTGGAGTGCGCCCAAGCGGTCGGAGATATAATCGACAGTGAGGGCATGGCCGCTATTGGAAGTAACAAGTTAATCCAGTGAGTTGCTGAGAGTGCGTTGTATTGGTGCTTCTGCAAGGTGTTGTTTTTCGCATCCAACGATGCCTGTGCTTCTGATACACACGGGAATGTTGCATTTTTTTCAGCTCGTCGACGAGCTGAAAAAGAAGAAAAATACATACCATATCAACTGGAGAAAAATTCATGAGACTTTTTTCTCTGGAATGGGATCGCGCTTCTTGCGGACGACTGTCGACGTCCCTTGCGCAGAACTGAGAAAAGTGACAAATTCTTTATGAAAGAGTAAGCAATGGTTTCTTTTCTTTTTTCAGAACGCTGCGTATACTGGCAAAATCTGTTGCTGGAGACATAAAATTGAGGCAAGCTGCTCTTGGGACCCTGGAGGTAATCTACAGCTTCGAGGGCGACAGAATTTGGAAGCTGCTGGGGACACTCACAGACCAGCAACATGATCTGATCGAGAAGCGGATAGAGAGAAGGAAAGCAGAGCTTACGAGGGAAGGAATAACCCCGGGTTTCCGCAGTCAAACTCTTCAAGTAGAAGATCGGGCAACATGTGCTAAAACCGAGGACATTTCGCCAGGAACAATTGAACCGGTGGTGGGAAGCCCATCAGAAAAATCTGCAGAGACGTTCAAGGTGTTTTGTTCCGGTTTGATGGATGCTTCGAAGGAGGGATCTCACGAGGACTTTATGGATGTCCTGATGCATCGTGCTGACGAGCTTATCAAGAAATTAATGACACTACTCGATGTGGTGAGGGCTACAAGTTTCGGGGTATAAGTGGACGAAGTTCTGAATTCCACTGATATGCGCAGTGCTCGTTTGAGCAAAAACCAAATTCGATTGGGTGATGGCAAACATCTTCATATCGTCGAGCCACGGTCGACTGAACACGATTTTTGAAAAGAGCACTTGATCTGTTCCAGGCAACCGCACCTGTGTTTATGATGTAGATGATCTGTGAGGCTGCCGCCGAAACAAATTCCGCTCCAGGTTCTCACCCCAAGTTGGGATTCAAACACACTCTCAACACCTTGATGGTACTTTTCGGAATCCCAGAGGCGACTCGGAGTGTTTGCAGATCCACTGTCAAAGACACAGTCGCGTGCTTGTTGACTCTCTTGGTGGATTTTAGACTTTCTGTCGTGCGTGAGACCAAAGCGATCGATGCTCTACTTCAAAAGGCGCTGGAAACTTTTAACGCGAACTCTTCCTTCAACGTACTACTTGAGCTGTTGAGAGACCCGCCGCATCAAGTCCAGAGGAGCTCGGCCGCCACCCAGCAGAAATTTGCTAGCCTGGTTATCAAATGTCTGACCAAGATGACGAAGTCGATGGGGGGCTTGCTGGTGGAAGGCAACGAGCAAGGAAAACTCGATATCAGGGAGCTTCTGGCGGACATTCACGTGTATTTCACAGCAGTTGATGCACGTGCAATTGGAAAGCCGAGCGAGGAAGGGGAAAAAAGCTTACAAATGGTCAAGGAGATTCTCCACGAAATATGCAGGCACAAGGTAAAGAAGGGGGGGGACACCTGTGTTGATGGAGAGGTAAAGTACCATTAATGTAAAAAAGAAATGAGAATATTTTTTGCATTTTGCGTTGCACGTGATCCTAAGCTCAAAGGGGTGTGAATACAGGGTGATTCTATCGCGGATTATGTTCACAATGTACATCCAGATGGAGACCAGCCTCCAACCATTCTGGCATGCATCGATCTCAGTCTCCAGAGCTTGCACAACCCCTTGGACACTCTACGCACACTTTCCAGCGAGCAAAGCGACTTGGGACACACTCTGCGCGAAGAAAGACCAGAGCAGTTGGAGGAGTTTTCGGAAGACAACAAAACTGAGATGGGCAACGGTGCGAATGTAGGGGACACTACGAGCTTGAGGGTTTCGTTGTCGTGCGTTGAGCATGCAGGACCGTTGCAAAAAGCAACGAAGCAGCTGGAGGAGCCGAGGCGATCGACCGTGACGCATCAGGACGCCTCCACGCTGCTTGACAAGCCCATCAGCCGAAGCCCCCTATTCGTGGCCAGAACGAACCCAGCCTACGATAGTCAACTCAACCTGGACCATGCTCTTGTCGGTTGCCCCTCAATTTCGAACTTCAATGGACCCCACGCCGCGTTGGGAGTGAGGCCATTCGATTCAAGCTGCTGTTCCACAGTTGAATTGAGGAGTCTGTCCGACTCGCATCCGATTGCAAAAAAAAGTAGCTACATCATGGGGTATTCATCTGTGGATGGGGAAGGTACAAACAACGATGCACCCCACACACACGAAACCCAGAGAGAAAAAGAAGAGGACACAGACATACACATATCGCCAGCGTGGCAATATTGGGGTTGTATATGCTTGTTCGGGTTTGAAACTAATGTGTCTATGGAGAATTTGGTGAGGTCGTCCTGATCTGTGGATTTTCTCAGGTGGGAAAGCTCAATTGAGCTTGCAAGCTGTGAATGGGTCGGTCGAAGAGAGGCTAAATGATCTTGACGAAGTCCTTAAAGAAAAGGGGAACGAGATGTTTTCCATTTCAGACAAGTCCAAGCAGCCGAAGGCGGCGGAAATGTCGCAGTCGCAACATGAAGTGCAGGTGGAATTCTCACAGTAACAACTTGCCACTCCAGTGAGGGATTGAAGGACTCTAAAACAAACAAATCTCTATATATTTTTAGGTTTTTCAGATTTGTGTGTGGTTTGGAGGCATCGGTAGAAATTCAGGTCCATCATCTTGAGGTGCTCTTTGTCGCATGACAGGTAGAGCTCCTCCAGAAAGCCAACAAAGAACTGGTTATTGAAAAGTCTGCCCTGCAGCAAGAGCTGGCGTCATGCCAAGAGGAGGTAGCAAACCTGCGGAACGAAATTGAGACGCTCAGGTCGGGACCGAGTGCCAGGGTGGAGGGAAAGCAAATCAGTGAGAAAGTGATTTCTGGGACAGAATTTTTTGGAGGAAAGAGTGAGGAGGAGGAGGATGTGGAGGGTGATATTAAAGCAAATCACGGGATTGTGCTGAAGGGAAATTTCAAGGGTAGTGTAGTACGAGAACAGGTGAGCTTGTGGCGGCGGTTGCGGTTTTTTCTGAGTCACACGATTGAGTGTCGACGTTTGTTCAGGAGCAAAAGGTTCATTTAGATCGTACAGAAATCCTTGCAAAAAGATATTGTTCCTCGCAGAAGATAGGATGTGGGAGACTCTGGTGGACGAATGAAAAAGCCTTTGGTGTTGCTTAAGGAAAAAAGTACATTCGATCGTTCCTCACAATGTGTCAGTTTGTTTCGTTTCTATCAACAGAAACATATTTTGAGCCGGCAAGGTGACCTAAGTCGCTCGATGGATGGGGCAAAAGCCGTTGTTCAGCTGAAGAAAGCTGAAGAGGTGAGCCAAGTACTTTTCAACAGTGGTGGTGTTGTTCAATCAGCACAGAGGTGTTGCGCTCCATTTCGATGCAAGTGCATTGAAAAACTTATTCCATTATCGAATTCTTCCGATTTTTTTTCAGCCACGTTTCGTAGCTAGGATGAATAATGATTGATTACTCTCAAAAAAAGCAAAAGAAATCATTCGTTGAGCTTTGACTTTTGGAGAAGTATGGCAGTATCTATACCCCACTGTAGCCTATATCCCAGAGTTGAGGTACATTTTTTTCAACCTTTTGAATGCGCTCCAAGAGTAGAAATCTAAGGTTAAAAAGGAGGGGGAATCTAGTGTTGATAAAGCACTCGTGTTCCACAAGTGTTTCGCAGAAATCTGTCCATGCACTGTGTCCTTCAGATCAAATAAGAGCTTATGATTTTGTGTTAAATCATAGAATCGTCGAATAGAAAGGGTGCACATGTCACATGCCGCGTTTAAGGCGACGTTGTGAATACGAGAGCAGGGCTTGCTCAATTAACGCCGAGTTCCAAATTTTAGACAGGTCAGCTCGATGAGTATAC
This sequence comes from Bryopsis sp. KO-2023, assembly GCA_030272585.1. Taxonomy (NCBI): domain Eukaryota; kingdom Viridiplantae; phylum Chlorophyta; class Ulvophyceae; order Bryopsidales; family Bryopsidaceae; genus Bryopsis; species Bryopsis sp. KO-2023. Next base: position 2,690,407 of record BSYQ01000002.1, read on the forward strand.
ATACTCCTTCTAACACTTCCCTTGCAATTCTGTTCCAGACGGAAGTCGTTGTCGATCAGGGAGAGGAATTGAAAAACAAAGAGAAGAAATTATCTGAGCAGCTGGCCTCGAAAGAGGCAGCTCTGGATACAGAATGCAAGAAGTCATCGATCCTCAGTTCGACCGTGGAAAAACTGCAACGGGTAGGGCATATTGTCAGCGAAAAAAGCAACACACAAGGAGCGATTCTCCCTTTTGAGATACAACGTGACCGAGGTCCGGACCGCTGGGTGGAAATATCACAGCACAGTAGCAAGAAAAAACATATTCTTCCGAATTCAATCGAGTTTTTTTCAATTGGAAATACTCATGTCGTGACGTCTTGTTGGATTGGGTATCCACATCCTCTGGGTTTTTTCCTGTTTTGAAGGAAATCGCATCCATAGAGCTGGTGGTCCATCGATTGGAGGACAGGGTGACAGCATCGCAAGCCGAAGTCTTGCGTTTGAATGAGTTGTTGGGGACTGAGAGGGGGAGGTACAGCGCCCCAGATCGATCAGCATGGGAGGAGGAACCAAATCGTTCTGGAGATTTCTCAAAGGGTGGTTTTGAAATCAACCCCTTTTGCATCTACAGCAATGAAGCTTTCACAAACGATGTTGATTATGAGCAGAGAGCAACTCAAATCGGCCTTCAACAGGTTTAGATCACTGTGGTTTTGAAATGGAGAAAAAGAGAGCTTTTTTTCTATGCACCGCGGCTTGCAACACTATCTTCTTTTCGGAGAGAAATTTTGATGAAGCATAGAAAAAGGGATTTTCCTCTGTGAAGGAACGATTCGGCATACAATTCTGTGTCTGTCATAGGAGTCCTCCGCTTCAGAGAGAGATCGGTTGGAATCCCAGGGTTTGGATGCTTTCCAAAAACGACTGGAGAATGCTGAGACAAAAGAATTGGAAATTAAGTGCACTGCAAATGCCGTTGGAGAGAAGCACTGCCAGGTGAGGGGGTTTTTAATATGTAATCCTGCTATTTTACTTCACTGGTCAGAGAAAAAAATGAACACGCGTTTTGATCAAGTTCAATGAATCATTTACTTATTTCGTCAGGTGTTGGGCAGGTTATTTCCGATCAAGTGAAAATACAAGTGAAAGAGCTCTTGTCGAAAGGAAATTTCTTCTGCTTTTGTTGATACCTTGAACACTGTTTTCGCTGCACGAATGAGTGCCGGGGCTGTTTCTGACCAAAACTAGACTTGGTCATTTGAAGCCTGGAAAGGTGTTTCCGTTGTTACAGCTTGTGGCTATGCAGGAGGAGGCGCGCTCAATGAAGATGGAGACAGACAAAGAGGTCCAAACACTCCAGGCACCCGCTCGAGTAGTCCTCAGCGGGGAGAACTGCCGAACCTCGTCGATGTACAGAGAATCAAAGTCGCCAACTCCTCAACTTACAGCAGTCACAGTTCATGACCTTCCAGGGTCCGTCTTCCCGGCATACTCATTTGCAGTCAATCCTGGACAGGATGTGGCTCTACCCACTGCTCCACCCACAAATTTTGGCGAGCGTGGGTCAACCACAAATGATAAATCTGTCAAGGAATCGCTTGCAGAGCGTCAGGCCGAGAGAGACAGAAATGCGACTCTCCTCAAGCTGGGTGGGCACCCCTTATCCTTGGAAACGCTCGGCAAAGAAAAGCAATTGCTCGGCCAGGACACCCACGTGCTCAACTTTCCGAAAAAGCTCAGAGATAATGAAAGGAGGCAGGTGTTGGGTGACAAATCCAATAACATCCTGGAGTCCGAAACTGCTGAGCTGAGGAGGGAGAGCAGGTGGGGGAAAGTGGACAGGGCTTCCCGAACAAACGTGGTGGTCTTGGGTTTCAAGAAGGGAACTTTGTCGAATGACAGCCCCCATGGTGAAGGTCCTGACAAGATAAGTGGACTTCGGGCTGGAGGATATGACAAAAATCAAACAGAGCAGCCCAAATAGTCACACTCCAACCTCATTGTTCAGTTTGTTTCAAGGTTGGGGGGGATGGATGACCAGCCCATGAGAAACACTCACTATATCTTTTACACTTTGAATTTTTGGCGGATTGATGAACAAAGGAGGAAAGGAAAATGGAAAAATTGTACACTGTGTTGTAGAGAAAGAGTCTGGGGTGCGTGGATCATTTTGGAATGGTTGTTTTGCGGGCTACCTGATCGATCAGGAACCAAAAAATTTAGTTTAAGTTTGGTTGTGAAATACTCAAAGCCATACAGATCATGGGGCGAATTTTTTCCCAACTGGTGTCGGTGTGAGGGAGATGTTTGGTTCGCTGCTGGTGTCCATCGTGAAACGTTCCAGAAGTCGCACAGAGTGTGGGTGCTTATATATACTAACACCATACAGTGTAGAAGTTTTTCTTCATTGAGAGAAAAAAAACAAACAAAGTGAACGCTTGCTAAGCGTCGAAAGCATGGATTGGTTTTCCCAACTAACCATGACTGGTCTCCTCTCGACACCACCTTTTTGGGACAGAAATCCAAGAGAGATCAGACTCGTCTACGCATGTGATTTAGAAGAGAGATTGTTGGAGCTTCTGGTGGGAAGCTTTTAAAACCGCTAAGATCCCGTTGATTTACGCCCCCTAAAAAAAGGAAAAGCTGTTATCTGAGAAATTTAAAATAATTGCGAAAATAGTTTTACTGATGACGGTTAAACAGCTTTTTTTGTGAGGTCAACGAGTATAATGTTGTCAGACATGCTGGCCCTGGTTTAAATAGCGTGCGAAGAAAAAACTGGTCTCGTGGTACGGTCGACTGCTTTTGGAAGTACCTGTTCGTACCACGAAAGCTACACAATCAGGAGGTCCTGGAAACGTGGAAAACAAAGGTGGTCAAAATTTGGACGCGCTTCACCAAACGCCTAGAATATCAAATCCGACGTGCGACTCAGTTTCTTCTTCGTACCCCTCTCCCCACCGGCAGGAGCCCAGAGACGTTAATGATGGGGAGGTTCGTCAACGCTCTCTCGTTTCTCCTTGTGTTCACGGCCACAGTGGAGCTCGTGACGTCACAGGAAAGCACGGTCGTCAGGACGACCAAAGAGTTTAGCAAGGCGCTGTATGACACACGCATCGACGTGATATATCTCCAGCACCCTCTCACCGTGTCTGGCGAAGAGTGGGGATTCGTGAGGCCGGATATCAAAAGACGGGTAACGCGAACGAAGATATTTCGAAGGAGATATGCACATTCACCCCCGAAAAGAAAAAAGAAAAAGAAAGAAAAGTCGCCTGAAAAACTCCAATCTAAAGAAGTTGTTTTGATCGTTTAAAAAAAAATAAAAAAAATAGCGCTTTTCTTGGGCAGGTTGAGATTAGACCGTTGGAGCACACAGAAGACTTCGTTCTGGATCTAGGCGGAGGCTTCGATCTAGCTTTTGTGAGCGGCCCGTCTGGGGAATTGCATTTCCATGACCTCCAGCTTCATGGAATATATCGCCTGGCTCTTGGGGGTTCTGGAAGCGTTGGCATCATGAATCTGTTCCGTGTGAATGCTCCCCAATCGATCCATATTCACAACTCCATCTGCTGCTTTCTCCCCGAAGTGTGTACTTCTATTTCTGATGATTTGAGGATGATCGTGCCATCGTCGAGGGCAGCTCTCAGCGCACTCGGTTTGGATTCCTGCCAATTTCCAGATGTGGAACCGCCCTTCCACACATACAAGTATCACGAAGGGTGTGTGCTTCCCCAAGAGTGGGATTCCAGCAAGATCACAGGGGGCATTCATTTTCACAACACCTCTTTTTCGTGCTCCGAAAAGTGCAAGATAAACGCTCACCTTCTGGATATTCCAGTCGTGCAAGTCTCCACGGTAAGAAAGCATCAAAACGTTTGACCACGCAGCATGATTGCCAGCCATGATTTTTGAAGTTCTCATTGCGTGTGTGTCAAATGGGTTTTCGTTTACAGAAATGTTCATACAGACCCAAATCTGTCCGCGACTCTTTGCTTTTCACATACAGCCGCAAAATCTAATTTCTGAAAAGGAAAAGGAAGAACCTATCGACCCCATGGTCGACAAGTAAGGTCCCACATCTGCTTCACTCCTAGTAAAAAACTGCGTGTGTGTGTGTGTGTGCAGTCCGACAGTCGCCAGCTTGTGGCGGCTATTGGCGGTATGATTTCCGATCCTAAAATCCTTGAGATACGTTTGCTCGGTAAATTGGTAGTTTACGAATATCAGTGGTCCAGCCCCATCAGGATTGTGGCGAGAAGAGGGACAAGAATGTCGATCGATGGGCGCTTGGAAGATGGGAGTCATGCTCCCCTTGCGTTCCTTACAAATCACGTGTTGATCAAGGCACTGGGGGAAATTACGCTCCAGCTGACGAACCTCGAATTGGAGTTGGAGAGCTTCAAACCAGGCTTCTTCTCAAAAACGGACTGGAATTTTCAGTTCTGTGATGGTGAAGATTACTTTTACAAGGTGATCGATCGTAGTTTGAGCTGTGGTTCACAAGATTTCTTTTTCCCTTCTCGAAAGCTGTTGAAAATGGAACTTTACTTTGCTGTAGTGGCCGCTGTATCTTCCCTACCCGTTCGCCTTCCAAGACTCGCTGGTTCAAATAGCCAACGTGTCCATAGTGTATCGAACATGTCCCTCCAACCTCGACTTCGACAAATTCATCGCTTCGCTGGAAGATTTCAAGCAACACTTCGTCAAGAGGGACTACGGAAATCTCACCATCGCCCCCCCTTCGCTCTCGATCAACAAACTCGAGGTAGCCGGCATATTCTTCGATCAGTTCGACGTCAGCCTTCCAGCTTTCTTGGGAGATGGAGCTTCGTGGTCGCCTGTTATTTTGAACCATTTGGAGTTGCACAACGTCACCGTTGTTTGCGAATCTTTTGGTGAACCAGTGGGTGAGATCCCCCGCTGCTTTGGGGGCGAGGGGAGCTTCAACGGCAGCGAGGGGAAGAAGACTACGAACAAAACGGGCAATGCAGCCCCAATGGTCCCGTTTCTGAACTTGTGGGGAGTTCTTGCCCTGGCGACAGTGGTCTTTGTGGAATTCTGGCTGTAAAGTGAGGAAGACGGAACTTTGGCTTTTGTTCAAGACATGATTCTTTCGGATCATTCCACACAAGAACATTTTTGGTTGGTGTGATGTTTTCTTTTTGTACTTTCCTCCAGTGTGAGCCAAGGTCAACAAGGGGAAACCATAAAAAGTTTCACTACATTGTGTGAGTTCCAGTGCTGGTTGAAACTTTGAAAGACCAGAGCGTTATCTCTGACATCACTAAGGTAATAATTAAAGAAAACAACTCCTGATAGGTGTACACCTTCCTGATGTAGGATGCTCAAATCCCTCTCTCACCGAAAAAACATTAATTTGCTTGTTGCAAGGTTTCAACAGCACCATACACGCAAACCATGCATAAAGTTTCCTTCAGCCAAGATCAATTTTTTTCACTCTGTAGAATAGTGGGAAAGAAAATCCCACACCAAGATTTTCCCATGGCCGCCTCACAACAGTGAGCTCGTTTCGGTAGAAACTACTCATAAAGCCACCTCCCACATTGAGCGTGTTGATGCAACAGCCCTCGGCAATATCGCGAATCACCACGTCGAGTGGATTTTTTCCACTCGCCAAAAACCGTCGACTGGGAACGACGAGGGGTGGTCAGGAAAGAAAAAGATCCTTTACTGTAAGGAGATTTTCTCCCGCTTAGTAATCCCCACATAAATATCAGACACAAAGAAAGTCCTTTCACCAGGTTGCACTGTGGCAAACTCCTGAAAGCAACTGAACAAGCCCAGGAAAATCGACAAACACGTTGTGCATACACAAGGTAGCCAAGCCACAGTCTTTTTTTTGCATCTCTTTCGCACTCCTCCGCAGGCAACTTGCCAAACTGACAGGGAGGTTTTGACACTACGTGCAGGATGAGCGCAACCGAGAAAGAGAAACGTCTGGAGGTAGAAAACGCCGCTCTCCGTGCTCGTATCAGTGAGCAGGAGGTCATGGTGCGGGGGCTGTTCAGCCACATAAGCGAACTCCAGGGAAAACTGGCCAAGAGTGGTGATGAAAGGGACAAGGCCGCTGGGAAGAAACGGAAATTAGAGTCGGAGGACGTCAAAGAGCGCCTGTGCGCAATGGACCGGAAACTGGAGGAGGAGAGGGCGCGTCTGAAAGATTTTATGCAAGCCGTTTAGGAGAAAGATGAGAAGATAAAGGCGTTGGAAGCAAAGCTTAATGACCAGAAAGACTTGCAGAATCAGATGGTCTCCGCCAAAGAATTTGACAGCAACAGCCAAACCAGCAGAAAGCTCATCAAAGAAAAAATTCTGCACCGTCTGTGGGAACATATCATGGTGCAGGAAGATAGCCAGGTCTTTAACAATTGTGTGCTATGCTAGATGCGGACAAGAGCTTACTTGATAATTATGGAAGGACACCACTGGCCCTTGTTGAAAACTATTCTCCGCCTGAAGCGACGAAGGGAGAGTTGAAGGTGCTCCTTCAGTAAGGTTCGTTTTTCTCAGCAATATGTTTTTTCCTTTCCAATCACTGTTAATTTTGAAAACGGTTTTCCTGGAGCCCACGCTTTACAAACGAAAGTGGTCCAGAAATTGCAAAACTGAACATGTAAGATTAGTTTTGAAAGAGGTCATATTTATAATGATCATACAGAATTAGGATTTAACAACCCCCTTTGTTGTTTCAAGGAGGGATGGGATGAGTTCATTTCGCTTGACCACCAACCCACCAGGATGATAAAGCATGATCCCCAAAAATCAAGTCGGTTTTTTAAGGTCTTATGGTTGGGGGCAGTCCAACAAGGAAGGCTCGGAGCATTCTTTCTCTTTTCTTTGATATCACACATGTTCAGTCGATGACAGTTAGTTACTTACTGCTTATAAGCAGTACATGTTTCTCACTCTTGTTTGAAATGCGGGAAAACGTATGGAATGGGGTCCAGGAGGGGGGCAGTGCTACTCACTCTTCCGAAAAAGGGATGGCTGAGGGTGTTTAATCAAAACAAAATTCTCAACTTGATACATTTGATGTTTGTGCTGACCCCATCTTCACCATGGCACTGCTATCCCAACAGTGGAATCTCAATGGCTGCAAAATACCCCAAAATGTTGGTTTTTGTTTCCTCATTCTGGTGCTTTCTTGTACTGTTCTTTTCCTTGTGTGGGAGAGCTTCCCCTTTAAACAAGCAAGTCCAGACATGCATCCCACAAACCTTTTCATCTTCTTCATAACCAATGCGATAAAAACATTGTTTCTTCCATTTGGACAATTTTGCTGTAGGAAAGTGAAACTTCGTTCTAAAGGTGTACATCTGCAAATAGAAAGCTGATTGCCCATCCAAAAAACAATGACTGTTGCAAGACTTCCACAACACAAAATCACACACAAATTTGCATAAACAATCGTTGAAAAAGGTTTCCTACACCAAAGGTCAACACTTGTTAGTCTTCAAGGCAAGAGTGGGCACAGAAGTCCCACACCAGGATTTTCCCGTCGCACCGCACAACAGTCAGCCTGCCCTCTGTCAAGAAAAGACCTATGAGTTTACCCCCTACATGAAACGTGCGAAGGAAACGATCCTCCTCGACAAGACCGGAAACCACCACTTCCATCGAGTTTCTCGTACCCTGCGCAAACTTGCTTTCGTTGAGCGCTACAAGAAACCACCTTGGGTTATTGTCCACAACTCGCACAGACTCGAAGGTCTCCAAATCCCATATCCGGATGGTATCGTCCACAGAGCCACTAACAAACATCTTGTCATTGGCATCAACACGCAAGATAGGACGAGAGTGTCCCTCGAGTGCCACCACGCGGGTGCAGGAGGCCAAGCTCCACACTTCCAGATGCCCAACCCTCAATCCACATATCAACAAACCCACTCCCTTGGCAAATGCGGCACATAAAATGTCCTCTTGCACCGGGCCACCCTCATTCAAAACCTTCACACGAGTCCAACCCATCTTGCTCCACAAATCCAGGCACCCAAACGTACCACCAAAGGCCACGTGGTCTCCGACATCCACGATCGCATGAACCTCGAAACGAAGGCTAATGGCCGCGATCTGTCTCAATTCAGGCATTTCCAGGACCGCCACCATTCGCGTGTCACTCTCGCACAGGAACATTCCATTGATCAAACACACAGCCGAACTCCCCATGTTGGCTCGGTCCCTAGTCAAGACGTCGCCTTTCTCAGCGTTCACAGAAAAAATCTTTTCATCCCCAACTATCGCAATCATCTCGCCCCGCATAGCGTAACTTTCGATCCACCGATTCTTGAGGAGCTCGATACATTTCGGCACAACGGTGCCACATCGCCAGGATCTCTCGAGGCCGATTTTCTTAGCGAAAGGGCCTTCCTTGGTGACTTCGTTCCAAGCCTTAGCGACACAGGAGCACCTGGCCAAAGCCCTCGGGCAAAGCCCCTCGAAGACTCGACCAACCACGCCACTAGGGAGCTCCCACTCAACACTCACGTAATCGCTCATTCGTTCAAACGCGGCACAAAGAAAACCCCTTTGTACCCAAGTTGTATCTCGCCTAGGCCTCGTGGTTTCGGTGGTTTCAGCGAAGAAAAAAAAAATGCGGGAGAATCGAACGGGCCTGTTACGAACGCGCACCAGAAAACGTACTCTATGGCACTATTTGCGGAAATAAAAGAAAGCAGGGGTTTTCGGTTTTCCAGGATGAAAAAACAGTGAATATAGTGATGTCCTTGTTGAATTCACAGTGTTGAATTCATGGGGGGGTTATCAAACACTAACGATAGTCACTTGGAAAACTGGCAAGGGAACGTCTACAGAACGTTCACTGGGTTTTCTGCTTGCGCCTGAACGGGACCGTGTCGAACAAACAAACAAACGCACGAAAAAAGAATGGAAGCGGTGGGTCTCTCGTTGCTTTCGTGTTGCCATCGCTTACCCTATTTTTGAGGGTTTGTCTTTGCCTTTGTCTTTCTGGAGTCGCTTTTGGCTTATGAAAACGGGTCGGCGACCGGCGGTCGGTTTCGACGTGCGCCACCTGGGAATAGGCCAGCAGCAAATTTCGCGCCAAAGCCGGTCGATGGGGTCGTTCACTCTTTTTCTCTATCTTTCGGAAGGATGCGGTTGGCCGATGCCTCGCTGTTTTTTCCAAGACGACCTCCTTTGCTTGCCGCCGTGTAGCTTCGTTGGGGCAGGTGGTTTTTGAGAATGCTGTCAAGCAGTGCATGCATGTTTATTTGGTCACGAATGTTTTTTTTCAGGAAAACACGATGTCGACCCAGACTTCCCCTCACTCCATTCTTTGGGGTTGGGTAGACGAAGAAAAATCAGTGGACGAGGGGCTCGACGAAGGCGAGGTTTTGAAAGGTATAGCGAGCCCCTCGTCTACTGATGATTCTGAAACGTCGTGCGACGGAAATAGGGATGTCCCCGCTGGAACCTGTTTTTCCGACAGCGAGCTCGATGATATCCTGTTATGCGAGTCCGTCACCAGTGCGAGGCGGTTGACACCTGCTTGGATCCCCTGTTGGACTTCTCCTCACTCATGGCCATGGAGCATGGTGTTGTGAGACGCGACCGGTCTGTGCAGCCCTCCCAGGAGCTCTCGCGGACCCCATCTGTTGCCAGCCAATCTCCTGTGTTGACGCCTTCTTCTGTACTGAGGGAAGAAAACGAGCGCCTCCACAAGCAGCTGGAAGAATCCCTCAAGGAAAACAGGAGGCTGAATGAGATTGTGGAGGGTCTACAGGTGAGAGAATTTGAGAAACAGTGGGATGTCCTGGATGATTGCTTTCAAAATCTATGATTTGACCATCTATCATACCAAATTCTGTTGTTCTTTTTCTCCAGAGGAGTTTGGCTCAGTCCGAGGAGAGGTGGGCTGATTCAGAGCGTGCCGCCATGACTGCGATGTTCGAGAATAGGAGGCTGTTGTGCCTGCTGGAGGAGCACAATACACAGGTGGAAGAATCGATTCCAGTATCGGGAGGTAGAGAACAGATAAGGGCTGGTGTGTCCGATATGGGTGGAAATGGCGAAATCGCATTGGAGGATGGTCTGGAGGGGCTGGCAGAGGGGGCTGGGGTCAGAAAGATGAAGAGTGAGAAGAGCAGTCGGTCTGCTAGCCCGATTCTGCAAGATCCGGAGAATTCCGGGGGGGATCAGGAGTTGGGAGAGGTGGAAGTGAGGGTCCCAAGGGATGGCAGGGGGAGGAAAAGATGGTTGCAAGGGATATTGATTGGGGCTGTGGGATTGTCATTTCTTGCCAAGAGGGCAATCTGTGCCGGCACTAAGCGGTGATGCGTCACCATTGTATTTTTATATCTGTGTGGTTTGGTGGAGTGGAAGCCTTCCACTGGAAGGGGGGAAAGGGGGAAGGAAGGGAGTTGGGAGGGGTTTGGGAGATTTTTGAGGCCTGTTTTAGGTAGCAGGGTCAAAAGAAAAACTGTAGACCGAAAAAAGTAAAAGAAAAACAAAATCAGAGGGGTAGGTGGGGCAAATTGCAGGCTGAGGAAAAAGTAAAAAGTAAAAAAAAACCATACCAAAACAAAGTGGGTGGGAGCGCTGTTGGAATAGAACATTCTGATCCAACCAAAAACATATGACAATTTTGAATTCCAAAGCAAACAAGAAAAAAGGGACAAATGCACAGAACTGTGCTGCTGAAGCTTTCAGCGACATGAAAAACCTGCAGCGGAGGAAGCAAAGGAACGATTGCACCGATAGAGCTGGAACATTGATATGATGTCTATTTTTGAGGTGAGTGCAAAATAATATGGGTTTTCGTTTTGGGGTTCTATGCAGCAACTGTGCGTCTCGAAATTGATGGGCTGTGGGCATCTGAGATCCACATCTTTTCCCTCTCTTTTATTCTCTTTTTTTTTTTTTTCCCTGGCAGAATAATGCTGAGGGAAAAATGAACATCAGTTGCTGGTGATAGACCTCTTCATGTGAGCAGCCCTTTCTTCGGCCATCCATTCACAGACTGCTCCCCCCAAGAAATTCCTTTCAAGCCCAGCCGCTCCAGTAGGGAGATTGCCCCTGAATGTTGTGAATGCTATTCAGCAATTTGGGTGTTGTGGGTATTGTTTCTCATCGATTTTTTTTGAAAATGCCTACAAAATGTTCGCGGTTTGAAAAGGTTCATACAAGGAGAGCAACCTTATTATGATGTAATCATTGACAACATGATCATAGAAAAAGGGAAAAGGCACTTTAAGAATGTGACTTCATGTTTGCTTGCAGTGGGGTCCTCACAGAACTCCCATCTGCTGTTTTAATTGTGAGGTGATCAGGTTGGTTTATGGCCTTCATTCTCAATTAATTAATGTGAATCAAAAAATGTAGACATGATCCAAACAAACAAGCAATTAAAGTAAGGGGTCTTCTCTCTGGAAGATGAACAAAATATCACCCGAAATCAATGTATGGTTACAAAAAATTCGAATTTTCCTTCCTGAGGAAACAGAAATGAGCGATAATTTCCCCCGAAAAAACAAAAAAAATGCACACCTTGACCCAAATCCCCAAGTGTGGAAAGAAAGGGAACAAAATTGATGGAAAAATCGAAACGATCCACCTTGAAAAAAAAAATATGCTGAAAAAAAAATTGGAAATCTGTGCATGTTAACTTCATCGATCGATCGATTAAAATGAAAAAAACAAACAAGCAATTCTGAAACTAGAACAGCGCCTTTCTGACGCCACTCAATTCGACTCCTTTCGACCTTTGGGCTGCTTGCCCCCATCATCATCATTATCAGAGAGGGGCGGCGCGGTTTCCTGAGCCTCATATCTCGCAATCCATAGCCCCACGATGTAAGCATCGATAAACAGCTGCGAGATATGTGCAATCACGCAAGGAATCGTGATCAACCCTGAATCCCCCACCTCGCTCTCTTTCAAAAACGAAATAACAGTCACCGTAACCGGCAGCGTTTTCTGACTCGCCATGATGAGTACCGCTTTCCGCTCCCTGTCGCTCAACCGCAGGATGCCCGCCCCTGCGAAATTGAACGCCAAAAACACAAGGTGCATGGCGATTGCACCCGCGAGCGCTTCGAGAATGTTCACGACGCTCTGTTTCATGATGCCGTCCTGTGAACGGCTGAGCGTTTGCCACACGATGCAAACGAGCGACACGCTGCTGGTCAGACTGAGAAGCGTCTTGTACCTCGTGACGAACCGCTGCACAGTCACGTGGGTTTCCCGCACCCCCTTCCCGATCAACAGAGGGACGAGTATAGTGCATGCCAATTTCACCACCAAGCGGGTGGCGTCGATGTCGATGCTGCTGCCGCCACCCACCACGACGGATATCGCGAAAGGGGTGGTGAGGATGCCCAGCATGTTGGTGCAAACCGTCAGCATCAAGGCAAGCGCTCCGTTCCCGTAGGCTTGCACCACCAGGGTGACCCCTGATGTGAGCGTGGTGGGGACGGCGGCGAAAATTGCTAGCCCAGTCGCGAATTCGGGGGTGCTGAAGGGGATTTTGACCAAGGCGAAGCCTAAGCAAGGGGTTATTATGAGGATGGTGATGGCTCCGTACAGGAACCCGACGTAAGCTTTGAGGGCAGCCATTATGTTGGTGGTTTTGAGCGTCAGCCCAGAGATGATGAAGATAGTGCACACGTTTATGTTTTGAATGAGTCGATAGTCGCCCAGCTGGAAAAAAAGGGATGAAAAAACGCAGTTAGCGTTTTAATATCCCTCTCGGGATGAATTGCGAAAGCTATAAATACGCCATGGGGGATGCCGCCAGTGGGATTTTAATTTTGCAACAGTTTAAGTCCGACTGGTTCACCCACTGATGAGATCAGAAGTATTGCTTGAAATCAATCTTGTTTCCAATCAAATCAGCTGTCCATTCAATTTTTTTTTTTTTTTTTTGGGGGGGGGCAAAGCTTGTTTTTCGTAGCAATCAATCAACTTCTTTTATAATTTTTCTTTTAATTTACGATAAAAGAAACTCTGAAGGGGGGGAGGGGTCAGGCAGGCAGACAAAATCATACCCAGAACCTAAAATTAAACAGTAAAATATAATTCTGTGAAGGAGAGTGTAATTCTTCGGTGTAATTCTTTTGAAAAGGAGAAAAAATCTGAATATTGGGTTTCAATAAATGAACCCAGAAACATGTCTTCCTGAATTTCTATATGTGTCTTAAAAGTCCGCAACAAAAATAAATATAACTATGTATAGATTTCCAGTTGTTGTTTATTCTTTTCTTTTTTTTCGGACAACACTTGAATTTCTTTTTTAGTGGTACACTGATGGCCCAGATGTATGTGGTCAGAATATGCATTTCCCCCCCCCCCAACCCCCCCCAAAAAAAGTTGGAAAAACTTCAGCATATCACCTGCCATTCAGAAATTGCTTCTCCTGGATACGGCCACAGCATTGCCCAAACCAAAGCTACAAAAAATCCTTCATAGTAACACCCAAAAAAGAAAGCCAGGTCAGAGAACAATCCAACTTGTCAGTTTTTGTTTTTTTTTGTGTACTATTTCTAGTCATTTTCAATTTTTGATTGTTTGTTTTTTTATTTATAATTCATTTGTTCATGAATATTTTGATTTATTTGCATTTTTTATTTCCACCAGGCCCCATTGATGCTCATACTTATCATAACAATGACAATTATCATTGTCTCTAACTAGACACCCCTGGCATCAATATGAGCATCGGTTGAAACCATCTTTCAAGAATGTATGTTGATCATATGTAGTCAGACAGGGACAGTAGAAATACGATTAAAAAGTGAGTGAAATTTGACCATTAACCGTGGGGAAAACGGGCAATTTTTCTCTGGAAGTGCTGGGCTGCAATTCATTTGGTTTTCAATGTGAAACATTGAATATGATTCCGAACAAAAAAAAAAAAACTGACCAAATTCCCCCATGCCAGGCCAAGGCCTATAGCACTTGGGAAAACAGCGTTACATGAATGCTGTTCGTTTCCTGAAATCTCACCCAAAGGCAAGAAATGCTGCAGCACCGTCTTTTTTGTCCAAGCCCTGAGTAAAAACGAAATCCAGAAACCAAATCAAGATTTCCCCTGAGATTTGCCTAAGAATTTGTTCACTACAATTCATTGCTTGTATTAATAATAACATTTTTCTTAATTTCTTGAAGATTATTTCTTAGGGGAGGAAGCTGGAAACATCAACACAAACTAAACACTGCTAGCATTTGTTCAAGGGCTCCATTACTGATCGAGTCTTTCCATGGTGTGAGGAAAAACCACCCAGAAGCAGAAGGAGCACCCTGCCAACTCTTCGTGACACCACTCGGCAGCGCTGGGTTGAACTAAGACACCACTGCTTGGCATATCCCCGAAAACTCACCCCCAGTTCCGCAATTTGGAGTCTGGAGAAGCAGCATCCCCACTTTGATCCAGCAACGGGACCTGCATCGCTTCCTCGACATTGTCCGCCTCCGTTCCACTCATCGCTTTTCCCCCGCGAAAGACAGGAAGGGGCTCAGGTCCTTCTCTCGTCAAACGCTGTGGCGGGGAAGGCCTTCCTTACGAGCAAGTCTGGTTGCGTTTTTGATATCGCAAAAACTGGCAGGGTTTTGCACGGATATTAGTAATCACTTATTACACTGCGAAATCACCCTCCTCCAACATGACAACACCAAAAATCGTGCAAAAATCTTGTAAAAATCGCCCCTCGGGTCATGCTGCGATTGCAAATGATACTTTCAACGATTACGCGACATCTAACAATGTTTGTGCGGCGCTTGGATACATATTCTTGCGGCTCAGTGTTAAACACGCGTTTTTGTTTTGAAAAGAACGACAGATCGGCATCAAAACACTTGATTGAATGCGACGGCTTAACCCGAACACAAGACGTCTTTGTTGACGTCGACATCAATGCCAACCCAACGACAACCCAACCCCACCTAAAACCAGCCTCGGCTGGGTTATACGGGGTTTCGGTTTTTATGTTTTTTTCTGTCTTTGTGAGAAAATAAATGGGTTTACAGACTTTTCATCGTTATTGGTGCCGATCTGCTCAGGAATGAGGGGAGAACAAAATCTCCCCTCAGATTTTGGAGTCCAGGAGACGATTGTCGCCACCAGTTCAATTTTGATTTTTTGTATATGCTCCTGTAATATGACCAGTTCGATGATCTTTTTTTTTATATGCTCCTGGAATACTTGTTTTGGTTGTATAAAGAACAGTATATGCAACAGTATATGAGAAAGCTAGTTCATTTTTGTTTTTTGGAGGCATGTTTTCAGGGAAGAGAGGGCTTTGTTTGGAAGGTCCCTTCCTCTGCTCACCTAGCTTTGACTTTGAAGCTCGTTTTTTAACACGATATCAGGGACAAAACTTACAATAGCTGAACATCTGGATAATTACAGGGATGATGTATTTGTAACGCAGTTCTGAGCAACTTTTTCTTTTTGATCTTTGTTTCAATCAGTTGAGCGCAATTTTCTCATCAACAGGAGACAAATAAAAAGAAATTCTTTTTTTTGGGGGTGGGGGGGCATGCCCAGGGGGGCTGTGTACATGTTGGCACCTTCTTCCATTCTCATCTCCAGGCCGGACTGAGTTTTACTTTCGTTTTTTGGACTGATAAATCCATCCTCGAAAGAGATGAGTTTTGCTCAGTGGATGCCTAGTTCCTTGAGCATCTCCTCACTTTCTAGCGGAAAATTTTGCGACGGCGATGCTACAGTGTTTCTGTAGTTTGTATGTCTGTTTTCTGCGGCGGTGCACAAGTGGCGGCGGCACAAGTGGCGGCGGCACAGGATGACGGGGGCCAATTTTCTCAGCAATATATCTAACCTGACAACCAAAGAAAAAATTTTCTTGTTGCCCCTGCCGACAAAACGTGTTACAACCGCAACGAAATTAAAAACTACCTTCACGACATCGTGTCTGCACCACTGAGAGAAAAAACCTCTTTAGCGGCAGAGGTCTTAATTGTTCATGCATCCAAGTGGAAACATCGATGTTAAACAGCGATATCGCTGATGATCGTATTTCATGAAAGCAACACAAGCTGTTTGGGTCTGGTTAGAACGAGCCTTGCATCAACCGCCGATCGATGCTGTGAACTCCGAGAGTGATCTCTGGCCTTTTTTTTTCATTGAAGGAACAATGCACCAGACCGAAGCAGGGGATTCATCATTTGCACACAATCAGGGAAACCATTCTCGTCATTTTTTACTGTGACTTTGGGAGGGTATGTTTTCCCCCAGATTCGGCAGAGAAACGGGCCAGATTCTCTTTTGTCCATTAGAGAATTGGACAAAAGGAGAATGTGTGTCCACGTGGCCTAATGGAGAAGGCGTCTGCCTCCGGAGCAGAAGATTGCAGGTTCGAGTCCTGCCGTGGATGCCTTTCGTTGCATTGCTCTAATTTTCAACAAAATGTGGAAAGACCAGCTGGCTTTGGATCAGTAAAACACGGACCCACGACTCTCTTTGAGTGGTACTTCATCTTAAAGTATTCTTGGTAGATTCTGTACGCTGGATTTACTATTTTTGGTTTCAATGGAGCCCCTGGCTTCTGTGTGTGTAATATTGAATATTGATTCGTTGATTGAGTCTCGAAGAGACTGAAGGCTTTATTACTCAAGTCCGTATTTACAAACAACAATTGTCATTCGAAAAGAACAATAGAGGGATCAGAGGCCTGGTCAATGACTAATGGTACATCCGCACAGGGCAACTGGTCTCGACTGTAGCCTCAACTGTTCTTTTTGATACTTTGCATATCCTGAGTTTAAAATCGTGAACTCTGGAGTTCCAGAACTTAGGGTTCCAAACCATGACGTGTTCCACCATCCTGAATTCAGGTAAAGGGACTTTCCACACGCTTTTTCTTTTCGGTTTATCAAGTATCATGCTTTTTTTTTGGGCGTGTTGCGTTGCAAAATGGGAGAGTGGATACACACTTTGGATTGTTCTGGATATGCCTTGTTTAAACTGTTTAAAGTAGCAACTATGGATTTCAGCGCTTCGGGAGTTGAACCCGAAGTAAGCCACATCGCTGCTTGTCTGTCATGGGTGCACGATCACAGCGGCAGTGCAAGACTGCAACCATGCCGTGCAGGGCAAATGCAAGCATCTGTTACCCCCGCACCCCATAAAAAATCAATTTAATCGTCAAGGGATCTAATAGATCCCATATCAGCGATTAAACTGATAAGAACAGATACTACACTTGATCTTAGCCAAAAGGCCGAGAAAGGTATGATTTTGAAAGAAAAGGCATCTGTGTTGGTGGCAAAAAACCCTTGCTCTCCAACATATTTTGCGTGTTGGAAAAAAGCGCTTGAGAACGACCCTGGTGGACGGTGCAAACGCCTGTGCCTCTGCACGAGGTTCCTTTGCCGAGGACGTCTGTGGGGTTCTCCAAGAAGGGTTTCTTTCGATCGATCGATCCATCTATACCAGTGGTTGAAACTCTCAACTGGTCACGTGATACCGCCGTCACTGGGGCTCCAGTCACTTCGGCATGGTGGTACTGGTGGAGTTTTTTCTTGGAACAACGTTCCACTCTGTGTACCTCGTTATCAGGCACGCAGAGTGTGTTGGAGCTTCACAGAACTGACATTTGAATTTGTCGTCTACACTCGAACTCCATCCAAAAGTCTGAAAATGGCGTGCGTTGAACTGACACAAGAGAATGTCGAGCAGGGTAGGGCCTGTTTATCACCCAAGCGGGGACTGTTGAGCGTGGATCGAAGGTGTATATCATTGGTCCAGTGCTCAGCGTTGATGGTATATCCTCTCCAAGGGGTGGGTCTGTTCTGGCCGCCTACCTTGGTGGAAGGACAATGCACCAGAGCGAAGGACAGGATTCACCATTGGTACACATTCAGAGAGACCGTTCAATTTTTGTCGTTTGATGGGTTCTGTTGGCACTTCTTGATCATTTTCCCTTCATTCTTGTCTTTTTTTGCACCTTCAGTTACTTCCACATGAATATTAAGTGATGCAAAGACTGGGGCGCCGAACCGTTCCATCTAAATTGGGTGGACCTTTCTGGCTGATGGTGCGTTGTTTGTTGCCCACCAGCACTGCAGGCATTAACCCCGTTATTGGCATTGCAGATCTAGTGGATAGGTTTCGTCTCCTCAGCGCTCTTAGAATGTGCACAGTCGAGTGCTATGAGGCTGCCAGCACTCAAGTAAAGGCACTGCCATCGTCTGCAAGTTTCCAGTTCTCGGGGTGTCCAGGCGTATATATGGTGAGATGGTGAGGGTTTTCAGAACACAACAATGGCGTTCAAAAAGAATCAAGGAAAGCAGTTCTATGAATTTCATAGTATGAAAGAAATTAAGTGCACAACTGATCTAACTTAAAAACAATTGATCTTGAAAAAAAACAATTTTAGTAAGTGACAGGATGCACTGATCAGTGTGTTTTAAAATGAGTTCATCATTCCACCGATTCGGTGGTACCTAAATACTTGACCACCCTTGGTGGTTTGGGTGGCGTAACACATGATTTTGTATTGAAAGAACATTAGCTTCTCAAAACCACAAATTCGAAGATTACCACCACGGCTTGTTAAGTGCATACAATGAAACGACAATCAAGACATTTTTAGCATTAAGAGACCCCGCCCCGTTATACTTAGGTTATCTATTGAGGCAAGAAATCCCAAATCCTAATCGTGCCAACAACGTCGACCACCACAAGCTGACTACGTTGTACCCACAAGCATAAAGATGTGCGCTCAACACGAATAGATCTTATCAACTTTTGTTAAACAATGTCCCAAACATCTACCGTGCTCCCCCTCGATCCGATAACTATTCGAGAATCATCCAGATCAACACATTTGACCCATTTAGGGAGTCGGTACGTTTCCTTAACCTCTCCATCTTCTAGACTCCAAAGGTTAACACTGTTGTCAAACGATCCGCTCAATACCCAATCTCCATGAACAACAAGAGATAGCACACTTGAGGAGTGCCCTTGAAAACTTTGAACACATGTCGCTCTGGAGATATCCCATGCACGAATACTTCCATCGAGGCATCCAACAAGTAAGATTTTCCCATTGCAAGCTGATGCCAAGGCCCGAATATGGCAAGAATCTTCAAGTAGTTGTTGTTTGCACTCCCAAGTCCCTGGCCTCCACAACCGAACCCTACGATCATCTCCAGCACTTGCCACCATGTCTCCAACCTCGACAATGCAAGCCACCATTCCCATATGTGCCATGAATTGTGACAATAAGACGCTTCTCTCGATACTCCACACATGTATGCGGCCCCCTTGGTTTCCGCTCAAAACCACGTCCTCCAACAAACATAAAGAACACGACCTCGTTCCCGTTTCGATCACCTTCCTGATTTCTCTCTTTCTCAGGTCCCATATTTTAATCCAGCTCTCACCCCCTACTCCGATCAGGTTGTTTCTTTTTACGGCACAATAAACTTCTGAAGCAACATTTTTCAACACAAATGTGATAGGTTGTACATCTCCAGCCCTCCAAGACTTTTCCAAATCCACATTCTTTTTCAAGCTAGGATCAGCAGCTGCAACCATCCATGCTGAAGCTACACAAGCGCATTTGGCGACCTCGCTAGGTGGCAGAGGTCCGAGAATCTGAGTGATGATATCTACAGGTAAATCCCACTGATGTTGAACTGTGAATTCCATCAGGACCTGTGGTGATTACAGGAAAAAAACCAACAGTGAGTTTTGCACCTCACGAAACTGGCAACACTGAGCCCAGAAAATCAAAAAATATTTATGGCGCAGAAGAAACTACAGCTGAGGCCTTTTTCATGGTTTCATTTTTTTTTCCGGTAGAGTGACGCCTTTTTTTCTGGTTTCCCCACCTGACAGGCGCGCGTGCCACCCGTCGTGGATAGCGGGTTGGAACTGGAATGGAACTGGAACGGGTGGATTTTCTGACTGAAGGAGTGACGTCTAACCAGCAAACAGCAACAGGTTTTGTTTGTTTTTCTGTCGCAGATGCACCGAGGGTGTCGCTTTTTCCTGACGTAATAACTTGGTGATCCTCGCTTCTGTCGAGACCCAATCGTGGAAATCAAATCAAATCATGATTACACACGAAGAAGCCGCCAATCGTGGAAAGTTCGTGACTGAATTGATCTTTTTTTAGCCATGGAAAAAGAGTGATATGTCGTACGAGATCTAATGGAATGAAAATATTTCTTAAGAAAAATGACAATCTCGGCTGATATGCAGTTCATTTCTATATCATGTGCCATCATTTGAATCGTACATCCATCCATGCATGCATGCATACATCTCCAACATGAAAATTTAGGAAAGAGATCCAGTAAGGAGTTGTGGCATTGAGCTCCAATATCCAACACTCTGTTTTTCAATTTTCAAGCCTTCCACAGTGAAGAGGGCTACAAAAAGGCACAACCAATTTACAGGTCTTGTTTCAAATATGATGCCAGATTTTTTTGCTTTTGTTTGGCAATCTTGGCTGGGAAGTCAAAAAACCCAAAAGTATTGCAAAATTTGTAATACCAATCGCCAGGGAAAAAGAAAGAAAAAACACGGCTACAAAAAAAAAAGAAAAAGGCCCAGAGAAACAGCTAGGGCGATCACAACATCGTTCTTTTCCTCGCAAGGGTCATTCTGGAAGGCCAACTGTAGCTCTTTGAACAGAAGGATTTTGAAAAAAACATCAACCAAGCAATGTAATCATTCCAAAAACACAACGTTTGGTCGAGCCAACAAAAAAACATTCTGTCTTCATCGTGGCACCAACAAAAAAAACCTCCATCTTGGGGACCTTGTGGATAATCAGAGTATACAACGTGGTAAATTCAAAATAGGTACAAAAATGGGGTGGTTTTTTTTTCCTTCTTTTTCTTTTTTTCAACAAACAGAGTTAAAATCTGCAACAAAACTCGAAGTGATCCCCTTTCTCATGCGACCACGGGACGCCGCCTTCTTTCACGCAAACGAAAGGGTAAAAATTGCAATCAAAAGCCAAGTAGCAATCGCGGCACCAATCCTCCCCTGCGGAACACGATGGTTTTTTTCTCGTTTAACGCTTTCTACAGCTTAAACCTTCGATCACACTGGGAAAAAGAAAGATGAAAACGCCACAGCAAGCGATAACGCCCTGTTGTTCGTGGATGGATCCCGAGAAACCATGTCGTCTGGAAATCCGGACAAGGTTAAACCGATATGGATAAGTAAAAGCGTTGGGAAAAACGCCCCCCTCTGTTGGCGTACCTGCTGTAGGAGCTACTGGCCTGGAATACGAACCCACTATCGAAACCACGAGGATCAAAACAGCGAGTGCGGTTGATTTCGACATTGTGGCGTTGGTTCTGTTCTTTCGAGAAAAGTGGAGGCGGGTAAAACGCACGGGTGAAATGCTCTGAATCGATCGCCTCCCTCCAAGGTTTTGCTGCTCTATGTGAACGAGGGGGCTCGCTTTTGTTTATCGGAAAATGACCAAGGCCCTTTGGGGCGTCCTTTTCAACTTCTTGGAGCGCCAACCTGCGGTTGATATTGTCTACTCACAGTCATCTCTGGACCGTTCTGGCACCCCCAAACCAAACAAACAGATTCTTCGCGCGTGAAATGATGTTCTTCTTCCCACCAGCGACCCCTGATGTTCGCATACTTCTAAGAGTGGGCAGCGAATTTGCTTGGGACCCATGCTGCAAACGAAATCAAAAAGAGAGTTGCCAGGAGCTTGTCCCTGGTTCAGCAAAAAAGACCAGATCCGGTCAGAGTTGAGTACCAAGTCCATGTACTGAAGGTGCTATGGAACATCCACGTTCATTTTGACAACCAACTCCAGTGATCCCAAATGGGTCGGTGGCGCAAACCAAAGTATCTCCCCAACCACAAAAACTGAGCGGTCCCTCTGCCTGTCTGTCGCTGGTGAATCCTGTGCTTTGCTCTGGTGCATTGTCCTTCCACCGAGGTAGGGGGCCAGTGATCGATGCTCGGTTCCCCGCCTGGCGCTGTTCCCAACACGTTACCTATTCCACCACCCACTCTTCAGAGAAGGTACCAGAACAGACCCACCCCTTGGAAAGGATGCACCATCAACGCTCAGCACCGGACCAAGGACAGACACCTTCGATCCACGCTCAACAGTCCCCGCTTGGGTGATAAGCAGGCGCTACCCTGCTCGACGTTTTATTGTACCATTTTAACTCACGCCATTTCAAGGCTTTCAGGTGGAACTAGAGTGTTGGCGACCAAACCAAATGTCAGTTCTGTGAAGCTCCAGCACACTCTGCGTGCCTGAGAACGAGGTGCACAGGGTGGAATGTTGTTACAATAGAAAAATCACTCAGATCACCAAGGTGGGGAGAGTGGGGTTCTCATTGAAAGGAAAGCACACGCAGTGCTGGAGCTTCCACGTTCCACTCTGTGCACCTCGTTCTCCACCGCGCAGAGTGTGCTGGAGTCTTGCAGAACTGACATCTGGTTTTGTCGTCTGCGCTCTAGTTTCACCTGAAAGCCTGTAAATGGCGTGCGTTAAATTGGTACAAAAGAACGTCGAGCAGAGTAGCGCCTGCTTATCACCCAAGCGGGGACTGTTGAGCGTGGATCGATGGTGTGCGTCATTGGTCCAGTGTTGAGCGTCGATGGTGCATCCTTTCCAAGGGGCAGGTCTGTTCTGGCACCTTCTCTGAGGAGTCGGTGACGGAATAGGTGGAGTGCCAGGAAAAGCGCCAGGCGGGGAACCGAGCAGCGATCACTGGCCGCCTGCCTCGGTGGGAGGACAATGCACGAGAGCGAAGCACAGGATAAACCAATGGCAGACAGGCAGAGGGACCGCTCAATATTTTTATTTTTTCAATTATGTTTATATATATAGATATATGGTTTTTTTGTACTCCTCATCGTTTGGGAGGATCACTGTGGACAAACTACATTCCCATTCGTGGTGGGATCGAGCAAGGGAGCTCAGAGAAAAACAGAGATCGGTCTTGGAAGGTTTGCTTCAGGTGCATACTTTACTTCTGTTGCCGCTTAACAATCCCTAGATTGTTATCCATGGAAATATATTTCTCCATTTTAGAAACTATTGTTCGGGGGAGGAGGGAAATTCTTATAGAAACACTTTATTCCTTTTGGTTTCAGGTAGTTTTATGTTGCTTCATGAACGAGGTGCAATTCACAAAGGTGCCTCAGAAGGGTTTCAAGAAAATGTATCACTCAAATGTTGTTTTCTTGATCAGTCCTATAGACCAGAGAAAACGGTTCTGTCAATTCTAATCGCTGAGCAAAAAGCTTTCAATACACCAACTGTGAACCACTGAATAGCGTCATCACACACCTCAACGATTATCGCTGGTCATACGCAACCATATTTGCAACATCCCTTGAGAATACAAAAATAAGAGTTGAAATATTTGTTCAAACAGTCCATACCAAACCATTGCATTCTAATGCCAAAAAGCAACACAACCTACACAGAAAACTCAGCAAAAAAAACCATACAACATTTCTCAATAATATCCAGGGATTACGAGACAGTCTCGAATTGTCTTTTTCCTCAGGCCTGAGGGGAAAAACATTGCGCCAGCGTTGATCACATGGCGTTTGGACAGGATGGAGGCCTTGCATTTACTAACAGTTGGAAGTCGAAAAGGTTCAGCCGAGAAGCTCATGCAGCTCGTTCTCGGTTTCCTCATCACAAGGATTGAACGGACAAGTACAAATAATATTCTTCGCAGTCTCCCCTTCCGAGTCTTCCGCGTTTTTATCAAGCCCTGTCGAAACGATCGCTCACTCAACGGTTGGCTTAATACACGAGGCTGTTTGAGGTCGTTCACTTGTCAGTAAAAGTTCTTCGTTCAAACATGCATCTCATATCTCGTTGGACTGCAAACAGGGTACATCAAGGAAGAAAACACACATTTATTTCGTTGTTGCCTAGATGTTCTTCGCTTTGAGGATTTTTCGCTTCCCACCTGCTCCAAGAAGAGTTTTGACAGCCACAACACTGCCGTTCATAGCAGCCGTGCCCAACAAATTTAAAGGACCGGAGTCGGCGCCTAGCAATCGCAAAACAAAAGCGACCTCAGTTGCTCATCAACTGCTCCAGATAACATCTTGAAAGAAATAAGGCAGGAAAGGAAGTAACCAAAGTCGAGCATATACCCGCTAGAAGCAAGTACTCCACAACTTCAGAGTGGCCGTTCCAGGCCGCACCGAGGACCGCGTCGCTGCCAGCCTCAGACACCAAGTTTGCCCCACGGCTAACAAACACCTGCAAATATTGGAAGAGGGCATGGTTTCGTGGGTTTGTTCTGATTTCGGTACGCAACGCACGATTCACGTATGATGTTTAAAAAGGAGAACCGCCGCTTCTTTCCACCAAAGGAGCACCAACAATAAGATGTTTTAAATGGTGGGATTACCTTCACTTGGTCAAGATCTCCATCGCGGGCAGCCTCCAAGAGCATGTCATCAATTTCCTTGAAACCAAACCAGCCTCAGCATGTTTTTCTGTCATTTTTAAACGCAGCAGTGACGTTGAAACTAGAGCATTCGGCTAGAAGGTAAGGATACCTCTTGATCATCTGCTGATAAATTAGTAGAAGGGGATGGAGGTCCAGCAACCTCCTCCAGGGACGCCTCTAATACCGACTCGAGCTCCAGATCCATATCAGCCTTCAGGAACGAGCGAACACATACTCATACACGAAACAGAAAAAGGCAAATCTGGTAGAAATACAAAAACGTCAAGGTGAATGAAGGACGTCCGCATACGCGCGAACGCACGTCACATGGAGAGGAGGAGTCTCGTTATCATTCGAAGGAAACCCAGCAATGCTGAGAAGATTCTGTTCACCTCATTTTGGAGTAGTTTTCTGAAATCGCGGTGAGGGCGAGTGGAGGGTATGGGGCCTCCTGTGGACAGAAGCAAACAGATTGAATGGAGAAACATGGGGCCAACGACAGGATTAGAAAAGGGAACACCACACGCTACGGTCGTACAAAATTAAAGCTAATGCTCCCTGCTGCTTGCTGGTGGCACACGAAAACAAGAACAAAGGCGTTTCAAGGATCCCAATCGTTCAATCTTTTTTTTGCGCCGACCTGAGCGTAGCGCTTGCGTCGGTTTGCTCACCGGATCGAAGCTGGTTCGTCGATTTAAGACAAGGGAGAGCTGGCGTCGTTTCCACGATGGTAGACGCTAGTAAAAGAAGAAGCGCTATTGCTGGAGCAGTCATCATCGTGTTTGAGATGTCCCTTCTCGTCGTGAGCAGCTCGGCGGGAAAAGGAGGAACTTTACCGAAAACAAGGCTTCTGAACGGGGAACGAAAAGCTGCTCAGAAACTAATCGAAAAGAGTCTGTGGTGCTGGGAAGTGGGCGGCTGTTTCCTGTCGTGGTCGTTGCGGGAGCGTTACGACGCCTTAAAAAGTCCCGCTGGCGACGCGGAGAATGGAGGATGTATGGTCACTTGTAAGACATTCATACTCGGAGCAGCTGGGGGGTATGCCCACGCTTGACCCTCACTGTACCATTTTGCGCGCACGTTCTGATCGGGTTCCGATTCGGAACTTCCGGAACCCGTGATAATGTATGAAAATTCCTCGTTTTGGTCCCCCCCCCCCCCTCCGTTTTCCGATTGTCGTTGCCCGTTGCTTGGAGCGCTGAAGCACAATCGAATTCGGCTGAGGCGCTGCTGTGGCGCTACTATCTTGAGTCGGTGGAAGGAAAACAGGTTCAACAAAGTTTCCTTCCACGATTACTAAGCTTTTTGCTCACGTAAGTGTCTCGTACCGACCCCGTTTCTCCGACTTACGACATGTCTGACATGTGGGCTGCGTCACAGTCTGACTGGCGGCGCGGTCGGAGTATTGGTGTGATCGTTCAGTGATTTCTTCCCCCCTGTCTTCTTCGCGCTGGTTATTTCTTTGCGACAAGGGGCGCGTTTTTTTTGGTTCTGGTTTCGGCTGCGCCGCCCCTTCCCGCTACGAAGTTGAATGATAACGAAAGGATTGGAGCGCGCGAGGGTTCCCCTCCCCCCTCTTTTCTTTTTTTTGTTTTTTCCCCGATGAATGAACCAGGAGATCCATCGCAGAAGTGGAGCTGGAGAGCGACTGGTGGGCTTTTGAGTCCTGTGTTCTGCGCAACTGTTTTGTTTCTCCCTTTCTGTTCTGTTCTGTTCTGTTTTTCTTTTTCCGGTTTAGGGTTTTGTATGAGATTTGAGGTGGCAAAATTATGTGCAGTGGATTTCGCTGGTGATACCCTTTTTTTCCGGGTGGACAGGAGGAAGCGTTTTTCGGAAAAAAGGTGCGGTGCCGCTGCATAGGAGAAGTTTTCTTCTTTTTCTTATTTCTTTTTCCTTTTTCTCCAGTTATTTTTCCCCTTATTATGGTGTCGATCCCTTTTTCTCCTTGTTCCATTTTCTTAAATTGCCTGATCAGGAGCAACAGCTTATTAAAGTTTTTTTCTTTTAAAATAAAGAATATGTCGATATTTTGATGAAAAAATTGTTGTGATCTGAGACAGTATTTAATAACAAGAAGAGTACATCTTCAGAAAAAATATAAGAATCTAAAAAATTATGAACAAGATAAATCTGTGAGGAATATCTGTGTAAAAAAACAGTAGCTACCTCTCTTTCCTTTTCTTTTCTTTTTTCTTGTCTTTTTTTCTTGTTTTTTTCATGTTTTATTTTTGTTTTTCTTTTCCTGTTTCTTTGAGATGTCTCAGCATGTTGGCCTTTCTGTTGCTCCTTCAAGAAAAAAGAAACAGAAAAAAAAGGAAACAAAAAAAAGGGAGAAGAGAGAGAGGGAGTGGGCGTGAGAAGAAAAAAAACATCAGTCTAAAAAGAGAATTGATTTGTTTTTCAGGGGTGGTGAGGGAGCTGAGTGTGAAGTGGTGAATGAAAAAAATGAAATTTGTGGCAGCCTGGATTCAGCAAAAAAAAAGAGGAAAACTAGGAGGAAGGGCAGAGAAAAAAAAATCAAAAGGAGAGGAGCACTTCTGGGTAATTAATTATACTCTTAACTTTTTTCTCACTTTTTCACACTTTTTCCGTTTGTTTTTTCCCTCACCTTTTTTCCCTCGAGGAAAATTCGCATCGATCTTTTTGCTTTTTTGGGTCTCTCCCGCTCCTCTGTTTTTATAATATTTGAAATACTACTATATTATCATTATTATTTGAGAAATATGTATTTTTTTTCCTAGTAATATTTTTGCGGTTGGTTATTCGTTTGGAGAACGTCGGCCAACCCAATAACCAGCCCTGAAAATATTACTTGGTTTAAAAAAAAATGCTATTTCTGCTAGGTATCTATTCTCATTCATTTTTTCTGGCTAGAAAAGTGTGAAAAACTGAGACATTAAAGTGTGAGACGAAGTAAAAGAAAGTGTCGTAATATTGAAAGTACCCCCCCTTCTCTTTCTCCCTTTCAAGTGGGTGCGTGAAATCCATTGTTTCTTTCTGTATTCATTCGTTTCCCACGAAATTTTTCAGATCTTCTCTTTTATTTTTAATGCCTTCCCCTCAATTCATCTCGAGTTGAGTCATGAACTCTATTTTTCTCAAATCAAACGGAGCAGCGTGGTAGACCCTCCAAGAAAAAAAACACAAGCTAGAACAGACAATTATGTATGTTTTTTCCGCAATGCTTTGTAGATACGGATATTATAGTTTCAAATAATATATGTTCTACGAAAATCATATTTACAAGGGACTTTACTAGGACTATTTTAGCTTAGATGCAATTGTGTAGGGTTAATCAGAACTGAATATGTTGAGCTCAACGTTTGCTAAGGGCAAGGCTGAATCACTTCGTTGTGGATGGCTTTTTTGGGCAAGTTTGCCTAATGTGAATCAAATATTCATGAGAATTATATATGGTATTTTAATAATATGTATGTAGATAATATGGTGCATGAAGCGATGCTACAAATTTTAACCCATCTCTCAAAAGTAGTGATCTTGCTAGCTTCGTTTGTCTTTTTGTGACAATTTGTGTTATATATATATATATATTGTATGTATCACTTACTATATCTATTTTAGATCTAATATATGATGTATATGATGAATAAATAATATAGATCGATAATAATATTGTTCATTTCTTATACAATCTTATGATGAGATTCTTGTCTGAAGAGGCCCCAACTCATGAACAAAATTAGATTCTATTTACTTGTATGCGCATGTTTGATCTGGAACCTTCTAGATCAGTCAAATTGAGATGCACCTATCTAGCTTGATTAGATAAACCCAACCAGTCTGTCCTTATCCAGTGTTGATAATCGGCGGCTCATCTTCGAGTAGGTCCAAATCAAATCCTTCTCTGAAGTGATTCTGAAGGGAGAATCACTTCAGAAGTGCAGATAGAGTGGATTCGAAGTCTGGTGTAGAATCGATTTTATTGGAAGACTTTTAGTCTCATGATGTAATAGGAAAGGACATTATTACACGTTTTAGAAACTCCTAATATAGAAAATTGTTCAAAGAGACATTAGAAGTACCAATGTTCCCGATCTTACTTCCAAAATTTTAAAAATGAGGTGATGATAGTGTCGAGCTCTCTAAAGAAGGTCAAAATCGCCCTCTTGGTACCTCGTGCGTTGAGTTTCACGACTTTCTTCGTGAATTCTATCATGTTGAGTTTTACGGCTTCCTTCGTGAATTCGTCTATCAGGCCTTTACCCTTTAGGTCGTTTGCGAAACTTTTTTAAAGCCGTCCGGCTGACTCCGTCATGGTATTCGTATTGTTTTGAATTCACTTGAGGTATCCTTTCCTAGTATCAGAAGACAATAAGTGGTGTCTGGTGTAGTCTAAATCATTCAACATAGACTTCGAGTACAGCTTGATTTTTCTATTTCCCTTCCTAATCCTCGTGAGTATTGATTGTAAGATATTCTTAGCCTAATCTTCTTAGGTACTATCTCTTGTCAACCTTGAAGGAGAACGTTTGATTAATGATTTGGTTTCTTATCGGTCATTCAAGACGAAAAAATATACTCTACCTAGATACAATTTTTATGAAAACTTGAAGGGTAGTGACTTGTTAGCGCCCAAGCACATATACAAACGAACCTCGCTTGATCCAACTATGAGTATTTCTTCTTATTGGGATATCTCCGCTTAAGCTACTTGCGTCTTTGGTATACCTGACTAACTCCTGTCAACACACACATATATACATAAATATATAAACCTTGTAATATTTCCTTCCGCACACAACACATGCCGTCGCTCAACCTCCCATCTTTCGGACTTGAAAAGTTTTCGTGGACCAAATTGCGAGATTGTTTTACCCCAGAAGCTCAACTTGTCCTCACTGTATGGGACAAGATGCTCTCCCATGAGCCCATCAAGAAGTATATTAAATACTTCTTAACTTTCGTTGCATCCTTCTTGAAAATGACACACATATAAAACACGAAAATTAATTTTAAGCCGTCAACTTTGAGCAAATCGTAACTTAAAAAAAAACAAAAAAAGGGATGAGGCTCGTTGCCTTGATTTAATTGTAATATAAAAAAAATCTATTATCTTTGCGAGTAGTCATCCAAAGAAGAGGTCTAATGTTAAAAAAAGTGGATATTTGATTCTAGTGCATGCAAAATATACAATTATTATTTAGAGTTGCGATTATATAGTGTTTGCCTATAGACGGTAATTTAATTTTCGTTCTCTTTAATTGGTTTAAGAAAAGAAACTTGATAAAATATCACCAAATCCCCATTCTACAGGAATCTTGGCTTTACTCATTTACCTATCAAGGGCAGCTTCACCGTTGATGAAAGTTAGTTGGCCTCATATAAGGTGCTAACAATTGAGATTCCTGGGGGTAGGCGTAGGCGCTATCACCTAATGACTCATTAATCAAGGAATTATATTACTTATTAGTGATAAGTTCGTGGACATCGCCCAAAAACAAATTTGACCCATCCTCGGCTTCTCGCCCCCCCCTCCCTTCGTGTCTAAACTACTAGAAGATAACCCTTATCAATCGCCTAGTAGATGGTAAGAAGGGGCCGAGTCAGTTATGTCTGAAAAATTCCGCGTTCGATTTAAATTGGCCAGAGGCATTTCATCCCCTTGTCGAACTTCCCAACGAAAAACTAGAAATTTTCAAGAGTGGTAAGCACCCCAAGTGCCAACAACGAGGTGGATGAGGAGGTCGTGAGACAGATGAGATCTAAACTCCCCGCTGTTCATGAAGGTATGAGGATAACCTTGGTAAACTAGGGTGATATTAATACTTTACAATACTAGCAAAACTTCACCTTGTGGAAATCCAAAAGGCATTGCTCCACATGTTCGTTAACAAACGCTCGGTAGGTATTAGAAGGGGCCCAACGAGGCCTCTCTCATCCATATTTTTTTGTCGAGTCGCTGGGAAGTATTATTATCAAAAACCCTAATATGGACCCCTTGACCAACAATGGGTAGTTTCCGATCCAAATGTTTCGAGAAGAATAAATGAACTTCGTGTTC
The DNA here is from genome assembly GCA_030272585.1 of Bryopsis sp. KO-2023. Taxonomy (NCBI): domain Eukaryota; kingdom Viridiplantae; phylum Chlorophyta; class Ulvophyceae; order Bryopsidales; family Bryopsidaceae; genus Bryopsis; species Bryopsis sp. KO-2023. The sequence goes on from BSYQ01000002.1 coordinate 2,720,830, forward strand.
ATTTTAGACTTTCTTTCAGGCTCATCATCGCCAGCATCTTCTTTTCCCTTAAATATATAAATATATAATTAAGAAAATTGATTAACCGGACGGATCGCGATCGATTATAAAAATATAAATATGTATATATATATATATATATATATATATATTTGTTTGCTTCGTATAAATCCAACATAAATTCGTCATCCGTATGCTCTCCGTATGCTCTGGCTGAATGCTCATTATCACATAGTGGCTACGTGGTCGGACGAAAATCTACTTCTTACTTACTAGACGAAGAGTGGACTTTAAAAGACTTTCTTGATCGAAATATATGGAATATATATATATATATATATATATATATATATGGAATTCTAAAATATGGAGCCTCCCTATTAAAACGTCTTTCACTCAAGAAATTTGAAAACAAACTGGAATTGGAGTCTCTTGGCTATGTCATTTGGTATGGATGGTCAACTTTTAAACACATCTTATTAACACATTGTCATGATCACGGTATTTTAAAACATGCTCAAAATCCTTTCAACTCTTTAGGAAAATCATATCAAGCTATCTTCTATTGTAATCCCAATTCACCCTTGGAGGATGTTTTTCGCGATTTTACTCTTTCCGAACTTTCCTGGAATTTTTTCTTTTCTGGTCACCTTACGTTCGAAAGGGCGCTCAAAGTCAAAGGCCGCTCGGATTATTGAGACGTTCTGCAATTTTTTGGATGACCTAGATTGGAAGCCAGTCTCAGCCTCAGCCACATGGAAAGTTGTTTGTCAACAGTGATATAGACGTAATTGTGAAAAAATTTGTTCTTTACAATCAACAAAAGACGAAGAATTAAGGTCTTAAGACTTCAAAAATTGGGTTTCTCGGCCTTGAGGTCTATTGTCTCAGCTAACATCCAAAGAATTGTCGAAGTGGGGACGTCAAGGCTAATATACAAGAAGATGGGCTTTAACTCATGCACAACACTAGTATAACATTGCACATCAAACGTCTAACGCCTCAAATGTTAACTATTTGAGCCATCGTAACTTGAGCTAAACCCTAAACACTAAGCTTGAATCACTCAAACCCTAAACGAAGAGCATTCAAGAGAGTACTTAACGACCTCGAGCTCAATATTACCATCTCAACGAGTGTGGGACATGATCTAGCTTAACCTTACACCAATTAGAAGAACCAAAAGAACCTTTAAAAAAAAATAAAAAAAACTTTGAAGAAAAAAAAACCCGATGAACATCGAGGCTTTCACTACGAAGCAAGCAAAATCAACACGAACACTATGCGCGACATCCTTTCTCGAAAATGACGTAGGCTTAATCATTAAGCTTGGGGATGTCCTGGTGCCTTTTGAACTTAACGTAGGTAATGGGGAACTCATTTGGTTTAGGGAGGATGGTAAACAAGAGGCAGAAAAGCACCTCGAAGGTGTCTCGTGGTCATACTAGAAGATACCTTTAAAGACCATATCGCAAGCATCGGCTATAAAATTTAAAAAACGCTTCTGCATTTGTCATTCTTTTCACGCTGTGATTTTAATGTGGTTACAATTGAGCACGGGCCTTCATCAATTCCAAGACCCCCCAAGGCGGGGGATCATTATTAGAAAGAAGCTACTATTAAACACAACCTTAAAATTTTCCAAGAAACCACGAAGAGGGAGGGTCATTTTACGAGATTAAATTCTACCATAGAAAAAATGGTACATAGAGCAACTTGCCTTACCCATTCGTTACATCTTCCAAACAGAATTCTCAGCGATGTGTTATAGCCATAATCAAGGTCTTATGGTTAGAACGTTTTCTGATACTGGGTGCACGCAATAAATTCGAAGTAGTGATGTCTCTACGCTGCACAAACTTCCTTGGCTTATGCCCGAGCAAAATCTGAAACATGTTATGAATGTGCCACAAGCTCAACTTGATAAGCGACAATCGAAATCCTCTCCAATGCTTTCAGGGGTCTCAAGAACTTCAAGGACGGAATGTTACAGCCGTCCTTACTTTAATGTTTGAAAAAACAGTATTCGGCAAACGTGATATTCGCAAACACACCTCTTCTTCCACCTCTAGAATCAACTCTCGACTCGCTAGTTTTCTCCTCCTAGTTTCAACGCGGCTATTCGGCCATCCTGATAATAATCCTACAAAAGTATTAAAATCGACTTCAACTAATCAATAATAAATATCGTTAAACTAGCGAAATAGCTAATCAATAAAAAAATACTTCTTTAATGAGTGCTTACAAGAACGCATGTCTCCTTTTTAAAAAAACAGGTTGTCTTGCGCTTCCAATAGAAACCTCGTGCATTTGTGATTTAAAGCCCATATCCAAGCTATTAGATTAGGATCCCCTGTCAGAGGGTGGCAAAGTTTGCAAGCACTAAGGTTCTTCGATTTATCCCTAAAAGTCGCTGATTGGCAATAGATTACTAGTTGGTTTAACCAATACGCAGCTCCTTTCACATATATTGGAAAGAAGTTCGACTCGTCGATTTGAGGCACTATTGGCCGCTTCGTAGCCACCTGACCTCGTAAGTCAATCTTCCTCTTGAGTTCTCTTTTTATCAGAAATACATCGTATCTTTTTCAACGTGATGGAAGATTCTTACCCTTGCCATGATGACATAAAAAAAAATTCATGAGCGGATGAGAAGAGATTTAAATTTATCTCTCTATGAATAGGATCTCCAGGAGGTTGGCCATCTTCATTGGTTCAGAAGCTAGCCTGGTCTTTTTCTTTTTTCATAAGCCCCTATATTTCCACTCTCGAAAGCTAAAATTTCTCCATTTCACCATTCGAAACGCATCTCAAAGTTCAGCAGACATTTTGGTAGCCACCTTGTCTCTGATCGATCTATGGAGGTCTAGCAAGCATAGCTAGGTTTTGTCACACTGACACACATTATTCCCTATGCGGTCCATTACCCTTGCGAAACTTAGGTAATAATTCTCTACCTTCTCTAGGCATCTTTAAAACCTATCAAACAACCAAGCGATATTTGTTAACCCAAAACATGATAATTCCCTTTGGGGGAGAGTGGACTCCTTGAGTGTTAAGGAATATATGATATCGTGGACGTTTACTCATCAATCACTCGAGTCTTCAAGAGCTCAAATATTGTAGAAAGATATCCACGTGTATAATAAAAGATGAATCATAGTCTAGACTAAAAACTAGCGGATTCTTGTGAAGCGTTTGAAAACCCATGCGGCAACTTCGTGAAAAACTAACTCGATCAAGAATTGTGAACGTTCGAAAAACTCAGCAGATATTTAATTCAATAGAAAGGTTTTTCCGCCAAATCATCGTTATCGCTCGTCTTTATTGCATATATAGTTTTTTGTTCCTCTTAACACTATGAGTCCTTAGATTTCTCACCGAGCTTTCTAACGTGGAGCAAATAAACATGATCGAAATTCATTTCGAGGATAAACCATGATTTTTTTAGCAACATCTCGCTAAATTCAACACCAACTGTTCCACAGACCACATATGTTGATGACAAGTGATCTAGGATCTGAGTGAAGTTTTTTTAAATATTAGATAATGTTAATCGAATACCTGTCACAAGTCACGTGCGCATGTGTGTGTGTGTTCATTGGTTATGTAGGTCACTATTGATTGGTGGTACGTGAATGAATGAGGAGACAAGAAGGGATCAAACCTTGTTGCATACATCCCTTTTTTTTTAAACAAACTGGCCACATATGATTAAACAATGCACTAAGTTTTGACTAATAACTTGATGAAAATGCCATATCAAAAAATTTCCTTGTAGAAAATCGACGACAAACAACTGATAGAACTTTTCACTGTAGTGATAAAAATCGGGAAGGTGTCGCAACAATTTTTCCCTCTTTAATATTGGAGTTCGTTGGTTTGGTCATAACTTCTTTGTTCTATCTTTTCCTTTGTATATATATGGTAAATAGTTTTTCATTATTGACTAATTGTAGAAGAAAATCCGTAAACATTCTTCAAACAATTACTACCAAGTGAATATAGAGGGACATGCTTTAGGGTTCGGGTTGATTGGTTGATCTTTGTTTCGTTGACACGATATCTTTCGCTCAAAGTTACTTCACTACTTCAAGTGTAGAAAAAATTGCTAATGCAATTGTAGAATAAAAAAAACATATATAATACTCCCCATACAATCGTTTCGGAAGCTTTTGAGCATCCGATCAAGGTGCAAACTTTAACTAGTATTTATGCTTTATTTTTTTTAATTCTTTCGATAGTTCTCGGTTGAGAGTAAACGTTTTCTCTTTCTCTTATGTCCGTCACGCTGAGAGGAAGCTCCTCTTTTGTTTGCACACTCTGGTGCTCGACGTCCGGCCCATGCCTCGGCGCACTCACGATATCTCGGAAGCTCTAGTGTTCCTCACGTTCTTTCTCCAGCTCCACGTATAGCCCCTGCATGATCCTCTACGCCCTCGTCATAGCCTCTTCCCCCGCTTGCCGCGCTGATAGTTCGGTAGCCCATTGTTGACGACTCTGCTGAAGTCAAACTCGCGTCTGGTTCGTGTTGAGCTGGAGTTGGTCTATGGCTTCTTGGAGGCGCTCTGCCCTAGCTTCCGCTCTTTGCACCCTTAACCAAAGACGCTGTACTTCCACCGTTTCCCGACGGGGTGGGGTTGCTTGCATCAAATCCTTTACAAAAACTTTCTGAATCTATTTCTTGATGAAACAACACACCGTCACCCCAAGAAATTCGATCATGCTTGAAAAAGCTTATGGAAACTTCAATTGTCTTGGAGTAAAGATTCATGACCAACTGAAATATGTAAAGCTATCAAAGCGAAGCATTATCTTAACTTGACGTTAAAAATTGTCGTTTTCATTTGTGGGCCCGTCTTTCGTTTATTTTTTGGTTAAATCTTCGAATTGGTGCAACGTTCTTAGTACCGACTGATACGGGCACGAAACAACGAGACAAAACAAGACTATAAAAGACATTTGATTACACCGGGTAGCCTCTTTAATGGGCTCTAAATTCACAACAGAATTCCACCTTTTCAGTGCTCGAACCCGTCACCTCCCCGACTGGATGCACCATCCAGAGCACTAAGCCACCTCACTGGCCTCGGGGTTCACGGTCTAAACCTTTCGTATTACCGACTCCAACAACATCTTCTTCGTGACATATTCTCTTTTCTCAAAACAATATATGTTTTCCTTTGGTGACCCAGAGATGAAATTTTCAACAACAAAAAAAAGTTTTTCTCGAGTTTTATGCTTGGCCTAGTTTTCTACTTGTGCTCGGTTCCTCCACACCTTTGTGACGGTCGTCAAAACATCCACCTACTCCCGCAATTCTCTAATGTTTTGGTTCAATGTTGCGGTATCGTCCGCCACAAACTTCCTCATCATCTCCTCGAACGCAGCCATTGTATCGTTTGTAATCTGTTCCTTTTTCGCCCGGGGCTCTTTCGATCTTTCCTTGCAGTATCGGCTTTCGGAACCATTGTTGTTTCTATCGTTTAAATCCACTCACGATTATTCTTGTAGACCCAAGCGCCTCATACTTCGTACCGCCAAAGTCTCTCTATGGTACATACTAGCTTGCGTGGAAATAACTCCTTTGTCGGGGGTGCTTGAACCTTTGTTGCGCGTTTGCGAAGTCTGAACAATAGGCTGGAGGATTCGAGCTATAAGTCAAGTGCTTAAGTCAGCAGCGGACTTGGATTGAGCACTGACCGAATAGTGACCTATCTTGTAACTAACGAAAATCAGCTTGGAACGAGTGCATATCTTTTCTTACAAAAATTGGAACTCTTCTTCTTAACGGTGAATCTCAATTTCTTGCAAAAGATCATCTCTCCAACATTTTTGTTAACTTTCTCAAGAATTCATCCTCCAGTTCCAGAACACAAAAAGAAAATTGATTGTCACAAACTCACACCTCCAAAAACAGAATCTACTACGCATAACGATGTGGCTGATCCCAGTCGTCCCTCTGTTCTTGGGCCTGCTGCTGCTAATAAGTTGGTATTCGAGCGTTTTGGCTTAAAACTGTTTTGCAACACTTTTTCGTGGAAGATTTCACAACATTCATTGATGAAAACAATATCTTTCAAAGCAATATATTGGTGAAGAAGATCTAAGCGGGTCCACTCGTTAAACACAAACATAATCAAAGAGTCTTCAACAAACAAAGACATGGTTACGAGAAATCTTCTTGATCGGGGCAAAAGTTAGTTTCGGAACAAGAAATGAGAAACAAATAATGCAAGTGCCATCAAGAGCAGTTGATTCTCAAAAATATATCTCTTCTTCTCATCTGTTCGATTTTAAAAAACAATCCCCTTTCTAAAATTCTCCGGAAAAGATCTATGTTATCAATTTCAAAAAACCTTTCATCAGTATCGTCCTATTTTCTAATTGGTAAATTTCGCTCTATCAACCCGTTTCACGAACGGCTTGTACCACAGTCAGCCATGGAGACAGCTTGTACTGTAGTAGACATCCAAGCTCCTTGTACCACACTCAGTCATGTAAGCGGGTTGTACCGCAATCAGACATCCAAACTCCTTGTACCACAGTCAATCATGGAAGCACCCAAGAAATGCAATGCTCTTCTCAAGCAGTCGTTTTCCTTCGAGGTCTTCAAAAATCAAGCGGTTTGAAAAAAAACGACTAAAAAAAACTTGATCGGTTCCGGTGTTGCTCGATTAAACGCCTAATTAATTGCCCTCGCCCCAACTATTCGTAATCCATCTCGATTAGGTGATTAAAATAACCACCCGTTTGGCCGGTGTCCATTGTAATTACTAAATCCGAAAAGAACTATGTACTTTTTTTTTTTATCGGACCAAACTCTGCACCCACGGGTTGATCTAAGGCTTGAATTCTATTTTCAGAAATAGTATAATGTACATGGACGATCGATTAGAATTGAACTCATTTGTTTCCTCCTAGCTCAAAGTTTAATATTGTCCCCAACTAGTGTGTGAAATTGAAAGTTTATATATAACGTCAATCAAGCGAGGCAATTTGTATTGCATGACTTCACACTTTTAAGGAATTGACTCCTAGGTCTCTTGTATGAAGACTTCTTAAGCGATCTGAAAATAAATATTCTCTTTCACCCCAAATTTCCTTCTTCAAGGGACATGCCGGTGTTCCCCCCCCAAACAAGCTAAGGCACACTTTCACGATGCTAAATAATCAGTAAAGTTACCTTGTCATTAGTTTCCCTCATCTTTTGAGAAAAAAAAAGGAACGAGCAATACCTAAGTCCTGGAAACTTTCTTCTTGCTTGTTGTAAGTATGTTCGCACTTTGATCTATGAAACGTCCTCAACGCTTTATCCCTGGTAAAGAGAAGTAACTTTTTCATGTATCTTTTATGATATAACATTTCTTTTGATTATTTTTTTTTATGTTGTAAATATGGTTCAATGCCTTCTTCGATTTTCTTACACAGCAACATGTCGTTAGGGCATCGGAGTGTCGGTCTATGTAATCAAGATTATCGATATCGAGTTTTATTGTAAAACTGGCTAGCTTTAATAGTATTTTCTTAGAGTCTACACAGGTCTATTCTTACTAAGATAACCGTCAAATTGAACTCCTGCTCCCGAAGTATTTCTCTTGAGCTAATATAAATAGTTATACATGTAAATCTTTTTATATTAATTTTACAATAAGAAGTATTTACAAGTTGCTAATCGATCAATCGATCAATTTCTTCTCTCTAATTATTCCTCCCGTATTGAACTCCAGTATTGAAACCACGAAAGAGCTGTCCCAAATACTCTACCCAATCATTAAGCAAAACAACATTCTTAACCCTTTGTTTTCCCGGCTGAAAGTCACGAAAAAATTTCCTGGGATTCTCATAAGAGTTTCAATCGATGACTCCGTAAGCTTTTGTGCATACTTTTTCTTTTTCCTATCAAGAAGTCCATACCTATCTCTAACCCGCTGATATTCTTCGATATTATGATTCTGTTTTGTTATTATTACCTTTCCAAGTTTGTTTTTAAAGTTTTTGCACTCTCAATCGAACATGTACATACTTCGAGTATCTCATCCTTGGGCAACGAGACAGGTCAAGAAAAAAATACTTAAAAAACAAATTTGGATCGGTAAATTACGAGACGAACATTTTTTTTCACGATCGAACCGTCACCCTCAGAGAATCGAGCCCTGGACATGTGAACCTTGGGTGATTCATGCCCTAAGACCTAGGTGGAACTCCTAAAATATCGTACTGCGCTATGGCATTACCGCTTGGGTCAATATAGTGACAATCGAAGGTCGGTGTTAGACTTTGGAGCAGTCCCCCCCAAAATGGCAATGATACGTGCACGTAGGGGTGGGTTTTGTAGTATGTACGATAAGGATATAAGGGTTGGGAAAAATAATTTTTGATAAGAATTTTCCGGGTTTTTTCCCTTCTCGTGCTTTTTGTGTGTGTGTTTGTACTTACTTCTTACAATAAGGGGTTTGTTGTAGCATCACCCACAAATAAGGTTCTTGAAGTCGTCCTGGACGACTCGTCATGAAAGTGGATTTCATCTTCCACTAGATTCTTGCAAAACCAACACACCCTATCACTTCTTTCTACCCGGTTAACTCTTTTCATTGTATAAGCTTCTACATGAAGGAAGTGAACACCGCATCTGAAACGTGCGATTGCCCCAACGTAAACAAATTTTAATTGCTGTCTAAAATAACCCAGTCTCTCTTCTCTCTTAATAAAGTTTTATCATTCTCTGAAACACACCGACTCCACCCATGCAGATCTCAAAACATTTTTCTTAGTCTCCCTCCAATCCCGAATGTCAATAATCTCCCCATTATTAATACACGACACAAAACGACTCCCTAGAGGTTCCACCATCTTAATCAAAAGATTTCCATATGACCGACCCATATTTCTATATCGTTTTACCATTCTATCCGCAAGAAAATAAACCGGCGAGTTCTCAGAAAAAGAAATCAATTTATTATAAAATTTAAGAACTCTCTCTTGTATGCGATATTCCATGTTGAAGGTGTTGAAATCCCAAAAAACGATTCCTTTTGGAGTCCGCTCCAGAAGACATAATATCCAACGTAAACAATTGAGGTATAATTTTTCCAACTTGTCGAAAACGCTACGGTAAATCCTTGCACCCCATACCTCACAACCATACAGAATCGCACTTAATACAAAAATGTCTAATCCATGCAAAAGAACTTTGGGATCTTTGAATTCAAGGCGGTATGCCCATTCGAAATATTCCCATCTCTTACTTTTCATGAGTTCCTCCAACCGACCTAAATGACTGTCAGAAAACTTTTCGGATTTATCACTTACCCAAATACCTAGATTTTTGAATTCATATACCACTTCTATGGGTAAACTGGCATGATCAAATACCCCGTTCACCACCATGCAAACACTCTTTTCTGAATTCATACTCACCCCACCCTCTTTTTCATATTTTTTTAGTACTTCTATTTTTTTGTCTACCCCTCTTATTGAATCCGTTGGTAAGACGCAGTCATCTGCGTAATAAATACCCTCAATCTCCCTGTTCTCAACTTTCACAGATTTGGACCCCTTCCAAAGGAGCCCCACTAGATTCTCCTAATAACAGCAGGGGGGCCGAAGGGTCCCCTTGGCCTACTCCGGCCGTCCGGCGAAACTGTGTTGAAACCCCTTCAGCCGAGCGCACCCTTTAGCCCATTTAAATGCATAATTTAGAGAAAATTCGGGAAAATTTCGGGTCATAACCTAGTTCCACTAATGTTTCCCACAAACGAGAGTGATCCACCGAGTCATACGCACAACGAAAATCTACAAAAAGGAGGATTAGTAACCTCTTCGATTTTTTTCGAGCATAACAATATACTAGACTCCACAGTAGAAACACCTGTAGGAGTGTGCTATAATTCTCCCTGAACCCCGTCTGATAACTCGAAATAACCTCATCTCCTCCAATGATTTTCATTCTATATTAAAGTAAATTTGAATAGATCCTATAATACCGAATATACTGTAATAGGACGAAAATTTGACGGTTCATCCCTACTACCTTTCCCCTTGTACATAGGAACTATAACTCCCACTAACATATCACGAGGAAACGATTCTTCTTTGTAGCAAAGATTGAAGAATCGGACTGACATCAAAACGCGTTGCATGCGCTCAAGACCCCACATGTTGTACATGTGAGCAGGGAGCTTGTGCACAACATGCTACAACTGGTGTAATGTGTGATTGCCGGCGTGTTTGTCTAATAAACACTTTTGCAACTCCAAGGCTTTCTCGAGAGTCGGACCACTTCCTCACAATCCAACATTTTGTTTATGATGAGTGGTTTGAAAAGTATTATATTTTTTGAGCCTTAAGGTTGAATACTGAGTGCATCGACTTGATAAAAAGAATGTACCTTTCTTGGAGTATATCTCTCCGACAAATTAAAACTACCTACCCCTCACCCCAAAAGCTTAAAATATTCGTTTTTATCATTAATGAAGGAATTTTTTATGCAACAACCCTTTAACCAACTCGAGGAACTCGAAGGTTAGGCGAAAGTGATCCGGATGATCAAAACTAGATCAAATAGTGCGGGGGGGGAGTACATGCAAGTCCCATCTCCGGCTTGCGATTCATTTCACGGACTTCTCCGCCATCAGATAACCAACTCCTTCCAATCTTGCATTCACTCGAATCGTTTCGTTTAGGGGAGAGCTACTTTTCTTTCTTTGTGCATTCGAGGTCCATATATCTATAGGAAATAATTTTATGCTTGCAACGAAAAACTGAACGTCAAGATCTTAAAGAAATCGAGCTTTCAACCTTCGTTAATATTTCTGAAAACCGTCTAAAAGATGGACTTCCAAAATCATAATCTTGTACACGCCAGCTTTTATCTAGAAACGTTTCTGGCGTAAACGGGAATCTTATCTTACTTTCAGCCACACGAATTTTTTCAATAAGAGTTTTTTCAAATCGTTTCATCACCTCATTTGATTTCGATGTTATTTTGATGGCATGGTCGGCCAGGTTTTCTCCTCCCTTTGATAAGAATAACTCGAGCATGGCTCAATAACATTGTCGGAATCCGTGCAAATATTATTTCTGGAGCCAATTGAATGTCTAAATGCTAATTTTATTGATGGGAAGAACTCCATACTTTTCGATATCAAATTCGCAGTAAAAGTACTAGAAGAGCAATTTACAAAAGCTCAAGATAATCATTGAAAGATAAAACTGAAACTTATAAGTCTGATTGACCCAACGATGTGGAGGTAGGGCTCCAACTGTTCCACAATTATTCAATATTGGCTCGATAACGCACTCTAGCGGTTTGTCATGCGGGAATGCACCACAAGCGTAATTCTCGGTTGAGGTGTGCATGTAATGCTCCTTTTACTCTTAGATCCTTTCATGTAAAATCGTGTTTACCTATGTCCTCTATATCCGGAATACTACCGACACATGTAGTAACTACCCTTGTTATTCAAAATCTCTTTCCTTAATATTTTAACTTTTAAAAAGACGAGCGTCTCGCTATCGACTTGTCGTTCGTTCACCCGTCTATTGATCTTTCCTTTCCTTCATCAACCCCGCCTTGTAACTTTGGTGGTGGAACACCCAAAAAGGAAATCGAACGAGGCTTTAGGGCACGGGCATTTAGGAGAAAAAGTGACTTTCTGAATGTAAATGACGTTGAGTGTATGGAGGTTTTTCAGCTTTTTGAGTGACCCCTAAACTCGAACATGGATCCCCTACCTGCAACCATCCCTTACAATACAAATGCGCCAAGACTCCTTGCCCCAACCCACCGGCGGCACTGCAACTAAATTATTCATCGGGTCTTCGTGATAGTATAGCCATGACCACTGCTGTTTTTGGTAGACACCATGTAACGAAAAGGTACCTCACCGCGTGATCCAAATGGCCTAGGATGTCCGTCATATAGGGACCATTGAAGCCCCTCCATATATTCTAAAAAAATGAAAGGATATATTGCCTTGTCCAGATAAGCATATCAGCCGACCCCATAGAAGATCTTACCAAAAAACTGCTTGGACCTTAAAAGAAAATCTTGAGATAATTTCCGAGTCTTTGATCACACCCTCCTTTTCCTCCCTTGAAACATGTTCCAATAGAGCTTTTGAATATAAAAATTATTTTCAAATAAGCGCGCTTGCACGCCAAATGTCGTCTTCTTATTCCGCTTCCAACCTTGGCTAATGTTTTATGTACCGTGAATAAACTAAAGTTTCCGTGGTTCAAGTCGTTGATAAGGCTCCCTCCCCCAAAAACAAGCTAGAGGCGAATTACACCACAAGCATATCGGTGGATGCTCACCGCCACGGTCCTTGAGCCTTTTGGACATTTCTGCGAGTTCTTCCCCCTCCCTTTCCTTTTTCTTTCTCAGGGTTTTTCTCCAGTCCTGCATTTCTGGTGGAAGGTCTTTTCTCCAGTCCTGCATTTCTGGTGGAAGGTCTGGCACAGGAAAATGGTTCCTGTCCTCAATCCTTTTCAAGGTTTTATCCACCAAGCTGCGATCAACACCGGAAAGTCTTTGATTGAAGGGTACATATTCACCTCCACGGCTCTGATATACTGGTTCATGTCTCTCCCGTATCGCCTTTGCTGTAGACACTCCTTCATCTATCGCAACCCCAAGACTGGTCCGACACCGGCTTCTACTTTTTCTCCCAACCTGGCCGGAAAAATATCTAGCATTCGCTGCATAAGCCCGGTTTCAGCTTGTGCAACGTATACTGCGGTCTGCCACGCATCTCGCTCGTCGCTCGAACTGAGATGTGTCCTTGGGCTTTTTTTTGCCCTTCGACTCGGCGAATCGTTTTATTCGCGGTGTCCAACTCCTTGACCAAGGTCCGCATTTCGTTCTCAGTGGTACCTTGTGCTTCTTGAGCGACCTACAACTTCTTTTGTGCATGGTCTTCTTGCTCGAGTCGACGCTGTGCCACTCCTTGGAATTTCTGTAATTCTTTTTCCGCCTTTTCCGCTTTTCTTTTTCCTGGTCACGCTCGTTGCGCAGCTCGAGGCGGTCTTGTTCAGCCTGTCGCTTTGCGTCTGCAGTGCGTTCAGGTCGTGCTCCCTGCTTGCAACCTTTTCTTGCTTTTGGCCGGGAAGGATTGGTAGCGGTTTTATCACCAGTTTTGGTCTTGGTTTTAGAGTGGTGCCCGGTTTGGGTACCGGCTTAACAAATCCGCTTCGAAGCTCTGAAGTCGTTCGAAAGCAGTCTTTTTCGTAGACTTGGGATACGGAGGTGTTGCTGGTGGATTCATAAGCGGTCGTGGGACCTGAGAGCGCGGACAGGCATCAGACGTAGAGACAACTGATTTTCGAGGTTTGAACCACGATAATAATTCCTGAGGATTCGGACCTAATCCGTAATTTAATTGGTCGAGCCATCCATATGATTCGGGTGGTATTGCTTTTTGTTTCTTTCTACAAGGCAGAGCTGGGCAGTAACCCGTTTGTAACGCACCGTACCGTAACGCACAGGGTCGGTACAGTAACGTGTCCGGTCGGTGCACGCACCGACCGGACGTTACAACACGTTGCACACGTTACAACAACGACCCAGTCGGTACAACAACGTCCAAGTCCGGTACAACAACGATCCGACGTTACTGTAACGCCAAAGCGTTGTTGTAACGCAGTACGTTATCAGTAACGTCTACGCCGGCTGCTATAGCGTCCGCACCGAGGCAAGACGTTACAACAACGATCGGTTGCGTTACGTGTAACGATAACACGTTACAACAACGGCCAGGTCGGTACAACAACGTAATGGCGTTGCAGTAACGTCATGTGGATGACGTACAAAGTGACCCCCGCAGGGTCCCCGGAACCCAAGGGAACCGAGTGGGATTCGAACACCGTACCGCACGGTGTCGAGTCATCTACGCTAAGCACTGAGCCAGGTGGACCACGATGATTTTGTGGCTGTTGCGATGATATACCTTAATCTGTTTGTAATTCTGTGAAATTAGGGTATATTATTGCAACAACCACAGATTCATCGTGGTCCACTTGGCTTAGCGCTCAGTGTAGATGACTTGACACCGTGCGGTACGGTGTTCGAATCCCACTCGGTTCCCTTGGGTTCTGGGGACCCTGCGGGGGTCACTTTGTACGTCATCCACATGACGTTACTGCAACGTCATTACGTTGTTGTAACGAACATCGTTACTCGAACCGTCTAGGGCGGTACAACAACGCCAGTGACACGTTGCAACAACGACCCTTTAACGGGTGCCGGTCATTGGCGACAACGTATTGTACCGACCCGGTACCGATGTTGTACCGTAACGTGAAAATATCCGATACCGTACCGTACCGTAACGACCCCTTATGGTACGGTACGGTACGGTACGGTTCGCACCGTGTTTTGGGGGTCGTTACGGTACAGCCCAGCTCTGCTACAAGGTTGACAGGAATAATTGGCCATCGTCCGCTTTCTTTTCGTAAAAAGAGATGCTCACTGTTTTAAAAACATGTGTTAAGAAAGCCGGCATAAAACTATCATGACAATCCCTCCTTAAATGTAAATAACATTAAAGAGATTGTCTCGCTAGTCCACACCCACTCGATCCTCTATTGTGGCCATCTTTATTAACTATGTGTTGAGCAAACAGGTCTCATCAAGTTTTGAGTATTTTCATCAATATCTACATGGATCCCTATGATCATGTGTTCAACGAAAAACAAAAAAAACTACCAAAGCAATAAAAAACTTGTTCATTAGTTTCCTAACCATAAAAAAGGCGTCATCAAGGGGCCCCTCGCAAGTCTTCTGCGCAAAAGCCTTGGGTCGACTATCCCTAATGTATAAATAAAAAGGAAAGTTGCATTAGAGATTGCGATTGCATCAGCGATCATCAGAATATTTTATCCCAAGTAAGTTATTGATCACAAATTGCATTATTTGCTGCACTGAGCATCGGAATGATCAACCCCACCAAATGCAACTCCTCTACCCAACCTCTTGAACAACTGCATCATATTATCTATCGTGAAAACAGATGCAGTTGCCTCCCATGCCCGTCAAAAACGCCGAGGATTGCATCCATAGCGGATAAAGCGCCATACCTCCACACGTCAATTGCTAGCATCATAGTATCCTCCATGTACGACTTCAATCCCGGGTCTGATGCTCCACCAACTTGGATGTTAGAGGAATGAATTCTTTTTCCACCCCGACTCCGCGCCACCTGACGATTTCGGTTTCTTTTGTCCCCGCCCCAAGATGTCCCACCAATCTCAAAAAGAATCTTCACAATCCTACTATATTTCATCACTACGTTGCCCCATCAACGTTTTCTATGAAAATTTGTTTATTTAAGTTTTACCCCTCATTTCTTTTGTCACGCTTGGATGTAACTGATAAACCTGGAAGCTAATAGCTTTCAGACTAAAGTATAATGAACATCCAATAGGTTTCAAACAAAAACTCAAAAATCAGATTGAGAACCCCCCGACCCCCCGACCCCCGACCTGTAGTCCTCCATGAAGTCGGACATACACTCCCACCTCGGGGCCTGATCCCGGAGGAATTCCAAGAAACTCGTCCAACACCAGTGCTAAATGGTGGGAAAGAAGCTAGTAGGTGGGTCGGTCGCGGACTTCGAAATCGTCATTGGAATACAAACCCCTGAGGGCGAAAGGCGAGAATATAGGAAGGGGTATTGGTCCAAATCCATGCGCTAGAGCATCGGGGATGCTTCGCTCTTTCTTGACCCTTAAGGGTGTTCGTTCAGGGAATGGTGTGTTGGCCGCAAAAGGGCTTTGTACCTGTGCCAAGCGATTAAAGTGTCTTTTTTACGAAAATCAAAAATATTAGTAGCGATAACTGACTCATGAAGACTTCAATATTCTTGTTAATTTCTTTTAATGGGTTGCACTTTGCGTAGCAATTGTCTTGAAGATAGATATCAACTTGCTTCAAGACATGATCAACTCCCTGCAATTGTTTCTACCACTAAAGTGTGTAAGCCTTGTTTAGCATGCTCTGGCCTTCTCGCATACAAAACATCAAGCAAACGATATCAAATCAACATTGACCCTCGTCGGCAGACCTGGGATGTACCGTACCGACCCCCAAAACACGGTGCGAACCGTACGGTACGGTATCGGTATTTTTCACGGTACGGTACAACATCGGTACCAGGTCGGTACAATACGTCGTCGCCAATGACCGGCACCCGTTAAAGGTCGTTGTTGCAACGTGTCACTGGCGTTGTTGTACCGCCCTGGACGGTTCGAGTAACGATGTTCGTTACAACAACGTAATGGCGTTGCAGTAACGTCATGTGGATGACGTACAATGTGACCCCCGCAGGGTCCCTAGAACCCAAGGGAACCGAGTGAAATTCGAACACCGTACCGCACGATGCCGAGTCATCTACACTGAGCACTAAGCAAAGCGGACCACGATGGATTTGTGGCTGTTGCAATAATATACCTTAATTTTTTTGTAATTTTGTAAAATTACGGTATATCATTGCAACGGCCACAAATCCATCGTGGTCCGCTTGGCTCAGTGCTTAGCGTAGATGACTCGGTATCGTGCGGTACGGTGTTCGAATCCCACTCGGTTCCCTTGGGTTCCGGGGACCCTGCGGGGGTCACTTTGTACGTCATCCACATGACGTTACTGCAACGCCATTACGTTGTTGTACCGACCTGGCCGTTGTTGTAACGTGTTATCGTTACACGTAACGCAACCGATCGTTGTTGTAACGTCTTGCCTCGGTGCGGACGTTATAGCAGCCGGCGTAGACGTTACTGATAACGTACTGCGTTACAACAACGCTTTGGCGTTACAGTAACGTCTGATCGTTGTTTGTAACGTCTGATCGTTGTTGTAGCGGACTGGGGCGTTGTTGTACGGATTGGGTCGTCGTTGTAACGTGTGCAACGTGTTGTAACGTCCGGTCGGTGCGTGCACCGACCGGACACGTTACAGTACCGACCGTGTGCGTTACGGTACGGTGCGGTACAAACGGGTTGCTGCCCAGGTCTGCTCGTCGGTCATTTATGAGGTTTGAATGAGGCCACTATGTGTCTTTATGACACCCCTATAATCCTTTTCATCGAAATGCCAACGGGGAGCCTTGGAGCCAAACTCCTATTCCATTTTAGCATACGCTCGATTTCTAACGGCTTAACTACAACTAGGCCGTAAAAAATGGAAGATGTGAGAGGGAGTAGGCGTTCCTTTGTCTTTGTCGAACTCATAAGAGCACACTCTTGAAGCAAAAAGCACTTATCTTTCCAAATGTCGTCGTGTGTTTGGACGATTGAGGAGATATGCGTCATGAGCGTTTGCAGTTATCCTACCGTAGCAGGCGCGTCACACCCTTCATCGCTTGCCTTCAACCGCTTTGTATACCATATAGTAAATAAAAAAGGCTGAAGGAGATTTAACGAGGACTCTAAAAGCTAAAACCGCTTGTATTTTGTTGAAAGGGACATTGGCAAAGAATACATGATATCATAATCACCTCAAGGCATGGACTTTCCCTAAGGATCCTAACTACCCCATTCCGTGTGTTGTCGCACCGTCAACCTGCTTTATCTTTTCTCTAATGGAAGTGGCTACCAAAAGAAGTCATTTCTTCCGATGACAAGTCCTCATTGTTGCCATCAAATGTGTGTGAGTTAACCGCTAGAGGGTAGTTTCATCTTTATTGTGGCCCACAAACGAGCTTGCACCATATTCTTACATCTCCAAATACAAAAATAAGCTGGCACCCACGAAACTTCATACAACGCAGCTGCTCGCAATCGCCCTCCTCGGGTCCGCGAGGGTAAAAAACGGTAGCGGTGGTCGGTACTGGCATTTTTTTCAGCGAAATATCGTAGTTCGAGCAGATAACAACGTCCACCAAGATAACAACAACGATGCGCAAGTGAAGGAAGCGCTTGTGTAAGCCGGTTTTTGTCGATTGCTAATGACGACCTTATAGGAAATCAACTTCAAATATCTTAGGAGATTGCTCTATTTGTGACTCAGATCTCTTCTATCGCGTATTTCCCTTGCCTGGTGGGCGTGTTTTGATGCGTGAACAGCAACCACAAGAAGTGTGCGTTTGTTCTCTTCGCCGTAACTATCCCATTCTAATATTGACCCTTGGCAAGTAGTGTCCACCAGACCTTGATCCAGATTGGCACTAATATAGAGCTCCAATGACGTAACCATGATCTTTTGATTTCGGAATGTTATCTTTTCAAAACGATTGGTAAGTGTTCTCTTGTGACCGTAATCAGATTAGCGTCCCATGTGGGTTATTGCGCCACCGTAAATACAGATAGAGCTATACGATACCAATCACTCTAGCTCCATGAAGCTTCCCTCCAATACAGCACACAAAAGGCTCACGTTTGTACTCATATATGCTTCTGAATCTAAGAGTATCATCCCAAGTAGCGATACAATCCATTAATTGACGTTCGAGCAGGTGAACGAGCTTGTGTCTATGCTGCAAGAAAGACTCCTCAGCCTAGTGTTTAGCCAGAACATTGAAGATTTGAAGAATCGAGTCCATGTGGCCCAAAGCCCACCTCATATCCACTTCTATATTCTGAAATCGTAAGTTTTCTCAATGTTGAGCATTATAAGAGGTACATGATATTACCTTGACCCCACTCTTCTTTGGTAAGACATGTGACCCGAAGTCGATCCTTGGCAAAATTACTTTTTTTTAGCTAACCCAATCGTGGCAATATTGTGTATTCTTTTAAAACGTACCGATATGTCTTAACATCATTCCAGGAAAAAAACGATTGTCGTGATATCGATACAACAACATTTGCATTTGGATGAACCTTATGAATCGGCAAGTGGTAGCTACATCAATATGAGTGTTCAGTCTTGTCGGAAGCTACCATCGATGGGGGTAATCTACGAAACCGTGTGGACCGAATCAATTACCTACCTTTCCTGCACCTTGTTTGCTTGGTAAGCCATTCAGCACATCGATGTTAGGCTTTATAAACATGTTAAATGCATGTTAGTGAATGGATAGGAGGCGACTGAAAACGTATGTTGATACCTGAACATACTTGCATCAGAACAACGTCCGCGTAGCTTATGTACGTAATGTCTAGACAGTTCAACTAAGAAGTATAGTGGCAACTTAGGATCTCCCACAAAAGGAGTGGAGATCAAAAGCTGGCCATAACAATGAGTCTTCGACTTCAAGAGACACCAAAGGATAGCTTTAGAGTCCTATGTGAACGGATTTGAGCGGCGCACTCATGATAATCGCGTTCGCAATCATCGGGTTCACCTGGATGCGAAGCGAAGACAACCTCAACTGCCTTTCGCGCCGACTTGCTGAAGTATAAATGAGTGTTAACAGTCCTATGTATCTGGGATGTTATCGTTCATCCGTGAATGATAACATCCCTCATATATTTGAAGAGGTTGCCCCTATGCTTCATCTCTTCTCATGTGAAACTCAGGATCTTCATCCTCTTCTTGAAAAACCGCTTCAAAAGAAGCTAGAGAGACCCTTCTCAATTATGATACTATAAAGAGATTCTTGGAGTAAATAGATAATTCGTTGATGTTGGGAAACTTAGGTAAGAAACAGGACTTGTATTCAACTAACCTGGCTGTTACAATACCACCTACTCAGCCAGCATGCATTTTCATTGATCAAGCAATGCCTTTTACAACGAAAGTCACGTACTGGCTTTGGTGTTGCCTTAAAGCAAAATGTACGTCTTAGCGACGAGTTCATGAAAAAAAATATATTTATAAGGAGAGCAAAAAACATATCCGTGTCGTTCACGAAAGATATGGCCCTAAACCCCGTCTCATATTGACTTCTATAGTCTTCAAGCATAAAGTTTTCCAAGTCTTAAGCATTGTATGAGATATATGATATTACCTTGACCCTATTCTTCCTTGGTAAGATATGTGACTCGAAGTCGATCCTTGGCAAAATTACTTTCTTTTGAGCTAATCCAATCGTGTGGTAAAACTGTGTATCTTTTTATAACGTAGCGGTATGTTTTAACATGAGTCCGGAAGAACAAAACGATTGTCTCGATATCGATTCAAAAGCATTTGCAAGTAAACCCATGGGACCTTGGATAAACCTTGTGAATCGGCAAGTAGTAGCTAAATCAATATGAGGATTCGACCTCATGTTCGACCCGATATCAATTCCCTTGAGTATGTCTTCCACGATGGGGAAACTAGAGGTTTCCTAATTCTCTTGAGGTGGTTCTTGTTGTAGCCTAACACAGCGAACCATTCGTTCCTCATTACCTTTTCATTACTTGTATGCACTTTTGATGAGAGTGGGATTAAAAAAGAAACGACGTGTAGTGAAGAAATGGAGTGAATATCACAAAGTGTCTGGATGCTACCTTAACAAAGTATTAAAGTATTTGTTTTATCAATTTAAAGGTCATCCCTAGCTTTGTTGCCTTCGCTCAGTAATTTTAATGATACAATTATCTTTGGTCATTTTAGTTCCATACTTTAACGGACATCCACTTTTCTCAAAGCAAAACTGAAAACGATAATTAATTGGGTACAAACGTTCCCAATAGAAGATGATTGGTTTTATCGATTAGATGCTCCACCTCATCCTCATTTAAGTGCACCATAGATGGACGGTTTTGATACGTTCAATTAAAGGAAGCCTTTTTCCGACATTATGTCGAGGAACGCTCTTTTCAAGTCTCCACAAAAAGTTGGGCGGCACGTTATGTGTATCGAGTCGAATCATGAAAAACCCTATATTGTTTATAGGTCAGATGTATATATAAATATCTGTCCTTTTTTTTTGAGGTTTGCATAAGTGCAGGACCTAAAACAGCGAGGCTAAAACTAGTGCGATTGGGCATGTTGAAGAATCCATTCCTAACATCTATTATGGTAAAATATGTCCAAGTGGAGGTAATATTATTAAATCTGAACACTCTGCGTGGGTAGAAGAATGATTACTCATGGTTAAACACACCAATCCATCCGTCGGCAATCCATGGTGATCCGTGGCTTTTACGAGAACAAGGGTATGAATAGTGCTTGGGTGATGAAACCTTCTTTTCTTGAGCGCACATGCGTTCTAAGCGACTTTTCCAATTCAATTACTTTTATTCCTCGAGTGCGTAAAGCTATTTCTCATCCTACCACTTTTCTGACACAAATCATGATGATCGGGTGGCCTCGATCCTTGAGCTAGATCTTGAACATCCTCTTCTCCGACCGGAACTTGAACGAGCTCTTGTTGTAATACAAGGCTGATTTCGGGTGGCCACGATCCTACTTCTTGATCTTGAATCGGCTCTTCTTCTTGATCTACGTTACCTTATGTTAAAGAAAAAAAAGATACCGTGCGTTACGGTCAAGCAAAAAAACAAAAGAAAGGGTTGATATAACTTTTCCTCTCGTTAACCTTACTCTCCTCTTTTTTCCCTTTGATAATATTCTTCTTCTCTAGTCTCTGCTAACCTTCGGTAGTTAAACGTCAAGCTAGGCGACCAATGGGGTAGAAGGCTTTCTTTTAATTCTCGGAAAATTTTCGCCTGGTCGGATCGTCAGACATTCTTTCTTCAAAAACGGTAACGGTATTGGAAAAAAGATTCAACGGCAACAAGAGAGATACGAGAGGTTTAAAACTATAGCACCTATTAAGTACTCCACCCCATCGTAGTGGGGTTCTTCTCAACGTTGAAGATGGATAAATGGGCACCGAAATGATCGCCAATTTGCAATCATCATATGGATCAATCTCTTTTTGTACTTTTCCAAACAAATCAAGCTTAAGTTATTATTCCACACACCGTTGCTACATCTAAGCCACCCTCCACTAAAACATCTTTCGCCTCGAGGTTGTTGAGAGCTCCATTAATTGATTTGAGACTAGGCAACTAATAAGAAACTTGTTTGGTTCCTATTTATGCAGCGAGCCGTCTTTCGAGCATCACCTCCTCAAAAACTTTAAAGTACAAAGTGATTCTATCAACAATTCATGAAGTTTCCCACGATGATCTAGAAATCAAGAGCAAACAAAAGCTAAATAACCGCCAGCTACAAGCCAAGGCGAGAAGTGATACGGGATAAAGCGAGCACAGCCCCCAAAGGGGACAGGCCGGTCTCTATTTCGGCCCGAGGGGGGACAAAATGATACACGATACGGGACGTTGGTGGACCCGCCCGCTCCCTTTGCGGGCTGAGCTCGCTTTATCCCGTATCAAGAAGCCTTGAGCACTTGATAGGAAATGCGTCAATGCACACTGCCTTTCACACTTTTTTCAAGTGACACTTGCTCCACACTTGAGGACTCTTTAGACTAGTCAATTGAATATCGTATCTTTTCTGATTTTCAAGAAAGCTAGTCAAATTCCATAAGAATGTCGAATGTACTCTGCTTGTCGTCACAACTATGGTATTCAAAGTCTTGTCCATCCGCCAAACTATCACTATTCGTAACACCTCAATAAAAAAGTGAAGACAGTTCGGTCTCGACAAGTGGGAGCATGTCTAGAACAGGTCACACAATTAAGCACATATTAGCTAGGAGTGAGATGATTAATTAAAGAACAAAGTAATAATATTATATATATCTTTAATGTGTGATTAACGGGAGCCAAGCTCACCAGCCCCCAACTAGAGGTAGGTGGTCAGCTGTGGGATTCAAACCCAGGTTAGCTAAGTCCGAGTCGTAAGCGCTCATTACTAGCGGACCACATCATATGGACGCTTAAACAAGAGCTGTTACCTTTAAGTACCTAGTTCAAAGAGAGTGTACAGGTCCACCTCTTGACCGTTCGAGTGTAAGAGTTGATTCACCTTTCATTTTGAGGATCATCATCAGCTCACGAGATTAAAAAAAAAAAAAAAACAACCAGAAAAATGTTTACTTCTCTAGCTTGGTCAGCTTGGTCAGTTTAAACCGCATCTGCTTGGCCACCATCATCTGAACCGCCAATTGATTGTCCGCTATGAACCTTAATGAAAACTAGACTTACACAATTTCAGGCCCCTGTTTGTGGCTGTTCGAGCTCGCCAAGTGTTTGTGGTGGTGGCTCGAACAGGTTTGTTATTAACACGGGGTAAAGCCAACAACCACATGGAATTGCGATCGGTGTGGTGAGAGGCCAACCGTAAAGAGCACCGGCAATCTTGGTGCCCATGCTCCGATGCAAAGCATTCACGATTCGATTCACGTTCCCATTTGTTTGGCTTCTGTTTCTGTCGAAGCCTGTGAGGGTCAACGGCTTTGTGTGCCGCCCGATATTTGATGCTCTAGTGCTCACACAAACTCCTTGCACATTGAGAAAAGCGTTTGTACATACCAGAGTTGCGCCGAAGTCGAAAAATTGACAACGGCAACAGAACGGCAACGGCAATTAACGGCCGTTAATTGCCGTGAAAACCGTTGCCGTTCCGTTGTTGCACAACGGTTTAACGGCCGTTAACGGCGTTGTAACGGCCCGTTGCAACGGCCACCGTTAACGGCGTTTTTTGCGTACTCACAACTCTTTCTGCAAGTATTACTAATGTATAATCCACCCCGTCCCTTTCGTTCCCTGCTCGTTTCGCGAGTGAGGAAGGAAGTAAACTCGTTTAGAAATAAAACCAACCGAATCCATATGTTCTCCCGAGCACATCGCACTTTGTCGCGTGCGAAACGAGCAAGAAACGAGGGAGATACCCCAGTTTCTGTATTTTCCACAGAAACATGGACATGCGACGTGCTCGGAAATAGTTTTTCTTGTGTCTTAGCTGCCTTTTCCAGGTCGAAAACCAATTTTCCCTAAAAATTTTCAGCAAAAACGGCGGGTGGTGTGGGTGAAGATCTACATCAGATCTATTTTTAACTTGATAAGAACTTCCGTCGTTGTGCCGCCTTTCACTGCCGCTAAAGTTGCGCAAAAAGCGGAACTTCCACGGGTCTTTTCACGAAGAATAGGGCGAGACAGAGCAGGTTCCGCCCAGAGCCGGGCAGCAACCCGTTTGTACCGTACCGTACCGTACCGAAGGGGGTCGGTACAATAACGACCTTGGTCGGTACAATACCGACCTGGGTCGGTATAAATACCGACCGATTTAGAAAAACACTCATAACTTCTTTCATACTTAGTCAAATTGCGTTTTTGAGGTATCCAATCGCAAGAGAAAGACATTTCCTATCTATTGCAATTTGTTTGGGATCCATTGAAGGTGTATGTGGGAAGTTATGAGCATTTAAAGTTCCAAGTTGAAAACCTGCCGTGGTCGGTATTCTACCGACTTGGGAGTTATTACATCCTAGTGTAAATGGATGTTATACCTTAAATCACCTTAGGGTTTAAGGTCATTTAAGGTGATTTAAACTCCTCGGTAAAATGTCGGTATTGACCCAGTTTTAGCAGGGTCGGTACAGTACGACCCGGCTCTGGTTCCGCCTTTTCCAAATGCTATTTTCAGACATAGAACCAACTAAAATAAAAAATTTAAGGAGGTATTGGGTATTCCCATGTTTCTGTGGAAAATACAGAAACTGGAATATCTCCCTCGTTTCTTGCTCGTTTCGCACGCGACAAAGTGCGACGTGCTCGAAAAGTTCACTTCTTTCGTTTGGCTTCATCCCCATACGATTTCATTCCTTTCCTTGCCCGCGAAACGAGCGAGGCATGAACGGGACGGGGTGGATTATTCGTTCCAGTACTCTTAATTTAGTAACATTGACCATTGTAATCGATGGCAACGGCAGATGCCGTTAATAACGGCTGTGTGATCGTTAACGGTCAATTAACGGGTTTTAACAGGTTTGTAAAACGCTAGCGACAACGGAACGGCAACGGCCCGTTACCGTTAACGGCGCCGTTATTAACGGAGCCGTTGCAACGGCGCACAACTTTGGTACATACCATATCTCAAGCTGCATTAATGGGGGCACTGGGAATGCAGCAAGCGAGGTGTTCCGGACATTCAACAGAGCTTCGTAATGACCGGGTGCTGCCTTGACCCTCAACTCTTATGATCGAACAATGTTTGATCCTCCATTCGCTTTCGTTTCCCCTCTAGACCTTTCATTTTTGCTTATTTTTCTGTAACTACCTTGGTAGATAGTGTGGTTCGAGATGCGATTCAGTTTTTTCTCGAGATATCGAGGCTCTATTGCAACCAACCTTCTCGAACCACTTAATGTTCGTTTATAAATCGTCCTAATGCGCTCAAGTGTAGAAAAAAATTTGACATCATGAAATATTGAATAATAGGCCATAACTTGAAACTTGTTATTTCATTGACGCTATCGTGACTATGATCTACAAGCTAGGTCGTACAAAAGATGCGGCCTTGCTTAAACTTATGAAACACTGCATGATGAAACAATGTTAGGATCTCAATTCTCAAAGGGGAGAACACAAAAAGTCAAGAAAGTGAGGATGGGTGGTGGTGGAGAGTCTGAAAAAACCTCGTCTCGATACGGAGGCATTCGATTGTTCAATGGGGTAGATTTACAATCTTGTAACGAAGTCAGTTAGCACGACAAACTGAGACCTGTTCGCGGAGTCGAACCACGTTTGTCCTTAAGACAGGTGTTTTTGGACGATACCAAGGGGTTTGTTGGACGAATCGGGCTTTGTTTTTGTATTCTCGCCCAAATTTTTGACATCCTGCTCACGACGACAAAGGAACAATCCACTTGTTCGTGGAGTCGACACCATTGTTTTTATCGTGAAAATAAATACAAAAGGAGGCAAAAGGTATAGCTGGGGGATGGTCCCTCCTCAAGACTACAAAAGACATATCTTCTTATCTTGCAGATAATATTCCATTGAGCAAACTTACAATGTGGCCCATTACCCCACCTCACCACCTCGGTTTTCGCATTGTTCTTGGATCAACTCGATAGTCTTTTACGTTAAGTCAAGGTTAATGCGGGGTCAAGAATCTTTACCCCATCAACCCAATTGGTCCCTTACTTCGGAATCCTTCGGATTTTTTTGCTTTCGCTACAGTCGTTGCTCTTCGAAGGAAAAGAGCATCAGTAATAGTGGGTTCGAATCATGCTATGGGTTGACCGACTTTCATTCTCTCTCTTTTTAATTCTTTGCTAGACCTTGTGCGATCACAGGCAGTGGTCCACTGCACAAACAGATTGTATGATACAGTTTTTCATTACTAAAACCTAGTTTTAGTAATGCAAAAAAACGGGTAATTTATACTAACGACCCCCACTTGAGCGTCCATATGGTGTGGACTGCGCTTTCATTGTCGATCGTTGTATCTTTGAAATAGGTGGTCGGCGGCGGCGGCCTCTCATAAAAAATTAATGATTGATCGATTGATTGAATGAATTAGCGCTTTCGACTAGGACTTAGCCAACCCGGGTTTGAATCCCACAGGTAACCACCTGCCTCTAGTCGGCAGCTAGTGAGCTTGGCTCACGTTGATCACACATACGTATAATATTATTACTTTGTTCTTTAATTAATCAAGTCACTTCCGAACTGATTGATACCCTACTACCACTATAATATGTGCTTAATGGCGTGATTTGTTCTAGATAGGCGGCCTCCTATCCAAACCGACTTGGCGCCGGTCCAAAACAGGGGAACAACCTTGTCAAGATCAGGGTCGATCCGGTTTTAGATAGGTCACATCGCTTGTCTAATCAAGGCGAAATGTGGTGTGACCTCTCTGAAACCGGAAAATCGGTCAGAAACTAGTCCAGCTTTCCGCATATTTTTGTGGTTGATTGGACCGGACTCGATAGGATTGAACCGGTCGTGACTTGTCCGGTTTTGACAAGACTTGTGGATTTGTGCTGGACGAGACCGGACCAAATCAGCTGCGGATATTGCGTGCGTTTCTCCGACTTCTTTGGTGCGGTCTTGTGGTTGATTTGCGGACACTAAATCCATCCTGTTCCAAAATGCACACGATGTATGAGGATATCTCGATGTTGAAAAAGCTTACATTGGCAAGTAAATGGTTGTCGTCAATTGATTTACATGATGGATATTACCATCTCCGTCTTCATCCTCGGTATCGTAAATATTTTATGTTTCGTTTGGAGGATCGATATTTTTGTTACGTGGGTTTACCCATGGGCTAGATTAACTCTCTAGTTGTTTTACCAAGTTTTTCAAACCAGTGACAAATTGGATTCGAACACGGGGCGGGTCAGTCCCCTTGCGAAATAGGTCAGCCAGTTAGTTTTATTTGGATGATTTTCTCGTGATCAGTCGTTCGTTTGAGGAAGCTAGTAGAAATGGACCGTTTATTCGGGAATAATTATGTCGCTTGGGGTTACAGTGGCATATAACGAGATCACATTGGGAACCGACCCAGGAGTTGGAACATTTGGGTTTGATAATTGCTACACGAAGGAATCGCTTGGCGGTGCCTATCTGTAAACTTCGAGAAATTCGGGTATGGGCCAAGGATTCGGCAGTTCGACCTCGCCACGCATGGCAATGGCTGCCTAAGCGAGACTTGGCAAGATTTGCAGAAACTGTGCAAGCCCATGCCATAGCTATGCCTCTGACGGGTTTTTACGCTCTGTGTATGTGGACATGCATTGAGGGCTACCAAAAACAATCCAACACGTGGAATAACTTGTCCCTGAGGCATCAATCCCCAAAACCATGGACCTTCAAGCCTTGGTCAGCGGCACACAAACCTAGTATTGCAAATCGCGCAACGTCTGCCGCGAGACTTTCACATCTTCATGCCATCCGTGGCGACCGTACATATATAGCGGTTTACAAGGATATAATCTTTATTACTAACCTCATAAATAGTAGGACCTGTCATACCTATATAGTGAACCACCGTACCTGTTCCGTACCGTGGTAGGGTGGTGGACCACCACCATCAGTGGTCCATCAACTAGCTCGTAGCGCAACAAGTCTCTGTTATGTGTTGGTTAAGTGTCATACATCGAGTCTTTTTACGTCGATTGGCGAGAATTGAAGATATCTATATTATTTACTCCAATTACAAGAAAAAGCTTCTAGACAATATCAAATAGGTTGTGTCGAAGAAGAATGTTCATGTTTTTATACTAGTGAACGTCGATGTCATGAACGTCCATGTTGTAGGATCTCGTAATTTTACGAAAGAGTAAAAACTTTTTTTGAAGTCAACAAGTAAAATCCGGCCATAGGGTAAAGAGTAAAAAATATTATTAGAAAAAAAAGAATGTAGTTTCTAAATTGTTTGTTGTTAAAAGCCAAGCGCTCCCAAATAGACATGTGATATTCGTTATTTATTGAATAGAAACTCGTGAAATGAGCAAAAAGATTCGGGGGCAACGTTTTCGCAGAATCTCGAAGTACTGAAGCATTAGTGTAGAACGGGACAAGGTAAGACTTGGCTTAATTATATATGCAAAGCCTTGTTGGCTTTTTGATCATCCTCGGTCTTGGACGGAGAAACTCAGTAAAGATTCAAAAATATAAATAAAACTGACCAAGAATTGGAATATATTATAGGGGATTGGGCAGCAAGGACCTCGATTGCGATGGGAAACCCTGGTTTTCACGAGGACAATTTCAATCGCAATTAGTTATTTTTACAGACGATATATTACTTTTATCGCCATCAAAAAAAATTCATGATCGGGATCTTCATGTTTTATTAGACTATTGGGAAGGATCGAGGGACTACGACTAAAAAGTTGAAGACTTCGAAGGAGCCAGACTGCTAATCATCCAACTCATCTTCTTGGAGAAATAATTGCCTGCGCGTCCTCGTTCCAAAGATGCTTCGATTAGTACAAAACGCCAAAAATTGAAGAAAAGGTTAAGTGCGGTTATTCGATGTTCTTTTATGTTATATAGAAATAATCATTCATATCATTTGCACCCTTACACAATTAAACTTGTTCAATAGAACGACTTTATTACTAGGGTGTTGCCGCTACGATGAAAGTCTTGACAAACCATGGTTTCGTGGATGATTTCTCTGGTCCCCTTTGAGCCTCCCCTTTCCTTGGGCCAAAATCTCCCCATATATCTTCCTTATTCTTGAAAGTGCTCCTTCCTCTAGCCATACTCATAAAGCTTTTCACATATCCTCATTAACTCTAGTATGTGAGGAGCAAATCACGATTGTTGAATGTTCAACCGTGTTGTTTGTTGGTGAAGCTAAGTGCAATAATATATTCAATGAATGATTATTACAAAAAAATCTGTCTGTTGACTATCGTGAATCAATGTTATTCCGAAGTTATCATCAAGAAATCTAGCACATGATACGAGGTGGGTAAAAGAAAGATCTTTCTTGAGGATGTTGCAATAATATAAAATTTGCAATCTCGGGCGAAATAATCATGCCCATTGATAAATAATTTGTTTGTACCATTAGTTTGCTGTCATTTCGAAAGAAAAAAAGAGAGGAAAGGATTCTAAGCTACACAAAAGAAACCTACTATCAATGATTTTAAGATCATCAAAGATCTTTAGTTCCATCGCCCTTCTTAAAATCCGCCACTCGTTCGTTAAGTTCGAAGATCGCAACCCTTGGTGGAAATCAACTCGCATATGCCGTGAGCAGCGCAGCTTTCTGGGTCGCCCCTAGCTCGCCCCGTGGTAATTATAGGAAATTGTTTTTCACGTCATGCTAGAAAAAACACAAGAATGCAAAGAGAAAAAACAAGATACGGGATATGAACATGGTCATGACTAATGAATAAAAAGTAAGAATGAAAAGTATTTGAATCAAAATAGTGCGCAGTCGTTTGGATAACACAATTTTTTAATAAATCCAAGGGTGGATATGTGTGCATAAAACATAAGGTGAAAAGCTATGGGTCGTTTGAGTAATTCGGGTAACAAATGAAACCCGTGGAGAATGTTCAATATATCTTAAATGCTAGTAGGTGCAACGTTCATCAAATTCCCGCAAAAAAGGTTTCTGGAACCAAAAAGTCTCAAGAAAATTTCAAAACGCCTCTATGAATATATAAATAGGGTTGCAAACCCGTTTCTACTCAAGTGTCGAAACACACGAATAAAACATTTTGCTACACCGTATTCTTAAGGGAAGAAACTTTGTCAATTCAAACTACCCCAAAACCCATCCTCGTACCACAGATAAACTGCTCGATCGACAATGAGCAATAATAGAAAAAAAGTCAATAGTAAATAGCAAATAGTTCGGCATTACTTTCGGAGCTGCAAGTATAGCCACGTGCTCGGAACTACTGGAGGAACCCGCAGAATTGATGCAATGCATGATACATTGCTATTTACTAAGAAAAACAACAAAAAAGACATTTTGTGCTGCCACGAGCTCTACTTTCTCACTAAGTTAGTGACACTAACGGAGGTTGATGCCCCCAACTACTTAGGGTCCACCAAACCCCGCGCATTTATTTCAATGGGCCAAATAGATTCTTTTCTACACGAGCTTTTTTACTAAATCAAGTGTTAACTCTCGTGCTCAGGGGTGGATCGATGTGGGTTCGATTCCCACCGAGAGTCGTGAGCTGTTCCGTACGTCTCCTTGTTTCTTATCTTTTTTTCTCTTTTTCCAATGAGTGGGTCAATCCAAGTCAAAAAACCAAACCAAATTGGAGCTAGGATACTCATAAAAAACGATTTTGCCCTTCTAGTGGCGAGTTTGGAGTATGGCCTCGTTGTGTTTATTCTCAATTATGCTAGTTCATGATCGAACTTCTTTCGAAGATGTAGTTATGCGCTCATTGAAGCGACATCCCTTTTTTCTTGACGCAAGAGCAAGGGGTTCAAAACCTGCATATGCTAGTATATATCCATATGTACACTAATAGATATATTTATATCCTCGATATGTATGTTCAAGAGGTCGGGTCGATGCATTTTCGAAGGAAGAGGTATATTGGGGACATCAGCGATCGTTCTTATAAAAAGAGTTCGCATAAGACGGGGCCCCTAGATTTGGAAGGCCCAGGAATCGAAAAACTTTCCATGCTTTGATAAAAATGCGTTGGTAAATGATTCGAGCATTGATTTTTCTTGTTATGCGTTTTCTTTTTGCTTTTTTTTAATTTGTTAGGGTGGCGTGAGATTGAAGATAGGAACATCGTGGTGGCGACTTTCTCTTTGAATGATATATCTTATCCGTTTTTATTGCTTTCGAATATTTTGAACCGGGTCAAAGGCCTAGGTCGGAGAGCGATCGTTTCGTTGGTGTAGGTAGATGCCCTTGAAAATTCAAATGTAACATCATTCGAACACCTCAACAATAGACAATAATGTCCTATGAACCTTGATCCCTTTCCACGGAAATGAAAAAACTAGCGACATCAACGGAAAACAACTGGGATTCAAATTTGAAATTCTTATGAAGTCGATATTTAGAAATTTTTAGGCTTTGTCTGGGGATAATAATGGAGGGCCAGGTGGTTGATTTTTTCATATTACGTTGGCTGGAAAGCCGCATCAGATATGTTCACTTTCTAGCACAACTGTCTTAATCCAAATCTAGAGGTCCATCGGGTCTTTTAACCCTCAAAGTTTCTCAAGAAGAGAGAGGAATGGGATTTCTAATGTTACTAAGCGACCCGAGTTCAAGTTCCACATCGGAAGTGCTACGTTTGTGAAGCGTTTGTTACCCTTTTGATATTGGTAGTTATGAGCAGACATGGGCTGAGACCCCTGTGCACAGGACAGGACAGAACAGACTGTCTGTTCTGTGCACAGGGTCAGACCTGTGTTGCACATGCGCACAGACCTGTACAGCACAGCACAGCACAGACAGGGTCTGTGCATTGTCTGTGCAGGTCTGTGCACAGTCTGTGCAGGTCTGTGCACAGTTTGTGCACAGTCTGTGCAGATTCTGTGCAGATTCTGTGCAGAGTCTGTGCAGTTCTGTGTTGTGCTGTGCAGTCTGTGCACCTGTGCAGCACAGGTCCGACCTGTGCACAGAACAGACAGTCTGTCCTGTTCTAGCCTGTGGAATTTCGCAAAACAGGACAGGACAGCACAGGGTGCACAGAACCCGTACAGAACCCTGTCCTGTTCAGCCCATGACTGGTTATGAGCAAACATTCTCGATAATACAATATCTTATTTTGATAGACCCCGATTGGTTCAAATGAATACTTATGCATACTTTTGTCAAAAGGATGTCCCGGGGTGTGCGCGAGCTACGATCTGTGCTACCGTGTTTTACAAAATTAATTACGGAAAAGATCGTTACGCTAATTACGGTTTTCGATAAAGTGTAATTAGTTTTTCCGTTCGATCGCAAAAGCCCTTTGGGAAAACTCCAGTCGCCTGGCCCACCTCAAAACGAACTTTTGGTGCCCTCAGAAAACAGCTGCCACGCGTTTCGAACCCTTAGAACAAAGCAGCTCACTCACAACGATAATCTCCAGCTCGCACCATAGGGTGACGCAAACTTCTTCACGTTCTCGACGTTCATATACTACGAGAACTTCTTCACGTTCGAAGTGTATGAACGTCAAGAACGTGAAGAAGTTCGCGAAGTATATGAACGTCGGAAAAACTTCATCGAATGCGCCTGAGACTACGCGCACACTTCTCTCTATTCTCGAATTACCACCCGCAGTTAAAAAGAGCGGTCGATAACATGCAAGAACTCGAAAAAAGCTCACTTGAAGATCGAAGTTCAAGGCGAGGGAAGTCACAAATGGCACTGCTGACTTCTGAGATAAATAGGCGACGGCCGTTGGGATGTTTAACACTACACACACATATCACCAAAGGTCCGAGAGGTTTTGGGAGAGTTGAGGTGTTCGTTGGAAGAAATTCCGGGACGAACGACGGATTGGTTGTGTGTTTTGGACTTGGCGATAAACAAACTCGTGAAGAATTTCATCAAGACCAAGTCCGGAGAATATAATCGCTCGGAAGCTCTTAGGAAAGCTCTTAAGAAATTGGAATTGGATGGTTCTGTCGATGCAACAACCGTTGATAATAGGGACAGTGCACTCAAGCCCCTTTTGGGAAGGTGGTACACGGATTTGTGGGCATGGATGAAAAGCAAAAAGAGCTCCGTGGTCAATGATTGGAAAAAAATGGAGGAAAATATGAGGCACTTTGACTGAAACTAAGGAGTGTGTTTGTTTGCTAGTCGTTTGCTGGGTTGGAAAAATTAATTACAATCTTGGGACGATCGTAATTAATTCTTTCGTAATTATTTTTGGGCGTAACACGTTTTTCCGTAATTAATTTTGTAAAACACGGTATGGGTACCAACAGCTCGTGGTGTTGTGGATACGTTCAAAATTACTCATGGTGTGTGCTTGATGCAAACGAAACGAACATTCTTACAAGAGGTTCACTCGCGTTCATAAAGTCATCAGAGATCGAGTGTTACGGAAGCTTGTTAACAACACTTTTGTTTGTCCCGTTAATGAGAGAGTGAATGTCACGACTGAACTAATGTAACAGTGTGAGATAAACACATATTACGAACTCAAGTAAACTGTGCGTACCAATTGCTCGTGTTGTTGTGGATAGGTTGAAAATTACTCATGGTGTGTGCTTGATGCAAACGAAACGAAAATTCCAAGACGAAAATTTAGACGAAAGTCCAAGCCGTGCACTCACGTTCACAAAGCTTACCAGAGATCGAGTATTACGGCGGCCGGTCGCTACATTGGGTCCTTGTTTCTTGAATCCGGAATCAAGATGGGGAACTCACTCATCGTGGTCGACCGTAGGAGGGTCGAATATTTTCCTTCCACGCTATAAATGTCACATAAAAACAGGCGAGCAATCCCCTTTTTTCCGGAAAACCGTGGTTTTTTGTTACACAAATGAACATTACGGGGAAGTTCACGTCGTCTGACTCGCTAACAAGATGGACTTATATGTGGAAGACAATGGATTCACTTTTCACTAAAGTGATGTCTTATACCCCTTTCACGAACACTAAACCAAACATGACGCTTTACGACACGAATAATCAAGTTTTGATTAAAGAATTAGTACGACATTGCGGAACAAACTTTTTTATGCAACGTACTGTTTATCGCCGCCAAAGGGATAGACCCATCAATACATGCGTGGTATCGACCACATACCTGAGACACCTCCGAGGTGCTCCTTTGCCTCTACGTCCCAAGTTTTGAGCAAAATTGAGGGAGTTCGGTAAGGCCTACGATCTTGGGGAGCACAAGACCTCGAATAAGCTCGCTTGCATGGTATGCACCCTGTTCAGAGTTCCCGTTGTCCTTTTCGATTGCTCAAGGACCCGATTGCTTGTTAAGAACGAAGATGTAGATCTTTCCGATGCGCGAGAAGAATATGAAGGATTACTACTCACGTATTAACGTTTATCCGCTGAGTTCGCTTATTCATTTTATATTCAATTTTTTTCCTTATCGCATGAATCTATATCGATTACAGGTACAAAATCTCGCTTTCCTCGTTCTAGGGGCTTGTTCATAATCCTCCCTTTTCGAAACAAGTTCCCCACCACCTACGTTAAGTTAAACGGGCCCCATGACATCCCCAAACTTAAGGATTTTCTTATGTTACATTATAGTTCACCTGGAATTGTGAGGGCTCCACAGAAAGTAGTATTCACATGGTAAGGCACTAACTATTCGAACGAACAATTTAGCCATCTGAATATAGACGTTTGTAGATCGTATGGATGCAACCGGGGCTCATTGTTGTTTTTGTCAAAGTCGGCCACTATTGAGATAGTGAGGAATTACACTCTTTCTCCCCTTGCTAGGAGCGAGATGGTTACGAACGATCATCGACCTCCCGATGAGTTCCCGAATGAAGCAAGGTACTCGCCGACCTTATGCTAAAATCGTTATTAAAGTGAACCATTTACTGGGAACTATACATGTGCGGCATCATAGGACTTCCTTTTGCTTCCGTGCAATTGCATTTAATGGATATCGCAACAACCATTCCTGGCTTTTTGCATCATGGGGGATAGAAAGATTTAGAAGATCCGTGCAAATTCTCAGAGCGGTACAACAAAAGTGAGAAGGACGTGACAAAACAGCGTTTAGCAATCGTGCACGAGATGCAGAAGGTTTCGGAGTTGTGTCGAGCCCCGACCTGTCTTAAGCTTCCTACTAAGATTGCCGAGACGGTGGTGGTCGATCAAGCTTTCCTAGTGACGATCGAAAAGATCGTGAAAGAAGGAAACGATAACGGTCTTCTCATGAATCTGTTTCGAGTCAAGAACCGGTTTTTTATTCCGCTCGAAGTCGTGGCGGAGGCTTGCCTTCCGCCCAAAGATTTGCGTAAAAAAATAGGAGACCAACGAAGATAGAAGGATAGAGAAAACTCATTACAACCATCTCTCTTTTTTCCCTACTATATTTATCCCTAAAGGCTACGCTTGATAGGGCGCCCTCTTCCCACCTTATGCATCGCTTTGGGTTAATAGAAAGATTTCCCCCTCATCTTGCAAGACCCACCGTTAGGCAAATGGTGTTTTCGCGTTTGCATGCACATATTTTGACGTTAAATCATATTCATCACACGAGAGTTACGTCCGATTTCTTCGAGAAGGAAGAAAACTCCCTTGTAGGGTTAATACAAGTCGCCCAGAGAAAGACCTTCTGATAAAGAGTCGAAAATAATCGATTGGATCGGTTCACAAGCGAGATGCCGTTTGATAGAGAAAAGTGCACAAGAGACGATCTTGATACACAAGTGTTTCGTTCGAGGAGCAAGCCTACACATTTATCTAGCAAGAAAGAATACTTTAGAGAATATTAGGGGCGAGTTGGCCGGATAATGTCCGCAGACAGCAACATTGATTCAGTGGGGGGGGGGATAGTCAAGAGTTTATCGAGGTAAAAGGGTTCAAGTCGACAAGGGATGAAGAGGATACTTATTACGGTAAAAAGAATACACAAGAAGACGTTGGTATAAGCAAGTTCAAGTCGACTTGAGAGGATATATGATTCTTTATACGGTAAAAAGAATACTCAAAAGGGACATCGGGGTGATAGTGTGAAGGCAACCAAATAACGAGCCTCCTTGATCTATATAGGAAGAGAAAGAGTATTTCCTAAAATAGCAACAGGGTGGAAAGACGAGTTTATAAAATGGCAAGACGACCATACAAGGGGAAATGCTTAAGGTGTTTTTCTTAGGTGCTAAGGCAAGTTGAAACGACAAAAAAGCTTTGCCATACCTAGTTTTGTAACAGACTTCACAACTTCCAACGTGCCGTAATAAGTTAACATCTCATGATAGGCAAGCCGAGTTCAAGACGACCAACTCAAGGCAAAGTACTAGGAATATATCGATATTATGGATAATCATTGACGGAGGAAGTAGCTTGAATGTTGAGCATCGATATAATGACTCATCCTTGATGAGGTCAGCATCTTGAATATCACCGAAGCGAGTGATCAAAATATTATAGTAATTGGCACACATCGATCCAAAATTACAATATTGACTACCGAGGGAAAAAAGATAGATGCCTATCATCCCCCTTACTCATAGCTTCTGTTTTCGGCTTCTGTTTTCGATTGCGGTGGAAGTATTCGGACGTTTTTTAAGATTCGATGGGTGTTTTCGGACATCCCCATATTGAAATGTATTTATAGTGCCTTTTTGCGTAGAGATCACTTTTTTTTTAATCACTTTCACAAGGCGTCTCAACTATTTAAAAAAAAAAGAAAAGAGAGTAAAAGAAGTAGAACAGTTTTCTTACTCTTTTTCAAACTTCTTCACGTTCAAGGAAAAGGAAAGTTAAGTGAAAGGGAAGTCACCTCGCTTTCACTTAACTTTCCTTTCCCTTTTCCTTTCTTTTTTTTTTGTCTTACCTTTGGGTTTTACATACGGGTTTTGTGGTGTTTCTCGAGAATATATATATATATTTTTTTTAATTACTTTTTGTCCTATTTTCAGGACAGTCTTCGATTGCGAGTGGGAAATAATCCTCCACCCCCACCCCCATCCCGAAAAGCAAAAGAAAGAAAGAAAAAGAAAGCGTCACCTGTATGACAGTCATGCGGATTGTGGTGCTTCCCCTCTCCTTATCTTTTTTTTTCGACTTTGATTCAGCCCAGCGAAAAAAAGTCGACCTTCGTTTTTCTTCGGGCGATATTTTTTCAGATCCTCTGAGTGACCTAGGGGGGGAAAACAAAAATCCAACCATCTGGATTCTTTTTCATTTGAAGCAATCAGAGAATATTATCATTATTAATTTTTTTATTATTATTTTGACTTCTGGAAAAAGCCAGCACCTCCGCCTCATTTTTCTTTTAATTTTTGCTTCTTCTTTAATCAGTAAATTATTGTTCCAGTTCTGGTGAGTTAATAATTAAAAAAAAAGAAATTAAGCTAAATAAAAAAAAAATCACATCAAAGGAGCTAAAGAAAAAAGCTGTTGGAAATAAGAAAGGTTTTGAAAAAAAAATTGAGAAAAAATGAAGCAAAAATTGCTAGGGAGCGAATTCCGCATCCGTGAATAAATTTGACCCCCAAAAAAAAGAATTATTTCTCGAGTAATATATTCTCAGGTGGTTTTTTTTTCAATTTTCTTTTTTTCTCAAACCCCCCCCCCCCTCTTGGGAAAAAGTCACTCTTTCTTTTTATTTTCTCTATTTTTTCAAAAAAGGACAATGTCATGCACACACACACCCCGGGTAAAAAAAGTAAAAAAAAAATACCAACAAACCCTAAAAAGCCTGAAAACCCAGTAGAAAAAAAAACAAAAAAAAACAGACCTTTGGCGAGGGATATCCTCAGGTGGCAGGCAGCAACACTCAGCAATTTCCATTTTTCCCAATTCCTGTGGAAAAAGAGAGAGAGAGAAAGATGGGTTTTCAGCTTTCTTTTTTTTCCCTGGAGCGTAAAATGGAAAAAGAGAAAAAGGCGGTGTGGAAGCCTGGAGAAAAAAAAAAGGAAAAAAAAAAAAGATTAACTTTTTATAAAGTTAATATAAAACTATTTATATTTTACTAGAAATCCGAAAAAATCGTCTGTTGGGTGTTTCTTTTTTTGGGGGGGGGGAGGTCAGAAAAAAAAATTAACCTGTTTTCTATTTTATTCTCACTCTATTTTTGGGTATCTCACCACGACTGACTGGGAGGATATTTTTCAAAAATTGGAATGGCATTCTTAATTTTTTTTTTGGGAGGGGGGGCCAAATAAATAAAACAAACTGTGGATTGTTTTTTTGCTTGAAACAAGAAAATAACAAAAAAAAGGAGAAGAAAGTATAGGTCACTTTTATCTCAGAATATCTTATATAAAGATAAAGAAAAGAAAAATCAGACTGTCCCTTATTTTATTTTTTTTTAAATAGATAAAATAATATAATAAAATGGGCAACAGGGATACAACTATTTTGTTTATAATTTCCTGTTTTCATACATTTACTTCCCTTTTTAATTATTTTTATTTCCTATTTTTGTTTTTTTTTTTTGGGGGGGGGGGTTAAAGGGAAACAGAGAAAAGAAAACTTGAAGAAGAACTGTCAGGATTTTTATTTTTTCAATTTGCTGCCCACACACTTCACTTTTTTTCCCTTTTTCGTTCCCCTTTTATTTTTAGTTTTTTGCTGTCGAAAACCACTGCACCTCATTCTAAAAATAATTCGAAAAAGAAAAAAAGCTCCATCCCGCTTGCGATCCTTTTCGACGACCTCCCCCTGCGCATCGAGAAAGAAAAAAAGAACAAGAAACGAGCAAGCAGTTAACAAAAAAATCAAAACAGAAAGAAGAAAGAAAAACCACACGCAGAGCTCTTTCTTTCATCATTTTCGATTCGAAATCCATTTCACCGGGGCGACCGCCGTTCGGCAGACCATTTTCCTTCCTACCTTTCTCGCCGCTCGTTCATTTTTTTTTCTCGACCCCTTTCCTCGTACGCACGCTTTAGCGCTCCATGTCGCGGAAAAAAAAGAAAAACCGAGAAACGAGTCTGAAAAATGATCAACGGGGGGTCGTTCTCACAACCCCCCCCCCCCCTTAACCGTTACACGTGACGGCGTTATCTCGAATGCAAGATTCGGGAGAGGAGTGGGGAAGGAAAACTGACTGGACTTTTTCTGTCCATCCGCGGGATGTGCCTGTGCGCGCATGGGGCGCCGTTCTTCCACAACCAACGCTCGTTCCGTTAGCAAGCGTTCGTTCGTTCAAAATCTGAATATCCCCGACTCCTTCCACGTCTGACATGCGGACTGCGTCACAGACCGACTGGCGGCGCTGCTGTCTGACGGTCGAACGGCGCGGCCGCTCGTTTTTCGGGGGTGTTGAACTCACGAGAATTGTGGGAAGGACGGTTAGAATGAACGAATATGAAAGAGAGTGGACCATTGTATCGAACAACTTCTAACACATGACATTGACGACTTTCGACGCCACAGGAACTGGCATCGACAACAGGGGTGAAAAAAAAAAGGACAGTGTTGTACCCAGGAAGTTGGTGTCGTGACTGTGCGACAGTCGCAAGGATGAATCCATCTGTCGAATTCACTTTTTTTATCAGTAAAAAGTACGACCCCTGTTCCAACCAAAGTTCCTTGAAACACCACAAAACCGGAGTTCTAACTGCTTAAACTGCACAGAAACCACCCAACTGAATTACCCCTTTCCACATCTCCACATGGTTCGTTAATTGCCTTTTTTAAAGGTCATTGTTGTAAGAGTTTCAACGTTCCAACAACAGGGGCTGATGCGAGCGCAGGGAATCAACCAAACAAAAATATCACCAGCTGTCTGCAGACATGCCAGGCCTGTAGCATCAGGGGCATACGAAGAGAAACACCCCAGCCAGCAAGTTGTAGGTGAGTGGAAGCTGCATGAGGAGCCAAACGAGCGGCATACTCGCGCTTGTAAAAGCGGCCGCCACCCACCCACCGGCTGGAGCGTTTCACCAATCAACCAACAATAGTGCAAAACATGCCAGGCCAGATTCTTCGCATCGGGCGTAAGCGGTTCACCACTGCCAGCCCCCTCTACGGTGGAGGGGCTGTGGAGGATTACACGCACCACGCCAACATGGTAGCACGCCGAGTAAACCCAATGCAGGAGCTATACGACTTCTGACCTCTGGGTTAAGTGGCAACTGAGCAGAGACCAGCCAAGGAGCGATAGAGTGCACGTGCGGATGGGTCTCCGGAAGGTGTCATTATGTTGAAAACTTCTCCCTGTGAATCCCCCTGGCAGGATTTCCATCGGGTTTCTCTTTTTTCT
The DNA here is from genome assembly GCA_030272585.1 of Bryopsis sp. KO-2023. Classification (NCBI taxonomy): domain Eukaryota; kingdom Viridiplantae; phylum Chlorophyta; class Ulvophyceae; order Bryopsidales; family Bryopsidaceae; genus Bryopsis; species Bryopsis sp. KO-2023. The sequence continues at coordinate 2,760,918 of BSYQ01000002.1, forward strand.
TCTTTAGGGGGGCTATGCTAATCTTAGTTAAGATTGATATGGACCAGTCAAACCACCACCTCGATACAAACTCGAGCATGTCAACAGTCGAGCATTCATAGAGCATCTGTCTAACCCAACCCATTGTTTGTGCATCCTATTGTACAGCTCAGTAACTTTCTTGGAGTTATCCCACTCAAAATTCTGTTTGTTTTCTTACATCCCACTGTGTTTGTGCTTTCTCACCACCAGTTCTGACTCAACCTTCACTTAGCCATAACTTCTTTTCTCCAGTCCTCAGTTTCACCCCTGGCGCATGTCTGACCACCAGCTCACAAAGACACAGCCATTATTCTTTCCAAGAAAGAATTTTTTCGGCTATTCGGGTCTTTTTTCTGAGGGCACTCCACAGCCCCGTATTGCTGACTGATTTTTCTTATTGAAACCGCGTTGTCAGTAGATCTTCTCAACGCCGCCGCTGACAATTTCACCAGAATTACGTCTGGGCTCTCATAAGATTTCCGCAAAGTTGCACTTCCAGAATCCATCCACAATTGAAAACGTTTTTCCAGCGGGCCTACAAAAAAGGGTGCTGAAACCGACGATCTCAGGAACTGTATGGACGAACGGAACGAGAGTGTCCCTCGTGAGACCTTTTTGTCCCGTGCAATGTTGTAAACTGTTGGTTTTGTTGCTATTGCGCCGATCACGGCACCGCTCAACTCTGGGACTTGATTGAGCCTGTAGACACATGAAAGGACGAATTGTTAGTTTCTTGTTCAAAGTTTTTTTTTTTTTTCAACCAAAACAATGGACAAGCACAGCAAGAACCTGAGAGAAGAAAGCTCCTCAAGACAGGAAAGGATGATGTACAGCTTGGTGGATTCGCTGGGCACTGGCATTTTAAAGCTCCTTTTGGCAAATCCATTGTGTGCCTCCCATCCAACGTTGCACTTGGATCCAAGTGCAGACCCTCCGGAGGGTCTGCTCCATTTCAGCACTTGGCAGGAAGGTTTGGTTTCTGCTTCCATATCATTTCTGATCGAGAGGATGGCTTCCGCCTTTCCTGGCATATCATGCGGTTCTTCTTCAACCTTCTACAGACCCAAGAGAAACAATTAACTTCCTTCCATCCAGAAAGCGTCACATATTCCATTCAGAACTCAGGAACGTCCACCATAGTTTCAATTGACCTGCGCTGTAGACTTCAATCGATTTCTCTCCGACACCATTTTCTCTGCCCAAGCTTTTGCTCCTTCCATGCAATTTACTTCTCCCAGCCGCCTCAAAATAGCTTTCAACTGAAAGCACAACAGAATAAAATGGCAACGTCAACGACGAGCAAATATTTTTAGGTTTTCTAGACGACTTTTCGTTTTATTCGATCTGCGAGTCTGCAAATTATATCACAGCCGCCATGAACTCACCTGTTCTTGCACTATTCTACCGGGCAAACCTCCCTCCTGCACAACCCCGCGATTCGCTTGGTTGATGCGATCCACATCCTTCTCCTTCGTGCCTCTTAAAACTTCTATCCAAGATATCACATCTTTTTTGATGTTCTTTTCCACAGCCCCGACGCTGTGTCCGGACCCGAACGTCTCGGTTTCTTTTCTCAACTTCCCAATGTCTTCTTGGCATTTTGCGAGCTCTTGCTGAAGATCAGCCTTTTGGGTTTCTAGATCATCGCTGGCATGCTGGAGGTGTTCCATCTGATATGAAACAGAAAACACCTCATGATGGGGGACCTGGGGTTCTGCCAATACCTGCAAAACCAGAAAAGAACTACAAAAGAACTAAAAATGTATGTACATTTTATCCATTCATTGATTTTTTAGTTGGATTCTTGTCTTCCCTAAAGCTCAAAGTGAACAGGAGGAGGAAGGGGGGCAGAATGCATTCTGCCTCATCAATGGTTAGAAATAACACAACCTGTGAGACTACTGATTCCGAAACAAACAGACATTCCCATCCCAGTGTAATTTGTCAAAATGATCCCAGGGGCTCGATAACATCAACACACACCCCATCGCAGAGACAGCCGAGATTGGGGAAAAAAATAAATGACCTGTTGCTTGGTGACCTCTTGTTGCTGGTTGTCGTTCGGCTCGCGAAAAGCTTCCATTTTCTTCCCGAAGTCTTCGACAGTTGTTCTGAGTCCTTCGACCTCCCAGAGCACATTGATCACGTTCTCCTAGAAAACAAAAACGCACGCACGATGTGAAACCATTGCTGCAACAAGATTCAGTCTATCACAGTGTGGACCTTCAAGGTTTCAAGTTAATGCAAGTAAAATCTGTTTATAATAGAAAATGAAACTAATTATTCCTTTTGGAATGCTTTTCACTGGGAGTATGTGTGTGTGCGCTCCTCACTTGAGCGGCAAGTTGCTGATGCAAGTATACCAAGACGCCTGGCATGAACGAAATCTCGCTCTCCGTTTTTTCTTCTAGGGAGTCGTTCCACATTTTTTCGAACGCCACATTTGCTGGTTGAAGTTTCCCTGAGCAAAGTCACAACGGAAGAAAACCTCATCACATTTTCGAGAGACATTTTATCAGTCTTTAATCCAAACAACGACACGACTTCACGACCCCTGAAGAGGTCACCGAGTTTCGCCACTCTTGGTCGACATCTGTTCGCAAGTCCGGGCGGTAGAAATTATGTGTCTGTGGGATTCTCTGTTTCTCTCTATGTCTGGTATGTGCGTGTATTACGTTGTTTCTTTTACCTTGCTCATTCACAGATAATCGCCAACTGGAGATACGTCGCTTTGGAACCGGATGCGAACCAGACAGACTACTCGATCCAACTATCGAACAGTAGCTCAAATCGAATTGATTCACTCCCAGGGCGCTGTGAAGTCGATCGAACTTCAGAATGGAGGGGCTGCTCGCACGAGCGTCAGGTTGGCTTTCGTAGAACGGGTTAGTCCTGACCGTAAAGAGGGTGCTGGGCGGTATTTTGTTGGGAACTCCGAGTAACCTGATTTTTCTGGACGACACCACGATGCACCCTCCTTCTTGCTACTTATTTTCTTAATGACAATTTTGTGGGGGGTTTTTATTTATTTTTCTTTGCGAGATACCATTTCATTTTTCTCTTGCACTTTTCACTATGTACGTTTTCATCTCCCCTTCCCCAAATGCACAAAGCCTACCGATTTTTCTGTCCAATCGTTCCAATCTTTGTTTCCTATCAAGCGCTCAATCCCACAGTGAAACTCACCTGTGATGCTGTCGGTCTGGTCAACATCCGGACTCGCCACCGACGATAACCTCGCTTTCTCCAGGTGCTTCATTGACATTTGCCCCGTCGTTAACTGCCCCGCGTACTGAATGGAGAGCATCAAAGTCCTCAACTTCAGGGAACCCCTCACACTCGCAACATTGGCCATACTCGTCGTGTTCTCTAACGATAAATCTCCCAGATGATCTGCTCTTCTCTCGTGTAGGGCGTGTCGCAAATCGTGTGGCCCCCTGACAAGTGAAACCTCGCACAATACGCCCTCGCAAGCTTCAGTGATTGTGGAATTGACGTCGTAGGGAATCGTTGGTCCCCCCCATTGCTCTCTGGATCGAAGCTGCATCTGCTGAAGGATTTCTAGATCAGACTCAAGTCTGCTGTTGTCAGTGTTCATCCTTCCCATGATACTGCGCAGCTCCACCGATTCTCCGGGTGGAGAAGCATCCGGTTGCGTTCCCAAGTCTTTTATCGCCAATGCCAAGGGGCAATGATATTCCTCAGACTTGGAACGTTGTTCTTGGCAAGTTCCCAGCTCCGCAACCAACGTGTTTCTTGCTCGCGACAAGCCGTCATTTGCAGGCTTCAAATCGACCAGGCGAGACTCTAAAAGGCAGCTCTCGGATTCCAATTCATCTGCTCTGTGCTCGAGTCTTTGGGTCAAACTGTCGGCTTTGGAGCATAAGGTGGTGACAGTTTCAGCGAACTTTTGCACGTTTTCGATCTTGTAACTCGATGGGCTCCTCTGAACCCGTAACTTCAGGTCTTGAACCTCGGTCCTGTGTGAATCTTTTTCTCTTGCGCCCTGTTGCCCTGATGAAGACGAATGGAGAAAAAGAACGGACGTTTCAGACGAACCCAGATTTTCTCCAGTGGCGAAGAGTTCACGATTCAGGATATCTCTCGTTTCGGATTTTACGCAACCCTCTGAAAGAGTGATGCTTGTGGTTTTTTATTTAAACTTATGATCGATTGATCGTCAACTGATGGTGTTTACCTGACGTGGCTGGCTCCCTCTGTCTCTGGAGCATCTTTTTGGTCGCTAATAGCCGTTCCCACAATTTTTTCCAGCTTCGCCAACGCTCGCAGGACTCGGAGCTGTTGAGCATTATCGAGTCTTAACGACAAAGCACATATTCCATCATCTGTCCGCAAGAGAACAACATTACCGCTGCCCATGCTGGGTCTTCTTGAAAGTTTTCTGGGGTTGGCGCTGGTACGGGGTACGGATCGGGAATGGAGAGTGACGCGGGCGGAAATATTTCGTGTTCCAGATAGCCATCCGCCGAAAACTCCAAAGTATCCTCGGGGAGCTCCTCTCTTACTGCGCCGCAGCAGAAAAACCTTCCGAGCAACCGAAAGAACATACTCAAAAAGGTGGAGGTTTCACATTTCTCTCCTGGTTTATATGCAACGTTGAAGGTCAACGAGGGGTGGTTAGGTGGCTGAAACCGTCCAGAACCGTGCAAAATAGTGGTAACTTCTTCCAAATTTGCGTAGCACCCATAGACATAGTTAGCTCCATGCACTGTTGTTTTTACTGCATTGTTATTGCAGAGGAGTTTATTGTGGTATGTTTCTGGAGGCCTGCTGGATTGAATAAACTATTTTCAGCTGGAGAGTGCATTTTGGTGGCCACCGGAGTCAGTCTGAATTGTAATTTTTGTTGAATTGCTGATGAACATATCGAGATGGGGTTTGCATGGATGTACAAACTACCAGTTTGCCTGCCCCTTCATCATTCTCTTGAGCTCTTCTATCTTGGAAAATACGCTTCATGCTCTATGTATGGTTCAATATGAAACTTTCGTATCAAAACTTCGGAACCATCAGACGAACTCTGCTGCCAAACAAAAAGAGAGGAAAATGGGAAGAAAACCTCCAAGAAAGCTTAACATAGTTTCACAGTAGGACGAAAAGAGCGACTTTCCAAACCAAACCGATCCCGTCGTCAATTTCAAAGGAAAGAGGGTAGCCTCCCGAAACCTTTTACCCATCCCTGAGCTGGACCAGCACTAGTGCTACAGATCTGTCGCTCCTTGGCTGTTCTCCGCTCAGTTGCCAAATAACCCAAAGGTTAAAAGCCGTATAGCTCCATATCCAGGATGATAAATTTAGGGAAAAAAACGACAGAAATCTGGGTGGCCCAATCAGGAAAACAAGACAAAGCGAGACACGAGCTTTTGGGGTTGTGGATAATCTCGCTACAGCGGGTGATTTTGTCACCATGCAGGGTGATATCAGCGCTATGCACGTATCTCAAAGGGTTGCTTTTGTGGACCCTTGAATCGAAAACTGGTGGAGGAAGACAACAATGGGGAGTATCTCGTATGTTTTTGTGATGGGCTTGTTTTTGCCACCAAGTACTCTTTTCGGGTATTTGTGTTGGAATTGCCACATTTGCATCAGAAAACATCTTTTTCAGTTCCGTTTCCGCTAAATGCTATTGTGGTCCACAATTTGTGGATGTTGGAAATTTCGTTGCCATCGGTGGGGAGTATGGATTGGGTTTCTGGGAGAAGTTTCTCCCTTAAGGGTGAGCAGTCGTCAATTGACATAAATTCAGTGTCTGGTCGATTAAAGGATCTCAGTTGCAAAAGACAAAGCTAACATTGTCACTGTTGTTGACTCCTGAAGTATTTCCCCTTCAACTACATATCGGGAAACATAAGCTTGAGTTCAATAGCCTCCAAATGGCGACAAATACGACCTGTAAAGCAAAAAAACTAGTTTCATTCCACACAATTCCATTGTTTTTTTACGCTTCTCTACCATAAAATTACAGGTACGGAGACGAAACGGAAAAAATGCCCAGCCTGGTTAAAAAATTTGAACAGCTTCGCTTTTCAGGGGTGCAGCCGGATGAACACACCTGTGGCGGAGACCATCTGATTCTGCCACTTTTTTTGGTCGTTGAGCTTTGCTTCCAACAAATCTCTCTTTTCATTTTCCGCCTGGAGGGCTCGCATGGAGTCTTCAAGACGCACTATCTCCTCCTTCAAGCACAGGCGTTCTTTGACGTCGTCCGACTCTAATTCCTGTTTCTTCTCAGCGGCTTTGTTCCTTTCACTGTCACTTCCGATCTCTTTTGCTTGGTGTTCGCGTATGTGGCTGAACAGCCCCCGCACCATGACCTCCAGCTCAGTAATACGAGCACGAAGAGCGGCATTTTCTACCTCCAGCCGTTTCTCTTTCTCGCTCGCGCTCATCCTGTGCTCAATATCACAGCCCAACGGATGGATAAATCTTTTCCGAGTGCGAGAACCTAGAAAGGGGCACTACCGCTGTAGTGAGACGCTGCGGCTGGGTTACCTGGTGGATGGAAGATGTCGTTGGCAAGTTCCTCGCGCCTGGTCCAGGTTCTTCCCGGCGTTTGCGACGGTAAAACCCCCCCCGAAAGCTGTTAGTGTTTCTTACCTCGTTTCCTTTTATTACGGCGCGCGTTCCATCCCGGCGAGGTGACGAACTGTGCTTGTGTCTTATCAGCACTTAATCGTGACCACATCAAGAGAGAACCTCCCATCAACACCTCGCTTTCACCGCGAGTCAGCGGGCCGTCGTTTGCAGTTCCTCAAAACGAGCGCTCAAGCTTGCAACGGCAGATCTGGTGAGACGCCGCCGTTTTTTCGAGAGTGCCCTTGAGGACTTTCCGCGCTTTTCTCGGACAAAATAAAAAAATAACAGCTGGCCTTTTTTAAGGAATTTTGGCTGTCGAGTGAGTTTGCGCGAATATTCTCCTTTTTTCGGGTTGTGGGAAGAATACTGAGTGACCAGTGCTCGGGCAATATCCCGAACACTCCCAAGAAAGACTTTTTTTTTCAACTTTAATCCACTGCTGTTTCGTTTCGCTGCCACGATCCATTGCTGGTTTCTTGTGGAGGTTGTGTGGGCAACATCGGAAAAAATAATCATCGTCAGACAAATTTTCAGTAATGTGATTGTTCAGCTGAGAAAAGGCGAATCCTTGCTCGCTGGTTTTGTACGCACATGTATATACAAGCTATAAAATGCCCTTCAATGTTCGATTAAACCCGTCGGTTCATTAAAAAAACACAGACTGTGTTTTCTCCAGGAATGGATGATCCACTAAGAACCGAGTGGAACCTTCCCGAGGACATTCTCGGTGAAATCTTTACCCACTTTCGGGCAAAAACTTTGGCCCAGTGCTCGTGTGTGGCAAAGTCTTGGAGGGAAGTGGTCGGACAAGATTGTTTCACAAGAAAAGTGAGGCTCGAAAGCGCATGGAGATGTAAGGAGTTAGCACCAAAACGGATCGTATTTGAGGGGTTTGAAGTAGATGATGTCGCTATGGATAGTGATCTCATTGTTATGGGGGAGTCTAAAGGAGTTGTGCTTGTGGACACCGCGAGTGGAAACCTGATTGCCAACGATATCATGGGGGTTAATATTTGTGTGTGTCTTTGTGATGGGCTTGTTCTTACTAGTGATTTTTGGGATACGGTGTTTGTATGGGAAATTCCACAATTGCATGAAAGAAAGTCTTTTCCGGTTTCATTTTCGGTGAAGGCCATTGTGGATGGTGGAAATTTTGTTGCCATTGGTGGGGTAGATGGACAATTGGGTTTGTGGGGGAAAGAGGAATGGACTTGCCAAAAAGTTCTTGATGAGGGAAATGAGAAGATGGGTTCCGATATCCTATGTCTCGCTTCAAACGAGGAAGGGACTTTGTTGGTATGTGGATTGAAAAGCAGTGCCCTTCATCTTTGGAGCTTGGAATCGTTCGTTCTTCTGAGGGTGATTCAAGGCCATGAGAGAGGTGTGCGACATGTGGACATGGGTGGAAAACTTATCATAGGTGGTTTCGAGAATTTCACTATCCGATTATGGAGCCAAGAAACGGGTATTTGCGTGAAAATGATCAAAAATGACGACTTTCTTTCTCGCATTGCACCAAAAGTATCTCTACATGGAGATAGATTCGTTTTCAACACATTTGGGGGTGATGTGGAGCTGTGGGATATCACAGAGGACACTTTTCTCCGAGCCTTTCACGTTGGTCCTCCTTATATTGCAGCATTGTTTTTGACGAGTGAGAGGTTGACGGTCGTAAAGAAAAATGGGGAAGTGCTTGTGTGGGACTTTTCGGTTGATCTTGTAAAATGTTTTTGAACAAAAATCGAAAAGTAGTTCCGTTGACACACGGAATGTTTTGAATGGATCTGAATTCTACTTGGAGATTATATGCAAACCTCAATGTTCGCATATAATCTTGTTTGTTTATTTGTCAACGGATGGAAAAAAAAGTCAAGAAGTGAATACTATTTGGTTCCTTTTGAGGACGCTATTACTCTGTGGGTATGAGTGGATGAAGCAAAAGCCGCTCTGTGCTAATCTCAATGTCTAGTCTGCGATCGAGCCAGGGTGTGACTTGAACCATCTTCTTTCGTTAGTCATGGTTATTGCTGTTCCGTATCGATATATCATTCTCATAGCAATGTGGTCACTGTTTTTACTACAAAAAAAGTCATTGCAAGTTTTGGGTGGACTGGGAAGCGATGCTCTTTTTTTGTTGTTGTTGTGCAAGTGCAAATTATTGGTGGCTGGACTGAGTCCAGCCACTGAAGTTTTTAAACCTTCAGTATCTTGATTTCTTGAACCTAACAAGGAACAGATCTCTTAACAAGATATAAATTTATTGATCCATCCCTCCCACTGACAATAACCAAAAGGAAAAAATTACAAGACGTGCTCACCATCGATGGCCACGAAAAGAATTCTTACCTCTTGGATCTGTACAAGTCATTGCCTGGCACTGCAGGGTGCAAGGGCCACTTGCCACTTCGAATCGTTTTCACCGCACCTACCACTTCCTCAGCTAAAGTCTAGGAGTCGTTTCTAAATTTATCGAAATACAACCTCCCTATTCCAGGGGTGACAGACCTGCCTTCTTGGGTACCTAGCATCCCCCATAACTTCTAGGGCAAGTGTTTCGTAGTTGTTCAGCGTTTCTGAACGTTGGCTGTCGTCAGTGGGGAAACTTGATCATGGCCTGTAAAACTGCGACGTCGCTGAATCGCTCCAGTTTCACGAAGTTGGTGCGTTTTTGGAAGGGGTTAAAGGATTCACATTGAAGGAAAGAGAGAATGAATTAGGTCAATGACAGAAACTGGGAAAAAATAGGTCAAAGAAACAGAAACCGAGTGTTGTAAGTACCTTCCACCAGTAAGCACGTTTCGACGCCAACGAACAAATACTCTTGGCGCCAAACTCAGGATACTGTTGACTTCGAATTACAGGAACTATGTCGCGACAGGTAACTACTCAAGCGATATCGAAAACCACACAGGACCCCAACGCACGTGGTCGCTTAGAACCCGGGGCTTTCCATTCATCTAAATTTGTTCACCAACATATGCATGCTTTCCTGGCAGGAAAAATGGTTTTGGTTTTTTGTGCTGAGGCGTTTTTGTGTTGGGACAGGGGCCTGATAAAAATGGCGAGAATGCTCCCACAGACGTTCTCATTCAGTTGAGCAAAGACTGGTGGGCTGCATTACAGGGAAAGGAGTGGATGACAAGGAAATGCTCCCTGGCCAAACTCAAGATCTTAACAAGCGAACCCAGGCTTGCGAATGGAGATTACACAAAAGTTCTGACGGCACTCAAGAAAGTAAGGCGGCTTTCAGGAATCAATGTTGAACAAGAAACCTGATCATCCTTATGTTGCCATCCATAAAAGAAGCAGTTCTTATCACTCACAGAAAGCAAAAGCAATTCAACGCTTGTTTGTTTCCATAGATTTCATATTTTTTTTTTTCGAACGAATGAATTCTATGAATACGTGCATTGTGGATTGAATGCCAGACACAACCCAAAATGTGCTGAAGATCAAAATGTGGTCTGATATGCATCCCATTTTAAATTCAGAATGTAGGCTGTAATAGAGTTTTGATGAATGAGTACAATCAGGTGATTACCGAGGATGGGAACGTGCAATGTGTAGCGGAGGCCTGCGCTTGCGTGGGCAATCTGGGACGGGGTTTGCAAGGAGATTTTTTCGCAGGCGCTAAGCAAATCTGCGGAATTTTGGTTAAAAAGCTCAAGGAAACGAATCCAATCGTCAACAGGACGGTGCTTGAGACTTTGGAGCTGCTCCATAAGCAAAGCTTTGCTCTCAAAGATGTGATTCAAGTCGTTATAGGTAAGCCACTGTCTTGTGTATGGGAGATCTCTCAAGTGTTAAATCTCAAACCTCTACAGAAATGGAACGTTCGACGCTGCCTATGTCTTGAACAGAGGCTTTTCGGCAACCCAATGTATAAAAAACCAAATCAAATTGTCGCATGCTCCCTCACCCAACACGTTTTTGATGCGTCTTCAGTCAACCTACAGACGCCTAACCCAAGACTTCGACGGTGCACCATGACCTGGCTCATGAAGTGCATCGAACTCGAAAGCGAAGACGATTTAAAAAAAGTTCAGCCCCGGCTTGTTTTGGAAATCGCCCATGGGTGCGAGCTGGCCAGCTTGTGGAAGACAAGACCCCAGCTGTGAGAGAGTTGGCTTTGGGGATTCTTGTCGAGTTGTGCTTGAAGGTACGCACAAGCACAGCATCTTCCGACCGGATCACCCCTAACCAGCGCCTCCGACATGTCGCTGTCCAGCTATTATAGTTATCATGGCAGGCTTGTGCGATTCTGTAGGCGAGTAGCGTTGAGAAGGAGGAGCTAATCGTTTCGAAAGTCAAACGAAATCGAACTGCGAAGCTGAAAAAGATGATTGAGGTGGCAAAGAGCGAGCGGAGTGGGCTGGGAAGTGCAGGCCCGTCAGGTTTAATTGTTGCTGCTGCTGAGGTACCTCAGCCGCCGGTGGCTGCGAACGGAGTGGCTCCTGCTAGTATATCCAAGGCAGGAGTTGACGACATCGTCAAGAAAGGCGCAATGCTACTGGATGTGGTAAGTCCCAAAGGGGTGGGTGGCGCTCTCGTTTGTTTCATTAAAGTGGAGCTCCAGTATGTACGCATAATACTAAAAACCCAGCCAAATTGTCTTCGACTGCCAGAACTATCGTGGTGAAATTGGTCCACTCTAAACAACAAAATCTGTGTTTTTGATGCAAGCTCGTATGTGAGGCCGCCGCTCATACTGAGTCCGCCCCAGACTCTCACTCCAACCCGGGCTACAACTGCGTTCTCAACAAATTGATGGACGTTCTCGGGACTCCTGAGATGGCGCGCGGGATTCAGCGTTCCACCCTGAAAGACACGATAGCGTGCCTGCTGACGCTTCTCCTGGACTACAGGCTCCAAATCATTCATGAGGGAAAGCAGTTTACACAAGGCATACGTTGCTTGATCAAAAAAATTCTGGAAACTTGCGACAAACACTTGTCTGTAAGCATAGTACTGCAGCTAGAACTACTGAGGAATGTGCCAAACCAAGTCCGGAGGAGCTCGCCAGACATCCAGGAGAAATTTTTAAACCTCGTGATGGATTGCCTGAGTGAACTAACCAAATCGATTGGGATCGTGTTGAGGGAGGGAAACGAGCAGGGAGAAATCGACGTAAGGAAACTGATGACCGACATACACGCGTGGTGCACGGCTCTTGGTGTGGAGGAGCTTCAAAAGCTGGTCGCCGAAGAGGATAAGACCTTGAGAATGATCAAGGAGATTCTACATGAAGTATGCGGACACAAGGTGACGGGGGAGGGATCTGGGATGGTGCCAACCGCTTTCTTGTGTTTTTTCGTTCCTGAAGTCAGAAGCGTGTGCAGGGTGCTCGTATTGTGGATTACGTCGACGTCTTACCTCGAGACGAAAACCCGCCTCCGTTCATCCTGACGTACATCGATAATTTTCTTCAGAACTTGCACAACCCCTCGGGCACTCTACTCACACTTTCAAGCGAGCAACGCGACTTGGGACACACTCCACGCGAAGAAAGACTGGAGCAGCTGGAGGAGTTTTCGGAAGACATTGTGGTTGATATGGGAAACGGTGCGAGTGTAGGGGACACTACGAGTTTGAGGGTTTCGTTGTCTTGCGCTGAGCATGCAGGACCGTTGCAAAAAGCAACGAAGCAGCTGGAGGAGCCGAGGCGATCGACCGTGACGAATCAGGACGCCTCCACGCTGCTTGACAAGCCCATCAACCGAAGCCCCCTATTCGTGGCGAGAACAAACCCAGCCTACGATAGTCAACTCAACCTGGACCATGATCGTGTCGGCCGCCCCTCAATTCCGAACTTCAATGGACCCCACGCCGCGTTGGGAGTGAGGCCACTCGATTCAAGCTGCTGTTCCACAGTTGGATTGAGGAGTCTGTCTGACTCACATCCGATTGCGGAGAGAAGTAGCTCCATGGGGCAATCATCTGTGGATTGGGAAGGTACAAAGAACGATGCAACACACACACACACACACACACACACACGAAACCCAGAGAGATATAGAAATTGACACAGACATATACATATCGCCAGCGTGGCGATATTGGGGTTGTATATGCTTGTTCGGGTTTAAGACTAATATGTCTATGAAAAATTCGGTGAGGTCGTCCTGATCTGTGGATTTTCTCAGGTGGGAAAGCTCAATTCAGCTTGCAAGCTGTGAATGGGGCGGTCGACAAGAGGTTCAATGAAATCGACAAAGTTTTAAAAGAAAAGGGGAACGAGATGAATTCCATGTCCAAGAAGTCTAAGGGGGTGAAAATCTCGCAGTCGCAACATGAAGTGCAGGTGGAGTACTCGCAGCAACAACTTGCCACTCCAGCGAGGGATTGAAGGACTCTCAACCAAACAAATCTACATATATATATATATATATATATAGGTTTTTCAGATTTGTGTGTGGTTTGGAGGCATCGGTAGAAATCCAGGTCCATACTCGTGAGGTGTACTTTGTCGCATGACAGGTAGAGCGTCTCCAGCAAGCCAACAAAAGACTGGTTATTGAAAAGTCTGCCCTGCAGCAAGAGCTTGCGTCATGCCAGGAGGAGGTAGCAAACTTGCGAAAGGAAATGGAGACACTCAGGTCGGGACCTAACGTCAAGGGGGAGGGTAAGGAAACCGGTGAGAAAAAGATCTCTGGGATAGAAGGTCTTGGAGGAAAGAGTGAGGAGGAAGAGGATGTGGAGGGTGATATTCAAGCAAATCGCAGGATTGTGCTGGAGGGAAATTTCAAGGGTGGCGTAGTCCAAGAACAGGTGGGCCTGTGGCGGCTGTTGTGGTTTTTTCTGAGTCACACGATTGAGTGCCGAAGTTTGTTCAGGAGCAAAAGGTTCATTTAGACCGTACAGAAATCCTTGAAAAAGATATTGTTCGTCAGAAGACAGGATGTGGGAGACCCTGGTGAACGAATGAATCGAAAAGCCAATGGTGTCGTTCAAGAAAAAGAAGTACATTCGGTCGCTCCTCACAATGTGTCAGTTTGTTCCGTTTTGCTATCAACAGAAACATATTTTGAGCCGGCTGGGAGACGTAAGTCGCTCAATGGATAGAGCAAAAGCCGTTGTTCAGCTGAAAAAAACTGAAGAGGTGAGCCAAGGACTTTTCAACAGTGTTGTTCAATCAGCACAGAGGTGTTGCGCTCCATTGCGATGCAAGTGCATTGAAGAACTTTTCCCATTCTCGAATTGTTTCGATTTTTTTTCAGCCACGTTTCGTAGCTGGGATGAATAATGACTAATTACCCTCCAAAAGAGCAAAAGAAATTATTCGTTGAGCTTTGGCTTTGGGAGAATTATTATCGATGCGTGTGTACTCCTTTTGAACTTTCCTTCCAATTCTGTTCCAGACGAAAGCCATTGTCGATCAGAGAGAGGCATTGAAAAACAAAGTGAAGGAATTATCTGAGCAGCTGGCCTCGAAAGAGGCAGCCCTGAATACAGAATGCAAGAAGTCATCGATCCTGAGTTCGACCGTGGATAAACTCCAACGGGTAGGGCATATTATCAACGAAAACGACACACAAGGAGCGATTCTCCCTTTTAAGATACAACGTGGCCGAGGTCCGTAACGCTGGGCGAAAATACCACAGCACTGTCGTTTCTTACAAGAATACAACTAAATGTATTTTTTCATATATTTTCCGAATCCAACTGAGTTTTTCGAATTGGAAATACTCTAGTCGTGAGTTCTTGTTGGATTGGGTATCCACATCCCCCGGTTTTTTTTTCCTTTTTTGAAGGAAATCGCATCCATAGAGTTGGTGGTCCATCGATTGGAGGACAGGGTGACAGCCTCGCAAGCCGAAGTCTTGCGTTTGAATGAATTATTGGGGACTGACAAGGAGAGGTCCAGCGCCCCAGCTCGATCATCATGGGAGGAGGAACCAAATCGTTCTGGAGATTTCTCCAAGGGTGGTTTTGAAACCGGCCCATTCTGCATCTACAGCAATGAGGCTTTCACAAACGATGTTGAATTTGACCAGAGAGCAGGTCAAATTGTCGTTCAACAGGTACAGATCACAGTGGTTTTGAAAAGGAAATAAAGAGGGAATTTTTTTCAGTGCACCGCGGCTTGTAACACTGTATCTTTTTCGAAGAGAAAACTTGAGGAAGCATAGAAAGAGGGGTTTTTCTCTGCGAAGGAACGATTCCGCATGTATTTGTGTGTCTGTCATAGGAGTCCCACGCTTCAGAGAGAGATCGGTTGGAATCCCAGGGTTTGGAGTTTTTGCAAAAACTGGAGAATGCTGAGACGAAAGGGTTGAAAATCAAATGCACTGCAAGTGCCGTTGGAGAGAAGCACTGCCAGGTGAGGGGGTTTTCAATATGTAATTATGCAGTGGTGTTCCACTGGTCAGAGAAAAAAAACGAACAAGCGTTTTGATCGAGTTCAATAAATCATTCAGTAGTTTTATTAGGTGTTGGACAGGTTCTCCCCATGAAACCAAAAAGAGATCTTCTCAAAAGGAAATTTCTTCTGCTTTTGTTGATACCTTGAACACTGTTTTCGCTGCACGAATGAGTGGCGGTGCTGTTTCTGACCGAAACTTGGTGAGAAAAACGATAATTTGAAACCTGGAAAGATGTTTCCGCTGTTATTACAGCTTGTGGCTATGCAGGAGGAGGCGCGTTCAATGAAGAAAGAAAAAGACAAACAGGTTCAAAGACTTGAGGCACCCGCTCGAGTAGTCCTCAGCGGGGGGAACTGCCGAACCTCGTCGATGTCCAGAGAATCGAAGTTGCCAACTCCTCAACTTACAGCAGTCACAGTTCATGACCTTCCAGGGTCCGTCTTCCCGGCATACTCATTTGCAGTCAATCCTGGACAGGATGTGGCTCCACCCACTGCTCCACCCACAAATTTTGGCGAGCGTGGGTCAACCACGAATGATGAAACTATCAAGGAATCGCTTGCAGAGCGTCAGGCCGAGAGAGACAGAAATGCGACTCTCTTCAAGCTGGGTGGGCCCCCCTTATCTTTCGAAACGCTCGGCAAAGAAAAGCAATTGCTCGGCCAGGACACCCTCGTGCTCAACTTTCCGAAAAAGCTCAGAGATAATGAAAGGAGGCAGGTGTTGGGTGACAAATCCAACGACATCCTGGAGTCCGAAACTGCTGAGCTGAGAAGGGAGAGCAGGCGGGGGAAAGTGGACAGGGCTTCACTAACAAACGTGCTGGTCTTGAGTTTCGAGAAGGGAACTTTGTTGAATGACAGCCCCCATGGTGAACATCCTGACAAGATAAGTGCACTTCGGGATGGAGGATATGAAAAAAATCACAAAGGGCAACCCAAATAGTCACACTCCAACCTCATTGTTCAGTTTGTTTCAAGGTTGGGGGGGATGGATGACCAGCCCATGAGAAACACTCACTATATTTTTTACATTTTGATTTTTTGGCGGATTGATGGGCAAAGGAGGAAACGAAAATGGAAAAACTGTACACTGTGTTGTAGAGAAAGAGTCTGGGGTGCGTGGGTCATTTTGGAATGGATTTTTTGCGGGCTACCTGATCGATCAGGAACCATAAAAATTAAGTTTAAGTTCGTTTGTAAAACACTCAAAGCCATACACATCATAAATCGAACTTTTTCCCAACTAGTGTCGGTGTGAGGGAGATGTTTGGTTCGCTCTCAGTGTCCATCGTGAAACGTTCCAGAAGTCGCACAGAGTGTGGGTGCTTATACTAACACCATACAGTGTAGAAGTTTTTCTTCATTGAGAGAAAGAAAAAAAAACAAACTGCTTGCTTGCTAAGCGTCGGAAGCATGGCTTGGTTTTCCCAACTAACCATGACTGGTCTCCTCTCGACACCACCTTTTTGGGACAGAAATCCAAGAGAGATCAGACTCGTCTACGCATGTGATTTAGAAGAGAGATTGTTGGACCTTCTGGTGGGAAGCTTTTGAAACCGCTAAGATCCCGTTGATTTACGCCCCCTAAAAAAAGGAAAAGCTGTGTTCTGAGAAATTTAAAGAGATTGCGAAAATAGTTTTACGGATGACGGTTAAACAGCTTTTTTTTCTGAGGTCAACGAGTTTAATGTTGTCAGACATGCTGGCCCTCGTTTAAATAGCATGTGAACAAAAAATCGGTCTCGTGGTACGGTCGACTGCTATTGGGAGTACCTGTTCGTACCTCGAAAGCCACACAATCAGGAGGTCCTGGAAACGTGGAAAACAAAGGTGGTCAAACTTGAGACGCGCTTCACCAAACGCCTAGGATATCAAATTCGACCGTGCGACTCAGTTTCTTCTTCGTATCACTCTCCCCACCGACAGGAGCCCAGAGACGTTAATGATGGGGAGGTTCGTCAACGCTCTGTGGTTTCTCGTTGTGTTGCTGGCGACAGTGGAGCTCGTGACGTCACAGAACAGCACGGTCGTCAGGACGACCAAAGAATTTAGCAAGGCGCTGTATGACACACGCATCGACGTGATATATCTCCAGCACCCTCTCACTGTATCAGGCGAAGAGTGGGGATTCTTGAGGCCGGATGTCAAAAGACGGGTAATTGGACCGAAATTATCATATGATATGGAGAAAATATGCACAGTATCCCTCCAAAATAAATCTTTTGCTCACCACAGGCTAAAATCTAATCTGAACAAGTTCTTTGACTGTGTCTATTGTCATTTCTGATATTTTCAGGTTGAAATTAGACCATTGGAGCACACAGAAGACTTCGTTCTGGACCTTGGTGGAGGCTCCGATTTGGCTTTTGTGAGCGGGCCGTCTGGGGAATTGCATTTTTATGACCTGCAGCTTCATGGAATATACCGACTCGCGCTTGGGGGTTCCGGAAGCGTTGGCATCATGAATCTGTTCCATGTGAATGCTCCCCAATCGATCCACATCCACAACTCCATCTGCTGCTTTCCCCCAGAAGTGTGCACGTCGATTTCTGATGATTTGAGAGTGATCGTGCCATCGTCGAAGGCAGCTCTCAGCGCACTCGGTGTGGACTCTTGCCCGTTTCCAGACGCGGAAGAGCCCTTCCACACATACAAGTATTACGAAGGGTGTGTGCTTCCCCAAGAGTGGGATGCCAGCAAGATCACAGGGAGCATTCATTTCCACAACACCTCTTTATCGTGCTCTGAAAAGTGCAAGATGAACGATCGCCTGCTGGATATTCCAATCGTGCAAGTCTCCACGGTAAGGCAAGCATCACAGTGTTTGACTACTTAACATGATTGCAAGCCATAATTCTGAAAGTTCTCATTGCGTGTGTGTGTGTGTGTGTGCAGTCCGACAGTCGTCAGCTTGTGGCGGCTGTTGGCGGTATGGTCTCCGAACCTCAAATCCTTGAGATACGTTTGCTCGGGAGATTGGTAGTTTACGAATATCAGTGGTCGAACCCCATCATGATTGTGGCGAGAAGAGGGACAAGAATGTCGATCGATGGGCGCTTGGAAGATGGGAGTCATGCTCCCCTTGCGTTCCTTACAAATCACGTGTTGATCAAGGCACTGGGGGAAATTACGCTCCAGCTGACGAACCTCGAATTGGAGTTGGAGAGCTTCAAACCAGGCTTCTTCTCAAAAACGGACTGGAATTTTCAGTTCTGTGATGGTGAAGATTACTTTTACAAGGTGATCGATCGTAGTTTGAGCTGTGGTTCACAAGTTTTCTTCTTCCCTTCTCAAAAGCTGTTGAAAGTTGAATGTTACTTTGCTGTAGTGGCCGCTGTATCTTCCCTACCCGTTCGCCTTCCAAGACTCGCTGGTTCAAATAGCCAACGTGTCCATAGTGTATCGAACATGTCCCTCCAACCTCGACTTCGACAAATTCATCGCTTCGCTGGAAGATTTCAAGCAACACTTCGTCAAGAGGGACTACGGAAATCTCACCATCGCCCCCCCTTCGTTCTCGATCAACAAACTCGAGGTAGCCGGCATATTCTTCGATCAGTTCGACGTCAGCCTTCCAGCTTTCTTGGGAGATGGAGCTTCGTGGTCGCCTGTTATTTTGAACCATTTGGAGTTGCACAACGTCACCGTTGTTTGCGAATCTTTTGGTGAACCAGTGGGTGAGATCCCCCGCTGCTTTGGGGGCGAGGGGAGCTTCAACGGCAGCGAGGGGAAGAAGACTACGAACAAAACGGGCAATGCAGCCCCAATGGTCCCGTTTCTGAACTTGTGGGGAGTTCTTGCCCTGGCGACAGTGGTCTTTGTGGAATTCTGGCTGTAAAGTGAGGAAGACGGAACTTTGGCTTTTGTTCAAGACATGATTCTTTCGGATCATTCCACACAAGAGCATTTTTGGTTGGTGTGATGTTTTCTTTTTCTACTTTCCTCCAGTGTGAGCCAAGGTCAACAAGGGGAAACCATAAAAAGTTTCACTACATTGTGTGAGTTCCAGTGATGGTTGAAACTTTGAAAGACCAGAGCGTTATCTCTGACATCACTAAGGTCATAATTAAAGAAAACAACTCCTGATAGGTGTACACCTTCCTGATGTAGGATGCTCAAATCCCTCTCTCACCGAAAAAACACTAATTTGCTTGTTGCAAGGTTTCAACAAGACCATACACGCAAACCATGCATAAAGTTTCCTTCAGCCAAGATCAATTTTTTTCACTCTGTAGAATAGTGGGAAAGAAAATCCCACACCAAGATTTTCCCATCGCCGCCTCACAACAGTGAGCTCGTTTCGGTAGAAACTACTCATAAAGCCACCTCCCACATTGAGCGTGTTGATGCAACAGCCCTCGGCAATATCGCGAATCACCACGTCGAGTGGATTTTTTCCACTCGCCAAAAACCGTCGACTGGGAACGACGAGGGGTGGTCAGGAAAGAAAAAGATCCTTTACTGTAAGGAGATTTTCTCCCGCTTAGTAATCCCCACATAAATATCAGACACAAAGAAAGTCCTTTCACCAGGTTTCACTGTGGCAAACTCCTGAAAGCAACTGAACAAGCCCAGGAAAATCGACGAACACGTTGTGCATACACAAGGTAGCCAAGCCACAGTCTTTTTTTTGCATCTCTTTCGCACTCCTCCGCAGGCAACTTGCCAAACTGACAGGGAGGTTTTGACACTACGTGCAGGATGAGCGCAACCGAGAAAGAGAAACGTCTGGAGGTAGAAAACGCCGCTCTCCGTGCTCGTATCAGTGAGCAGGAGGTCATGGTGCGGGGGCTGTTCAGCCACATAAGCGAACTCCAGGGAAAACTGGCCAAGAGTGGTGATGAAAGGGACAAGGCCGCTGGGAAGAAACGGAAATTAGAGTCGGAGGACGTCAAAGAGCGCCTGTGCGCAATGGACCGGAAACTGGAGGAGGAGAGGGCGCGTCTGAAAGATTTTATGCAAGCCGTTTAGGAGAAAGATGAGAAGATAAAGGCGTTGGAAGCAAAGCTTAATGACCAGAAAGACTTGCAGAATCAGATGGTCTCCGCCAAAGAATTTGACAGCAACAGCCAAACCAGCAGAAAGCTCATCAAAGAAAAAATTCTGCTCCGTCTGTGGGAACATATCATGGTGCAGGATCATAGCCAGGTCTTTAACAATTGTGTGCTATGCTAGATGCGGACAAGAGCTTACTTGATAATTATGGAAGAACACCACTGGCCCTTGTTGAAAACTATTCTCTGCCTGAAGCGACGAAGGGAGAGTTGAAGGTGCTCCTTCAGTAAGGTTCGTTTTTCTCAGCAATATATTTTTTCCTTTCCAATCACTGTTAATTTTGAAAACGGTTTTCCTGGAGCCCACGCTTTACAAACGAAAGTGGTCCAGAAATTGCAAAACTGAACATGTAAGATTAGTTTTGAAAGAGGTCATATTTATAATGATCATACAGAATTAGGATTTAACAACCCCCTTTGTTGTTTCAAGGAGGGATGGGATGAGTTCATTTCGCTTGACCACCAACCCACCAGGATGATAAAGCATGATCCCCAAAAATCAAGTCGGTTTTTTAAGGTCTTATGGTTGGGGGCAGTCCAACAAGGAAGGCTCGGAGCATTCTTTCTCTTTTCTTTGATTTCACACATGTTCAGTCGATGACAGTTAGTTACTTACTGCTTATAAGCAGTACATGTTTCTCACTCTTGTTTGAAATGCGGGAAAACGTATGGAATGGGGTCCAGGAGGGGGGCAGTGCTACTCACTCTTCCGAAAAAGGGATGGCTGAGGGTGTTTAATCAAAACAAAATTCTCAACTTGATACATTTGATGTTTGTGCTGACCCCATCTTCACCATGGCACTGCTATCCCAACAGTGGAATCTCAATGGCTGCAAAATACCCCAAAATGTTGGTTTTTGTTTCCTCATTCTGGTGCTTTCTTGTACTGTTCTTTTCCTTGTGTGGGAGAGCTTCCCCTTTAAACAAGCAAGTCCAGACATGCATCCCACAAACCTTTTCATCTTCTTCATAACCAATGCGATAAAAACATTGTTTCTTCCATTTGGACAATTTTGCTGTAGGAAAGTGAAACTTCGTTCTAAAGGTGTACATCTGCAAATAGGAAGCTGATTGCCCATCCAAAAAACAATGATTGTTGCAAGACTTCCACAACACAAAATCACACACAAATTTGCATAAACAATCGTTGAAAAAGGTTTCCTACACCAAAGGTCAACACTTGTTAGTCTTCAAGGCAAGAGTGGGCACAGAAGTCCCACACCAGGATTTTCCCGTCGCACCGCACAACAGTCAGCCTGCCCTCTGTCAAGAAAAGACCTATGAGTTTACCCCCTACATGAAACGTGCGAAGGAAACGATCCTCCTCGACAAGACCGGAAACCACCACTTCCATCGAGTTTCTCGTACCCTGCGCAAACTTGCTTTCGTTGAGCGCTACAAGAAACCACCTTGGGTTATTGTCCACAACTCGCACAGACTCGAAGGTCTCCAAATCCCATATCCGGATGGTATCGTCCACAGAGCCACTAACAAACATCTTGTCATTGGCATCAACACGCAAGATAGGACGAGAGTGTCCCTCGAGTGCCACCACGCGGGTGCAGGAGGCCAAGCTCCACACTTCCAGATGCCCAACCCTCAATCCACATATCAACAAACCCACTCCCTTGGCAAATGCGGCACATAAAATGTCCTCTTGCACCGGGCCACCCTCATTCAAAACCTTCACACGAGTCCAACCCATCTTGCTCCACAAATCCAGGCACCCAAACGTACCACCAAAGGCCACGTGGTCTCCGACATCCACGATCGCATGAACCTCGAAACGAAGGCTAATGGCCGCGATCTGTCTCAATTCAGGCATTTCCAGGACCGCCACCATTCGCGTGTCACTCTCGCACAGGAACATTCCATTGATCAAACACACAGCCGAACTCCCCATGTTGGCTCGGTCCCTAGTCAAGACGTCGCCTTTCTCAGCGTTCACAGAAAAAATCTTTTCATCCCCAACTATCGCAATCATCTCGCCCCGCATAGCGTAACTTTCGATCCACCGATTCTTGAGGAGCTCGATACATTTCGGCACAACGGTGCCACATCGCCAGGATCTCTCGAGGCCGATTTTCTTAGCGAAAGGGCCTTCCTTGGTGACTTCGTTCCAAGCCTTAGCGACACAGGAGCACCTGGCCAAAGCCCTCGGGCAAAGCCCCTCGAAGACTCGACCAACCACGCCACTAGGGAGCTCCCACTCAACACTCACGTAATCGCTCATTCGTTCAAACGCGGCACAAAGAAAACCCCTTTGTACCCAAGTTGTATCTCGCCTAGGCCTCGTGGTTTCGGTGGTTTCAGCGAAGAAAAAAAAAATGCGGGAGAATCGAACGGGCCTGTTACGAACGCGCACCAGAAAACGTACTCTATGGCACTATTTGCGGAAATAAAAGAAAGCAGGGGTTTTCGGTTTTCCAGGATGAAAAAACAGTGAATATAGTGATGTCCTTGTTGAATTCACAGTGTTGAATTCATGGGGGGGTTATCAAACACTAACGATAGTCACTTGGAAAACTGGCAAGGGAACGTCTACAGAACGTTCACTGGGTTTTCTGCTTGCGCCTGAACGGGACCGTGTCGAACAAACAAACAAACGCACGAAAAAAGAATGGAAGCGGTGGGTCTCTCGTTGCTTTCGTGTTGCCATCGCTTACCCTATTTTTGAGGGTTTGTCTTTGCCTTTGTCTTTCTGGAGTCGCTTTTGGCTTATGAAAACGGGTCGGCGACCGGCGGTCGGTTTCGACGTGCGCCACCTGGGAATAGGCCAGCAGCAAATTTCGCGCCAAAGCCGGTCGATGGGGTCGTTCACTCTTTTTCTCTATCTTTCGGAAGGATGCGGTTGGCCGATGCCTCGCTGTTTTTTCCAAGACGACCTCCTTTGCTTGCCGCCGTGTAGCTTCGTTGGGGCAGGTGGTTTTTGAGAATGCTGTCAAGCAGTGCATGCATGTTTATTTGGTCACGAATGTTTTTTTTCAGGAAAACACGATGTCGACCCAGACTTCCCCTCACTCCATTCTTTGGGGTTGGGTAGACGAAGAAAAATCAGTGGACGAGGGGCTCGACGAAGGCGAGGTTTTGAAAGGTATAGCGAGCCCCTCGTCTACTGATGATTCTGAAACGTCGTGCGACGGAAATAGGGATGTCCCCGCTGGAACCTGTTTTTCCGACAGCGAGCTCGATGATATCCTGTTATGCGAGTCCGTCACCAGTGCGAGGCGGTTGACACCTGCTTGGATCCCCCTGTTGGACTTCTCCTCACTCATGGCCATGGAGCATGGTGTTGTGAGACGCGACCGGTCTGTGCAGCCCTCCCAGGAGCTCTCGCGGACCCCATCTGTTGCCAGCCAATCTCCTGTGTTGACGCCTTCTTCTGTACTGAGGGAAGAAAACGAGCGCCTCCACAAGCAGCTGGAAGAATCCCTCAAGGAAAACAGGAGGCTGAATGAGATTGTGGAGGGTCTACAGGTGAGAGAATTTGAGAAACAGTGGGATGTCCTGGATGATTGCTTTCAAAATCTATGATTTGACCATCTATCATACCAAATTCTGTTGTTCTTTTTCTCCAGAGGAGTTTGGCTCAGTCCGAGGAGAGGTGGGCTGATTCAGAGCGGGCCGCCATGACTGCGATGTTCGAGAATAGGAGGCTGTTGTGCCTGCTGGAGGAGCACAATACACGGGTGGAGAACTCGATTCCAATTTCGGGAGGTAGAGAACAGATAAGGGCTGGTGTGTCCGATATGGATGGAAATGGCGAAAACACATTGGAGGATGGTCTGGAGGGGCTGGCAGAGGGGGCTGGGGTCAGAAAGATGAAGAGTGAGAAGAGCAGTCGGCCTGCTAGCCCGATTCTGCAAGAGCCGGAGCATGCTGGGGAGGGTCAGGAGTTGGGAGAGGTGGAAGTGAGGGTGGAAAGAAATGGCAGGGGGAGGAAAAGGTGGCTGCAAGGGATGTTGATTGGGGCTGTGGGATTGTCATTTCTTGCCAAGAGGGCAATCTGTGCTGGTACCAAGCGGTGACTGTGTTACCATCGTATTCTATATCTATGTGTTTTGGTGGAGGGAAAGGGGGGAAGTTTTTTTTTTGGGGGGGGGGGGGGGGTTAAGATATTGTTGACTCAACAATATCAGAGTTCTGTTTGGGGTAGGTGGGTCAAAAGAAAAGCTGTAGGCCGAAAAAAAGAAAACAAAATCACAGGGATAGGTGGGGCAAACTGTAGGTTAAGAAGAGACTAAAACATACAAAAAAAAGTGGGTGGGAGGATCAACCCAAAAACATATGAAGAATGTTAATTCCAAAGTAAAAAAAAAGTAGTAAAAAAAAAGAAAAATTGATTTCAAGGGGGAAAAAAAAGTGAATGGTGTGGTGTCCAAGAAACTTTTAGGGAGGCGCTCGTTTGTTCAGGATTTTTCAGGCAGGAGTGGAAACGGCTGTGGAGGACAGAAAAAAAAAAAGATTAAGATGCTTTCATCGACATGGATAACCTGCAGCATAAAATGAATGGGATGATGATTGTGTCGATCGAGCTGGAGCAGTGATGTGATATCTGTTCATGAGGTGAGGCCGAAAACTTTTTGATATTTAACAGGTTCTGAAGATCGCTTAGGGTTTATGCTCCTCAAAAAAACCCCTCACCTCAACTCTTTGGAATCGAAACAAACAACACCTCTTCTAAAACGGCAGGCGATTATGGCTGTCAAGGTGAGGAAAAATTGTGAAAGAAACAATACGTCGCCCTGATGTGTATATGCAAAGACTTGATCTCATTTTCATTTGCCTAATTTTTTTGCAGGAAAGAAAATGATCATCCAACAAAAATATGGGATTTCGTTTTGGGGTTTTATGCACCAACTATGCGTCTCGAGGTTGATGGGCTGTGGGCATCTGAGATCCACATCTTTTCCTTCTCTTCTATTCTCTTTTTTTTTTCCGGGCAAAAAAATGCTGTGGGAAAAATGAACATCACTTGCTGGTGATAGACCTCTTCATGTGAACAGCCCTTTCTTCGACCATCCATCCATATACTGATGCCCCCAAGAAATTCCTTTCAAGCCCAGCCGCTCCAGAAGGGAGATTGCCCCTGAATTCTGTGAATGCTCTTCAGCATTTTGGGTGTTGTGTGTCATGTTTCTTATCGGAATTTTTTTTAAATGCCTACAAAATCTTCGCGGTTTGCAAAGTTCTATGCAAAAATTAACAACCTTATGATGATGTAATCATTGACAACAGGATCATAGAAAAAGGGAAAAGGCACTTTAAGAATGTTTGCTTGCAGTGGGGTCTCCACAGAACTCCCATCTGCTGTTTTAATTGTGAGGTGATCAGGTTAGTTTAAAATATCACCCGAAATCAATGTATGGTTACAAAAAATTCGAATTTTCCTTCCTGAGGAAGCAGAAATGAGCGATAATTTCCCCCGAAAAAACAAAAACCTATTGCACACCATGACTCAAATCCCCCTCCCTCAAGAAGTGTGGAAAGAAGGAAAAAAAATTGATGGAAAAATCGAAACAATCCACCCTAAAAAAGAAAAGAAATATGCTGAAAAAAAAAATAGGAATCTGTGCATTTTAACTTCATCGAATGATCGATAAAAAAGAAAAAACACAAACAAGCAATTCTGGAACTAGAATAGTGCCTTTTCGACGCCACTCAATGCGACTCAATTCGATTTTTGGGGTTCTTGTCCCCAGCATCATCAGAAAGGGGCGGCGCGGTTTCCTGCGCCTCATATTTCGCAATCCATATCCCCACGATGTAAGCATCGATAAACAGCTGCGAGATATGTGCAATCACGCAAGGAATCGTGATCAACCCCAAATCCCCCACCTCGCTCTCCTTCAAAAACGAAATAACGGTCACCGTAACCGGCAGCGTTTTCTGACTCGCCATGATGAGTACCGCTTTCCGCTCCCTGTCGCTCAACCGCAGGATGCCCACGCCTACGAAATTGAACGCCAAAAACACCAGGTGCATGGCGATCGCACCCGCGAGGGCTTCGAGAATGTTCACGACGCTCTGTTTCATTATCCCCTCCTGTGAACGGCTGAGCGTTTGCCACACGATGCAAACGAGCGACACGCTGCTCGTCAGACTGAGAAGCGTCTTGTACCTCGTGACGAATCGCTGCACAGTCACGTGGGTTTCCCGCACCCCCTTCCCGATCAACAGAGAGACGAGTATTGTGCATGCCAATTTCACCACCAAGCGGGTGGCGTCGATGTCGATACTGCTGCCGCCGCCGCCGACCACGACGGAGATCGCGAAAGGGGTGGTGAGGATGCCTAGCATGTTGGTGCAAACCGTCAGCATCAAGGCGAGCGCTCCGTTGCCGTAAGCTTGCACCACCAGGGTAACCCCTGATGTGAGCGTGGTGGGGACGGCGGCGAAAATTGCTAGCCCAGTCGCGAACTCGGGGGTGCTGAAGGGGATCTTGACCAAGGGGAAGCCTAAGCATGGGGTTATGATGAGGATGGTGATAGCTCCGTACAGGAACCCGACGTAAGCTTTGAGGGCTGCCATTATGTCGGTGGTTTTGAGCGTCAGCCCGGAGATGATGAAGATCGTGCACACGTTTATGGTTTGAATGAGTCGATAGTCGCCCACCTGGAAAAAGGGGTGGAAAAACGCAGTTAGCGTTCTAATATCCCTGATGAGGCAGGCCCCAGGGTTAACTGGGAAAGCTATTTAATAGGCCATGGACGAGATCAGTAGTGGTGTGTGATTGTGCAACAGTTTCAGTCCGACTGGTTCACCAACTGATGAGATCAGAAGGTCGGCTTGAACTCAATTTTTTCTTTAGTCAAATCAGCCCAGTTTAAGTTTGTTTTTTTTGGGGGGGGGGGTGGGGGGCAGGCAGGGTGACAGAAAAAGTCATGACCAGGCTCCAAAATAAAAAAGTGATATGAAACGACTGAGGAGTGGTCTGCTTGGTGTGATCCTTTTGAAAAGGGAAAGCTGAATATTGTTTTTTTTTGTGCTTTTTTGTTCAACAATGAATCCAGAAACATTTCTTTCTCAACTTCAATGGGTGCCTGTAAATTTCACAGTATAAATAAATAAAAAAAGTACATATATTTCTAGCTAGTTATTTATTTTCCTTTGAGGACCACTTGAGTTACTGTTTTGGTGGAAAAATGATGGACAGATGTATGTGGTGAGGATATGCATTCTTTTTGCCCCCTCCCCCCCCCAAAAAAAAAAAAAGATTAAAAAAATATAAAAAAAATTCCAGCATATCACCTGCCATTCAGAAATCGCTTCCCCTGGATAAGGCCACAGCATTGCCCAAACCAAAGCTACAAGAAACCCTGCATGGTAAATATCGAACACCAAAAAAAAAGCAACGTCAACAAACGATCCAACCTCTCGAAGTTTTTTCTGTTGAGATAAATTCGAGAATAGAAAATCTACATACAAAAAAAAAGCTTGTTCTCAACTGATTTGACGAGAAGGGAACTTTTTAAAGAATGATCTCTGGTGGGTTTTCAACTTTCGTGGATCTGATGAAGTGTAGCACGAAATAATTTTTTTTTTTTCAACTTTCTCATTCAATTATCAGTTTTCAGTTTTCTTTTGTTTCCTCACTTTTTTTCTTCTTAATTTGCTTATCTATGTATTAATCCATCTATCGATCAATCGATTCATTATTTTCTTATTGTTTTTAAATACCAGTCCCCACTGATGCTCATACTTATCACAATAATCACTATTATCATTGTCTATAAGACACCCCTGGCACCAATAGGAGCATCAGTTCAAACCGTCTTTGGAGAATGTGTGTTGATCATGCCAGTCAGACACGTACAGTAGAAACACGGGAAGAAAGGGAGTGAAATTTGACCATCAGCCTCTGGGGGAAATCAGGCTTTTTTTTTCTCAAAGTGCTGAGCTGCATTTTATTCGGTTGTCAATGTGATACGTAAAAAATTTCCGGAAAAAAGAAAAATATACCCAAAAGAGTGACCGAATATTTAGAAAATATGCCAGGCCAAAGTGTTGGAGAAACAAACCAGGGCAAACGTTGCATCTAAGTTTTTTGTTTCCTGAACTCTCACCCAAAGGCAAGAAATGCTGCAGCACCGTCTTTTTTGTCCAAGCCCTGAGCAAAAAGAAATCCAAAAACTGCATCAAGACTTCACCTAGAAAGTCTCATCAATTTTTTCAGTGCTGAAAATTATTATTGCTACTATTAATAATCCATTTATTGACCTGTTCTCTGAAATGCTTTTTTCTGGGGGGGGAGGGGGAGAGCCAAAACATCAACACAAATCACACACTGGCGTTATTTTGTTTGAGGGCTTCACTACTGATCGAGTCTTTCCATATTGTTAGAGGAAAACCCATCCAGAAGCAGGAGGAGCACCCGTGACACCACCCGGCAACGCTGGTTCGAAAAAAGACATCTCTGTTTGGTAACTCCCCGAAAACTCACCCCCAGTCCCGCAATTTGGAGTCTGGAGAAGCAGCATCCCCACTTTGACCCAGCAACGGGACCTGCACCGCTGCCTCGACATTGTCCGCCTCCGTTCCACTCATCGTTCTTTCCCCGCTAACGACAGAAAACCCCTCAGGTCCTTCTCTCGTCAAAAGCTGTGGCGGGGAAGTCCTTCCTTACGAGCAAGTCTGGTTGCGTTTTTGATATCGCAAAAACTGGGAGGGTTTTGCACGGATATTAGTAATCACTTATTGCACTGCGAAATCAACCTCCTCCAACATGACAACACCAGTGTATTTTTTTTCAATTTCACTGGCCCCAAAGTGGCCCTAAATTTGGCCGTTTCATCCAGTTGTGGCCCATTTGTGGCCCCAATTTGTCCGAAAATAATAAAATGTGGCCCCAACTTCAAAAACAGAAATTACAAGGCTTGGTGTTTATCTGGCATTTACTTAATGTTGTTGGTTTTGATTTTTGTGGAAACTCGATTGATTTCTTGGATGTGGCCCAGGCCTTACAAACTTCGGGTGAATGTGGCCCTTTTGTGGCCCAAAATTCATCTTGTAATAAAACGTTTTGGCCCTTTTGTGGCCCCAAAATTTGCCATTCTGATTTTTTTGGGGGCCAAAATGGGCCAAATGGGCCACAATGGGCCACAAAAAAATACACTGGACAACACCGTGCAAAAATCTTGTATAAATCTTTAAACATCGCCCCTCGTTCGCGCATTGGGCCATAAATCGATTGCAAATGACATTTCCAACGAGTACGTGACATCTGGCGCTGCCAGCGCCGCACTGGGTGCAACAGGCACTCACGTCACCACTTACTGTCGACGAATCACAAATGACCGCGGCGCTCAGATACATATTCTCGGAGGTAAGTGTTCAACACGGACCTGAACTGACGACAGGTCGGCATGAAAACAAATCATTGAAATCGACGGCTAAGGATGAAACAAGACGTCTGTGTTGGTGTCGGCATCAACGCCAACCCAGACCTAGATAAACCCGCCTTGGCTGGGTTAAACTCAATGGAACGGCCCCTTTCCTGGGCTCGTGGAAGTGGTGAAATCGCCCTCACGCAGGTCGTTTTCTTCTTGCCGTCGCTTGTTGGTTGTGGAGGGCAGGTGCCAGCTCTCTTCTATTTCCCGATATCGTTGTGCTCCTATCCTTTCGTTTCGTTTCGTTTCGATTTTCATTTATGGAGGGGTATTTGCTCGATCAGAAGGCTAGCATTCTTTCTCACCTGAAAACGCCCTACGCGGGGAGTTTTCTTGTCGAGGCACGCCGTCGTTGGGGACGTTTCCGTCTGTTCGACCCTAAACACGCATCACAGGAAATTTCGGGAAAACCGGGCGTTGTGTGTTGTGTTATGAACGCAGGATGACTTCCAGTGAAGAAGAACAAATGCCTGGCTCGTCAGAGTACCTTGCCCACAGTACCCAGCAAGGAATCCGTTCGGACTTCGATACGGATGCCAGAGACAAGGGAATCACGAGCTCAGAAAGCCACGACGCCGAATGTGAGTGCCTTTTGTAGATACCCCAGTTAGGAGGACTGGGTACACTATCACCTTTCGCGGAGAATTTTGTTTGGGGCTCTGTAGCGCTGGGTGCTACACGTTTGGCAGTACTTCTTTCTGAAGCCGTGAGACAAAAAAATGAGTTGAAATTTCATATCAGGTGCGGAACTGGAGCGCTTGCTGACATCACCTTCCACCGCCAGGGTGTGCAGAAGCGAAGGCGGGCTGTCAGAAGAGGTGCACTTCTGTTCCTGTCAATCCAAAGCTATAGAATATAATCTCGACATATAGTACTTTCACATATGTTTCAACATCTTGTACAACCTAATATCTGTCATGTCCTTATATTCATATATGATAAATGGATTAATCAGAGAAGGGTTTGCATCTAGTGAGTGTCTTTAGAATCATGGAGGGCGATGATCCTATTTTGCTGTGGGGAGTTGTTATTGAATGAGTGATCGATTCATTGAGAATCTCGAGTCCAGCTCGCATAAGCTTGTGTGCTTTTCTTTTTGTGTTGGACGTCCCCAGCTTATAAAGAGAAATTCGATTCAGTCATTGGGATCTCGATGAGAAGAGGAAAAAAAAGCAAAAATAGAGTGTAGCAGACCATTGTGGTTCAGGTGGAAAAGTTGAAAGCAGAGCTCGAGAGCCTACAAGAGGACCTCAAGAACATAGAGCACAAGATCAAAGAGAGAACATACACCCTGAGCAATGCATGTCAGACCGACGTCAGTGAGCTCACCTTTGAGTTTCAAACTTTGCGAAGCCGTGTTCCAATTTTGAAAATGCAAAACGAACTCAAAAAGCATGAGATCTGCGAAGCCAAGCTCAGGGCTGATGCAGGTGAGTGTCGGAATTTTTCTGGAGACGAAATGAAAGAAGTATTGGTGCATTTGATCGACAAAGGTTTCACAAACATTCCAGGCTTGTAGAGCTATGGGAGACACAACAAACCATTGGTGCTTTAGATCATTGCACGAACAGCGAAAAATCGTTAAGTTTGATTTAACTGGCAGCGTTACGCACTGAAGTGAATGCGGGGGAAGGCAATCGGGAAGATCCTGTCGTCTCTATTGACCACTGTGGGGCAATCAGTTCCTACTGCTGATTCACTCTTTTGCGTTTTGGCCTGTGATAAAGGTGTTTGTGCAAATAAGGCAATCGACTTTTCTTCAATATTAATTTAAATTTTAATTATCTGACATTACATTAGTTATTATTTAAAACTAGTTTGTTGATTTAATTCAAAGGAATTTCGTTTGTTTGTCACAGAGCGCGTAAAACGAGTCAGCGACATCCTGAAGACGCTGTGTTTGAAAAAGGTAGGTTTGACGAGGCATCCAGCGAAAACATATATTTTTTCTATTCAATAGAATGAAAATGATTCACTGACTGACTACTGATCCTGTTCTATTTCCTCAAGGGACGGGGGGTAGATCCGATTTTGAAGGCATCCATACTAGGAAACCCCCTGATCGTCGAGGTGAGTGATAATATTTGGCTTCTGCCGATTTCAAATGTTATTATTAAATAAATATTTTGACTACTACTAATAGTATTATAAAGATAAATCTTTTTGACAGTTTTTTTTTTCTGTGAAGAAATTGTTTAGTCAACATCACAAGCATTGTAAAAAATCCGATCTGCTCCATTTTTTTTTTGTAATTCTGGAACTCATACCCAACTCAATCAAAAGAGACATTCACTATAGAATTATTATAACGTGTTTATTTTGATTTTTTTTTCTTGCAGTTGCTGATCTGGTTTGGATCAGATGTGAATGCTACGGATGCTAGCAGCTATACACCATTGCATTGGGCCACAAGGCAAGGCCACCTGGAAGTGGTCAAGCTCCTTTTGGACAAAGGTCTGCTAGGCTTCAGCTCCGCAGGAATTCGAACAGCTGGGAAAATAGAAAATGAAAAATCTGAATTGAATTGAATGAAAAAAATATCAAATCAGCCTAGTTATCTTGTGTAGGAGAAGAAGAGATAGATAGACCGACCCGGTCAGACTAGGAATCATGCCCTTTTCATGTTGCATTTGGAAGCCATTTTATTTTCGAGGTGGTGAGAATCATGTGGTGCATAGTTCATTTTCGTGATGACTCGATCAATTTTAATTTGTTTATTGTTTTAAAAAAGTATCGATTCATTCAGTCGTTATATATTTTTTTTCGTGCCGCTGTCAATCATACGATTGTTTTGGTCCTCTTCTATTGATGTGATGACAACAAGAAAAATTGCTGGAAAAAGTTTTGAGAACGGCTGTTTTCTCAGGGGCTGAGGTCGATACTCGATGTGCAAGTAAGCAAACTGCACTGCATCTGGCGAGTAAGTTCCGCGAGGTCTCCATAGCCTTGACATTGTGTGCCTATGGTGAGTTCACTCAGATCCTCCCAGCTTTTAAGGAGGTTATATTAAGCTGCAGCTTATCATACGTTGGTGGTCCCTGGTATCTCAATTCAATTGGTGAAATGAAATATACAACAGAGGACATACTACTGTTGTTTTGTGTTTTGTTTTGTTTTCCTCTGACTTGATTCGAATTGGTAAAAATAAAGTGATAAAGTCCTTGTGATAATAAAGAAAAACCTCAAATTTTTTTCCCTCCACTCCATGAATTTTCTGGAAAGTTAACCTGTTTTTTTTTTTTTTTTCCGGCTTTGTGTTTTTTTTGAAAAGGTGCAACCCGAGATCTTTGTGATGAAAATGGGAAGACTCCTGTACAGCTTCTTTTTGAAAACAGCAAAAGTCAAAGCGGTATGATCGACAAAAAGGAGGAGGAGGCGGAGGGTTATTCTAAAACGATTCGATCGAAGAATGTATTGAACAACATTGCGTCTTCGCTGTATTTCTGTTTTTTCAAAATGTAGAAATGGTTCCCTGCAGAGTTTTAAACCGTGGAGACGGATTTTTCTCAAGGTTTTTTTTTCTGGTTTGATCGTTGAGGCGAGATGAAAGTGCCTACCAGGTTTTGGTTTTTTTGATACGATATTTGTATGAGCTGACCGATAATAATGTATACTATTTTTGACCATTTTTGTACATAAATTAACATCTGAATATTTACAGGGATGATATCTTTGTAACACAATTTTGAGCAATTTTTTCTGTGATAATTTTTGATCTTTGTCTTAACCTGTGACGCGATTTTCGCACCAACAGGAGACAAAGAAAGGATTTGTGTGTGGGGGGGGGAGGGATAGGGGCGGGAATCCTGTTCGGCTCCGTACATGTTGTCACCTTCCTTTCATTCTCATCCTCAGGGCAGATTAGCTTTTACTTTCGTTTTTGAACTGATAAATCCATCCTCGAAAGAGATGAGTTATGCTCAGTGGACGCCTATTTCCTTGAGTACCTCCTCGCTTTCGAGCAGAAAAATTTTCGACGGCGCTGATACAGTGTTTTTGTAGATTCTATGTCTGTTTTTTGCGGCGGAGCACAAGTGGCGGCGGCACAGGATAACTGGGCCCAGTTTTCTTAGCGATATATCTAACCTGACAACCAAAGAATAATTTCTCCTGTTCCTCCTGCCGACAAAACGTGTCACAACCGCAACGAATTTTAAGATTACCTGCACGACATCTTGTCTGCACCACTGAGAGACAAAACCTCTTTAGCGGCAGAGGTCTTAACCGTTCATGCATTAAAGTGGAAACATCGATGTTAAACAGCGATATCGCTGACGATCACAAGCTGTTTGGGTCTGGTTAGAACGAACCTCGCATCAACCGTCAATCGATGCTGTGAACTCCGAGAGTGATCACTGCACCAGACCGAAGCAGGGGATTCACCATCGGCACACAATCAGCGAAACCATTCTCGTCATCTTTACTGTGACTTTGGGAAGCTAAGTATTCCCCCAGATTCGGCAGAGAAACGGGCCAGATTAAAAAAGAATTGAGCAAAGGGTTAATGTGTGTCCACTTGGCCTAATGGAGAAGGGGTTTGCCTCTGGAGCAGAAGACTGCAGGTTCGAGTCCTGCCGTGGACGCCCTCAATTGCATTGCTTTAATTTTCAATAAAATGTGGGAAGACCAGCTGGGTTTGGATCAGTAAAACACGGACCCACGACTCTCTTTGATACGGGGTGGTACTTCATCTTAAAGTATTCTTGGTAGATTCTGTACGCTGGATTTACTATTTTTGGTGTCAATGGAGCCCCTGGCTTCTATGTGTGTAATATTGATTATTGATTCGTTGATTGAGTCTCGAAGAGACCAAAGGCTTTATTACCCAAGTCCGTATGTACAAACAACAATTGTCATTCGAAAAGAACGAAAGAGGGATCGGAGTGCTGGTCAGTGACTAATGGTACATCTTCACAAAGAATGATTGGGTGGGGCAACTGGTGCCGACTGTAGCCTCAACTGTTCTTTTTGATACTTTGCATATCCTGAGTTTAAAATCGTGAACTCTGGAGTTCCATAGCTTAGGGTTCCAAACCATGACGTGTTCCACCATCCTGAATTCAGGTAAAGGGACTTTCCACACGCTTTTTCTTTTCGGTTTATCAAGTATCATCTTAACCTTTATTTTTTGGCTTGTTGCGTTGCAAAATGGGAGAGTGGATACACACTTTGGATTGTTCTGGATATGCCTTGTCTAAGACCTTGTTACTTAAGGTTAACCATGGATTTCTTTAACTATGGATTTCAGCGCTTCGGGAGTTGAACCCGAAGTAAGCCACAACGCTGCTTGTCTGTCATGGGTGCACGATCACAGCGGCAGTGCAAGACTGCAACCATGCCGTGCAGGGCAAATGCAAGCATCTGTTACCCCCGCACCCCATGAAAAATCAATTTAATCGTCAAGGGATCGAATAGATCCCATATCAGCGATTAAACTGATAAGAACAGATACTACACTTGATCTTAGCCAAAAGGCCGAGAAAGGTATGAGTTTCAAAAGAAAGGCACCTGTGTTGGTAGCAAAAAAACCCTTGCTTTTCTACCTTTTTTGCGTGTTGGAGAAAAGCGCTTGAGAACGACCCTGGTGGACGGTGCAAACGCCTGTGCCTCTGCTCGAGGTTCCTGTGCCGAGGACGTCTATGGGGTTCTTCAAGGAGGGTCTCTTTCAATCGATCGGTCAATCGACAGGTATCAGTGGTTGAAACTCTCAACTGGTCACGTGATACCGCCGTCACCGGGTTCCAGTACTGACTAGTCACTTCGGCGTGGTGGTACTGGTGGAGTTTTTTCTTGGAACAACGTTCCACTCTGTGTACCTCGTTATCAGGCACGCAGAGTGTGCTGGAGCTTCACAGAACTGACATTTGGTTTTGTCGCCAGCACTCTAGTTCCACCTGAAAGTCTGGAAATGACGTGAGTTAAAAGTCTACCAATAGAATGTCGAGCAGGGTAGCGCCTGCTTATCACCCAAGCGGGGACTGTTGAGCGTGGATTGAAGGTGTCTATCCTTGGTCCAGTGCTGAGCGTTGATGGTGCATCCTTTCCAAGGGGTAGGTCTGTTCTAGCACCTCCTCTGAAGAGCGGGCGGTCGAACGGTTGAAGTGTCAGGCAAAGCGCCAGGCGGGGAACCGAGCAGCGATCACTGGCCGCCTGCCTCGGTGGGAGGACAATGCACCAGAGCAAAGCACAGGATTCACCATTGGCAGACAGGCAGAGAGACCGCTCAATTTTTGTCCTTTTCACTGTCCTCAACTAGGGGTGACAAGTAATTTTGAAGTACTCTTGCTTATTTTTCATTTCAACCAATTTAGGATCACGATGAAAAAACGAATTTGTCGACTTACTTTTGCGGCACAAGTGGCCGAGTGGTCTAAGGCGTCAGACTTAAGACCTGATGGAGCTGGTCTCCGCGTGGGTTCGAACCCCACCTTGTGCAAACATATTCTGGATCACCATTTTCGTCCGTTTTGGTTTTGGCATGAGCTTTTCACCGGAGTCTCGACCCGACAGATCTGGCTCATCCTGCCCACAGTTTCAAGTTTTATGCTTGTGCCAAATCAATCAGGCTAGAAAAGTTTTGGGCAAAATTTGTTCGAAATTTCGGGTGTCTGGGAGAGTCTTTAGTGGTCAACTGTGTGTTTCTCACTGCAATGTGCAAATGAAAGAAACCTCACGTTCAAATGACATGACTTTTCATGGTGCACTGACGGTAATGATATGCCCTCCCAAGCACTGAGAATCACACGTGGTGCGCCTTGTGGGGTATAAAACGTCGAAGGACATCTGTTTCCGCGAAAAAGAGATCGGAACACCCTTCTGAACTCAGTTAATCAAGGATGCGTACCTTCGTCGCGATTTTGTTGGTTGGCCTCGTGGCTACTGCTGCCATGGTTGAAGCTGGTGGGTTGCATTTTCCGACCCTTGCTCCTCCTGATTGCAGTAAAACAAAACTCTCGCTCGGAAACTCAGTTGGCCTTTTGGTTTCTTTTGCAGACATCGAAGCTTCTTTGTCTTCTGGACGCCATTTGGCTGGTTGCGGTTGGAGAGGTTAGATATCCGCTGTAGCTGTCGGGTATTTGTTTTGCAATGAACTGCTGCGTTCGAACAGTCTCTATCTGAGGATGTATGGGTTGATTGTTTGCAGATTGTGGCTGGAAAAACAATCAGTGCTGTGATTACGCATTTTGGGACTCGTGGGCTTGCCGCTGTAAGTGCCACCGAGGCTGCTATGGCGGCGGCGGTGGCGGCGGCGGCGGCGGCGGCGGGGGAGGAGGAGGAGGCGGCGGTGGTGGTGGTGGTGGTGGTGGTGGAGGAGGGGGCGGCGGCGGTGACGGGGGAGGAGGAGGAGGAGGGGGCGGTGGTCGCTGAATCCATGTGTGTTAAAAATGACAGCTGCTGTTTATTTGACGTTCTTTTTATCAAATTTAGAGAAGATTTTTTCTCACATGGTATGTTGGCATCGTCCTACAGGTGTACTAATGACTCGGCCCCTTGATGATTCTGCAAGATTTGCTGAGGCATTTTTTTTGGAAGAGAGGGGTGTTCATTTCATGTGACTTTATAGAGTTTTGTGTTGGGAGATATCCGATGGGTTTCGTCCTGTTTGTGTTAGGCAAGATATCAAATATTGATTTTCAGTGGCCTCCCTTTGCCAAGCAATGATTCCACAGGACAGCAGTGGGTCTGCTTGGCGATCATTTTCTTAAGATTGAACTTTGTGAACGATAAGACATCGCATGTAACCAATTGATTAATTTCAGTGTTTTTTCGCCATGGCTGTCAGTTTTTTATAACATTGGTTGTATCAATTGATAGGAGAAGTATCAAGGAAAAAAAAAGCGTCAGGATCAATGTACAAAAAGTCTCATTGCTGTGTTCCCAAAGGAAAGCTTTACAAGCGATTCTAGAGAAAAAAGCTTGTAAAGCGATTCTATCTACATATTCTAAGTCAATTGTAACTGCCCTGGACCATACTCAAAGGAACCGATTTCTTGCAGATTGATAACAGTTCATTATAAAATTGAATGTGAGCGCTGTGCACCAACGATGGACTCGGCTGTACCTCGTTTCAGCACTTCCTGGTCCGGGGGCAACTTTTTTAGAGCGACCCCCACACCCAACTTGTATTTTTGAACGTTTCAGCCAACTCTGTATCACTCTTTTCTCCTTCCCCCCCCCCCTCTTCAAAAAGGAGCTCCATCGGAATTAGTAATATTTACGATCAGTCACACTGACGGGCAGCCTCGTTTTCGCTGCGCCGCTGCAAAGGGTTGCAAACGTCGTCACAGGAAACGCATCGTTTTTCGCAGATAAATACCAGAGTTTTTTCAACCGGGAAAACCAAAACGCCCTGCTTTCTTTTCTTTCCGCAAATAGTGCCGTGAAGTGCGTTTTCTGGTGCCCGCGTTCGTAACAGGCCCGCTCGATTCTCCCGCAATTTTTTCCTTTGTGGAAAACACCAAAAGCTCGAGGCTTAGGCGAGGTACATCGTGGGGGAAAAGGGGTTCTCTTTGTGCCGCGTTTGAACGAATGAGCGACTACGTGAGTGTTGAGTGGGAGCTCCCCAGTGGCGTGGTTGGTCGAATTTTCGAGGGGCTTTGCCCAAGGGCTTTGGCCAGATGCTCCAGTGTCGCTAAGGCTTGGAACGAGGTCACCAAGGAAGGCCATTTCGTTAAAAAACTCGACCTCGAGAGATCCTGGCGATGTGGCACCGTTGTGCCGAAATGTATCGAGTTCCCCAAGAATCGGTGGGCTGGTAGTTGTGATATGCGGGGCGATATGATTGCGATGGTTCAGGGAAAAAAGATTCTTTCTGTGAACGCTGAAAACGGCGACGTCTTGACTAGGACCGAAGCCAACACGAGGATTTCGGTTGTGTGTTTGATCAATGGAACACTGCTGTGCAAGAATGACAATCGAATGGTGATGGTCCTGGAAATGCCTGAATTGAGACAGATCGCGGCCATTAGCCTTCGTTTCACGGTTGATGTGATCGTGGATGTCAGGGACCACGTGGTCTTTGGCGGTAGGTTTGGGTGCCTGGATTTGTGGAGCAAGATGGGCTGGACTCGTGTGAAGGTTTTGAATGAGGGTGGCCCGGAGCAAGAGGACATTCTGTGTGCGGCATTCGCCAAGGGAGTGGGTTTGTTGATATGTGGATTGAGGGTTGGGCATCTAGAAGTGTGGAGCTTGGCCTCCTGCACCCGCGTGGCGGCGCTGGAGGGACACTCTCGTCCTGTCTCGCGTGTTGATGCCAATGACAATATGGTCGTTAGTAGCTCTATGGATTTTACCGTCCGGATATGGGACTTGGAGACCTTCGAGTCTGTGCGAGTTATCGACAATCACCCAAGGTGGTTCTTTTTTGCGCTAAACGAAAGCAAGTTTGCGCACTGTACGGTAACCTCGATGGAAGTGGTGGTTTCTGGTGTTGTCGAGGAGGATTGTTTCCTTCGCACGTTTCATGTAGGGGGTAAACTCATAGGTCTTTTCTTGACGGAGGGTAAGCGGACGGCTGTGCGGCGTGACGGGAAAATCTTGGTGTGGGACTTCTGGGCCCATTCTTGCCTTGAAGATTAACAAGTGTTGATTTTTGGCGTAAGAAACCTGTTTCAATGATTATTGATTGTTTAAACAAATTTTTGTGTGTGTGATCCTGTGTTGTGGAAGTCTTGCAACAAGTCCATTTTTATTGATTGAGAAAGAGAGAGGGGATTCTGCAAAGGGCAATCAGCTACCGATCCGCAGATGTACACCCGTTAAAAGCCATACTCTTGGCATTCTCGTTCAATAATCAGAGGTGGATCCTGCTTTTCTTTGACCTAGTTGCTGTCTACAACACAAAACCTCGTTCGACGAAACCAAATTTGATAGTCGTTATCCATGGGAATGCCGTCGAGTCGAACCGCGGCAAAGCTTTCCTGACTTCGACGTCACGATGGCGCCTTACAAATTATTATCTCAAGATGCAATAGAAACAGAGGTGATGAAATAAGAGGTCGCGTTCACTTGTTGACCGGCCTGGAGAAAAGCATAGGGCCCCAACGTGCGTGTTCGTTCCATAACTCGGGTGTTTCTTTTCGTTGAATTTGTCCCAAACAACAGGGATGTTTTGCAAATAAATTGTTTTCCTGAGTTCTTGTTTATGGTTGGGACAGGCGCCCGATTGACATGATGTAAATTCTCCCACCGACGGTCTCGCCGAGTTAGAGCAAGACTGGTGGCTTGCATTGGAGGGAAAGGAGTAGAACACCAAGAAACGCTCTCTGACGATACTCAAAGACTTGACAAGCGGACCCTGGGTGGCGACGGGATATTACTTGAAACAACTCAGAAGCTGAAGAAACAAACATTGAATTACATTGTGAAGGAGATGCCAATCATGAAGCTGAAAAAAGTATGAAAAAAGGCTAGTCCAGAGGATGGCCAGCTTATGGGAAAGACTGGCTCGTTTCTTATATTTCTTACATTTTGAGTTTTCGGTGTGCTTTTTCCTGACGTAAGTTTATGGTAATCCTCGCTTCTGTCGAGACCAAATCGTGGAAAGTTCGTGACCGAATTGATCTTTTTTTAGCTGTGTAAGAAGAGTGATATATTGTACAAACCAAACCAAACCAAACCAGAAATTACATGTTGTACAAGATCCAAAGTCGTGGAAACGTTTCTTAAAAAAAAAGCAATCTTGGCTGATATCTAGGCTGTTCATTTCTTTATCATGTGCCATCGTTTGAATCGCAAATCCATGCATGCATGCATCCATATCCAGCATGAAACTTTGGGAAAAAGATCTAGTGAATACTTTTTGCCATTGGGCCCCAATATCCAACATTCTGTTTTTCAATTTTCAAGCCTTCCACAGTGGAGAAGGCTAAAAGCAGAACCAAATTACAGGTCTTGTTTCAAATATGATGCCAGACTTTTAAGGTGGCAATCTTGCCTGAGAATTAAAAAAAACCAAGAGTACTGCAGAACCTGTCACCAATTTTCAGCGAAAAAGAAAGAAAAAACACGGCTACAGGGAGGGAAAAGCCTCGAGAAACAGCACAACATCGTTCTTTTCCTCACAAGGACCATTTTGAACGTCAGGGAAAGCTCGTATCAAACCAAGAAATGTGATCATCCAGAAACACAACTCGTGGAAGATTCAACAAAAAAAATATCTTGCTT
Organism: Bryopsis sp. KO-2023; assembly: GCA_030272585.1. Lineage (NCBI taxonomy): Eukaryota > Viridiplantae > Chlorophyta > Ulvophyceae > Bryopsidales > Bryopsidaceae > Bryopsis > Bryopsis sp. KO-2023. The sequence continues at coordinate 2,801,510 of BSYQ01000002.1, forward strand.
TTATCATGCCACCAACCAAAAAAAGCCCAATCTTGGGCACCCAGTGGTTGATCAGGGGATTCTATGAAAAAGAGGTAGGAGAAAAAACTGGTACAAAAATGGGGGTGGTGTTTTTTTTCGTTTCTTCCAACCAACAAGGTTAAAATCTGCAACAAAACTCAAAGTGATCCCCCTTCTCATGCGACCACGGGACGCCGCCTTCTTTCACGCAAACGAAAGGGTAGAAATTGCAATCAAAAGCCAAGTAGCAATCGCGGCACCAATCCTCCCCTGCGGAACACGATGGTTTTTTCCTCGTTCAACGCTTTTTACAGCCTAAACGTTCGATCACACTGAGGAAAAGAAAGAAGAAAACGCCGCAGCAAGCGATAACGCCCTTTTGTTCGTGGATGGATCGCGAGAAACCATGTTGTCTGGAAAACTGGACAAGGTTAAACCGTCCGGATAGTAAAAGCGTTGAGAAAAACGCCCCCCTTTGTTGGCGTACCTGTCGTAGGAGCTACTGGCCTGGAATGCGAACCCACTATCGAAACCATAAGGATCAAAACAGCGAGCGCGGTTGATTTTGACATTGTGGCGTTGGTTCTGTTCTTTCGAGGAAGATGGAGGCGGGTAAAACGCACGAGTGAAGTGCTTCTGAATCGATCGCCTCCCTCCAACGTTTTGCTGCTCTATGTGAACGAGGGGGCTCGCTTGTGTTTATCGGAAAATGACCAAGGCCCTTTGGGGCGTCCTTTCCAACTTCTTGGAGCGCCAACCTGCGGTTGATATTGTCTACTCACAGTCATCTCTGGACCGTTCTGGTACCCCCAAACCAAACCAACAGATTTTTCGCGCGTCGAATGATGTTCTTCTCCCAATCAGCGACGTCTTGTTCACATACTTCTAAGAGTGGGCAGCGAATTGGCTTGGGACCCATGCTGCACACGAACTTCGATAAAAAGCGATCTGTGGGTCCCTTCTTTCTCCACGCTCGACACACCTGGGGAAGAAGAGGGGAAAGCTTTCTCCCCTTAAGAAAATCGAATCGAGAGGGAAGCGACGACGGGATTAGCTTGCGTCTTTCGTCGAATGGCCGAAGAAAAACACTGAGAGTTGCCAGGGGCAATTGTGTCCCTGGTTCAGCCAAAAGCTATGGAAAGCTCGTGTTTGACCCATGATTGTCGTCGGACCAGGGTTGTTCTGCGGCCAAAAATGAAAGTGTGGAGAGGAGGAATCGAACCCCCGCCGATACCCTAGGTCAGCGACGCTCCAAGACCAGATCCGGTCAGAATTCGGAACCGAGTCCATGTACTGAAGGTGCTATGGAACCTCCACGTTCATTTTGACAACCAACTCCATATAGACCCGGCTTCGCACACTTTTCTCAGCTGAAATGCATATAAAGGAACCATCAGGCGTGAAGTCTAACGCCCTGCCAATGTGCCCACCCAAATTTGCCAACAAGCTTGTATTTTGTTCGTGATCCCAAATGGGTTGGTGGCACAAAAAATTTGAGTACCTCCGCTACCAAAAAAACTTGAGCGGTCCCTCTGATTGTCTACCATTGGTGAATCCTGTGCTTTGCTCTGGTGCATTGTCCTCCCACCGAGGTAGGGGGCCAGTGATCGCTGCTCGGTTCCCCGCCTGGCGCTTTGCCTGACACTTCACCCATTCCGTCACCGACTCTTCAGAGAAGGTACCAGAACAGACCCACCCCTTGGAAAGGATGCACCATCAACGCTCAGCACCGGACCAAGGACAGACACCTTCGATCCACGCTCAACAGTCCCCGCTTGGGTGATAAACAGGCGCTACCCTGCTCGACGTTCTATTGTAGCGGTTGGAGGCAGGTCATTTTGTGCTCTGGGTTGGATTTGGAGCGCTGGCGACAAAACCAAATGTCAGTTCTGCGAAGCTCCAGCTCACTCTGCGTGCCTGATAACGAGGTGCACAGGGTGGAGCGGGGTGCTTTCCTTTCATTAAGGGCACCAGTTCCCCCAGCGTGGTTATCATACACATCTGGGTGATTTTTCTATTGTGACAACGTTCCACCCTGTGCACCTCGTTCTCCACCACGCAGAGTGTGCTGGAGGTTTGCAGAACTGACATTTGGTTTTGTCGCCAGCGCCCAAAATCCAACCGAGAACATAAAAATGGCATGCCTTCAACGGATACAACAAAACGTCGAGCAGGGTAGCGCCTGTTTATCACCCAAGCGGGGACTGTTGAGCGTGGATCGAAGGTGTCTGTCCTTGGTCCGGTGCTGAGCGTTGATGGTGCATCCTTTCCAAGGGGTGGGTCTGTTCTGGTACCTTCTCTGAAGAGTCGGTGACGGAATGGGTGAAGGGTCAGGCAAAGCGCCAGGCGGGGAACCGAGCAGCGATCACTGGCCCCCTACCTCGGTGGGAGGACAATGCACCAGAGCAAAGCACAGGATTCACCAATGGTAGACAATCAGAGGGACCGCTCAATTTTTTAATTTTTTCAATTATATATATATATGTATTTCTTGTACTCCTCATCGTTTGGGAGGATAACTGTGGACAAACTACATTCTCATTCGTGGTGGGATCGAGCAAGGGAGCTCAGAGAAAAACAGAGAGCGTTCTTGGAGGGTTTGCTTCAGGTGTATACTTTACTTCTGTTGCCGCTTAACAATCCCTAGATTGTTATCCATGGAAATATATTTCTCCATTTTGGAAACTATTGTTCGGGGGAGGAGGGAAATTCTTATAGAAACACTTTATTCCTTTTGGTTTCAGGTAGTTTTATGTTGCTTCATGAACGAGGTGCAATTCACGAAGGTGCCTTAGAAGGGTTTCAAGAAAATGTACCACTTAGAGAGGTGTTCTCCTGATCAGTCCTGTCGACCAGAGAAAACGGTTCTGTCAATTTGAACTGCTGAGCAAAAACCTTTCAATACACCAACATTGGGCAACTGAACAGCGTAATCACACAGCTTAACGATGATCGCTGGTCATACGCAACCATATTTGCAACATCCCTTGAGAATACAAAAATACGAGTTGAAATACTTGTACAAATAGTGGGTACCAAACCATTGCATTCTAATGCCAAAAAGCAACATAACCTAAACAGCAAAGTCAGCAAAAAAAACCCTTTCAACATTTCTCAATAATATCCAGGGATTACGAAACAGTTTTGAATTGTCTTTTCCTCAGGCCTGAGGGGAAAAACATTGCGCCAGCGTTGATCACATGGTGTTTGGCCAGGATGGAGGCCTTGCATTCACTGATACTTGGAAGTCGGAAACGCTCAGTCGAGTAGCTCATGCAGCTCGTTCTCGGTTTCCTCATCACAAGGATTGAATGGACAAGTACAAATAGCATCCTTCGCAGTCTCCCCATCCGAGTCTTCCGCGTTTTTATGAAGCCCTGTCGAAACGATCGCTCACTCAACGGTTGGCTTAATACACGAGGTTGTTTGAGGTCGTTCACTTGTCAGTAAAAGTTCTTCGTCCAAACATGCATCTCATATCTCGTTGGACTGCAAACAGGGTACATCAAGGAAGAAAACACACATTTATTTCGTTGTTGCCTAAATGTTCTTCGCTTTGAGGATTTTTCGCTTCGCACCTGCTCCAAGAAGAGTTTTGACAGCCACAACACTGCCGTTCATAGCAGCCGTGCCCAACAAATTTAAAGGACCGGAGTCGGCGCCTAGCAATCGCAAAACAAAAGCGACCTCAGTTGCTCATCAACTGCTCCAGATCACATCTTTGAAGAAATAAGGCAGGAAAGGAAGTAGCCATAGTCGAGCATATACCCGCTAGAAGCAAGTACTCCACAACTTCAGAGTGGCCGTTCCAGGCCGCACCGAGGACCGCGTCGCTGCCAGCCTCAGACTCCAAGTTTGCCCCACGGCTAACAAACACCTGCAAATATTGAAAGAGGGCATGGTTTCGTGGGTTTGTGCTGATTTCGGCTCGCAAAGTACGATTCACGTATAATATTCAAGAAGAAGAACCGGCGGTTGCCGCTTCTTTCCACCAAAGTACCACTAACAATAAGATGTTCTAAATGGTGGGATTACCTTCACTTGGTCAAGATCTCCATCGCGGGCAGCCTCCAAGAGCATGTCATCAATTTCCTTGAAACCAAACCAGCCTCAGCATGTTTTTCGGTCGTTTTTTAACGCACCAGTGACGTTGAAACTAGAGCATTTGGCCAGAAGGTAAGGATACCTCTTGATCATCTGCTGATAAAATAGTAGAAGGGGATGGAGGTCCAGCAACCTCCTCCAGGGACGCCTCTAATACCGACTCGAGCTCCAGATCCATATCAGCCTTCAGGAACGAGCGAACACATACTCATACACGAAACAGAGATAGACAAATCTGGTAGAAAGACAAAAACGTCAAGGTGAATGAAGGACGTCCGCATACGCGCGAACGCACGTCACATGGAGAGGAGGAGTCTCGTTAGCATTCGAAGGAAACGCAGCAATGCTGAAAAGATTCTATTCACCTCATTTTGGAGTAGTTTTCTGAAATCGCGGTGAGGGCGAGCGGAGGGTGTGGAGCCTCCTGTGGACAGAAGCAAACAGATTGAATGGAGAAACATGGGGCCAACGACAGGATTAGAAAAGGGAACACCACACGCTACGGTCGTACAAAATTAAAGCTAATGCTCCCTGCTGCTTGCTGGTGGCACACGAAAACAAGAACAAAGGCGTTTCAAGGATCCCAATCGTTCAATCTTTTGTTTGCGCCGACCTGAGCGTAGCGCTTGCGTCGGTTTGCTCACCGGATCGAAGCTGTTCCGTCGATTTAAGACAAGGGAGAGCTGGCGTCGTTTCCACGATGGTAGACGCTAGTAAAAGAAGAAGCGCTATTGCTGGAGCAGTCATCATCGTGTTTGAGATGTCCCTTCTCGTCGTGAGCAGCTCGGCGGGAAAAGGAGGAACTTTACCGAAAACAAGGCTTCTGAACGGGGAACGAAAAGCTGCTCAGAAACTAATCGAAAAGAGTCTGTGGTGCTGGGAAGTGGGCGGCTGTTTCCTGTCGTGGTCGTTGCGGGAGCGTTACGACGCCTTAAAAAGTCCCGCTGGCGACGCGGAGAATGGAGGATGTATGGTCACTTGTAAGACATTCATACTCGGAGCAGCTGGGGGGTATGCCCACGCTTGACCCTCACTGTACCATTTTGCGCGCACGTTCTGATCGGGTTCCGATTCGGAACTTCCGGAACCCGTGATAATGTATGAAAATTCCTCGTTTTGGTCCCCCCCCCCCCCTCCGTTTTCCGATTGTCGTTGCCCTTTGCTCAGAGCGCTGAAGCACATGCGGATCGAATTCGGCTGAGGCGCCGCTGTGGCGCTACTATCTTGGGTCGGTGGAAGGAAAACAGGTTCAGCAAAGTTTCTCGAGACTATGGAAAAATTTGTGAACATGGAGGATGGATTCCTCGAGCTTCTTCCATTTTTCTCTTGAAAAGCTAAACGTTTTGATACCCTGCGACAGTCCTGGCATGAAACATCTATTCTTGCAAACTCTTTTTACTCACGCCCATTTCTGGCTTTATCCCCATAACGCCCGCTCAGGCGTCACCCTGTCTCTGATTCGCAGAAGAAGAACTATTCAGTCGAATTGATGATAGTGGCGGTTTTTGCTTTGTGGGACCCACAAAAGCGGTGAAATACTTTTCTGCCAACGAAACCAAGTGTTGGTTCGATTAAGCAGCGTAGTTTACATTGACAGGGTTTCTTGTACATTTTTTGTGACACATCGCAATATCCCTCTGGAGAGAATCTGGGCTGGATATAACTGGTGCAATCTTGACAATCAAGCATCCGATGGCATCCAACCTTGGATGAATAATGTTTGATGAACAAATTTGACGTCAAATAATGATCACTTGAGATAAAATTAAATGAAATCACCTCAAAAAAAGCCAACAATTCATCCTCACCCAATCCAATCCAAAAGTAAATCGAATCAAATCAATACATCACAAGCAAAAGCCAACAGTTCATCTCCACACTAAATGAAATCGATCCATCTCAAGAAACATCTAACAGTTCCTCCCTCAGCCTGTCCAATCCAAAACAAAATCAATCAAAACTAATTCAATCAACCCCCCTCGACCTTGAGATGGCCGTCCAAAAAAAGGCCTCCACCTGAATTCCAAACTATCAACAAAAACACTTCCCCCTTGTCCACATCACACTTTTCTCACATATATGAGGCCACCATTGACTACAGGGGATTTGCTAACCTCACCCATTTCTTCACTTCGTCGAGCGATTTATCGGCATTTAGTTACCATCTCCATGGATGGCAGCAATACCGGCCTAACAGCTGCACACTTTGTACTGGATGCAGTTTTTACTGCAATCCTAACACACTCGAAAACCTTCATCAAATATTCAAAACTGGTGCTGCGTCAGCGTATAGACACACCGCCCACCAAAACGTTGATTCAAGGGTTTACAAACACTCGTCGACCCCCGCGGCAATGGCTTTAGCAATAGCGTCAATCGTCTCATCGTCCCTGAGGAGCTCGCTGTCGATAGGACTGGTGAGAAACCCTGCTTCCACCAAAATTGCAGCCATTCTGGTTCTTTTAAGAACAGCTAGGACTTGTGATCTCACTTCCCCCGTCTTGATTTTGGTCTTCTCGCCCAGCTGCGTCAGCACAGCGGTAGCACACACCTCAGCCAGGTCGCCTTCCTCCACCGACGGGTCCACCAGCACCAAGGAACCGTGCGCTTCAGGAACTTGAGCGTTGTAGTGAATGCTGACGAACAGATCAACTTCTTCCTCATTGGCCATTTTCGCCCTGTCTTTGACATCGACGTGTTCGTCGTCGGTACGTATCATCAAAACCGTGAAGTCTCTCGCTTCCAGATATTCTCGCACCAGTTCGGCTGTTTCAAGATTAAGCTCTTTTTCTACGAAACCATTGGCCACGGCTCCTGGTTTTCTTCCGCCATGGCCTGCGTCGACCATGATACGCTTCTTCGACCCCTGAAAATTCGCAGATCGGGTTAAGAGTCAGAAACCGGACTGTCCGACAGAAAACAGGAGTTTGAGGGCGATCCAGCACAGGGCAATCGAAGAAACGAAGATCACAGCCGAACAAATTAGCGTTTGAACGCCTCGGTCCTGAAGTGGATGGATCCAACTCACCAAAAGCTGTCGCTGGGGTCTTTCCATGCTTTCAGAAACTTGATCGCCTGTACACCAGAAATGCTAGCGTTAGGCAGGAGAGTCAAGGCTATCATAGCGATGAGACTCATTGTAAATAGGACACTGTGCACCGCCTCCTCCAAAACTCGGCGAAGCGAAACATCTCACGAGTTTGGACCAATCTTTACGTGGCGCCGAACTGAACGTAGCACTTTTGTCGGTTTGCTCACCGGATCGAAGCTGTTCCGTTGATTTTACAAGAGGGAGAGATGCTAGACGCGTCGTTTCCACGATGGTAGACGCCAGTAAAAAAAGAAGCGCTGTTGCTGGAGCGGTCATCATCCTGGCCGACATGTCGCTTCTCGTCGTGTGCAGTTCGGCGGGACAAGGAGAAAACTCTGCCGAAAACAAGGCTTCTGAATGGGGAACGAAGAGCTACGGAGAAACAAATCGAAAAGAAAGTCTGTGGTGCTGGGAAGTGGGCGGTTGTTTCTTGTCGTGGTCGTTGCAGGAGCGTTATGACGGCTTTAAAGGTCCCGCTGGCGACGCAGAGAATGGAGGGTGTATGGGCACTCGTATGACATTCATACTTGGAGCGGCTGGGAGGTATGCCCGCGCTTGACCCCCACTGTACACCCTCAATCGTATTTAGTGTGGTGCTTTTAATAGTGTTACCCCAGTAATAGTGTGGGCCACACTAATTAACGAAAAACCAAAACGCTCTGGCAAAAGAATAGTGTGGTCTACACTATTCAGCGAAAACTGTGGATTTACATAAATTAGTGTGGGCTACACTATTCATCGAAAACTGTGGATTTACATAAATGTGGCGCTCGAAGTGGCTGAAGTATAAGTCATCTATATTCGGTGAATCTCATTCAGTCGATTCGGAATACTCCTAGCCATCGGGTAATATCCACAGCAACCCACAATGGCTAAGACCAGCCATTTCACTTCAACTTAGTGGTCTCTAGTCTTACCATCGACAATCTTGCAGCCGAAAACTAGGCTTATCAACCAAAATGAACGAGACACAGACTTGAGACTGAGACAGAAAGAAGAGCATAACACATAACACAATATTATAGCACAGCATAATAACGAACACAACACCACCAAACCAAAACGTCGACCTCGTTGGGAGTCGAACCCAGCGTCAGAACCACAAAGGTCTCATAAGAACCGCTAAAAAACAAGTGTGGAATGAGTTTGGGGTGTCTGCAAGTGTTTCCAATTGTCGACAGGTGGGTCTGCAAGTGATTCCACTTATCGACAAGTGGGTCTGCAAGTGGTGCACTTGCCGAGAAGTGAAAGACAAGTGAAAGTTTTTGCGATATTGAGTCCTCACAAAAAATTCTATCAGTGTTCGCAATCACCACCAGCGCCTTTCCACCACCACCCCTTAACCGCCACTGCCAAGGATACGTGTGAGATCCCTAAACCTAAGCTGCTCTTTTGTGGTGGGGAGTGGAGATGTGTTTGTGGCTGTAAGCAGCGTTGATGTGTTCACGCGGGCCGCGTGATGCGGCCTTCGAACCGTGCTGTGAACGTTTGTGGTGGTCCAAGTCTCACGAAATCCAGTGGTGGATATCAGGCTCTATTAGCGGCTACCGCTGGTTCCAGTGGTGTTCGCGTGTTCTGAAAATTCTTTTCACGCTCTTAAAAATTATTCCGAACGCACTGTTGCACCCAGTGGGGCCACTATGAAAACTCCTTCTTCCTCACCTCTTATTGCAGCATGGCAACGGGGCGGCATAGACGAAGGGGGGGGGGGCAGACGGGGGGGAGCAGGTGGTTCGAGCAGAGAAATGGGAAGAGAAGGTCCAAGCAGATGTGCCCCGAGTGAAGATGAGGGAGAAGGTGGTGAAAACAGAGTACAGGCGGTATCTAGCGACGACAAAACAGGTCACGACAAGAAACGACAACGGCAGCATGTCTCGACACTGATGAGGAGAAAATATATTATTCTTTGGCAACAAGAAGAAGTCAAACGTTCTGGAGAAAGACACATTGCTTCAAAGACTGTTAAGAAATTTCCTACAGATTTTTCTGGAAATGAAAAAGCCAACCTTGCGAAGGCATCGCGATGGTGGAAGGGGGCGGACGCATTTCTGGCTCAAGTCGAAGATACCAACCAAAGCACCAGCAGAATTCAACGCACAGGTGAGACCGGGCGAAAAGTGTTGAGGGCAAAGGCGATGTCGGGAAGGGGAAAAAAAAGGGAGCCTTGGGTTTTGTGGTTGCATAAGGAAATTCTGGAAGAATTTGACAGAATGCGGAAAGCGGGTGTAAAAATTACACCAGCAATGCTTGGGAATATCGGAAAAGTCATATTAGAAAATTCTGATGATGTTTTCAAGGCAGGCTCCCTCTCGGCCAAAGGAGTACCCCTGATTGAGTTGATAACTCCACGTTGGGTGCAAGTGTTTCAGGAAGCAAACAACGTAGTAAGTCGAAAACAGAGTGGGAAATTGCAGGTCAGTGAAAAAAAACAAGCAGAAATCGAAAAAGAAGTTGCTTTTCACTTGGGTGAGTTAGCACGTCAGTTTGAAGCAGGGGAGTTGGATGAGGATATGGTGGAGAATATGGATGAGACCCACAAGGTAATAAACATGGACAACGGTAAAACTCTGGGATTTTTTGGTGATGAGAATGTGAAGTATGCTGATGTAGTTTCTGGTGGAGAGGGGATGACAATGGTTGTCCGAATTACGGGAGGGAGAGATGCAAAGGTTGCTGCTCCCATGTTAATTTTTCAGAACAAGGGAAGAAGTTATCCGATCAGGGGGGTTCCTGATAATATTTCTGGAGTTTGCTACCGCAGCGGTCCAAAAGGTTGGATGGACAAAACAGTTTTTTTGGAATGGATAAGGGAAAAGAGAGCCATCAGTGCGGATATTTATCAGAGAAAAAGAGTGTTGTTTGTGGATAATTGTGGGGGGCACAAGCCTTCTCTTGAAACTTTTCAGGCCCTTCGAGACATTAATACGGAGCTCAGAATGTTTCCCAAGAATCACTAGTAAAAACAGGGCCGATTTACCACTTTTTTTTACCAAAAACTGGTAAAAAATCACGCTAATTTCAAGAAACTGAGAGAAAAAGTGGTAAAATAGAGGCTTTCACCTCAAACTGGTAAAATTTACCACAATCTGGTAAAAATTTACCATATTCACGAAAAATCGCCGCAACATGGTAATAATTTACAAGATTCACAAGATTTTACCAAAATATGGAGAAAAAAAAATCCAGAATGCGCTGCAATAAGTGCGATCAGAGGTTATCATACACGCGACAAGGTTATCGACCAAGGCGATCTGGTTGTACTTCTTGCGAGGCACGAAACCCACGAGGGCAAACAAGCTACGAAGCAAACCAAGGTCCCATCACAGTTTTCCAGTTTTTTTTTCCAGGAAAGGCGCAAGGCCTATCGCGGTTGGTTGGGGCGGTGTGCAGACATCTCTCAAACATCGAGATTCTTTTTGTGGTCGATGATCACGTCAAAGGCGACGGGATAACAGCAAGTCTCGTGACAGTGGTGGCTCAAGTCTCGTGACAGTGATGGCTGGGGTTGTACCTCTTGCGTGGTCACGAAACCCACGAGGGCAAACAAGCAGCGAAGCAAACCATCACAGTTTCCCAGGAAAGGCGCGAGGAGAACCTTCCCCGGTTGGTTGGAGCGGTCTGCAGACATCTACTGAACAGCGCCAGTAAGAACAAGCCAAAAGCGACGAGACAGTAAGAGGTCTCGTCAGAGGGGAGGACATAAGACTACGAGGTCATGTGCTTCTATTGCCAGTGGGTAAGTTTTAACAGCAGCTCCCTGAAAACAATCCATTTGGCCATTTTTTTTTTTCTTCTTGGGATATACCGGTTAGAATCATATTGGAGTTCAATTGCACATCGCAAAGTGAAACCAATGGTCTTTCTTTTAATCGATAAAATTCCTTTGTTTTTGTTCATACAGTTGTACTTTCTCACGAGAATCAATCTCACACGACCAGGCCATACCCTGCACACCAGAAATCCCCAGCAAGATCACTAAGGTTATTTCTCCAGTTTGGGTTGTTTCTGATTTGTAGTTTTCTTGATATACAGACAACAAGATGAGGCAGTGCTTCTGATGAATTGACAGAGAAAGAAGGTACTTTCAACTGAGAGTCGTATTTGAATTGTGATTATGCAACTCCTGGTTATAATCTTGGGGTCCAAACAGGGAAGAAATGGGCAACCCTAATCCTACCGTGCAGAATTTTGGAAGGGTTCTGCAAACGACGATCCCCACGGTGTGCTTCGGCTCTTGCCAGCCTGGCACAACATGCACACCATCATAAGAATCTATTCAATGGGAACAGGATGCCCATTGACTTTCAAACAAGCGGAGTGGACTTAGGTTTTATTGTTTTTATAGCTTTTCGCAGAATCGGGGAGTTGCAGTTGGATCACTACATGGCAGCGATCACTCGGCAATTCAGAGCTGGCCGTTGCGAAAGAAAGAAGGAAACAGTTGGGCAGGTGGAAGAGGATGATCGATCAAACAAAACAAGCTGCCGCTGATGAAAAAAAGTGGGTGATAAAAAATATTAACACATCTCTGTGCGTGTGTTCTTTCAATTTCCTCTCAATTCACATGTTGAGGAAAATCCACAAAACCACGACAATATCGCTTTTGAAGGTGTAACAAGATAACATATAACATAGAACAAAATTCCCTCCTCCCTCTCAGGTGCAGTCTGATGATTGTAGTGTTTGCTAATTTTTATCATTTCAATGCTGCTGCTGGTGATGGCAATCCTTATCTTCTGTGGAAAGGATCGTTTCCTCCACCAACAATCGGAAAAAAGAGCAGAGACCTGTTCTTCTTCGAGAACAGGTTTGTGGGAGGAGCTCTGGGTATTGCAGTTCTGGGGTTCAGACATGAGGAATGCAGGTGCCTGAAAAAGAAACCAGGAATGCAGGTGCCTGCTTATCACCCACTTTTTTTTTTCTCTGTTTGAAACTCTGCCCCTGGCAAACAGAAAGAAGCAAAGGAGGGAGGGAACTTTTGCGGGATACACAGATTGGTCACATTTTTCCATTCTTTCTTTATTTTCTTTTACTTTGTTTTATGGAGAGATGGTGAATATCCAATCAATGGGACAGTTTGGATCTCGGATCTCACATTCTGAACAGGGACACAGTGCCAACGATACCATCAAGGGAATATATTATATATATATATACGAGAAGAACTTGTTTCTTGGATGAGCAAAGTGGTTGCAGGAGATGGGTGGTCTCCCCCAGTTCTAGTTTCAGATCGGAGTAGTGATAGGAAGAAGAGTTCCAGGGACAGGAATATTAGATCTGAAAATGATGGGAAACACGATTTCAGGGCAACGGGGGGTTGTTGAATGTGGGGGCAGTGGGGGGTTGGATGCGTGGTTTGGCTCTGTAAAATTATTACTCAATGAACTTGTTTCCCGTTTCGATAGTTTTGCCTGTTACCAATTACCAAATTTTCACAATTACCAGTTTTCCTGAAACTACCAGATTTTCAAAGTGCATCACTTTTCCAATTTACCAGATCGTTCTCACAATTACCAGTTTTTCAAAAGTCGTCACTTTTCGAATTTACCAGATTACGACCACGATTACCAGTTTTTAAAATTACCAGATTCTTGAAATTACCAGATTTTCAAAAGTCGTCACTTTTCGAATTTACCAGTTTACGACCACGATTACCAGTTTTTTCACCTCCCCAGAAAACTGGTAAATTCTAATAATGTGGTAAAAAAAACTGGTAATCGTGGTCGTAATCTGGTAAATTGAAAAACTGGTAAACTCAAAAAAAACACGAAACGACTGTTGGAACTTCGTGCAAAAACTGGTAAATAAACTGGTAAATCGACCCTGTTTTTACTAGTGCTTGCCCCAGAAGCCCCCCCTGCACACCCTGCCCCAGAAGCCCCCCCTGCACACCCTGACCCCCTTGACCCAGAAGCCCACCCTGCACACCTTGCTCACCCAGATGCCCACCCTGCCCACCTTGCGCACCCAGCTCATCTTGATCCCCAGGTCCAGAACTTGGACATCGTTCGGGACAAGGGTCAGTCCCCCCAACTGGCTCACCATTGAAGTGGTGTTCATACTTGCTTATGATTTTCTGTAAGTTGGGGAACAACTGGCTCTTGTGCTACACGTTGTTGAGATCCTTTGCAAGTCCGCACCTGATCATTGCCTTCCTCGCATAGCTCAGCCCATTTTCATCCCTCAGTTTATTAAATTCTTTCACGCACTCGGAAGCAAGAGTTAAGAAATACGGCTTTCCTGGATTCTTGAGCTTGCCACTTTCCTGCCAATCACCATTCATGATCATTTCCTTTTTTTTTTCATCCCATTTCTTTCGCCATATCGTTTTCAGCTTTTGAATCACAAAAGAATCGGCTGGTTGTACCAAATCTGTCGCATTCACTAGTAAAAACAGGGTCGATTTACCAGTTTATTTACCAGTTTTTGCACGAAGTTCCAACAGTCGTTTCGTGTTTTTTTTGAGTTTACCAGTTTTTCAATTTACCAGATTACGACCACGATTACCAGTTTTTTTTACCACATTATTAGAATTTACCAGTTTTCTGGGGAGGTGAAAAAACTGGTAATCGTGGTCGTAAACTGGTAAATTCGAAAAGTGACGACTTTTGAAAATCTGGTAATTTCAAGAATCTGGTAATTTTAAAAACTGGTAATCGTGGTCGTAATCTGGTAAATTCGAAAAGTGACGACTTTTGAAAAACTGGTAATTGTGAGAACGATCTGGTAAATTGGAAAAGTGATGCACTTTGAAAATCTGGTAGTTTCAGGAAAACTGGTAATTGTGAAAATTTGGTAATTGGTAACAGGCAAAACTATCGAAACGGGAAACAAGTTCATTGAGTAATAATTTTACAGAGCCAAACCACGCATCCAACCCCCCACTGCCCCCACATTCAACAACCCCCCGTTGCCCTGAAATCGTGTTTCCCATCATTTTCAGATCTAATATTCCTGTCCCTGGAACTCTTCTTCCTATCACTACTCCGATCTGAAACTAGAACTGGGGGAGACCACCCATCTCCTGCAACCACTTTGCTCATCCAAGAAACAAGTTCTTCTCGTATATATATATATAATATATTCCCTTGATGGTATCGTTGGCACTGTGTCCCTGTTCAGAATGTGAGATCCGAGATCCAAACTGTCCCATTGATTGGATATTCACCATCTCTCCATAAAACAAAGTAAAAGAAAATAAAGAAAGAATGGAAAAATGTGACCAATCTGTGTATCCCGCAAAAGTTCCCTCCCTCCTTTGCTTCTTTCTGTTTGCCAGGGGCAGAGTTTCAAACAGAGAAAAAAAAAAGTGGGTGATAAGCAGGCACCTGCATTCCTGGTTTCTTTTTCAGGCACCTGCATTCCTCATGTCTGAACCCCAGAACTGCAATACCCAGAGCTCCTCCCACAAACCTGTTCTCGAAGAAGAACAGGTCTCTGCTCTTTTTTCCGATTGTTGGTGGAGGAAACGATCCTTTCCACAGAAGATAAGGATTGCCATCACCAGCAGCAGCATTGAAATGATAAAAATTAGCAAACACTACAATCATCAGACTGCACCTGAGAGGGAGGAGGGAATTTTGTTCTATGTTATATGTTATCTTGTTACACCTTCAAAAGCGATATTGTCGTGGTTTTGTGGATTTTCCTCAACATGTGAATTGAGAGGAAATTGAAAGAACACACGCACAGAGATGTGTTAATATTTTTTATCACCCACTTTTTTTCATCAGCGGCAGCTTGTTTTGTTTGATCGATCATCCTCTTCCACCTGCCCAACTGTTTCCTTCTTTCTTTCGCAACGGCCAGCTCTGAATTGCCGAGTGATCGCTGCCATGTAGTGATCCAACTGCAACTCCCCGATTCTGCGAAAAGCTATAAAAACAATAAAACCTAAGTCCACTCCGCTTGTTTGAAAGTCAATGGGCATCCTGTTCCCATTGAATAGATTCTTATGATGGTGTGCATGTTGTGCCAGGCTGGCAAGAGCCGAAGCACACCGTGGGGATCGTCGTTTGCAGAACCCTTCCAAAATTCTGCACGGTAGGATTAGGGTTGCCCATTTCTTCCCTGTTTGGACCCCAAGATTATAACCAGGAGTTGCATAATCACAATTCAAATACGACTCTCAGTTGAAAGTACCTTCTTTCTCTGTCAATTCATCAGAAGCACTGCCTCATCTTGTTGTCTGTATATCAAGAAAACTACAAATCAGAAACAACCCAAACTGGAGAAATAACCTTAGTGATCTTGCTGGGGATTTCTGGTGTGCAGGGTATGGCCTGGTCGTGTGAGATTGATTCTCGTGAGAAAGTACAACTGTATGAACAAAAACAAAGGAATTTTATCGATTAAAAGAAAGACCATTGGTTTCACTTTGCGATGTGCAATTGAACTCCAATATGATTCTAACCGGTATATCCCAAGAAGAAAAAAAAAAATGGCCAAATGGATTGTTTTCAGGGAGCTGCTGTTAAAACTTACCCACTGGCAATAGAAGCACATGACCTCGTAGTCTTATGTCCTCCCCTCTGACGAGACCTCTTACTGTCTCGTCGCTTTTGGCTTGTTCTTACTGGCGCTGTTCAGTAGATGTCTGCAGACCGCTCCAACCAACCGGGGAAGGTTCTCCTCGCGCCTTTCCTGGGAAACTGTGATGGTTTGCTTCGCTGCTTGTTTGCCCTCGTGGGTTTCGTGACCACGCAAGAGGTACAACCCCAGCCATCACTGTCACGAGACTTGAGCCACCACTGTCACGAGACTTGCTGTTATCCCGTCGCCTTTGACGTGATCATCGACCACAAAAAGAATCTCGATGTTTGAGAGATGTCTGCACACCGCCCCAACCAACCGCGATAGGCCTTGCGCCTTTCCTGGAAAAAAAAACTGGAAAACTGTGATGGGACCTTGGTTTGCTTCGTAGCTTGTTTGCCCTCGTGGGTTTCGTGCCTCGCAAGAAGTACAACCAGATCGCCTTGGTCGATAACCTTGTCGCGTGTATGATAACCTCTGATCGCACTTATTGCAGCGCATTCTGGATTTTTTTTTCTCCATATTTTGGTAAAATCTTGTGAATCTTGTAAATTATTACCATGTTGCGGCGATTTTTCGTGAATATGGTAAATTTTTACCAGATTGTGGTAAATTTTACCAGTTTGAGGTGAAAGCCTCTATTTTACCACTTTTTCTCTCAGTTTCTTGAAATTAGCGTGATTTTTTACCAGTTTTTGGTAAAAAAAAGTGGTAAATCGGCCCTGTTTTTACTAGTGAAGGTGTGCAGGGGGGGCTTCTGGGGCAAGGTGTACAGGGGGGGCTTCTGGGTCAAGGGGGTCAGGGTGTGCAGGGTGGGCTTCTGGGGCACGGTGTGCAGGGTGGGCTTCTGGGGCAAGGTGTGCAGGGGGGGCTTCTGGGTCAAGGGGGTCAGGGTGTGCAGGGTGGGCTTCTGGGGCAAGGTGTGCAGGGTGGGCTTCTGGGGCAAGGTGTGCAGGGGGGGCTTCTGGGTCAAGGGGGTCAGGGTGTGCAGGGTGGGCTTCTGGGGCAAGGTGTGCAGGGTGGGCTTCTGGGGCAAGGTGTGCAGGGGGGGCTTCTGGGTCAAGGGGGTCAGGGTGTGCAGGGTGGGCTTCTGGGGCAGGGTGTGCAGGGTTGCTTGGGTGGGTCTGGGGATCAGGGTGAGTTTATTGTGCAGGGTGTGCAGGGTGGCTTGGGTGGGTCTGGGGATCAGGGTGAGTTTATTGTGCAGGGTGTGCAGGGTGACTTGGGTGGGTCTGGGGATCAGGGTGAGTTTATTGTGCAGGGTGTGCAGGGTGGCTTGGGTGGGTCTGGGGATCCGGATCAGGGTGAGCTTGGTGTGCAGGGTGGGCTGGGGGAGATGGAATCTTGGGACGACTTTTTGCTAAGGATGAACGAAGCTTAAATGAATTTTTGTGAGTTGCTCATCCCTGTAAAGAACAGCCACGAAGTGTATCGCGTTTCTCTCCAGACTGAGTGCGACCCACCATCACTCTTTTGAACGACTCCTGTGATTACCGATGACTCACCACAGGTACAATGACGACAAGCACGGAACAATGTTTCAAATTTGAACAATTCCCTCTCTCAAAAAGGTAACACTAATTTTGAATCCAAGTTTTAGTGCAGCCTACACTATACGTGTGCAAACATAAATTAGTGTTACCCGGAGAATAGCGCAGGCCACACTATTCTCCGTTTTCTGAAATTTCGGCCGTCTTCGGAAATAGTGTAGGCTACACTAAATACGATTGAGGGTGTACCATTTTGTGCGCACGTTCCGATCGGGTTCCGATTCGGAGCTTCCGGAACCTGTCAAAATGTACGGAAATTCCTCGCTTTGGTCCCCCCCCTCCATTTTCCGCTTGTCGTTGCCCTCTGCTTAGAGCGCTGAAGTCCATGCGGATCGAATTCGGCTGAGGCGCCGCTGTGGCGCTACTATCTCGAGTCGGTGCAAGGAAACGACTTCAACGAAGTTTCCTTAGACCATTACTAAGCTTTTTGCTCACGTGAGTGCGCTCGTCTCGTATCTCCAAGTGGAACTCTGTTCCACCCGTCCGCAGTACGACAATATCATCTGTGCGCGACGGTTTGACGATTTGTCACGGTGTTTCGGGATGAATACTGGCGCAAGACTGAGGAGAGGTGCCTTCAAAACAGGGCGAGGATCTTTCGTATCACGGTATTTTTAACGGAACCACCACTGGGCGCCAGAAAAAAAAATCCAGAAATTGTTTTGGAGCTCCTTTGTACAGGTTTCACCTCCCAAAACAATGATTGTCTGCAGACAGCAGGTTTATTTCAGCATAGGTTTTTTCCATTTCCGTCAACTTTTTTTTTCTCGCTCTTTCCGCACTTATGGAGAGGCAGGCCCTTGTGTTAAGGTATTTCTTTCTTGAACCTGTTTTTATTTCTGGGAATGTTCCCTCCCCTGATTTAATCCTTTTTTTTCTCACTCTTCTGGAGCCCCTTTTGATGGTGGTGTTTTTTTTTTTTGCTACATGCTGACCTCTTCCATGTTGAAATGGTTATCAAAAGGTTTGATCTCCTTTCACGAAACTTAGATTCTGTATGGTTTTTCACACCCCCACCCATAATTGTCAAAGTAATACATGCACAGAAGTCCGGCACTTTTTATAGGCACCCGCACAAGGCTAAGAAAACAAAAAACAAAAAAACATGGGGATGGCCCCTTTTTGTTAACATCACTGTGATATTTGCATGGTTGATTCAGTCAGGGTGTTACAATATGAAATAGTAGGGTTGTCTTACATAATTTTCTCCTCTGTCGAATTCACATGCATCCATTCTTTTCAAGAGCTTCCCACCATGAATTGCAAAACAGGTCAACCACAAGCATGGTTGGGGGGCTGCCTCGCTCATTTTTTTTTTCGCCATTGGGTGGGTAGTTCCGTAGATGGATTTATTTTACTTAAACTCTGGCCAAGGCTCAGTCCAGGTGATGGCAGGATGTTCAACTCAATGTTGAGTCACGACCAAATAAACATGCATGCACGGCTTGACAGCATTCGCGTAAGCTGCCCGACACAGCAAAGCCACAGAGCGGCAAGCAAAAGAGGCCGCCTCGGAAAAATCCGCGAGGCATCGGGCAACCGCATCCTTCCGAAAGTTTTTGAAAAAGAGTAAACGACCCCATCGACCGGCTTTGGCGCGAAATCTGCTGCTGCCAGCAGCCTGCTGGTCCATTTTCCCAGGTGGCGCACGTCGAACCGAGGGTAAGCGATGGCATAACGAACGCAGCGAGGGACCCACCGCTTCCATTCTTCCTTCGTGCGTTTGTTTGCTCGACCGGTCCAGTTCAGGCGCAAGCAAAAAACCCTGTTAACGTTTTGCAGACAAAGGTTCCCTTGCCAGTTTTCCAAGTGACTATCGTTAGTATTTGATACCCCCCCCCATGACTTCAACACTGTGAATTCAACAAGGACATCACTATATTCACTGTTTTTTCATCCTGGAAAACCAAAAAACCCTGCTTTCTTTTATTTTCGCAAATAGTGCCGTGGAGTGTGTTTTCTGGTGCTCGCATCCGTAACAGGCCCGTTCGATTCTCCCGCATTTTTTTTTTCTTCGCTGAAACCACCGAAACCACGAGGCCTAGGCGAGATACAACTTGGGTACAAAGGGGTTTTCTTTGTGCCGCGTTTGAACGAATGAGCGATTACGTGAGTGTTGAGTGGGAGCTCCCTAGTGGCGTGGTTGGTCGAGTCTTCGAGGGGCTTTGCCCGAGGGCTTTGGCCAGGTGCTCCTGTGTCGCTAAGGCTTGGAACGAAGTCACCAAGGAAGGCCCTTTCGCTAAGAAAATCGGCCTCGAGAGATCCTGGCGATGTGGCACCGTTGTGCCGAAATGTATCGAGCTCCTCAAGAATCGGTGGATCGAAAGTTACGCTATGCGGGGCGAGATGATTGCGATAGTTGGGGAAGAAAAGATTTTTTCTGTGAACGCTGAGAAAGGCGACGTCTTGACTAGGGACCGAGCCAACATGGGGAGTTCGGCTGTGTGTTTGATCAATGGAATGTTCCTGTGCGAGAGTGACACGCGAATGGTGGCGGTCCTGGAAATGCCTGAATTGAGACAGATCGCGGCCATTAGCCTTCGTTTCGAGGTTCATGCGATCGTGGATGTCGGAGACCACGTGGCCTTTGGTGGTACGTTTGGGTGCCTGGATTTGTGGAGCAAGATGGGCTGGACTCGTGTGAAGGTTTTGAATGAGGGTGGCCCGGTGCAAGAGGACATTTTATGTGCCGCATTTGCCAAGGGAGTGGGTTTGTTGATATGTGGATTGAGGGTTGGGCATCTGGAAGTGTGGAGCTTGGCCTCCTGCACCCGCGTGGTGGCACTCGAGGGACACTCTCGTCCTATCTTGCGTGTTGATGCCAATGACAAGATGTTTGTTAGTGGCTCTGTGGACGATACCATCCGGATATGGGATTTGGAGACCTTCGAGTCTGTGCGAGTTGTGGACAATAACCCAAGGTGGTTTCTTGTAGCGCTCAACGAAAGCAAGTTTGCGCAGGGTACGAGAAACTCGATGGAAGTGGTGGTTTCCGGTCTTGTCGAGGAGGATCGTTTCCTTCGCACGTTTCATGTAGGGGGTAAACTCATAGGTCTTTTCTTGACGGAGGGCAGGCTGACTGTTGTGCGGTGCGACGGGAAAATCCTGGTGTGGGACTTCTGTGCCCACTCTTGCCTTGAAGACTAACAAGTGTTGACCTTTGGTGTAGGAAACCTTTTTCAACGATTGTTTATGCAAATTTGTGTGTGATTTTGTGTTGTGGAAGTCTTGCAACAGTCATTGTTTTTTGGATGGGCAATCAGCTTCCTATTTGCAGATGTACACCTTTAGAACGAAGTTTCACTTTCCTACAGCAAAATTGTCCAAATGGAAGAAACAATGTTTTTATCGCATTGGTTATGAAGAAGATGAAAAGGTTTGTGGGATGCATGTCTGGACTTGCTTGTTTAAAGGGGAAGCTCTCCCACACAAGGAAAAGAACAGTACAAGAGAGCACCAGAATGAGGAAACAAAAACCAACATTTTGGGGTATTTTGCAGCCATTGAGATTCCACTGTTGGGATAGCAGTGCCATGGTGAAGATGGGGTCAGCACAAACATCAAATGTATCAAGTTGAGAATTTTGTTTTGATTAAACACCCTCAGCCATCCCTTTTTCGGAACAGTGAGTAGCACTGCCCCCCTCCTGGACCCCATTCCATACGTTTTCCCGCATTTCAAACAAGAGTGAGAAACATGTACTGCTTATAAGCAGTAAGTAACTAACTGTCATCGACTGAACATGTGTGAAATCAAAGAAAAGAGAAAGAATGCTCCGAGCCTTCCTTGTTGGACTGCCCCCAACCATAAGACCTTAAAAAACCGACTTGATTTTTGGGGATCATGCTTTATCATCCTGGTGGGTTGGTGGTCAAGCGAAATGAACTCATCCCATCCCTCCTTGAAACAACAAAGGGGGTTGTTAAATCCTAATTCTGTATGATCATTATAAATATGACCTCTTTCAAAACTAATCTTACATGTTCAGTTTTGCAATTTCTGGACCACTTTCGTTTGTAAAGCGTGGGCTCCAGGAAAACCGTTTTCAAAATTAACAGTGATTGGAAAGGAAAAAATATATTGCTGAGAAAAACGAACCTTACTGAAGGAGCACCTTCAACTCTCCCTTCGTCGCTTCAGGCGGAGAATAGTTTTCAACAAGGGCCAGTGGTGTCCTTCCATAATTATCAAGTAAGCTCTTGTCCGCATCTAGCATAGCACACAATTGTTAAAGACCTGGCTATCTTCCTGCACCATGATATGTTCCCACAGACGGAGCAGAATTTTTTCTTTGATGAGCTTTTTGCTGGTTTGGCTGTTGCTGTCAAATTCTTTGGCGGAGACCATCTAATTCTGCAAGTCTTTCTGGTCATTAAGCTTTGCTTCCAACGCCTTTATCTTCTCATCTTTCTCCTAAACGGCTTGCATAAAATCTTTCAGACGCGCCCTCTCCTCCTCCAGTTTCCGGTCCATTGCGCACAGGCGCTCTTTGACGTCCTCCGACTCTAATTTCCGTTTCTTCCCAGCGGCCTTGTCCCTTTCATCACCACTCTTGGCCAGTTTTCCCTGGAGTTCGCTTATGTGGCTGAACAGCCCCCGCACCATGACCTCCTGCTCACTGATACGAGCACGGAGAGCGGCGTTTTCTACCTCCAGACGTTTCTCTTTCTCGGTTGCGCTCATCCTGCACGTAGTGTCAAAACCTCCCTGTCAGTTTGGCAAGTTGCCTGCGGAGGAGTGCGAAAGAGATGCAAAAAAAAGACTGTGGCTTGGCTACCTTGTGTATGCACAACGTGTTCATCGATTTTCCTGGGCTTGTTCAGTTGCTTTCAGGAGTTTGCCACAGTGAAACCTGGTGAAAGGACGTTCTTTGTGTCTGATATTTATGTGGGGATTACTAAGCGGGAGAAAATCTCCTTACAGTAAAGGATCTTTTTCTTTCCTGACCACCCCTCGTCGTTCCCAGTCGACGGTTTTTGGCGAGTGGAAAAAATCCACTCGACGTGGTGATTCGCGATATTGCCGAGGGCTGTTGCATCAACACGCTCAATGTGGGAGGTGGCTTTATGAGTAATTTTCACCGAAACGAGCTCACTGTTGTGAGGCGGCGATGGGAAAATCTTGGTGTGGGATTTTCTTTCCCACTATTCTACAGAGTGAAAAAAATTGATCTTGGCTGAAGGAAACTTTATGCATGGTTTGCGTGTATGGTCTTGTTGAAACCTTGCAACAAGCAAATTAGTGTTTTTTCGGTGAGAGAGGGATTTGAGCATCCTACATCAGGAAGGTGTACACCTATCAGGAGTTGTTTTCTTTAATTATTACCTTAGTGATGTCAGAGATAACGCTCTGGTCTTTCAAAGTTTCAACCATCACTGGAACTCACACAATGTAGTGAAACTTTTTATGGTTTCCCCTTGTTGACCTTGGCTCACACTGGAGGAAAGTAGAAAAAGAAAACATCACACCAACCAAAAATGCTCTTGTGTGGAATGATCCGAAAGAATCATGTCTTGAACAAAAGCCAAAGTTCCGTCTTCCTCACTTTACAGCCAGAATTCCACAAAGACCACTGTCGCCAGGGCAAGAACTCCCCACAAGTTCAGAAACGAGACCATTGGGGCTGCATTGCCCGTTTTGTTCGTAGTCTTCTTCCCCTCGCTGCCGTTGAAGCTCCCCTCGCCCCCAAAGCAGCGGGGGATCTCACCCACTGGTTCACCAAAAGATTCGCAAACAACGGTGACGTTGTGCAACTCCAAATGGTTCAAAATAACAGGCGACCGCGAAGCTCCATCTCCCAAGAAAGCTGGAAGGCTGACGTCGAACTGATCGAAGAATATGCCGGCTACCTCGAGTTTGTTGATCGAGAGCGAAGGGGGGGCGATGGTGAGATTTCCGTAGTCCCTCTTGACGAAGTGTTGCTTGAAATCTTCCAGCGAAGCGATGAATCTGTCGAAGTCGAGGTTGGAGGGACATGTTCGATACATCACCGATACGTTGGCTATTTGAACCAGCGAGTCTTGGAAGGCGAACGGGTAGGGAAGATACAGCGGCCACTACAGCAAAGTAAAGTTCCATTTTCAATACCAAAAGAAGCTTTCCTGGTAGCTCGTGCTGGGGCTTGGTTGGAGAAACCTCAGCTCAAACCACGATCGAGCTCACCTTGTAAAAGTAATCTTCACCATCACAGAACTGAAAATTCCAGTCCGTTTTTGAGAAGCAGCCTGGTTTGAAGCTCTCCAACTCCAATTCGAGGTTCGTCAGCTGGAGCGTAATTTCCCCCAGTGCCTTGATCAACACGTGATTTGTAAGGAACGTAAGGGGAGCATGACTCCCATCTTCCAAACGACCATCGATCGACATTCTTGTCCCTCTTCTCGCCACAATCCTGATGGGGTTCGACCACTGATATTCGTAAACTACCAGTTTTCCGAGCAAACGTATCTCAAGGATTTGAGGTTCGGAGACCATACCGCCAAAAGCCGCCAGTCCTTGCATTGGGGGGACGGCCGGGCGGTCGCCCAGTCCGACTGGGGACGCGAGCCCATTGATCCGCGAAAACCTTCCAGGTGCGCGATCGCGAAGACGTCGGGACGACGCGACCGTCCGAGGTGTGACCCGAGGTGAGGAACGGGCGGACGAGGTAGGGCGTGGAACTCGCGCGCGCGCGCGGCGGCGGCCACGGATCCAGATCGGCGGGGGATCGCGGGAGAGTCGAGGAAACGACAGGAGAATCGAGGAAGCGACAGGGAAGCCCTCTGTCGTCGCAAAAATGTACTCGGTATTAAAACTGCGTTAATACCCTGTAACACCGCGGTATTATTAATACACGTTAATGTCTAGTCTCCCAACTTAACACCGTGTATTAATAACACCTCGCACGCGGTATTAAATGCTATCGGTATTAACCGATGTTAATAACACCGGTAATACCTGGATTGACGTCTTTGAAACTCAGGCGGGAGACTGGGTATTAGCGGTATTGTTAATACCGTCTAACACCGAGTAATACCACGGTCTCCTAACACCGTGCATACGGTGTTATTAACACCATAGGATTGATAATGAAATGCAATAATATTAATCGATATCATTAGGTGTTAGTAATATCAGAATGCAGACGTAATGTCAAAATTAAAAAAATACAATTGCTTCATTACATTTCCCAAATTGCATTGACAGGCCCAGAATCGAACTAGGCATCGACCATCCTGCTCTCTCAAGACCTTTTCTCCCACCACAATCTAATCAAAACCTGAGAAGAGCTCTTGTCCATCACCATAATCTGAACTCACAATCGTTCAAAGCCGCTACAGTTCAGCAATTCACCCCCCCAGGTTCTCTGTCCTCAAATTCCCCACACATAAATGAGCGACCGGAGTGGCATTCTTTCCTGGCCTCAGCCTTGCTCTCTACAAGAGTGGGTCGCAGTTGTGCAATTTCCTCCAGCAATCGTACATCAACAGAAGGCTTTCGCAGGTGTAAGGATTCTCCTCTTCCTCCTCCCATTCACTTGGATCCTGCCCAGAAAAACAAGTACACATCTCAGTAAATGAATAAGCACTTGATAATATTGGGCACTACTGGGGGGGACAGTCGTTCTAGAAATAGATACCAACAGTGTTCAAGGAGGCCATTTTGGAAACCTGGGGAAGGCTGTTGCATGCTTTCAACCATAGGTCCAGTTGGCTATCTGCCATGCACATCTCCAGCACCCCATCATTCATGGGGTATTGGGTTGGCTTGCAGTGCCCCTTTCCACTGCAGGATCCAGGGTTTCCGAAACTTCTTCAAACTGAAAGCACACCGGAAAGAAAAACATAAAAACAAAACTGAGTGAAACTAAATATATTAAACAAAAAACCCTCTCGAAGCCAACGTTGTTCCACCCCCCTCGTTGAAACGCACCTCGATCCTATCCTCACGGGTTCATCCCACCGCCACCCCTGCGAAACCATGAATCAAAGTTTCAACAGATTGGGGCTTTGAAACTAAAATATTGACTCCCTTTTTGCAACGGCTTTTCCCACTAAAAACACTCCTTGTCTCTTGACTGGTGGATGACAGAACCACTTACCTACTTCTCAGCAAAATAACTTTCATTTTCCATCGACGAATCCATATTATTTCCCTAGCACAGCAGACAGAGTTTGAGCTAATTTCAAGTACAAACACGTGGAAGGGAGGAATAAATAACAAGAAAGACCTCCCAAAACTGAACCTGGCAAAAAAAAATTGCAAATCAACAATTGCTACCTGTACAAAAGAAACTGTTCTGATTTCCACCACTAAAATCAGGCTACACTAAAATCAGGCTACCCCAGCTCAGGTCAAATTTTTGGTATGGGCAGAGTATTGCTTCAGCCTATCTTCCACCATGGTAAAATCCTTAGAAGCCTCCTGCAGAAAATGAAGGAACAAAACAAAACAAAAAGGATATGCAGAAAATGATCTGGGAAGTACAGCCCAAAGAGCAAAAGAATGCTGATGCCACAATAGCAACGCGCTCTCTTTCGCGCCTGATCTACCGCACCTGCCAGCGGTGCTGCCATCATGCTCCGTCGCTAATCAGCACACTTTCGCCAACGATGGAAAAAAAGGTCGCGCCGGTCCTCCCAAACGCCTCGAAACTCTGAAACGAGGCGAAAAAAAGAGACAACCTCGTCCGACAAGGAATCGACCGCTTCTCGGCACACTTCAGGCGCAATGCTGGTGCTGAAGTTTTTTTCCCAGATGCGGCTCCAGAATCGAACTGGACGATTTCCATTCCGCATTGAGTACGACGTGAGGACGGCGGCGAAGTTGGGACACCACTGTCGGCAGTAACTTGACAATTTCAGTGAAGGCGTTGTCGCGACGAGACGTCATTCTCACCCCAGCTCGCGGTATTAAGATGATGTTATTGTTAATACCTATTAATACCCTGTAACACCCACGGTATTATAACACCGTAGCACTGGTATTATTCTCGTCCCATAATAATACCGAGTACATTTTTAATACCTGGTAACAT
The DNA here is from genome assembly GCA_030272585.1 of Bryopsis sp. KO-2023. Classification (NCBI taxonomy): domain Eukaryota; kingdom Viridiplantae; phylum Chlorophyta; class Ulvophyceae; order Bryopsidales; family Bryopsidaceae; genus Bryopsis; species Bryopsis sp. KO-2023. The sequence goes on from BSYQ01000002.1 coordinate 2,827,800, forward strand.
CGGGTAACACCAACGGTATTATAATACCGTAGCACCGGTATTATTCTCGACCCAGAATAATACCGAGTACATTTTTGCGACGGTCTCTTTTGAACGCTGTTTTTCTTTTTCTTTTTGGTTGGGGGGGAGGGAGGGAAAAAAAAGGAAGCCCTGGCGCGGCCGTCGCAGGTCGTGATCGGCGGGAAATTCCAGCGGAGCCGAAGCCTGACAACGTTTTTTTTCGGGGCGGGGGGGGGGGAGGGTATTTATTCGAACTGGACGGGGGTTGCGTTTCTTTTCTGGGAAGACTCTTTCTTGGTCGTGATCGGCGGGAAATTCCAGCGGAGCTGCCTGCGTTTCTTTTGCGTTTCTTTTCTGGGAAGATTCTTTTTCGGTCGTGATCGGCGGGAAATTCCAGCAGGCTCGAGCAGATGGCGGGCGAGGCTCGGCCGGCGAGGTGCCACGGCGAGGAGCATACTTTTTCAGGGGAAAGCTCGTTCTGTGAGAAGCGGAGCTGAAGCCTGAGAATTTTTTATTTTTTATTTTTTATTTTTTTTGGGGGGGGGGTATTTTTTCGAACTGGACAGGGGTTGCGTTTCTTTCTGGGAAGACTCTTCCTCTATTTCTTTCGATTTGGGGGTGATAGTGGGCTGTGATCTGGAACAGAACTCTGGAAAAGACTCTCAGAAACATCCAAACATAGATCAAGGAAAACCCTATATGGATGCATCCTATTTATCCAATTCTGCCATCTATTCTGACAGGGGTTCAAGGAGGCAAAACAAATGATGCGGTACCATGTTACTAAAAATGCAGAGTTGGATGGTACAGGGGGTAGAAGTGGAGCTGGCTCCAGGAAGAACTAACTTTCCCAGCCTGCACGTGTTCGGCTTTGGTCGCTGGCATACCCTAGTTCCCCCCTACCCTGAGGGGTTTTGGGGAAAGGAGTGACAGAGGTGTTTGTGTGTTTTGCTATGAGTTGTTATGAGTGCCTGAAAGTGGGTGGAGCCAATGGTGTATGGAGAGTTTCTTCGATACGCTGGATCCTGTAACGAATGAATGCTGAAATGTGGACCAGCCTGAGGGTAGGCTGGACGGGGCAGAATGTCCTGAAAGTGAGTGGACTGCTTATCTTAGTTGAGTTATTATCCTGGGGAGTGCCAGAATTCAAAAAACCAGTTGAAGAGATCAGTTTTAGTATAAACTGCAGAATGAACAGGCCGGATTAACCTACCGTAATCAAACATGTCCACTCTTTGGGCATTGTTCAATATTTTCTCAGGGGTAAATCTAGAACTGGTCAGGAGGAATGCCCAAAAGTGGGTGGGAAAGTGGGAGGGTTCTGTAAGGTGACCTTGTCTGAGCTCGAGGGAGAGTAAAAAGGAACATTGGACCTAGTTTAGGCATCCTTCATCGCCTATCCGTCGCCTGCTTCACCCACATATCATCTCACACATTCAGTCAGGAGGAGCGAAAAAAAATCCAAGAAATCAACAGGGAGGAAAACGAAAAATCGATCAAAGGACCCCTCGAACAAACATAACCAAGAAGAAGACACACCACACGAAAATGGGTGATTTACTCTGGAAGAGTAAGGGTGTAGTACCATGTCACTATAGCTTGCTGAGGTCGATGCTTGCAGGGGGTAGAAGTGGAGCTGGCTCCGGGGAAAGTAAACTTTTAAGAAAAGTCGTCTTTGGCTTGGTCGCTGGCGTATCCTAGCCCCCCCGTCCTGAGGGGGTTTTGGAGAAAGGAGTGACAGACGTGTGTGTGGGTTTTTCTGTGAGTTGTTATGACTCCCTGGGAGTGGGTGGAGCCGAAGGGAGGAGGTGGTTTTTGTTCTAGGTAGTTGGATGGGTGCTGAAATGGAGAGTAGGCCAAGTGAGGGGTGGAGTGGTCAAAATGTCTTGAACGTGGTTGAGGCTTTGAACCACTGTGATGCAAACTGCCAGAATTCCTACTGGGAAACAATGGAAGAAATCGGCTTCACTCATCTGCAGAATGAACAACCCGTTGTAACCGACTATAAAGACAGAAATGCAGACCCTAAAAAAACAGACATATGGAAAAGAAGCCCAATAACCTTCAATAGGCTTCAGCCTTGGAGCCCTTTCTTAAGCTTTGAATCAAATCTTTCACGGCCCTTATCAAAGTGGTTCCCACCAAGGCGTCATCCCATTCGGTTCCTCCCTTGTTTTCATGGAGTTGCGGTTGATCTCAACTAGACTTTTTTTTTCTTTTTCCCACAGCTTTATGCTTTTGGTGAGGGCCCTTTGTATTCACATTCTCTTTTATGGGTGATTGATTCATGGGTATATGATTTCGACTGATTTCATCATCCCCTGAAGCGTTGATATCATCATCCCCTGAAGCATTCATAAACATCTAAATCTGAAGTGTTGTGTTGTTTAATGAAGTGTCCAAAGCCCCCACCAAAAAAGCACATCCACCTCTTGTTGCTCCATTGACACTCCGCTTAAAAACTTGGAACTTAACATGATAATCTGTAGATACTCCTCTTTTTTAATAGAAAACCTATCGACACAATGAAAGTATTTTTTTCCACGGAGGAACCTCGCTTCTGCCACGGCATCCCCACAAACGCCCGTCTTAATTCCATGTGAAAATATACATTCACCCTCTCCTCTTTCATTCCATTTAAAGAGCCTTTCACCAAGTCTATTAAACCTGCAGGTCTTGTTATCGAAGAAACGCTGATTTCGCCCCCGGCCCCCCCCAAAATAAAAATAAAAGAATATCTTTTCTTGCAGGGTAAAGTCTATCAAAGAGGAAGCATGACAAATTGAGCTTTATGCATCTTTACCTATCTCCTTGTGCATCCTTGCTTGTTTGTATATTGATGAAAAATTGCACTTAATGGGGCTGGGGAGGGCTTTAAAAGCACTTTTTAATAGTTATCGAGATCGCGAAAAGTTACGATCTTTCGTGAGAAGATAAGATCAATGGAATTGCTGAATAAAACAACAGTTTTTGCCGCGTTGTGTCCGTGTGTGCCCCTGGCTGAACCTCTGCAGGGCCATACGTGGGGAGAAACAAATTGAGGAGATTTCAACTGAAGGTTGGCAGGATCTGGTCGTGCTAGAGGAGGCGGTTCTCAGCTCCCCCCCCCCCCCCCCCCGCCCCCCTTCATGTTTCCCGCCATGTTTCCCCCTTCATGTTTCCACCCACGCCACGTTGTCTTTGTAAATTCCAGTTCGAGAGGAATTAAAAAAAAAATCAAATTAAACCAAAAGTAGCCTCAAAGACCTTGAAGAAATGCTGAATCTGAATCCACCTAGTATTCTCCCTGTAGTGCCTTCCACTAAAACTTTGCAGTAGCCAGAAAATTACCAAAAAAACCTATTGAAGGAATAGTCCCTTTAGTGTTAAAATGCTGCAGTAGAATGAACCTAGTGCCTTTTGGTGTGCAAAAAAACAATCCTGCAAGTGCATTCCTGAAAGAAAAATAAATTATACTATAAGTTGTTGAAGAGAAGGCCGGGCTTACAGCATTGCACTGCTTGAAGGATAGGGGAGTACTATTTGCACTAGGCTTGTGGCACTTCAAATCGCCGTCAGACCGGACTATTTGCACCGGGCATGAATTTTCGGCGGGCCTCTAGTCAGCAAGTCACGGTAGATTTAATAGTCCCACTATCGGACTCCCACATTTATTAGCTTGTTCTTGTCTTGAAATCATCGAAAACGGGTTTAAATTGTGGATAATTAGGATTCGCCCATTAACTCCGACCACACTCAGATTTTGGCCCCGAAAATGTGTTTTTGTGTGGATGGTGCACTCAAGTTTGTGTGGTCCAAGAATCAAGAAAAAATTCTGTCCGAGGAAGCTGTGACACCGGATTTTAGTTTTGATGACAAAAACTAGTTGAAGGAAATCCATCACAGAAGGATTCGCCCATAACTCCAAACTGTGAGGATGTTTTATGTGGAGGTGTTGTGCACATTTAACTTGTGGGTAACGAGGGGGCGATAACCCCTGCAGGGCGGTCGATAATGCGAGGGGCGTTAACGGCCCGATGTCGTACGACGCTTCACGTCTGACACGCACCCGTCGCCCTCAGAACGATTCCGCAGTTTCCGGCGTCCCGTGGCTCTGAGGGACGGGAGGTCGAGCGTCCCAGCCGAGTTCTCCTGCGCAGCCGCGCCAGAGATAGGACTTGGGCCGATTTTTTGGTCCGGCTCCGGTCCGGTCCGGTTACGGTCGGGTTACGGTCACCGTACTACGGCCGTAACTCCGTACCGTAACCGGACTTGTTTACTCCGGTTAAGGTCCGGCTGATTTACGGTTGGTTACGGTCCTGGTTACGGTGGTTTTTTATGGTTTACGGTTTTACGGGTTACGGTGTTACGGTCAGAATTTACGGTGGTCCGGTGGGTCAATTACGGTGTTACGGTCAGTCTTTTACGGTTGTTTTTACGGTCCGTAGTGCACCGTAGTTGCCAAAGTACGGTACGGGATGTACGGAGTCATTACGGGTCACTACGGTTGCTACGGTCACACCTGATACAGGGAGAAACATCCACAGAGTGGTTGTAAAACCATTTATATTTGTTCCCACCCAGCCCAACATCCCACAGAGTCCCAACAGGTCATGAACCCACAGAGTCACAACCATTAACTCAAATGATCCCACCCATCAACCCACAGAATCCCAACTGTTTATCAACCCACAGTATCCCAACAGCCCATCAACCCACATAATCCCAACAGCCCATAAACCCACAGAGTCCCAACAGCCCAAAAACCCACAGAGTCCCAACAGGTCATGAACCCACAGAGTCACAACCATTAACTCACATGATCCCACCCATCAACCCACAGAATCCCAACAGCCCATCAACCCACAGTATCCCAACAGCCCATCAACCCACAGAGTCCCAACAGCCCATCAACCCACAGAGTCACAACCATTAACTCACATGATCCCACCCATCAACCCACAGAATCCCAACTGTTTATAAACCCACAGTATCCCAACAGCCCATCAACCCACATAATCCCAACAGCCCATCAACCCACAGAGTCACAACCATTAACTCACATGATCCCACCCATCAACCCACAGAATCCCAACTGTTTATAAACCCACAGTATCCCAACAGCCCATCAACCCACATAATCCCAACAGCCCATCAACCCACAGAGTCACAACCATTAACATCCCATCGGATGATTCATTTTGATTCTATTTTTTTTTTGGTTTTCCCCCCCCCTTCCCCCCCCTTCCCCCCCCTCCCCCCTTTCCCCATTGAATCACCCCCCCCCTCCAATCAACCCCGCTCTTCACACCAGCCCGATAAAAGTGAAAGCTCGGTGACGTGATCATCGGATAACCGTGACCTTCTAGAACGCACTATGTGTCCCAGTTTTGAGAACGCACGCTCACTAGCAGCTGAGCTGCTTGGGACAGCAAGATACCGACGAGCCAACTCACTGACTATCGGAAGTCGACTTTTATTTTCCCGCCACCACACCAGGGGTTCACTACACTTGCCCATATTCTGTCTCTCACCCAGAAATCTGTCTATTTCATGCAAAGCCAAGGTCCTGTCACCCCCACCACCACCGTCATCGCTGTCATCGCTGCACAAGACTGTGCTCATGTTCCCTTTTCTTTTTTTGGTTTGTGTGGCTTGGACGGTGATCTCCCCCTTCTCGATCAGATCACGTGCATGATCCGAAAGCAGTATCCTGAGGTGCCTCAGCATGGAGGACTTGTGGAAGAGGAGTCTCTCAGGGCCAAACCGGAGCATCCCCTGGGGAGCAGGAAAATCAGCTTGGTTGTCGGGCAGCAGTTGCAAAAACAGGTACGCTTCTTGGAGGGATCGCCACCGCACTGACACATCCATAAGAGCGCACAACATCCAGGCCAGCCCGAGCTGCGGGTCGCTCCATTCCTTCTCCAGCTTGTCCACCATGGCATACACAATTGGCGACAGCGCCTGGATGTTCGGTGGGGGGGATCTCCCCTCCTTCACGGCCTCCACATTTGTTCTGATCCAGTCTTTCCAAAAACTGTGGATCCTCGCGAACGTCAGGACCACCCTCCCGCTTGTCACTGTTTTCGATGCCTCCAATCTAAAACAAGACATCACATTGAATGAATACTTGATAAATAACGGGCTGCAGTTCAGTTTGTTATTCCCTGTTTTTTCTTTTGTCGTTTTGTTCACACTACTTGAAAAATCATACATCTTCTCAATAATCAAGTTTTTTGTTTGGTTTTTTTTCTGCAATGTTGTACTTACAGGTGTGTGGCATCCCTCGCAACTTTCAGCAACTCCAACAGGCTCTCCAGCAGCGTCCACTGCCGTGGTGTTATTTCACGGTGCTCATCCCCCTCCCCATGTTGCTCAGCTAGCAATCGATCGATTGCTGGCCTGAGCCTCACGGCTCTCTGGAGCATGATGAAGGTGCTGTTCCACCGTGTGCTCACGATCGTGGGGAGTTGCAGCACCCTAGGTTTTCTTGGTGGGGGTGCCGGCTGCGATGATGGTGCACCAGACTGTTGCGAAGGGCCACCAGCCTGTTGAGAAGGGCCAACCACTTCCACATCCATGGTCTCTGCCGTGCCCTCTCCCTGCAGATCACACAACACTTGTCACCTCACAGACATGCATTGAAATCGATTGGAACACAACATGTCAATGATAGTGAAAATTTGTTCGACCGTAAAAAACCGTAAAAAACCGTAAACACCGTAAAACACCGTAAACACCGTAAACACCGTAAAAAAACCGTAAAAAACCGTAAAAAAACCGTAAAAAACCGTAAAAAACCCGTAAAACACCCGTAAAAAACCCGTAAAAAACCGTAAAACACCGTAAAACACCGTAAAAAACCGGAAAAAACCGGAACCGGACCAAAATTTTGGAAAAAAAAATACAACTCAATAATCACCTGTGATGTCAGATCTTCCACAGCAGCAGCAGCAGCAGCAGCTGCAGCAATATCATCAAGATCCTGACTGGTGGGACCCTGCAGCCAAACAACACCCAAAACAAGCCATTTAGATGTCAGAAAAAATTCAACTTATAACAAGAAGCAAGCAGCAACACAGAAAAAGGGAAGTGAATGGAAGCAACAGAAAATAAAGGAGAGTTTATCCACCTGTGGCGCCATATCCTGTGCATCCTCCAGCGAGTCCTCGCTTTCCTCCTCCCCGAGGTCCGCCGGCATGTACTCCACCTCCCCCCCCTCCCCCCCTTCCCCCCCTTCCCCCCTTTCCCACATCTCTACCTGAGCCTGACTGAACTTAGTTTTAAAAGTAGAGGAGCGCCGTACATGGGCTGCTACCCCTTTCAACACATCTATTGCCTCTAGTAGTAAGGCCGTGTGTTTATTGACCCTCCCAATAACGCCTATATGCCCTAAGCCCAGCTGCACCACATTGTGGAGCATGTGCAAGGAGCACCTGAGCCAGTCAAATTCTAATTCTTCTTGAAGGGCCTTCCTAATATTCGATCCACAATCTGAAATTATGGTCGGCCTCATTTCTCCTAACTGAGCTGACCCCCCAAAGTACCCCTGAAGCAGTTTTGGAATTTCCACCGAAAGAACCTCTGCGGTTATGCTTGTATACTCTAACCTATGCGATCCTAATGTCCTAGTCTGCAAAACCCACTCTGTATCTACCCAGCTGCATGTGAATGTTATATATTCACATGAAGTCCTACTCTTCCACAGGTCGGTCGTAAAAGCGGTTACCTTCCATGGGACGGACCTCGTCAACCTTTCCATCTCGCTCTTGTAGACAGAACTGATCTCGCGCTTTATGGTTTTGGGATCCACTTTTGGGCATTTGGGTTCAAGCACCCTGGCGAACTCGAGGAAGGCTGGAGTGCATGGAGTCCCAAAAGGAAGGGAGTCCCTCGCCACCCACTTTGCCGCTTCCCTGACGAACCTCTTGTATCCGGCACTGCCGGCTTGGTAGCGCACATTCTGTACATCACACATGCACATCAGCACCACATGCAGTCCCCCAAAATTCAGGCTGGAAATTCCAGCATCCAGCAACACAACAACACATGCAGTCCCCCAAAAATCAGGCTGGAAATTCCAGCATCCAGCAACACAACAACACATGCATTAACATCACAAGCAATCACAAACCTACCCGGTGTAGAGACTTGGATATCAGCGTCTCGGATGGGTCCTCGCTTGACTTCCCCCCCTTTCCTGGCTTCAAATGGCCTGCTGCTGCCATTTTCGACGTCCATTCTTCTAATGGGAAGTCCTTCCCATCCTTCGCAGCATCATCGATCCACCCCTTGGCAGTGGTGAGGACATCATGGTCTTTCACACCATGCCTCCCAGAGCAGTGGGACTTGAGGCCACTGTAGGACCCCTTGGCTGCAGACATCCACACCAAAATAAAAAACTACTCCAGAAATATTAACCCAGAAAAAGAAAAAAAAAAAAAATACAAAATACTTACACCAAGAGCACATGTGTCCGCACAGCAAACACTTCAGCTTGACCAGCCTGTCCTCTTTTTTCTTCCCCTTTTCTCCTTTTACATAGGCCTCCCACGAGCCGTCGTCGAGCTGCACCACCAGGGTCGCCAGCGGTGCGTAGTCGACAGGACGCAACCCCGCATCCTTTCTGACCTCGCCCATCAACTGAACATCCGACGTCGCCGACATACTGAACACACTCCGGAAAAAAACGAAAACACACCGCGAGACAGTAGAAAACCAAAGGAGAAACTAGCGATGGGAGAGTGGCTAGGTTATAAGGGAGGTTGCGTACGACGGGACAGCTTCCCACCGTAACTCCTCTTTACGGTGGAACGGACTCCGGTTTGCGGTTTACGGTGTTACGGTCACGTGATTACGGCGCTACGGTGGATGATTTACGGTGCTACGGTTGTTGATTTACGGTGAGTTTACGGCATGCTCCGGTGTACGGTGATAACCGAACCGTAAATCCGTCATTTCATGCTCCGGACCGCCGTAATGACGCCGTAGTACTACGGATAACATTTACGGTGGTCCGGTTCCGAGCACGAAAACCACTCCGGTCCGGACCGGAGTGACCGTAACCGTAAGTGACCGGAGTGAGGTTACGGTACGGTTTACGGTACCGTAACCGTAAAGTCCTATCTCTGAGCCGCGCCGGACGAATGCGCGCCTGGCGCGATGGACGTAGCTTGGTAAAAGCCGGACGGACTCGAAGCGTTGAAAACTGGAGCCGCGAGGGTCAAGCGTCGAGCGTCCTCGAAAAAAAAACAACAGGCGAAAAAAAAAACGGTCGAGATAGTCCGCGCGAAACGAGCGAGCATAGGCATTGGAAGTCGCGCTGCGGACGGCGTCTTTTGGCACGTCACTGTCGCACTCGATCCGCCCCCTGTCAAGCCAAAGTTCAAACCCGTCGACAACATTCGATGTGGCCTGGAAACTCTTTTCGCTCGCGTCTCACAACCAGACATGGGCTGAGACCCCTGTGCACAGGACAGGACAGAACAGACTGTCTGTGCTGTGCACAGGGTCAGACCTGTGCTGCACAGGTGCACAGACCTGTACAGCACAGCACAGACAGGGTCTGTGCAACATCTGTGCAGTTTCTGTGCAGTTCTGTGCAGATTCTGTGCCAAATCTGTGCAGATTCTGTGCAGTTCTGTGCAGATTCTGTGCAGATTCTGTGCAGATCTGTGCTGTGCTGTGCAGGTCTGCTCACCTGTGCAGCACAGGTCTGACCCTGTGCACAGCACAGACAGTCTGTGCTGTTCTGGCCTGTGCAATTCCGCTGCACAGGACAGGACAGCACAGGGTGCACAGAACCTGCACAGAACCCTGTCCTGTGCGGTGCACAGGACAGGGGTCTGTCCTGTGCAGCCCATGACTGCTCACAACCTCAACCTCGTCCTTGATATCTCGAAAGCGCTAGAAAAAAACCACGCTACAGCGATTCTTCCAAAAAAAGGCCATATAAGTCCAATATGGGACTTATGGGCGATCCTTGATTTTCCTAAAGGGAATTTCCCCACCAAACTGGAATCCGACGTGGCAGCCCACATATACAATTTTTTGGCCTGATTTTCGAAACACTAAGATTTTGGAATGTGCCAAGCACACCATCCAAGTTTCGGAAGAAAAATCACCTTGAAGTGGGACTTATGGGCAATCCAAGAAAATACCTGATTTTCCTAAAGAGAATTTCCCCACCAAACTGAAATCCGACGTGGCAGCCCACATATACAATTTTTTGGCTTGATTTTTGGAACACTGAGATGTTGGAATGTGCCAAACACATCATTCAAGTTGTGAAAGAAAACACTGCCTGGGGTGAGACTTATGGGCAATCCAAGAAAATACCTGATTTTCCTAAAGAGAATTTCCCCACCAAACTGAAATCCGACGTGGCAGCCCACATATACAATTTTTTGGCTTGATTTTCAAAACACTGAAATTTTGAAATGTGTCAAGCACATCATCCAAGTTTCGGAGGAAAAATCACCCTGGGGTGGGACTTATGGGCAATCCAAGAAAATACCTCATTTTCCTAATGGGAATTTCCCCACCAAACTGGAATCCGACGTGGCAGCCCACATATACATTTGTTTGGCCTGATTTTCGAAACACTGAGATGTTGGAATGTGCCAAGCACATCATCCAAGTTTCGGAAGAAAAATCACCCTGAAGTGGGACTTATGGGCAATCCTTGATTTTCCTAAAGGGAATTTCCCCACCAAACTGGAATCCGACGTGGCAGCCCACATATACAGTTTTTTGGCTTGATTTTTGTAACACTGAAATTTTGAAATGTGTCAAGCACATCATTCAAGTTTCGGAGGAAAAATCACCCTGGGGTGGGACTTATGGGCAATCCAAGAAAATACCTCATTTTCCGAAAGGGAATTTCCCCACCAAACTAGAATCCGACGTGGCAGCCCACATATACATTTGTTTGGCCTGATTTTCGAAACACTGAGATGTTGGAATGTGCCAAGCACATCATCCAAGTTTCGGAAGAAAAATCACCCTGAAGTGGGACTTATGGGCAATCCTTGATTTTCCTAAAGGGAATTTCCCCACCAAACTGGAATCCGACGTGGCAGCCCACATATACAATTTTTTGGCTTGATTTTTGTAACACTAAGACTTTGGAATGTGCCAAGCACATCATCCAAGTTTCGAAAGAAAAATCACCCTGAGGTGGGACTTATGGGCAATCCAAGAAAATACCTGATTTTCCTAAAGGGAATTTCCCCACCAAACTGAAATCCGACGTGGCAGCCCACATATACAATTTTTTGGCTTGATTTTTGGAACACTGAGATGTTGGAATGTGCCAAACACATCATTCAAGTTGTGAAAGAAAACACTGCCTGGGGTGAGACTTATGGGCATCCAAGAAAAAATCTGATTTTCCCAAAGGGAATTTCTCCACTTATACAACAGAAACAATAACAGGAACACAGGAACACCAACAACAGCAATAAAAAAGACAGCAACAGAAACAATGAATGAGAGGACTGCCCAGGATTTCAGACCCTCTCTGCCACCCACCCCTCCCCCTAAAAAATAAGGAAACACGAAGTTTCAACAGACGCTCGTGTTCCCTTGGCGTTCCCTGCACAACGCCCTTTGGGCTGGGTTCGTCACGATCACCTGCCCTTGCGTTCCCTGCGCCAAACACACCTTTGATCCCCAACCCACTCCACGCCACAGAACGCCCCAGCCGATCCCAACGCCTCGCTCATCACTCTCGGAGCCGTGGTCCTCGCGCTGCGCCAGTACACGGGGGACGAGACAACGAGACGCCGAGACGCCGAGAACGCGCGTGCGCAGGCAGGGGTGGGTCGGTGGAGAGGAACGCCTTATATCGGGTCGGTCGCGCGTTGAAATCGCCTCGTACGACGCGACAATGTGACCCCCCCTTGGATGCAAGGAAAAGGGGTCGATAACGCCTCGCGGGCGGACGGCGGCAATGTGACGTGACGGCGACCCGTTATCGATAATGCCTCATCTGCCCCACAGCCGTTATCGACCCCCCGACATGTGCTGGTTTTCAACATCCTTTGTTGGGGAGTGTAATGCTAAATGACCCACTTAGCAATCAAGTATTTCATACTCATATTTTACACTCAAACTACTGATCACACCCAATATTTTACATGAGCACCCCAAACAAAACCCCTAAACACAAACGTGTCCCCTGATTTATACCCTACCAGGGTCCCTTCTAAGTCCCATGCAACCCCGTCAAACACCCTCGTCCTAGGAGCATGTTTTTGTTTGATCAATCATCAGCACTTCTGTCTCTCTCTCTCACACACAAAACACAAACGTTAATACCCTTTCTGGGACTTGTTTTCAAATTGTGAAAGAGGTGGGCTGGCTGACGTATGGTGTGTAGGTATGATGGTCTGGACTGGCTGAGGTGGGTATGGTGGGTTGGCTTGGCTTGAGTGGGTGGGTTGAGTGAGGTGGGCATGGTGGGTTGGGTTGGCTTGAGGTGGGTTGAGTGAGGTGGGCATGGTGGGTTGGGTTGGCTTGAGGCGGGTTGAGTGAGGTGGGTATGGTGGGGTGGGTTGGCTTGAGTGGGTGGGTTGAGTGCACCGACTTTGGGGTGCGTTCAACACAAGGGGAAAGGAACTACCTGATTAGGTTCACTCCCAGGTCATCCTAGGATAGCATCTTCGATTCAAATCGATCGCTTGTTGGCGATGTGGAGGAGTTAGACCCAGCGGGGGAAGGGAAGGACTCTGGGAAATAGGTAAGGAAAAAGACATTCAGTCAAAAGTCAATCAGTACCAATAAACTCTGCCGTTTGTGCAAATCAAGATTGATTGGATGGTCGATCAACCAGACCCCATCATGGCAAAGTCTGTTCAAAGAAAGACAAACAACCAAAAGCTCACCAAAGGTTTCCTCAAGGGAAGAGGAAATCAATTGGCGGAGAGAGCCCAGCATCACATTGTCGAGGGACCTTCAAATCCAATACGCCGGCGGTGGCTGGAGCTCTGGAAAGCACCCCTTCTGGCCCAGCCAAGACTTTCCTGGTGGTGCAGAAGAGCAGTGACAGGCTGTTTAAATTGCTGGACATCCTGCTGATCGTCGAGGAAAGATTGGGCTCCGAGTAGAGACTCTGAGAAGAAAAAAAACAACAGAAAAATCCAAAAAGGGTGGGAGGCAAATTCCTACCACTGATTGAATCACTAGGTCAGTTACACACCTGACAACAACTTGAGACACTTCCAGATGGCAGGGCCCCAGCTCTTCTCGGGATTGAGCAACAGGCATGCAAGCCTGCAAAGAAAACCATGGCTTTTTTTTTCTGTTCTTTGTTGCGAGCTGTGGGTGGTGGGTTGGTTGAATGACATGGGTGGAGGGTTCTATTCTTTGTTGCTGGCTGTGGGTGGTGGGTTGGTTGAATGAGGTGGTTGGTAGGCTTTCTTCTTCCTGTTCCTTTCATTTTTTGTTTCTCTTTTCTTTTCCTACTTTCTGGCTGGGGGTGGTGGGTTGATTGAATGGAGATTGGAATGTTCATGATAGTGATGTCTGTGATTGCGGTTGTCTTACCACATCCATGCAAGCCACTCCCTATCAATGGGCTTCGAAACTGCTGCAAGTGAGGGCCTCAATCGTCGCAAGTGTATCCGTGTGCAATGTCCCAAGCATGTCGCACTCCATCCCCATCCAGTCTGAGTTTATAGCAATTCAAAGCTACAACGCACACTGCACACAAGAGTTGATGGATGAAGGTTCTGCCAAATTCTAGCAAAATCTTACCAAGGATTCACTTTTCATGAGCAATTGAGAACACGTGTGGAAACAACCAGCACCCACCTTTTGAACAACCACCTTCTGAACATAGAACCTTTGAGCATTGTCAGCAGGTCAGCCAGCAGCCACGGGAAATCGTGGTACGGCATGGTGAAGTTTCCAGTGGTAGATACGATCCACCACGGTACCAGGCCTCCAACGCCTTGATTACCTTGATTACCGCAGATTTTGTCAATGTTGGGCAGAATCACGTGGAGCGGGTTCCAGCAACAACCCAAGCTTTCTTGCACACACTGCAGAACATACCCCCAAACTTTGCAAATTCTCCACTATGCCTTTGCTACAGCAATTTGTGCCAAATTTTCTTAAAGCGGTAACACCGATGGAAATTTTCAGCCTGCCTCTGTAGATCATCCCTACCTTCTTTATGTTCATATTCTGAACTCATTTCCAATTGGAGAAGAAGGTGATTCAGAATAGTCTTCAGCATCGGGCTGATGACCTCCGCCCTGAGCTGAAATATCCATCTCCAGGATTTTGTGCAAGATGGCATGTCTCTCACCAGCCTCATGGTGTCTATTGCCACTCGTTTCTCCAATCTGTTATTCCGGCCTGCACCACCTTCAGCACAATCCCATGCGCACAATGATCTGCAGAGAGCATTTCTGCTAATCAACAGGAGAATAATGTCAGCTCACAAGCATGCACACGCAACGCCCTCTCCTATAAGCTCAAAAACCTCAATTACAATTAGGAAACTCATCCATTTATCAGCGTTCGCACAAACACACATTCTAGAATACCTCCCCTTTGCTCCACATCGCGGCTGATAATGAGAGTCAAGACCAGCAGCCACTGGAGGGGCAGCAATGCTTCCTCGTTAAAGGCAGCACGTGCTTCTTCACGAAGTCAATCAGACTGCAACGCCCAAAGTCAAGTGTCCTCAGAACCTCCAGCGCTGTCAGCTTCGCCTCTATCAATTTTTCCCTGCACGCGACATGTCCAATAAACTACGATCGACATGGACCAGCCACATTATCTAATGTGCATGTCTAGGCAACTGCACCGATATCATACATAAGCTTGCCGAGTTTTCAAAAAGAGATCTATCCTTCTATCAGACATTTGTTCCTTAGCATTAATATTGGGAGAACCCAACCTGAAGGCTTATGAGCTGCCGTTTGACTTTTCCTGGGAGATACTCCTCTCTGACCACAGCAGTCATCAATGAGACCACCTCCTTGTGTTTTACCTGCACCACATGAGACCAGAAAAAATATATCAGGAAAACAATACTTGATACATCAAGCAAGCAATGAGAGTGGCCTCCTCTTCTACCCGTTCGTGGTCTGGGCTGAACTCCTGATCTTCCGTTATCAATGTCACGCCTTTCTCTTCCTCTGGTTCGGGACTACTGTCCGTATCTTCAGCAAGCAAGGCAACATCAGGTGCGGCATCTTCAATCTCTGCTTGCTCTCCCTCAGTGGAAGGGCTCAATGAAGGCACCTGCTGGGTCCCCACAAACCCATCAGAATACTTGATTAAGGTCTGTTTCCCACTTCGAAGTTGAGAATCGCCTTCAATGGAAAACAAGAGCGGGATCTTCTGTCTGCATCTCCTTTGACCAATCAGGTGGGGCATAATCAGGTGGGGCGTAATATCATATTTTTGCTCATATTTTCCAGAAAACCCACATATCTCCACATACCCACATACGTCGGGCTCAAGTGCAGGTGCTTCTGAACCTTCCACATCACTACCCTCAGCATCAGGTTCGGGTGCAAGCACCCTCACCTCATCGCTGGGTCCAGCTCCCTCCTCGTAACTGAGCAACCCCACCACAGGTATCTCCTGCTTTCGTGATGAACTCCTCTGTGGTGGACGTAGCATCACCCTTGCAATCACTCTGCAATGACTTCATCTCCCTCTGGAATTATCAAACCAAAAGAAGACCCTTCAATTTTGCGAACCAAATCTTAGAATGTTGCAACAAATATTCTGAAAAATTTGTGGTTCAAAAAACCACAAAGGAGTCCTGTATGTATATGACATGAGAACAACACGAACCTTGAAAAGATGCAAACTGTCCCAGCACTTCCATCCCCTGTATTCAGGAAAAAAGAATCTCCATGAGAAAAACAAGTAGGAAAAACTGTGGGCAATAGTAAGGCAATGGGGTTGAATCAATTTATATAAGCCAGATCTAGAGTATTACGTTGACCAAGACCTCAATGAAGACACATTGAAAGCTGAGAGTGTTATGCTTTTTTATGTCATGCTGACCTTTTCAGTGTCCATGTCATGACTTTACTCTCTTGATGCCTCAGTAAACGCTGCTTGTTTGGCACTTGCAGCAGACTCAGCAGTGGCAAACTGCATAACTACCTCCATCAGATGCAAATTAGTTGCAAGGTCGACCTGTGGCACAAAGACTGCACCACCATTTCCAACTCCACTTATAGAACCTCCCTGAGTTTTTCCTTGGATTGCTTTGTATCATCTGAATGCATGAATCCGGACGAAATACACTGAATGTTAGCCCTCCAACCCCACATTACAAAAAAAAAAAGTCTACCAAAACAATGAGGCACACCACCTCTCCCTCCATGGACTTCAGCAGCCTCCACCTTTGCATGAGTGTGGTGAGGGACTCTCTCCTGATGCAATTCTCTGGGGCGATGTGCATCATCATGGCGTCAAAAAACTGGTATCGTAGTCAGCTCCAGCACATGAAAAAAAGGGAAAAAACAAACCTTCAAAAGTTAAAAATTAATGGTGTTGAGAAAACTTCTTTCCATTGTAGGCATTCGGTGGTGGTGCTTGTGGTTGTGGTGCTTGTGGTTGTGGTGCTTGTGGTTGTGGTGGCGGTGGTGGCTGTGGTGGAGGTTGTGGTGGTGATGTTTTTATTTGTTTGGTCATTTGGTTGTTTTGGATTTGGTGGTGGTTTAGGCTGGCCAGCCCATGGGTTTGATTGAATCCTTGATGTGCTTATCTTTTAAGCTCCCCTCGATTGCACTGAAAAGTTGACAGAACATGTACAATGACTAAGTTATCAGCACACCAAAACAGACTCAATAGTTGACAGGCGTCGCACCTCATCATTTAGCACAAAACACACAACAGATGCCCGTTTTTAAGAGAAACACATGTACACCCTCCACCGATTTCAGAGCCTTCATTTTCTCCCCGCAAGGGTGGCACTCCAAAAAGAAACCAACCTGGGAATGATGATCTTTGCTTCGCAATGTCTGCCACGAATTCGTTGAGGAATCTATCCATGAGATCGGCGTTGGCAGCCTTTTTGTTGTTCTCCACTCCTGCGCTAAGTAACTCCAATCTCTACAGCCAAGGTATCACCTCGTTCATCATGAGAGCTCTGTCACTGGAATCCAGGTCCTCATCTGGCAAATTAGAAATCCTACAGCACAGGCCAGCAATTCACATCTGTTTGGACTAGGAATCTCCATGTGCTAATCTCCAGCAGGGAAGCAATTTCGACCTACCAGCACGCGAACGCCAGTATCACCCCACAACACTCGCTGGGTTCGACAGGGCACCTCACAACCGGCTTCAGCTTCGCCTAATTCCCAGTCGTCGTTGGATACGAAACGACGAAGCAGCAGCAGCACAACCTTTTCTATACAATAAAAAACAACAGACGTCGCCGAGCGGATGCTCCGTACCACATTCGAACCGAATTTTCTTGGTCAGGTATCGCGAAGTGCGTCAAAAGCACACCTTCGACAGCGATAGCTCCTGTGGAGGCACCTCTTTTAAAGCCACCCTCCAAACCTCGCGACGACGCCTCATAAAAGGCTGGGCTCCAGAACAGAGCCACCAACACTATCCTCTTAGCCAGCTTCACTGGCGGGACAATCCGCTGCAGCGGCGCACCCTGCGATCGCAAGCACCCGACAGCGGAATCCTCCTCTAAAACACACCAAACAGAAACTCCCTCTAAGACAAGGTTTCGAACTGCCAGCACACGAACGCCAGTATCATACGACAACACACCTTGTAGCTCCAGAACAGAGCTCCACGAGATCCACCGTCTCCTCCTCCTTTCGTCGACCTTTCCCTGCCTCTCCGCCTATCCCTGCCTACCTTTTCTCTCCCTCCCCGAAAAATCCACGAATAGTAACGATTACTCACCACTTTGTTGTTCCTCCTGCCTGAGATCCACAGTCGCTCTTTCCTGCTCGTCGCTCGCTCTCGTCTGCTCCTCCATGGCGATCCCTTCTTTTTCTCTTCCTTCGCTTCCTGGAAGAGGATCACTCCCCCTCGCGCTTTGTTCCTCCTCCTTGAGATCCACCGTCCCTCTTCCCTGCTTGTCGCTCGCTCTTGTCTGCTCCTCCATGTCGAATCCTTGGCTTCCTTGGCTTCCTTTCCTTTTTTTCCTTCGCTTCCAAGACGAGGACCACTGCCCCTCGCGCTTTGAGGGGCAAGGATATGCGGTCCAGGATTCGTGGGTGGTCGCGTCGGATCCGCGGCTCCCTGGATGACCGACATGGGCGATGTCAATTTCCCATCGCGCTGCTTGACGAGGATTCGGGGACAGATTTTGTCCGCCGAGCCGTCCCATCCACGAATCCTGTCCCCGCGCTGTCCCCCAGTCCGACGGTGGCGTCCCCGAAACCGACACAAGTCTACCACAAGCTGACGACTGTCGGACTGGACACACACACACACACACACTCAATGAGAACTTCAAAAATGATGCCTTGCAATCATGTTGTGACCAAACGTTGTGAAGCTTGCCTTACCGTGGAGACTTGCACGACTGGAATATCCTGCAGGCGATCGTTCATCTTGCACTTTTCAGAGCACGATAAAGAGGTGTTGTGGAAATGGATGCTCCCTGTGATCTTGCTGGCATCCCACTCTTGGGGAAGCACACATCCTTCGTAATACTTGTATGTGTGGAAGGGCTCTTCCGCGTCTGGAAACGGGCAAGAGTCCACATCGAGTGCGCTAAGAGCTGCCTTCGACGATGGCACGATCACTCTCAAATCATCAGAAATCGACGTGCACACTTCTGGAGGAAAGCAGCAGGTGGAGTTGTGGATGTGGATCGATTGGGGAGCATTCACACGGAACAGATTCATGATGATGCCAGCGCCTCCGGATCCGTAACCCCCAAGCGCGAGTCGGTATATTCCATGAAGCTGCAGGTCATGAAAATGCAATTCCCCAGACGGCCCGCTCACAAAAGCCAAATCGGAGCCTCCACCAAGGTCCAGAACGAAGTCTTCTGTGTGCTCCAATGGTCGAATCTCAACCTGAAAATATCAAATATGAAAACAGACACAGTCAAAGAACTTGTTCAGATTGGATTTTAGCCTTTGGTGACCAAAAGATTTTTTTGGAGGGGAAATGTGCATATTTTCTCCATATCATATGATAATTTCGGTCCAATTACCCGTCTTTTGACGTCCGGCCTCAAGAATCCCCACTCTTCGCCTGATACAGTGAGAGGGTGCTGAAGATATATCGCATCGATGCGTGTATCATACAGCGCCTTGGAAAACTCTTTGGTCGTCCTGACGACCGTGCTGTTCTGTGACGTCGCGAGCTCCACTGTGGCCGTGAACACAAGGAGAAACCAGAGAGCGTTGACGAACCTCCACATCATTCACGTCTCTGGGCTCCTGTCGGTGGTGAGAGGGGTACGAAGAAGAAACTGAGTCGCACGGTCGAATTTGATATTCTAGGCGATTGGTGAAGCGCGTCTCAAGTTTGACCACCTTTGTTTTCCACGTTTCCAGGACCTCCTGATTTTGTGGCTTTCGTGGTACGAACAGGTACTTCCTAAAGTCGTCGACCGTACCACGAGACCGATTTTTCGTTCACATGCTATTTAAACCAGGGCCAGTATGTCTGACAACATTACACTCGTTTGACCTAATAAAAATATCTGTGTAACCGTCATCAGTAAAATTATTTTTGCCATCTTTTTAGATTTCTCAGAACACAGCTTTTCCTTGTTCAGGGGGCTGTAAAAGATATGGGTTAGAATGAGAGTGGGATTTGAACCTGGGTGGTTTGAGAATCAAAGATGGAAAGGATGTCGTGATACAGATGAGGGTGGCGGCAAGAATGTGTTTTGTGAGCGACTGATCATTGTGATTGGGTTGTTTTTGGTTATGTTGACAGATACAGTTAGGATTTTGGACTGAGGGTTGACCGAATGTGGTTGTGAGTTGGGTAATATTCGGGAAGGATAAAAGAATTGGAATGTGGTGTTATTGTAATCCGGTTCGCCGGGAATTTGGGTGTCTCTCGTGTGTTGTGCCTCCATCATTCTATACCAAGTTTTATAGGGGCCTAAATCGACGGGATCTGAGCGGTTTCAAAAGCTTCCCACCAGAAGGTCCAACATTCTCTCTTCTAAATCACATGCGTAGACGAGTCTGATCTCTCTTGGATTTCTGTCCCAAAAAGGTGGTGTCGAGAGGAGCCCAGTCATGGTTAGTTGGGAAAACCAAGCCATGCTTCCGACGCTCAGCAATCGTTCACTTTTCTTTTTTTTCTCTCAATGAAGAAAAACTTCTACACTGTATGGTGTTAGTATAAGCACCCACACTCTGTGCGACTTTTGGAACGTTTCACGATGGACACTGGCAGCGAACCAAACATCTCCCTCACACCGACACCAGTTGGGAAAAAATTCGCCTCATGATCTGTATGGCTTTGAGTATCTTACAAACAAACTTTAACATAATTTTTTGGTTCCTGATCGATCAGGTAGCCCGCAAAAAATCCATTCCAAAATGATCCACGCACCCCAGACTCTTTCTCTACAACACAGTGTACAATTTTTCCATTTTCGTTTCCTTCTTTGTCCATCAGTCCGCCAAGAAATCAAAATGTAAGGAATGTACTGAGTCTTTCTCATAAGCTGGCCATCCTCCCCAAACTTGAAACAAACTGAACGAGGAGGTTCGAGTGTGGCTAAATGAGCTGCCCTGTTTGATTTTTGTCATATCCTCCAGCCCGAAGCACTACGGGAAATGGGTAGTACCTGGGTAACACCTGGTGACACCTGAGTAACACCTACTCTCAAGTGCAATGATATAATACCTAACAGGTAACACCTATGTGATACCTGCATGGCACCTAGAATCTGATACCTGGCCAGTCACACCTATAGTAACACCTGCACGACACCTGGAATCTGATACCTGGCCAGTGACACCTACAGTAACACCTGCATGACACCTGGAATCTGATACCTAGCCAGTGACACCTACAGTAACACCTGCACGACACCTGGAATCTGATACCTGGCCAGTGACACCTACAGTAACACCTGCATGACACCTGGAATCTGATACCTAGCCAGTGACACCTACAGTAACACCTGCATGACACCTGGAATCTGATACCTGGCCAGTGACACCTACAGTAACACCTGCATGACACCTGGAATCTGATACCTGGCCAGTGACACCTATAGTAACACCTGTATGACACCTGGAATCTGATACCTGGCCAGTGACACCTATAGTAACACCTGCATAAGTTCAGCTGCATAACACTTTCATGTACGACACCTTCATTGACGGTGTTCGTTTTCTAGGGTTACTATGTTGAACCCAGTGGCTTCCCCTGTCTCACGACTTGCTACGGCGAGCATCCTTTGAAAATCAAAACGCTCTTGAGCAGTAGTTCGCTGTTGGACGCCTTGCTCCTTGATACTTTCGACTATGCTCAGGCGGTCAGAGACGCGTCGGCGGCGTTTCCCGTTGCGGGGGGATTCTTCAAGGGAAGCGAGCTGAAAGGGACTTGGAGGAAAACTACCGTTCCACGGTCGAGGAGCTGGATGCGGCCGCAGCTGAGGGAAGCTCGACAAGTAAGGCGCTAAAGATTTTGTGCGATGCCTTAATCGAGCAACAAGAGGTGTTTAGTGATCACCTCTATCATGAAAGCCTAAACTATGAGGACGCTTCTTCAAAGAAAAAAAATTTGCGGTAGTGTTGAAGAATTGTTATACAGCTTGCAACGTTAGAAAAATAGTTTCAGTGGTGAGAGAGGTGGGGGGGGCATTGGGTTCAGAGACTTTCTTGAGCTCGTTCCTCAGGTCAGTTTATGGCTTCAAAAGACATCAGCAAGCTCATTCTGGGTACATGTCAGATATCATTCATTTGGTGCATGGTCAAATGCGTTCATAACATTTTAGCTTTTGCACATTTGTGTTGTAGGCTAGGGACTGCGTCTGTCTCAGTGGGCCTCTTGTGTGGCAAATTTAAATCCAGCTTGGCTTTGGACTTGTTCCTTAACTCCCATGTGGAGGCTCTGCAAACACATTCGCCAAAAAGCACTCCTTGAACACCACCCCTTTCTCATCGGTTAACCTGACTCCAATGGCGAAAACTTTCGGTGTCTGTTTAAGGAGGGGATTTCTTTTGAATTGCACGAAGTTGGACACATGGTGCAGCTGGGGACCACGATGAAAAAAGGTACCACAATTTTTCTCAAAGGTTCGATGCCTTTTCCATTCCAGGGAGGGTTTCTGCTTGAGATGGATGCAGTTGTTGCAGAACCTGATGCACTTTTGTTTCTGTTTTTTTCAATCTGGCTGAAAATTTCCTGGGATTGTTGGTTGTGTCATGTTTGGAGCTGATGTATGAATGTGATTTTTGTGACAGTGTTTTTTTCTTTTCCTTCTTTGTAGTGGAAGGTTGTGAGTTGCTGTGTGGAGCTTGCGAAACAGACTATGGTCATTCGAGCGTCGGTGAATGCACCCGATGCCAGGCGACCTGGATATACACCGCACTCATCAGTTTCACGATGCTTCTGTCCCTGTTCCTCGTCATTGACACCCTTCGTGGATATCTATCAACGGAGCGCTGCCAATACGTGTTCGAAGCCCAAGGCTTTTCCATGCACATCCCCTTGGCAGAGATCAGCTGTTTGAACGGAGAACCGCAGGCTGAGAAATCACAAGCCAGCAGTCGGGAAACAACAAGCCACAGGCTGTTGGTGGTAGATATAGTCAGACTTTGGGGAATCAGTCTGTGACCATACATAAGCATCAAGAAAACAAGAAAGTCAATTCTGAACTGGAGTGTGGACTTCAGAGTGGAGGAAAAGAGGTTCTTATGACCATACTATGGACGTGATCGGAAATGATCGGCCGTCCATTTTCGATGTCAGGACAGGTCGTTTCATCGATCTGACCTGATACGATCTCGTTCCACATGATTCTGAAAATGATCGGTCTTTTTTTTTTTTTTTTTTTACCGATCATGATCGATGATCGTGATCGTGATCGGCCGATCAAAACCTGATCGATGATCGTGGTCGGCCGATCAAAGCTTGATCGTGATCGTGATCGGTTCGCCGATCACCGATCTGATCGGTTCCTCCGATCACGATCCCGATCACGATCAAGCGTTGCGACATGCAAACGCCTAATCGGCCGATCAAGATCGGTAAAACGCCGATTAATCGGCCGTTGATCCGATCAGCTCCGATCATGGTCGGTTGATCGGGATTTGGTTTCAAATTCCGATTATGATCGGTCCAAGAAATCAAAAACCGACTTTTGCGCCGATCATCACTTCCGATCAAATCCAAAGTTAGTCAGTTCTGCCGTACTGTCCCGAATATATCGACTTCGCTCCCTGTTCAACTTCACCGCACCGTGCGCCTTTGTATCGTGGTATCTTGTTGTTGTCTCGCCTGCAGTGCTGATCGATTGCGATGTACGTGGAACTCAAAGCACGGCAGTATGTCGTGAGGCTCCGGAACAGGCTCCAAAACCGAACAGACCTGTTCCAGCCCGGGACGGTGGTAGATCGGGATGCCGCCGAGGTGGTGTTCCGGCATTTGACGTCGCTTAACACGTATTTTGGTCTGGAAAATGTAAGTGTATGCTGCCTGCTATCTGCTGCGCTGTTTCTGTTTCGAATGTTTTGACTTAGGGTTACTGTTACTTGTCTTCCTAGGCTCTGTTCTGGAAAGCTGCATCCGCCCTGGACAGCGCTGCGGGAAGCGAAGACGAACTTTTCTTGCGAGCGTACCGAGCGGGCAACCCCCCTGAAAGGCGCATCGACCCCATACTCGATTCCATTTAGGTGACACCTCCAGGACTGACCAGGAAGGGGAGCACCAACCTGGGGGACATGGAATACCCCTACATGGTGCCTACAGGTGAGCAGTCCAGCATCAGGTTCAAATTAGGTTGTTTTTCTCTCTGCCCTCTCATTCACATTCTGTCTTTTGCAGAACTCCTTCGTGATCGCCAGCTATTGCCTCATCTGGACCAGCTCAGAGAGGAGGTTGCAACCATGCACGAGGTTGATCTAGATCTGAGCAGAACGTTCGACTGGAGCATCGAAGCTGCAAGTCTTCCAGCACCTGATCCTGCACAAGAGATTTTGCCTGAAGCTACACTTCCAACCGCAGATGAACCTGAATCTGAACCTGAACCTGAGGGATCCTCTGAGCAGCTGCCGGAAAACCCGTGGAGTATGACGGACGAGGAGTCTGTTTATGAACCTGAACCTGTGCTTCACCCTGGTGGAAGAGGCTCCCCCCCAAACATGTTCAGACCTGCTGGAGCTGGTGGAAGAGGGCCACCCCCCAAGCTGTTCAGAGCCTCTGAAGCTGGTGGAAGAGGGCCACCCCCCAATCTGTTCAGAGCTGCTGAAGCTGGTGGAAGAGGGCCACCCCCCAATCTGTTCAGAGCTGCTGAAGCTGGTGGAAGAGGGCCACCCCCAAACATGTTCAGAGCTGCTGAAGCTGGTGGAAGAGGGCCACCCCCAAACATGTTCAGAGCTGCTGAAGCTGGTGGAAGAGGGTCACCCCCAAACATGTTCAGAGCTGCTGAAGCTGGTGGAAGAGGGCCACCCCCAAACATGTTCAGAGCTGCTGGAGCTGGTGGAAGGGGGAATGTTGGTGGATGGGAATTCGGGGGAGGCGGCAGGAACAGGAACAGAGCAGGTCAGGGTGGTCAGGGTGGTCAGGGTGGCCAGGGTGGTCAGGGTGGTCAGGGTGGCCAGGGTGGTCATGGTGGTCAGAGGCAGGCAAACCCCAGACCCCCATTGATGGACAGGTGGCCAATGGATTTTGATGGACAACCTTGCATCAACGACAGTGAGGGGTACCCTCGGCGCAGGCAGGCCCCCTTGCGAAGGATCATGTCTGAACGGAGCAGGGAACAGCGCAGAACTGCCCAGCGAGAGAGAGCCAACATGCAGACGGAGTACGCCTTCTTCCCCGACTTCACCATCCAATTCCCGATAACCTTCGCCTCCATGCCCCATCTGAATCAGTTCGTGCAAAACGTGTATCTGCAGAACTGTTACGCTCTCCACAGAGTCCGTGAAGGCCTCTTCCACCATCAGACCCGTTTGGAGGACCGAAACGTAATGAGGGACCTGGATACTGGCTCGGTCGACTTTGCACCGATCCCTGAAGACCGCACACGTGTGTATCGGGTCAGGGTTGGACCGGATGGGAGGTTGGTGGAGGAGGAGGAGCCAAATTAAATAACCTGTTTTGAGTCACCATAAACAGAGGGTTATCTGTTATCTGTTATCTGTTTTTTGATTCACGTAATGAACCATGAACCAGTCTGGGATCTGTTATCTGTTTTTTGATTCACGTAATGAACCATGAACCAGTCTGGTATCTGTTATCTGTTTTTTGATTCACGTAATGAACCATGAACCATGAACAGAGGGTTATTTGTGTGGGCTGAATCAGTGCTGGAATCTGTGGAACCTCTGAAACTTTTTGTTTTGTTTGAGTCATGTAATGAACCATGAACCATAAACAGAGGGTTATTTGTGTGGGCTGAATCAGTGTTGGAATCTGTGGAACCTCTGAAACTTTTTGTTTTGTTTGATTCACGTAATGAACCATGAACCATAAACAGAGGGTTATTTGTGTGGGCTGAATCAGTGTTGGAATCTGTGGAACCTCTGAAACTTTTTGTTTTGTTTGAGTCATGCAATGAACCATGAACCATAAACAGAGGGTTATCTGTGTGGGCTGAATCAGTGCTGGAATCTGTGGAAACCTCTGAAACTTTTTACCAAGCATTCAAAAAAGTTTGGATTACATACCCATACCAAAACAAACAAAACTCGGGGCAAATCACACCAGGTCAAGATGCAGATTGTCTGATCCATACCCAGCACCCCAAACAGAGAACATACCCGGCACCCCAAACCAAAAAAAGGAGAGTTCCTCCGAAACAGGAGGGTTCTGAATCAGACTGCAGATTGTCCCACACAATCAAACAGAAGCAGTTCAGGTCATGCCCTGAACAGATGCAGATTGTCCCGGAGCACGGTCAGTTGGTTGACCTTGCTCTCCTCCATCGCCCTCCTGCGCTTGTTCAGCTGGTGGCCATTGACACTGAACATCCGCTCAACCGAGGCGCTGGAGGCTGGGATGCAGAGATACTCGGCAGCCAGGATCGAAACTGTTGGGTATGCCGCCTGGTGTACCCTCCACCAGTCCAGAACAGATGAAGTGCTCTGAATAACCCTCCTGACCCCACAATATCGCTCCCACTCATCAGAATTAGAACCGCCCGTAGCAGATGGAGGAGGGCACACACTGAGCCAGTCCCGTTCGAGATTTTCCTTTTTCTTTTTTTTTCCCTCTCTGCCTTCCCCCGGATTGTCAACACCTCTGTAATCTGATCGCAGCCGGATCTCCTTCAGCAGAGTCACGCACTCTTGCAGCACATCTGAAACCCACAGATCAGGTCTGCTGAATTGCTTCCTCAAGCAAGGAAAGCGCCCTGGGGTGCCCCACAAATACCGATTCACCTTAGCGTCTTCGAGTGATAGTTTGGTCGGATCCAGATGCTGCATGCACCCGACGGCCAGGAGCCATGCGGGATCGTCAAATTCATGGTCCATGACTGTGCGGAGCACATCTCTGAAGTCTATCACATCCGGTTCCTCGATGTTCATGGCATCTACCGCAGCGCTGATCCGAGCCATGAGCATCAGGACGGCACTCCCCGTCACCTTCTTTTCTGCCTCCAGTACCTTGGTTGCTTCCTTGTATGGCCTCAGAACCAGGTACAGTTCCAGCAGCACTTTCCATTCTTGGGGGTTGATATTGTATTGGGGGGGAAGGAGGGGAAAGAGCTGGATCAGATCGGGTTTCAAAATCAACAATCGATGCAACATGTACCAGATGCTGTTCCACCTAGTCTCCACCGCCAAGGTCAGTCTGAGAACCTTGTCAGATCTGCGGACAGGTCCTGGGCAGTCTTCTGCCTCCTCCACGTCGTCTCCATCATCGGGACATGCGTCTTCATCACTTGAATATATTTCCTGTGATGTGGGGTCGTCCTGTTCCTGGCTCTGATGGTCGTTTTGATTAGATTCCTCTTGTGCATCCTCCAGAAGTTCATCCTCATCAACTTGAGATGGACCGGGGCTCTCACCAAGCCCACCGTTGCCAATCCCAGAGGCACCCGTGGCTGTCGAGGACCGGACCACATAAATTAACTCTTGGGGAGCAGCCTCCGCTTGTTGCCGTTCCAGATCAGCTTCTTTTCTTTTGGCTCGATCGATCTGAATCTGTTTCAGCTTTTCCCAATGAGTGGATGCACCCATCACTGTTCTGCACAGATCGTGTACTTTGGCCACAAGGTCGTTCACGCTTTGGGGGGCATTTTTCAGACCCTTCTTTACCCCCAAATTTATTCTGTGTGTCCCGCACCCGTGCCAATCGTAACTGTAGTTCATTTCACATGCTGCCCCCATTCTGGACTCGTGATCGGTAACGATGCTGGCCTGATATCCGGTCAGATCAAAGTCCTCCCTGATCTCGTTCATTTTTGTGCAAATGTCCACAGCAGTTGCGGTACCCTCCATTTCCCAGGTCCCGAGACTGATCCGCTTGAGTTCGAACAGATCCTGTTCCGGGTCCCGGTGTATGTAGACAGCCCCCATCGCGAACCAATGCTTGGGCTGCTGAGACCAACCATCAGCAACAAAGCATGGTCGGAATCTGCTCAGATCCATATCCTTCATCTTTTTTTTAAGCCTGTTGGAGGACAATCCGACCTGGTGAGACATGGATTTCGCTGATAGAGGCGGAGCAGATGCGTTCAGTTGAGTGCACATGTCTCGGAAGTGCTGATCTTCCACTGTCCTGAAGGGGGCCCCGACGCTGACCAGATAGCACATAACCTTGTGCCGGTACGACTGGAACTCCCGGGTAGTAGGTCCCCATTTAGACACAAACGGGAGTGTTTTCTGGGTCCCAAAAGAACTGATCCGACCCCCTTGTGTGCCTGTTTTCATGTCCTGATCATTTTGCGTTTTCAAATGGCAGCCCTCAAAGCCTTCCGCGACAGCGATTTCCATTTCGGAACTGATCCGGATACCGTGTTTGGCCGCATGATTCAAAAGGGGGATCCTGCCTCCCTTCACCCATGACAATTGTTCATGACAGATTCTGCACGACACCACCTTTCTGCCCCGATCATCCTTATACACCAGGATCTTGCCTTCTGGACTGCTGACATACATCTTGTCAACCCATGTGTTACTTCTCCGAACAGGAATCACAGGAGGGCTTGCACCCAGTTCCAGCAGATCAGCTTCCTTTCCATTTCTGTTCACTGCAGGGCAGGGCAGGACAGGACAAACACCTCATAAAAGCAGAACCAGAACAACTGGAGAAAGCACAAGCACCTCACACAATCCAACAAGGGAACACCTCACCCCCCCACAAAACCATAAGAGTACAACAAGGCGGAACAGATCAGGGAGTAACGCACTGTTGGTCAGGTCAGATGCTTGCCCCGACCCCTGCGGCCCCACGGATGGAACGCTGCCCTGGCGACGAGGTTCCAACCCCCCGCTTCCAGATCCGGTCGGAACTGGTCTCCTCTGGGACGTGTGTGGGCGTTGCCCCGACCTCGCAGGGGTGACGAGCGCTTTTCTTTTTCCATGCCGGCCCATTTCGAACGGGGCGCTGATAAGACGTGGAGTTAAACGCTCACCAGATTAACAGCAACCGAACATGCGATGTGCCCGCGTGACTCACCTGCATCTCACCCGCGATCAATGATCGGTTCTTGACGCAGACGACCCACCGATCATGATCGGTGTTGCGCCGATCATGATCGGCGCAAGCCGATTATAGTCGATCGCGCCGATCACGATCACGATCTCGATCAAGCGCCGCACCCTGTCGGCACCTGATCGGCAGTTTTTGATCGGCCGATCACGATCAGGCCGATCAAAAACTGCCGATCAAGTAGGGCGACCGATCAGATCGGTGATCGGCCGATCTTGATCGATGATCGGCCCTGCCAGACCTGATCGGCGACCGATCAGATCGGTGATCGGCCGATCACGATTTGATCGGTCGCACTGCTTGATCGGCGACCGATCAAATCGTGATCGGATCCATAGTATGCTTATGACTGCTCTGTGGGCATTAAAGTGTAGTGTTGTAGGAAAACAATTTGGAGATGAAGATGCTGGGAGGAGGAGACTGGAGTCTCTTTGGAGTTTTGGCTGTGGGGAGTAGGAAGCTTTAAATGTCGTCCGGTCGCAGGGTTGGCATTTCCAGGGTGGACTGGTGTGGTGGGCCCCTTTGGATTTTTTTCTTGCATTTTACTAAAAGAGATATAGTATATCTCTTTTTCAGGGGAAAAAATGTTGCTCCAATAGTACCAATAGATCTATCTTGCAGCAGCGGCTGCTTCGCAACCACAACCTCCAGCCCAGCAGGTGAGTGTTTGATTTCTTGGTGGGGTTCTTGGGATGGGCCTCCATAGTTTGACTTCTGGCAAGAACAAATTATCCTCTCAATTAAGGAAACTGTGCAGTTCTTGTGTATTGAGAAATCTGGCCCACCGCCGACACCTCTAATTTCTGTGGGTTTTCCTTCAGAGCAAAAGTTCAAAAAAGATGTCATTTTCGAAATTTTCTTTCGAAGGAGTTCCTTTCAAAAATCAAGTCAAAATTCTTTGGCACCTTTAATATGCTGATTACTTGTTGCAAGTTTTGGACCCCTCCTTGTAACAAACTCAAAGAGCCGATGGAAACATGGGACTTTGATTCGAAATGCAACCCATCGACACAATGCTCCATCTACCCTGACTGAGGGTGTGTATCGTCGGCCTGCTCACGTGCGGAGTGGGAGGTGGCGAAGGAGAGGGTGTGCTATGGTCGTAGTGGTGGTTGATCTGTATCCATGGGAAGGTGTTTTTGGAAAAATTATCGTTGGCCATGGGGTTTTCTAATAAACAAGAAAAAAAGTCCTGAATGGGGGAAGTTGTATGCACTTGGAGGTTGAGGATGCTTGTCGATGAGGGAACAATTGCCCTTGTAAAGATTATGATTTTTTTAAATTGTTTTTTGACTAGTAAGGTGTCAATCTAATACCTGTATCGTCCACGAACGTATCAAAACTTGAGGTACCAAGAAGTATAACCAGGCATCTCCCATGTATCCCCCAGGTATATCTCAAAAACACCTGGTTGATACCTGACACGCCAGGCATCAAATTGAGGTCACATTTTCCAGGTACCTGGGGTAATACCGCAGGTATGTATCTAATACCTGTAGCGTCCGCGAATGTATCAAAACTGCAGGTATCAACAAGTACTAACCAGGTGTCTCCCAGGTATATCTCATGTAACACCTGGTTGATACCTGACACGCCAGGCATCAAATTGAGGTCACATTTTCCGGGTACCTGGAGTAATACCGCAGGTATGTATCTAATACCTGTAGCGTCCGCGAATGCATAAAAACTGCAGGTATCAACAGGTACTAACCAGGCGTCTCCCAGGTATCTAGTTTTGATACCTGTCCAGGTATTAAATAGGTATAAACTAGGTGTTACCCATTTCCCGTAGTGAAGTGCACTTATCTTGTCAGGACCTTCACCATGAGGACTGTCATTCGACGAAGTTCCCTTCTCGCAACCCAAGATCACCACGTTTGTTCGGGAAGCCCTGTCCACTATCCCCCGCCTGCTCTCCCTTCTCAGCTCAACAGTTTCGGACTCCAGATTTGTCACCCAACACGTGCCTCCTTTCATTATCTCTGAGCTTTTTCGGAAAGTTGAGCACGTGGGTGTCCTGGCCGAGCAATTGCTTTTCTTTGCCGAGCGTGCGTTTCAAAAGATAAGGGGGGCCCACCCAGCTTGAAGAGAGCCGTATTTCTGTCTCTCTCGGCCTGACGCTCTGCAAGCGATTTCTTGATAGTTTTATTATTTGTGGTTGACCCAGGATTGCCAACACTTCTGGGTGGAGCAGTGGATACAGCCACGTCCTGTCCAGGATTGACTGCAAATGAGTAAGCCGGGAAGACGGAGCCTGGAAGGTCATGAACTGTGACTGCTGTAAGTTGAGGAGTTGGCGTCTTCGATTCCCTGGACATCAACGAGGTTCGGCAGTTCCCCCCGCTGAGTACTACTCGAGCGGGTGTCTCGAGTCTTTGAACCTCTTTGTCTTTCTCCATCTCAATTGAGCGCGCCTCCTTCTGCATATCCACAAGCTGTAACAACAGGAACACCTTTCCAGGTTTCAAATTATCGTTTTTTTCACCAAGTCTAGTTTTGCTCAAGAACAGCACCGCCACCAATTCGTGCATCAACAAAAGCAAAAGAAATTTCCTTTCGACAAGAGCACTTTCACTTGGTTTTGTTTCATGGGCAGAACCTGTCCAACACCTATTGGAACTAGTGAATGATTTATTGAACTCTATCAAAACGCTTGCTCGTTTTTTCTCTGACCAGTGGAACACCACAGCATGATTCCAAATTGAAACCTCCCTGACCTGGCCATGGCAGTGCTTCTCTCCAACGGCATTTGCAGTGCATTTGATTTTCAACTCTTTCGTCTGATCATTCTCCAGTTTTTGCAAAAACTTCAAACCCTGGGATTCCAATCGATCTTTCTTTGAAGCGGAGGACTCCTATGACAGACACACAAATACATGCGGAATCACAAAGAAAAATCCCTCTTTCTATGCTTCATCAAGTTTTCTCCTCGAAAAGAAAAAAGCGTTGCAAGACGCGGTGCATGGAAAAAAAAAAATCTCTCTTTTTATCCTTCTCAAAACCACTGTGAACTGTACCTGTTGAAAGACAACTTGAGCTGCTCTCTGCTCAACATCGTTTGTGAAAGCTTCATTGCTGTAGATGCAAAAGGGGTCGATTTCAAAACCACCCTTTGAGGAATCTCCAGAACGATTTGGTTCCTCCTCCCATGATGATCGAGCTGGGGCGCTGTACCTCCCCCTCTCAGTCCCCAACAACTCATTCAAACGCAAGACTTCGGCTTGCGAGGATGTCACCGTGTCCTCCAATCGATGGACCACCAACTCTATGGATGCGATTTCCTTCAAAACAGGAAAAAGCGGGGGATGTGGATACCCAATCCAGCAAGAAGTCACTACAAGAGTATTTCCAATTAAAGAAACTCAGTTGGATTCTGGAAAATATATATTAAAAAAAATACATTTAGCTGTATTCTTGCTAAGCAACGACAGTGCTGTGATGTTTACACCCAGCGTTCCGGATCTTGGCCACGGTATATTTTAAAAGGGAAAATCGCTCCTTGTGTGTCGCTTTTTCGTTGATACTCTGCCCTACCCGTTGCAGTTTATCCACGGTTGAATTCAGGATCGATGACTTCTTGGATTCTGTTTTCAGGGCTGCCTCTTTCGAGGCCAGCTGCTCAGATAACTCCTTCACTTTTTCTTTCAATTCCTCTCTCTGACCATCAATGACTTCCGTCTGGAACAGAATTGCAAGGGAAGTGTTAGAAGGAGAAAAAAGACCCATCGAGCTGACTTGTCTAAGATTTGGAACTCGGCGTTAATTGAGCAAGCCCTGCTCTCGTATTCACAACGTCGCCTGAAACGCGGCATGTGATGTGTGCACCCTTTCTATTCGACGATTCTATGATTTAACACAAATTCATAAGCTCTTATTTGATCTGAAGGACACAGTACATGGACAGATTTCTGCGAAACACTCGTGAAACACGAGTGCTTTATCAAAACTAGATTCCCCCTCCTCTTTGACCTTAGATTTATATTATTGGAGCTCATTCAAAAGGTTGAAAAAAATGTACGTCAACTCTGGGATATAGGTTACAGTGGGGTATAGATACTGCCATACTTCTTAAAAAAAATCGAAAGAATTCGAGAATGGAAAAAGTTTTCCAATGCACTTGCATCGAAATAGAGCGCAACACCTCTGTTCTGATTGAACAACACCACCACTGTTGAAAAGTCTTGGCTCACCTCTTCAGCTTCCTTCAGCTGAACAACGGCTTTTGCTCCATCCATCGAGCGGCTTAGGTCACCTTGCCGGCTCAAAATATTTTTCTGTTGATAGCAAACGAAACAAACTGACACAATGTGAGGAACGATCGAATGTACTTTTTCTCGAACGACACCAAAGGCTTTTTCGATTCATTTGTCCACCAGAGTCTCCTACATCCTGTCTTCTGAGGAACAATATCTTTTTCAAGGATTTCCGTACGGCCTAAATGAATTTTTTGCTCCCGAACAAACTTCGGCACCCAATCGTGCGACTCGGAAGAAACGCAACAGCTGACACAAGCTCACCTGTTCTCGAACTACACTACCCTTGAAATTCCCCTTCAGCACAATCCCATAATTCTCTTTATTATCACTCTCCACATCCTCTTCCTCCTCACCCTTCCCTCCAAAAAGTTTTGTCCCACAGGTTCCTTTCTCATCAATTTCCTCTTCTCTCACCATGACACTCGGTCCCGACCTGAGCGTCTCAATTTCCTTCCGCAAGTTTGCTACCTCCCTTTGGCATGACGCCAGTTCTTGTTGCAGCGCAGCCTTTTCAATAACCAGTTCCTTATTTGCTTGCTGGAGGTGCTCTACCTGTTTTGCGACAGAGGACACCTCACGAGGATGAACCTGAGTTTCTACCGATGCCTCCAAACCACAAATCTGAAAAACCTAAGAATATATATACATATAGATTTATTTATGTTAGAGTCCTTCATTCTCTCACTGGAGTGGAAAGTTGTTGCTGTGAGTACACCTGCACTTCATGTTGCGACTGAGAGATTTTCGCCCCCTTAGGCTTCTTGGACATGTCCGACATGGAATACATCTCGTTCCCCTTTTCTTTTAGGACTTCGTCAAGATCATCCAGCCTCTTGTTGACCGACCCATTCACAGCTTGCAAGCTCAATTGAGCTTTCCCACCTGAGAAAATCCACAGATCAGGACGACCTCACCGAATTTTCCATAGACACATTAGACTTAAACCCAAACAAGCATATACAACCCCAATATCGCCACGCTGGCGATATGAATATGTCTGTGTCCTTTTCTATTTCTCTCTGGGTTTCGTGTGTGTGTGTGGTGCATCGTTATTTGTACCTTCCCCATCCACAGATGAATGCCCCATGGAGCTACTCCTCTTTGCAATCAGATGCGAGTCGGACAGATTCCCCAATCCAACTATGGAATCGAATGGCACTCCCAACGCGGCGTGGGGTCCATTGAAGTTCAGAATTGACGGGCGGCCGACATGATCATGGTCCAGGCTGAGTTGACTATCGTAGGCTGGGTTCGTTCTGGCCATGAATAGGGGGCTTCGGCTGATGGGCTCGTCAAGCAGCGTGAAGGCGTCCTGATTCGTCACGGTCGATCGCCTCGGCTCCTCCAGCTGCTTCGTTGCTTTTTGCAACGGTCCTGCATGCTCAACGCACGACAACGAAACCCTCAAACTCGTAGTGTCCCCTAGATCCGCACAGTTTGCACCCATCTCAACCACGATGTCTTCCGAAAACTCCTCCAACTGCTCTGGTCTTTCTTCGCGCAGAGTGTGTCCCAAGTCGCTTTGCTCGCTGGAAAGTGTGGGTAGAGTGTCTAAGGGGTTGTGCAAGCTCTGGAGACTGAGATCGATGTACGTCAGGATGGTTGCGGGCTGGTCTCCATCTGGATGTACATTGTCAACATAATCCGCGATAGAATCACCCTGCATTCACACCCCTCTGAGCTTAGGATCACGTGCAACGCAAAATGCAAAAAATATCCCCTCCTCTTTTTCACATAAATGGGACTTTACCTCTCCATCAACACAGGTGTCCCCCCCTTCTATACCTTGTGCCTGCATATTTCGTGGAGAATCTCCTTGACCATTTGTAAGCTTTTTTCCCTTTCCTCGCTCGGCTTTCCAATTGCACGTGCATCAACAGCTGTGAAATACACGTGAATGTCCGCCAGAAGCTCCCTGATATCGAGTTTTCCCTGCTCGTTGCCTTCCACCAGCAAGCTCCCCATCGATCTCGTCATCTTGGTCAGACATTTGATAACCAAGCCAGCAAATTTCTGCTGGGTGGCGGCCGAGCTCCTCTGGACTTGATGCGGCGGGTCTCTCAACAGCTCAAGTAGTACGTTGAAGGAAGAGTTCGCGTTAAAAGTTTCCAGAGCCTTTTGAAGTAGAGCATCGATCGCTGTGGCCTCACGCACGACAGAAAGTCTGTAATCCACCAAGAGAGTCAACAGGCACGAGACTGTGTGTTTGACAGTGGATCTGCAAACACTCCGAGTCGCCTCTGGGATTCCGAAAAGTACCAACAAGGTGTGAGTGTGTTTGAATCCCAACTTGGGGTGAGAACCTGGAGCGGAATTTGTTTCGGCGGCGGCGGCCTCACAGATCATCTACATCATAAACACAGGTGTGGTTGCTTGGAACAGATCAAGTGCTCTTTTCAAAATTTTAAAATCGTGTTCAGTCGACCGTGGTTCGACGATATGAAGGTGTTGCCATCACCCAATCGAATTTGGTTTTTGCTCAAACGAGCACTGCGCATATCAGTGGAAAGAAGGAGAAAAACGCAGGCTGTCCCTTTGGGAATCTTGCGTATTGAGCTCCCGGAACATTCAGAACTTCGTCCACTTATAGCCCGAAACTTGTAGCCCTCACCACATCGAGTAGTGTCATTAATTTCTTGATAAGCTCGTCAGCACGATGCATCAGGACATCCATAAAGTCCTCGTGAGATCCCTCCTTCGAAGCATCCATTAAACCGGAACAAAACACCTTGAACGTCTTTGCAGATTTTTCTGATGGGCTTCCCACCACCGGTTCAATTGTTCCTGGCGAAATGTCCTCGGTTTTAGCACATGTTGCCGGATCTTCTACTTGAAGAGTTTGACTGCGGAAACCCGGGGTTATTCCTTCCCTCGTAAGCTCTGCTTTCCTTCTCTCTATCCGCTTCTTGATCAGATCATGTTGCTGGTCTGTGAGTGTCCCCAGCAGCTTCCAAATTCTGTCGCCCTCGAAGCTGTAGATTACCTCCAGGGTCCCAAGAGCAGCTTGCCTCAATTTTATGTCTCCAGCAACAGATTTTACCAGTACACGCAGCGTTCTGAAAAGAAAAGAAAAGAAACCATTGCTTACTCTTTCATAAAGAATTTGTCACTTTTCTCAGTTCTGCGCAAGGGACGTCGACAGTCGTCCGCAAGAAGCGCGATCCCATTCAAGAGAAAGTCTCATGAATTTTTCTCCAGTTGATATGGTATGTATTTTTCTCGTTTTTCAGCTCGTCGACGAGCTGAAAAAAATGCAACATTCCCGTGTGTATCAGAAGCACAGGCGTCGTTGGATGCGAAAAACAACACCTTGCAGAAGCACCAATACAACGCACTCTCAGCAACTCACTGGATTAACTTGTTACTTCGAATAGCGGCCATGCCCTCACTGTCGATTATATCTCCGACTGCTTGGGCGCACTCCACCTTTGTCCTGTTGTTCTTGCTGTTCATTCCTTTTGCCAAGTACGAGAAAACCTGAGGAAGGGGTAAAACTTTAGTCATCAAC
The DNA here is from genome assembly GCA_030272585.1 of Bryopsis sp. KO-2023. NCBI lineage: Eukaryota > Viridiplantae > Chlorophyta > Ulvophyceae > Bryopsidales > Bryopsidaceae > Bryopsis > Bryopsis sp. KO-2023. Next base: position 2,864,358 of record BSYQ01000002.1, read on the forward strand.
ATCAGGAGCTCTCTATGCGCCTTTCTAATCCTGTCTTGATTGTGGCCGCTATTTTCCACGAGGACGGGCGTCAGAATGCGACCTTCGTACTCGCTCATTCTGTATCCTCTTTTAACCATGGTCCCCAGCAAGGTTTTCAACATGTCCAATGTTTTCAGCAGACTTTGGGTGTTGCCTTCCACGATTCGCATGACCGCCCATCTGCAAAACCAGTAAAAAAAAAAAAACTTTCTCAAACCTTCCACTGAAGCTCTATTAGAAAATACAAAACCAAAGAAGGGGAAATTGACGTTTTCTGGTATTGAGATAACAAACAATTCTATAAACACTCAGCAGAAGAGACTCATGTTGCGCGAGCAACAGAAATTTATCGGCACAGTTGTTGTGTTCCCCATTTTTCCCCACACCTGAAAATGAGATCCACGCAAGATAGGACTTCATCATATTGAGTGTCAACAGACGCTTTTATCCTGTCCGCTGCTTGACACTTGTGTTTAAACTCTTTGGAAAAGAGCAACCGTCCGATCGCTGGAGAAACCAAGGGCTCCAAATCACGTCTCAGCATCGTTTCCTGCTTGAGCGTGAATCGCTCAAACTTTCCTTTTCCATTATTCTGAAACAGCACACAATACAGCAACACGAACGACGGAAATTAGAGAGCTGGAATCTTCCGTTGACTTACCTCTACGCTCCAAAGTATTTTCAAGGAATAGGCTGTTGATAAAAAGCACTAGTATCTTCTCACCCATATTTTTTTCGCTCTAGCATCTTTTCGAGCGTTCAGGACGAAAAGGGATTGCTCGGCGGCTGTCAAACAGTCGCACGATTTGCACCTCGTCGACAACGCTTTCATTTCAACGAGTGTGTTTCCCTGACAAGTTGCAACACTTTTGTATGAAGGACAGCAACTCGGTCAAAAATACTCACGTGGGTTGAAATCTGGAATGCTGACGAATGACGGTTTTGACGTCACTTCATCCTATGATTTTGTTGTTGTTATGATATAAATTTGACGACCTTGCCAGTTCGGGATACTTTTCATAAAGAAGAACAAACAAGACATTGACGATTTGGTTTTATCCAAACACTGACGACCAGTGCCAAAATAAAAATGAGAATAGAATCTTTGTGACGACAGTTAGGGAAACGACCCGATCGAGTCGACAACTTCCAGAAGGCGGCGGACGTAGTTCGTTTACCATTGAATAAATAAGCATGTTTTTTCACCCTGTGTGGAAAGAATCTGGACTGGAGGATAGGAATGTCTGCTTTGTTATGAAAAAAGTCTCACATTAGGCTGTCTTCCCAATTCTTCCTCTTCCTGTTCCCCTTGAGATTTGGGAAAAAAGAACTCCAAAGAACACAATAAAACGTGCTATACTCAGGTTTTTTGAAATGTTTTTTGTTTTTCCAGATTTGCATCCCAGTTCCATCATCAAGAGGTGTCCTTTTGCACAGCAGGTGGAACACCTCCAGCAAGCCAACGATATATATATCGAAAAAGGTCACGTGCAATAGAGCTGACGGAGTACTGAGAGAAGCTGAAGATCTTGGGAAAAGAAATTGACACGTTCAGGTTAAGCCAGAGCGTCGGGGGTGGGGGAAGAAGATATGGGGAGGAGGTGCACTCTAGGACAGAACCGGAAGTTTTTGGAGGCGAGGAGTGTGTGGATTCGGTAATCAAGCGAATCACGGGGTTGTGACGGCGTCGGAAAAATGTCACGTGTTGATTACGAGTTGAATCAACCGTGTTGAAACAACACGATCGTCAACACGCGTGTTGATTCAACTCGTGTTGATTCAACACGACGTGTTGACCATCGTGTTGTTTCAACTCAGGAATCAACGCGTGTTGATTCAACACGACGTGTTGACCATCGTGTTGTTTCAACTCAGGAATCAACGCGTGTTGATTCAACATGACGTGTTGACCATCGGGTTGTTTCAACTTAGGAATCAACTGGGTTGATTCAACCCAGTTGACGATTGTGTTGTTTCAATCGTGGAATCAACTGAATGAACGCTGTTCTCATTCTTAAATGCACATAATGAATTGTGGGATTCGAACCCACCACACCATGGATTCATTCATTCATTTAATGACTTAACCATGCCAGCATACTGAATTTCTGAGCTCGAAAGCTATGCCAGCTTACTGAATTTCTGAGCCCGAAAATTCGCCTCCTGAGATATCACGCTATCAATATGAAAGCACAAACATATCAAAATACAAAGCACTCGATCAGTCCTTTTTTTTAACGTCCACCTATCGTTTTGTCTCAATGAGCATGTTTACTATGGACTGCACATATGTTCTGAGGGAAGCTTCTGAAGGTGTCGCTGACCTCACCAAACCATTTTCAGCAGTTGCCAGTGGACCACCCTGACACAACAGCACATCTTGGGACATCTATTCCCGCAAATAACCCCACAGCTGCTAGTAATTCCAAGAAATCAGGAAAGCAACTCTCCATTACTTTGTGCAGATGATTCCTTGTGCAAAGAGAATGCCGGTTTTCCAGAAACGATTTTTGGAGAGGTATTTACTGATGACCAAAGATCATCTGAGATACTCACGGAGGCAACATAAATTGCAGCCACTGACCGTAGCCTGTTGCAAAGCTTCTGCAAGATGCCTTCAACTCCGCAGCATCCCTTCATAAATTAACAACACGTCAATAATTTGTTAACTTCATGATGATCTCAACTGTAGAAATGAGCCTTCCAATGGTAATCCTACGCTAGTGATTGTCAACGAGCAAAATCTTCAGCTCTATGCTTTTGGTGGTTCACTCCTGACTGACTTTCCATGCGCAAACATCACTGCATGGGAAAAAAAAAAGGGAATTTTTTTCCTTGAGAAATTTCTTGTACACCTTACTGGCAATCTCTTCGCTGATAGTGTCTGCCTCCCTAGGGGCCCAATGCAAGCACTGAAGCACCTGTGGACCACACCAAAGCCACCATCTTGAGATGAGAAGGGGAACCCCACTTCCCATATTCTACGACCAAGCTCAGATAAAAAGTAACAGAGCCAAAAAGCGTTCTAGGACCTGTCTGCCACAAGAAGTCGTGATCAGGAAGACCTCGTGATGAGGTCTTCTTCGCTGATATTTGCGGCGCCGGACCCTCTCTTCCTTGGCATCGGCAGATCACGATAGTACAATGGCTTAGCGTGAGGAGCTCCAGCGAGGACACGAAACGTTAGAAAGGAGAACGACACGACACCCAAGCGTGCCTTTTCCTCAGCTCCTCTCACCATTTCTTCCACTGGCAGTCGCTTAGTGTCTCCTCAAACACATAACTGTCTTCGCGAGGGTCTTCTGTTGGCCCCCCCGAAAGACCATCTTCTGGAGGAGAGACTCGTCGGGGTAAATTTCGACGGCGCTCGTCTATCTCTTTCTTCTTCGCAGAGCAGCGAAACGAGGAGCGGTGGAGGGGGAGATTCGCCTTTCTTTTCTGGGATCACACAATGTTGTACCGGCATTTTGGTGTTGAAAGCTGAAAAAATCAACCGTTCTTGAATCAGTACGGTTGAATCAACACGGTCGCATCGCAAATCGTCGTCGAGTTGATTCAACACGGTTGATACTTGTTAAATCAACGCTTGTTGAATCAACGTGGTTGATTCAACACGTGACATTTTTCCGACGGGAGGGAGGGTTTGCCACGCGAAACAAAAGGTACATTGGGAGCAGAGCAGTGCACTTGAGGCCCCACAGCCAACTCATTTCTAATCTTGCCTGTTCAATCAACTCGTCTCAAGTAAAAAACGACCAGCCCCCAAAAATAGCCTTACAAACAAGCAATGAAAAAAAATCAAAGACGCAACATATCCAGGGACCAAAGTCTTCCCAAAGTCTCTACTATTCTGGCAAAACTACATCCCAAGCTAAAAAATCCCCATTCACCAATACGACCATGAGCGACTCAGCACTGTGGAACTGTATTTTCTCCCACATTTCGTTTTTCGGCTGTGCGTGTGGCTTCGTCCTGTCGCAAAACTGTATCCCACAACGTTCGGTCCGTCGGTTGACAACTCTCTTGATCCCAACCATCCCGATTTTTGGGCCGCGGTCCGCCGCGATTCCGCTGCAGCCCTACACACATGCTAACACTACCTGCGACAAAAGTCGTTCTGTTCGAGTCGGAGCAGAAAAAGAATCGAATCAAGGGTAGAAAACGCATCAGTTAGTCATCACAAAAAAACTAGTTCACAGCAGTGGAGAAGCTGAGCAGCGCTTAAGCTTGAACGAGCGCTTCCAATTGGCTTCGCGCAAGCAAGTGGAACGTATGTGGTGCAGTTCTTTAAGGGCTTCATGGCAGCGTACCAAGGGGCTACACTTGTTCGCGAGTGCTCGTACACCAGTGTACCATGTCACATGGACCATCGGCGATGCGCGAACGAGGCGCGATTTTTACAAGATTTTTGCACGATTTTTGGTGTTGTCATGTTGGAGGAGGGTGATTTCGCAGTGTAATAAGTGATTACTAATATCCGTGCAAAACCCTGCCACTTTTCGCGATATCAAAAACGCCACCAGACTTCGTTCGAAAGGAAGGACTTCCCCGCCACAGCGTTTACGAGAGGAGAACCTGAGGGGTTTTTTGTCGTTCGCGGGGAAAGAACGATGAGTGGAACGGAGGCGGACAATGTCGAGAAAGCGGTGCAGGTCCCGTTGCTGGGTCAAAGTGGGGATGCTGCTTCTCCAGACTCCAAACTACGGAAATGGGGGTGAGTTTTCGGGGATGTGCCAAACAGTGGTGTCTTAGTTCAACCCAGCGCTGCCGAGTGGTGTCACGAAGAGTTCGCAGGGTGCTCCTTCTGTTTCTGGGTGGTTTTTCCTCACACCACGGAAAGATTCGATCAGTAATGAATCCCTTGAACAAATGCTAGCAGTGTTTAGTTTGTGTTGATGTTTCCAGCTTCCTCCCCTAAGAAATATTCTTCAAGAAATTGAGAAAAATGTTATTATTAATACAAGGAATGAATTGTAGTGAACAAATTGATGGGAAAATCTCAGGGGAAATCTTGATTTGGTTTTTGGATTTCGTTTTTGCTCAGGGTTTGGACAAAAAAGACGGTGCTGCAGCATTTCTTGCCTTTGGGTGAGATTTCAGGAAACGAACAGCATACATATAACGCTGTTTTCCCAAGTGCTATAGGCTTTGGCCCGGCATGGGGAATTTGGTCAGTTTTTTTTTTTTGGTTTGGAAACATATTCAATGTTTCACATTGAAAACCAAATGAAATGCAGCCCAGCACTTCCAGAGAAAAACTGCCCGTTTTCCCCACAAGGTTAATGGTCAAATTTCACTCACTTTTTAATCGCATTTTTACTGTACCTGTCTGACTACATATGATCAACATACATTCTTGAAAGATGGATTCAACCGATGGACCTCTTGGTGCCAGGGGTGTCTAATTAGAGACAATGATAATTTTCATTGTTATGATAAGTATGAGCATTGGCAGAGACTGGTGGAAACTAAAAAACAAGAAGTAAATCAATAAATTCATGAACAAATGAATTTATAAATAAAGAACAAACAATCAAAAACTGAAAATGAATAGAAATAGTACAAACAAAAAAAATCAAAATTGACAAGTTGGATTGTTCTCTGACCTGGCTTTCTTTTTTGGGTGCTACTATGCAGGATTTTTTGTAGTTTTGGTTTGGGCAATGCTGTGGCCGTATCCAGGAGAAGCAATTTCTGAATGGCAGGTGATATGCTCGAGTTTTTCCAACTTTTTTTTTTTGGGGGGGGGGGGGGGCAAAAAGAATGCATATTCTGACCACATACATCTAGGATCATCATTTTTACACCACAAGAGTAATTCAAGTTGTGTTTGAGGAAAATGTAGAAAAAAAAGTAGAAACATATTTGGTTATCAGTTCATTTATGCTGTGGAATTGATAGGCACCCTTAAAATTGAGGAAGAAACGTTTCTCGGTTTATTGGCTGTAACCTAATGTTCAGGGCTTCTTTGTTTTAAGAAGGATTGCACAGAGGAACCTACTCCTTGGTAGTCTTATTATCTTCTTCCAGTTCTGGACCTGATCATGATTTTGTCTGCATGCCTGGCTCCCCTCCCCCCCCCGAAAAAGACATTCTTTTTGTAATTATTAAAAAATAAAATAAGAAAAATTGGTTGATGGCATCAAAAACAAACTTTGCCCTCCTTCCTTCTCCCTCCTTCAAAAAATTAAATTAAAAAAATAGAAAATTAGCCTGGATTTGATTTCAAAAACAATTGATTTCAAGCCGACATTTTGAACTCATCAGTAGATGAATCAGTCGAGATGAACCTCTTGCAAAATCACACACCACCACTGATCTCGTCCATGGCCTATTAAATAGCATACCCAATTCATCCTGGGGCTCCCTCATCAGAGATATTAAAACGCTGCATGCGTTTTTCCACCCCTTTTTTTTCCCCAGGTGGGCGACTATCGACTCATTCAAACGATAAACGTGTGCACGATCTTCATCATCTCCGGGCTGACCCTCAAAACCACTGACATCATGGCAGCCCTCAAAGCTTACGTCGGGTTCCTGTACGGAGCCATCACCATCCTCATAATAACCCCGTGCTTAGGCTTTGCCTTGGTCAAGATCCCCTTCAGCACCCCCGAATTCGCCACTGGGCTGGCCATTTTCGCCGCCGTCCCCACCACGCTCACATCAGGGGTTACCCTGGTGGTGCAAGCTTACGGCAACGGAGCGCTCGCCTTGATGCTGACGGTTTGCACCAACATGCTGGGCATCCTCACCACTCCTTTCGCGATCTCCGTCGTCGTCGGCGGCGGCAGCAGCATCGACATCAACGCCACCCGTCTGGTGGTGAAATTGGCTTGCACCATACTCGTCCCTCTGTTGATCGGGAAAGGGGTGCGGGAGACCCACGTGACAGTGCAGCGATTCGTCACGAGGTACAAGACGCTCCTCAGTCTGACGAGCAGCACGTCGCTCGTTTGCATCGTGTGGCAAACGCTCAGCCGTTCACAGGAGGGGATAATGCAACAGAGCGTCGTGAACATTCTCGAAGCGCTCGCGGGTGCGATCGCGATGCACCTGGTGTTTTTGGCGTTCAATTTTGTAGGGGTGGGCATCCTGCGGCTGAGCGACAGGGAGAGGAAAGCGGTACTCATCATGGCGAGTCAGAAAACGCTGCCAGTTACGGTGACTGTTATTTCGTTTTTGAAAGAGAGCGAGGTGGGAGATTTGGGGTTGATCACGATTCCTTGCGTGATTGCACATATCTCGCAGCTGTTTATCGATGCTTATATCGTGGGGGTATGGATTGCGAAATATGAGGCACAGGAAATCGCGCCGCTCCTCTCTGATGATGCTGGGGACAAGAACCCCAAAAATCGAATTGAGTCGCATTGAGTGGCGTCAAAAAGGCGATGTTCTATTTTAAGAATCTTGTTTGTTGTTCTCTTTCTATCGATCATTCGATCAAGTTAACATGCACAGATTTTTTGTTTTTTTCAAGGGTGGATTGCTTCGATTTTCCATCAATTTTTTTCACACTGTTGTGGGGGGGGGGTCAGGTAAAGGAAAGAAACTGTTTTTTTTGGGGGGGGGGAACTAGCACTTGTTTGCTGCCTCGGAAAGAAAATTCTAAATTTTTGTAACTATCCATTACAAAATGGATTTCAGGTGATTTTTTCTTACCTTTCTGGTGCGAGTCCCTTGTTTTTGGTCTGGTGACAATATATTTTTTCGCTTCATATAAGTTAATCGAGAATGGAGGTCAAGAATCAACCAGCACAATCAAAACAACCTCACTTTGATTGTGAGTGGGAGTTTTGTGAGGATCCCACTGTAAACAGCAATGAACTTACAAAAAAGTGCCTTTTTCCTATCTCAATGATCATTCGAATGACAATGAAATCATCATAAAGTTTTATATCCTAGGACACAAATTTTCAAATCGCACAGGAAGGCATTCAAAAAAACTTTTGGTAAAAAAAATACCCACAAGACCCAAAAAACGTTGAAGAACTTTCACAGCATTTAAGGATAATCTTCCCTCTGGAGTGGGGTGGGGGGGTTGGTAGAAAGCTAGAGAAAGGGCGGTAAGCTTACTGCTTACGGTACAATGGCGCTACACAGTTACATGGTCAGACAGGCATGGATTCTCTTGTCGAAAAAATGTTCAAACCCTCTTGAATTCAACAGAATCTATCATAGATTGTGTCAGGCAGGAATGATTCCTGCCTGACCCTGTAACTGTACCTCCCTTTCTGTAACCAACTTGACCGACTGGTGGGCGGTCGTGAGTCTTTAATGGCCATGGAGGAGAACCAACCTCTAAACAACAGAAACAGGGTTTTCTTGCTTGCACCTGAACTGCAATCGAGAATTGTGGTAGACTATCTTACCAAGAAGATCCCGTTTTGCTATCAAGACGCGCGCAAAAGATGGAACTGGTAGGTCTATGGTGGCATTCATGCTTCTATGGCCTACTCTCCCTGGTCTTCAAGGGCTGGTCAATGTTGTTTCAAGCACAGTGGTCAGTTTCGACAAGCGCCTCCCAGCAACTTGCCTTGAAGGAGGCGTCCCATTTTTCGCCCTAAAGTCGGGGAGGGGGTCATTTTTTTCTTCTCGGCTTCCTTCATACTCAAGAATGTTGACGGTGCCCTGTCGTTTTTCTCGAGGCGCTTTCTTTTGCTCGCCGCCTTGCACCTTTGGGTTGGTTGGCATTCTGGTAATGCACGAGGCATGCATGGATGATTATTTGAGTGTTACCATTTCTCAGGAAAACAACAGATCCACCAGGGGCTCCACACCCCACTCGCCTGACGGCGGTGCTCACCTCATTTGCTGGGGACATGTGGAAGATTCGGATTCAACACCGCGTCAAGAAGCTGCTTTCGAAGCGTTTGAAAAAGTACTGGAAGGCATCCCGAGCCCACCATCTACTCCTAACGAGTCTGAAGCGTCCTCCCATGAAAGCCAGGAAGTGATATCCACTGATCACTTTTCGTTCAACAGCAAGGTTGACGATATTTGCCTTGCATCCACCGACCGAGGTTCGTCGTGGGTGAAACCTGAAGGAGTTCCAAGCTTGGATTTCTCTTCACTCCTTGATCGGGGCGCTCAAGGAAGCCAGTTGGGTCCAAGAGCCTCCCAGCACCCATCCCAGGGCTCGTTTACGACCAGCGCTCCTCTTATTTCGAAGCCTCCCTCTATGCTGATGCAGGAGAACATGCGCCTGTACACGCAGCTGGAGGAATCCCTCGCGGAGAATAAAAGGCTCAATCAAACGGTGGAAGAGCTCCAGGTGAACAATTTGAGGAGCAGTGAGACGAGTCAGGGGGGGTTGACTGTCTTTGGAAATCTCTCTGCTTTCCTCGTCGTTTTTTTCCAGTGTTGTGTTGTTTTCGTTTTACAGAGTCGTATAAACGAAATGAACTACCGCTGGGCCGAAGCAGAAAGGGCGGCGATGACTACAGCAATCGAAAACAGGAGGCTTTCACGGCAGCTGGAGGAAAAGAGGAGAAAAGAATCTGCGGGAGATGCTCAAACCAGTATGAGGGACGTGCCCGACGTGAGTGCAAGAGGCGTGAATCTGGTGGAGGAGGGAAGGGAAATGGAGACAGAGGTCGAAAATGCGGAGAACAAGATGAACAGTCGGCCTGGCAGCCCACTTCCGCAGGGGCCTGAGAATGCCAGAGCCAATCCTGACGAAGTGGAAATGAGGGTAGGAAACAATGGGATATGGAGGAGCAGATGGATCAAGACGTCTGCAGTAGGAGCGATTGGGCTCTTTGTCGCAAGGAAAGCGCTCAGATTTGCTTTCAAACGGTAGCGGCTTTGTCGTTGTACTTTTGCTTTTTTTGCTTGTGGGTTTGGTGAAGGGAAAGAGGTGGGTTAGGGAGGGGGCTTTTTTTAGTAGGGAGAAAAATTACGTCAAGAAAAAACCAAAAACAACAGGAGGGTTCCATGCAACTAGGGTCCAGGTTGCATTATAGAAGTTTGTACAACAGTAGCACCATGGTTGACAGCGTTCGACTTTTGGTTTTCTTGGGGGTAGGTTGAAAAAAAATCGGAAGAAAAAAGAATGGATTTCAGAATTTTGTACAACAGTAGCGCCCTGGTCGAATTTGACTATTGGTTTTAGGTGGGGGGAAAAAATAATCGAAATAAAAAAAAAAAAGGAAAAAAAGGAAAGAAATATATTCTAGAGGGGCTGGGCTTTTTTGGAAGCATCGGATGGGGATGCATCCGATCAGGCATCTACTTTATCTACAAATTTCGGCGCCATGGAAAAGCGAATAAAGAATAAGCGAAAAATCTGCTTGGTGCAAAAGTTTATACTTCGTGGCATCCTCACAATCAAGGCGAGGTGGGTATCGGGTTAAAAAAAGCACAACTAGCTGAAGCCTTGTACTGGTAGAATTATTCTGGGAGGAGCATGAGCGATGAATGATTTTTTTTTTTGGGGGGGGGGGGGGGAGGGTGGGAGAAGGCGATGGCTGAATTGTTTTTCTGCGTTGTGTCCGAAACTTTCCTCGGTCACCAAACCACAACAAACTGGATACTTGGAGGAGGAAAAAAAATGCAGGCATTTTTTCCTGCATATATCTTTATATAAAGGGGATGAAAACCTCAAAAGAGGGGTCAAAAGTTTTAGATGAAGGAGAAAAGAAGGGGATTTGCTCAAAAAGATTGTGTACTATATCTGTTTCATTTTGTAGGCTTTGTGATGCTTGTTTTTCAAAAAAGATGGGAAGCACTGTGTTTCTTCCTATGTTTTATTACGAAGAAAAGTCATTAGTTCTTTTTTCTCTTCCCTACACAGGGGGTGAGTTTTTCTTTCCCAACAGAAATCGAGGTTGTTTTATTCACATATTTTTTTCTTCCAAAATTCCACGGGAGTTTTTTTGGGGGGGATGAGTTCCAGGGATTTGATACGTTTGATGGTTAGAGAAAAAAAATGTACCCAGTGAGTTGGGGGACTACCAATTTGTAATGTTTCTCCTGTGAACCCTTCATGCCCTAATGACTTGTTTACTAACACCCTGAACATCAATTTTCGGAAATATTTCAAATATATTTGAAAATTGACATTGAACTTGCATGCGTTTCTATTTTTATGGCCTGTGTCATTCTTTTATGGCCCGATAAAAGTACCCCCTTGGCAGAAATCTCAAATGGAGATTAACGACCCACATCCTTTACGAAAATTTCCCTCAACAAATTTTTCTTGCAAGACATGCAGTGCTGCTCCTATTCATCACCTAGACGCCGGAAAAAATTCTCGACCCGCTTGAAAACGACCTCTAAAAAAAGCAGAATGCTTGTCGTTGTGAAAGTTAGAGCTTTGTAAGCCATTGAAGAACAAAAACGTATGCAGCTCCCACCCGAAGTCAAATGCCAAGGACGACCCCCTCGAAACTGTGTGAGTTTTAAATCCACGGTAGGGCACATCTTGTTTCCTGACGTGCTTCAGGGGTCAATCAAAACGAGATTTCACGCAACAGTATTTCACACGCAGACCGCACTGCTGAATTCCAGGTTTCTTGAACCAGCATTGATTTCGATTGGGGTCGGATACAGGCTTCACCTATTTAGGAGGAAAAAATGACAAAAAACCCTCAGAAATTGAGCAGATATAATCAGCTGTTCACCACTCGATTGTGGACTGTGGAAAGAAAACCCAAACAAAACGTTACTACCTGCTGATTATCACCAGACTTGGGTGGGGCACCGTACACGATTTCGCCCTTGTAATAGACAGGGAATTTCTTGTTGGGTTCGTATTTCCTGGAAACCACCTGTGGTGGCAGCTTGGATTCTTCTTCGATGACTGTTGTGTTCAGGAAAGAATAGTCCTTAGTGACATCAATCTGGGAGAAAAACTGGAGGGACGTGACGTTCACGATCGCCTCCAGCATGAAGGGAGGCCTTTCTTCCTCCTGAGAAAAAAAGAAAATTGAAGTTAAAAAAAACTGCTTTTTATCATTAAAACCAAAAACAATAAAATAAAAAAAATCCAAAAACTCTGCACAAAATGATGTCTGTCCGCGCAAAAATAAAAGATATTGCAGTGTTTTCCTGCAAGGGGTAAAATTCTGAGAGCAGCCTTTCTTTGATTTGCTGATTTGCCACCCTGCTCATTCATGATTGAACAGAAAAAAGAAAATAGTAATGAAAAAATATTAAATAAAAAATCTCACCTCCTCTTCATCGCCCAGACCCAGATGTCCGAAATTCAAAAAGAGCTCAGGACTCAATTCACCGGCTTCTTCAGAAAATCCGATTTTCACTTTGTAGTGAGCTCCTTGGATATACCGATGACCAGGCAAGATGTCGATCCGGAAATTCTCACAGCCTGCCGTTTTCCACAGCAAACCCCAAGTTTTATTGCTATTTTCGAGTGAAAAAGCAGGGGGAAAAAAATAAGAAGAAAATGAATTGCAGGTTTGCTTACCTGTGACAGTGGAGGTCATGCACATGGATTTGTAAAGCAGATGTGGAGGTTTGTCTTGGAAATCGCCTCCATCAAACCAGTACTCGAGCTCCACGTCAGTCAGATTGATCGGCTTGTTACCAACATTTTTTAACCTTCATTAATAAAACAAGCATACAAATGTCACTCGAACAGCAAGACAGAAAGAAAAAACAACTTCAAATGCTGCCTTTTAGACTTTTTTTTTGCATAACTGTGATAGAAAATTTCAGTGAAGGTGGTTTTACCTTGGCCATAGGCCGTCCAGGGAACACAAACAGACTTTTTTTTAATGAATTTTTTTTTTTTAAATAAAAAGAGCAAGCTTCCAGACCTCGATGTTTACCTGAAGGCAAAGATAGCAAATTTCGACGCGAACTCGTTGTAATAAAAACGCATGTTGGTGAATTCGATCGGAAGGTACTCCAACTCCAACACTTTTTTCCTCGGCTTGACAACATCCTTATATTCCACCCCAACATCCTGAGGCAGACGGACATCAGGGGCTCTGTTGCATGTCAGACCATTGAACTTAAATTCCGAAGGCAGCCCCACCTTATAGACAGGCTCCGAAGGCGCCGATGAGTTGCTGAGTCCCTTGTATGCATTGAAGCCAATTTCCACGTTGGTGGTGTTGTCTAAGAACCCCCCCCCCAAAAAAAAAACAATCAGGACACGGTTTGGAGCTCCGAATTGTGAAAAATGTGGTCCAATCAAAGGCAGGGAAAAAAAACAAATCCTGAGCCACTGGTATCACTAGTTACTCTATTTACAAAGAGTAATTCGGGTTATTTTTGATTTTTTCTTTTTTTTTCTTTTTCTTTTCCCCTGATGTTTTTCTTTCAAGATGTTTCAGGGAAAAAACACCTCCCACAAAAAAAATAAAAATCATCAAACCCAAAGACTTTCGGAAGTAACCCCAACCCCTGCAAAAATGTTTCCTTTTTTTGTTGTTTTGTTTTTGTTTTTGCCTGTAGGATAGCAGCAAACCTGAATAAAACTGAAGCTCCACCGTTTGCATATTATCACTGGTTGTGGTGGAGAATTCGACGCCCCTTTCCTGGGTTATCTGCGACGGTCCAGGGGCTCTGAAAACATCGGCTCTGAAAACATCGGCGCCACCCCTTATAGCTTCACCCTCAGAAAAAGTCCATTGGAGGTTTACATCCCCACTGGAATGCTGGGGACGAACAATTGAAAAAAAAACACATTCTCATTATCACAAGACTACAAAACGAAACCACGCTACGAAAAAATCCTGATCAAAATTTCGACCCTTTTTGGAAGATTCATCGCACAAAAACCCGGCTCAGGGTTTACCTCCAGGTTGTTTTCGACACCCCAAACCCCAACGATTCGACCGCTCCGCCCCTCCCCCAAAAAAGCAGCGCGAACAAGAAAGAAAAACACGCGAGGAAGGGGTGGTGGTGAAGGCAGTGATTTCTTTCCACGACAGACAGCGCACATGAATTTTTGGCGTGCGGCGCTCACCTCGCTGATAACTATGAATCCCCGGAAAATCGCTGACTTGTTTGCTTTTACGGGGTCACCGGTCACGGCCGAGTATTCTATGACCGCCTCGCAACCGCCTATGTCTGGCGAGGTTCCGTTCGATTGCCCTGTCTGAGGCTCCGACAACGCGCTGTCCGTCGCACCGAACAGCAAACACGCGATCATCCCCACACCCACATGAATCCTCCATGCCACTATGCCGCATGCTGGCATACTTTTCCTTCTCAGAATTCCCCGGAAAAACCAAGCTAGCACCACCTCACTCTCCGACTGTGTTTTCCTTCTTTCTATATTTTTTTTGTTTTTGGTTTCCCCCTTCGCCGTTTTATCGTGTTTTTTTTTCTTCGAGTGTCTTTACCACACGCACGTACAAAAAAAAAGTATGAAATCACAAAGCGGAAAAACAGCACGAAAGCTGGAACTGAAACACTTGCGCTATCTTTCCGAACCCCCGAATGCAACCTGATTGAAAAATGGAGCGACGCGCTGTTGCGCTGTTACGCTGAAACGCAACTGGGAGGTCTTGGCAAGAGGGCCTTCGGGCAAATGGATCTGCCTCCGAGTCACCTCCTAGCAGTCAGTGTCCGAGTGATTGGCAGTCATGCGAGTAGGATATTAGACGTGGAACGAGGTAATAATTATTGGATTAGGATTGCTGTCATAATGCATTAGTCATGTGAATGCTGAAGGATCATTGGTTCAGGGAAGAGTACCTTCACAAGTTCCATAGCCTTGGGAACTGAATGGTTGGCTAGGTTGAGTAGAAGAGGGGAATGATCAATCATGTAAGCACTCTGATCTTGGCACACAACTAAGGCTCAGACACACACACACACACAGACATGTGTGTGAGTTCAGCGTATTTTTCAGTGAACTCACGAACAAATGATGAATGAAAAACACACAACAACAATCTCACAAGCACTCTGGCCATCATCAATGTCAACACACTCAGCAGGAATTAAAAAGTAAAAGAAAACATTGTGCCAGCTTGAGCCCATCGAGCCTCTCCCTGAGGCAGTCCTAGTGACCATCCCCTGCACTTCAAAAAAAAAAAGAGATCTCTAGAACCTTCCTCTCATTTTTCAGAGAGAAGGGAATAACCCCAGCAACGAAAAAAACTATCGCCCAAGTCTCCTTAGTCGCAACGGCGGCGCCTCGACCTTTTGGGTTCTTCCTTGATCGAGGTCGCTATTGTGTGGGAGCGCGTGTGCTCGTAATGCTGTTTCCCGGCATTACGTCTTGTGTTTTTTTTTGTTGGGGTCTTTCTGCCGACGCTCTTCAGCCTCCGTAACGCCAACACGCCCCTTCCCCTTTCCCCATGAACGTCTGTGATGCCTTTCATTCTTGGACTCCCTATTTCTCTTCCTTTGAGATTTTGCGGAACGACTGCAGTTAGTCGATGGAGAACCAGGCACACTTTGACGGTTCTTTGCCTCCAAGGCGGGAGATTGATCTAGACAAGCAGGTGGCGTGCATTTCGCTGTGGCTGGCGTCCTGGCCACACCACGGCTTGTAAGTTTTCCATTCTTAGTCACCAGTGATTTTTTCGCCTTATCTCGCTCCTTTTTCTCCATCTCCTGTTCATTCAGGTCCGCCCAGCTCATTTTGCTCTCCGCGATGGACAAGGGCGACATGATTTCGTCTTCCGTCGCGGACCATCTCGAGGGGGAGTTGGGCGCCTCTGGAAAAAGGTGTCCGTCGGAAGGAGATAACCGGATCTTGATGACGAGAGGTTGATGGTCGGGCGCCTATCGGTCTGAAAAGAGGATCGTGTCGTCCCTGCACACGACGCCACGAATGTTTCGTGAACTAATAAGCTTGATAGAATCTGTGACGCACGTCCATAATATCTGAAGGGGGAGGAAGGGGGACGTTCAGTCGTGTGGCAATTTCTGCAGTGGGGAATGCGGTACCTGGAGCAATGAGAGCAAATGGACTTCTCCTCCTCCGACGGCGCATTGATTTCTCCGCTCAGCTTGAGCTTCAATTCGCGGAGTTCCTCCTTATGCGCCGCCTTGACGACTTCCAGCCTTTGCTCGACGTCATGCCTTCTTTTCTCCTCGGCCTCAAGCTGGTCCCTGAAAGTCCTCACCTGGACTTGACTGTCGGACAGTCTGACCTGGAGATCGAGAACTTTGGCCTGCAAAGAAACATCCACACCCAGCCAACATCAAGAAATACAGTTTCACACAGATTTTAGAGAAAATTAATACATAGTTTTAACGATCACTGATCAACTGGCAGTTGTAACGGTGCAGTGTGCATGAAATGAATCATACAACACACGGTCTCCCAAGATCCATTTTGAAAGCCAGCATTCCGTCTACCAAAAATATCGAATCCACACACCATGAACGATCCAATTGGTGTTTGTTTGCAGAAACGTTCATACGTACCCAAATCTGTCTGCGACTCGTTGCTTTCACATATAGCCGCTAAATCTAACTTCTGAAAAATAAAACCATGAGCAGTGTGTGTGTTCGAAGCTCACCAACCTCCAGAAAATCGATTTTCCCCTCAAATTGAGCCAGGACGACATCGGCGTTGCGAAAAAGCGAACGAAGCTTCGCCAGCTCGCCCTGGAGGTCATCCGGCGACCTACCAGGGTCGCTTGAGGACGTCTGTGCACCGAACTGCAGAAAGAAAGAAAAAAAGAAGATTAACAGACAAGAAGCACTTCCAACTGTTAAGTCATGTGCATCTAACCGTATGTCATCTTTGCTCGCTCCCGGACTAACCCATGAAACGCGAGGGGGTCGCGCAGCATTTCGAGCAGCTATCTTTCATGCGGAAGCCCGCCAATTATGCAGGAAGCACATCGAAACGTCGAGTGACGCATGAAAAAACAAGGACGATAATGTCGAGATATAAAATGCACCTCTGCTCCGAGATGCCCACGAAACGTCTCTCCGTGCTGGCTCTCGAGCCCCGCGCCGAAATCAATAACTCTGTTGCAAAGCAAGAACCGAAAAATCACGACAGACGTCCTCCAGAAAGGTAGAGGAGAAGCGAATAGTGAACAGCGGAAACAGCAGCACTTACTCGTTCATTTTGTGAACGAGCCCCAATAAGCTCCAAGCTCCGAGGTCGATCAAATCCCAACAGCCCGAAGGCGCACTCGTAGTACAAACGTTGCTTCGCACGGTAATTCTGTCCTCACCTCGAAGAGAAACAGCGAGTGCTCTCGGGGAGGGGTAACCTCGCGAGAATAAGGATGCTGTGGGCTGTACTGTTCAAGTTATATTCTGACCAGTGTTTTTTTTTGTGTCCTAAATACCACTTTTTGTCATAATCGTGCACGCCACGACCGGGAAATTGCACCACCACAGGGACCTCGTTCGGACAACGTGTCCGCCAAACGACGAGGGGAATAGCGCGAATTCGGACAAATTCCCAGATTGAAGCGCTACTCTGCGCTCCTCTACTATAGTGTAGTGTGGTGGTAATTAGCGCTGTTGTGACACAAACACGCTCGAGTTCTGGTTTTCGACATGTTGTTCGATGTCAGTTTTGGGTTCAGGCTTGAGCCAAAAATTTAAAATGTGTCCGGCAAATTTTACCACCGATCCCTTTCATAATATAGTTTTATTCTCATGCACAACTTGGGTGCTCTCGCACGTGGCTACCCAGCGAGTTCATATGACGAAAGAGGGGTCCTAATATTGTTGCTCAGGTGTTTCTTCATTGTTTTTCGTGCGCCAACTTTGTTCGTTGAGCAAGTTTACTTTGACGTCCAAGGACTCTCGTCAGGGGTAACAGGAAGAGGTCACGCGCGTCCTGAATCGAGTGTTCAACCAGCCAACTCGTGTTTGAATCCAAGGGGTGAAGTTGGGTATGGACCAACGATCCTGTGCAAAGCTTCTGTCACAGCTCTGCTCTGGATTTGATCAATGATCGCTATATTTTCTTTTTCAGAAGGGGGTTTGTTTAAACGCGTGGTTGGCGGCTTGGAAAGAAGTTAGTCGAGGTCGACACACGTATCTGTTGGAATCATTTCAAAAATGAAGGGGCACGCCAGAAGACAGAGCAACATCGCCCCCCCAAAAAACAGCCAGCCACCCACCTGGCAAATGTAAATTGAAAAGGAATAATAAGAACAACTCACATTTCTAAGTTCCACCAAATTACTGAACAGCCCTACCTTGCACTCAATAGAAGCTTACTAAACAGAAGTGGGGACTAGGTTCTGGTTCTATGAATTTTCTTTTCGCTGCTTTCATGAGTTTTCCGGGTGGGAGAGCAGACTGGGCAAAGACAGGATGCATTCGAAATTGAGAGAGGGAATTAAAGCTTACTTGGAATAAAAAACAACAGTGCTGTACATGAATTTGCACATTAGTTATCAGGCTGTTGTGAAGCATTTCCGGAAAAAGTGATGACCACAGGTTTATGGGAGGGACGTAGAAAGACGGAGGAAGTGAAGCCAATGCACTAACATGAACATGAGTGATAGTGATCTCTTGCACTATCACTGATCGTGTGCTCAATGGGGAATTAAACCGGTATCCTATGTTTCAACTCAGAATTCCAGGAAAGAAGCCTTTACAATTGTCAGAGGCTAGTCGTTAGCCTCTTTATAATGCTCAAATGTTTTGAATCGACCCTGTTTGGTTGGATTACATAATCCGGTCATAAGGCACCCAGGACGCAGACGAAACTCCCTCAGCAGCAACATTTCCAAAAATTAATCAATGGAGTTCACCTAAAATTTTGTTCTTCGCCCAACACTTTCCAGCCTGATTGATTTGGCATAAGTTTCAAACATGAAACTGTGGGCAGGAGGAGCCTGAGCCTGAATTGGTTGGTGAGAAAAAAAAAATAAATTTGCTTCTTTCCCCTGAAGATGAGAACTGACAAAACGACAAAAATTGAGCGGTCTTTCTGGTTGTGTACCAGTGGTGAACCCTGTGCTCCGCTCTGGTGCATTGTCCTCCCACCAAGGCAGGCGGCCGGTGATCGCTGCTCGGTTCCCCGCCTGGCGCTGTTCCCAGCACGTTACCATGTCTGGTGATATTTTTGTTTGGTTGATTCCCTGAGCTCGCATCACGCCCTGTTGTTTTAACGTTGAAACTCTTACATCACAGTGACCTTTGAAAAAAGGCAATTAACGGACAGTGTGGAGATGTGGAAAGGGGTAATTCAGTTGGGTTCTGTGCAGTTTAAGCAGTTAGAACTCCGGTTTTGTGTTGTTTCAAAGAACTTTGGTTGGAACAGGGGTCGTACTTTTTACTGTAATAATGTGAATTTGAGAGATGGTTTCATCCTTGCCACTGTCGTACAGTCACGACACCAACTTCCTGGGTACAACACTGTCCTTTTTTTTTTCACCCCTTTTGTCAATGCCAGTTCCTCTGGCGTCAAAAGTCGTCAATGTCATGTGTTAAAGGTTGTTCGATACAATGGTCCACTCTCTTTTATATTCGTTCATTCTGACCGTCGTTTCCAGCATTCTCCTGATTTCAACACCCGAAAAACGAGCGGCCGCGCCGTTCGACCGTCAGACAGCAGCGCCGCCAGTCGGTCTGTGACGCAGCCCGAATGTCAGACGTGGAAGGAGTCGCCCCATGCGCGCACGGGCACATCCCGCGCATGGACAAAAAAAGTCCAGTCAGTTTTCCTTCCCCACTCCTGGAGTCATCTTTGCCTCCTCTTCCAAATCCCGCATTCGAAATAACGCCGTCACGTGTAACGGTGAAGAGGGGGGGGGGGGTTGTGAGAACGAACCCCTGTTGATCTTTTTTCAGACTCGTTTCTGGGTTTTTCTCTTTTTTTTCCCCGACAGGGAGCGCCAAAGCGTGCGCGCAAGGGAAGGGGTTGAGCAAAAAAAATGAACGAGCAGCAGGAAGGTAGGAAGGAAAGCGTTCAGCCGATCGGCGGTCGCCCCGGTGAAAAGGATTTCGAATCGAAAATGATGAAAAAAAGAGCTCTGCGTGTGGCTTTTTCATTCTTGTTTCTATTTTGATTTTTTTGTTAACTGCTTGCTCGTTTCTTGTTTTTTTTTTCTTTCTCGATGCGCAGGGGGAGGTCGTCGAAAAGGATTGCAAGCGGGATGGAGCTTTTTTTCTTTTTCGAATTATTTTTAGAATGAGGTGCAGTGGTTTTCGACAGCGAAAAATTGAAAATAAAAGGGGGACGAAAAAGGGAAAAAAAGTGAAGTGTGTGGGCAGCAAATTGAAAAAAAAAAAATCCTGACAGTTCTTCTTCAAGTTTTCTTTTCTCTGTTTCCCTTTACCCCCCCCCCCCCCAAAAAAAAAAATAGAAAAAAAAAATAATGAACAAGAGAAGTAAATATATGAAAACAGGAAATTATACACAAACAGGTTGTATCCCTGTTGCCTATTTTATTTTATTTATTAAAAGAAAAAGAAAAGATAGGGGACAGTCTGATTTTTTTTTTCTTTCTTTTTCTTGATATTAGATATTCTGAGACAGAAGTGACCTATGCTTTATCCTCCTTTTTTCTTGTTATTTTCTTGTTTCAAGCAAAAAAAAATCCACAGCTTGTTTTATTTATTTATTCATTTGTTCCCTCCCCCCCAAAAAATTACGAATGCGTTCCAAATTTTTTAAAATATCCTCCCAGTCAGTCATGGTGAGATACCCAAAAATAGAGTGAGAATAAAATAGAAAACAGGTTAATTTTTCTTTCTGACCTCCCCCCCCCCCAAAAAAAAAAAAAAACTAGAGAGAGATTAAGTAAATTAAAAAAACAGGTTGACTTTTTATCCTGAACCCCCCCTCAGAAAAAAAAAAACAACAGAAGATTTTTTCGGATTTTTCCTTATTTTTTTTGGGGGGGTTTGGTTGCCAAAATAGTTCATATTTCCTGTTTATTTTTTTTCCTTCCTTTCTTCACCCCCCCCTTTTTTTTTTAAGGGTTTCAGCAATGCAAACGGTTGTGGGCTTTTTTTTCCCTCTAGAACTTTTTTTTTCCAGGTTTCCTCACTGCCTTTTTCTCTTTTTCTCATTTAACGCTCCAGGTGAAAAAAAAAAAGAAGATAAAAACCCATCTCTCTCTCTTTCTATTTTTTCCACAGGAATCGGGAAAAACTGAAATTGCTGGGTGTTGCTACCTGCCACGTGAGGATATCCCTCGCCAAAGGTCTGTTTTCTGTTTTTTTTTTGTTTTTTTGTTTTTGTTTTTTTTGTTTTTTTTTTCTGGGTTTTCAGGCTTTTTAGGTTTTGTTGGGATATTTTTTTTACTTTTTTTTCCCCGGTGTGTGTGTGCACAACATTGTCCTTTTTTGAAAAACCAGAGAAAACAAAAAGAAAGAGTGACATTTTCCCAAGAGGGGGGGGGGTTGAGAAAAAAAGAAAATTGAAAAAAAAACCACCTGAGAATATATTACTCGAGAAATAATTCTTTTTTTGGGGGGTCAAATTTATTCACGGATGCGGAATTCGCTCCCTAGCAATTTTTGCTTCATTTTTTCTCAATTTTTTTTTCAAAACCTTTCTTATTTCCAACAGCTTTTTTCTTTAGCTCCTTTGATTCGATTTTTTTTTTGTTTAGCTTAATTTCTTTTTTTTTAATTATTAACTCACCAGAACTGGAACAATAATTACTGATTAAAAAAAAAGCAAAAATTAAAAGAAAAATGAGGCGGAGGTGCTGGCTTTTTCCAGAAGTCAAAATAATAATAAAAAAATTAATAATGATAATATTCTCTGATTGCTTCAAATGAAAAGAAATCCAGATGGTTGGATTTTTGTTTTCCCCTCCTAGGTCACTCAGAGGATCTGAAAAAATATCGCCCGAAGAAGAACGAAGGTCGACTTTTTTCGCTGGGCTGAACCAAAGTCGAAAAAAAAAGATAAGGAGAGGGGAAGCACCACAATCCGCATGAATGTCATACAGGTGACGCTTTTTTTTTCTTTCTTTCTTTTGCTTTTCGGGATGGGGGTGGGTGTGGAGGATTATTTCCCACTCGCAATCGAAAACTGTCCCGAAAATAGGACAAAAAGTAATAAAAAATATATATATATATATATATATTCTCGAGAAACACCACAAAACCCATATGTAAAACCCAAAGGTAAGACAAAAAAAAAGAAAGGAAAAGGGAAAGGAAAGTTGAGTGAAAGCGAAATGACTTCCCTTTCACTTAACTTTCCTTTTCCATGAATGTGAAGAAGTTTGAGAAAGAGAAAAAAAACTGTTCTACTTCTTTTACTCTCTTTTTTTTTTTTTTTTTTTAATTGTTGAGACGCCTTGTGAAAGTGATTCAAAAAAAAAGTGATCTCTAGGCAAAAAGGCACTATAAATACATTTCAATATGGGGATGTCCGAAAACACCCATCAAATCTTAAAAAACGTCCGAATACTTCGACCGCAGTCGAAAACAGAAGCCGAAAACAAAAGCTATGAGTAAAGGGGATGATAGGCATCTATCTTTTTTCCCTCGATAGTCAATATTGTGATTTTGAATCGATGTGTGCCAATTGCTATAATATTTTGATCACTCGCTTTGGTGATATTCAAGATGCTGACTTCATCAACAATGAGTCATCATATCGATGCTCAACATTCAAGCTACAACCTCCGTCAATGATTATCCATAATATCGATATATTCTTAGTACTTTGCCTTGAGTTGGTCGTCTTGAACTCGGCTTGCCTATCATAAGATGTTTACTTATCACGAGACGTTGGAAGCTGTAAAGTCTGTTACAAAACTAGGTATGGCAAAGCTTTTTTGTCTTGTCAACTTGCCTTAGCACCTAAGAAAAAAACGTTTAACATTTCCCCTGTCGTATGGTCGTCTTGCCATTTTATAAACTCGTCTTTCCACCCTGTTGTTATTTTAGGAAATACTCTTTCTCTTCCCACATAGATCAAGGAGGCTCGTTATTTGGTTGACTTCGCAATATCACCCCGATGTCCCTTTTAAGTATTCTTTTTACCGTATGAAAAATTATTTAACCTCTGAAGTCGACTTGAACTTGCTTATACCAATGTCTTCTTGTGTATTCTTTTTACCGTAATAAGTATTCTCTTGTCGACTTCCAACCCTTTTACCTCGATAAACTCTTACTATCCCCCCCCCCACTAAATCAATGTTGCTGTCTGCGAACATTGTACGGCCAACTCGCCCCCAATGTTCTCTGAAGTATTCTTTCTTGCTAGATAAATGCGTAGGCTTGCTCCTCGAACGAATCACTTGTGTATCAAGATCGTCTCTTGTGCACTCTTCTCTATCAAACGGCATCTCGCTTGTAAACCGATCCAATCGTACAAGGGAGTTTTCTTCCTTCTCGAAGAAATCAGACATAACTCTCGTGTAATGAACATGATTTAACGTCATAATATGTGCATGCAAACGCGAGAACACCATTCGCCTAACGGTGGGTCTTGCAAGATGTATGGGAAATCTTTCTATTAACCCAAAGCGATACATAAGGTGCGTACCGGGTGCGTTTACTGCACTTACTTAGGATCCTTATGCTCCAACGCATAATGTACGTCCGAAATTAAGAATCATAAGTGAATATTGGGTTTGCTCACCTTCCAAAACCCATGTCGATGGTTTTGTCATTCTCGCTATACACACATGAGAAGTGGAAGTTGTGGTTATAAAAGATTTTCAATGTCTATGACTTATATTTGCGTGATTGCATTGCATATCGAACTTCATCGCCCCTATTTAGTGATGCATACTCCCAAAAGGTTACGGATCTCTATCAACTATGCGAAGGTATGGTTATTATCTTTTCTAACGAATACAAGCCCCTACGTGTAAGTCACGTCCACCTAAGCGGGAGAAATTGTTGAGCAAATGTTTTTCTAAGTCATTGTCTGTAGTGGGTTGTATGGAAGCAAATGATCCATCATTATTTTCTTCTGTGTGTGCAAAATAGTTGCTAAGTTCATAATAAAATACTGCGAACAGACGTGCCTTTCGAGAATTGATTCATCTTCCTTTCAGGTCAAGGTATGGTGTAACACAAACCCTGACACATCCAGCCTATCACAAGTCTCCCCTCACATAGTGCCAAACATAATGCCACAGATCAAGCAATGATCACACCATGAACCCCCAGGTGTCTCTGATATAGGCGTATCTTCAATTGTCGGGTCCGTATAAATGTGTGACGATTGGCGGCGTAACAAAATGAGCACGAAAGAGCGATTCAATAAGGTCGGTGGAAAGAGGGCGCCCTATCAAGCGTAGCCTTCAGGAATAAACATAGTAAGAAAAAAAGAGAGATGGTTGTAATGAGTTTTCTCTATCCTTCTATCTTCGTTGGTCTCCTATTTTTTTACGCAAATCTTTGGGCGGAAGGCGAGCCTTCGAGCGGAATAAAAAACCAGTTCTTGACTCGAAACAAATTCACGAGAAGACCGTTATCGTTTCCTTCTTTCACGATCTTTTCGATCGTCACTAGGAAAGCTTGACCGACCACCACCGGCAATCTTGGTGGGAAGCTTAAGACGGGTCGGGGCTCGACAGAAATCCGAAACCTTCTGTATCTCGTGCTCGATTGCGAGGCGCTGTTTTGTCACGTCCTTCTCACTTTTGTTGTACCGCTTTGAGAATTTGCACGGATCTTCTAAATCTTTCTATCCCCCACGATGCAAAAAAGCCAGGAATGGTTGTTGCGATATGCAATAGCACGGAAGCAAAAGGAAGTGCTATGATGTTGCACATGTATAGTTCCCAGTAAATGGTTCACTTTCATAACGATTTTAGCATAAGGTCGGCGAATACCTTGCTTCATTCGGGAACTCATCGGGAGGTCAATGATCGTTCGTAACCATCTCGCTCCTAGCAAGGGGAGTGTAATTCCTCACTATCTCAATAGTGGCTGGCTTTGACGAAAACAAAAATGAGCCCCGGTTGCATCCATACGATCTACAAACGTCTATATTCAGATGGCCAAATTGTTCGTTCGGATAGTTAGTGCCTTACCATGTGAACACTACTTTTTGTGGAGCCCTAACAATTTCAGGTGAACTATAACGTAACATAAGAAAATCCTTAAGTTTGGGGATGTCATGGGGCCCGTTTAAGTTATCGTAGGTGGTGGGGAACTCGTTTCGAAAAGGGAGGATTATGAACAAGCCCCTAGAACGAGGAAAGCAAGATTTTGTACCTGTAATCGATATAGATTCGCGCGATAAGGAAAAAAAATGATTATAAAATAAATAAGCAAACTCAGCGGATAAACGTTGATACGTGAATAGTAATCCTTCATATTCTTCTCGCGCATCGGAAAAATCTACATCTTCGTTCTTAACAAGCAATCGGGTCCTCGAACAATCGAAAACGACGACGGGAACTCTGAACAGGGTGCATACCAGAGTTGTGCCGAAGTCGAAAAATCGACAACGGCAACGGAACGGCAACGGCAACGGCAATTAACGGCCGTTAATTGCCGTGAAAACCGTTGTCGTTCCGTTGTTCCACAACGGTATAACGGCCGTCAACGGCGTTGTAACGGCCCGTTGCAACGGCCACCGTTAACGGCACTTTTTCGTACTCACAACCCTTACTACAAGTATTACTAATGCATAATCCACCCCGTCCCGTTCGTTCCCTGCTCGTTTCGCGAGTGAGGAAGGAAGTGGAATCCTTAAGAAATAAAACCAACCGAATCCATATGTTCTCCCGAGCACGTCGCACTTTGTCGCGTGCGAAACGAGCAAGAAACGAGGGAGATATCGCAGTTTCTGTATTTTCCACAGAAACAAGGATATCTTCCTCGTTTCTTGCTCATTTCGCACGCGACAAAGTGCGACGTGCTCGGAAAAAGTTTTTCTTTTGTCTAAGCTGCCTTTTATAGGTCGAAAACGACTCTTCAACTAAAACGACCGATGTTGTGAGTGAAGATCTGTATTAGATCTATTTTTAAGTTGATAAGAACTTCCATTGTTGTGACGCTTTCACTGTCGCTAAAGTTCCCCAAAAAGCGGAACTTCCACGGGTCTTTTCACGAAGAAGAGGGCGATACAGAGCAAGTTCCGCCTTTTCCAAATACCTCCTTAAATTGTTTATTTTAGTTGGTTTTAATTATGGAAACAGCATTTCGAAAAGGCGGAACTTGCTCTGTCTTGCCCTCTTCTTCGTGAAAAGACCCGTGGAAGTTCCGCTTTTTGGGGAACTTTAGCGACAGTGAAAGCGTCACAACAATGGAAGTTCTTATCAACTTAAAAATAGATCTAATACAGATCTTCACTCACACCATCGGTCGTTTTAGTTGAAGAGTCGTTTTCGACCAGTAAAAGGCAGCTTAGACAAAAGAAAAACTTTTTCCGAGCACGTCGCACTTTGTCGCGTGCGAAACGAGCAAGAAACGAGGAAGATATCCTTGTTTCTGTGGAAAATACAGAAACTGGGATATCTCCCTCGTTTCTTGCTCGTTTCGCACGCGACAAAGTGCAACGTGCTCGAAAAGTTCTCTTCTTTCGTTTAGTTCTATCCCCAAACGGATTCACTACTTTCCTTACCCGCGAAACGAGCGAGACACCAACGGGACGGGATGGATTGTTCATTCTAATACTCTTAATTTAGTAACATTGACCGTTGTAATCGATGGCAATGGCAGATGCCGTTAATAACGGCTCTGGGATCGTTAACGGTCAATTAACGGGTTTTAACGGGTTTGCACAAGGCTCGCGACAACGGAACAGCAACGGCCCGTTACCGTTAACGGCGCCGTTATTAACGGAGCCGTTGCAACGGCGCACAACTCTGGTGCATACCATGCAAGCGAGCTTATTGGAGGTCTTGTGCTCCCCAAAATCGTAGGCCTTATCAAACTCCCTCAATTTTGCTCAAAACTTGGGGCCTACCTAGAGGCAAAGGAGCACCTCCGAGGTGTCTCGGGTATGTGGTCGATACCACGCAGGTATTGATGGGTCTATTGCTTTGGCGGCGATAAACAGTACATTGCATAAAAAACTTTGTTCCGCAATGTCGTACTAATTCTTCAATCAAAACCTGATAATTCGTGTCGCAATACGTCATGTTTGGTTCAGTGTTCGTGAAAGGGGTATAAGACATCACTTAAGTGAAAAGTGAATCCATCGTCTTCCACATATGCCCTCTCCAAATCCATCTTGCTAGCGAGTTAGACGACATTAACTTCCCCGTAATGTTCATTTGTGTAACAAAAAACCACGGTTTTCCGGGAAAAAGGGGATTGCTCGCCTGTTTTTTATGTGATAAATATAGCGTGGAAGGAAAATATTCGACCCTCCTACAGCCGACCACGATGAGTGAGTTCCCCATCTTGATTCCGGATTGAAGAAACAAGGACCCAATGTAGCGACCGGCCGTCGTAATACTCGATCTCTGGTGAGCTTTATGAACGTGAGTGCACGGCTTGAACTTTCGTCTAAATTTTCATCTCGGAATTTTCGTTTCGTTTGCATCAAGCACACACCATGAGCAATTTTCAACGTATCCACAACAACATGAGCTGTTGGTACCCATAGTTTACTTGCGATCATAAAATGTGTTCATCTCTTATTTGTTCGTTAATGGGGCAAACCACAGTGTTGTTTGTTTTAAAGCTCACGAAGGTCCCATTTCTTCCTCATCTCAATAACGCATGTCGCCTTTTCCGAAAGTTATCTTTCTCTTATGTTGCTTTTCGAAGCCTACGAGAAACAACTTCTATCTAATCATGTTCTAATGCTTTGACAAAATTCAAATTTTGGTATTCTGAACAGTGGGTGCATGTCCAAGGTAACTTTCATAGCTTTCATAGCGGACGCCCAAGACACTTATTTGAATTGTTTGATTGCAGCATTTTTTGCTATAAAGTCAAGTGCACTATGTCCAGCAACGCCTTTTGAGAAGCGATTTCGCATAATTTGGAAAGAACTAGCGTTAAAAAGCATAATCTTGTCCGTGTTCTTCAGTACATCTTCGAGTGCGTACAACATCTGACAAAAGTCGCATTTACTCTCGTTGCACCTCGACGTTTCCTGCATACAACATCCTGTGCTAGCAAACGGTTTTCATACACAACCGATGTCTGGCACAGGGAAAGAGGAGAACTGGGCGATGATCCCCCTTGAAACGAAGAATACAACCCCTCCTTGAAGCTGTTAGCTCCCTAGCAACGATATCGCTAGCCGTCAATTTCTTATCAACCTTTTCTGTTTTATTTCCTTGTCATCCAAAATCTGCGCCTGAGTGGCAAGAGTGTTCGGCGGAGTATCCTCAGTCGCCCCATCAGACTCAAAAGGTCTATGCTAGGAAGTTATGTTAGGGTCCGGCATCGTCTTGTCCAGGGAACCAAACGACAGCTCCTCCATGCCCTGCGGCTCTTCCGCCCGTCTACCAAAACTTGGCATCTTTCTTGCCCAACTCCTCCATTTTTCCACTTCCGACTCAAGCTGCTGTACTCAATTCGCCATCATAGCAACTCCATCGACCACAGGTGACGTAGAAGGTTTTTGCTCCTTGGCAGGTTCTGCTGAAGTCGCAAGAAAGGGAGAGGCGGGCGTTGGAGTTGGAGGTCCAGTTGTCGCCTGCATCTGTTCCTTACTTGGTACAGAGGGAGCCTTTTCCATTGTGTGACGACTGGCGGAGTAACCCGTCGCACTAGCTGACCTGTGACCGCCAGTCTCACTCCCACGCCTTAGGCGTTTTCACTGTTATTCCAGCGCGGCTGTAACACATTGTTATCAGACATCTGCGGAAACAAGTTCAGAAGTCCACGTACGTCGTTCAATCGAACAAGACTGCAACAAAGTAGTAGTCCGTACCATCCAGATCAGGAAGTGCCTTGACATGATCCTACACAAAGTCTTCAAGTGAAAACTCATCTCTTGAGATAGTATACCCGAGAAAGGCAACCTTGTCCTAAGCAATCTGTAACTTATCCGGATTTGCGGTAAGTCCAAGCTCCCTGAGTCTAATTGACACCTTTTTGAGGTTTTCGTCGTGTTCCTTTCGTCCTCGTCCACCAACCAGCAAATCGTTCACAAAGAATCGTGTTGGATATCCTTGCAGTAGCCTCGATATCCGATCATGAAAAGGACCAGGGGAAGGTGCACAGCCTTGTGGAACCCTCCGGTAAGTATAGGAACGGCTTGAGTCTGAAAAGCCAGCAGTGGCTTTAATTTTTCTCCGATGTACATTTGAAAAAAGTTCTGTACCAAGTCCACGATACTGAAAGTATCCCATTCTTCCGGCACGCTGCGTATTGTCTCTAGAACATTCAGCTCACGTGTCGACCATGGCAGTCACTAACTATTCAAAAGCCTGTAGTTCAAAGTCTTTCGCACTTTCTCATAGCTTTTTCTTAAGAATAGACAAGGAGTGAACATCGCCTTTTCTGCATGTTTCAAACGTCAAGTAACACCTTTCTTGGTTAGGAGGTCAAGTTCCTCTTGAATTTCTTCGCGACTTACTTTCCGCAAGATGGTAATACTTCCCGAATAGAATGGAAAGGGATTTTCTCCTTGATTTCACGGGATTGAACCTCCATGCTTTTATGCCACTCATTTTGTGTTTGAGTGTGTGGCATAGTACGTTTGAAAAAAATCTCTTTTGCTAGAACGTTTCGACTTTCGAGGAAAAAGTTTGAATCTGTGTGTTTGCAATGGATAGTGTTAATGTCAATGCCTCCTCAACAACCTGAGTGGATGTGGGAATAGAATAATCACCAAGGCAGAGCTATGATCCCCAAAGTTTTGTTTGATGCCAGCCATGAGCCGAATTGGTGTATTTGAATGACCCCCAGGGTACATTTTTCCCAACTTTAGCCGACCCTTTATCCTGCACTTTCACTTGTGACCTCCAGCTTCCTGAATTCCCGCTGACTCCACCCAAGCGTGGCTCTCATCCTGAACCTCCTTCCTGTCTTGACCTTGCACCGAGCCCCGTTCAGACTGTTGTAACCTTATTGCATCTTCACCAGGGGGTCCCTCATGATCCTAATTTTCATACGTAACTCCCCTCTTGGAACAAAACCAGCTACTTTTTCCTAGGTTACCAAGTCCAATTCTTGGAGATACTTGACGTGTGCATTCACGTGCACACGCACTTCGACAAAGCGGACCTTCTGGCTCAGCATAAGAGCTTCCTGTTGACAGTTGTTTAATTGAATTCGAAAGTTGTCGTCACTCCCACGAGTCATCGTGTGCAATAGCCCCTTTGCTTGTCCCACAGACACTATCCCAACTATCACTGAACCCTTGACTTGAACTGGTGAGATTACCACCACCTTGACTTCAATTGGTGCTCATGTCGGAACTCTCAATCCTCTGGGTGTTGCTTTTATAAACACCAGCTTTCTCCTTTCGGTAATCATCCCTCAAATCACTTCCAACTGTAACTTTTTCTGTGGTGCAGGCTACACCGCACTCACAAATGTTTTTGCATGTACATTGCTTGACATACTATAAATAGACCACTGGAGTATGCGAAACAATTCTTCGAGCAATCTGCCTACAGATTAAGGTAGCGGAGGTACGGGAGTCCCAATATGACAGTGTTAGCGTTTCGTGTAGCGATGAAACATTCTTTCGCCTGCTAGGGGCCTAACTCCATGTCCAATTCGATTGCTCCCGCAACAAGGTCTTTAGCTACGTTAAAACCCGTAACTTCTTTGATTGTTCTATCCTCATGAAGCGTCGGGCCATGTTTTTAACAAAATGCCGAGGGCACGAAAATACAAGCGGAGCCCGAGTCAATAAGGGCTATGTCCATCTTCGAAATTCCATTGATCTTTACTTTAGCCATCAATTGCTGGCTCACAAGCGGACCGACTCCGTTGATTTTCGCAGCATTTAACGAAAGTTGATTCTTCATGCCCTCACACAGCGATCGTACCGCTGCAAGCTCGCTGTGTCTCCACTTGAACCTTGATCTCGGAGCTCGGCGCAGATGCCACTACGAACGTGGCTTTGTGTTTCTTACTCAACTTTGTCCTTTTTTATTTCAAGAAAGAGTGGTATTTCTTCTAGATCGTCTTGTTTTTTGCTGCTGTTACATTCTTTTTACCACCGCTACTCGAATCCTTCAAAGTTTTCCCCAGACTTTCTAAAGGATTGTATATCATCATTTCTTCTATGCATCCTTGAAGCCCAAACCCGCTCGCAAAATCGGGATGCCACAAATTAATCAACAGTAAGTGCTCTTCATGATGGGGTACCTAACCTTGACCTGACCTTGCTTCCTTTTCGCTGTACACAACTCTTTAAATGTGATTGCAGCTGATTCGTTTCGACATCTAGAGCAGTGTCCATGGACCCCTTTTCTTTGAATGCGTTTTGGACTCATAACAGGTGGACTTTCCCCCCTTTCCCCCATCTCTACTTGTGCTTGACATATTTTTTTTTTTCAATGTAGAGGACCGCGGTACCTGGGCTGCCACCCCTTTCAACATATCTATTGCCTCTAGTAGTAAGCAGAGCTGGGCTGTACCGTAACGACCCCCTACGGTACGGTACGGTATCGGATATTTTCACGTTACGGTACAACATCGGTACCGGGTCGGTACAATACGTTGTCGCCAATGACCGGCACCCGTTAAAGGGTCGTTGTTGCAACGTGTCACTGGCGTTGTTGTACCGCCCTAGACGGTTCGAGTAACGATGTTCGTTACAACAACGTAATGACGTTGCAATAACGTCATGTGGATGACGTACAAAGTGACCCCCGCAGGGTCCCCAGAACCCAAGGGAACCGAGTGGGATTCGAACACCGTACCGCACGGTATCGAGTCATCTACACTGAGCGCTAAGCCAAGTGGACCACAATGATTCTGTGGTTGTTGCAATAATATACCCTAATTTCACAGAATTACAAACAGATTAAGGTATATCATCGCGACAGCCACAAAATCATCGTGGTCCACTTGGCTTAGCGCTCAGTGTAGATGACTCGACACCGTGCGGTACGGTGTTCGAATCCCACTCGGTTCCCTTGGGTTCTGGGGACCCTGCGGGGGTCACTTTGTACGTCATCCACATGACGTTACTGCAACGCCATTACGTTGTTGTACCGACCTGGCCGTTGTTGTAACGTGTTATCGTTACACGTAACGCAACCGATCGTTGTTGTAACGTCTTGCCTCGGTGCGGACGTTATAGCAGCCGGCGTAGACGTTACTGATAACGTACTGCGTTACAACAACGCTTTGGCGTTACAGTAACGTCGGATCGTTGTTGTACCGGACTTGGACGTTGTTGTACCGACTGGGTCGTTGTTGTAACGTGTGCAACGTGTTGTAACGTCCGGTCGGTGCGTGCACCGACCGGACACGTTACTGTACCGACCCTGTGCGTTACGGTACGGTGCGTTACAAACGGGTTACTGCCCAGCTCTGGTAGTAAGGCCGTGTGTTTATTGACCCTCCCAATAACGCTGATGTCTTGTTTCATGACGTGAACCCAACAAACCAATCTAGACCTATTCCTGAATTCGCTGTTACAACAAGATTACTATCGCTTAACCCCCGTCAATCAATCGATCTTGATGTATCGTGAACGGTGAACCAAAAATTTTCCGGTTGAAAAAAGATGCCTATAGCTCGATCACATTCCTATCGTGCTTTCTTCAATTTTGGTTGTGAAGAGAAAAAATATGGAACAAGTTCCAACCCAAAATACCAAAATTGCTTTCTCGGTTTTCCTATCACTTTCTATCATATCTATCGCGTTTCTTTCCACAAAAGGCGGTTATCTATATGATAAATCATTTTCGGGGGAACAAAATCTCAATTCGAAGAACAATTTCGATGTTAAAAATTGTGATTTGTCAACAATCGTGGTCCTCATATGGTAGCTATATATATGTAGTACCGCACGTACCTCGTTGACTTAAATACTTGGGACTTTCGATACGACTAGCTTTTTGCTATCTAATGGGTTTTTCCTATGTCTGATTTTCTGGGGTGAGATATTCTTTTCCGATTTCTGGGTTTTGAAGGGGGTATTAGACAATTCACATGATTCATGGAGACGATCACATTTTCTTTTTTTTTGGCGGGGATTCCGGTTGGGACAACTCACTTGTTCTTTGTGTGAATAATTCTTATTCAAGTTGATGGTTCTCGGGTACTCCAATGGAACTGTCGAAGAAATTGTCATGGTGTGGATCACATGCTTCGGGAGTTGCCACATATGTCTGACGTTATGCTCCTGGAGGATCCTCCGACCTCTATACGGACTAGATCTCCTACAACATATTTGGAGTTTTCCCATCCGGTGACGAATCTCTCGTGGCAATTATGGTATGTTTAAGTGGGATCTTTTATGCTATCTATTTGCTGGTTCTAACTCTCGATACCTGGCACTCTCCATCGATGCAACAGACCTGGGCACCACACGTTTGTTTCGGTTTACTATGTATATAAACATATGTATAATCGTCTGGGAGACGACTTGGATTTCCTGAATTAATTTTGCAAGGATTGAGTGGATCACGATCGAGGACCATTGATTGTCGGTATGGATGCTAATGTTAAAACAGAGTGGTGGGGACCACAAAATTTCAATGCAACGTATATCTGCCAAGGAGGGGCGTCCAAGTGTTTTGCGGGACGTCTTCATTCTCGGGGAAGAAATCATCTTCTCGATGGAAACGAACCACCCTAGCTGCTAAACGAAGACCCGTGCTGTGCGCGAGACACGCTAAGTGCCGGCCGTACCCAATAAGACGATCATATTGGGGGCGGACGCTCTTCCAAACTTAAGAACGCCAGAGGTCTCACTTGGATCATTTTGGACACCGACTTGTTGATTGAAAACCAATATCTATATCAGCCTACGTGGATCTCACCTCAAGGATCGCATCACTAAATTGATGGTACTTTGACGGATCAGGAGCACCTGATTATGGATTAAAAAAACGTTACCAATTCATTCATCTGCCTCGGATCATGCTCCAGTGACGTTCAACCTATCAGACAATAAATGATTTAGTGCTCGTTGCGTACAAGCCGTTAGTCGTGATTCAAGAGGATTCGAGCTTTTCCACCTCGAATAATATTTGTTAAAACATATTAAAAAAGATAAATCTCCCAAAACATCATCTCTTACGACACGCCAAGTTCTGTCTGTAAAGTTTTCCAGGGTAAACGGGGACCTTGTGTCGCTTTCAAGACACCTAACATAACCGTAGAGCACGTCATAAGACTTGATTTGACTTCCACTAGCTCCTCGACTGATTCGGCAAGTTAACGTTTTTCTAGCAGGAAAGCAAAATCTCAGGAACCGCAGAGTATGAAGCGGCGAGCTGAGTAGCAATCCTTGATCTCTAAGTACATACCTTTACATGTTTGCAATAGCGAGGGCTGATTATCTAAACAATTTCAAGACTTTCTCATCTCATTCTCTTCTCAGATCCTTAGATCTTATATTCTGTGGGAGATAAAAACAAAAAAGTGAAAAGTAAGACGCAAAAGCTCAAAGAACACCATCTGAAAGCGAAAACTTAAATACGAAAGTAGAGATTATGGATGTTTAACTTTATTTTTCATGAGTTGCCCCTTGGGGTAATCTTAGCATGGATCAATTGTGAGTTCTTGATTTGATGGTTGAGAAACGGGGACACTTCTGAAGAGACTAAGCTTGAAACCAATAATCTAAAACGAGAGAATTGATCCCCCTTGACTAAGATCCTACAGGGCAACAAAAGGTCTAGCATCAGCACCAAAGAATGAATGCTTGAAATAGCGAACATGCGGAAGTCCATCTGGCCTTTCAAACGCAATTGATTGTTGTATATGTGGCAAAGCACTTCAGTGGTATGGTGCAACAAGGCCGCAGAAAGTCCCAGATGTTTGAAGACCAGAATCCGAACTCGCTAAGGCAGTTATTGGGTGCATCGACTTTGATCAACAGCGGAGGAAGTGGACAGCAGCCTTTCATGCCACGCAAAGTCTTTTAGCTTTGTCGTGGTCAAAGGTATGTCCTTCTCGTCGCACATGCTTCCCCTGTGGCACCTTATGAGACTCAACTCTTCGTACGTAAAAAAGCTTTCGTCGATTTTCATTATTGAGTAGTCTATGTTGGGATAGAAAAGAAAACCCCAAGATAAGTTTTGGTTCCTCCGTTGTAATAAGTTATGAGTTATAACATCACTTTCGGCCATCCTTAACGATATCGCTCCACTCACAATCTGTCAACCATTAAGTAGTTTGGGCTTTTAAGTCAGAATGTAGGTTCTTGTTTGAAACATATTTGTTGGCATATAAGTTGTGTTGGTTTTACTTAGTGCTTGGAATGCAAAACTTTCATGCAACGACCATATCATATGAACGAAAAAAGTTTCCAAAATCAATCCAATCAAAACGATTTACGAGGTCTCCTCAATCTCAATTCGCTTTTTCATATTCATACGCCTGAATCTAGCATAGTAGATGATAATACAACTAAATCAAGCCGCATTTTCAGACAATAATTAGCCTTAGCATATTACCTTGGAGTTTTGCTAACGCTACAATGTTCTTGGCAGTAATGAAGAGGGGTTCTTTTCCTATCACCTAAATATGTCAAACTTTTATGGTCTAAGCTTGAATAGATGCTTCAATACAGTTCCCACACCTCATTCCACATTTATTTACTCGTACTTACTGAACCCTTATTGATAACTCCATAATTTGTTTATTACTAACTGTGTCATGTTGGATTCAATCTAAAAAACAAATGGTTTCGGTGAGCCCACTCGCTTACTTGCATGCTATCAATGTCACCCGCACCTTCATTTTTTTAGGACCATAAGGCTTTTTTATCTCGTGCACCAACAAGCCGCTTCAATTTAGAGTACATACAAAGAACATGGGGTATTGGTTCCTATCTTGGAAAATCAGCCCTCGGACACTTCATTTGCCAAACCATTCCCTAACTTTGAAACTCTTCTCCTTGGAGGTTAAACACGTTAAATTAACATATGTGGATCGTTAGAACAGGACTCCGATCATTAGTCTTGGGTGGGGAAATGTTACACCTGTTTCCGGAAACTTTGTAGGTCAATGCTTCAGTCTCCTTAACAGACTCCAACAATGTCAATGCATTAAATTCATACGAAAAATGAGTGCTCACGTGGATTGGTCGGACTTGAGGAGAAGAGAAGATAACACACGGTGTTTCCAAAAACTATTACATCGGACGTTCTGTGACTTCTAAAGAGCGAGAGGTGGGATTTGATCCCGGGACCTCTCAGTGACAAGGATAGTAACGGTCGCACTAGCAAACCAGTGGGCGACGGTGGTTACAGAGGTCAAGTCGGTTATGTAGCCGTCTGACCCGTGACGTAACAGGAACAGTGATAGTGTGACAAAGGTATGACTGTGGTGTGAGTGAATGTATCCGGACGGTGTAGTCCGGGGTCACGTGAATGAGAGTTACAACTAGTTACGGTTGTGACCGTTGACGGGATTCGAACCCGGGTCAACGGTTGGCCGGTCTTAAGGCTCTAGGCCTTTGGACCAAGTGTTCACGTTTGTAAACTTCTGTCAAGTCTTTCTACCCCCGCGTCCTTTACACGTTCGATAACACGAGGGCAAGCATCTTGTGTCAAATACCTCTATTCGATCATTTTGTGGGGCCCTTAACTATTCATACTGCCCCCACGAGTTTCCTCGCCCCTAACCCTTAAGCAACTGTCCCAATAAAAAAAACTTTTCTAAGGGTGTGATGTGGCTCTCATGTGCGTTGTCTTTGGAGAATGCAACGATGTCATATCCCGGGATGAGGATTTCGGAGCACATCATATCAAAAAGCGAGAAGAAATGCCTCATGTGCTATGTTGTACTTCAAGACATCATCAGACCGAAAAGCTCACACCAGAAAGAAAGAAAAAGAACCCTTGTGTGTCGAGGTTGGTTGTTTTTTGTTTTTCCATGCGTTTTTCACATTCCACACATGAAAAAAACCTCCAGTCAGTTTTTCCACCCCTGCTTCGAAAAAATCTCACTTTTTTTTCCGAAACCTCGAAATAGCTCCATCACGTGAGCAAATCTGGCCAGAAAATCGGAGAACCTACCCCCCCCCCCCCCAATCAACCCCCTTGTTTTCGCTTTTTCTGGCATCATTTTTTTTTTTTTTTTTTTTTTCCCGCCACGACCGTTGCTGACCTTAGAGATCGAAAACCGCCACTCCCCCCCCTCCTTTGTTTTTCAGAGATCACAACTTTGCGGGCGGGTAAAAAGATTTTACTTTGAAAAAGCGAGAGCGCAGCAGCGAGAAAGGATGCGAGAGAGAAGGGCAACAGGTACAGGGCGGTCGAAAAAAAGAGTTTCGTTGGTACGAAAACATTTAGTCGTTTCTGTGTTTTCTTTTTTTTTGTATCTTTTCCTGTTATATTCATTTCTTTTCGTTCGCTCTTTTTTTTTCATTGCTGCGCAGGTTTGATTTCGAGAAGAGCAGGATTCTTTCCAGAGAATAAACTTTGAAGGTAAAAAACATAATTTTGTTATCATATTATTGAGCTTTTTTTCGGGGGTTCTTCCAATTCTTCCAATTTTATTTTCCTTTTTTTCTCCCTCTCCCCCCACCAAGGAAAAAAATACCCTAGAGGGAAAATTGAGTAGCTTTTTTCTTTCCTTTTTTTTTCTGGAATCAAACTATACTTTCCTTTTTATTTCAATGGCTGAAAATTGATAAGAAAAATCACTCATAATTTTCCTTTTAAAGTATGAGAATGCTCAGAGTTTACTTCCAACTAAAAAAAAGAAAAAATTCCCCTTTTTTGTAGTTGATCATCGGAGCCCCACAATTTATTGATAATCCTTGACCTGTAGGAGGGTGATTTTTTTTTGATAAATTATTCTCAGTTTTGGAATAATTTGTTCAGTTTTTGATTTTTATCTCGTTACTTTTTTTAGTATTTTCACACCCTTTTTTTTCCAGAACAGAAAAAGTAAGAAGGGGACAATTTTTGGAGTGAGCAGTATACACTCATATATCATTTGTTCTTTGCTTTCTTTTTTTCATTTTTAAAGAAAAGTTGGATTTTTTGTCTACGTTTTTATTTCGTTTCTGGATCATTTCTCTTTCTCTGAACCAATTATCATCAGTATGAATTTTCTTTTGTTGTCTTGACAGTTTTCCTTCAAAAAAAAAGGGAAATACATTGAGGTTCGGTGGAGAGGGGCTTCCATCAGAGCTTTTCAAAACAAATCGACTTCTCGGAGATTTACGAGGTATTTCGTAAAAAAAAATCTGTGGAACTGGAAATGAAAACGATTTTTAATAATTTCGTACTAATAATGAGTAAAAATATAATTTTTTCAATAATGAATGATCGCTCATAAATAATAATTAACGAAAAAGAGAGGAGAAAAAATACAAAAACGCCCCTCCCCCCTCCCCCCTCCAACAAAACAAAAGAAAAAAAATGAAGAAAGATTAATCATACCAGTCCTCGATCACTAGATAACATATCTACGATACAAAAAAAAAAAAAAAAAAGCAGAGGTCGAGCTGATAATCAAACAAGTAGAGAAAAAAGATGATAGAAAAAAAAAATTAAATTATCTCTATAAAAGTGCAACTTCACCAACACCTTCCCCGCTGAGTGTAATAGGTTTTTCTAATCGATATGGTGAACGAGCCGATTTTCTAGGGTGCATTCTCATTTCGCCGAAAACTAGGTCTCACGTAGGCCCACAATCGAGCCCCCCGGCACGGTAGAATTTTAATTTTTGGACCTTGCCGGTGGCTCTAAAAATAATACCTTATCTACACTCAAACAAATGAGTTTATATACAGGTATCCTGCTAGTGCTATCCACCTTAGACTTGTAGCATAGCATAATTGATTGCACCTATATGAAGGTACATCAGCACTAAGGATTAGGTGTACGAAAAAAAACTCATGAAAAAGCTCCTCTCCAAAAAACAAAACCAAAAGTTACGCCCTCCCCCGGGTGCTTGTCTAAGTCCTGAAGAACAACACTAATTTATTTGTAATTTCGCCTATGCCCCTATGTAGGGCCTCCTCGTGACTTGGGCGTGAGGTGGAAATTTTGAGAAAGCTCTATCTAAATTTGTTGTTACACATTTGAGCCTTCTTAATTTTTTATTACGTATAGATATACGACTTGCGAGTTAAAATCGGAAAAAATTGGAAAAAACGATGTAATCGTTGCCTACTTGGTTTTCAAAAGGGTCTACTATGACGTCTTCTTTGAAAAAAACTTTTCTCCTTTTCTTATGTAAACAACAGCTCTATTTATTTCTTTATCTAAAGAAGAACTCTATTTTCTTCCCCTAGGGTATGTAAGGGTGGGCGGACACGAAAGTCACACAAAACAATTGAAAATAAGACGAAGGCTAGCAGAAAAGGGGTGTTTCAGGGGCGACTTGTTCTTTATCCGAATATGATCTTTACCAGAATCTTTGAAAAAATATTGGCCTTGAATCGGTCCAATTAACAACAACAAACAATACCCCTAAACGCCCTCGTTACCTTCATGTATACGGTGTCCTTATTGCCGGAATCTCGACTTAGACAACAAATCTAGGAATCTTAAAGGCCGATTTAGACTCCGATAACTCTGTATTGAGAGAACATTATTTACTAAGATCTCTCAGCGGAGGGGTAGCACTAGCATTACAATAAACAACAATGACAAATACAGTGCCTTTGTTACGATAGCATTCGATAATTATTACTGATCTTAAAAAAAAACAAGTAGATGCATACATATCATCAACTATCAATAAAGAAACGTCCCGAGGTTGTTATCATCACAGGTGATTCACCACGCCCTATGAATGAGCAATAAAAGACGTCTCAAACAAACAAATAAATAGGCAAACGAAGCTAAAAAGCATCCGATATATGGAAAAAGCTTAAGGTTATTTTCTTAAGAGAGTGTGAAGATTTACGCTTTGCAGTCAACTTCTTTGTGGGAGATCCTCCCTTCAAGTCTTATTGTTCATCGATGCCGTACTTACGCACCAGTTTCCTGGTAATGCTCGGGGGCGTTTTGTTTGATTCTTGTTCAATTATCGTTGCTGTCGAATTAGATCCTAAATTGGATGAACACGTCTAGAGGTGCATTACTATATGTAACGAAATATCAATATCAATTGTTCACAATAGTGTGGACGTATTTGTTTGCTTGGGGTGCACTTTGAGAACTTTAATAGATGTTGGATATTTATACATATATTTATATATGTTTTATTACACTTTTCAGATGGTAAATAGAATATGATCGACACTTTCTTGTTCTCGTTGGATATCAAACTGATTGTTCAATTTTCTCAAAAATTGATAGCGACTTTTCCTTAAACCATCTTTCTTCCCAAACATGATTATCGGATTAGCCGAATTAGAGTTCGATCTTTCGATGATATCGTCGACCAACAACATCCGTAGATATCAACACTTGAAAATAAATAAATAAGTAAGTCATCAATAGGTTGTGCCTCCTTAAACTTAGGTGGGGCTTCATACCATCTTACTTGTCTTGAATGCATTTTCTTTCGACTTCGTTATTCGAACTTAGAAGAGGTTCTATAAAATTTGTTTCATCAACTCCGAGGGGGGGGGCTGTTGTTTTCCACTCCTTTTAACCCAAGAACGAACTTAGGAACGTCGACCACACAAAACGTGGCAGTTCGCGACCATCGACCGATTCACACCTCCAAATCAATTTTCCCGGCTGGAACCTTTCGTAATTCATCTGAAAATCCCGAAATGGTAACCTGCTGTTGCATGCGCTAAACGCCCAACCCATGTCGTTTGGTGAACGCCAACAGGATCAGATTTATTTCCGATCCCATTCACACTTGGAAGGGAAAGATTTCTTCTCGTTCCTCTCGTGCGAAGTGTAAGATCTGAAAACCCTTTGCTTTCGGTTCATACCTCTTAAATTCTTATCTTCATCCTATCGGACTAGTTCCCCTCAAGAAGTTGCGAGGTCCCCACACTTGCAATTTTTTCTCTTCAACTAATCTACATAACAAGGCTCGTCGAGATTATCGCTTATCTGTACGAGATTGGTGATTGGTGATTGGTGTCTCCTGTGATTGGTGGGAGTAAATAAGGTGGACATCTCTTCGAGTAGATTCGATCCACTCTATGCGGGATGTAGCAAGTACTTATTGAGTACTTATTGAGAAAGACTTCTCCCTAAGAATTTGAGGTTACTTTCAATGAAGAAGTCTCCGATACGTAAGAAATTGGGGAGATTTTCTCGTCGTCTCCCTCCTCAATCATTCTCTATGAGTGTAGAACTCCAACAACAACTGTTGCACTTGTTCCAAGAAAGTTAGAGACTGTTGTAGGTGGGTTGTAACTATATCACCCCACACAATTCGTTTTATGTTACTTGTATATTTGCTCAAGTGATCCAATAGCGAAGAAGATACATTTGTTGCGCGCGTAGGAGGTTTTTCACAATTGCTTCATTAAACTTGAAATAAGAGTGGCAACCAATACAAATATCAAAGTCTTTTCACTTTGTTGCATGAAAGTCAGAACAAGAGGGTTCTTTGTTTAGGTATAAACAAAGCCGAGCATGAATTTCAACAACACCAAAAACGTGAGAAAGGAAATACGTACAAATACGAACGTTTCTGTTTCGTCTCTATGTTTCTATTAATTCGGGTATCAACCGAATTGCCCGAAGTAGGAGTTCGTTCATGATCTCATGTATAGTATCTCGTGCATACTTTTTTGCACTTTTCGTTCTCATCATCCGCAAAGAGAGAGAAAAAACGAATCTATGCTTTTTCGTTCTCATTATCTGTATAAACAGAAAAAAAAACCATATTTGCGTTCTCATTTGCCGATTTTGACGGGGCTTCCGGAGGAAATACCATCTCACGATTCGTGAATCCATCTTTGAAATCAATGATGGTGAATAATTTTCATGCAGATGGAATCTTTCACATGATATTTCGTGTCGGGAGCGAAGCACTCCACATTGACCTAACATATGTGATCACAATTTTCAAATCCAATGCCCATCGCACCTCGTCTAATGCTTTCGGGACTAGGTAGGCTTGTGAGAGAAATCCACACTCGTACGCAACGTAGAAGGTCTCTTTGCTTCAATATCAATAATTTCTGGTGACCTAATCGAGAAACTACAAAGAAAAAACTTCAAGATGCACCTTTGAAAAGCTTGACGCTCATATGTTGCTGCGACAGTCGCAACCCACACTTTTTTTTTTAGGGGGGGGGGTCTCTTGATTTGTCAACCTTTCTTTTTTAGGCCCTCCTACAAGAGAACAGAGTGGATGCTTTTGGTTAATCATCTTGGGTTTGCGTGGTGAGGCATTTGAAGTGACCAATGCTTTTGTGACAGTTTTCTTAGTGAAAGTGTGGGTTCAATGAGGTTCGAGCTCGTGATCTCCGGATCGCGAGTCGATCTATTTTGAGTCGACCACTCGGCTGAGTGGCGGTTACAGTTGACGGTTAGTTGGGTGACTGACCGGTATAAGAAGTACAGTGTGAAAGAGTGATGGAAGTTCGGTTGTACGTGACTGTATCCGGACGGTGTAGTCCGAGGTCACAGAGACAGCTACGGTTGGGACCGTTGACGGGAATCGAACCCGGGTCAACGGTTGACGAGTCTTAAGGCGTCTGGCCTTAGACCGTTCTGTTCTTGTTCTATTGTAACACTCTTTGTCTTATATCCCCGCGTCCTTACAGCTTTCACTTCTTCTTTTACATCACAAAGGCATTTGAGAATTGCATGCAATGCTTGTTATCGTTCAAGTAAGCATCCTTGGCATGCCTTCTCCTTGCTTCCACCTTCTTATCACTGTATTTGTAATGGCGGCCATGGCTGTAACTGTATTCTCGAGAATACCTTTTCTGTGTCCAAACTCTACGAGAATAATCAACACACATCAAGACACCAAGGGGTGCTCGACAAGGGTGTGTGCTTTCACTAACTTTGTACCTCATTTATCATGATCTATTGAAAGATTGGTTTCAAACACACTTGATAATATGCTCCCGGCAATTCGGATTGGCTTTCAACCTTGAACGATGTTATCTTCGCTAGCTTATGTTCTCTTTCAGCTCCTCCAAATAGTTTCAATTAAACATGCGTATTCAATCATCTAATACCGTTGGCAATGAAGCGGGAAGTATTTGCACCTTCGCTGTAAAAAATATGCCTGGTCGATCTCAAATCCACGTAAACAACCTATTCGTTGCGAAAACGATTTTTTCCGTTTGTACTCTCGTCGGGGATATATGATAGGGTTAAGACAAGAAAACATGGCACTTGCATCTGTTTGTGCGCTACCACGTCATTTGATGAGTCTAACAAAAAAACTTCTCCTTTTTCCGGAATTACATCGAAGACTAGGGTTTCTTGCGGGTCCATTCAAAAGCACTATTACGTATCTGTTCGTTCTATAGCTCAGTCTATTGCCAACATTCGTCAGAGCACAATTTCCTTGCCTAAATCGGAAACATCGCCCTAGAGTTGCATCACATCATGCATATAAAAGACCAAAAGCTAATTAACGTTTCACCCGCATCGCTTGGCATCATGCCACTCGTCCAATTGTTCCAAACCTATAAGAGGGGAGGGAAGTTGTTGGGTCAGGCGGCCACCATCACTGCCTGTGCGAAAAGACCATCCTCGGGACCATCACTCGTTGGGGAACTTGTAGCACGCAGCATGCTTACACACAGGTTTGGGAGGTGGTGGTGTCTAGGAATTGCCACAAACCCTGGCCGTTGAGATCAACGCGG
Source organism: Bryopsis sp. KO-2023 (assembly GCA_030272585.1). Classification (NCBI taxonomy): domain Eukaryota; kingdom Viridiplantae; phylum Chlorophyta; class Ulvophyceae; order Bryopsidales; family Bryopsidaceae; genus Bryopsis; species Bryopsis sp. KO-2023. Next base: position 2,907,973 of record BSYQ01000002.1, read on the forward strand.
CCGAGCACGTCTGACTCCTTCCGTAATTTTGTGCTATGAATAGTTAAACACAATGAGGAAAAAATACTATAATCAAACATGAAACTAAAAAAATCCACGAAGATAATCGGATTTGGAACCGTCTTCGTTTTGAGTGCACTCGCAATTTCCCCAATATTTTTGCTAAGAATTCCATCGTATCCTTCTGCGTGCATGTTGTTTCTTTTTAAGTGGACATGATACCTGAGGAATTTTATCGAGGTTGCTTTAATCTGGCGGATAGATGTGAACGCCCAACACACACAAAAGCTGCCTTAACACCATGAAAATATGCCATAGCACCTTGTTTGACGCCAACAAAAATGTCATCTATGTACGCATATTGTGAAGATTATTGGAGTCTAGACGTATGGTTATCTCTCAAAATAGGGTGTAATGAGACCTTGTGAAGTGCGTAACGAGGATTTCGGAAAAAGGCGTTACCCACCCTATCGGCAATGCTTTGAACTCTCAAACCTCTCCATTAATACGAATCGTGAAGTGCTTGCAGAAGACTCGGGAGACTCGGGAGACTCGGGGGCGGGGTCACAAAGAGATTACCCATAATGAATGTTAAAGAATTGCCACTCCACTCGAATTGTGGTGAGTTCGGAATAAAAACCCGCGAGCACTCGATCTCGATCTGGTCTTACACGAGGCGACTCAAAGGTTCAAGGACGTCACGTCGAGGAAACACAAGACGAAAACGTCGGTGAAAGTGAGTCGGCGACGCGTCGGCGACGGCGTCGGCGGTACCCCCCTTTAGCCTTGTTAACACTATGCTGTGTTGGGATTCGGCTCGTTCTATTCTTCTTGTGGAAGTCTAGGTGATGGTAAGCGTCTTCTATGTCGAATGAGATCAACCAAGTCAACGCATCTGACGGTGTCTCGCATGCCATTGATGTCAAGAAAGCCGGCTGCCGTGTAGTCGGCACCGCCACAAGGGAAAAGGGTGGGGAACGCCATCGAAAAGAGTCCTCGGGTCATGAACTCCTCGACCGGGTGCGTGAGCTGCCAAAACATCTCCTCCAGCTCGCCACGTCTATCGGACCGAAATTGCTTCGGTCCTCGTATCCTTGAACCAAAGGCAAGAATCTTCTTCATAAGGCTCAAATCACCCTCATCTACGAGGTCCTTCAAGTCCTTCACCGTCATCTTGTTGATGTCTTGGTTCCCCTTGAGGAACACCCGTGCGATGCCAAACGCGGCTTTGCGATCTGCGAGATTTACGACCAAAAACTTGAAGCGTGGATGCCGTGCGAAACGACGATCCGGCCATCGCATCAGATGAAGAGCGTGAGTTTCTTACATTGATTGTTTAGGTGGCACAAGTCCACGATTATTTGATGTTTGCCACTTTTGGGGGGTATTATGAACGCGAGTGATGCACGATTGTGTCGCCTTCCAGGTACTATTGCAGCTCACTTTATGAATTATTATAACATAAGCTTTCACACTTGTCCAATTACCTTATAAGTAGAGACGTCCCTGTCAAGTATGAGTCGGGCCATACTCCCATCAAAGTGGACTCCCGACAAAACAACCCGTCTCTATCAACGGAAGCCCCCAACTGACGCCATATAGATTGGGCATTTTCCTGTGGTTTTATAGTAAAACTATTAGGTGATCCGCTTGTTTTGGATGTAATAACACATCGACTCGGAATTCCCTCACCTATATTCCCCATGCCACACATACTTTGCTAGGGATGAACGGTTAAATTCAATGATTTAATGCCCCGTTGCACCTTCCCGGGATTGATTGTCCAGGGAATGGTGTCCACCCATATTCTCGTAACATCTTGAAGACAATGCGCAACCTTGCAATTTGCTCGTCCCATGTTTTAGATCCCCAAACTCCATCGTCAACATATTTTAAAGATATTTCCTGATCAAGGCTTTAACTATTTTTTTCCTAGTGCAGCCTTCTTCCTCGTCCGAAAAAGTAGTTCGTTTAGAAAACAATTCATCACGAATATGCATTCACACCTCCACATGTTCGTTTCGATCTTATAAGATTCTCTACCTATATTCTGTGCTTGTCAACATCAAGCATACCGACGAATTAAGCTTGCATCAAATCTTGTTGCAAAAATAATAGCTTCGCATAGCAATCTTATCAAGTGATTAGTTGGATCGACTTTTCGACGAGTTCTGGGTTATACTACTCTCTCTTTCGTCGAGTCGGGGTCTGTCGGGATTCCTTTTCCCGCCTTACGCTTTCGGGTCCGTTGATCACGTCGACGTAGCTTAGGTCGCTTGTATAAGGACGGTTTGTTCCAAGTTGGTCTGGTCTTTCTTCTACGCCTAACCCACGACTCTGTCACCCGAAAAGACTAACATCACCTCAGTCACGAGATTAAGTATTTAGTGACAGAAATCCCTCTAAGCAACGGACCGAATTCTCATTCGCTGATTAGTGTAGTGAGACTTTTATACTTAACAAATGCTATCTCTTTTCTCTCGCTTGAACACTCTAGAATATATGTTTTATTATGAGTGATCCCTTTTTTGTTATGATGATTGAACCCTCAAACGTGCTCACTTGTATGGCTTATTAAACATGATTATCGTAATCGCAAGAACCTATGATTATTAGTATTTATGATACTAAACGGGTTACTCAACCTTGCTTCCCCGTTTTCTATTTTCCCATAAACTTGGTATTGTTCTCTTTGAAATTCCATTATCAGTCTCTATAACGGTGGATGTTTTGTGGTGAATATGCTTTTCCGTTTTTACATGCCAATACCTTCTTAGTTGTTATTCGTTCATTGTATTTGAAGGTCAAAAATGATCCTCTAGTCGTCTTAAAACCTTAATTCACACAATACTTGGATAAGATTGGGCATTTTATAAGGCCGAAGCTCGACATTCCAAAATAAAATCGTGCATATAAGGTATAAAATGCACAATATATAGAAGAGAATTCGGCGTGGGTTGAGCGACAAGGAAGTCTGTTATTACCACTCCCACAACTGCCCTCACTCAACCGCGACAAGAACTTGAGGATCACATAGTGAGATTCAACCCCTAATACGAACTATTCCAACCCAAACGATATTGTCGAGGTTCTCATGTTTAAAGTTAAATCAATGATAGAGCTTCCTCAATTTAAAAGCATGAGTTCTATAACTACCCTATTTAATGGGACAGTACCCTATTTAACACTCTTGCTGCTGTGGCCCGACTCAAACACCTTGTTGTTTCTATCGAATCCACTAGAAATTTCCACTAAAAAAAACAAAAAAAAACCGATAGAGAATAAAAAGAACCAATTAAAGTGTTGCTCTATGTTCGACCAATATTCTTTTTTATGCTGAAGATTTCCATAATTGAAATCATATTATATGGATTCGGTCTCGATCATAATCGATTTTGTGCATAACATACAAACTAACCCCAAAGAGTCCATGCTCTTTTGGGGAAGGAAAGAATGGCGGTTGTGATGGCCATGATGGTGCCAAATCGGTACTCTAAGTGAGAATATTGCATTCACTTCTTATGATTGATTCTCGTGTCACTCCTTACACATAACCAACTGATTGCCCCGAAACACCGCGTACATCTTGCGACAAGACGTCTTTTAGGGATTCACAAGAGAATATCCGATATAAAAAGCTTTAATCAACCCCCCCGATAAAAAAAATCTATATTTGAAATCATGAAAATGCACGAGAAATATTCTATCTTGCTTTTGCTCGATCTGTCGGTGTGTTATTTTTGGTTCATACATGACAATTCTCTTTTTAACATGTATTATTCGTGTGATTTGGCATTTTATATGTCGGCCGGCACGTCGATATCATCAAAGATAATCGATTGAAGAAAGATCCGCTCACGCTCCGAGTACAACTCCCACAAAGGATCGCCGCGGGCAGTCATTGAGGACGGGATCTCACAGAACCTCGTCCACGTCTTTTAATCTCAAAAAAACAATGACCCACAGACAACGCGAACACTACGGATCTGGTACTTATACATTTGACCGGCGAGGGCACGTGACATTTGTTTGTGTCAACACACAAGTCATTATAAACTGGAGTATGGTTTTCTTGTGGGAATATAATCCAAAAAGTGCACTTGATCCTCTTTTCTTGCCCCTCACATATGACGCTAACTTGTTCTTCGGCAAAAAAACGTTCTATATCGTTCACTTCTGCACCACCGTTAGCACCAAAAGAATTTCTAAGAAAGAACGTATCTATATTATGCTAACTTGCAGTTAGAAAAAAACGCTCCACATCGTTAGCTTTTAAAATAGCGTTAGCTTGTACAATAGCGTTAGCATCATGAGGGTTGCCTTGATAAAATCTTGAGATGAGCTTTACCTTTCATGATTCCTCTGCTCGAAAAATGAAAGCGTTGATGAGAATCGTCTTGGGTGATTCACTCGGTGTAGCTTCTCGTCGTCGGGATGCACTCCATGTTGATGCGGTCATGTCCCGGGGAGTTCCTGGCAAGAACTTCCCCATTGTCATCAGATGCGAAAATTTCATAGAATTCAACGACAGGCAGCTGGTAGGGACGTTTTCCTCCTCCTCCTTTTCGATGCTCCCCGCGTTGGTTGTACAAGCTCTTGGAAAGACTGCGGAGGTAGTCAGCTGAAAGCGACTCGAGTGTCTCGACCATAAGGGAACTTGAAACTTGGTTGGCGGTGTGGCCCAGCCTGATCTTTTCATGTAGTAACTTCCAGGCGCCTGGGTGTGTGTCTTGGCAGTCTGCACGAAGCTTGGAATCGTCGAAGCTATCCACAGCGAGGCACAACGTCTTATAGTTCAACAAGACGTATGGTCCGAGGACGGCACGAGTAATGGGAGGAGTCTCCCCACAACACAGTATCGCGAGTAACCCCGCCGTCCATGTACCTTTTGCAACAAAATATCTCGCAATCGCATGTGTTTCGCGAAATACCTCGTTCCTAAGGCATTATCGTCAAAAAAGTTCTCGACTCCTTTCCCAATCAGGTCGCCAAGCACGAGAGAGTTAAGATTTGCAAAAGTGAACGGAGCGTTCATCAATTCCTAAGGCATCACGACACATCGAGATTCTCCCCATGGCGTGATGAATGCTGTCGAGGATTTTGATTCGCGTTCCATCTTTATCGTGTATCTGAAAAGGCATCCCATTCTATTGCTTTCATGGTATTTGGAATCGGCAAATTCCTTGACTTCTTTATTTCATTCAACTTGCAGTAAGAATGGCACATGCGTCAGCCTCCGAATAGGCATTTAAAAACGTAGATTATTCTTCTTGGTAGTCGAGGAGATGGAATATGCTTTTCGAGCACTGGCTGTCAGAAAGCTTCAAAGGGGAACAACATTTGACAACAGTCGTACTTACGTTGGCCCCACAAAGGCACCACGACCATATTTGATAGGGTAAAAGATCTACCCTAAGGAAACAGACAAAGGCCAGGCGTCGAAGACGTCCCGGGCCATAGAAGGGAACGGGGGAACTCGTTATTACACCCTTAACCCCCTCAAACACCCTTGACCCAGTGGTAGGGCTAAAGACCACAAGCAAGAAGTTTTTCCTATAGAAGTGTCCCCACCTAAGTAACCCTGGGTCGTACACATCACACACACAGTCACGCTAAAACGCGATCAGCCCATCTACCTACGGGATACCACTAGAAACCATCTAACCAAGCCATAACTACTATCAATATTGCCCTTGTCAGTCGAGACGTCTTCCCTAAAGCCGTCAAATATTAAATTTACATTTTGGGTTTCATGGCAATAGGGTTTCTTGGCAGTTTCACTTTTCAAAATACTCTAGGAGAAAAAAAAAATACTGGAAAAAAAAATATTAGTGGGTTTCAACCTTGGCGAAAAGATTCCTGAAGGTGTCCACGCAGAAAGAAGGCCAAGGAGATGCGTCGTCAATAACTCAACGGCCATGGATGTAAAGACTGCGCTGCGGACTGCGACTCTGAAGCAGTCTGCCAGCCTGAAACAACAGCCTAGAAGGCTGCAACAAGTTCTGAAACGGGAGAGCGAGAGAGAGCGAGTGTTCAGCCCCAAAATCGAGTTACAAGAATACCCTGAGGTGCTGCCCAAATACCCTAGGCTGCACCTCTGATCCAAACTGATCGTTCAAGGTCCTATCCATCAACATGACCTGACAGTCTGCCTCAGTGTCAGGTCCCCTGTCTGAAACCTTCTGAGCTGCCAGCCCTGCAGAAAAGCGTGTGCTAAGCTGTCAGCCCCCATTCACAGATCTAAGGGTTCCGCCCTGCTGCAGCAAACCGGCTGCAGCATTGCTGGTTCCCTAGAACTGCAGGCCTGTCAGTTCCCCTGAACTGCAGGTCTGCCAGTTCTCCTGAACTGAGGATCTGACAGTTCCCCTGAACTGCAGAATCCTTACAATGGAGGTTACGCGAAATGAAGATGTTCGGTTATTTTTGAAAAAGAAGGCACCAGGGGTTCGAACCCCATTAAAGTCCTAACTACATGAACTCGATCGAAATAGTCGACACGTCAGATAACCGGCAATTTTCCTTGAGAGGCAACATATCGTCATTTTTAGATATATATATATATATTTAGAATCAAACATAATGAATTAAACAACGAGTGACCGGCATCGTCAATCTTAGTCGATTTGGATATCCTTTTTCGAGCAAAAAAGCCGAAGCAAAAGAAGCCGAAGCAAAAGAAACTCACTATAACCCTCTATTCTCTTGTAACTTCTAGCTTTCAACGACCCTAATTGTAATTCCTAAATGAGATGCTTTTTTCTTCAATTTTGGTAGTAGTGATCAGTCATGGGCTTAGACCCCTGTGCACAGGATAGGACATAACAGACTGTCTGTTCTATGCACAATGTCCGACCTGTGCTGCACAAGCGCACAGGTCCGACCCTGTTCCGCGCACAGACACCTTGTTCTGTTCCAGCTTGTGGAATTTCGCAAAACAGGACAGCACAGGCTGCACAGATTCGTACAGAACCCTGTTTTGTGCGATGCACATAGCAGGGGTCTGTCCTATGCAACCCATGACTGGTTGTGATTGTGCTTGCATTCATGGTGGTGGTGGAATTCTACTTTCTTTTCGTAGCGGACTCACAATCCACACACCAATTACTGGAAAACTGTTGTTTCAACTTGAGAAACGGGGAAAGTCGCAAACCGTACCTTTTTGACGACACATGACATATAGGACTGAACTTGAGTGTGATGCACTCTCAGAATACCACTCCTGCGGATTCGTATCCTTCTTTCTCTTTATCTTGAAAATAACCCCAATGAAGGCACATCTAAAAAATCTCGGTGAAAACTTCCGGCCAAAGGATAAAATAGTCAAAGAAATCTCGTAGTTCATTGAAAGAATGATAAATATTGACCAGGAACCATCCAAACGAAATGCGCTAAAAAACCTTTATCATATATTTTATTCATGATTTTTCTCGGCCTCAAGAAACAAGGAGCGGCATCTGAAGTTGAATAAATAATGCTACTCTTGTATATCCACGTTTAAGCATGTTCACAAATAACTCTAAGTCAGCTTCACATAAAAAACTTGACCTACTAAACCCATCTCTTGTATATAACTTATGCAAACGCAAACTTGTATAGATCCACGAAGTGAGCGTATGTCGAGGATGAAAACTGCTTCGAGTGAAATAAGGGAACGTGTAGAACTTTTCGTAGTATGGTTTGATACCAGCAGAGTAACATATGTTGTTGATTTGCTTTTGTGAAAATATGCCCCAACCCAAAGTATCGCTTGCAATGCATATGTAAGCTTATCAAGACCCATCAACTTGTTTCATAACGGGACGGGTTTTTCGTTTTAGGAAGGTCTTGCAGAATCAAGTTCTCCCTCTTTAATATTTGAGCTCGTCAGCTGGCTATAAATTCCTCTTCTTTTTTTTTCTTTCATATCTATTGCTTACTTAAAGTGAAAAAAACGAAGCCGAAAACATGCTTTGAACAATACGTTTCAATTTAAACTAAGGGAAATGCTTCAGGGTTTTGATTGGTTGTATATTGTTTTGTTTTCAAAACAAAATCTCTCTTTTTTTAAAGCCACCACACAAGCCACCAATCTTAGAAACATCTAATCATCATTTAATTCTCTCTTTGATTCTCTTGTTTGTTTTTTTAAGATGGTTTCTCTTTCCCTGTATTTTTCTAGCCTTGCAAAAATAGGGGAATAGATTACCCTATTCCTAAAAGGTGAATCTAAACTTATTGCAATTGTGTTCGTTTATCCAGCTTTTCTGTCAACGTTCACAAGAGTTCTTTTTGATCAGCACCTCCTGAATGCGGAATAGCAAGTTTTTCTTCAGCACAAATTCCCAAAGTACTTTGCAATACTCGGAGCATCATCTTCCAACACCAATTACGTATTGACAAAATCAAGATCTGTCCGCTCGTTACTTAAACAGGATTAAAAAGCCTTCGCTTCCTTTGACCGCTACGTTTTTTTCCACACCCAGACATCGAAAAACCTTACAGAAATGTAACCCTCGTTTAACCAAACAAATAGTGCCAATTTCTGCACAATTGTGCATCCCAAGCACCACAAAAGTAAATCAAAATGTCCCTATTAGCTCTATATAAAAACTCCCAAATCCCACCAAAAAATAATCTCCAAAAGGAAGGGAAGAACACAGTTACGAGATGGGTGAAAAACCGAGTAAAGAAAGACCCACTGAGTGACCTTAAGAACCCAAACTACTGAGATCCAAAACTCCCAAAAGGTACCCCTACAGACCACCTCAGCAATTAGTCCTTTCAATCACCCCACCCTAAAACTCCGCAAAAGGAACCGCGCTTCCTGCGGAACCGTAAATTTCCTTTGACCGCTACGTTCTCTTCCACACCCAGAGATCAAAAAACCTTACAGAAATGTAACCCTCGTTCAACCTTTCAAACAAATAGTGCCAAAAAACAAAGCACCTAAAATAGAACGCACGTTCGTTTTAACACGCGAAAACACCGCCCCCAACTCACGCCGAAGTTGTTCCGCGGGAAGCACCATCCATCCGAAAACACGAAAATCCCAAGGGGAAGGCTGGCGCTGCCGATTAATACACTGGAAAATGGCCTGAGAAGAAGGTGAACAACCTCCCCAATCACACAATTTCGGTAACGGCACCAGTAAATTAAAAGCGCTGAAAACCCCAGTGCGACGAACTGAGTGAGTGATGAGTATGGTCGGAACCATGATCCTTCATAACGCGTTTGAACCAACGCGCCACGCTCCCCGCAGTTGGAACACTCTGATCGCTAGGTAAAAACCAGAAATGGTTCGTACTGTCTTCATGGCCTTCCCAGTCACGCACCCGAAACTCCTCATAGCGCTCCAACACTGCGACCAGTTCGACAAAGCCACGACCGTCGAATCTCCGAACCCTCAATTTGGCCGAGGTCTGGCCCTTCGCCTTGAAACGCCGTTATGTAAAAAAAACCGACGAGGCATCCCACTGATAGTCGCCAACCCGAGTATCAAAACTCGAATCAGCGCGCGAAAAGAATATGACATCCAAAATACAAATCAAATAGGGGCGGATGCTCTCTGCATCGTTCCCAACCAAACCCTTCTTGGCCCACGACCACAACCAGTCCATGGGAAAGTCTCTGGGCTGTTGCTCCAAAGACTTCCGAAGGAACCGTAATCAGCCAAGCTTGTTTTAAGCTAGCCGTCAAGGAGTCATGCGCGGAGAATGAGGAACCCAGCCAGCGGTGGACAGTACTATTCGCTGAGAGGTAGTTGCTCATCGACCTCGGCGCCACTCTCCCTTCATTCCGTAGAAACAGTATATAGGCGTAAATGCGAACAGGGCGAGCCGGCACGCTGCACCAACCCCTCGACCTAGCGAACCCGAGCCATTTTCGGAAAGGCATCCAGATGGATCTCCGACCTCCCGGGCTGTTCGATAACGCTAACTCGCCAAACAGCTCTCTCCGTTCAACATCCGACAGTTCGCCCAGTTGAGGTAGCGCCTCGTTGGTCCAATCGACACATCCGTCCAATTCGCTCCACAAATCTTGGAGCCAGACCTCGTCTTGCGAATCACGCCCATCATCATATTCCAACGGCCCTGGGGAAAAGGTTCGCTCTCCTTGAATGGTGGGAACAACGGATTCGCCCACGCCGGAACCACTGCATATTCCTGGAAGCACTTGAACATCGGACGAAACCAAGGGGCTGACGCCGTCAGCCTGACAGCCACATGGGCATCAACACCGTCGCAGTCACATGAGGTAAGGAGCGCAACAGGTCCCCTAACCGCGAAAGGAGACGAATCGGTGGGCAGAGATAGGACTTGGGCCAAATTTTTGGTCCGACTCCGGTCCGGTCCGATTACGGTCGGGTTACGGTCACCGTACTACGGCCGTAACTCCGTACCGTAACCGGAGTAATATGCTGTTTTTACGGTACGGAACAGGTACGGTATAGCTACGGCCGGCCCTAAATCACCGCGGAGTAGTGTGGTTCAGTGTTAGAGTGTACGGTTATAGTTTGCAGGGTCGCGGGTTCGAATCCCCTTGGGTTCCTTTGGAATCGCGGGACCCTGCGGGGGTGACTTTTTACGGTTTACGGTTGTTACGGCCGTTACGGTCGGTACGGTCCGGTACGGAGCGGTACGGAGAGGTACGGAGCTACAGTTACGGCCGTAAAAGTACGATTCTCGGACCGAAATTGTACTCCGGTTACGGTCCGGTTACGGTGGTTACGGTCCGGTTACGGTGACCGTAACCGTAAAGTCCTATCTCCGACTGCGACGCAAACCTGTCGAGATCGAACGGTCCCCACCATCGGTTGAACTGATCCAACCATTTCCGATTGACCAATTAATCCTCCTCCGAATTCGTTCTCGATAATCTGTCCGCCCACACATTTTCCCTGGACGGAATCCACTCTGGCTGCAACGCAATCCTTCGTGACTCCAAAATGCGGTACAACCACCTCAGTGGCCCCATGAGCCTCTGACTCTTCGTCGTCATTTTCAACAAGATCGATAACACCACCTGAGAGTCGGTCAACAGGCGCACTGTCCGATTCTTCAAAGACTTGTGGAACACGCGAATCGCTGCCTCTCAACTCGAGCATATTTATATGCTCGCTTTTCTCGTCGTTTGACCAAATACCCCGCGCCAGAACAGGAACGCTTTCCTTGGCCAACGGATCCACCAGGTGGGACCCCCAACCACTCATCGACGCATTTGTATAAAGACTGATCGTCGCTGGGACCTTCTAATAAACCGACGATGTGTGACGCTCGTTCATCACACTCCACACTGCCAGATCCTCCTTCGTCTGCGACGACAACTTGATTAGCGATGCCCAAGTCGCTCCCAAGGTCATATCCCAAAATAGGCTCCTGAGGTGGTATCGCGCCAACGGAATCGCCAGGCCCAGGCTCTGACACCAACCCGCAAATCGCGCCAACCTTCTCTTTGGTACCTTGCTCATCTCTTTCAATACTCGCGCCTCCCTGTGAATCAGAGTTGTGCCGAAGTCGATTTTGCGACAACGACAACGGCCGTTAATGGCGTTAACGGTTAACGGCCGTTGTCGTTGTCGCAAGAACGACGTCGGCACGACTCTGAGACATTTTTCAATATTGAGATATGACTTCAAAATCTCAAACGCACGAGTGTGGACGAGCGGGTTGGCGATTGGGAGCGTCACTTGGAGCCAGAGTTGTGCGCCGTTCCAACGGCGCACAACTCTGCTGTGGATCCAAGCAATCTTCTCTGGCGACGCAATCACCAGCAGACCCGGGCGCCGGCAACTTTTAAAGGACCGGATTTGACCGGAAAACCTGTCTTGGACCGGATTTGACCTTTCTTAGACAGGTCAAATCCGGTCTGGAAAGGTCAAATCCGGTCCAAGAAAGGTCAAATCCGGTCTAGTAAAGGCCACCTTTTCTAGACCGGATTTGACCTTTCTAGACCGGATTTGACCTTTCCAGACAGGTTGACGCCTGTCTAGTACGGCCATACTCGTGTGACCTGTTTTAGACCGGTGTGACCCTGTTTTAGATCGGTGTGACGCCCAGTGTGACCTGTTTTAGACCGGCTCCAAGTCGGTCTGGACAGGTGGGCCGCCTGTCCATACCGATCTGGCACCTGTCTAGAACAGGTCACACAATTAAGCACTTTTCAAGGTGTTAATTAATTGAGAACCGATTCAATTGATTAAAGAACGAAGTATTATTTATTATATACATTTTTAATGCATGAATGACGGGAGCCAAGCCCACCAGCCACCGACTAGAGGGAGTCGGTCGACTCAGGGAAGATTCGAACCCGGGTTGGCTAAGCCCGAGTCGAAGGCACTATCGCTAGTAGACCCCACCACAGGGACGCTCAAAAGGGGGCCGTTACTTTTAAGTACCCGTTTAATTTTGCAAAATTGTCAAGACAGGGTCGTTCCGGTTTTAGACAGGTCACATCGCCTGTCTAATAAAGGCGAAATCTTAGTGTGACCTGTCTAAAACCGGAAAATCTGTCAGAAATCCGGTCCAAATTTCTGCAGATTTCCGAGGTTGACTGGACCGGACAGGGACAGGACAGGACCGGTCACAACCTGTCCGGTCTTGCAAGGACCGGCGTTTTTTCGCTGGACCGGACAGGACCGGACAGGTCAGCCGGTCCATGGACAAGTTGGACCGGACCGGACCGGTTTTTCGCTGCCGGTCCGATCGGGCCGAGGTCTGATCACCAGGCCATCCGCCGTATCGACCAAAAGGCCCAAATGACGAAATTGCTGCACTGTCGTCCACTGGCACCTCTTGGCCTTCCATCGCAACTGCAGATCCACTAGAATTCCGAATCAACTCGCCCAATTCGTTCGCTGCCAGCTCGCTGCTCATTGCGCCCGCAAAATCCCATCATCCACAGTCTGCTCGCGCGGAAAGAAATGTGTCTAGAGGGGGTTGTAGATCAGGCCGATCCACACTAGGGGAACTGCTGGTAAGATCGTTGGTTATATAACATAACTTAGATTGATAGTAGTAACTCGGGTTTAGGGTTATTGTGTAGTACAATGGGATGTACGACAGGGTTTATAGGGCAGGGGGCCCTCCTGTAAAAATTAATCTTCCCAGTGACTCTCTCTCTCTCTCTCTCTGTGTGTGTGTGTGTGTGCTTGTGTCTCGGGGTCCTAGACCCCCTTATCATTTGGTTTCGGAGCTGGTCGAGGCCAGGCGCACTCCACAGGCGAACTCGCGCAACCCCCCCAAAGATCTGACCCTAGGGATTACTAAATCCCACAGATCTGGAACTCGTTAGTTCCAAGGGGCGTGAGAGGGCGAAGATACCTTTCGAGAGTGAGCGATACTCTCGCGTTGTCGCTTACAACGTCCAGGCGAAGTCGCGAAACAATCGGAGTCCACTAGTGAACTGACTCTCAGATCTATAGATCTGTAGAAGTCGAGAGAAAAACGTCGGAAAAGCGCAGGAAAAACAGTCGTTCGGGCAGGCGACCGCGTGAGCAGACGTTCGAAACACGAACGTGCGACTGTACCCCGGAAAGTTCGGAAACGAGAGCGAGACGACTCTGGTTCTGACGACTTGACAGAAACCAGACCGTCCACCGCCCCGTCCGATTACTTACAGTCACTCTTTCCGGAGGACAAGTACCGCACCGTCTGATTCCAGTCGGAATTACTAAATATCGCTGGAAATTCTCACGACGGATAGTAGCTTACACCCAAACACTGTCTGACACCAGAAAGTTCCCATCTTTTCCCGCGGAAAAGTCGGAAACAGTTCTACGGAAAAAACCGAGAACTTTCCTGTTCGCTAACACAATTCCCGGCGGATTTCACTCAAATAACATGTCCGGCCAGACGCCGCCACAACTACCACCTATTCCACCTCCCGAGGAGGAAGTGGTGGAGGATAACCAACTAATTCCCGTGGTTTATCCAGATGTGGTGCACCCACCAGCGCAGCAAATACATGATTTGCAGTGGGACAGACATGTACCCGACCAGGTTGAGGAACCGGACGCAGACTTAGACTCTGAACAAGAGTCGGAAGAGTCCGGGGACGAGGAGTATGATGAGGATATGGAGGACGTCCCGACAATAGAAGTCACCAACATCCTTCACCATGAACATCAGCACATAAACGTCCACCAGCAGGAGGTGCACGTTCATGGTGTGGACGAGGGACAACTTAGGGACACAGCTGAGCATGTGTATGCCGCTGTCTCCTCGAATGTGCAAGAGGTCGCACAAAACCTGGAAGGACAAGTTCACGAGCAGGTTCAGCGTGCAGGGTCGACCTTAAAAGGCGACCTGAAAGAGGAATATGAGCAGTTCGTGCTCTATGTCAGGAAGGAGGCCCAGAAGCTGGTCAAACAAAATACTGAGTCTATAGAAAGACAACAGAAATTGTTAGACCACCAGCACAAATTGCTGGAACAGAATATAAAGTCCACAGAGCGGATCGACAGAAATCTGTTGGGTAAATATGATAACGAGGCTATTCTGCAAGAGCGACTTGATCGACTGCAGGAATCAGCCCGTACCCAAGCTGAAGCTGTTGATCAGACCAATGCGCTCAGGGAGAAACAAATTCTGTCTCTGCAAGCCTCTCTGACAAAAGTTGCTGAAGGTATGCGCCTACAGCAGACAACGCTGGATAACCTAGCTCGGACTACTGATGAGTCTCGGTGCGAGCAAGTCGACCACCAAGGCCAGCTAGACACACTCTCAGGCTTGGTAAGCCAGAGCCTGAAAGTGTTGCGGGACTTACACCAAGCCGAAGAACAACGCAAACAAAGAAGAGCGGAACGAGGCAGTGTGAGTTCTGATGACACTGCAGGAGGACACAGGTCGATGCAACTGATGGAGAAATTTCTATCAGACGCGACAGAGAAACAGCAGACTTTGGAAAGTAATCTATCCAAGTATGTTGATTCTAAGTTCAAAGAAACACTGAGTGCGTGGAAAAAACGGGAGAAAGTTCGAGTCCCGGCTCAGGACCCAGTTGTAGTGGGTATGATGGGAGCAGGAACTGGCACGGTCACTTTGCCGGCCACGACAGCTGCAGCCACAAGCGTTCCTTTTGTGTCATCCACTCCTCTTACCAGTATCCCATTTCCGGTACCACCTGTTCCGGATCTGAGTACTTTTACTGGTCTAACCACATTAGGAGGATTGGGTGGTCGCAGCCCATCGACAACTGTCGCAGACTCCGTGGGTGGAGGTTCTCCATCTTCCTGGGGTTTATTTACATCCCCAAGAACACGGACGGCATGGAGTCTTGCGCCGCCACAAACTATGGCAATGGGCGCACCATTCGGCCAAGCGGGTCAACTTGGCACAGCCAGACCCATACTTAGTGTCCCTGTAACGAGTGTGTTACCACCAACGACATCCATGTTAACACAACCACTGACGATAGTTCCGCTGTCTGTCTTCTATCCAATCCCGGCTCTTAACACCCAACCTGGTACCCAACCAGGGAACCAACCAGGCACCCAACCAAGTTTGGGACAATCCGTAAACCAATACGGAGCACCTTCCGCGAGCAACCCGTATTACGGGTGGGGTTCTTATCCCTCAACTCCATCAAGCCAGCCACAGGGTGGAAATCGATCTGGTGGTGGTGGAGGGGGACCCGGAGGTGGGCCTGGGGGTGGAGGCGGAGGCGGAGGAGGACCACCTGGAAGTGGAGGGGGATCTTTCCTTTCCGGACCAGGTGGAGGTGGGGGTGGTGGATGGCCGTACCACCCAGGTGGAGGTGGCGGTGGCGGAGGTGGAGGTGGGGGTCCTCCAGACCCTAACCAAGGCTTTGCTGCTCCGCAAGATCGCCACGGACGGATTCCGTCATCCGTTCGTATTCCTTTCCCAAAGGCCTTCTCAGGTGATGGTCAGCGATGGATCAGAGATTGGCAACTAGAAATGACGGTCTATTGCCAGACTTTGGACATCGATGAGAGCGTATGGTTCAGGCTCTTCCGCAGTAACCTGACCGGAGCTGCTGCTCAGTGGCGAAACGTTCAGGATCTGCGTACAAGGGAAGGAAAAAGACATCCAATCACAAATTGGATTGAGTTTGTTGAGGAACTGGTCCAAGCATTTGAACCCACCAGAATGTCTGATGTAGCCAGGCGCTCCTTACGGAACCTGAAACAGACTGGGTCAGTGCACCAGTACATTGTTGCTTTCCGAGAACAGGTGCTGAGGATTCCCAACATGACAGATGAAGAACAATACTTCTTCTTCGTGGACGGGTTAAAGTTCCATATCAAACAACAAACTGTGGCTCAAGTGCCGCACGGCATTGAGTTGGCGATCCAGACGGCGGCTCGTCTTGATGCTATTGCCTCATCCGGAGGAGGAAACTTTCGTGGCCGCGGACGGTGGCGCGGAGGTAAAGGCCGAGGCCAAAATAAAAAGCAAAACCAACCCCAGACTGATAAGGCAAACCAGATGGGTGGCCAACAGCAACCTCAGCCAGACCAGGCACAAAACATTGGCCAAGGTCGAGGTCGGGGAAGGGGTGGTGGCCGAGGTCGCGGACGAGGTGGTGGCAGGAATCAAGGACGTGGAGGTGGAGGCGTAAATCCTAAATGCTACATGTGTGGAAAAACTGGACATATTCAAAGTAAGTGTCCAGAGGGCGAAAAGTTCAAGAAATGGTTAAACGAAAAAGCCGGATGAACAGAGCCCAGACTCGTTCGGCGAAACGCAGAAGGGCACGCCGTCACAGATATAAGCAGCGCCAGAAACTTCTTAGAAAAGAAAGGTTAGCTCGAAATGCAGAAGTGAATAAAAGAGCACAAGGGGAAATAGAAAAGAATGCTACCCAAGGTGCAGAGGGATCGATTATGAGTGCTAAGTTGGAAACTCGATCCAGTAAGTGCAGCACGCTTACTAGGACAAGTTCAGAATCCAGTTCGGAACCTGTCGACTCTGTTCATGGAGACCTTGGTAGTCCTGAAGGAACTGAGAATTCGGTATCGTTCCCGCCTCAAGGAACGAAACGAAGTCCGGAAGGAAGGGAACCCGCAAGGGAATCAAATAAGCCTGCCACTCGCTCACCACCAACTGACGAGTCAGCAGCCCCTGTTCAGGGAACAGGTAGAGGACAAAAAGTGGATGAAGGTCAGTATTCACCTTCTGAGCGTATGTTACCACTAGGAGGTCCTAACCATTTGAAATTTATGGGATATGAGATCCGAGCCAGATTAGGAGGAGTACCGATCTCCGCCTATGTTGATTGTGGTGCAACGGAGAACTACATTACCAAGAAACTAGTTACGAGACTGAAACTCGAAACAACCGAGTGCAAAAAGGGAGTCACTTTGGCGGACGGAACCCTATGTTCACTTGATCGGCGATGCGAAGACTTGCAGCTCAGGATGGGTACTTATACCACAACCCTTTCCGCAGACGTCTTCCCAAACCTTTCATATGACATGATACTAGGGCTTCCTTGGTTGATGCAGACCAATCCCAAACTGGACTTTGCAACAGGCACGCTCAAAGTTCCAGTGGGTGCTGGATGGACAACTGTTCCTATGAAGGAACGACCATCAGACTACTTACAGCACCTAGCACCGGCTATTGATACAGTCTCAGCGAAGAAGTTATTCTCGCTCGTGAAGAACAGTCCAGAAGTTGATCAGGCATACCTTGTGGTTGTGCGACCAACCACCCCGGAAGATATGGCACACCTCATGCAGTATCCATATCCGGGAATTCCAGAAGAGCGTTTGAACGCTACTGGAACCACACCAGCTTATCTCCAGCCGGATGTGGAAAAGGTAATGCATTCGGGTCTCGACCCAAGGATCAAGGCTGTCCTCACAAGTTTCAAGGATGTGTTCCCGAAAGACTTACCACCCGGCGTTCCTCCAGTCAGAAAAGGCCACGAATTTAAGGTGGACCTGGAGGACGAACAAATGACCCCAATCCACCGTCCCTTGTACAAACTCTCTCCAGCCGAGCTGGACGAAGTTAGGACACAGGTGGATTACCTCCTCGAACAAAGGAAGATCCGACCCTCCGAGAGTCCCTGGGGCGCACCCATACTCTTTGTTCCCAAGAAAGACGGAGGGTTGAGAATGTGTGTGGATTACCGTTGGATAAACAAGTTCACGGTAAAGAATAGGTATCCACTCCCTCTTCCTGAGGAGTTAATGGACCGTCTCGCCAGAGCGAAGATCTATACGAAGATCGACCTCCGCTCAGGCTACTGGCAGTTTCCCGTTCGACCCAAGGATACTCCCAAGACGGCATTCCGGACGAGATACGGACATTTCGAATTTCTCGTGTGTCCGTTCGGAATGACCAACTGCCCAGCCCAGTTCCAGACCATGGTTCAGGATTTGCTGGGGGAGTTCCTTGACGAGTTTGTAGTGGTGTTTATCGACGACATCCTGGTCTTTTCCAACTCGGTGGAAGAGCACGTCGAGCACCTAAAACTGGTCTTTGAACGGTTGCGGAAACATAAGTTATACGCAAAAGCCAGTAAGTGCGAAGTAGGGGTAGCAGAGACGGACTACCTGGGGTATCATTTGTCGGAAAAAGGCCTTCAACCAATGCAGGATAAGGTTAAGGCTATTCAACAATGGAAGGAGTTAACTTCGGTCACTGATGTGCGAAGTTTCCTGGGAATGGTATCTTACTATCGTAAGTTCATTCCTGAGTTCGCTAGGATTGCGAGTCCCTTGACAGATCTTACCAAGAAGGATACTGTCTGGGAATGGGGGCTGAACCAACGCAATGCCTACAACGAACTTAAGGATCGGATTAGCCGCGCACCGATCTTACTCCTTCCTGATCCGGTTAAGGAGTACACCGTAATAACGGATGCATCTGGAACTGCATATGGAGCGGTTCTTACCCAGGATCATGGGAAAGGTTTGCAACCAATTGCATACCTTTCCAGACGATTAAAACCAGCTGAAACGCGATACTCCGCATATGAGCGGGAGCTGGGGGCAATAGCATATGCTTTAGCCCAGTGGCGACACTACCTTGAGGGATGCGATGGGGGTGTGAAGGTGTTGACGGACCACAAACCGATCACCCACTTCATGAACCAGAGCACGTTGTCGCGGACCCAAACCCGGTGGTTAAACTCAGGGTTTTTCCAATCCATAGGTCCAAAAATCGTCTATATCCAGGGGAAAGCCAATGTCTTGGCTGATGCGTTATCCCGGAGCCTTCCTGGTCCGCCAGACCAGCTCAATAACCTCTCCACTTGGGAAGTGGTAGAGAAGGAGGCATGGAAAGAGGCTTTGAGAAGTGATGAACAACTCAAGCCTATCTTTGAAAGGATGGAACGAGGGGTTTCTCCGCAATACAAGCTGGACGACGGGTTCTTGTATTATACCAAGACAGACCCAGGTCCTAGTTTGCTTGTGGTCCCTGCTTCTTTCCAGAAACGGATTCTGGAAGAGCATCACGACGTTCCCAGTGCAGGTCATGTTGGAGCAGACCGCATGACCGAAGTACTTACCCGCAGTTACTGGTGGAAAGGCGTTGGGTTAGCCGTAAAGGCATACGTGAAAACGTGCCCAACTTGTCAACTAAACAAATCGGACTTGCAAAGACAGAAAGGTCTTTTGCAGCCGTTGCCTATCCCAGACCAGAAATGGGAACAGATCACGACGGACTTGGTTACCGACCTACCGTCTTCCCATGGCTTCACAGCAATCGCTGTCTTTGTAGACCGATTGACGAAGTATGCGAGGTTCGTACCCTGTAACAAAACTATCACGGCGCCAGAATACGCAAAGCTGTTCGTGGAGAACATATACAAACACTACGGGCTGCCTAAAATCATAGTTTCGGATCGGGATCCAAGGTTCACAAGTTTGTTCTGGACCTCCCTTTTCAAACTTTTAGGTACCCAGCTCCGGATGAGCACTGCATACCATCCTCAAACGGATGGGCAGTCGGAAGTCACCATCCGGGTGCTGGAGGATTTCCTGCGTCCGTATGTCGAACGGTACCCAGACCGTTGGGTGGATCATTTGCCGACCGCGGAATTTGCCGCAAATAATTCACGGAATGTCTCCACAGGCTACGCGCCAGCCCATCTTCTGTATGGCCAGAACATGGGGCAGATAGTTGTTGCCAGGAAGGGAGTTCGGACGGGCGATGAATCGGAAATGGCGGCTGAGATGGTACGTCGAATGGACGACCAAATGCGAAACGCTAAGGCGAAATACGCAGAGGCACAGAACCGCATGTGCACCTCAGCAAACAAACGTCGAAGGAAAGTAGATTTTCAGGTTGGCGATGAAGTGCTGGTACAAAGCAAGTATATTCCCCTTGCTTCACTTCAGAAAATCCCACCGAAAATCCGCCGACGATTTGTTGGACCTTTCCGGGTGGCTAGCCGAATTGGGGCTGTCGCCTACCGTCTTGACCTTCCCGACCACTGGAAAATCCACCCAACTTTCCATGTGTCGAAACTGAAGGCTTACTCTCGGCTTGATGACGATCAGCGAGAGATAGACGCTCCAGAGGGGGAGCTAGTGGATGGAACCATCGAATTCGAGGTCGAGCGCATCCTCAGAGATCGGGGCACTACTCGCAAGGAGTACCTGATCCTTTGGAAGGGCTACGATTTGATGGAATCCACCTGGGAGCCAGAAAGCCACCTGGCCAATGCCCAGGACTTGCTTAAGGAGTACTTAGCCAACAAACCGGAGAATAAACAAGTGACCCAGTCTAAGAAAAAGACTAGGGCCCAACGCAGAACTCGAACCTAAACAGGGATCATTACCACTCTGTTCACGCTCGACTTAATACTATCCTTCCAGCTGGGGGGAAAATATTAAGCCGAGAAAGTCGCTTTTGGAACGCTATCCAGATGGGATACCAAAAAGACTTAGGAAAAGAGCACCAAGTAGAACTCCCGGAAAAGCCTAGGGAAAGTTTCCATCTTTTCCTAGGGAAAGTTTCCATCTTTTCCGGCGAACGGGTTGCTATCTTTTCCCGTGACAGAACTGTGAACGGTTCGCAGGACGGGCTAGGGGTCAGTTTTCTTTCCGGGGAGGTTTACCTAACGCACAACTCACACGCTCATAGCGACTGACAACAGGTGATGGGGACATTGGATCAAGTGATGGGTTAATGTCCGACCTGGAGGTCACGTGATTGCGCCGCAGGTGGAACTGAGTTGACATAAGCAAGTTAGGGTAAAATCAAATAGGCACAAACCCGTGTGGTGACGGCGACCTCCATAGAGTGTCACGTTACCGAGGTACGTTAGCTAATACGCCTAGCGTATCTTAAAGCGGACTTGCGATCATTTTGGCCTGGTTATTCTCGGCGCGCATACAGAAAAGTCGGAGACTAGTCGGAGAACAAAGCGCAGCCAACAAAAAGAGAATGCCAAAGCACAGCCCGATCATGTGGCGCAGTGGTGATAAGGCGGTTGAGGGAAAGGAGTCTAGTGGAAAACACTTGGGTGGCAGCGGAAAAACGAAAGGCAGTGACGGCGAGAAAGGCGGAAAAGGACAAAGTGGAACTCTCGCCGACGCTTGCCCACCCAGAGGGGAACCCAAACCACTTATCACACCACCTAAGGCGAAAATTATGAAAACTCTCCCAGCTCCTTCGGTGCTTTCGAAACTTCGGAACTTCGAAACATCGTTGCTCAAAGGAACCTCCAAGATCGTAATTCGCCCACCGACAGAACTGCCGGAAAAACCTAGTTCCAAGGCAGGAAAAACACTCGACCGTGACGCCGACCCAGCTACCCTCCAAGCTAGGTGTCAACGGTTACAAGACGACGTGTTGGAACTCCGGGCAGAACGCGACGCACAACGCGCGCGGGCGGATCAAGCAGAGAAGCACATGAAAAAGTTCGAGGGTGTAGCTCAAAAACTCTGCGATCAAGTAACGAAACTTGAACACGATCTGGAAATCGCCCGGCAGGCGAGAGGAACCGCTGAACAGGAGCTGAAACAGCTTCAGAAGGAGCTCGATTCTGCGAACCAAACGCAGAAAAAGCTGAAAGCGCAGCTGACGAAACAGCAGCCGCACCTGACGTCCACAGACGAAAGGTCGGCCTGGCAAACGGCTGTGTACTCGTCTGAGGCACAGTCCGGGTTGATGAGCCGGTTGCTCCACAGCGTTCCCGCACGCCTTGGGGACTATGTGGAAAACCTTTGTCGGGCGACAATGGACGACATCATCGAGCAGGGTGCTGGAGCTGCTGCTGCGATCAGAGACGGAGAGGAGCCTGTCTACTACGGCAAAGGAAACGTTCCGGTTAACCACCGGCTAGCCGGGTATGACTATACGCAGGTGGACAAAACGCTTGAGAGAATCAGAAATCGTGCACCGGGGCACTTTGACGTTCCCGACGTTGCAGACGATATGATCTCAGAGCCACAACCCAGGAGAATCCGCGACCTGACCGGAGGACAGACCGGGGGAAAGACCGACGAAAAGTCGGCGCCCAAGAAAAGGAAGGAGAGAGAGGAAGAGGAGGCGCTCGCCGACATGTCCAAGAGGTTCAAGGACAGGCGTGGGGAAAAGCCACCGATCTGTTTGTGGTGCTATTCGCCGCCGGCTGTTACGATTGGGTACTATTTATCGTGAAATGTCGAAGGCGTGAGAGTACGTCATAGGGACATGGTAGCTATGACTGACCTGGAGTGTATATAAACCACGAAGGGTTAGTGTTGTAATATCCAACTGTGTTTTGGGTTTCCGACCCTTGTGTCCCCCTGTCGAGGGTTTCCCCTTGTTTTCTGGCGCGCGTTACAATGGTTTCGGAGCCGGGGCTAGGGTATTCGTGTTCGACCCTAGAACCCTCGAGAAGTGAGTTCGTTCCAGTTGGAGTCGAAAGAGAACGAGTCTGTGAAGAAAGATCTGTAGTCTGGAAAAGATGGAACTCGAGATCTAAAGGGAGAAACGTGAAGTTAACCTATAGTGTTGCGCTGTGGTGCTATGTGGTGCTGTGGCGTGAACCTACTCGCAAGGCAAGCGACTGAAAGGTGTTCGTTCGACCTAAGGCGTGCAGAAGCAAGGGCGGAGATCCCTGCGCCGACTAAAAGAAGTGTGACCAAGTGTGAGGTCGACGATCTGCAGAAGTGCTACTACAACCACGCAGGAAAACCACGCTGGAAAAGAGCTACGGTCTGGAAGGAGGTCGTGCTAGTGGTTGTGGCGGTCGCGAGTCGAGGAGGAAGACCAGTCGAGTGAACCTGCAGCCCTGAAAAGTGTAACGCTGCAGTAATGGCGAGTTGTACTACAGACGAGCGTCCAGAGCGTTAAGGGCGGCGCCAGAAGGTTGGAAAGGTGGCGCACTGTCGACGTGACGGCCAGTGACCAGTGTTTGGAGAACATGGTCTCGTCTGGAGGCTGATTGTTGTGGGTCGACGTGGATTCAACGATGTTTCAAGACCTGCAGCGCAAGGCAGGAGTGTGTTGCGACTGGTGGCGAGAGGTTAAAACACTAGACTGGATCTGGATTGGATCGAATATCGAGGAGCTGGCGAGAAAAGAAACGCGAATAGTAGAGTTTCTGAAGACCAAAGCAGAAGGAGAATACAGGACAGCACCAAAATCGGAATCCCCTGAGTTTTGGGATAGGGGATCGTGGTTCGACGTCGGTCTAAGGGGCACCGTCGGTGGAGTGGTCGACTGGCTGCGCAGGGTGTGGCTGGACGTACCAGGGGAAAGGACGCAGTGGCAGGAATATCGGAAGATGCTGTCAGTGGAAGAGACTGGAGGAAGTCCAGTAGCATTCAAGAATGAATGTTGCCTGACAGAAGGATAAGACTGATTGTGGAAGATTGAGGTAGTGAAAGCTTAAGCTGGCTGTGGCTGGCAGAAGGCTTAAGGAGTGGATTTTATCTTATCTCCTGACAAGATGAATCGATTTGAGTGTGACTGTTGAAAAGGAAGAATGGAGTGTTAAGCTTTGGCAGATTTGCACATATTTTCAGATGTGAGGTATCTGATGGGCAGAAGTTTATGAATGTGTTCAATCAAAGATCAGGACAACAAAAGTATGCTGAGTTTTACAGTCTTGAAGGATTTGGAAACTATCTTTGGATTATTATTCAGAGTTGTGGACAGAAATGGACAGCAGATGTTGTTTTATTTTCATAGAAATGGAATATGATCACATCATGGAAGAAGCCTGAAAATTATGAGTATTTAAAGGATGGAATCTCATTACAGAGCTGGAGTTGGAAGAGGAGACATTGCAAGTGAAAAAGGAGTTATGGAGGAGCTATTCAGCAAAAAGCAAATATGAACCATGAGCAGTGGAAGTAAAGAGAGCTGGCTGAATAGGGTAAACATATTTTGCTGTTTTGGACTGAAGATCCCAAGCTACCTTGTGCTTGGTGGAGTACACCAATGAAGAGTGGATTACCACACGAGCAGAGACGCAACCAATGAATGGTAGCGATCGTGCAATATCCGACAGCTTGTTGAGATGTTACCATGAATGGATGATCAGAAGACCTACATTCTGAGGCCAAGAAGAGTATAAAAGATGTCGACAGTCCAAGATATATGAAGAAATGGAGATGGGCTGTGGAAAATATGTGAAATCACAGAAAGGGAATTTTTACCCGGCAGAATTGGTGTTCCACAGACGTGTGGAGTTGCATCTGCTGGAAGAGCAATTGAAGGATAAGTGAAAAAGAGAAAAATTGCTGAAGCGTGATCAGGCTAATCCACAGAAGGAAACATGAGAAGAGTGTGTTGGATTGGATACAAGTGTGGATGACTGATAGAAAAAAACTTGGACTGATGGAAAAAGTGGAGGAAACATGGAACCTTATCGCAAGAAACAGATTGATAAAGGTGATGGCTGATTGTTAGTTGTGAAGGGACCAGCTTCAAGGATATTATCGGTGCACTCGCGTATCGGTGAACCGACAGCTCTGGTGGAGACAAGATTAGGAGCTGAGTATAACCTGAAAGGGAACAAGCCTCTATGTTGAGTGGAGCTTGTAAAGCACGGCATTTATACTCATGGACAGCCGAAAACTGCAATTGGTGGCGGGAGAATAATCTGGAAGATATCCATGCCAAAGGACCAAGCAGGAATTAAAAGATATATTGATGGAAGATATATGTTGGGGCTGGAGCATGACTGATGTGCTGCAATACTGTTTCTGGAAGGAGTTGAAAGAAGTCTCAAGCGAGAGAGGTATCTAATGACCTACGCAATGTGTTTCGGGAGAAGTATGGACGTATGTGGTAAATGAAAATTACCATATACTAGTGAGCTTTGTGTTCCCTTGGCGGTGGTGATTTTTTATTGAGCCAATTTCAGAGTGAACTGAAAGTGAAAACTAGAAGTGCTGACTGGCCAATATGAAAGTTCTTTGAGGAATTAGTTTGCAGGCATCTCTTCTCTATAGTGTCGCAAATGAAAAATATGGGTGGATCATATGAACCTCAGTGAACAACGTCAAGGCAGTCAGAACCTACAGTGGTTTGGCTGAGGCAGAATTCTAAGGTGGTGAATATGATGGAGCCATGTGGACGGCTGGAAACCGTTGGGCATCTCATGGCACCCATTTCCATTGAATTCACGGAGGAGATGATGCTAGCTGCCTGAGCTAGGAAAGAGGAGGTGGATGAGATTTTAAGGAGGGATGTATATATGTGGACTCTGGTGTGGCAATATTGGATTTAACGCGGCAGCTACCTTTGGCGCGAATATACGCTGCAAAGGCAAAGATCCCGGATGGAATTCGGTTGTATCTCCCTGGAAGCTTAGCGCGAGCCTGTGTTGTACGCGCGGTGTTTACATGGACTGCATCAGCGGATGAATATCAAGATATTACGGAGGATATAAGGAGGAATATCAGAGGTGAATTGTCGACTGGCAACAGGATCCGGCTCCTGTGTGAGTCCCGACAAATTCAGATGTCTTCCGGTCTGCACCTCTAATACGATGGAGCAGAATGCACATCGTTGGCGAGTTTTGTCTATTGGATTGACGAAGGACCTTGATGCAGCATGCCGACTGCACAAGTGGTTGATTTAAAAGGCGAGGCAAACACCTACGGTAGTTTCTGTTGGCTGGAGCCACAGAAATTAACACATCAAAGGAAGAAAGAACTTGTGGATACGCTGAGTTGTCCAGTAGGTCAGTGAGAGAAAAGAAGACAATGGTCGAATAGGACTGAACCTCTGGAGGAACTGACAAGGACTTGAACACTTGGTGGCGTGAACAACCATCAATGTGCTTTCTTTGGGATGCGGATGAACATTGCGGTTATTATTTCAAAGAAAACTTCGAATGTGTCCCCTCCAAACAAGTGGCTGAATGTATGGGGCAGTGGAGTTATTGTTCGTTGGCGAGACCTGACCATGGCTGGAGGAGGTCTACTGGATGGCGCAATAAGACGGAGTAAGTCGGTCCTGCAGTGAGGGCTGGGGCCCAAGACCGTAAGGCGGGATTCGCAGCCGCGGTAAGACGTTATACATGTATTGTGTGGCTGGCTCAAGCAGCAAAGTTAAAGATCTGGAAGCGGGTTCAAATCTCCCTGAACTTTGTGCGAGCAAATCTCACAGTTCTATCGGCACTTGGACCACACACTGGAAGGCGAAGGATGGAATGATACACCCCATTTCGGTGGCGAAGTATGGATTTATTGGCGGGAGTGAGCAAGGAAATGCTTTGCACCGGAAATGATGAAAATCAGTAGCAGTTGATGGAGTCTTAACCACTGCTGATACATGTGTTCATAATGGGGGAAAAAAAAAAAAAAAGAGACTACAATGCGATGGAACTGATCGGCATTGCATGAGTGGTACCGCATAAGGTGGATGATGGAGTGAGTTTATGAATCAGGTAGCCTCTGATTTGAAATGAGATGTTCAAAAAAAATATATATATAATATAGAGCAGCCAGAACTGGTGATTTGCTTGTTTTTAAACATCTCACATGAATGGTCGATGGTGTATAAATATGGAGAGAACCGTGGGAGAGAATTCTTTTGATATGATTACATTCCCCATTTGCAGTCATCTTGAGAGCTGAATGGAATTATGGTAGTTGGTTGATCAGTGACTTGTACATTTCAATGCTAAACTGACGGGAGTTTCAGGAAGAGAAACTACAACCCAGTGCAGAACGGTGGCAGATCTGATTGGAATGCATTTGGAATGAAACCTACAAGTTTTTGGGCTGAAATAAGATGGACTGACAATGGTATTTGCCTTAAGAGAATTGTTGGTACAGAAATTAATAAGGGAACTTTTCTCTGTGGTAGAAAATTCATTTAGAGTGTTCGATGAGACTAGCGGGCGGTCTCTAGCAATCAATTACGGTGGCGATCGTGTTTTGATTGTGGGCGTGGCTACGCCTGTGGACTTGTTCGTGTGGATGGGGCTAGCGTACACGGCCTAGCATGCGACAAGTATTTGGGTGATAGTGCGTTGCGAACTGGTCAGATGTCCAGATATAGACCATGCAACGGTGGGATTTGGCATAGTTTTAGATGGGACGCCAAACCCCCGTGTGCTTACTCTACACAGAATGGGTCATGTAGGGGAAAGATTCATTTTTGCGGAAGTGAATTTTGGTCCTCGCGGAAAAACATTTGGAACCTTTTGAGTATTGCGTTTTCCAACAATGTTATATTCGTCTTTTAGGAGATTGGTTTTGAGTGTTATCCGGCCTTTCAGTGGAAGGTTCGTATGCCGGATACGGATGTTGGAATTCTACTGGAGGAGTCGAGAATCATCACAAGGACATTAGCATTTGTTAAAGACAACTATAGTGGGTTTTTGAAGAGAGCATTCTGTGGCCTCTTGTTTTATTGTTTCATTCCTCGGTTTTTCCGTTCATTGGATTATGAACGGGGTGGCGACGGTATCCCCGAGAAATTTACTGGAAGAAAAAAAGAGTCAGTGATTGGGGTACTGTGGATTGGTTTACTGAAACAAAAGGAACAATAGGAAATATGAGTGGATCAAGAAAGACATTTTTGTTCAAGTATTTGAGTATGGTTGAAATTGCCAAGGGAATATTCTGATGTTTCGTCGTCAAACTGGATTTGGGGCGGCGGTTAAAGAAATGTCTTAAGCCAGTGGATCATCTTGATGTGTCGTGGACGCATGATGCTGGTTGGGTGGATCCCTGAGGATATATTGCGACAGTGTGGTGCACAGAATTGTGACAATGGCAAGTCTTAAGGGGGTGCTAAAGTGAAGACATTTGGATAGCGTGAGTTGGTCGACGGGCTGGCTTTGGTTTTATTCTCTTGTTGTTCATCTGCAGCAAACTCGGTTCGGTGTTGTTGGCCGAGTGTACAGCGTGGTAGGGGCCAGCGTATACGGCCTTGCATTCTACCTCGAAAGCGCTATTGTTGCGACAGAGATGCAGCTGTAAGTCACTCTGGAAGAAGACAACAGTCTTAGCGGCCAATGGTGGAATTCGAACAGCGGAAGTCAATTTATGTGCCTTCCTGGAGGTACTGGACTTGGTGGAAGTGCTTCTTGTGAATCGAATGATATGGTAAAACTGAATTGGCGCTGGACTGGATATATTGGAAGGAATGAAGAAACGTAAAAGGTTTTCTATTTGGAGATCGTCGGTACGCAGAACTGGAACTTACGCATTGCCGAAGAACACCGGTAATGAGAAGAAGTTGAAGGAGTTTCAGTTGAGCAGAAATCTGTATATGAAGGAAAAAAAACAAAAAAAAAAACAAAGGATTTCTGAAGGTGGAAACAGACTATTGGGTGCGCACGACTTGACGAGTAATGTAAGAAGCGAGATAGCAGCGGTAAATACCACAGAATATGCAGGGCTGAATGGGTCAGTCTGGGCATTACAAACTGCGGCGACAGTTATACCTACTGGAGGTTGTAATGGAGGATCACGGACGGTGCAATGATCCAGGAAAGAGTTACAGGCTGAGTACCGCCGGTGCGAGTGGAGTCCTGCGGCTGAGCGGTAGTCGTGAATGGAACGAGTGACCTGGCAAATGGAACGGTATGGGACGTTCGGCATTGGTGCGGTTGCCTCGCATTGGAACAGCTAACGCCTTCTTCGAGATCGTCATTGCATACGATTTGTGTAGAAGCTGGCAAGGGTGACGTCTGAGGACGGGAGTTGATGGAATCATGATGCGCGTTTAAATCGCGTAGGGAATCAACCAATCAGCGGCCTTTGTAGAAACAGCCGGAGTGATCTAATGTGTTGATGGATGGTTTCTTGGGTTGTTTTGTTCATTGAAATATATTGAAGTGAATTGATGGATATTTTTGGTTATGATTTCATTTTGGATTGTTGGTGGTGGAGTTAAATCTCGATCGGTTTTATTTTCAACCGGTACCGCAATGTGGCTGGTTTGATTTTGATATAAACGATTCGTACCTGTGAGGACACTAGTGCGGTGAATCGGGTGGCGAATGTTACGATTGGGTACTATTTATCGTGAAATGTCGAAGGCGTGAGAGTACGTCATAGGGACATGGTAGCTATGACTGACCTGGAGTGTATATAAACCACGAAGGGTTAGTGTTGTAATATCCAACTGTGTTTTGGGTTTCCGACCCTTGTGTCCCCCTGTCGAGGGTTTCCCCTTGTTTTCTGGCGCGCGTTACACCGGCGCTGGCGGATAGCTACGTGATCACCACATGCACGAGCCACACGGTGTGCCGAACC
Organism: Bryopsis sp. KO-2023; assembly: GCA_030272585.1. Taxonomy (NCBI): domain Eukaryota; kingdom Viridiplantae; phylum Chlorophyta; class Ulvophyceae; order Bryopsidales; family Bryopsidaceae; genus Bryopsis; species Bryopsis sp. KO-2023. The sequence continues at coordinate 2,937,587 of BSYQ01000002.1, forward strand.
CACTGGAACCTCATGATTATCCTCGTGCGCTTATACGGGGTGTGGCAGGAACAGCGAATCGACCCGCCACAGGTTCAGCTGAAGGACCTACATTTGGACATGCGGGAGCCAGACTTCCAGCCACTCCTTCAGGCTCCACCCACGACCCAGACTCTCACCGAGTGCTATCAGTGCTTGCGAAGGGACATGGGCTTTCCGAAAGGCCTTGCCCTGAAGCGCTTGGGTCCGTTGGTGAAAAAGTGGGCGGAGGAGTATGAGAAGCAGGAAAAAGAGAGAACACCCGAACCAGAAACAAAAGGAGAACAGGACCCAGAACAGGACGAAGGAAAAAGTCCTTCCGTGTCCAGCAGGAGTCCATCCTCGGAGCCCTCGTCTTTGGGACCTCTTCCTCCACCTTTGGATGAGGATTTCCCTCCTTTGGATGTGGATGAGGACGAGCCTCCGATCGACTTGGTGGCAGAACCAGTCGATGATCCAGCTGCCGAACCAGCTGAACAACCAGCTGGCGGCTGAGATGGCTTCTGGAGTGACAACGAAAAGCAGACCAAGCCGGAGACCAAGCTACCGTCCAAGCCAGAGACCAAGCCTCAAGACAGAACGGGGTTTTTCTGTGGGGTTGAGCATGGGTTTGGTTTGGGATTTTTCATCGGTTTGTTTGGGGTTTAGTTTGACGTTTAGTTGGGGTTTTTGTTGTGGGTTTGTTTGGGGTTTCTTTTTCTTCTAGTTCGACCTTTTTCTTTTTCCAGGGTTGTGACGGGTGTGGACACCCTCTCGTGGGGGGGGGGACAAATTGATAGTAGTAACTCGGGTTTAGGGTTATTGTGTAGTACAATGGGATGTACGACAGGGTTTATAGGGCAGGGGGCCCTCCTGTAAAAATTAATCTTCCCAGTGACTCTCTCTCTCTCTCTCTCTCTGTGTGTGTGTGTGTGCTTGTGTCTCGGGGTCCTAGACCCCCTTATCATAGATTGCGTACCTTGAGGTATTATAATAGGCTGGTGGAGTTGGATCACGATAGTCGTATTAATGTTTTCGAGAAAAACACTAAGGTACTGTAATACGCACATCTTTTCGCGCTACCTTATTTTTGCGCGCGGACCAAAGCACGAAAATAAGGTAGGCGAAAAAAGAGAAGGAACGAAATTAGAGTAGGCGGGAAAAAAAAGGGCTGTTCAGTTACGCAAGTATGTACCTACAGATTATACCGAATCACGCGCCTGCTTTATTTTCGCGCCTGCGTTATTCTCGTGCCCATCTTTGGAAACGAAAATAAGGTAGGCGAAAAAAAAGACTAGCGATCCTAAAGCAATGTGACAGATTTGCGTATTACAGTATAAGGGAATGCGTCGGTTTTGGTTGAATCGTCCGAAAGACAAAGTTCCAGAGAAACCAGCGAAGAACTTGATCCACGACTTTCTGGTGGTAGTCGCCCTCAGAACGATGCAAGGTCGTGTGGAAGAGCTAGAGATTGTGGATATGATAGATCTTTCATGGCACCATGAATACTCAAATAGAAGGAACTCCGGAGTTAACAAAAAAGACATGGAAAAAGACAAAAAAACACATTTATGTGAAAATAACTTTTCCGTGGAAAAAGTAGCCACTTTTTAGATCCATTATTTCTCACTAAGGTCATAGGTCATGGATTGCCACCAAATTTGAGCATCGGATAGCTTAGACAAGATGTCATACACCTCTAAAGTTCAGATCCATCCAGGATCTATTGAATGAGATGTCTTGGATTTTTGATTCAAGAAAATCTAGCAGAGGAGATTAAGTCATGATTAGATAGTTCCTTTGAAGTTGTTGCGTTCAAAATTTGTGCCTCAAAGAAGAATATTCCCCACCTTATTTTCGTAAAAAGGTATTCACCGTTCAATGTGAAGATGCATCGGATGGTTTGCATCTGATAACAATTATAGTTTAGGTGACAATTGTCGCTTTCAAAAACTCCTTGGTAAAACCTAATATTTCGAGGTTTGAGAAGATAGGTTTAGACGAGAAAGTCAAGATAAAGACAAAATAGGACGAAGTGTTCTAAGAGTTACAAACGAAGAGTCTAGGTATTGAGAAAGTTAGAGAAGGCAATGGCCTTTTTTGACACTGAGCCGTACGAAAATAATCAGCAACCGGGTATTAGTGTACCACCTTCTTGACAAGAATATGCTCGAATCACGGTGTTTTCAATAAATGTCAAGGGGAAAGTCATTTACGTTAAGCTACACAGGAAAAGGAGGATAAAAAGAAGCCGGCAAACGAACGAACGAACAAGCGGGCTAACCAGTCAGGAGCCGGCAAGAAGAGAATGCATGCATCTAAAGACGCCAAAGAATTGCAGGAGGCGCTGAAGCGGATTAAGGAGGCAGCAGATCCCACCCTCTGCGGATAAAAGTGCTATCACTGTGCGGGTAACCAGTGCTTGTGTGGGAATCCGGTGTAACTGCGGCAAGCATTACATCTGTCCAACCATCACCACGTCACCCAGCGGATAATAGACCGTTGGATGGAGGATAAAACAGTGCCGCCACTTCAAATTAAAGCGGAGAAAACCACCTGGGAAAGCGCACTCAAGACTTCAACCCGCTTCCAACCGCACCAACCCCAGAGCTGGCGGATACTTTACTTCTCCCTTGTCAAGTATGCACGGTGAGAACCGCCGCCTTTCCATCCAAATCAGGAACCAAGGCCCTCGTCACGCGGTTAACGAAGATCTTGCATACAATGTGGGATCTGGAAGGAGGGATCGACTCCGATGTGGATTCCGCTTCTGATGAGGGCGGTAGCAGATTACCGGCTACTGCAGCGGAATAGCTTGAGCGGACAAGCGGCCAAGCGGTCAGAGCTCAAGACAGGTCCAAGACGGCGGTTATTCGATTTGGGGTTTGGTTTTTTTTTTAAATATATTATTGATATATTTTCTCTATTTTTCCTTTTTATTTTTTGCGGGTTATTCAGGGTGCGGACACCCTGGGGGGGAGTAGTTGATGCCACTCATTTTGTAGTCAGAGTCTATAGTACGGGATTCTAGGGGTTAAGTTCGGAGAGAACGACTTGTAAGATTAATTCTCTGGCAAGTGTGTATGTCTCCCTGTGTCTCAAGAACACCACTCCACTCAAACCTAGTTCGCAGGGCCTAACAAGTGAATTAGATATTAAACAAAACATGCAAGCATCCATATTTAGGACAAGTTGTGAGGGGAAAAGCTTCCCGAAAGGGTTGAGGACACAATTCCATTTGATGTTCTTGTTTCGACTCCCAGACACAATTTAATGCAAGAAACAATTGTTCATAAAATATTTCCACTCATACATGTTTGGTTTGCTGTAACAAGCTTTTTTTTTCTTATCACTTCGATATTTTGAAACCTTGGGGTATAATTGTTTTTTCCAGCACCGCTAGGAGGAGCGGAAATACGTCGCGGGTGTGTGCTCTATGACACCGGTGGAATGTATTCGCCGTTGGGAATTGACAAGGCAGTGGGGACTATATTTTTTGACTGTTAAGAAGTATTCCATTGTTGACGAGAACGTGTAGCAAATGACATATTTCCAAGCACAATCAAGTAGAAGAAACGTTGATTAGAGAGCTAGAGTAACGTGTTTAACATAGTTCAAAGGTCAAAGAAAGTTTACTCATGCAAGGTTCGATGTAGGGAGTGTATTAATTGTCAACACAAGTACACATGTCCGCGCCCGGCTTCTGTACTTCACACTGAAAATTGCAAGCACACACACTACTTGTAACAGCATCGAGGGAAAGGGGGTGGAGCACACATACTTGGTGCACAGGGTAGAGGAGGAGAGTCGTAACACTACGTTGTTTTTTTGCAAGACGTTACTACCCTTGACTTTGTAATAATCTACTTAATGAATGGTCATGCGACCCACATGGTTAAAAACCGAAGGAAAATGATTTACATGGAGGTAGTTATCAGAATTGAAGAACATCGGGAAGTGAGCTGCGATTGGTGATAGCAATACCACCGTATTGCTATCTATATCGGGCGGTGGTTCTTTTTTCGTCCGAGATTGATGGCTTAAATATATAAATATATATATTATTATTTAGACCTCCTGTCTCAAATATGTGTGACCTCTTGTGGGCCACTCCCGAGCTTATGTAGATTTTTGTTGTACCAAGCGGACTGTTTTCGCCGTAAGTTGACTCGGATTAATACATCCAAATATTCGATACAAAGTCTTTCTTCAACAGTAGTCTCTCATGCTATATTGATCAATGTTTTCCATTTTCACAAACATTCATGAATAGCACAGTTTGTTTCGAGTTCCAGATTAGCTTCAAGTTGTCTAGCAAGTGAACTGATATATAATTGATGTCTCGTTTGTGACGTCTTGTTTCTTCTCACTTTCGGGAAACGATCAAAAACAACCAAGTAAAAAACCCCCCAAATTGGCAACGCCTCTCCGATTGCCGCCACTCAATAACAGATAACTCGTATTTGTTCACCAACACTGCTTTGTGTTGCTAGCCCCTCATCCCCTACCAGCGAGAAAACTGATTCCATGAAACATGATCAGACCGGCTTGACCCCATATACGTATGGTTGTCTTTGAAAGCGAGATTTTTTATTGCGGTGGGGAGTGTTGAGGATTTTGTTCGTGGAAACTTCCGATTGCTATATTTTGCTCGCTACGATAAGCCATTTTCTAGAGCCTCAAACACCAATTGATATTCTAAACATACAATGGAACGGTTTTCGAGAATCCGTTTTTCTATCTAGGCAAGATTTCTTATCTCGGATCTTAGGTCATCAGCGACATTTCTCGGGGAAAGTCTTGGCCGGCCAAGGAGCACCGATTGTGGTGGAGAAGAAAGCTCGAATCGAAATGCAGTGGCCCACCGTATGATTTACTCAAGAAGAATTATGAATAATGACTACCCGAAAGTTTTTTTAATGTGCCTTCCTGGTATGTGGTTCAAGGGGTGGCCGTTTTGCCTTGTGATCTTGACGCACACTTGGTCGCCTAGGCGGCCTTCGACGTAGGTGGTCGTCGACTCTTTTTCTTATTTCTCATTTTTATTATTTTTTTTTTTTTTGCGACTTGTTAGCTACGCGTGTTATAGTGGCCACGAGCATAACAAAGCATCTTTCACGGTGTTTCATACTAGTTCAAACCTTAAGATACTCCACGTTCTCGATAAGTTGTTTTTAATTTACTTGGTTTCGTATGACTCTACCATAAAGAAATAAGGGTTATTCTGAAACCTTGCTGATCAGAAGACTACATCAGATAGTGCAGTTCATTCAACGTTGCTTGAAACGCTTGGTCGGTTAAGAATCGATCTCCTCTATTGATCTTATTTTATCTTATCTTACAATACATGTTCTTCTGGAATAGTGATTTATTGTTGCATTGACAAAAGCGAGTTTGGGCGTTTTCGAAAAAACAAGCCTAAAGTCATCTTCAATTCCCTTGTGGAAACTGGCACAAGGGTGAGACCAGGTGGGGAGAAATTAAAAAGGCCGGCTATTTCGCCCTTTTCCGTTATTGTCTCTCCATCAAAGCATAAAATTTCTTATGTTATCATTAAGATGTTACAATACAATTCTGATACCCCCTCCCCCGCTCCCCCCCAAGCGATGCCTGGGGGGTCGAACAGAGCCTCCGACTTTGATAATAACTATCATGAAAGAGAACCGCTTTTTGGCTTCACCAAGGTGGTTGAATAATTGTTGCTAATTCAGTTGTTCATGTCGATCTTGCCTTGGACCGGAAGAAGAACAAATGTGCCAAATGGGATTAACGATGATACAATTGATCATCTAGTATGATTGCGCTGCACTCCGGATTTATAGTGTTACAGTGCTTGGTGCAGAGCCGCTATATACCGGTACGAAGCACCAAACGCACCTCAAGCATGTGGACGCAAGTGATTTCCAAGATATGCCGAAATGGAAGACGATCCACGTCACCACGGATACCAAATAAAAACCCCAGGGACACTCAAATAAAACTCCGCAGCTACTAAAAAAAGAATGGAAAGAGCAAAGAAACGCATCTACATCGATAAACGAAAGAGTTTTTGGATATGTGGAGAGATACAATAAAAAAATTTACAGTAGTTGTGGGGTCTTTAGACTTTCGATTTTAGCGATTCGAAACCATTCACTGTATTTTTGGATTTTAGTAATACAGGTCATGGACGATTTTTGTTAAAGGGAAATAAATTGATCTCGATGTTTTCGACTGGGAATAGCAAACCGTGGGCTTCCTCAGCCCACGGCATATGTAAGGCTATATATATATTGCCTTATATATATATAAGGCAATTATATATATATAATTGTGGAACGCTCAAAACGTTTAGGCAATTTTTTGTTCACTCACGTATTTCGCCTGTATACGGATAATAAAGCAATGTTGTCCGCGCACGATGGGAAGAATAAATCTCAATTTGTTTTTCGAAGATAACACGATATACGGGACCTAAGACACAAAGACGACCAAACAGGGTGGGATGGTGGATGAGCATTAAAATACAGTTTAATAAAAAAGCAGTTTTATGGTAATTTCTTTTTATTTTCGGAATCGAGTGGAAGGGACGGGTTAAAAGGAAGTTGGAGCTGAATGAGCTTAGTTTTGGCCAAAGCAAGTTTGTAAGTTTGTTTGGGGATTAAAGTGAAGATGTGGATGCTTGAGAAGACGGTCACCTAAGATGGCTTGTTCATACTCAGCCCCAACCTGATCTTTGATCAATTTAGTTCCCGGCGCACACGTAAGTTGAACAGAATTGTATCCGACGCTGTTGTCTCGGGCTCACTTCCTCCAGGCGGGGCAACATCTCCCCGCAAAATAGGTGGCATAATTACGCTGCTACTCGTCTGAAAAAAGAGTACGATCGAAATGAAAAAGGGTTTTGAGGAAAGGGGAAAAAAATTGAAGTTTTAAAAAAAGACCTTGCGACGAAGGTGATGGACTTGGCATTTACGCATCGGCAGTGCACCGACCTCTGGAGGCATATTCAGAGGATGAACATGGCGGCGGAGACGAGGAAGAAAGATGTACGGAACGAGACAAACAAGGCGTTGAACATGATCCATGAAGTAGTGCAACAACGCATTCATGACTCATGCATCGGCATCCAGCCCAAAGGTGGAATCACGATTCGGTTGAGATTAATTCGAAATGAAAACGAAGTGTATTGTGATTCATGATGTCAACACATATACTAATAGAAGATATGCGAATGGGAGAATCGCTTACAATGCAGGACTTTTTGGGCCCTGCCAGAATTAGTGAGATTGATGTCTCATTTTCCCTTGGGTGACACTTGAATTACATGCCGAAGTGTAAAAAAGGAATGAGAATAGCCACCCCCTAGACATTGCTTCCTTCCCAACATAGTTTCTTATAGCTTCTGGCAACTGTTACGATCGAGAGTGTATTGTCTTATCAATGTGTGTATGTTGGACTAGAAGGGTCACATCAATAAGATCCTGGTGGACATTTTTACCTGAACACATAGTGAACTTTGTAACTTGAATTTTTTTCCCCAGAGTGGTCGTGTCCGCAGGGCACTAACTTCCCTTCGGGACTCCCAATCTGAAGCAAGCTTCAGCTCAGTCTGGGCACAGGAAACGACGTTGTAGGAAAACGCGTCGGAAGCGAAGAAAAAGAAAACCACCAGATGATGTTGCTAAATAACAACGCCAACGTACTCATGGTGGGGCGTTAGCAGAGCAACCTAGTACACTGCTTAGAGAGAAAACCAAGGAACCCTCTACATCATCCTAGTCTGAAGTAGCCCTATATTTTCCCGAGTCTTTACCTTCTTTGTCCTCTTACTCAGACGGCAATTAGTGAAACGAAAATAATAGGATAAAGCAATATGCAAAAGAAAAAGCTAAGGTCTCATCATTCAGGAATTTTTTGTTGGAGCAACAAGGCTAACCACTACTAGTTCGATGGAAGGTTGAAGCGAACGACGATGGAGACAAATATTGGTGTTTTTTTTTTCCGTGGTTTCAAGATATCGTTATGAAAAGGGCTTAAATGAGTTGAAAGAAGAATTGTTGCAGCGAAAGGCAGTAAGTTACCACCGATTAACTTTGATAAACGTTGGGACAAGACAAGTACACAGGGGAGAAGAGATTTACATTTCCTAGTCGGTGCGCCCTGGGGACTCTTCATAACGATGACCCCCAAAATCCAGCAAGAGAAAGAAACCTTTAAGGATAGTTTGAAAGTCGCTCTTGAGAGAAGGATATACAGAAACGCGCATGCACATCTCGTTGAGGATTACGATACTAATATAAGGTTCAATGTTGATGATGATGTATTATAATCTTAGTCACAATGCATTAAAGAGCGTGGATAATAGTATCACAGTTATCGCTATCCGTAAAGCTGAAACCTATTTGACTGCCCGGAGTACACATATCAGCACCAGATGGGCGAGGTTTCTCACCTGCTTTTTAGAGAAGTTGTCCCCCACTAGAGATATCCGTATTCTGCGCCATTTTTTCTCTTGACACCGCACTTGTTGGCTGATCGGGAATATACAACACGGACGCATTCTATTGACAAGCAAGGTCTTGATTTTCGATTTCCATATAAAATCAACGCGTTTTCTTCATATCTTCCGGTTTGCTCAATTAAAACTTTTCTTCATATAGCTTTTTTAACGGAGTTCTGAAGGGTCTAAGTTTTCCTTCATCTTAATTTCGATGCATCGGCATCAAAACATTTTATTTTCTCCTAATTGATTCTACACCCTCGGGTTGTTAGTTGTGATCATGAGGCACTTTATTTCGCGAAAATCGAACGAAAAACGGGCGGGTTCCGCCCATCTCTTTAAAATTTACAGAAATTGTTTAAAGCTCAATTAATTGTCACCCAAAGAAGTTCAAAATTGTAATACACTTGATGGCATATCTTTTGCACTTGCTGTCAAAATTTCAAACCAATTCAATGAGACATAGAAAAGATGCCGGGGATTTAAGAGAACCGGTTTCTCTCGTTTAGTCGTGCTTGGTCGCGTCCATAACAGTGGCCCAGCGATAAAGTTCTACCCAGAAATAAACAATATCTAGAAAGAACGTGCACGCAACGTTTGGGAGATAGATGGGAGGGAGGTTGAGGAAACCCTTAATATGCTTGAGATATTTGCTAGGTATGAGGACGAAAATGTCCACTCGATGTCGAGTTTTGACATTCCCTCGACTCATTTGAGATGCTTCGCCTATCAGATTCAGAATCACGGGTTGCTTGCACGATATCTCGGTTCGACGTTTCATTGGTTCAACTTCAGTGCTAGACAAAAGTGACGCGTTACTAAAACTGTTCCAGTGGGATGGCCATAATTTTTTATCTTTTCTCTATCGTCGAAGTCCCGCATGAGATAGACAGAATTATTAAATATCGAAAACAGGTAACACTCGTCGGATATTGTCTTTGCTTTTGACACCACGTTTTTGAGTTTTTGAATGTTCCCTGACCGGACGGGCTAGCTGATATGTTTTCTCAAAAGTAGACCCGATTTAGAGGGATTTGCTTATGGCGATATGATCGCGCCCTCATCTCTTATTCACTAGAGCTATGTGCTATTCATTTTCAAACCACCCGAGCACTTTTCTTGAAGGCGTAATTAAAAGCTGAACCTTCAATTTTTTGACAAAAGAAAAGTCTACTGTATGTTTTCTCTTAACCTTTTGTTTGAGCTGAACTCATGTTTATTGTGTTAGATGATAAATTGAAGTCGTCTCTTGTGGTCGTATGGAAGGTGAAATGGAAGGAACATAGATGAGATTTCCATCCTCTAGTATATTTCCCGAAGAGTCACATCAACAATAGACATTGACGAGTGTATATATATATTATATACAGTGTTGTGCAACTTCGCATCCGGTCAATCTGGACCAGGCCTCTCTTCTGCCATGATTGGGCAAGATTCGAGTGGGAGCAAGTCTTTCTTTTAGCTCTATATTATGATTTGCAGAGCAAAGAGTCGCATGATCAAGTTGGATCTTAAAACTTCATTTTCTTAAAGTAAAAGTGTTGACTAAGATATTCAAGATGTCGTGGTTTCTCGATTTCGTCGATATGATAGAGGCGTATAGTCGTAAGAGGGATCAAAGCGAAGTAGAAAAACAAGATGGCGAGAGCCCCGCTTGGCGTCTCGAAGATTCCAAGAAAAAAAAGAAGTTTGAGCGGATCGAATAACTGATTTGTTACCCCATGTTTAGGGAAGATCATTGCCTTATCCAATAAAGCATACACTAACAAAACACAAGCCTAAGCCCACACCACCTTATTCTTAGTATCACTCCTAGATAAGTTTGGACCTAGTTAACATAACCATCACGTTTTCTTATCGAAGAGTTGGTCAGTGATATTAGTTCAATCTTTTCAGCGGACGTAAGAGAGTGATATTTGTAAGTTCCTATGGTTTAGGTCCTAGAAGCAAGGGTACCTATCAGGTCATCTCTAGTCACATCATATCAAAGTTGATAGGTGATTTGAAAGCAACCAAATGAGGGTTGGTAGGTCCTTTGATAGCTATGCTATGAAAGTTTCGAACCTCTCTTATCTCTCTTGTTGGCGTTGAATCTCTTTTCCAACACCGTTATCGTTTTTGAAGAATACATGTCCGACGATTCGACCACACGAGATTTTTCCGAGAATTATCTTAAAGCCTTCTATCCCGTCCTACGCCTAGCTCGACGTTTGACTATCGAAGGTTAGCAGAAACTAGAGAAGAATAAAATTTTAAATTCTTTCGATGAAAACGACGATGAAGAGCTTCCAAATTTGGAAATGAAGCACTAGATTGGCCTCTGATAAGGATTCGCCCACGTATTATATAAAGTTTTTTATACATTTCATAGATCTCGTATGACAGGACGTAATGGAATAGAATATGGCTTCAATAACGACTACCAGATCCAGTTCCTTATTAACTTCCCAACAATATAATATTTCTTGCGATTCCTACAAAACATTTGCTTGGAGAATTCCCACATATTGCACTGGATCTATGACCCATATATTTATCTGCACTTGTTTTTGAAGGGACATTTGTATTCCGTGGATTGCGTGATATTGCTATCAAGATCGATTGTTGAGAAGACGAATTCCGGCCTAGAATATCAGAAAGTGTACCGTGGACTGTTGTGTATTGTCATCAAAAGATATTATCCTCCGGGAAGCTAAAAATGCATAGCCAAAAAAACTGCCGATATGATCCTATTCCTGGGGTATTTATGGGTGTTAGATCAAGTTCAGCCTTGAGCTCCCGATGGAACTTATGTGCCCATATCTCGATGCTTTTTTTAATTGATAAAAAAAGCAATTATTGTTTTTTCTATTTTTTTTCAATTTATCGCTCACATTCCAAGTGAAGTCATGGGTGTCACATCCACCTCGTATTTGTACTACAAAGAAAAACAAAATAAGGGAAATAAAGATAAGTGAATCATTCACCTCTCCAAAGATTCACTCAGTAGGATTTGATAATTTGGAACGTCTTGTTGGGTTGGGCTTTAGCTAAGCAGAACATCCCCTATCGTAAAATAAAGAGAATATGAATATAAATATTATATATTTGATTAGATATGATATATATAACATACATTATATGCGAATATGACCGATACTTGGTGGGATGAATTGGGGTGAACAAGAGGCGAAACAGCGCAACCCATGAATGAGACGGCTAGCCCACAAGACTCGGGACAGACACGGGCCCATTGAAGCGGACAGATGCGCCCTGACCGATGGTTGTATAACACGATCTAGGCACGCGGCCTCAAGGTGCCCAAGGTCAAGACAGTCGGATGTATGCGGGTAATGTTTGTTGTGGGGAGTTAGATGTAGCTTTTGAGAAGTTACTTTTGTGAGTACGGCGAGTACTCAAAAGAGGAAAGGAAGGGTCTAGAGTGCAATCAAAAAGGTCATGGGTGGCGTAGGGAGGCATCACCATTGTATCTTGTGTTTAAAGGTTATGAGGGGTGCAACGACAATGGTGTTTGCAGTAGGGCATGGAGTGTATGCCACCCAACCAGTACTTGATGATCCCGTATTAATCTCATTGGGTTGGTTGGGCATTGATTCTCTTCTTGTACATTTGCATCAAACAATATAAACATTTTGATCGAAGAGATGCGTCCCACTTTGGCTATGGCAGCAGTTTTACGGTTTCGAGACTCATTTTTTTTGCATTACTAAAACTAGGTACTGAAAGGTCACGGCCACCATTTGAGCGTCCATGTGGTGTGGTCTGCTATTGATTTAGTGTCTTCGACTCGGGCCTAGCCAACTTGAGTTCGAATCCTACAATTGACCGATTGCCTCTAGTCGGTGGTTGGTGAGCTTGGCCCACTTTAATCACACATTAAAAGTATATATAATATTATTACTTTGTCCTTTAATAAATCAAGTCACTTCCCAAGCGATTGATACCAAATTAGCGTACTATTGTGCGCTTAATTATGTGACCTTTTCTAGACATGCGCCAGGTCGGTCTGGACAGGCGCCCACCTGTCTAGTAAAGGTCAAATCCGGTCCATTAAAGGGTTGCCGGTCCGGTCCTGTCTAACAGGTCGGCGCCTAAATCTGGTAAGAAACACGAAAGCGGCCAATGAATATATACCAGCTTTTTTTCAGAGGGAGGGAGAGACTTGGCTGGCCAAGGTTCGTACAGTAGACAAGCTCCTCTTGGAAGGGGGGTCTCTAGCAACTTTTGGATTGTTAATTAGCGCAACCACTCCCAGTCCATGGTTCATCATCAGACCCAAAACAACGGACCCCTCATGTCGTACGACCAGAATACGATACCAACTATCTCTCTTTAAAGTCGATGATATTAAGTACCACTCTGTTGCACTTCGAATCTCTTAAATACTGTGATGAAGTCTCATATAGCTCAAGACTTCCGAGTTACACACTCAAGATCTATAACGTGTGACGTTATATAACGATCACGAAGCACTGTGAGAACTGGCCGAACACTCCATACATTATGGAAAAACGCAACCCGAATTTGAAAAGTGTAACAGCATCGCCCGACAATCGTAACAAAAAGTGCAGTGTGTGCTATCCAAGCGGTGGCTCTTAGTCGTCTGGTCGTGTCGGAACGAGGTTTGCGTGCATGGAAAATGTGTGAACGTGGAAGAAACTCCGAGGCACTTTGTGTTGATTGCGACGCCGAAGAAAGTGGTTCGGCGGGGTTTCTTAGAACCGCTGGGAGTGGCAGTTCTGGCAAATAAAACGTGCCCAATTTTTATTTAACTTCTGCGAAAAAACGAACGTGGGCATAGAAAAAGAAGAGGTACTTCAACTTGATGGCGTTACAAGTTCAACGAACAAGACGAGAATGGAAAAACGCATTTTGATTTTACCAAAACGACATTAGTAGCTAAGGGGTCGATGATTATTATTTTCGATTCACTAAGACCAATCAAGAATGTTGAAAAGTTACTTTCGCTCCCATATTAGAGGCTTCTTAATATTTTACATAATATCAACGTTACCTCGAATTTACATCGTGGAGTTGGTTCTTCACGGCTAGGTATTTTTTACATACGCCAACGTGTCCACCTGAATTCCAGGGATAATAATAATATATATATATATAGCGACCCCGCCATCGATCCGCTCTCGAGTGATGCCCTATAAGCTCGAGTGGCGATGTGACTGTCATAGGCGAGTTTAAAGGGGGGTCTTTCTGTGGCGAGAGGGGCCTTTTTTAGCAGATAGTGATTGGTAGCAGGGCTCGGATATGGTGGTCGGTGAGGGTCAATGTTGAAGCGACACCTCTTACAGACCAGCAAAGATGCGCAAGAGCGTTGCATTTAAGAGGCGAGACGAGAAACGTTCCAAGCTATTGGAAACACCAAAAACACTAGATCGTAAACCAATCCTACACAACAAAGTCACTCTTATGCACCCAGAGACAACCCAAGGAGTTCATATAAGTTTGAAAGGAATACAAGGGGGCATATCATCGGAATAGGTCTTGGAGGCAATGCATGCGACACGCACTAGCACTTCACATCGCTTACTTTAGCGATTGCTTGGTTGTAATCGTTTTTAGATCATCTTAATTTTCAACAAAGGGGTTCAGGAGAGATGCAATCATAACCGTGCAAAATTACGATCAATAAAAGTGAAGTAATTCTCGATAAAAGAATCCTCATTAAGAACGGGTACTTGTAAAGCAATAATTGTAAAGAGGTGATGTCACCCCTTATCATTAAAGAATAGAACGGAGCATTTGTTAAGTGTGTGTTCAAACAACTTTGTACAACATGTTGATGCCGTCATTGTTTCGTACACTGCTCTCCCTTCGTTACCATCAACACCTACCGCTAGGAACTGCTCTACTGCCACTAAGCTCAAGATTCAGCGAACTGTTGATCAAGCTGTTGACGTTGAGCATTGAGGACTTGGAGGATAGGGTTGGTGGCTAGAGGAGTACTTATAACTAAACGTACGTACTGAGTATATATCCACTATACGTTTTGGATAACGTATGAGATAGCCAACATAATGTCAAAGATAGTGGCCGGAATGAAGCTGGTAAGATGAGCGCCTTTTTTATCGTCAACTCAAAGCTAAGAACCTGAGTAGGGAACACGAAACGGTGACTCTTCAAAATTTTGAAGAATATTGGAGGAGAAAATACGAAAGAGTCACCCGTTTTGATGACCAACAGCCAACCTGGCTCCCTACATTTAGTTCTGTTATGGGAAGAACAATGAGTGAAGACCAGAGTTGTGCGCCGTTGCAACGGCGCACAACTCTCCATCAAATCACACTCACTGGATAGGCGAGTTCGCTCACACTTTCGTAGCTACTTGTTTTTTTGCGTTCTTGAAGTCACATCTCATCATTGGAAAACGTTTCAGAGTCGTGCCGAGGTCGTTTTTGCGACAACGACAACGGCCGTTAACCGTTAACAACGTTAACGGCCGTTGTCGTTGTCGCAAAAACGACATCGGCACAACTCTGGTGAAGACAGGAAATGAAAATAGGCACGGAGGATGTAAGGTGGGCGCTTCACTGGAAAGGACAATATAAATCCAGCGGGCCGGACGGTATCCCATTGTGGACTTACAAGACATTTGCGCCCCTACATGATATTATAGCGAAAAAGTTTCGTCGAATTATTCAGGGCGCAATGTATGGATGGTTAGTAGAGAGAAAAACCCGCAAGATCCCGCGAGCTACCGCCCAATCACCAGAGAAACCATTAATGCAGGCATTGGTGAATGAGCTACACGTGTTGAGATCAAAAGAAAACATGGAGTAGAAAGGACGGGGAAGATACGAATTCAAACTGGGGAAGATACGAATTCAAACTGGAATATACCAGGGCAACTCCCTTAGTCCTTTTTTTTTACCTTGTCCGTCATCCCTGTAACGTTTACATTACGGGAACTCACACCATGGAGATTTGGACTCGTTACCCGACCAAGGAGGGAAGAAAGGGAATTTAATCATCAAATTTTTGATGATGATTTCAAGTTGTATGCTGGGAGGGAAGATCTTCTGAACGATATGATCCAGGCAACAGGTAAAGCTAGACATTCAATGGGTCTGGGCTTCAGCCCAGGAAAATGTTACGAGGCCGCCATTCGACGTGGAACTCGATAGGATGACTATACGTAATGTTTCAAATCTTAAGAGACGAACATACAACAAAGTACCTTGGTATAGATCAGAATGCGAGGGTAGATGAAGCTAGAACCCGTCGAAGGCTGAGAAAAGAATTTTTTTGGCGATCCAAAGGAATTTGAAGTTCAGAGTTATCAAGTGAACATAAGACCCGTGGCTTTAACTCTTGGGCTATGGGTGTGTTGGAGTATTCCTTTGGAGCAATCAAATGGACTCTTACAGAGCGGGAAGAAATGGATGGACGCGTGCATGTAATGCTGATTAAGTATAATGCAAAGTGATGATGAGGGCAGTCGACTGGCACGAGCGCATACCCTTGTGACCACAAGAACATGAGAGATGGAGAAGACAAAGAATATTGTTCGCAAGGGCAGAATCTTTCATGCAAACGATGGGCATAGGGATTACATTTTCGCCAGAAGGAGGTATGCTGATACACGGTGTCCCTATTGAAAATATTCAACATCTGGAAAAGCTTGACTTTTTCAAGTATAAACACCATAGGGACGACGTCCTAAATCAGCACGATATGGGGAAATTCCTTAGAACCATATCAACGGGATCTCTGTGCCCGTCATCGACTTTTACGTGGATTGAGGCGCCAGGGTTGACGGCCCAAGCTGGAGGGTACGTTTTCGCCCTTCAGGATGAGCGTGTCGCCACACATTATGTGGAAGCGCACGTTCTAAGGCTACAAGAAAACCTAGGGTGTAGGTATGCTCTTGCAACAGCGAAACATTACAACACATCTTAAGTGGATGCCCTGGATATGGGTTTTCGTTGTATTTGCAAAGGTATGACGCTGCGCTCAAGGTTCTGTATGCAAGGGCTGACAACGATTGTATCTCGAAATTGACGTTTCAAAATCCATGAGATGCCTAGGAGAGAGGGGTTTCGCCCATTGCCCATTATGTTATCTTTCGGCAGTAGCACACGGAATCGGGAGAGTGCGGCCAAATCGCCTGTTGGGACCAACGATCAGGGTTGACAAAAACTGTCCCAGGAATTGGAACTCGGGAAATTCCTGAAATGGCGAGTAATGAAGACATAGAGATGTGGTGGAATAGGACCTGGCATGTTACCTGTGTGTGCCCCAAGAAGTCTGACCTAATAACAGTCGAAAAAACAGAAAGGAAGGTGTGGAAAGTGGAGATGACTATCACCACCGAGTATCTAATGGCTTCAAGGGACGCAGAAAAACGGGGAAGGTACGGGAGTCTTAAAAGCGAGGTAGTGTATTTGTATCCCGGATATGATATCCGTATAGTATCGTTATGGATTGGCCCCCTAGGGGGAATTTTGAAGGGAGCAGGGCACCTTAGGAAAAGACTTGAACAGCTACCGTACTCCCGGGAAAAGGCCCTAACCATCCAAAGACAAAAGCAAAAGGTGGTACTTTTAGTATCTATTCGGATAATGCAACATGACTCAGGTAGGGAGTAAAACTAAAAAGAAATAGAAAACACTTCAATAAGGAAGCAGTCCTGGTGTTTATCCTCAGTACGACGTAAAACTTCTGAGCGATTTGTGATCTTAACAAGAACGAGATACGAACGAAGCTTTACATGCATGACCTTAGAATACAACGAAAAGAATGGGAGACCAGTTTTGATGCAAGACATTCACCAAGAAGAGGATTATTGAAGAAGATGTAGAAGACAGGCAACAGAGCGCCAATGAGAGCAATATTAAGTCGATATTTTTATGAGAAGATAGAGAGCGGGGAAGGTTAACAACTTACAACCCGTCTAGAATGGTGAGGGTTTGATACCTGCAATTTCTTGCAATTCCGATTTGATATTATTGATAATAAACAAACAAACTAATAGGGGACGTTTAAACCCAATATGTTGTGGAGGGTAGCCATTGTAAGTGTCTTCTGTGCAAATGTTTGCGTTCCACCTGTTGCTTCATGTCGATAGAAGCACCTAAGCCACCATAGGATGCAACGAGGACCGCATCGATAGATAGATAGAGCTTGAACATAAATTAAACAAAAAAGAGACGCTGAGTGTCCTTTGGGGCTAGGTTCTACGTAGTGTATGAGACCGATCATTGACCGAGTTGGCGAGCACCCTCCCCTTTTGCCTCGTTTGTTTGGCGACAGACTGGCTGGTACGACTCAATTGGATAGGGTCATTGGGTGTGGCCGACACCTGACTTGCACAACACACAGTAAAGGTTTACGCCTCGTGTCTAAGTTCGTTAAGTGGCGCCGGGAGGACGGGACCTTTGTGACGAAGGAAGAGATGTTACAAGGGGTGCAAGGTGTAATTGTGAGTAAGTAGGAAGTTTACTACTATTTTTTTAGGCTAGGAGCCGGGTTCGATAATAGAAACCGTAGGGGACAAGAAAAAGAGATCCAGGTAGTTTGAAAGCTTTCTCCTCCCCGAACGGTAACTGCGCTAATGCATTAACAATGTTGTTTTCTTTTTTCCCTATCCCACCCAAGGCTCCGCACACTAGTGGGACGATTGAACACTTCCGTTTGGTAGAGTTGGAGGGAATGGGGAGAAAACAAAATGAATTCAAGTGACGGGTAGAAGAGGGAGGGGGGGATTGATGGGTGAGGGTTAAAGAGGAAAATATATAAATAAAGGGTGGGTAAGGGAAAAAGAAGTGAGAAGTTGGAACCAAGTGAACGCCATTGTTTTTTGTGTAGTAAAAAAAAAATGAAGTGTTTCAGGTTTTCTCTCCATGAAGGGATGTTGGAAACAGTGAGATCCCCAGTGATGTGGAGATTGGGGCATCTCGGGGTGTGATGATTTGATCAGCACCAGGGTAGGCAGGAAGACAGGGGTGGACTCTTGATACGGGTTGAACGAACATTGCGAGCCAAAGCGAATAACGTGGGCGTGTCTTGAGTACCTAGTGTGTGAAGCATTTTCCGAAATCCGGGAAAGCGAAGGAAAAAGAGCCTAATTAAAGAAGAGTAAGAAGAGATGTCAACAACAAGACACCAGCTACGCGAAGAGGTCGAGAAGAAAGCCAGAGACGATGCTGAAAAGAGAGAAAGACTCGGGAGAAGCCCCACCCCTTCTCATCACACTGAGATATTGGCCCAACTAGAGGAAATAACGAAGACTATGACGGTAGAGTTTGCGGGAGTTCGTGGCGATATTGCTTAACTCAAAGAGGAGCAAATAGAGCGGTCGGGGAAAATCGAAACATTGAATATGAAGCTTACAAGTTTCCAGGAAATAGTGGGGAAAGATATCGAGAAGCTGCGGGATGATGTCGAGGGGCTGGATTCTCGTATCAACATCACGAACTCCAGAGCCGAGGAAAGCGAGAGCAGACTCACTCGAGAGATAATGAGTCTGGAAACCGAAACTTACAAAGCAACATTGATTTTCTCTGGCATCCCCACAAACGTAGACACGGCTCCTTATATAGTCCAGCTTATCGATAGTGCAGAAGCCGGAATTGCGATTAATGTCGAGTCAGTTGAACGTTTGGGAAAAACTAACTCAGTGAGTAACGGTACAAGTTGTGGACGACTCAAACAAGCCAGTCGACTAGGAAGACTACCCAACGTGCTATAAGAGCCAACTAAAGACAAAATAGAGCGGTCGACTCGAAAGCTATTATCACAATGCATAACAAACAGTATTAGCCAAACATAGGGGTTTTATAGTTGTAATTTGTTGCGATTCCGATCACCATGTATATAACAGGTTTGAGGGTGCACCAGAGTTGTGCCTAAGTCGAAAAATTGACAACGACAACGGAACGGCAACGGCAATTAACGGCCGTTAATTGCCATGAAAACCGTTGCCGTTCCGTTGTTCCACAACGGTTTAACGGCCGTTAACGGCGTTGTAACGGCCCGTTGCAACGGCCACTCACAACCCTTACTACAAGTATTACTAATGCATAATCCACCCCGTCCCGTTCGTTCCCTGCTCGTTTCGCGAGTGAGGAAGGAAGTGGAATCCTTCAAAAATAAGACCAACCGAATCCATATGTTTTCCCGAGCACGTCGCACTTTGTCGCGTGCGAAACGAGCAAGAAACGAGGGAGATATCCCAGTTTCTGTATTTTCCACAGAAACAAGGATATCTCCCTCGTTTCTTGCTCGTTTCGCACGCGACAAAGTGCGACGTGCTCGAAAAGTTCTCTTCTTTCGTTTAGTTCTATCCTCAAAAGGATTCACTACTTTCCTTACCCGCGAAACGAGCGAGACACCAACGGGACGGGGTGGATTGTTCATTCTAATACTCTTAATTTAGTAACATTGACCGTTGTAATCGATGACAACGGCAGGTGCCGTTAATAACGGCTGTATCATCGTTAACGGTCAATTAACGGGTTTTAACGGGTTTGCACAACGCTCGCGACAACGGAACGGCAACGGCCCGTTACCGTTAACGGCGCCGTTATTAACGGAGCCGTTGCAACGGCGCACAACTCTGGGGTGCACTCGTCATGGAGAGACAAATATTGAATATCAAGAAAAAAGATATAACATTTGTTAAGTGTGAATGTTCCTCTACTTGTATATAATAAATTTTTTGTATCCTGAGTAGCTTGAGACACGTGAAATCTCTTGTGAATTCATCTATATATCAAGGTTGGCATGCAAAGGTGTTATTTTATCAGCAAGACTAGTTCGTTGGTATGCTCGATCTTGAGAAAGAAAGAATATATTCAGAGAATCGTACAATATTTACACGGACATCTGAAGGTTTGAATGCAGATTTTCTCGAGCGTGGAGGACGGTTGACCCATAATTTTCAAATTGGCGTGTTAAGCTCTAGCATCTTATGGTATACATAACGATTTTATATTTATATATATATAACCCCCACTTCCACCTCTTTTCCGAGCTGGGAAGATTCCAGAAGTCACTCTTAATGGTTCGAATGCATCATTGTTGTTTTCTTGCGAGGGGTAGAAGACATAAAGGTAGCTCTTGAGCGGGAAAGGGGTAACCTTCATTTTCTACGGATTTCAACTTCCGAATTTCTTGTGCTAAAAAAAGAAAAAACAGAGATCCATGCGACCTCGAAAAATGAAAGTCGATCTTGTTTCGTGGATAGGCCTTTCAAGAAAATATTGTACGTGTAGTGAAATTGAAAGAAAAGACGGAAACATTAGGGACAAATTAATAGGAGGAAACTCTATATTTGTGAGGGGGCAAAAAAGAAAAGTTAGAATATTTTAATCTTTATGATCGTCCTTGTCATTCCACCCTTTCTTTGCCATTTCACGATGCAAAGATTCACTCTCATTAACAAAAGACGAGAAAGAACAAAAATATTCAAGTTGAGCGTTTTAAGAGGTGGCATCGGAGAGGTGGAAAGAAAGAAAATCTCTGAAAAGAGGCTCCCGGAGACGAGTGGAAGTAAAGCGATAGAGGGTAGTGTTAGTCACGGGTCATTGTTATCGATAGCTATAATTCATCGAGAATGTATGATCTCAAGTCACTATAACGGTCATCACCTGAATGCAGATTACCGTAGATAGGGTAATTTTTGCGTTGGACTAATTTTTGCGAGTAGGAAAAATCGCAAAAATTAGTGTCGCAAAACTTGAAGCACCGCAATTAATAAGCGCGCGCAGACATCCCACCAACGCAAACAAAGACCAACGCAAACAAAGGGTAACAGAAAAAAGCAAACAGAGTGAAGCTACTGGTACCTCCCCACAATAATCCATCACTTCAATTTCACACCCTTGGATCGGTGACAGCCATCCAGGCATCCTGAACAACGGCTATGTACATGCTGTGCGAAGGCGTCTCAGTAGCTAAGAAAGGTTAGGCATCCTGAACAACGGCTATGTACATGCTGTGCGAAGGCGTCTCAGTAGCTAAGAAAGGTTGCGAAGGGCAGCGACTGGTTGGGGAGGGGTCGATTGGAGCCGCATGGGTTATGCAAAGGGTGTTGACTCGTATCGTTTAGGGGGAAATGAGCTAGGAAGAGACGTGCACTTGGTTCGTGTGTTGCGCAGCTTTTTTTTTGCGCAGCTTTTTTTTTTGCGCAGCCTAATGTTTGCGTTGCACTAATTTTTGCGACCTGATTGAATCGCAAAAATTAGTGTCGCAAAAATAAAACACGCGAAAGTTCATGCGCGCAAACATTACCCTATCTACGGTAAGAAAGTAGCTTAAAGAAAAAAAAATGATTCATCGCCTCGTTAGGCCATTTCTGTTACAGCTCCAAGCGCTACAATTTCTGACTTTTACATTTTTATCGCTTAGAAGGCATGGAAATTATAAAGCTAACTATTGGAGAGGTAGCACCTCAAAGGACATCTATACCTTCAAAAAAGTATACTCGATAGAATAGCATGGACAACATCCGTAGACCGGTTGGGCTGGATGGAGCGATCAGAATACTAGGAGTGCTTTGCGCCAAACACATACCGCGGTGGATTACTACAAGGTCGGACGATTTGACGCATAATGCGTTGCTGCTTGCTTAAGTGTCGGACGTGAGATTGATAGCCGCGTTACACATGGTTCACAACGAGCATGCGATTCGCTGGTTTCTAGAGATTTGGAGCCTTTAGATTTGATCTTGATAATTGAGAAATAAACGTATGGGAGCCTAGTGACTCGTCTTATGGAAGAGAATTGCAG
Source organism: Bryopsis sp. KO-2023 (assembly GCA_030272585.1). NCBI lineage: Eukaryota > Viridiplantae > Chlorophyta > Ulvophyceae > Bryopsidales > Bryopsidaceae > Bryopsis > Bryopsis sp. KO-2023. Next base: position 2,959,812 of record BSYQ01000002.1, read on the forward strand.
AATTGAGGTCGCTCTGCTGATTCTTCGAGGGATGTTAGATTTGAAAAAAAAGGGGAAAACATATGCGGAAAATTTTCCCTTGTCATGATTGGGCAGCAACCTCACAATCAAATCAAGAAATATCCAACCAACCTCAAAGTGTTTTTGATATTAGACATTGAAGACATTTTGGACACAAATCGTCCATGGTTTGCGATTTGGGATTACTCAACCCTAGTTTTATTTCTATCGTTTCTATCGAGGCTCGTTACAGAACCCAAGGAGGTGATGCAAGGTTTTCATCAACCCATCTGGAAGACTAGAATTGGAATATTAGTGGCGTCTAGTAGGGATGGATCAGCACCTCACGAAGTGCATCTAGGATGCTTAGAAAGTCATTCGCGTTCTTGAAAAGGATGATATACATCATGAGGCATGAATACGCCATTACATTTGAGAGCGCCTTGAAAATACGAGATGTCGTGCAATTTGATGTCGGCTGGAGGAAGCATATCGTTACTAATAAAACGCAAATCTGTCCCACTCATATTACCCTTCCTAACATAGCCCCGAGGCGGGACTCCCGCCTATGTTTCAAATCATTGTCACTCATATTTCCCTTCCGTGTTCCAATCCCACCCAAGTTTAAAATCAATACCATCAAGATTTGCTTTTTGAACTGGACGTACTCGTTTTTGACCTCCCCAAATGGACCGACTTATGTTTCGCTCTTCAAAATAAAAAAAATCACTTCATATGAACTCGTCAATATGTATTAAGTTATTTGATTTACGTTTGAAACTGTTTTTTCCTTTAGCGAAAGAAGTAGTTCCTCGAAAAAAGTTTCGGGGCTATTCCTCGAAAAATATTTGCCAATTCTTATATGGCGCAATACGAGGAAAACCCGTAACTATACGCGAGGGGGGTAGGCCTGTTGTTGTTGTACGCCACCGCCCCCGCACCAAGAAAAAGAATGGAGGAAATCGTGGGCAGAACGTCCATAGCAAAAAAAACGCAAAAAAGAATGGAGGAAATCGTGGGCAAAACGTCCATAGCAAAAAAAAAGCAAAAACGAAGGAGTTGCGTGAAGCTATCAACACGGCCCAATGTACCCAGGAAGGTGCGCTTGAGTTCCACACATCTTCGCACTTATACCAAAACTTGTTCACCCCAGAGCCTCCCAGACTAGCGCCATCGGTCGAAAAGACTCCTCAATAGATAAGAGTTCTCGTTAAGGATGTAGAGCGATCGTAGACTTTAGACTAGTATCGACTCATTTCTTTAGTTGTGAATCATATAATGGCTTTTCTCAACATGCATGCGAGTATACAAACGGGGGAATTAAACCGGATCAAAGTGTGCATTGGATTAGTGTATCGATTGAAGAAAGCATGTGCGAAAGAAGAGGTCGAAGAATCCACATGTAGATGAACAAAACTCAAAGATGGATTTCTCAGCAAGTTGCAAAAAAAGATATTCTGGGCGATGGATGGGACCTTTAAAAGCGCTCCTCGCTTATTTACACAAATCTATGTTATCCATAGTATCGATGGTGATACTTGTGTGCCGTGTGTTTACGGTTTGATATCTCCCAAGGATTAAGAATCCTATCGCTTTTTTTTTTCCGCCTTTCGCAATGTAAACTCCATTCGATCGCACACATACGATGCTCAAGGTCTCTGTGCCGTACTTCATTTTGCCTAATAGAAAAGCATTCTTTAAGATATATTTCAACTTCCTCGATATAAGGGGTCCTAGCGCTTGTTAAACTTTGTGCGTTCAATACGTTTGGTGTTTAGTGCGTTGAGTGCGTTTGGCCTTTGGTTCTTTCAGCATTTTCAACAAACGAGTTTTATGGGATGAAGAAGAATCGGTAAATATGAAAGATAGGTCGGTTCTGGATGGGTGCGTACGTTCCATGCATATATGTATTGAATTAGGTTACAGATATATGTTCTATTTTTTCGGCGTGATCCTTCTTTCATACGAATGTACTAAATTCATTGGTCATGATAAGACTTTGGTTGACAGGTCGTAGATTGCTTCAAAGAGACGATCAAGGTGTAGTTTCCTGAGCTTTACATAGAGGAGGAAGTGGAGATAATGCTTAAAAATAAAGTCGTTGGAGAGCGAAGGAATACGTATCGAAGGTCGGGCTGTATTAGTTTGACATACTAGAAAAGAACCACCTAGCTCTTCGTGGTGTTGCGTTTTTTGGTTTTGTGTCAAGTTGTTACGACTCGTAACTCGTAACTTACGAGTCAATCAGGTAGTCGAATGACCATTGTATCGGGAAACAAAAAGGTATCGGTATAGTAGTGGATTGCCTGCTTTTTTATGTTTGCCCGACCTAGATAAAGCATCAAGTTTTGATAAGGGGACAAACTTTCAACCTATTCATCCATATCGCGGGCCTATTAGAACATTATGCTTAACGCTGACTTCGAACACAAATCCGCAATGGACTTTAAATTATGATTTAAGAGGATTCCCAAGCCATATATAGACGGGCCCCCGTCTTTTTGAGGGGACGTTTAATGTGACATTTCGCCTTTCCGCACGACATGCAATGTCATGTCGCCCCCCCATTTCGCATATCGCCCTTGGGTTTTGGCATGTCATGTCGCCCCCCCATTTCGCATATCGCCCTTGGGTTTTGGCATGTCATGATGAGAGATATGAATACGAAACTATTCTTAAAGGAGTAGACTTGATCCAACTAGGCATTTAACCTTGTTTCAAGGAGAGATCGAGAGGTTTTGGTTACTTTTTCTATAGGATTCGGAAATTTAGAATGCATCATCGATTTTTCTAGGTGGACAAGGTTTCAAGGTCCTGAAGTCCACGTCGTTGTTCAATAAAATTAAAATGCAGGATGTTAAGATGTCTTCCCCAAGCGTTTTTTCTATTTTTAATACGGTACCAACAATAGTTGATCGCATCAAGCACATCATCATTTGTATCTTTTCATATCTATATCAAAAATAGCCTACCTAAGATTAGAAAAGTTCGCCTCATCGCCCACAAGCATATAGTATATATTCTCAACCGCTTTGACATCCATAGGTCTTTTGCGTATATACTTTTAGATTCCTTCAGACACCAAGTAGACGAAAACCTCATCACACGGCTCGCAAGTCACACATACATCTATAAAAAAAGCAGTAAAAAGGTTTTATATATTAAAGAATAAATTTTAAAAGAGCGAGTTTTAGATTTTTTACTGCACGCCCGGGTCGTACGCTCGCATATAGGAGCATAGGCGAAATTATCGACTAAAAAGTGTTGTTCTTTGGGATAATAAAGACGTGCACAACACGTTACTTCTTTTCTTGTTTTCCTACAAGTGTTGTTTTTGGAACCTAATCCTTAATGCGGATGCACCTTTTTCTTTCCGCAATTAGCTTTGCTATCCTGCCATTCACAAGTCTAAAGTGGACAACATGAGCAAGATATATATACACTCGATCGTCTAAGTCTACATAAGGTGCTATTTCATGCCATAAGCATATAGCATATATTCTCAACCACTTCGACATCCATAAGCCTATAGCGTATATACTCATAGATCCCTTCACACACCAAGTAGGCGAAAATCTCATCACACGGCTCACAAGTCACACATATATCTATAAATATAGCAGTAAAAAGGTTTCATACGTTTAAGAGTAAATTTAAAAGAAGCGAGTTTCAGATTTTTTACCGCACGCCCGGGTCATACCACCAGGTAGGCGATCGCACATAGGGGCAAAGGCGAAATTACAGAAGAAGAAAAAAAAAGTGTTGTTCTTTGGGATAATAAAGACGTGCACAACACGTTACCTCTTTTTTTTGTTCCTACGAGTTTTTTTTAAACCTGATTCTTATCGCGGATACACCACTATCTTTCCGCAATCAGCTCTACTATACTGCTATTCACAAGTCTTAAGTGGATAACATGCGTAAGACATGTATACACTCGTTCGTCTAAGTCAACGTAAGGTGCTATTTCACGATCTTGGATTGGTAAGGTCTAAAAATGCACATTCTTATTTTTTCGGGTGTAAGCATGCACCCTAGACAATCGAAAATCGGCGCATTCATCGCAACTTGCGATTCGCATGAACTTCAAAACTCAATACACGGAGCGATGAAAGTATTGGTTGTAAAGTCATTCTATAATAATACATATTTTTTTATTATCAGTTCGACCTCTATTTTCCAAGGTTTTTCTCATCGTAGATCTGCTCTCTAATGGTCGAAAACCGACACGAAGTTTTTATAACATATAAGAAAAGTTTTTTTTTCTTTTTTTTTTTTTTTTTGGGGGGGGGGGGGGGGGGGAGGGGAGGAGGGGGATGCCCCTGATCGTTTTCCTTTAAGTTTTGAATTCTTCTTTTTGAAGGATACTTCATTATTTGGAAAGAAAACATGAATTTATTTAAAATTCGATTTTAAATCATTTTTCAATTTCTAATTTAGAAATGCTTTTTTCATTTTAGATATTACCTCATGAGAGAACTTTAATTTTCAGTGTTAGACTTCAATGCTCAACAAACCACCTCCATAAAGTACTGGTAGCTCACGAATTCCGGTTTGCATGGAGGTAAACCATTTTCTCTCCAACGAACCTGGATATAAAAAAGGGGAAGAAAAAACTTTCAAGAAAATAGAAGAAAAATCAAATTTGGTGATAGTTTGCTTTAGGGAGAGAGAAACAATTTTCACCACAAGAAACATGAAGACAGAAAATTTTACTTTTCTTTAAAATAAAAAAAAGGCAAACAAAAAATGATATATGAGTGTATACTTTTCACTCCAACCTTTTTCCTTTCATAACTTTTTTTCTACTCTACAACATAGGTTGTAAGAAAAAATAGTAAAGAATTTTTTTTCGTCAGACATTTACATTTACTTACATTCCAAGAACGGGCAAAAACAATCAAAAACCTTCCCTAAAAAAAAAACAGTTCCTGCATGTACTTCAAATCAAAAATGGGATAATTTTTCACCGACCTTTTTCCTCCAGCCAGTTACTTGTTTCCTATTAGAAGGAAGAAAAAAAAAAATATCAAAAACTGAACAGATATTTCAAAAACTGAGATAAAATAGCCTAAAAAAATCACCCTCCTCCTGGTCAAGCATTATTTATATATTCTGAAGCTCCTTTCTATATTTTTTTTAAATTCCAATCGTCAATTACTAAAATAGGGAAAAAAGTAAAGTTTTTTGTTGGAAAAACTCTGAGCATTCTCAGAATTTTGAGTGGAAAATTATCGTTGTTTACAATTTCATCTTTTTCTTTTTAAAAGGACAGCAGAATTTCATCCCAGCATTTTTTTTTTCTGTTTGAAACAATGCAAAAAAGAGGGGAAAAATATGATCAATTATCCTCAGGGGTGTTTTTTTTTTTTTTTTCTTCGGTTGGGGGGAGGAGTAGAGAAATAAAGGCCAAAAATTCTTTGGAAGAAAACTTGATAAAAACAAAACAAAACATAAACTTAAAAAAAAAGAAGAGAATAGATAAAAGCCAAAAAAAAAGACCTTCTTGGAAAGGAACAATAGTGAACCCTGGGAATTTCATGGGTGAAAAAAATATTGAAAAAAAAAAAAAGGTGATCAATATTACCTCAGTTTTGCTCTCACAGCCATCCTTTCCTTTTTCTGGAGGAAAGAAAAACCACCCTGAGAAAAATACACAGAAAACATAAGGATATGTGTATAAATACATTCAAAAAAAATACACATATATATTTTTTCTATTTTTTTTCCACTGGTGGGTTTCTTTGTTGTTTTTTGTCGCCCTGTTCCCCCAGGAAAAGAAAAAAAAACGAAAAAAAGACACGAAGAGTCAAGATCTTGGTCAAAAAGTTGGAAAAGGCCTGACGCATCGTTCAGAAGCGTCGAGGATTGACGAACATAGACCAGTAGGCGGAAATCGCTCCGTTCCATCGAACCTGTTTTTTTTCCGACTGCTCTATGTCTCTTGCCCTCCTCGTGGATCCTTTATCGCTGCTGCGCTCGCTTTTCCTGACTGAGATTGTTTTAGTAAAAAAGAATTCTTTTTTTTTTATTCTTTTACCGGCAGGAAAAAAAGGAGGGGGGGGGAGGGCGGGGGCGGTTTTCATTCTCGTCGGTCAACAGCAGTCGCGGCAGAAAGAAAAAAAATAAAAAAAAATGCCAGAAAAAGCGAAAAGAGGGGGTCCGCGATTCAATCGCTACATGCGCTCACGTGATGGAGCTATTTCGGGGTTTCGGAAAAAAAAGTGAGATTTTTTCGAAGCAGGGGTGGAAAAACTGACTGGAGGTTTTTTTCATGTGTGGGATGTGAAAAACGCAAAGAAAAACAAAAAACAACCAACCTCAACACACAAGGGTTCTTTTTTTTTCTTTCTGGTGGAAGCTTTTCGGTCTTCTCCGCCGCCACGGACGCTGTCAGTCCAAGGGGTGGCGTCGACCGGCGTCGACCGGCTTTGACCGGGGAAGGTTTTTGTCGTCTTTTTCCAGCAGCATGGATGGAGGCGGCCTCGTTTTCGAACATACATTCTCTGCGGCGATCTGGGCGCGCCAATCGAAAAAAAAAAAGAAAGAGAAAGAGAAAAAAAGAGAAAGAGGTGGACGCTGTAGATAATGAACGAATTTCTGGAGCACCGCCCCGTTTATCTTTCCATCCTTGGCCTGAACAGCTTCGATAATGCGCCGCAGACGTGTTATGCCCTCTTGTATTATCAGGTCCATCGAGCACCCGTTTCGTGTTGGTCCTTCGCGTAGATATCTCACAAGGTTCCTTGCTTGTTGCTTCCTCAAATCCTGGCGGAGGTGGGGGAGGGGGAGGGCTGCGTGCCTTTTTTCCAAGGTCTCCTTGTCTTTTGAGCAAGAAAAACGGTTTTGGCGGATCGTAAGTCATTCTGGAAGGGTGCTTTCTGTGACAGACATGTTGTGTACTTCACATCCAGGAGACTTGCAAGTTTTTTGCCGGTCTCCCAACAAAATCGAACATGTAATTCTCGTTAACCCATATGCGTTCGATGTCCATGAAATATTTATCGCACAGTGATGCTGAACATAGCCGACGGTAGATCCCCGAAACATCGAGCCTTTCCACAACCAAACGACAATACAAGAATACAACAATCACAACAGCGAAGGCGGATTTTTTCGCCGCTCTTGACACGACCTGCAGCAGGAGAAACCGCAGCGTTTCACCTGATTTGTGCTCGCCACCTTGCACCACTGCAGCTCTGACGAGACGATGTGGCTAGGTTGCTTTGCCCACACGGGAACTCTGTCTATCGCTCCCGAGGCAGTGAAATATATTTCTTATATAAAAACAAAAAAGGAAGGGGGTCTCTTCTGCCGTGTGCTTCGCGGCAGTTCCATCAAGCTATCAAGTTGGAGGGGATAGGGTTCGTCCCTGTTTCAATCAACTGATTGCAGCTCCGCTCTTTGTCCAGTGCGTCGAAAACACCCTGTCTCAAATCTATGTGAGTTTGAAATCGACGGCGAACCAGGAAACGAGACGGCCCTGTTGATGTCGTGCTCAACGCTGACCCAGACCCCACTTATCTTGACAGCTTGATGGAACTTCCGCGAAGCACACGGCAGAAGAAATCCTCTCCCCCTTCCTTTGTTGTTCTTATTTCACTGCCTCGGGAGCGATAGACAGAATTCCCGTGTGCGCAAAGCGACCTAGCCACATCGTCTCGTTCAATGAGCCGACAGACGAGGTAAGCATCAGAGTTGCAGCAATGCTTTCGGTGCACTCACAATCCTCTAGTGGAAACTGATCGGCGGCCCCCTGTTGTTGTTGTTTTTCAGGATGAGCTCAACTGAGGTAGAGAACGCCGCTCTCCGCGCTCGTCTTGCCGAGCTGGAGGGGATAGTGCATGGATTGTTCGACAAAATTGAGGATCTTGAGGGAAAGCAGGTCACAGTTGGCGGTGAAAACGACGAGGGTCCCTCGAACGAGCAGGAGGGAGCGTCGCGTGAAAGGGAAGGACGCCGGTGCTCGATGGACCTGATAATACTAGAGGATATAACAAGTCTGCGGAACATTATCGAAGCTGTTCAGGCCAAGGATGAAAAGATAAAGATGCTGGAATCAAAGCTTATGTTTCTTCATAACCAAGGGTTGGAATTTTAGAATAACATATATATGTTTAGATGTGGTTTTTTTGCCAGTTGGATCAGATTCGAGTTGTTCGTTCCTTCTTCGATTTGCATCGTTTTCGGTCAAGTGACTCTTTTGGTGAACCAGCGGGTGAGATCCCTCGGTGCTTTGGGGGCGAGGGGAGCCTGAACGGCGACGAAGGGAATGACACTGCGAACAAAACGGACAAGGCAGCCGCCATGGTCTCGTTTCTGGACTTGTGGATAGTTTTTTCCCTGACGGCAGTGTTCTTTGTGGAATCCTGGTTGTGAAATCTTGAAGGCGGGATTTTGCCTATTGGTGTGTGGTGTACGATCTCTAGTGATGTTGGCCTTCCAGGTATCACCTCCTGCCTCTTCTTCAACAGATTTTCCCTTTCCAAACAAGTAGAACAAAAAGATAACAAATGATAAGATAGCGTTTTTACCATGGTTACACATATCCAGCTCTGTTTTATCGTGTTAAAGACATGATTTCTCGGAAGCTTTCCACACTTTTTTTTTTTCGTTTTTGTTTTGTGTAACGTTTCCTTTTCCTTTTTCCACCAGTGGGACCCGAGGTCGACAAGGGGAAACCAAAAAACAATTCATCACATCGTATAAATTCCAGTGATGGGTAAAATTCTGAAAGTCAAGAGCGTGATCTCTGACATGACCGAGTCAAAAATTAAGAAAAAACAACTCTTGATAGGTATACACCTTCCCGACGTAGGATGCTCAAATCCCTCTCTCACCGAAATTAACTATTCCAGCATGTTTTGATATGTAGCAACGGTTGAAGACGAAATTTTATTCAACTACCGAAAATGCAATACTTAAATATCGTATCTAAGATCACTGAAAAAGATTGTTCCAACGTTTCAACAGCACCATACACGCAAACCATGCATAAAGTTTCCTTCATCCGAAAGACCAAAATTTCTAATTCCTTAGAGCAGTGGGCAAGAAAATCCCAGACCAAGATTTCTCACTCCTTAGAGCAGTGGGCAAGAAAATCCAAGACCAAGATTATCCCATCCCGCCTCACAACAGTAAGCTTGTCCTCCGTCAGGAAAAAACCCATGCAGCTACCTCCCACATTAAGCGTGTTGAGGCAACAGCCCTCGGCAATATCGCGAATCACCACGTCGAGTTGATTTTTCCCACAAGAAGCAAACTTGTTATCGCTCAGCGCCACAACACCGCACAACCAATAGTCTTCCATATGAATAACACGCAGAGACTTGAAGGTTTCTTGAACCCATATCCGGACGGTGCCATCCATAGAGCAGCTAATGATCAGATTCTTGTTTACATCAATGCACCCGACACAGCGAAAGTGCCCCTTCAGCGTTGCAACGCGATCGCATGACGCCAAGCTCCACACTTCGAGATCTCCACAACTCAATCCACATACCAACAAACCTGCTTCCCTTGCAAAAGCTGCACACCTGATACTGTTTTCCCTTCCCCCCCAACCACCAACCACATCCTTCAAAACCTTGACACGATTCCACCCCGCCTTGCTCCACAATTCCAGACCCCCACCTGCACCACCACTGGCCACGTGTTCTCCGACATCCACCGTCGCATAAACTTTGAAACGAATCACAAGAGACGCGACTCTTTTGAATCCAGGTATTTCCAGCACTTCCAAGTTTTGGTCGTTACAATCGCACAGGAGCATTCCATCGATCAAACACAAAGTCCAGCCCCACGCTGACTCCATAGAATGAGTGGATACCTCGCCGTTTTCAACGTTCACCAACACAATCGTTCCCCACTGCATGATCGCAAGCATGTTGCCCCGCATAACACATCTGTCGAATTGAGTCGACCGATTCTTGGGGAACTCGATACACTTCGGCACAACTGTGCCACTTCGCCAAGCACTCTCTAGGCTGAGTTTTCTAGCGAAAGGGCCTTCCTTGGTGACTTCATTCCAAGCCTTAGCGACACAGGAGCACCTGGCCAAAGCCCTCGGGCAGAGCCCCTCGAAAATTCGACCGAGAACGCCGCTCGGGAGCTCCCACCCAACGCTTACGTAATCGCTCATTGTTTCAAACCCCAGGATAGCAACTGGTAGATCTTTGTCCCCAATTTGTGTTTCACCCAGCCTCCGTGCTTGCGTTGCTTTTCACAGAAACAAAAGCGGAAGAATCAGTTCCGCTCCTCCAACGAACACAAGCACGAGAAACACACTCTACAACAACGTTTTTGGAAAAAAAAGAAAATGGCCGTCCAGGAGGATGGCTTTCTGTTTTTTGAAGGAGGTGGGACGTTAAGCTATAGACAACGACGCGTTTTGTGTTACAATTCTTACAAAAGGGTTGACGACAAGCGCCAAGAGATCTCCCTGTGCACGGAAACGAAGCTACACGTCAGCGTGACGGATCGCATGTCTGACTCATGGACGTGTCTGCTTAAGAAAAAAAAGCATGCCCCAGAGTACAGGATCCCACTTGGGAAGGATGGGGGAAACAGTGATAACTGACCGTGCTATTCAAGAAAAAACGATATGGGTAGAGGCCCTTTTTTGACCTCCGAAAGAAACAAAGCGAGAAATCGAGTGACACTGCGGAACAGGTGAGGAAGCAAATAATCAATTCTGAGTCAGAGCTTCAATTTTTCTTTCGCTCAACTCACAGACACTTGCCTGGAGGAGGAGCATTGTCCCACAGAAGACTTTTTCAACAGAAACACAACAGAAAAAACCCCTTGCAAAAAAACAAAAAACAAAAACCACAGAAGTGATATTTTTTTGTTGACAGCCATACGTCTAGTAGGAGAAGAACAGGACAGTCGAAGTGCGACTGCTCGTCTGTTCAATCTTTTTTCAGAAGCTTTTCCAACTCGTATTTGATGGCCTCGTCGCAATGCTCTCTCTCTTTGCACACAACCTCGGCCGCAGTTTTTCCTTCGTTTTCGTAGATGTCTCGCGACGCACCTTTGAAAAAAAGAAATCCAGCGAATTCTTTGGTTGAAAACATGGATACGACGCTTTTTGCCTCACACACAAGGACCTCAATTTTCGAATCCGTTCATGATTTTCTGATGTTTCCAGTTGAGGCTGCCAGATAAAGAGAAAACTTACTAATCCACAGCATAAGCATATCTTGTGTAATAAAAGAGGTTTTTTTTTCAGTTCTGGGACATCTTTAGAGAATTTCCACTTCAACCAAATTTGTGCATAATAACTTTTATTGTTTTGGTGTGAGTGACAACAAAAAACAGTTGAGAAAAATGTTAAAAAAAAAATCTGACTGGACCGACCCACCAGCGTCGATCAATTTTCTGGCAATATCAACGTTGCCAACCATGGATGCCAAATGCAGTGCAGTTCTCCCAGTGATGTTTTGAGCATCGACATGAGCCCCTGAAAAAAGTGATCTCAGAAAATATATATATATATATTTATTCTTTATCTTGTCACACGGATAAAAAAAACACATATACATCGAGCTCTTTCCTAAAAACTAAGGATAAGACCAAAATTAATCAAGTCGGGTCAGTTTCGAAGTGTATGGTTGTGGAGTCCACGCTGAGAATCGTACAGAAAAAAAGGGGAGAAAAGAACAGAACTTTCTTCGATCCTATTCTTTGAAGTGGAATAATATTTTTTTTCAACAAGCAGAAGTGTCCCGGTTGTTTTTCAATATTGAAACATGCTGCAGAGTGGGTCAGAAAGAAGAAAAAGCAAGACGAAGTTTACCAGCGTGCAATAATACGTCAAGAGCTTCACCGTGACCGTTTTTGGATGCTTGGTGTAGCGGAGTTCTTTCCCATTTGTCTCTCATATCAACATCGGCCCCTGAACACGCACGACCAAGAAAGACTGTCACTTTCCTTTTCAATTATCGAGCTCAAGATACACAAAAACTTAAAACGTTGGAGGACAACAGTTTTTTCGGGAAAAAAAAAAAAAGCAAAAAACAAATCGCTTTTTATAAAGCCACGGTATATGGTAGAGTAAAAAGAAACTTTAAAAATGCACAAGTCATCTGGAATGCTTTGATATGGTTTCGGCACACTCTCAATCAATACCCTCCTCATGTCTAAGGAAGAAAAAAAGAAAAATATTTATCCGACACAATTATCATTTGAAAAGAGAGTGAGAAGAAGTGCTTACCTGCATGTAACAAAGCCTTTATCACTTCGTCGTGGCCGTTTTTAGATGCACGATGTAGTGGAGTATATTCCCATTTGTCTTTCATATCAACACATGCCCCTGAAGAAATATATCCAAAGAGCACAATCAATTCAGTTTATCTTTCACAATCTTGTGTGTCCACATCGACTCCTTTACAAAAGGGACCTTTTCTTACACTCAAACGTGGAAACCTAATCACAGCTAATTTTAGTAGTTTTTTTTCAAAACAATGGGAGGCACCGGAAGAATGACTCAAAGACAAGTGATGTATGTTTGGTGTGTGTAATATATGGTTCGAGATAGACTAATTCGATACAAATTTTTTTGAAGATTTAACAGAAAAAGCACTTTTCCGCCCTTTTCGTTACAGCCGCCACTGTCACACTTTTTTCTAGCGAGGTGAAAAATCAAAGACGAAGAACACTTGCAGAATCTCTTTTGAAGTTCTTAACTGACCTGTCGAAAGTAGTGTTTCGACGACAGAAATATATCCTCCTCCGGCTGCATAGGAGAGTGGGGTCCTCTCTTTTTTGTCATGAACATTTGCATCGAAACCCATGGACAAAAACTCCTAAAAAAAAGTGCACATGTCGTATTACACAAAATAAAAAGAATGCAAGCAAAAGGAAACATAATAACACGCTGTGGTATTAAAAAACAAATGGACTGGAGAACTGGATGGGATTTTTTATATTATTACCTGGACCTTTTGAAGCTCACCACCCCTGGCAGCCTCCAAAAAGGACTCAGCACCCGTCTCCTGTTTCAAAACATGCAAACTGAGCGTTTTACTTCTGAACAAAAGAAAGAAGATGCAATATTTGCGACAGATTATAAGGGTGCTTCCCCCACCTTGAAATGACATTGAACAAGTCTCTCTGCAACGAAAGAACAAGGCTTCTTAGCAGTGAAGTGTTTGGTGCATTAGAGAGGTAAACAAATTTGTGGGTGTTGTTTCTTGCAGGACTACATCGAATGGTTGGTTGATCAAGAAGGGAAAACTTGCATCAGTTCTTGTTTCTCAGTTTTGGTTTCTTAAGATAAGCGAAGCAAAGTTTATGGAGAACTTGTTGAAAAACAGCGCATCTGCCAAGAAAAAAGGAAGTCAATGTTAGGTAGATATTCGAACAAAGCCATACTTGTGTCCTCAACTGCTGTCTGCAACGCTCGTATCTCGTCTTTTTTTTCCTGGATGATCTCTTTCTCTTTTCGCTCATGGCTGTCAGCATGCGCTTCTATCATCTCTTTTTTCCGGCCAATGACTTCGTCCTGCTCCTTGATTCTTTCCTCAAGCAACGAAACCATCGACTCTTTTTCACGTTCGAGTGCTGCAAACTCACCTAAAACGAGTAAAAGGAAGCCTTTATGGGTACTATTTTTTCACTGACTGAGAGTAGAAACTGTGCAACTCCACATAAAGTTTGGATGAGATGTTTTTCGTTCCTGGAATATAGAGTGTGCACTGCGCATACCTCGCACAGATTCAATCTCCGTCTCTTTCTTGCAAACTTCATCCTCGGCCGTTTTCAACCGCTCACCAAAAGCAGCGATCTGAACGTCTTTCTCCTTGAGCTGTCTCCGTACCTCCTTGAGCTCCTCACGAAGGAAGTCTGCCATGGATTGATTTTCTATCATATTCGCAACTTGTGCTTGTGTCTTTCCTATGTCAGAGAGTGCATTCGAAATTAACGCATCTCTCTCATCGATCGTGGCGTCCCTGGCAGATATGCATTTGTCTTTCTCTTCGAGTTGCTTCAAAACATTGTGCAGCTGCTTATCTTTCACGTCAACTGCGACCTGAAGGTCCGCACACAAAAAACAACAATCCACTCCTGGAGTTGTATGATTGATGTCCAGTTGAGCTGATCAAGAGAAGTAACACGATTGGAGTACCCTCAGAGAGTGCATTGCTTCCGACACGTTATCGACCTTCATCAACGACTGCTGCAACCTCGACCCAGGGGTAGCTGAGAGGCAAACCAAGAAGGAAGATTTTAGCCTAACGTTCTGTACGAACAGGTCGCTAATGAGCAATATCACCCCGATATCGGGATATATCGACACAGCCCCTGAACTGGAGGGGGAAGGGGAAAGCTAATGTGGAATCGCGTATAATAACCATAGTGCTTGAGAGCTTTAGCAGGGGTGTGGGAGTGGGTAACGAAAACTATGCTGTGGCTGTTATGGGAGCCGCGACCACTTCTTAGACTGAAGAAAACTGCGTCCAAAGCACAACTACCTTGCAAGGAACGATCCCGATCTCCCGACATGGCCCCGCTGCAAACGCTGTCTTCAACTGTTCCACCCCTCCGCCTATTTGATTGCAGGAGGCAAGCCTTTCCTGTGTCAGCAAAATTCGGTCGAAACTTGAGAAAAACACCAGATTCCAGGGTGCTTGGTCGCTCTGTCGCCATCCATCTTTATCTGAGGCAACGATCGCGAGCGTTTATCTGCTCTCTATCATTTCAGTGAACCAACCCGACTCAACCCGCAGGCGTGTTGCACACGAACAGAGATTTGTCATCCCCCGCATTGACAAATTTTTGGAACATCTGAACAGACCACCCTGCACAGGGTCATCTTGGGAACTGCACGTTATCTCTCGATCATCTGGCTTCTCACGCTCACTAAAACCTTTCCCCGCAAAACAACACAGTGTGGCCCCTGGCTACAACCGTGCGAAAACCTCAAGAAACAGGGGTGAGGACGCGCGCGTTTCCTGGTTGATAAGGCACCGAGACCGCTTTTGAAAACGATTTCAAAAACAACATGGAGTTTCTAAGACGTCGCTATCGTGGGTTCGAGAAGGGAAGAAGTAGCAACGTTTTCAGTCGAAAGAGAAGGTGGTGTTACCTCGGATGGAATCATCCATGTCGTCTGACATGGGTTTGTTGCAAAGCGCGTCTTCGACTGCTCCATCTCTTGACTGCGGGGCGGAAGCCATTCCACAAAAAATGGTTTGAAACTGTGAAGTTGCGAGAATACACGGCACATTGCTGGACGTGTGCACGTACGACACGTCAGTTTTCGGCTTCGATACGGCTGGTTTGTGTTGCGACGTGCAACATGTTTTTTTTTTTGGTAATTTCCTTACTTTTAGGAGCCTCTCTCGTCACCCAGGCGTGGTTGATCAGAATGCACTTTCAGCGCACACACAAGCGTTTCGAACGAGTTGGAAACGCTCACGTAACCTGTACGGCATATACCCTCATCAAATCGTCAACCGCTGGAAGCTTGGCTTGTTTGTTAAACGAACGTGGTAATTGATGCCCGACTTGGACTGATGTTCGTGAACGTATGTCAGGATGGCGAATTTTGGCTTGGTTTTACACCGCATCGAATGAACTTTCACCTTCACTTTCCCTGAAGATTCCCGCGGGTGGTGTTGGGGTCAGCAACTGATTTCTCCACGACCTCGGTTACTGTTCCGACATCTTTGTGCGAAGCCTCTCCCTCGTTTTGGTAGTGTATCGGTTTTAGTGGTGAACTTCTGGGACCATCCTGGAGTTGCACCTGTGCCAACAGATCGAAAGAAGCGATCGGACACTACTTTTCCTGGGGTGGCTGCGTGAGTCTGAACACTTTCCCTGATGCACGCAATCTGTATGGCCGTTGATCGAATATTTTGTAGCATTTTCGTCCTTGTTTTGTGTTGGACTCCCCTATTCATTTTCATCGCACGCAAAGAAATATTGGGTCAATGTGTGGAAATATATTTTAACTCTTTCTTTTTTCCCGGGCATTTTTCGAAAAGAGGGCGGGTGCGGGGAGGAAAAAACAACAAGAGATGTTCAGTTGTTGCTGCGATTTGGTATGAACCTTTCGATTGTCGACGATATCCATTGCGTCACCCTCACTGGAATCTTCAGCAGAAACTGCAAGACTCTGGCCAGTCCAAGAAATCAGCTATGTTTTGTTGGAAGACCTGTTGGGGCTCGTGACCATCGACGGAGCTTAAGGCTGCATCCCTCTGTTCTTGGGACTCTGAAATACAACATGCATAGTAATAAAGGAGTCACCCGTCAGATAATACACCATTAACCCCCACCTATGTTCCAATGAGGCATATTCTTCTTGTCAGATTGAAGTTCTCTACAGATTGGATCGATGTCTAGAAGGTTCATATCAAAACCAACAAATGAGAATCTCATATTTATTTGAGGGGTGGTTCAGTTCTCGACAAGGCAACTTTTTTTTTTTTTTTTTTCTGGAAATACTGGGGAGAACATACCACAAGGTTGATGTCGAGAAATCGACACCTGGTCCTCAACACCTCTCTTGGGAGAATTAAAAAAGGGTTCTTTGGAGGTCTCTTCGTCGTCCCCATGAGTTGTCGATACCGATACTTGATGAAAGGAAAAGAAGACCATTCTGGTTTCCAAATACAAAATGAATGGTTCAGAAGAACAACAAAATTCTGTCATGGAATTGGAGTGTGGATTATCTCGAGTATGGCTGCCTGCATCCCTACGAGCTTCATTACGGAACAATGCCCAGACGAAGAGCTTTTCTTTGAGCAGACTGTGCCTGGCAATGTTCCAATGGATACCTGACAGGTCCCTCCAGAAAAACAGGTCCTTCCATAAAATTGGGTGCTGGAAGCAAGTGCGTGGAGATCGTTTACCTTGCAAATCCTGGGGTTTGCAGGATGTCCACCTCAGCTGAGCACCGTATGTAGCAAGAAAGACGAGTGGCCACTCCTGCGTCGTTCTTGCTCTTCACCTGATAGTCAATCGACAAGGACAACCGTCGTCGTTAAGAACCACCCCAACCAACATCTGGTCCTTCAACCGCCTAACTCGTGCGTCGCGACCTATCGCATTTCGAGGGCTCCACCGTTGTACAACAGGTTGGGTATATATACCCAACCTCAGGCCGGAGATGAATGCGCTTTCGTTTTTGAATGGACGAAATCCAACTTTCGCTAAGACAGGAAGTCCGCCTTTTTGAGGTCGTCGGTCCAAAGTCGTCTTCCGCACGCGTTTCACAGGCGGTCATAAACTCTACATGTTGGTGAAAAAGCTGAAAAAGGTCTGCATTCAAGGCTTGAACTTTAAGCGTCTTGCTGTTTGGGAGATTGACCCAATGACTTCGCGCATCAGTTTTTTGGGCCCCGCCCCGTCGATAAATTTAGGAAGACAAGCCAGGAATAAGAACAAAGCCAATCAATGAACGATGGACAAAGAACTGCTGAAAAAGAGCTTCATGGTGTTTTGTTTGGATTGTGTTGGTTTCTTTTTCAAGAAAAAACGTCAACTACTGAAAGGAATTCGGATTTTTTGGCGACAAAATTAAAACTCTTTGCTTCTGTTGCAAATGTGTGTGCTGAGAGCCCCCCTAAGTTTGCATTAAGCTTGTTCTTTCTTCTTCTCTTTCGAAATTTGAGTAAACAACACAGGACATACTCTTTTTTCCAACTTCCGATCAAAGTTTGCATTATTTATCCAGGTTCCTGTTTAAATGTAACTTTCTGGAGGGAAGTTTTGTTGTTTTCGAGGGAAGTACCAACAAGAGTTCAAGGTAGACCCAAACCAAAAAAGTAACGCAAGGATTTCCGTTGCTGGTTCGACATCTGGCCTTCTTGGCAAAAAAAGGTGTCGAGCCGCCTTTGGTTTTTCGCCTCTTTTCAGTCTGTTTTTGTGTCGAAGTTTGCAACCTTTTTGAAAAGGGGATTCCTGACTATCCAAAATATGGGGGAATGTGGGGGTTGAGTCGGGTTCGCTCACTGAAGCGATGGAAGGAAGCTGCATACTTGCGAGTGTTCCCTCAGAATGCGACCGCACCAGGGTGCACCCTGAAAGCTCATAATTTTCAAGGAGCCCGCAGTCCCAAACGAGTTTTATTGACACAAGCAAGCCTCCCCTCAGTAGTCGGAGGAACTCCTGAGGTGGAACGGTGGGAGAAAAGGCTTGCAGGGCGGTCATGTCAGACGATCAGAATCATCCCTTGCGAGGTAACTGAACATGTTTGCGCCCATTTTCTCTGGTTTTTTCGCCACACGAAAGGGACGCGGCTACCACAGTAGCGACACCATAGCCATATTCCCTTTCCAACCCACGATAGCGACACCTTTGAAGCTCCGCGTTGTTATGAAAAGTTGGCTAGTTCGGTCCTGGTGTCTTTTCAGCCAGCAAATGTGCGCGCTTCCTCACGTTTTGTTTCTGGATGTTTTGGAACAGTTGTAGTCAGGGGCCCACACTGTGCTTCTATGCAGAGAACTGCTCGGAGATTTTAGACGTCCAAGTGGAATGCGATAATCTTCCTGACCGTCTCAATGGGCTGGAAGGCAACGCTGATGATAACATTCCCAGGGAGGTCATGCGCAGTTCTCGAGAGGACCCTGTGCTAGGTGAGAGGAATTTTCTCACCGGCCACAGTGCGCTGGTCTGCGCCACTTGTCGCTTGCCTTGTTCACATTTTGTGCTGGAGTTCGTTGAAGATGACAGGGCCGTTACAGTTTTTATGTACGACTCCATTTTGTTTCCCCATTTCGCCTTCAGTTCAACAGAGTGGATATATCGGGGTGTTGTTCCTGATTCGTGAACTATGTCTACAAAAGATCCCGTTTGGTCAGAAAATGTTGTAAGAATCTTCTTTCTTAGTGTGCGACTCAGGTGCCCCAGGGTCGAGGATGCAGCAAACGCTGATGAGAGTCAACAGCGTGTCTGAAACGATACACTTGCTCAAGGTACTCTAACAGTCTAGCTCCTCTTGATCAGCTGAACTCGACAGAAACTATACAAGGCCAGGGGAAAACTTTTGGTTTGTATGCGGTCGTTCAGGTCACCGTCGACGCGAAAGAAGAACACCTGCACGATGTTCTGAAGCAACTGGAAGAAAAGGATTTTTGTATATCTGCGAGGGACGCCATAATTGATCAGAGAGATACGACGATAAAGTCTCTCCTGGAGAGTCTCAAGGAAGAAAGGGCCATAGTAAATTCTTTTCATGAGCAGCTGGTGGCTAATGTGGGGCAGTTGAAGAAGAAAACTGATAAGATAATGTCCCTTCGAGCGACCCTCGAGGAGAACGTCGCGCACAGAGTTTCCAGGGAGCATGAAATCGAAGCTCTGCGAGGTATGTTGCACCGATACCAAGGACGAAAAACGCTTTCATCCATATTTGACTTGTGTAAGGGATCAACGAAAAAAGCAACAGTATCCCTCTTAACTCTTAGCTACATTGTAAAAAAAAAAAAATTGCGCAGCAACAGTAAAAACACAAGAACCCAGAGATCGACCTGGTATATTTCCCATCATTGCACCTCCCGTTTACACCGGTGTGTAAAGTTTTTTGATAAGTTTTCTTTACTTTCAGAAGCTAGATTTTGCGGGTATATGTGAAAGCAAAGAGTCGCGGACAGATTTGGGTCTGTATGAACATTTCTGTAAAACAAAACACCATTGGACACCAGTGTTTCCCCTTAAGACTTCTGTCTCTATAACTTGGACATTTTCCAGTAAGAAAATGAAACAGTGCGGATACACGCTCTCTTTTTCTGCTGCAGGTGAACTCGAAACACTCAAGCAGGAACAAATCAAGGAGGAAGACGAAGTGATCAGACGGAGAGAAGGGGTGATAAGAGCGAATGTCGAAAAAACAATGATGCGCGGTAGACTTCTAGCTGATAATTTTCTGGACGCTTTGGCTCCCGGTTTCAGCGATTCTTGGCAATCATTTACGATCACGTCCACAAGATGAAAATTTATTTGACCTCAAGTGGCTCAATTTTGGTTGAAAAATGCGAAAGCCTGTCGGTTTTTGTGAGCCCTGGACATTGTTGAAGTTGATTGGGATACGGCTCTGGAGGGATAAAGAATCCCTGAAGTGGGTCGATCAATCGACCAATAGTGAATTACTACGTAATAAAAGGGGACCACTCTTTGTCAAGAGTGGGGAATTGCTTCGGGAACATAATTGGGTTTTGTATACGACTGAAGGCCTCAATCTTACGGCATCAAAACGGCATCATCGGGGTTCCATCAACGGCCTTTGGGGTCATGAGCTCGATTTGTTTGTTTGTTTGTTTGTTTGAAGAGAAATAAAATTCGTTAAATTCTTTGAAGTTTCATGCAAGATCAGAAGAAAAGTCCCACCAAAGCACTTCCCCCCTCACGACAGTCAACCTCTCGCTCGTCAAGAACAATGCTTCAATATAACGACCAACATAAAAGGTTCGGAGACAACGATCCTCGTCGATATCCCATAATTCCACATCATCATCTGCTTTTACTCGTACGAATCTATCCCCATTGGAACCTATTGCAACAGACCAAATATCATCGTTTTTGATCGTTTTGACGCAACTTCCCGTCTCTTGCCCCCATAATCGCAAAGTGCAATCTTCGGAACCACTTATGATAAGTTTTCCACCCATGCCCACATGACGCACACCTTCCTCAAAGCATTGAATCACCCTCACAAGAGCGAACGATTCTAAGCTCCAAAGAAAAAGGGCACTGCTCCCCAATCCACATACCAACAAACTCCCTTCCTCGTTTGAAGCAAGACATAAAATCTCGGAGGCCATACAGTCATTTCTACTTCCCTCCAAAAGAACTTTTTGGTAAGTCCATTCCTTCTTCTCCCACAAACCCAAGTGTCCATCTTCCCCACTAATAGCAACGAATTTTCTAGCCTCCACAACAGCACTCACTGGAAATGGAACTGGAAAAGACGTTCTTTCATGCAAATGCGGTATTTCCAACACGAATACCATATCGGAGCTATCACTAGCAAGAACAAGCCCACCACAAAGACACACAAAAAACATATGCCCCCTCATATCCTTGGCAATCAAGTTACCAGTCGAGGCATCCACAAGGACAATCCCTCCATAAATCCCTACAGCAATAATATCCCCCGCCATAGCGACATCATACACCATTTTTACCCCCCCCTCCAAAACGTCGATCCGTTTTGGTGCTAACTTGCTGCATCTCCATGCGTTTTCAAGCCTCACTTTTCTTCTGAAAGAATCTTCTCCTACCACTTCGCTCCAAGATTTCGCCACACACGAGCACCTGGCCAAACTTTTTGCTCGAAAGTGGGCGAAAATTTCTCTGAGAATGTCCCTTGGAAGGTTCCACTCTGTGTTTGTTGCATCATTCATTCCTAAAGCACATTCATCATTTTCTTAGAGGGACATTTCAGAGGTTTGAATGGAACATTGAAGGGCCGGCAAAAACTTTACATATAACACCCCTGGCCAAAGCTAGCGAGCAAGGGTTCGCCTTTCCTCAACTGAACGATCACCGCAACAAAAATTGTCTGACGATGGGTAATTTTTCCGATGTTGCCCACACAAACCCCTACAAGAAGCCAGCAAAAAATCATAGCCCGCTTTGAGCTCGAAACAAATATCGAAACGGAACAGCACAGCTCAAAAATAAAGACTTGTTTTTACGTGGTCGGGCTATCGCCCGAGCGCCCCTCGCTCAGCATTCTTCCCACCACCCGAACAAACGGGAATATTCGCTCAAAACTCACTCGACAGATCGACGCCCTCAAAAAAGACCAACCGCTATTTTTTTAATTGTGTCCGAGAAAAGCGCGGAAAGTCCTCAAAGGCGGCGCTTTCGAAAACTTGCGGCGTCCTACCGCTTCTGCCCTTTCCAGCTTGAGCGCGCTTTTTGAGCAAATTCGAAGCACACCTGGCACCCCTCGAACAACGTTGGGGTTGGGGTGCTGATGGAATGTGGAGGAGGTTCCCTGTTGATGGCTGTTTTTTTCTCATATGATGATGGGTGGCGATGGCCTCCTGTCTCGACAGTCACTGGGAATGTCTGGGGGAATACAGGGAAGGATTTTTCCGGTTTACTGTGTGGAGTCCAGAGGTGGCTGCGGGCTGAGCCCCAGTCCCACCACGGCGCAGGCGACCCGCGGTTGGGGATTAGACGAGACCTAACGTTGATCGACGTCGGGGTAGCGACACAGGTAGCCCGGTGCAGGAAAGTGTGCGATACTCGGACAAGAGACCTTGCACTTGCTCGCTGGCCGCGCGTCACAGGTGAGCGCCGACCTTGGTGCCACTTCCCCCCAACACACCCCGAAAAAGAAAGTTGCAAAAAGGTCCACGTCGTTCGTTCTCTCACGGGGAGGGTTCGTGAGGCTGGAAGGCCCGGTGCATTCCAAACAAGAATATATGGAGAAGCAATTAATCGAAACATGAAGTGCCTGTGGGTGTGCTCTAGTTCTGTTTTGCTGGTTTTGGGGTTTGCACACCCTCCGTCACTGTTTGCCAAAAGTATTATATATGATACTTTTACTGGCCTGTCCTATACAGGACAGGCCAGAGCCTATTGCATCAGGTGTATACAAAGAGGGATCCATAAGAGAGACAATGGGTCGATCAATCAACCAATAGTGAATTGCCACATAATGAAAGGGGAGCACTCTTGATCAAGAGTAGGGAACTGCTATGAGACAGTGCGAAGAAACGGTGTATCGAAGACCCACATCGTCATGTATACTTACAGAGAGACAACATACATAAAGTGTTTCGTTTTATCGCGCGTTTGTTTGAGCCTGCAGAAGATGATGTGCTCTGAGAGAACCGACCAAAGCATCGAGAGGGGTGTCGAGAGGGAATCTGCCTGATTCTGATGTTATGCAGATAAGTTTGCTTGCTGAGGGTTTTCCTTTTGAATCCCCCTGATTCCATAGGCTGTGGCCTGGCATGTCTTGTAGTACTTTTGATTGGTTCGGTACCAGAGATCCGTTGTTGGTCTGAATAATACCAAGTTCGTGAAATTTATGAGTAGCATGAGGCGAATTTCGAAACACTAAAGAGTTCAGAACAATGGAGGGGGGAAACTCATCCGGAGCATGGATCCACCCAGAGGCAACTCAACAAATATTATCAGCATCCAACAATTGTAGCAATTGTTCAAACTGCTCTTCGGTGGCGACAAAGCAAAGATAAAGCATCGAAAAATTAGCCATCATCCAATAAAAGTCGATTCAATAAAACAGCCTCTTGAGACATAACCCCCCCCCCCCGAATACAGTACCCCGGGGTACAATAATAAAATTTTAATTATTGTACCCCGGGGTACTGTATTCGTTACTGTATTAGTTTAAACTTTGGAAAAAAAATTCAGGGGGGTACACTATTCCCCGTTTGCTCCAGGGGCGGCGGGGGTATTATATTTGGGTGAGGGGGGGTTACCATAGAGAACGACAGTGGAATAGGCAAGGAGACAAAAATATCCATGAGTATTCTGACTATCCGCCGCCAAAAAACTGTATTCTTTCCCACGGTTGGCGGTTATATGGACGGTCTGACCTGCGTAACCATCTTTGTTTGACCTTCAGGGCTCTACATAAGCAAGGAATCCACAGGACGGCTCCACCTTCGATGATGTTGGGTTGGATTCGCAAACTGTGTTGTGGTAAACCACCGAAAGACCTGCCAATAGTTTACGACCACCAAGCTTCTTCAGTGATTGCGGAGGAGCAAGCGCCAGTGATTGTGGAGGAGCAGCCCCCAATTTTTTCGGACGACGGATACGAAGAAGACCTCTTCAGAACAACAGAGACCTCCCTTTCGATCAGTGACCCTTATCCCGTCCCTCCATCGACACCACACAACTTCTTCGAAGATCCTGCGTGGGCGGCGGTAATATTTTTCAGTCAGAAAAATATATTTCTGAAAATATGTATATTTTAGAAAATAGGTAACTCGATTTAGGTGACAATTTGGAATATACGTTTCCAATTTTAAACATAGAAAATGTTTACATGTTTAAAGTGTTCTAACTGTTTAAATGTTTTTCTTGTTCAACAGCTCCGTGTGCTGAGGGCCACTGTAAAACTGGAAAAAATCGTCGCAGCTAATAGAGACCTAGAGGTGAGTATAGTCAATCGCTTGAAATAGATATCACAAGTTGTTTGTCAATTGATTGGAAACCGCAAGCATCGCTCTGGTCTGAATAAAACAGTTCGACGTGGATATGAGTGCTCGAAAAAGAGAAAAACGAGAAGTTGTCTGTATATTTTGCATGGAGAGATGCAACTTTGGTCCACCGAAAGTGAGACAGGGAATGCCGTTTTCCAGGTTTCGAACAGCGAATGAAGGTTACAGGAGATAGGCGACAGGGGTTGGACCAGAACAACTGTGGAACGATTTCATGGAACGTCCAAGCAGATGGTGCAAATGCGATGGATGAGAAAGGTTTCGTCCGCCGAAGATGCCTGGAAACAGTGGGAGCGCTTTCCAAGACGCTGAAGGTTTTCAATCTGCTAAGGCATCGAAACTTCAACAAATCCCAGGATGCCAAGGAATATTCCATTAATTAATGGACACTCCTAAATGACTGCAGCGGAGTGTTCACCCCACCGGGGTGTTCAGACAGAACTCTCCAAATGAATCAACGTTTCAAAAAGGAAGTCATTGGTACCGACTCCAGTTTATTGTCACCAGACTCAGAGGAAATCCCAGTGTTTTGGGATTTTTGGAAGGAAACCAGGCAAAAGTTTCTCCAATGTGGAGGTCCCTTGCATACAAGTCTTTTACAGACCGTCGTTCGAGCTCCTCATCGACCTGACCCTCGAAATCAGAGCTGGATTTTACACCGTCTACTAAAGTACCAAAATATTCTAGCTCTCCAGAGTAGCACAGGGGATACATGGACGACCAAGAAAACGTCAATATCAGGAGTGAAAAAGTAAGGATCGACAATTCACTTGAATTTTTTTTTTTTTTGCAAATTGGAGACGTTTCGCATCGTTTCGCATAATATGTTTAAACATTTCACTCCAAATTTCACTCCAAATCACTCCAAATTTTACTCCAACAGATCAGAAGTGGGGAAACAAAACCCTGTTTTGGGGTTGAGGATGAATAATGGCAAAATATGGGAGACACATCGACTGGGAGAAAATGAGAAAGGCGACGGCGTGGTGAAAATCGATTCAATGAAAGATGTCAAGACGCAAGGGCCAATGCTGGTTTTGTCGGAGGTGCCCACCCACGATTCCCCCTGTCTGAACTCACAGGCGTTTCCATTGATCGGATTTGAGAGGGTCCTGGTCCTGATAAGGTTTGATAAAAACACGCGCCCCCCCATCCACCCCTGCACCACCATTGCTGCTGAGACTGGAACTCTTTGCGGAGTGAGGGAGCAGGCCTCGGAGAGATCGACGTGTTTCCATCGACATATGGGGAATTTAAACGAAGTGAAGGGAAGCTTGTCCACTATGTGCTCCAGGAAATGTTTTCCAGATAAAACACAGGTCCTACCCCCAAACGAGAAGGTTACAGTCGCAATCGATGAAAGACAGGAGGACTTCACCACCCAAAAGAAAGTCATGCGCTTTCAGTCTGTGGTGTTTCATGGCAAAAACGTTATGCAGGCGTTCATCAAGCTGCCAATGATGGGCAGAAAACTGCTGATGCATGAATACGGCGCAGTGAAGATTGGAATAGGCACCGAGCCAAGCCGAGAGGACCTTTCCGACTGCTTTCATAGTTTCGCCAAGTCTTTCAGAAAGTTTTCAAACACAACACACAGGCTCCCTCACGCCACGAAACAAGGTTCGGTTGAGAACATGGGGATGGATTCCCCAGATGCCACCAAAATCATACCCCCCATGGTTATCGATGGGGCAAACCTGATCTTTTTCTCCATTCGTTTTCATCAGGACAACAGGACGCAAGAGAAAACAAATCACACAAGACCGAGGTTCAAGACCTGAAGTTACGGGTTCAGAGGAGCCCATCGAGTTACAAGATCGAAAACGTGCAAAAGTTCGCTGAAACTGTCACCACCTTATGCTCCAAAGCCGACAGTTTGACCCAAAGACTCGAGCACAGAGCGGATGAATTGGAATACGAAATTTGCCTTTCAGAGTCTGGCTCGGTCGATTTGAAACCTGCAAATGACGGCTTGTCGAGAGCAGGAAATACGTTGGTTGAGGAGCTGGGATCTTGCCAAGGACAATGTACCGAGTCTGAGGAATATCATTGCCTCTTGCCATGGCATTGGCGATGGAAGACTTGGAAACGCAACCGGATGCTTGTCCATTCGGAGAATCGGTGGAGCTGCTCAGTCTTATGGGAAGGATGAACACTGACAACAGCAGACTTGAGTCTGATCTAGAAATTCTTCAGCAGATGCAGCTTCGATCCAGAGAGCAATGGGGGGGACCAACGATTCCCTACGACGTCAATTCCACAATCACTGAAGCTTGCGAGGGCGTATCGTGCGAGGTTTCACTTGCCAGGGGGCCACACGATTTGCGACACGCCCTACACGAGAGAAGAGCAGATCATCTGGGAGATTTATCGTTAGGGAACGCGACGAGTATGGCGAATGTTGCGAGTGTGAGGGGTTCCCTGAAGTTGAGGACTTTGATGCCCTCGGCTCAGTATGCGGGGCAGTTGACGACGGGGCAAATGTCAATGAAGCACCTGGAGAAAGCAAGGTTATCGTTGGTGGCGAGTCCGGATGTTGACCATACCATCAGCTTCACACGTAAGTTTCACTGTGGGATTGAGCGCTTGATAGGAAACAAAGAATGCACTGATTGGACACGAAAATAGGTAGGCTTGTGCATTTGGGGAAGGGGAGTTGAAACGTACATAGTGAAAAGTGCAAGAGAAAAATAAAATGGTATCTCACAAAGAAAAAAAAAAAAAAAAAAACCCACAATTTTGTCATTGAGAAAATAAGTAGCAAGAAGGAGGTGCATGGTTGTGTCGTCCAGAAAAATCAGGTTACTCGGAGTTCCCCGCCAAAATGCCACCCAGCACCCTCTTTGCGGTCAGAACTAACCCGTTCTACGAAAGTCGACCTGACGTGCATGCGAGCAGCCCCACTAATCTGAAGTTCGATCGACTTCACAGTGCCCTGGGAGTGAATCAATTCGATTCGAGCCACTGTTCGAAAGCTGGATCGAGTAGTCTGTCTGGCTCGCATCCGGTTCCAAAGCGAGGTAGCTCCAGTTGGCGATTATCTGTGAATGAGCAAGGTAAAAGAAACAACGTAATACACGCACATACCAGACATAGAGAGAAACAGAAAATCACACAGACACATAATTTTTACCGCCCGGACTTGCGAACAGATGTTGACCAAGAGTGGCGAAACTCGGTGACCTTTTCAGGGGTCGTGAAGTCGTGTCGTTGTTTGGGTTGAAGACTGATAAAATGTCTCTCGAAAATGTGATGAGGGTTTCTTGCGTTGTGACTTTGCTCAGGGAAACTTCAACCAGCAAATGTGGCGTTCGAAAAAATGCGGAACGACTGCCTAGAAGAAAAAACGGAGAGCGAGATTTCGTTCTTGGCAGGCGTCATGGTATACTTGCATCAGCAACTTGCCGATCGGGTGAGGAGCACACACACATGCTCCTAGTCAAAAGCATTCCAAAAGGAATAATTAGTTTCATTTTCTATTATAAACAGACTTTACTTGCATTAACTTAAGACCTTGAAGGTCCACACTGTGATAGACTGAATCTTGTTGCAACAATTGTTAGAATTCGTGAGTGCGTATTTGCTTGCTAGGAGAACGTGATCAACGTGCTTTGGGAGGTCGAAGGACTCCGAACGAGTGTCGAAGAGTTTGGGAAGAAAGCGGAAGCTTTGCGCGAGCTGAACGACAACCAGCAACAAGAGGTTACCAAGCAGCAGGTCATTCATTTTTTCCTTAATCTCGGCTGTTTCTGCGATGAGGGGGGTGTTGATGTTATTGAGCCCTTGGGATGAATTGGACAAACTACACTGGGATAGGATTGTCTGTTTGTTTCGGAATCAGTAGTCTCACAGGTTGTGTTATTTCTAACCATTGATGAGGCAGAATGCATTCTGCCCCCTTTCCTCCTCCTGTTCAGTTTGAGCTTTGGGGAAGACAAGAATCCAACTAAAATTCAATGAATGGATAAAATGTACATACATTTTTTTGTTCTTTTGGAGCTCTTTTCTGGTTTTGCAGCTATTGGCAGAACCCCAGGTCCCCCATCATGAGGTGTTTTCTGTTTCATATCAGATGGAACACCTCCAGCATGCCAGTGATCTAGAAACCCAAAAGGCTGAGCTTCAGCAAGAGCTCGCCAAATGCCAAGAAGACATTGGGAAGTTGAGAAAAGAAATTGAGACGTTCGGGTCGGGACACAGCGTCAGGGCTGTGGAAAAGAACATCAAAAAAGATGTGATATCTGGGATAGAAGTTTTAAGAGGCAAGAAGGAGAAGGGTGTGGATCGCATCAACCAAGCGAATCGCGGGGTTGTGCAGGAGGGAGGTTTGCCCGGTAGAATAGTGCAAGAACAGGTGAGCTTATGGCGGCTGTACTATAATTTGCAGACTCAGAGATCGAATAAAAAAAATATCGTCTAGATAACCTGAAAAATTTTTGATCGTCGTTGACGTTGCCATTTTATTCTGTTGTGCTTTCCGTTGAAAGCTATTTTGAGGCGGCTGGGAGAAGTAAATTGCATGGAAGAAGCAAAAGCTTGGGCAGAGAAAATGGTGTCGGAGAGAAATCGATTGAAGTCTACAGCGCAGGTCAATTGAAACTATGGTGGACGTTCCTGAGTTCTGAATGGAATATGTGACGCTCTCTGGATGGAAGGAAGTTAATTGTTTCTCTTGGGTCTGCAGAAGGTTGAAGAAGAACCGCATGATATGCCAGGAAAGGCGGAAGCCATCCTCTCGATCAAAAATTATATGGAAGCAGAAACCAAACCTTCCTGCCAAGTGCTGAAATGGAGCAGACCCTCCGGAGGGTCTGCACTTGGATCCAAGTGCAACGTTGGATGGGAGGCACACAATGGATTTGCCAAAAGGAGCTTTCAAATGCAAGTGCTCAGCGGATCCACCAAGCTGTACATCATCCTTTCCTGTCTTGAGGAGCTTTCTTCTCTCAGGTTCTTGCTGTGCTTGTCCATTGTTTTGGTTGAAAAAAAAAACACCTTTGAACAAGAAACTAACAATTCGTCTTTTCATGTGTCTACAGGCTCAATCAAGTCCGAGAGTTGAGCGGCGCCGTGATCGGCGCAATAGCAACAAAACCAACAGTTTACAACATTGCTCGGGACAAAAAGGTTTCACGAGGTTCAATCTCGTTCCGTTCGTCCATCCAGTTCCTGAGAACGTCGGTTTCAGCACTCTTTTTCGTAGGCCCGCTGAAAAAACGTTTTCTACTGTGGATAGATTCTGGAAGTGCAACTTTGCGGAAATCTTATGAGAGCCCAGACGTAATTCTGGTGAAATTGTTAGCGGTGGCGTTGAGAAGATCTACTGACAACGCGGTTTCAATAAGAAAAATCAGTCAGCGCTAATTAAAAGCGGACAGCGGGGCTGTGGAATGCCGTCAGAAAAATGACCCGAATAGCCGAAAAAAAGCTTTCTTGGAAAGGATAATGGCTGTGTCTTTGTGAGCTGGTGGTCAGACATGCGCCAGGGGTGAAACGGCAAAAACTTAATTTTACCGCCGAATGCTGAATTATGGCGCCGAATGCTGAATTCTGCCGCCGCCCGACTGGCAACCGCCCCTGGCGGGATGTCGGTCGACAGGCGACCCGCGTATGTATGTCAGACCGAAAAAAAAGGGGGGGTTGGGTTTAGGGTTTAGGGTTAGCGCGACCGGCGCGCGCCAAGCGAGTGGGCGAGTTCAGGGATGCAGGTGTAACTAGTGGCTGGAGTTCGACCAGGACTCTGCAGCAGACTTTCCATTGACAAAATATGAAAACGGAAATGAACCCAGGGAAGGGGATTGTGTTGGGATGGAAATCGACGGCTCCATTCCAGAGTTCATTGTTTTAAAGTGAGTTGGCGTTTGGACTGTGGTGGGAGAGTGCGAAGTACTAAGGGAAACGAAAGCGATAGGGCGGCGGTTGCAGCGGCAGCGTTACCGACAGCGCAATTGAGTGCGGGTGAGTGAGTAATCGTGAATGAGAGAATTGTCGGGCGCGTCGCCTGTCGACCGACATCCCGCCAGGGGCGGCTGCCAGTCGGGCGGCGGCAGAATTCAGCATTCGGCGGCAGAATTCAGCATTCGGCGGCATAATTAATTGCCAGCCGGGTGAAACTGAGGACTGGAGAAAAGAAGTTATGGCTAAGTGAAGGTTGAGTCAGAACTGGTGGTGAGAAAGCACAAACACAGTGGGATGTAAGAAAACAAACAGAATTTTGAGTGGAATAGCTCCAAGAAAGTTACTGAGCTGTACAATAGGATGCACAAACAATGTGTTGGGTTAGACAGATGCTCTATGAATGCTCAACTATTGACATGCTCGAGTTTGTATTGTGGTGGTGGTGGTGGTGGTGGTGATTTGACTTGTCCATATCAATCTTAACTAAGATTAGCATAGCCCACCTAGAGGAGAAAAAAAAAGAGAAACCCGATGGAATTCCTGCCAGGGGGATTCACAGGAAGAAGTTTTTAACAGAATGACACCTTCCGCAGACCCCATCCGCACGTGCACTCTATCGCTCCTTGGCTGGTCTCTGTACAGTTGCCACTTAACCCAGAGGTCAAAAGTCGTATAGCTCCTGCATTGGGTTTACTCGGCGTGCTACCATGTTGGCGTGGTGCGTGTAATCCTCCACAGCCCCTCCACCGTAGAAGGGGGCTGGAAGTGGTGAACCGCTTACGATGCAAAGAATCTGGCCTGGCATGTTTTGCACTATTGTTGGTTGGTTGGTGAAAGGCTCAGGTCGCGTGAAAGTTTTCGAATGCACCCCCCCCCCCCTCCTTATCGAAGAAGAATTCTCCAAAATCCTCCAGCCGCCGGTGGGTGGGTGGCGGCCGCTTTCACAAGCGCGAGTATGCCGCTCGATTGGCTCGCCACGCAACTTCCACTTCCCTGAACTTTGCTGGCTAGGGTGTTTCTCTTTGTATGCCCCCGATGCTACAGGTCTGGCATGTCTGGTGATATTTTTGTTTGGTTGATTCGAATCACCCCCGTTGAAACTCATACAGCAGCGCCCTTTAGACAAAACAATTAACGGACAGTGTGGAGATGTGGAAAGGGGTAATTCAGTTGGGTGGCGACTGTCCTTTTTTTTTCACCCCTGTTGTCAATGCCAGTTCCTCTGACGTCGAAAGTCGTCAATGTCATGTGTTGAAAGTTGTTCGATACAATGGTTCACTCTCTTATATATTCGTTCATTCTGACCGTCGTTTCCAGAATTCTCCTGGTTTCAACACCCCCGAAAAACGAGCGGCCGCGCCGTTCGACCGTCAGATAGCAACGCCGTCAGTCGGTCTGTGACGTAGCCCGCCCGCATGTCAGACGTGGAAGGAGTCGGGGATATTCAGATTTTGAACGAACGAACGCTTGCTAACGGAACGAGCGTTGGTTGTGGAAGAACGGCGCCCCAGGCGCGCACAGGCACATCCCGCGGATGGACAGAAAAAGTCCAGTCAGTTTTCCTTCCCCACTCCTCTCCCGAATCTTGCATTCGAGATAACGCCGTCACGTGTAACGGTAAAGGGGGGGGGGGGTTTGTGAGAACGACCCCCCGTTGATCTTTTTCCAGACTCGTTTCTGGGTTTTTCTATTTTTTCTTTTTTTTTTCCGCGACAGGGAGCGCTAAAGCGTGCGTACGAGGAAAGGGGTCGAGAAAAAAAAATGAACGAGCGGCGAGAAAGGTAGGAAGGAAAACGGTCAGCCGATCGGCGGTGGCCCCAGTGAAAAGGATTTCGAATCGAAAATGATGAAAAAAAGAGCTCTGCGTGTGGCTTTTTCATTCTTGTTTCTATTTTGATTCTTTTGTTAGCTGCTTGCTCGTTTCTGTTTTTTTTTCTTTCTTGATGCGCAGGCGCAGGTCGTCGAAAAGGATCGCGAGCGGGATGGAGCTTTTTTTTTTCGATTTATTTTTAGAATGAGGTGCAGTGGTTTTCGACAGCAAAACTAAAAATTGAAGGGAAAAAAAACTTGGAAAGAAAGTGAAGTGTGTGGGAAGCAAATTGAAAAAAAAAATTCCTGACAGTTCTTCAACTTTTTTTTTTCTTTTCTTTTTCTCTGTTCCCCTTCCCCCCCCCCCAAAAAAAAAAAGAAAAAAATAATTAAAAAGAGAAGTAAATAAATGAGAAATAAAGATTATGAACGAAATAGTTGTATCCCTGAATGAATGGAAACCATTTGTCTATTTTATTTTATTAAAAAAATATATATTTTAATAAATATTCATTTAATTAAAAAAAAAAGAGATAAGGGACACTCTGATTCTCTTTCCTTTTTCTTTATATTAGATACTCTGAGACAAAAAAAAATGTACATTTATATTTTTCTTGTTTCAAGCCAAAAAAAATCCACAGTTTGTTTTATTTTTTACTTATTTATTTGTTTCCCCCCCAAAAAACATTACGAATGCCTTTCCAATTCTTGAAAAATATCCTCCCAGTCAGTCATGGTGAGATACCCGAAAATAGAGTGAGAATTGAAAAAAAACAGGTTGACTTTTTATCCTGACCCCCTCCCCCCCCCAAGAAAATAAAGCTAGATTTAAAATAAATGAATAAAAAATAGGTTGACTTTTCATCCTCGCCCCCCTCCCAAAAAAAAAAAAAAAACTAAAACTAGATTGGAAATAAATTGAAAAAAAACAAATTGACAGATTTTTTTTTCGGATTTGGGGTTGGGTGGTGGTGGCGGGGGGAGGTTGCCAAAATAGTCAATAGTATTTTTTTTTCCTTTCTTCCTTCTTTCTTTTCTTCTTTTTTCCAAGGGCTTCAGCAATGCACACGGCTGTGCCTTTTTTAACTTCTATATATGTTTTCTTTCTCCAGGTTTTCTAACCGCCTTTTCCTTTTCTTGACCATTTCTCCATCCAGGGAAAAAAGCTGAGAAAACCTCTCTCTCCAAAAAAAAACAAGAAAAATGGAATCAGCTAAAATGGAAATTGCTGAGAGTGGCTGCCTGCCACCTGAGGTTATTCCTCGCGAAAGGTATGTGTGCGTTTTTCTGGTTTTTGTTTTTTTTGTTTTTTCTCGAGTTTTTCCTGGAGTTTTTCTTAATTTTTTTTGTGTGTTTCTTTTTCGTTTTTTGGGTTCT
This sequence comes from Bryopsis sp. KO-2023, assembly GCA_030272585.1. Taxonomy (NCBI): domain Eukaryota; kingdom Viridiplantae; phylum Chlorophyta; class Ulvophyceae; order Bryopsidales; family Bryopsidaceae; genus Bryopsis; species Bryopsis sp. KO-2023. The sequence continues at coordinate 2,993,048 of BSYQ01000002.1, forward strand.
ATTTTATTTTTATTTTTTTTGGGGGGTTGAAAAGTGTGATGGCTCCAGCAGGCTGTAACAAAAAGCAAGAGACTTTTTTCTTTTTTTTTTTTTTTAAGAGAAAAGAAAAAAGAAAAAGAAAAGAAAGTGAGTCTTGGAGGGGGGGGGGGTTAAAATATTTTTTGAAACATTGAACAAATAAAACACCTGGAAATGTGTTATTCTAGAAATAAGTCTTCATTTTTTCCGGTTGAATTTTTTCACGATTACTCATGCTTCCTCGCAATTTTTGCTGTATTTTTTATCTTTAGTTCTTTTTTAGTAAGCTGTTTTTTTTGTTTTTTTTCAGCTTTCCTATGTTTCCATAAGCTTTTTTTTTTTTTTAGCTCAATTTTTGTTTTCTCTTCCCATCATGACCTCACCAGAACTGGAAAAAAAAATTACTGGTTAAAAAAAAAAAGCGAATTAAAAGAAAAATGAGACGGAGGTGCTGGCTTTTCCCTGAATAAAAATATAGTATAGTGAATACTATAATACTATAATATCCGATTGCTTCAAAAACAAAAAAATTCCTCACGGTTCGATTTTTTTTCCCCCAGGTTCATCGGAACATTTGAAAAAAAAATTCCTGAAGAAAAACGAAGGTCCACTTTTCTTTCGCTGGGCTGAACCAAAGGAGAAAAAAAAAAAGGAGAGGGAAAGCATTCAGGTGACCGACTTTCTTTTTTTATCTCTGTTATTTTTTTATATTATTTTTATTTACCGTAGATAGGGTGATTTTTGCGCGCATGAACTTTCGCGTGTTTTATTTTTGTGACACTAATTTTTGCGATTCAATCGGGTCGCAAAGGGCCCAGGGTTTAGGAACCCAATTTTTGCGACACTAATTTTTGCGATTTTTTCTACTCGCAAAAATTAGTCCAACGCAGAAATTACCCTATCTACGGTACTCATTTTTTGTCCTAGGGGGGGGAGGGGAGGATTATTTCTCACTTGCAATCAAAAACTGTTCTAAACATAGATTAAAAAAATGGCAGATATAAATTTTTATTTTCTCAAGCAACACCACAAAAACTAGTACGTGAACCCAAAAAAAAGGAGAAAAAAAACAAGAAAAGGAAAGTAAAGTGAAAGGGAGGTGACGTGCCATTCCCTCCACTTTCCTTTTGCTTGACAAAAAAAATGGAGGTGACCTCGTTGACCCCCCCTCTTAACAAGAGTTTTGATGGTTTAGGTATTCATTTCGCCAAACGGCTTAGCTATTTGAAAAGAAGTAAAAAAAAAGAAAAAAAATATATATTTTTTAACTTCTTTTACTCATTTTTTTGTTGTTTTTGAATAAATAGCTAAGACACCTTGAAAGTGAAACGTTAACAGCTCTAGTCACTGTAAAATAGGTTGCTATAAAAAGATTTTAATCGGAGATATCTGAACATACTCATCAAGTATAAAAACACGTCCGAATACTTCAAGCTTCTTTATCTTGTCAACTTGCCTTAGCACTCGTAGAAAAACACCTCGAGCATTTCCCCTTATCGTATGTTCGTCTTGCCGTTTGATTAACTCGCCTTTCCACCCTATTGCTGTCTTAGGGACTATTCTTTCTCTTCCCATACAGATCATGCGGGCTTGTTATTTAGTTTTTGCATCGATTTTGCAATTTTACCTGATGTGCTCTTCTTATTCTCTTTACCGTAATAATTCTACTCTTCCTCCCTTGTCGACTTGAACTAGTTTACTTCGATAGACTCTGGACTGTTTCCCCCCTCCCCCCCAAATCATTATCTTGGTGTTTGCGGACATTGTCCGGCCAACTTGCCCCCAATGTTCTCTGAAGTATTCTTTCTTTCTAGATAATTGGGTAGGCTTGCTACCAAGATCGCCTCTCGTGCACTCTTCCTTATCAAACGGCATCTCGCTTATATTCCGTCCCTATCAATTAATTTTACAACTTTTTATCGGAAGGGGGTCTTTCTCTGGGGCGTCTTCAGGCCATCATAGACCCCCCCCATCGTGGGCGTAAACATAGAAGGAAATGAGAGAGCGGGAAATTATCTTGTTCTATCTCTAGAAAATTTCAGTCCATATATCGCGAGTATAACTCTCGAGGTTTCTTCCCTAATCCATCTTAATTCATAAATGGTTCGCAACAACCGAATCCTTGTTGTCCGGCCCCCATCGTTTTCTCGTATACCGACGGTCTTAAAAATCTAAAGGAGTCTCGCAAGTTCACTATGGTTGTTTTTCGTTCTAGAGGGGTTATGAAATCAAATGCAATCTTTTGATATGCATTTAATATTCCGCATTGGAGGCGAAGTCTAGTCGGCACGTAAAATCTCCTACATACTAGTTGATGTATACCACACAACCCCGCCGTTCCCGAGGATCCTTTCAACAAAACCTCACCAAAGTGTCTCGTGGGATCGTCCTGGTCTCGATGTATCTCTATTTCATGACTTGGACTTACTCGACGAACGCGAGCTCCCATGTAAACCACTCATCGTTAGGAACGAGAGCGAAGAACATATAGATGTTAGCAACATCATACTTTAATTCTTTTTTGGTGACGTCCTAACCGCATCCTAACTGGCTAACCGGACTTCGATCTAGTGGTGGAATATGTTGAGGTTATTACTCCCTCCTTGTGGTAGAGTCACGTATGTGTAACCTTCGCTGTCACATTCAAATTCGGAGAGTTGTTGCAGTCTTTCGTCCATTGGGGGATAGAGGTACCTAGACGTGAGATTCATCAAGGATATATTAAAATTTTCCTATGTATTCTATTACTTTTCTTTTGTGCCGTATGCAATAAAGGACTGTGTCCGCACCATATGCATAATGGTAGGTCATTGAACGTTTCACGTGTATCAACCCTGGAAGGGAGTTTTCTCCCTTCCCGAAGAAATCAGACGTAACTCTCGTGTAATGAATATGATCAGACGTCGTAATATGTGCATACAAACCGTGAACACCATTTGCCTAATGGAGGGTCTTGCAAGATGTCTGGGAAATCTTTCCTTTAAACCATAAAGCGATGCATGAGGTGCGCACCGGGTGCGTTTACTGAGCAAGACTTAGGCTTGATATGCTCCAACGCATGGTATCCGTCCGAAATTAAGTATAACAAGTCAATATTGGGTTTGCTCACCTTTCAATACCCATGCCGATGGTGGTGGTGTTATCGCTGTACACACATGAGCTCAAGTGGAAGTTATGGCTATAAAGGATTTTGAATTTCGATGACTTGTATTTGCGTGATTGCATTGCACATGGAACTTCATCACCTCTGTTTAGTGACGCATACTCCCACAAGGTTACGGATCTCTATCAACCATGCGATGATATGGTTATTATTATCTTTTCTTTAATACAAGTCCGTGTGTGCAAGTCACGTCCACCTAAGCGGAAGAAAATCGTATGCAAATAAAACTCCACAATCGGCCCTTACTGTCACCCAAAAGGTGTCGATCACTTATCGAACTTAACAACTTTGGGGCTTGCTTACAACTCCCAACAGTACTCCATGAAACCTAAAAAACATCCCGTTCCCTTCCTTAGGAAGAGTAGATACTTCTAAAGTCTTGAAACGTGTGAATTAAATAAGTTATGGGTTAGTTAAGACGAGCACAAGATGCGTGTTCGAAGAATATCAATTAGAGATTGTACTTACCGAGATCCAAGCTGCTGAAGCGGGTCTCTACGCACTGTATTGTAGGACTTCGCTATCCCCTAATCTTCTATTCTTTTTTTCTTGGAAAAGGTTCGTGCATTCGATAGGTGCCCCAAATTAATGCCCTCAACAAAGATTTGAATGCCGCAAATAAAATTATATAGTAACAATATCTACAAAGCGGTTCAAAGACATAAAAAAGATTTTGCGTAGTAACACATCATAATCAAACAACAAATTAAGATACAACTTTCTAAGGATGGCAATTATTACCGCACCAACACCTTTTTTTTTTAAGTTATTATTCGTGACAGATTTTATGGAACCAGGTTTTTCTTTTATTAATATCTTCTATACAATTGTTGCGCAAATGCTCTTCTACGTCCTTGTTTGTAGTGGGTTCTATGTAAGCAAACCGTCTGATGCGGTTCATCATCATGTGATACATCGCTTTAACTTTCCTATGAGCTTGTGGGTAATAAGCCGCGGCGTCGTCTTGCCTCTTCGGGCCCGCGGGCAATTCGGTTGTCCCAATCGCGGATTTTGGTCAGCTCGTAGGCCGGAGGTAAGTTGACCCTTGTTAGTGTTAGGTCTTGGAACCGGTGCACGTCAATAATGTCTTGGTACTTGCCTTTGTGCAGAAGGTCTACCTGGTCGGACAATGTTCGCAGCTCAACAGAGTGCGAGCCATTATTATACTTAACGGCTCTCGGAATGTCGTATTTGAGTATGACATCTATCAGGAACAACATGGTTGTCGCGCGTGTCGTAAAGTCCGGAGGAGCAGCGACTACCTCAAATCATGAGAACTGATCTACGGCTGTAATGAGGTTCGTGTTGCCTGATCAACTGGGTGGGAGTCCGTTGGTAAAATGAATCTGCATCGTGTTGCATGGTTGCGACACCGATGTTGCTAAGTAATTTTTAAGAGTCCGCAAGGGAGCAGCTGGCATGAGTGACATGTTCGCATCTTCTTGTCATGTATTTCGGGGACTCTTTAATGCTTTCGACCGAATCCATGACGACAAAAGACGGCTGTAACAAAATCAGTACCAATGACCCTATATGATAGGCTGATGCGCCTCGTGAATCCAGTCGTTTCTCTTTTTGATGTAACCATTACTCGGAAAAACGTCATTTTCGCGACCTTTCACAACTCACTTAATGGACCGTCGCATCGTATCTATCGAAAACATGTGGGTGTCTATGAACGTCGATCGGAAAATAATCAATTTTTACCTCTGGAGCTCTTCAGATTCAACAAGGGTAGCTTCTTTTAGGAGAGCTTTTATTGTATCTCGTTTTTCTTAATGATTCCACTTATCGATTCTTTCATCTGCTTCCGTTTGAAGTTCAAACTTTGAACTCAAGTGCATTTATAGTAGTTTCTCATTTGTTGTCTTTTGCTCGTCCTCATCTTTCCTTCCGGAAGTGGAGAGCGTCTTTCGATAAAAGGTTAAAAAAGAAAGAAAGAAAACCATTTTGTTTTTCACAAAATGTTTGTTACTTAAATGTTCGTACATTTTTTTCTTCACCAACGATTGGTGGGGTTATGCGGTTAATAGTATTTTCTTGAGTGGCTAATCCTGGGATAGGCGGTGTCGCTAACCGCATAGGTGATGACTGGAAGCAAAAATCCAGTAGACGATGCCAGCAGATCGCCAGGGGACACAAACATAAAAGGGACGGGGAGACCCATGTTGTCCTCATCCAAAACATCCTTGCCCGCTACCATGAGCACCCAAGGACCGTCCGACAAGATCTCTAGTGAACGTCTAGTAAAGATGGGCGCCAGCGCAACGAGGACGACCTGACTTCCTCGCTTCGTGGGAACGCGAGCCGAATACCACTCCTCCCAAGGCATGTCCCTAGAGATATTCTTGGGTTTCCCGCCCTTGAGGTCTATTGTCTCAGCTAACATCCAAAGAACTGTCGAAATGGGGACGTTAAGGTTGATATACAAGAAGATGGGTTTTAACTCACGTGGAACACCAGTATAACACCAGTATAACACTGCACATCAGACGTCTAACGCCTCATATATTATTATTTATTTGAGCCATCGTAACTTCGGCTATGTTCCTCTACAAAGCAAGCAAAATCAACACGAACGTCGGTACCATCATTCTCTATTAATATGCGTGGCATCCTTTGTTCAAAATGACGTGGGCTTAGTCTTTTATCTTTGGGACGTCTCGGAGCCTTTTTGAGTAGGTGGTGGGGAAATCGTTCCGTATAGGGAGGATGGTGCACAACAGGCAAAGGAGCACCTCGAGGGTGTTTTACGTCATTCCAGAAGTTACCTTTTGAGGAACGCATCATAAGCATTGGCAACAACATTTAGAAAAGCGCTTTAACGATCGTCATTCTTTTCACGTGACGTTTTTAAGAATGCATAAAGGAACTTACCAACTTTGTAGGGTTGCTGTCGAATGTCAACGATGCACTTAAACAACTTTTAATCAATCTTGAAAGCTTACCTATCATCGCACTAGCTGCAACGACCAGCGCTCGACTTGTCACTAAAACATGGCATAGCGTCGAGACAAACCCCCGACACATCTGTGGGACGTTAAATTGCCTAACTTAAACGTATGTCAACCGAGCACAACACGCGCATAAAGGCAAACTCAGTGTTGCGTCTGCTTCTACCGCTCTATTATTTACCCTCTTCATCCGGGTTCAAATCAAAGAAGTACCCTACGCCATATGACAGTAGTGGCAAAAACCCGGCGCAACTCAAAGGAGTCATGCATGACGACCGTATTCCGGAACATCTCTTCACTTCATGGACGTCGATTGTCATAGTGCCTTGCAAAAGGAACCAAACCCGGATTTGATCAGAGCGATCAGAGGTGATCTCTCTGTACACCTGATCCGAGCTAAAGACGATCTTGGGGAAGTGGAGCGTATCTCTAAGCCGATGAACAATCCAACTATTTTCAATGGCCACATTCTGCAAGAACTACCACAGGTGGTCCATGCTATTGAATGATATCGGGAAATGTAATGTGTAGTCGGACTGAAAAGCATATGTGGTCCGGGTCTGTAACAGATGCCTCCGTTCCTGAAAAAAAAAAAGTAAAAGTAAGGGTTTTGGGCGACTACATTGTTATATTCAAGTAAGAAGATTATGTGTGATGTGAATATTTTAATATGAACATACCTTCAAGTACCTTTATGTGATAAAACTATTCACCTTCTGATTTAGGTTGACGGTTGAGGTTGACGGTTGAGGTGTGGAAGTTTTCTTTGTTGGTTTGCGACCCGGCTCGCTTGACTCCTGCTTACCTGTAATTTTACTTGGTCATACTCATCGAACGAAAAAGAACGGGAGTGCATGCACATCGTCAAAACTGATAGATCTAATACATAAGTTAATTCTTATGCTTCAACTCTTTTCCAAATGCCCTTTGCGGAAATGAAAAAGCAACCTTGTACTCATACGTGTGGAATCTGTTTAATGATAATCGACATGGTGGCCGTTTCAAAATCATGCGAGTAACACAACCTGGGTCCAATACTGAACTTTTTATTATTATTCAACTCCTTCATGATGGTTTCGGAGCACTCCATTGGTTTTTCGGTGAAGAGAGCGTAGACCATGGAAAATACTCAGCACACTTACTCCGTGTGGATGAAATTGATGGAAAAAAATTGTGGAAAATGCTTAGGTGATATTTTAGAAGTCCCGTCTATAAACCAGATTGATTATGTTCGCCAAAACACAACCAAATATATGTCGATGCAAGCTGGCAAACAACGTAACTCGCACTAACTATAGTTAACGTGAAGTACATTTTCTTTTCTTTTTTTAACTTGTGCGAAAAAGTGAGAATTTTAAAACGTAAAAAGTTTATCAAGCATTCGTTTTCCCATCCTCGTCAAGAACACCTTCGCTCGATCCAACAGAACGAATAACCCCTCTCGATTCCAGGGCGTCACCATACGCAATACGGTTTAATACGGTGATAGAAAAAATACGTAAATACGCAAGTATTAAAAAAATAGTGAAATATAATACGGAAAAATACGGAAAATGCAAATTGGTTACGTTCTTCACAAAGTTAAAAAAAAACAAGAAAAAATATAGTTAAGCCTAAAAACGCTCGAGAAACAAAATGCACCAAGAAACAACTTCAGGGGAAATTATGGGAGATAGTTGCGCTATACAAATGGTCGTGACTTTCTTATTACTTGCTCAAATTACACATTTGAGATTTCTAATCGCAAGAGAAAAACATTTCCTATCATTTGCAAGTTGTTTAAGATCCATCCGAGATCTGTGGGAGACGTTGTGAACATTTTAAGTTAAGAAAAAAAGTTTCTAACGTATTTTTTCCGTATTTTTTGCGTATTAGAAATTACATCATTAATACGGCTATACGATCGTATTTTATTCTTCTATTTGCGTATTGTGACGCCCTGGTTGTATAACCCCTTCAGGCCAAACAATCAGCATCTTACCAATGTGGAGCTACTTTTCTTCATTAGTTTATGGACATGGGATCACAACCACATGTGTGTACACACACCTGTGGAAAAACTGCTCGAACAGCCCGCTCTACCCACGGATGTCGTCTCCTCCCTGGGAAGAGATAGGTCACATTCTTGGCCCTTTTTTTCTCCTCCACAATATTTTTTTTTCTTCCTCCGTGAGGGAGACCGTGAGGGTTGTATCAGGGTCCTCGATGGGTCATCAACGGTCTCCACAACATTGGGTTCTGTTCCAATTGGGACGTAATTATTTTTAAATGAGAACACCAATTCAGGAAAAAATGAAGAAAAAAAGGTGGAATTGAAATGAAATATTCTGTGAATGACAAAAATTTTCAAGTAATTTGTAATCTGGCAGTTATTTACTTGTACTTATTAAACCTAAACTTACAACAAAGCAAATTTCAACTTCCAAACAATCCGTCCCGGTAAAATCAAAAGTATTACAAATGTCTCAAAATAAAGTACCTTCTTCCTTCTTCTTCATGTATTCCCGAATCATAAATATGTCATCATGTTCCCCAACGACATCATGCACCCCCTAAATCGACAAAGATAGTTGAATGAATTCTGATTCCATCTGGGGGTTTTATATTTTTGCTAGAATCTATATAGATTCTGTGCATGCATGCGCAAAATATGGAAAGCAGAATTACAATTACAATTCGATGCCCAATCCCAATTCCCTCTTTGCAACGCCCTCCTTGACAATGCCTGTGAGGGCCACTTGCGGTGAATTCATATCATTTCTTAATTTATATTTTTTGCATCAAGATTTATCTTAGATGATGTTTTTTGTAGTAGAGTTTATTGCTTCCTCTTCACGTTTTTGGGAATAGTCAATGGTGGCTTTTCGTATGGAGTCGCGTCAATCCAACTTCCCTCAAATTCTCGTTTCAGATGTTCGTAACGTGCAAGATTATGCATCTTTATTTTATTGCAATTGCCAAAGAAATTTCCTGCAAAATCTTTCCAGTTAATACCAAGTGTTGTAGAGGAAGTGATATTCCCATCATATACCGTAAAAGTCTGAAAATAAGCCCCGGGCGTATAGAATAGTAAGCCCTAAAAAGGGGGCGTATACATGGACAGGGGCTTATATTCGGAACGCGTGACTTCGTCGATCCAGCGGATGAAAGCGCGTCGAAGTGCTCCGTTCATGTCTTTCGACGACTGGTGGCCACGGGGGCGTCACTCGAAACCGTCTAGTGTGTCTATTCTGTTCTTTCTTGTTGCTGGGGATTTCATTGCGCGAGACGCGAGTTGTACGACCAAGGGGGCGTATACACGGACCACAAGTGTTGTTTTTCATACCGGGGCGTATACACGGGGGGGGGGCGTTATTTGAGGGGGGGCTTATTTTCAGACTTTTACGGTATGCTCCTTCGGGATAAAAAACCACACGAATTGCTAATGGGTGTTGCTCTTAAATTTGAGCTTCATTTGACGTGAACCTACCCCCGGTTTTGAGTATATTTTTTGCTGGGGATAAAGGTTCCAAAAAAGTAGTAGAAACTGCTCAATGAGATGCTTCGTAGTTTGTGCACTCGCTTCGCCCCTGGAGTCACTCCCAACACTAGCTATCGATGTTGGCGACGCTTGATGCTGGAAATACATTGGGTAATCCTCGCCTACACTAAGAAATAGACACTTGCCAACACTTCATTACACCAACCGGCGATTACCCCAACACTAGCCAACAATGTTCGCTAACGCTCGATGATATATGCATTACACAATACTCGCCAAAACTCAAAGGCTAAGTCTTTTCCACACTCATGTCGTCTTTATTGTACTCAATGCCTTCCATCCAATCCAACGTCGCCCGCGTCTTCTTATGTATCCTCTCTCTCATCATCACTAATAATTGCGGGTTGTACGTACAAATATGCGTATTGTATGTTTCCTCTTTTTGAAACTTAAGCCTAAGTTGACCAATACTCATGCTGATCGCTAATAGCACCTTGGAGACTCGTATTCGTGGTGTTTCTTGGAGATACAGTTGGGGGACAAATAGATACACAAGAAAAAACAAAAACAAAAATTGAAAATCTCGTTACCACATCCAAATTCCTGAATGACCTCCAAATAAATGAACTGAAGCAAAAACGAGCCAGAAACAGGAGCTTGATAACTAACACTGGACGTGGCATCGCCTACTTCATCCTTGACGCCCGAGGCGGGCTTGATTGCGGACCTACAAGCGATCAAGCGGTTGGTTTGCTTTTGGTGGTTCATAACAATATGGATCCCCCTAATTCTCAAACACCCCTCTGTATCTAACGTTCCACGCCTTGGTCAATCACATCTTTTTCCCTGGATTTGCTCGCAGAGTACCGTCATGTAGAAGGTGGCGAAATCGGCTGATTTGATGGACTTGAGGGAGGTGAAGAAAATTTTGACGATGGACGTCATCCCCTTGTGGATGGCTGTAATGCTCACGATGTTGGACCCAGACCACCACTAGCTTAGCTACAAGCCGAAAATGTAAAAACAATAGAATTATTGCAACTTGAGTGAGGTCTTTGGCGATGAAGTCGAAAATGATCATTTCCTCCTGATCATACGGTTGGCGTAATATCGCTAGAGGTTGCGGTACGGATTTCCAGGGAGGAAGATCCCTAAGGTTGATCCTGTCTTCAAAAAGATCCTTTAGAAACGCTAGATTCCGGTGAAAAAGTTCAAGAACTATTTAAAAAGATTTTTGGCAACGATAAAAAGTACAATGCACAAAAAAGTTTGTTCCACAATGTTGCTATAATGAACAATGGACTTGAAACCTCTTCTATTTTGACCAAAAAGAATTGTTGAAAAAACTAAAGCACTAAAACACACTTCCCTCCCCCTTTCCACCTACTTTGAAGACAATTTAATCGCAATCTCTTTTATGTTTTATTTCGTTTCTTCTTTGATCAAAACTTGATTATTCGTATGGTAATGCGTCATGAAGGGGTTGTCCGTTTCTCCTCCTCCCGTCGTTATTGCAGAGCCTCGTTGTGAAGTGACCGATCCCTATGATATTGTTCCTAATGTTGATCAAAACGTTGACGAAGTTGCTTCGTTCCTGACTCCGTCTTTATCACAGCCTATTTAGCCAAGGATGTCACGTTGCCCCGTATTTTTAAATATATTATCTGCCAAATTTTAATTTTTTAATAAAAATAAAAAATGACTTGATCAATCGTGAAATTTCGTCATGTTTGATTTGGTGTTCGTGAGAGGGGGATGAGACATTACTTTAGTGAAAAGTAAATCCATTGTCTTCCACATATGCCCTCTCCAAGTCCATCTTGTCAGCGAGTCTGACGACATGAACTCCCCCGTAATGCTCATTTGTATAGAAACAAGCCCACGCTTGTCCGGAAAAAAGGGGATTGCTCGTCTGATTTTTATTCGATATTTATGGCGTTGAAGGGAAATATTCGACCGTCCTATAGTCAACCACGATAAGTGAGTTCCCCATCTTGATTCCGGATTCTCGAAAATCAAACTTGATAACCCAAGTCACACCAAAAAATATAACGAGGACTCAATGTAGCGATCGGCCGTCGTAACACTTGATCTTTGGTGGGCTTTATAAATGTGAGTGAACGTCTTGAATTTTCGTCTCAGAATTTTAGGTTACTTTTGATGAAGAAGTCTCCAATACGTAAGAAATCGGGGAGATTTTCTCGTCTTTCCCCTCCTCAATCATTCTCTATGAGTGTATAACTCCAACATCAACTGCTGCACTTGTTGCAAGAAAGTTAGAGACTGTTGTAGGTGGGTTGTAACTATACGACCCCACACAATTAGTTCTATGTTACTTGTATATTGGTGGAAAGAAACAAGATCGTCCCCTAAATTTCCAGTCTTTACCTTGCGATAAGAAGCAATTGTAAAAAAAGGGGGTGAGGAGTCCTAAGAGTCTTGACGGAATCGGTACGTTTTGAAACGTGAATGCGAAACAAGTGGCATGAATCGAACGAAAGTAGGTTGGCCATCTACCCAGTGGGTTAAGTCCTCCTCTTTTAAAACAACACCCCTCCCCCAATCGAACATCCACATAGGGTTTCCAAACACGTGAGATCAAGGTGAAAAAGCCAAATGTAAATTTCAACACAGAAAATGCAAGAAGAGAAATGCATGCAACTTATGGATGCTCTTCTCTTATTTCTTCTACCCGTCTTTCTCTTATCGGCGTTCATTTTGGCTTGGAGTTCCATCAACTCAACTTGGCAGCAAGCGAGCTGCCAGTTGCATGGGCTACCAGTAGCATCGTTCCTATGCGTGACCCTAGTGAAAAAAAGCCGTGTACATCATTTTCTTGTCGTGTATTTGGGGAACTTTTTAATGTCGACTTTAATAATGTTTCACTCTGAAACATTTAGTTTCGTTTCGTTCTTTAAACTTAAATCCTTTAGGTCCGTTTATTGAGGTGACTGTGCACATGTGTAAGGGGAAAGTCTTTCGACCGAATCAATACCAAAGACCGTATATGATAGGCTGATGCGTCTCCTGAATCCAACCATTTCTCTTTTTCATGTAATCATTACTTGGAAAACGTAGTTTTCGCAACTTCCCACAACTCACTTAACAGACCATCACATCGTATCTATCGAGAACGCGTGAGTGTCTCTGAATACGTCGATCGGAGTAATGACCAGTTTTCCCCGTAGAGCTCGTCTAACTAAGAGGCGATGGCTTCTCTTAGGAGCGCTTTTATTGCACCTCCCTTTTCTTAATGATTCGACTTATCGATTACAATACAAGTGAATGGCGGATGGCAATGTGGCGAGTGTGATTGTGTGTTAGACGACACGACAAGGTGAAAATGATGATTATATTTTCCTATTCTAGATTAATGGAGGAAAGATGCAAGTTTCTTGTTCGTTACGAGCAGACATGGGCTGAGACCTCTGTGCACAGGACAGGACAGAACAGACTGTCTGTTCTGTGCACAGGGTCAGACCTGTGCTGCACAGGTGCACAGACCTGTACAGCACAGCACAGACAGGGTCTGTGCAGTTTCTGTGCAGTTCTGTGCAGATTCTGTGCAAAATCTGTGCAAAATCTGTGCAGATTCTGTGCAGTTCTGTGCAGATTCTGTGCAGTTCTGTGCTGTGCTGTGCAGGTCTGTGCACCTGTGCAGCACAGGTCTGACCCTGTGCACAGAACAGACAGTCTGTTCTGTCCTGGCCTGTGCAATTCCGCTGCACAGGACAGGACAGCACAGGGTGCACAGAACCTGCACAGAACCCTGTCCTGTGCAGCCCATGACTGGTTACGAGTGAAGACATAAGTGCAACACATTTAGGCGGCAATATTCCATACCCGTCTTTTTGAACTCCATTGCATTCATAATAGTTTTTCGTATGTTGTCCGGCCTTGCTCGACTGGTTCTTTCCTTCCAGAAGTGATGAGCTTCTATCGATTTTTACAGCGAGTCAATCGTGGACAATGTGTTGCTGGCTGAACCTTGGCAATCGCCCCTTTGGTAACGGATGTCTATAATTTGGCCACGGCCACATGCATGTTGGATGCACTCTGGTCTGTGTGTACATCCTAGCCATTGCTTTTTGCAACCTGTGATTGGAGTAGTCTATCCCGAACAAAGCGCAGAAGGGCAGGTACTCCGCAAAGGACACGTTTATTTTCTTCTTCACCGATGATTGGCGGGGTTAGAAACCCAATCGTAGAAGCACTGAAAGTCTCGGCCTCTGACCAGCGAAAATATACATCAGTAAACCTTTGGACACATTCCTTGACCGTGGTGTACTGGCCCAACCCCAACAGGAACGTTTCTTCAAATAAGAGTTCAAGAGAATTATAAGCATGAGTACATTGCAACCATAAAAATTCAACAAATGGACGGAACCGAAGAATGGTCGAAGCGTGATGTTTATTCTTTTGGTGGCAATCGAATTCGAATTTCTTTTGTGTCCGATCTCTGTCATCTGGTCGGAAGGCCTCGTCGGGACTTCGTTCCTTCACGTAATAATTCTTTTACTTTTGTGCATCCATCCGGGTTTCTACAATAGTCTAGAGACAACTTGTATTCGACTGGATCATAATCAATTTTACATAGGAACTTCGGAATGCCATCATACAATAATTGATCTATCTCGCCAAACTCGGATATTCAATATTATAAATATACTAATATATATTAATACATTATTGATTTGAGATAAGATTTTAATATTCTTAAATATAGTGGATCAATTTTTCTTTCCATATCTTTTTTCGATATACTTTTGGGCGTCAATTGATGATGTGAGTTCAGTTGGGTACTTGGGGACTGGAACATCTTCAAACGAACTAAGGGGGCAAAGAAAATATCGTTCTCTTTTTTGCACCTTGCAATATTCCGCTCATCGCCTCGGAATCCGTCAACTCATGGTAGGAAAATTATTCATTTCGGGTACAATCTCCAATATTTTACCTGGAGAGAACGAATCTGGCAATTTGAATCTACATTGCAAAAGTTCAATCCTGCGTTTACAGGAAAAAAAAGTTTGGATTGCTGTTGTACGAGTGATTTCAACATATTAAGATCTTGACAAATGTAAATTCAAATGGGCATGATAAATCGATCGATTCATGAAGGGTACTCTTAGAATTCAAATTTTTGGGTAGCTTTTTGATTAACCGTCTCGAAAACATTGTCGGGCACAAATTTTTAAAATTTGCTTGCTAGGTGACAATAAGGCTAATATACAAGAAGGTGGGTTTTAACTCACGCACAACACCAATATAACACCGCACATCCGACGTCTAACGCCTTATATGCTAGTTGTTTGAGCCATCGTAACTTGGGCTATGTTCTATCTAGCAAGTAAAACCAAAGTAAAATCAGCACGAGCACCGGTCCCATAAATTTCTTCAATATGCGTGGCATCCTTTCTCGAAATTAACGTAGACCTAATCTTTGAGCTTGGGGATGTCTTACAGCTTTTTTACCTGAACGTAGGTTCTGGGGAGGATGGTGAACTAGAGGCAGAAAAGCACGTCGAAGGTGTCTCGGGTCATACTAGAAGTTAAAGACCATATCAAAAGCTTTTTACAATATTTGAAAAAAATGCTTGAACGATCGTCATTTTTTTCGCGTGGTGATTTTAATAATGTATAAAGAAACTTATCGACGTTGTAGGATTGATGTCGAATGTCATGGCATTTAAACAACTTTTGATTAACCTGGGAGGCTTATATATCATCACGCTAGCTACAACAGCCAGCGCCTGGCCTTTCAACTTGAACTTCAATCCATCACAAGAAAGCGGACCAATGATCTCGTATCGGATGAGTGTTGAAGATAGGATGATTTTGATTCAAACGGTAAATTTTGGCAAATCCTGAAGAACCACCCTCCTCGGGTTATTTTACCTGTAAAATAACGTATCTCATAGTAGCAAAAAACATTCTTTGCAATCACCCTCGTTGTTGCCATGCGAACCTTTCCTTGATCACCACAACTCCAATGCCTTATTTTGAATTTTTCGAAATAGTGGTGTCTCAAGGATCCATACTACGCTTTGGCTAAGAATATACATATTTTTTTTATTCATCAATCGATTGGCTCCTTAAACCTACGTGTGGCTTTACAATGCCTCAATTACATCGTTTGCAATTTTTTTTCAACTCCCTGACGCTAAGTGCGACAACTGGGCCAATGCGGCTGTAACACTAAGTCGGAAAAGACTCTATTTCTTAAATCGATTTTCCTTTCGGACTGCGATGAGGGTTCGCTTTGGGAGCTAAATATGCAAGCTCTCAATCAATTTATATATTTTTTCCTATTATCGTAAGAAGTTGCCACCCACAACATAAAACCTTGACTTCCATTCATGTTCAAATATGATTGATCAACTCTATAAGGGGCTCATCGTTTCCTCCCTCGTTACAATTTAATCCTAGACGTTGATAACCATTTTATATCTGAAATGAAAAGATTTACCCTTTTTCCTAACGTGCGAAGCGTATTTGATATTCCGACCTGATCATGATCCTCTCCGTGATTCAAAAATGTTCTTAAACAAGAAAAACGCAAGGCCTTCCAGGCGTGGACGGAGCGTATAATATCATCTGAAAGAGTTGCACACATAATTTTCCTAGTTTCCTTCCCAAGCCAAAGCTTGTCCTCCTTCGAAAAGTGGATCAAATATGATTGAATCCACAATACCTTTGATCACGTGGGTCCCACATTCAAACTTTTTTCTTCCTTTACCTTTTTTCCTTAGCTGAACGATATCTACGAGAAACTTTGAATGGATTAGAATCACCGAAAAACGAAATTCCCTTTCTGATAGTATCAATTAAACCTCTTTCCTTTGGTGTCCGGAAAGATACTTGCTCATCTATCTTACTTTCACCATCGCATAATCTTTTGTATGTTTCTAGCATACAAAAGCAAAGTATTTCTTTTTGGTGACAATTGACAATTGCTGGAGCTCCTGCATTATTCAAGTATGTCTGAAGCTAGCCCCCCCTTCTCAATAATGTTATCAATCCTTTTGATTGCAAAGTAGTAATCTGCCATTTGCTGAGCTCGGAAAACGACCCTGCATACGCGTTTGACTCAACCTTCAATAGCTGGAAAACATATAGAAATTTTATTACATATCACCCCCCCCCCCCTTTTCAAACACGATTCTAAATAGCCCCTTCTCTCCCCTTTTCAACACTTTGTCACCTTGAGTCATACATTTGTTGATGGTGGTCGACCAAAATCAGCCCCACAGAGGAAGTCTTCTTAAGAATAGGATTGCATACTCGTTTTTTTAGGAATCTTTTCTTTTTTCTTAAGCTTCTTTAAAGGTGTCCCTTTCTCGTTCCAGCAATCAGCGCCCAAAAATGAAAAGAACCCAAATTGAAACAAAACGAAGCCGATTCATTCAAGATGATCATAGCTTCAACCGAAAAAGAGAGTAAAAAGCTGAAAAAACAGAAAACGTATTGTGCTCATGGAGGATTTTATCGATGTCCTAGTTGGACTCAACAAATGGCGTGTCCTTTTTATATCGTTGTGATGATGGACTGTGGCGAGTCGCAGTGTAATCCAATTTCTCTACTGAGCAGCAATTAAGAGAAACCAAAAAGAGTTTTTTAACTTCGATAAAAAATGTGAAGGCGTGGGGAACCTCCGTTCGACTTTCTCGGTGAAGTCTTCTCTAGGTATGAGGTCCAGCTCGAAGCTTTCTCAGAGTGTTATGGTGGGGTTCCACAAGGCTTATAGCCGCCACCGCAAAAAGTTATGCCCTCCTTATGGTATAAAACTATTTTCGGAATCGCGCAAGCTTTCAGAAAAGGACATCCAAAATACATGCAACTTCTTCGGCGTTCTTCATATTTCTCAAGTATGCTAAACTATATGGAGCGAAAGGAATATCTACACTGATGTTGGTAAGTTCCACTTCTTTAGGGGAAAAACAGGGTGTTTTGTTTTTGGCTTGGTGGGTAACCAAAGCCTATATTAGAAAACCCCTTTGTACTTCTTTTACTAATTCTAGCTTGATTAACAAACGAGTACCTAAAGTGTTGGCGAAAGTGTTAGATGTTCAAGAAAGATGGATTCAGAAGGGGGCGGGGGGGAGCAGCTGCATAAGAGTTTCTATGATCAATTTAGCCTCGGAGACACAAAACTATTACAATCTTAATCAAATCCACAGGGCCACAAGCACCACATTTCTCACCAGCAAACGAAATTTCAACCATCCCTTGCCCGTAATCAGGGTTCGGACAAATTTCTTGCGATTGGTCCTCTTCTTCTCTGGCTGCCATATATATACTCTTGACTTCTAGAAAGTTCTTTACAAGTTCTAGCAACTTCGGACACCCGTTAATCAAATGCTCTTTCTTTCCACAAAGAAATACAAGTTATCTCTGTAAAAGGAATATGCATGCCATTAAAGGGTCTTATTTTCAAGAAAAACATCCCCTCTAGGTTCCGGTACCCCATCAATTCATTAAATATTTCCGTCCACTTTCACTCAAACACGGTAGTAAGTCCCTCCGAACGAAGGTTGACGTTCTCAATCTGTCAAATTTTTGGATGCAGAATTCTAAGTGATCCTTTGTAACTCATTGATGCGAATGCGACCCAGTTTGCAAGATACGCAACAAACCTTTTCCAGATTTCTCTCCTATGTCATCGGCCCTTTCAAAGATAAGGTAACCTATAACTTAAGATATCTTGAGCCCTATCCAGTGTCCGAGTTACCAGTTTTCGCTACTAGCGCTAGTACTGAAAATTGCTTCCACGTTCATCATTCCACGGTTATTGGCAAAAAGATTTTAGATCTCATTTCCTGAACAATTGTTTACAAGACAATTATAGATCGCATAAAAAAATCTGAAGTGGAAAGAAATAGTTGAGAGGCTCTTAGCTTCTCACCAATGTTAGTGCATTTTTAGCTTTTTCTGCTGAATTGTCTTGTCTACAACATTATGGCCGGTAGCTGAAAAACTAGATTTTTCGAGCTCATGGGATGCATTGGAGATAAATCCACACCTATTGAGGGTTCTAACAAAAAAAAAGCCAGCCTCGTTTGATGTAAAAAGCGTCCCATTAGGTCAATGCAAACTTGATGCATTTTGACAGTTTCTTGCCGTTTCTTGCCGCTAGAACAATTTATTCTACATGTGGACACATAAATGTTGACTAATCTTCATAATCTTCGGTGTAATGTTTCGAGAGGGATATATTACCTCCAAAGTGATATATTTTGGTGGGAATGAATGCTTATTATGTGCCCACGATTTCTAGCCTATACTTGTTAGAGCCCCTCCAAAATATGAAACGAATTGGAGATTAAGATGCTTTTTTAATAAAAATTTCATTTTACGAAGTTTTTTGTTGATATCTTATGGTTTTTGTACAATTAGGTCGTACATAAGGTCACACCCATGATTCGGATAAAATGAACTGTGAGAAACGCATCAACTTTGGATTAGCATTACGAGAGGATAATTGCGTCAAATGAGGCCGGATTTTTTTCTTGAGAATCCTTGATAGGTGTGGATTTATCTCCAATGCATCTCATGAGCTCGAAAAATCTAGTTTTTCAGATACCGGCCATAATGTTGTAGACAAGACAATTCTGCAGCAAGCTAAAATTACCTCCACATGAGTGAGATACTAGGAGCCTTGAAAAACTTTTCTTTTACTTGATTTTTTGTCACATTATGTGTTTTGGTCTTTTGAAACCACGATCTAAAAATGAGGTACAAACTCTACATTCCAAGCGTCGTGGAAAGAAAAATATGGAAGAGACTTTAAACGCTGTTTCTGCGACACAAAATCGTAATAAGGAGATAGGAGGCGTGCATTAGGATCTAATGTTTGAATTTTGATCTCATTTTTATTTCCCAATACATTCAAGTCATAAAAAAGGTCTCTGCAAAATTTTGGGAAAAAATATGAAGTTTGAAAGAGAAAGTGGAGGGGGTTGAACATTGTTACTAGCGCTAGTAGTTCAGAACTAGCGCTAGTAACCTGGTAACTCGGACACCAGGTCTTGCATTTTTCTACTAAGAAAAATCATGCCTCAATCAAACACTCGTATTTTTTTAATACGATAAATCACATAGATTTTCGTGTATGGAAAAAGCTCACGTCGAGATATCGAAAAAGAAACAACGCAGACGTTCGTCAATAGCATCAATATTTAGGTTAAACCCATCCACCAATGAGCCCGTCAGCCAAAAGGCCGAGAAAAGACGCATTAATCAAACCCTTGCATTTTTTCTAGTCTGGTTATCTATATGCATCTTGTATTTTTAAACCTTCATCCTAGGCCCACTCCTTTTTTCATAGAATGCGGTATATGCGTCGGTGTCGTGGAGAGTCTCCCCTCGATTGGCTAGACTGGAATAAACACGGAACAGGGGGACAACCCCTTTGGGAAAAAAAACGGGTTGGTTGCCTCAGCAACTTTACCCACGAGACCACAACACTTCCAGGAAGAAACAATAGGACGTACAATAGGAACAACGAAACTCCCCTTCTACCCCTTAAATAGGCGGCAGATTGACTGACATCTGTCCCATTGATTGTGTCTGTGATCATGCTAGTGAGAAGGACAGCCCGAGCAATTAAAACCCTCTTATCCACGCAACAAAACCCCATGTGAGGGACCAATCTAGTCAACACTGTAGCAGAACTGCTTTTCTAACTTGTGGTGAGACTGCTATGGCAGAACTGTCCCAGTGTGTTCCAAAGGACCCCTAGCCATCTGTTCTGACTTCCCCTTGCAATTCTGCTGGGTAGTACCTCAGCCATGGGGGGTGTGCAGAAAATGGTTTTGTTGCCAAATTATGGGGTTACAGCCGTAACCACTTCCCCTTCCCTCGAGCTTTCGTCCTCAAAAGGTTTCGTTTGGATTTTTCTTTTTAAAACAAAACAATTCTCCTTTGATCGAAGTGCCCCGTTCCCTCTCTATACCGCGTCCCTTCACTTTTTTCCGGCACAGAAAATCTCACTAACTCAGCATCAATGTACTTGTTTGGTCCTCTGTATTCCCTTGTCCCTTGCTGGGATTAAAAAAACTACAAAAAGCCCTGCCCTGCCCTTAGCAGTAGCAATAGTCAACACAAACAATATAAAGCCAAACAAAATAAAACCCTCCCACTGTTGCTCATCCACAACAATACCAAAACCAAAACAAAATAACTTACTGCAGCTATACTGCAACTAATGGGGGCGGAGGTGGTGGACTACCACCTGTGCTACCACCTGTGCTGCGTGGCCCTCGTCATCCACGGCAATGCTCTGGGGGATTGCCAACGTTTGGGTCATCCGGGCCCTTCTCGTCTCGACCCCTTTTCGTGCCTTTTCCCTCTTTTGACCCGCCCTCTGTGGTAAGAGGAACCTCATCTTGGAAAAAACGGCGAAGCTCGGCGTAACGCTCCCACATTTCGGTGATCAAGGTCCGCCAAAACGCAGTTGTCGGGATGTTCCTGGTTTAGGCCTCGCACTTCCAGCATCGTCATCGGAAGGCGTCGTTCATCAACAAGTTTGGGTGGTACTCGTGTCATGGTCATCGAATGCCACATCACAACACCGTCAAACAAGCTTTTGCACAACTACGGGCAGAGTATGGACGCCTGAGAAAGTTGGATTGTACCGTTGGAACTACTTAACCGACGTCTAAAACCTGCTTGGTTACCTTTGAAGTCGATTATCTAGTGATTGTGATAGTGAAGCTTGTGGGTGACGCAATAGTGGTCGGCTGTGTTGATTGGATTCGTGATAACTTGCTGGCTAACGCAAGTATACTTGTGGGGTTTGTTGGTTTAGACAACTCTCTAGCTAGCGCGGTTGTGAACGCTACTAGAGCACTTGGGTTGGGAAGTGATTGCGTCAGGCAAACACTTAACACACACACACACAAACACACACACAAGCGGGAACACACCAATCCCACGAATCCCGAGTTCTTACAAAATAAAGTGAAGAATGTCAAAACAACGAGTGGGCCTCTTAAGTACCCCTAAGTGTAGTACGCTGACGCATGCCCCAAACTCTGGGTCTAATCTGTCTTACTCGCGAACCCACATGCGTCAGCCACCCTCGGCTCTATCCCAAACTACCTCGTATAGCGCTAAAAGACTAACATACGCCCCCCCCGCAAAAAGTGGGCGCCCACGCACACCAAAACACAAAGAAAAACAAAAACACAAAAACACAAACACAAAACTCACCCACTCCCATACCCACACCCAACTGTCTTGGACCTGTCTCTTGCTTGGACGTCTCTGACAGCTGCTGCACGCACACACTTGGTCGACGATAACTCCTTTTCCCTCCTCCTTAACGCTGTTCCGGCGCTTGCGCTTGCTGAATAGCACGCTGCTCCTGCGCATGCGCTTGCTGCACTGCACGATACCGGACACAGGGATCAAATGCGGCAGCCACCCTCTTGGACTTAAGGAATGGCAGATCCCTTGTGATGCCGGACACCTTGAGCTGCCGCTTCACACACATGTTGCAGTGTGGCAACTTCTCGTGCTCAGCCGGGAACGGAGGGATTTCTTCGAACGTCGAGCGTGTCAGCTTCAACATATGGGCAGGTAGAGAGAATGGGGAGACGGTGGCGATGGACTTGTTGTCCACTTCCGCGACTTTTTGGACCGCCGTGACGATGCGCCCCAGCATCGAGTATGCCAACCAATGAGCATCACACACGAGGTGATACCCACAAGGAAGGACGGAATACTTCTTCTGCGTCAGCCGCTGAGCACTTGCTTGCATTGGGCTTCTCCCGCACCAAATGCACATGGGCAACTCGTGAAAGTGCCGGTTGCCGCGGTAATTTTGCAAGGCTCGGTCCCTGGGGTTAGTATATTGGACCTTCGGCCATTTCTCTGACGCAGTGATGGGGTTGCAAGCCTCCTCGATATCCTCCCGTGACAGGTTCACTTCGCTGGGTGCAGCATCCACTTTGTCCTGAGCAGCCGCCCTTAGTCTTCTGAGCTTAACCTTTTCTCGGAAAGCCCGAAGTGCTGCTTCTGTTGGAGCTAACTCCAACGGTGGATGGACCGCACGCTGAACCTCTGTCACCTGGCTTGGCCCTTCATCATTCCGTATTTCCCCGTCCTCCAGTTCAGAACTAGGACCTTCGAGCCTAGGAGGTGGACTGCCGAAGTCAATTTCTTCGTTAAAATCCAAGTCCAAAAGCTCCTCCTCTCTCATGTCGAATAAGTCCTCCCCCGGTGCTATTTCGGTAGCCTCATCTCCGGGAGTCTGAACTGTTGGCGCTGGTTGTGAGGGTGCTGGAGTCTTTAATGCGGCAGCCTTTAACTTGAGTAACAAGTTGGCTCTTGCTGCATCTCCAGGCATACGATCCCTCGGTGGCTCACCACCTTCATCGTCACCGTCCTCTCGCCTTCTCTTTCCGTGTGGATCTTCATCCCTACACGGCGAGCTTGGGCGTTTGTTTTTCCCTTTCCCCTTGCCCTTGCTTGAGCCTCCCGCATCATCGTCCTTGGACGGTTCCAGATCAAGTGTTGCGTTTGACAACAGAACTTGGACTTGGCGATCCAGTTCTTCGCGTACCCGTGGTGCTGGTACCGGCGGGTTCAAACGCAGCATCTTGTCCGTTGTTTCGCTCTGCACTTGAAGTTTTTCAGAGCCATCTCTGAGGGACTCTCCCAGCAAATCGATTTGCAGCTCTTGTTCTGCCAATTCCTTCTTAAGGTTGTTGGCTGCTGCACTCCACGCGGTTGCTACAGCTCGCTGCAGCGTTTCCTCTACCGCGGTAAATCGATCCACCATTCCCCCGAGAGCTTGTTTACGGAGGTCATTCTCACGATGGTTAGCCATCATGTGAGATTGGAACCTTTGCTTTTTCAGCTTCATGGCTTCCAATTTTTCTTCCAAGACCTTGGTCTTGTCCTCCGCTTCTTTCTTTTCCGCCTCCGCCTTTTCCTTGGCTTTCTCCGCTGCCTCCTTCGCAGCCTCAGCTGCTTTCGTCCGGTCACTCAACTCTGAGAGCTGCCGGGTTAAGGCCTCATTGTTCTGCAGCACTTCCTCTGCGGTCGACGTAAAGTGCTGCAGCTCCTCTTCTTTTTGAGCTACCTCCGCTTCCAACCTCGCAATAATTGCGGCGGGGGTATCAGCAGCCATTATGTTTGTCGGAAAGAAAGATATAACAACGGTTTGTGCGTCTTTAGACTCTTTTTCACTCAGGAGCTCGCTCCGTTTACACAAACACTAGGGCAAAATGGTTCGAGGGCTGCGCTTATAAGGCTGGGTGACTCGTACACTTTCCTCGTTGGGTTATTGGGGTGAGACACCAACGTTTTGCTCGGTTGGAGTCTCGTCAAGACCACCTCAACACGTCACTTGATAGGGGTTTTCTCGGAACAACCACACTATCTCAAATGTGACATCGTTTGCCCGGTTTCTAAAGTACTACTGAAGCTACACTTACTGCGCCAGCCAAATAACTTAGGCACCTAACGCATTAAAGATAAAGAGTTGGTTTGGAAGTCGACAGAGTTTTTCTAAGGTATCCTTTTTCGCGCCCCCTTGCTATAAGGAGTTCCACCTTAGCCATCAAACACTCTGCTTCCCTATTCTCTTCCTTTCTGCAACTCTTTTCTTTCTTTCTCTTTAAATGCGCGAAGTATATCTGGTGCGTTAACCAGATTAGCTTCAGGTTCCCAAGTAGCGTCAAGTAGATCGTATCCTTTCCACAGCACTAGGTATTCACGATTGCGTTTACCTCTAGCCCTTAGGATATTTTCGACCTCATACTCTACTTCGCTACCAATCAACTCTCCTTCTGGAGGTTGTATCTGCCTGCTGTTATCACTCGAGGCGTGATAACGCTTGAACTTAGAAACATGAAACACTGGGTGAATGAGCCATGTTTCCGGAAGTTGAACTCTGTAAGCCACCTTTGATATTTTCTCCACAATTTCAAAGGGACCCACAAATCGACGGCGCAGTTTGGGACTCACTTTGTTCAAAGCAGCTAACGGAATAAAACGGCTTTTTATCAGGACTTTATCCCCTTTCTCAAAAGCAATATCTTTCCTCTTCTTGTTTGCACTCACACACATTCTGTGTTGTGCTCTAGAGTAATATGCTTTTGCGGTATCTAAGTCCTGTGCCATCCGTGCTACCATAGTCTTAACTGCTTCCACTTGAAATTGCGTTGCCGTCCCACCAATGTTTGGTGTTTCTGGATGGTACCCATACATCAAGTATGCAGGTGCGAACCCTGTACTCGCATTCACTGCATTGTTTGCTGCAAACTCTGCTGTAGGTAAATACTCAACCCACTTATGGGGATACCTCTCAGCATATGGCCTTAGAAAATTTTCCAGAGTACGTATGGTAACCTCACTCTGCCCATCCGTCTGAGGGTGGTAAGCTGTACTCATACGAATCTCTGTACCCAGAGCTTTAAAAAGCGTCTGCCAGAACTTGCTGGTAAAGCGAGGGTCTCTATCAGACACAATCACTTTAGGTAGGCCATGGTTGCGGTAAACATGTTCGATAAAAAGTTGGGCGTATCCTGCAGCGGTAATCTCTTTAGTACATGGGGCGAAATGCACAAACTTGGTAAGTCTATCGACAAAGACAGCTACAGCACTAAACCCATTGGATGCTGGTAGATCTGTCACCAAGTCAGTGGTAATCTGCTCCCACTTCCGCTCAGGTATTGGCAGGGGTTGAAGTAAGCCCATAGGCTTCTGTGTGTCAGCCTTTATTTGTTGGCACACAGGGCATTCGCGCACAAATGCCTTCAACTCATTCATCCACCCCTTCCACCAATATCGCCGCGCTAGGATTTCTCCTGTTCGCGCTGGTCCTGTATGGCCTGCTGAAGGTGTCTCATGGCACTCCTTCATGATCTTATTGCGCTGGCCTTTAGGAACCACCACTTTCTCGACTAATCCTCTCTTTGGGACCGTCCAGAGTATTCCCTCTCTGAGGAAATATCCCTCAACTTCCTCGCCACTCTCAAGCTTCCGCAATATCTTCACCAAGGAGTTATCAGCTTGGAGGGCTTGTTTCCACTCGTCTTGGCTTGCTTGATGCACTTGCCAAGTGGAAATGTTCATCGCAGTTTCCACGGGCTTAGGAACACTGCGGGAGAGAGCATCTGCTAACACATTAGCCTTGCCTTTGATATAGGAGATCTTGGGGTTGATCGAAGTCAGGTACCCCGCCTCAAGCCATCTTGCTTGGGTTCTAGAAAGGTTCCTCTGCGACAGAATATGCGTCAGAGGTTGGTGGTCAGTGAACACTGTTACTCCACCCGCACAACCTTCTAGATAATGTCTCCACTGCACCATCGCATAACATATTGCACACAACTCTTTGTCGTATGGTGCATAGTTAAGCTCGGCAGGCTTGAATCTACGTGAGAGGTAAGCTATTGGCTGTAGCCCCTCTCCGTGATCCTGTGTTAACACGGCACCGATGGCCTCATTCGACGCATCAGTGATCACAGTGTAAGGCAGTGACGCATCTGGAAAAATAAGGACGGGAGCTTGACTTAAACGCTTTTTCAGTTCATTGAATGCGCCACGCTCAACCTGTCCCCATCTCCAGGGATGGTCTTTTTTCACTAAGTCATGGAGTGGTCCAGCAACATGTGCAAACTGGGGAATGAATTTCCTGTAGTATGAAACCATTCCAAGGAAACTACGTACATCACTAACACTCTGTAGTTCCTTCCACTCCTTCACTGCCTTCACTTTTTGTTCCTGTGGTTTTAACCCACTTCCGCTAATGCGGTAGCCAAGATAGTCTACTGTTGCGACAGCCAGCTCACTTTTACTTGCCTTAGCAAAAAGCTGATATTCTGCTAGTCGCGACAGGACTTTCTCTAAGTGTTCGGCATGCTGTTCCATGTTTTCAGAGAAGATGAGTATGTCATCGATAAAGACAACAACAAAATCATCTAAAAACTCTGCGAGTAGGTCTTGCACTAGAGTTTGGAATTGCGCTGGGCAATTGGTTAGCCCAAAAGGCGCTACCAAAAACTCAAAGTGACCGTATCTCGTGCGGAACGCTGTTTTATCTGTATCAGATGGCCTTACTGGAAATTGCCAATAGCCTGATCGCAGATCTAACTTCGAGAACACTTTGGCTTTGAACACTCTATCCATCAATTCTTCTGGCAGGGGTAAAGGATACCGGTTTTTCACCGTCACCTTATTGATCCACCTGTAATCCACACACATCCTTAAGCCTCCATCCTTTTTCGGTACAAACAGGATTGGCGCGCCCCAAGGGGACTCGGATGGTTTGATTTTCTTCTGTTCCAGAAGGTAGTCCACTTGTGCTTTCACTTCATCCAGCTCTGCTGGTGAAAGCTTGTATATTGGACGATGGATAGGTGTTGGATCCTCCAGGTCTATCTTAAACTCATGACCTTTTCTCTTCGGAGGGATCCCTGGGGGTAAATCACGAGGGAACACACCACGGTGTGTTTCTACCACCTTTTTAATTTCGGCAGGGGTGTCTGAACGAATAAGTTTGCCAATCTCATCCTCAGTGTTGAATGGCTGTGTTCGCTCTATTGCGTCAGGCAATTCATGTTGGCCTAAAGCTTTCTCTTCAGACTCTTGCACTACAACCATGAATGCTGTCTCTGTTTTGAGATGACGCATCATTCTCTTAGCTGAACACTCAGTCACTGGCACTTCTTGCAGTATCGACTGTACTTTTCGTTCAGGTTCAATACTCTCTTGGGTTGGATGACGCAACGGAAGATGAAACACTTGGCTGTTTTTGCAAACTGAAATCTCATTCTGCTGAAAGTCTATGCGGGGGTTTTCTTTCTGCAACCAAGGCATGCCCAATATTAGGTCATAACCAAGGTCTGGGAACAGATCCGCTTTCATTTTGCACTTCAGCCCTCCTATCTTTACTCGGAGGTTGTTACAGCTGCCAGCCAGTTCTTTAATATCTCCGTTTGCCAACATTGCTCTCTTGGAGCTTGGTGTAATCGACAACCCGAGATCACGCGCTACCTTATCATTGATATAGTTTGCGGTACTTCCACAATCAATGAATGCATAAAGGTCCGTGGTCTTGATCCGTGCTTTTACTTCGTACCCTCTCACAGGCACTTCTTGAATTTTTAACAGAGGGCATGTGTCACCCTTGGTTGATGAAGTTGATCGAACTTCTGACACATTAACTCGCTCTGTGGTAGACCGCTGGGTTGTTTCTGACCCACTATCGTCTACGTCTGCAGGCAGGGACTCCTGTAGACTACTCTGCGACTCCAATGAGCCCACAGATTCACTAACAGAGGGAAGAGATGCAGATGACGCATGAGGCGCGTCCATCTCATCCGGTGTGCTTTCCCTCTGTTCATTTTTCCAATCGCAGTTGTCATGTGCCGATTGGGTAGATGTGGAGAGTGTCTCTGTTCTCTCTTCACGCGGTGTACTAGTCCGCTCCTCAGGTTTTCCGCTGTGAGTACTTTTAACCTTTTTCGAGGCACCTACTTTTGATCTATGCTTCCTACGCCGCCTACGAACTCTGTTTCGCTTACGACGTTTGCGTCGGCCAGGCTCAGACGAAGCAGTTTCCTGCCTGGCGGTCAGTTTAACATTTTTTTTACATCGGGGAGGTTTTTCACCTCCTCCAATCTAGGACATTGCCTCACAGGATGACCCTTCTTTCCACAAAGATAACAATGATATCCCCCTCCCCCCTGGGGGTTCTGTCTTCCCTGATTGGCTTGTCCTCTTCCACGGTTACCACCACCGCGTCCACGTCCACCACCACCACGTCCTCCTCCTCGTCCTTGTTGCTGTTGCTGCTGCTGTTGCACTCCTGCGGCAGCTTGTGGTGGTGCTTGGGCTGGGGGTGTGGGGTTCTGCTGCTGCTGACCCTGATTCTGGCCTTTCTTCTTTCTTCCACCACGCCAGACTCCTTTCTTTTTCTGATTGGTTTGCCCTCCTTGGCCTTGTGTTCCAACTCCAAGGGCTTCCAATCGTTCGGCTGATATGATGGCGGCCTCGACATCTCGAGGTACCGTTGCTGCGACTAACTTCTGAACTTCACTTTTAAGTCCATCCACGAAGAGCAAATACTGGTGATCCTCTTCGAGGTCTGGAATCCTCAAAACTAACCGCTGAAACTCTTTGACGAACTGTTTCACGGTTCCAGTCTGCTTGAGTTTGTGGAGGTCACGCCACGCTTCATCTCGATCACTAGAGAATTCGAAAGCTGTAGCTAAACCATCCATGAAGTCCATCCAGTCACGGAAGGGTGGTCTTTCACCTCGGTGAATTTTCAACTCTTGCATCGTTAACCAATCCGAGGCAGCTCCATAAAGGTTAGTGGCCATAATCGATTGCCACTGCGCTTCATGCACTCCGCAGGTTCTCAAGTACCGCGTCATGAGCACTTGCCATTTACGGGCTTTTGGTTCTCCACCTCCGTTAAATGCGCGAGGCATTTGCAACTTGACGGTGCTAGGCAACCACTGTCCTTGCCTAGGAGGTCCTGGGCCTGCTGGTCCAGCGCCACCTCCACCTCCACCTCCATCAGGAGGTCCACCGGGAGGTCCACCGCCTCCACCATCTCCACCGCCACCACCACCTCCACCGCCATCAGGCGCACCTGGAATGCGGGAAGGTGGGCGGTTTCGTCTGTCGCGGTAATCATCACCGCCATCATCATCTGGGTCGTCATCACCAGGGTCTCCAAAGTTACCTCGCATGCGAGGAACTCGACTGGGTCCACCAGTAGACTCATATGAACCAAGTGCAGCAAAGGGATTATTTTCTACCATTGCTCCCAAAGCACTTAACCCAAGTCCCAATCTTCCAGTACGTGTGGGGATCTGCATGGGTTCTTTTCCTTTCTCTTCTCTGACCTGTGCCTTAGCACGCTCAAGGTCAATTTGATATAACACTTCTGCTGAGGAGAGAACTCTTGGGTTAGTTCGTGTGGGTCTACGTGATCCATCGGCAGAGTCGGGTTCTGAGATGCGTACTCCAGGCTGAGCTCTTGTACTTGGAGGTATCAACTGAGGGAATGTGAAATCAGCGTCTGGTGCGCTATCCACTGCAGTGCATGGTGGTGCTTCTGCAGCAACAATTTCACCCTCCTCGACCTGTACTGCTGGAGGAGCCGGTATTGTTGAGGTTCCTGCCCCAACCATTCCTACCACGAAGCTCTGGTCTAGTGGCGGCCATGATGCAGCCAACTGCTTTACTGATTTCTTCGGCAGCGGCATCCCAAAGGCTGAGTCCTCAGGCTCAGGAGAAGTTGATTCTTCTCGCTCGGGTGATACTGCACGAGCATCACTTCCACTTTGGGCACTCTGACTTCCGCCACTCACATCCTCCATGCTTCGTTCCAGGCCAGATAATCTTAAGGCAACCACATCAGCTGCATCTTGCTGCTGATCCCAGGTCTTGGATGCCTTTTTCTCCAAGGCAATCAAATCTTTTTGAATTGCTACTCTGGAGCTCTGCAAACGCTTCACCTCAGCACCTTGCTTATGCAAGGACTCCCGAAACAATTCTAGAGTCCGTTCGACTTTTTCGTTGGAATCCGCAACAGTTCCTAATAAGCCTTCAATTCTCCGCCCTTGAACAAGGGATAACTCGGAGAGTTGTTTTAACTGAAGTGCTGATGCTTCAGTTGCTTCTTTTAGGTCAGCAAAACGAGAGTCCGCTAGGATGTCTGCGGCATCCATTCTCCTCGTTATTGCATCCACAGAAGCTTTGATCTCGGCTCTTTCTTTCCTATGGTCGATATCTTGGCGTAATAGCCTCTGCTCGTATCGACTATGTTGAGCCGCTACTGAATCCAGCTTCTGCTGTTGCGACACCACCGCATGCTGTGTGGCCTCAACCTGTTGCGCATGCTGGTGCTGTGTTTCCAGCGCCTGCCCGATCACCTCTGATGCGCCAGCCAGTTGGTTCGACACAGAGGCCTCAGCATGGGCTAGCCTCTGCCCCAGTGTCTGGTCAACTTGCTGCAGGTGACCCCTTAGCCCGTGGGCTAAATCGTCCACACGGTCATGGACCGCATCCACATCCTCTCTTAAGGCTTCCGCATCAGCTCCCATGTCTATGTCGACAGCTGCTTGCTGGACATTGTGGATGTTCTGGACGTTTATTTGTTGATACACAACATTGGGTGCGTCAGGCAATTCCTCATCGAACTCAGGTTCAATCCCTGGCTCTTCAACTTGAGGCTCGCGCACTGCCAATGCGTGTTCACGATCAGCCATGGTCTCTCAGCCACTATTTGGGAGTACTCAACAACCACGGTTGGAGTTTCTCTCTACCAAACAAACAAACAAAAACGTTTGTTGCGCCACGTTCACAAGTTTCGATCTCAAGAACTTAAAGTTCTTGCCCAGCTCCGAAACCAATTGATAGTGAAGCTTGTGGGTGACGCAATAGTGGTCGGCTGTGTTGATTGGATTCGTGATAACTTGCTGGCTAACGCAAGTATACTTGTGGGGTTTGTTGGTTTAGACAACTCTCTAGCTAGCGCGGTTGTGAACGCTACTAGAGCACTTGGGTTGGGAAGTGATTGCGTCAGGCAAACACTTAACACACACACACACAAACACACACACAAGCGGGAACACACCAATCCCACGAATCCCGAGTTCTTACAAAATAAAGTGAAGAATGTCAAAACAACGAGTGGGCCTCTTAAGTACCCCTAAGTGTAGTACGCTGACGCATGCCCCAAACTCTGGGTCTAATCTGTCTTACTCGCGAACCCACATGCGTCAGCCACCCTCGGCTCTATCCCAAACTACCTCGTATAGCGCTAAAAGACTAACAGATTGAATACTATGGAAGAACAAGATTTCATAAACGGCTTACAAATTACCAGCAAAATACATAATGGTATACATATGTGATTATATATAATCGGTGTTGTATAAATCCATACTTCTCAATTCTCTTTTTAACATGTTGGATTATTCGCTCGATAAATTTCCATGATTCTTCCCCTCAAGTAATGAAAGTATTGATAAGTAATCCTCTTGCGTCAAAGTGCTAGTGGTAAGAATAAGAATACTACAAATCGTAGTGTTGTACTGTTAGACCGGCTACTAAGGGCCCAAATCAATATGAATTACCTGATGCTTCAGGTCAACGTCGGTTTAACATTACGCATTCAACCGGTTTTATCGGACAATGTCTTCTGAGTACACCACATGCTACATGCTTCACTAAACAGGCTAGATACTTTCAGCGACCCATCCTCGTTGACCTTGTCGAAGTCAACATCCGCTGAATATCATAACCTCGGAACACACGACTCCTTCGTGCAGATCCTGTGTCTACTACAGGGTAGAATCCGGATAAGCGTGTGCAAGGAACGCGAAGTTTTAAAACATAAAGAGCAGCCTCTATCAGACTCTTCGAATCCTCTCAGAGATTTTTGTACTTCCTTAACAGAAGAAGCTTATAACTAAGCTTTCCGTATCGGTCTCAAACGACAATCTATTTTGATCTGGATAATTTTTATAGCCTTCATCAGAAATTTATTAGAGAAAAATAAAAAATGACACCATTTGTGTTATTTTTTTGCGTACGAAAGAAGATGGATCGTCGATATGTTGTGTTCCAAAAACCACGTCGGCCTGTCACACATTTTTATCGGGCTCAGAAAATCAAAAAGAATAAATAAACTGGTAGAACTTGTACTTATGCAAGTGGAATTCTTTTTATGAGAATCGATATGGTAGCCATTTCAAAATAGTACGAGTAACAAGACCTATCTCCAATACTAAAGCTTTTCTTAATATGTAACTCCGTTAAGATGATTTCGGAGCACTCCAAAGGTTTAAATACCTGTAAAATAACGGATCTCATACTAGCAAAAAACAAGCATTCTTTGCCGTCACCCTCGTTATTGTCATGTCAACGTTTCCTTGATCTCCACAACTCCAATACCTTGTTTTAGATCTTTTCACAACACCCCGATATCACATATTTACCACGAGATAATTGAAGTTTGCATTAAATCTCTACTCAGGCCTCAAGGTAATCGACTACATAAGGACCACGAAAACAGCCAAAAGCACAAAGCCTACTTGTGCATCCAAGGAGCCCCGACTCGTATCGTGAAGAAAAAGAACCTACACATGGACCCAGGAAAAATGACCAGAACGCCTTGTATTTCCTCCACTATGATCGCTGGCACTCCTCCTTTTTCCTTCGTTCCCTCTTCTTTGAACTGGCGCAATTTCTCCTCCAATGTTTCCATCTTTGCCTCCGCGGCTTTGACCCTCTGGTTCCGCGTTTCCTCCTCTTTTTGGGCCCGATACAACCAAGCTGGGGTTTCCTTTTTCTAGTTTTCTGAAATACGGTACAAAAATATATATTTCTTTTTCAATATTAGTGGAAGAAGCGTAGACCATAGGAAACACGTAACACACTTACTCGTGTGGATGGTGTAAATTGAAGGAAATTGCTTTGGTGATATTTTGAGCGCCCTGTCAATGAACTAAATTGACTACGTTAGCCATAACAAAACCGAAAATTCGCCGATACAAGCAGGAAAACGGTGTAACTAGCACTTAACACTCTTGAACGTTAATTGTCACCATTAAGAAGTATATTTCTCTTTCTTTCCTAACTCCGCCAAAAAAATCGAGAATATTTAACATGTAAAAAGTTTGTCGAGCATCCGTTCTCCCATCCTCATCGAGAATAGCTTGTTTTGATATGACAGAACAAATAACCCTTCTAGATCACAGTAAAAAAATATAACGACCTGGGATTTCTCTGATCTCATTCCACGGTTCTCATCGGCCCGTAATCGTCGTTGTTCTTGCGTGGCAACGCCGGCGTGTTAGGGAAAATCTCTTGCGAAACTCTCCATGACCTCATCACTCGCGCTGCATGTACCGTCCTTGCTCGTAGACGGCAGAGTCCGCACTCTGAAAATTTCCCGACCCTTGGAAAACTCCTGGCTATTGATATCTGCACCTACGCAGACATTGACTCGTCCTCCTTGACCTGCACCTCGACGTTTCCCGCATACCACATCCTGAGCCAGCAAACAGTCTTCGTACACAATCGATGTCTGGCACAGGGAAAGAGAAGAACAGGGCAATAATCACCCATGAAACAAAGAGTACAGCCCCTCCACGAAGCTGTCAACTCCCCAACAAAAATATCGCCATCAATCAATCTCTTATCATCCTTTTATGTTTTATTTCCTCCCTTGTCACCTAGAATAAACCATTCCTTCGAAATAAAATTGTCGGTATCCCCGCTATCTAACAAAATTTTAGCAAAAACTCCTGCCACAAAACATGTGGTCTTTAACAATCCCTGAGTCCCCCCATGGACTCCTCTCATGCGTGTCTTTGGATCAGGCGTAAAATAATGCGCCCTTTCACTCTTTGTCATTGTTAGACAGATACGACAGGCCTCGTTAGTTTTTCCTCACCGCATGGTTCATCATCAAAAAGGGCACTATTGTAAGTCGAGTTGAAAGTTTGCGGACGCCCGAAAATATGCCTTGGATAAAAATAAACACATGTATGGATAAAATTGCATCAACGCATTCGTATCCCGTGTGACCAATTGCTTCTTCCGACAATCAATCAATATCACATTTTTTTATCTTTTTCAACCTTTCTATTTTCAGTCTTCAACCTTCGATCTTACAAGCTGGGTTCTAACCTTTCGATCATCTTTGACCTATCATTTTGAGCCCATTTTTGTGTATATGACTTGATTCGATCCACACTTCCTGAAAACGTTTGGGACTCAATAACCCTCTTTCCGATGAAGGTTCTTGTTTCGACCGTCGCCTCCGTATTGATCATTATATTCGATGTGATCGCTTTATGTAAGGGTTTCTTTATAGTCTTTATATTTCCTTGCGAAACTTTCGAACCCCGAGAAGCACCACCTTTTCGATGTCCATCGCGACGTCGTTTCACATTATCCTTCATCGAGAAGTCGAAAAAAGGAAAACTTAGAAAAAAAATTCAAGGAAGCAAGCACAACTAACACATCGAGTCATTTCAATACGATTGACGTAACCTTAAGGGGGAGAATATAAAGGGGGAGAATATTCTCGTTGTGTAGCGGCTTTCATAGCACTGCAACACGATGTGACATTTTAAACAATACTTGTTACAATTAGCCTTTTTCTTCACCATATCAAAAAATAAGTGGACTCACCAACAGCGGCTACTTGTCAACCAACTTCTAATTTGTACAAACTCTAAGTATCTTATGTTTTCATCGCTCGATGTCAAATCACCTAACTTCCACGTGCATGTGCCAGAAAATTGATAAAGCAAATCAAAAAGTCGAGCGATATTAGTCATACAAACGGAACTGCACACTTATCTAACGTATCTAATGTCGAGCAACACCATCACTTCTTTTGCCATTTCCCTAGTTTCACAGGCGGTCTTCAAGTTTCCTACTCTTTTATGTACGCATACAATTCAACCGGTTCAAGCTCGTTGTCTTCTCTATTATCACACATATCCCCACCGGGGTCTCTTGCGTTAGCAGTCGGGAACACATAAATGTGATAATCAGATGCCCCCACCTTGATTTGATCGGTGGCAATGTGAATGTATTTAATAAATTTCTCAAGCGCAACCTCGAAAACAAGGTCATGAGCAACCAAACCCACATCTTTTTCTCCGAATACCTCATTCTTATTGCTGAGCTTATCGGGGCTCACTAGGCTTGAAACAACAAGAACAACAAGTGTTGCGGATTCACCAAGATAACACGAAGTTTGGTGAGTGAGTTCGTTTCATGGACATGAGACAAGTGTTTAGGATTCACGTAGATAATCGGAAGTTTGCGGAGGAAGATACGGGTTCAGAGACCAATGTCATGTATTCCAATAGGTAGCCGATTGGGCATTATGGCAGGTCTTTTAGAGGCCGAATTCCAAATTTGCATGGCCAATGGGAGCACATGAGACTGTGTGAAACACACTAACTAATCCTAGAGGAGGATCTTCGATAACGACACGGACACAATAACTTTAGTTCTCCAAGGGATCCGATTTTTTCAGGTATGATTAAGTCACGATTCGCCCTTTCCTCTTAAGCTCGAGTTAGAAAAAACAAAGAGCTAGAAACATTGTTTCTCTTGCGGTCGATCATTGCTTTGCATTCTGAAGAGGGGTGTAGCTGTAACAGTTTCAATGGTCCCAACAAAAAAGAAAAAACAAAGAACTAAACTTTTTTTGTTCTACAACTAAGAGAACAAGTCCTTCAGTATAAAGCCATCTAATCATGTTGTCTAAATACTTTTGCTCAACTTTACAATTTCGGGCATTAGAAAACGAATGAAGATCCGAACTTGATTTGATACCATTTAATCAAGATTTGATTGTCAAATAAAGATTAAGCGCCATCTAGTCATCTTTCCTCATGGTCAGGGTCTGATCATCCCTCCTATGGTTTGTAAAATATCCGGGACCTTATCTTTGTGATTTGTGGCTTCGTGTTAATTAGTTTGACCGATGGCTACATTGTGCCCGCCGGGAATTGCCTAGCACATCCCCGTTGCTATCTACTCCACGATCGACGTGGTGCTGACATGGCACTCTGACATAATCGGCGTGCGCCGGTCTACGTCACGGTCGCGGCGAACGCGCCGGTCTACCCCGCTCGCGGCGCGCCCGTCGCGCTAACCCTAAACCCTACACCCTAAACACCTAAGCCTTAACCCCCAATTCCACGATCCAGGGCATGACAAATGATTTCAGTCTGTCATGCGCGCATGTCAACCCACGTCGATCGTGGAGTAGATAGCAACGTGGGATGTGCTTGCCTGGAATGACTTTTTCCTTATTTTTCTTTTCTTTCTCTTTATATATCTCCTGAATCGGAATAGGAACGCCTTCTTGTTTTCAAAAGAGCAACATGAGATTCATAAAAACACGAAGTACAAAATCGACGACGATACTTTTTTTTATCAAATCAAACACAGAATACGCAATCGACGACGACATCTTTGTCAAATATCGTACCCGGCAATGAACCTGTTCAAAATTGCATCATATGTTTGCGAGGAGAAGTCCGCGTGGTGGGTCCGTTCAACATTCCGCAGTTCAAGCTCGGTCGTCTGCTAAGCATTTCGCGCAACCTGCAATTCATTGCGGAGTGCGACACTCTCATGTTCCATGCACCTACAAGAATGGTTCCGGCCCGCTCAATGATGCGATTAGGAGACCAAGCATCTTACGCTACCACTATGCTCCAGTCGTATTAGATGCTCGAGTCATCCGAAATCAGTACAAGGAGAAAAAAAGCTTGCAACACATCAACGCATATAGAAGAACGATCTCATAAATATCGACGACTGCAACATGTTTACAAAAAAACTATTTTAACTATATAAACTCAATAAGCCGAGCCGTTTCGGGCACTTTTGAGCCATTTGGAGGGAAACGCATCATCCTCTCTAGATATCCCGCCGAGCTATGTGTTGAATTCTCCCCTGTAAGCGTTTGGGCAAGAACATACACCTTCGTTTTTTTTTTTATCTCTGAGACCACGTTTCAAAATGCATCTAAAAAGTCGAGCTATTGATTTTTTAAATTGGTTGTAACAAGGCTTCTTACGTTGATTCCCTTGACGTGATCAAAACATAGCATCTCTTCTAATGGATAAAATGCATTTTTTCTCCCATGAAGGGAACATCTAGCCCCTCCCCGTTGACTTCTAAATGAGGAAAGGTGGGAATACTCACATCAGTGTGGGCACCACTAGACCCTTCAATAGCTATTTTGGCACACTTTTTTTAGCGTTTGTCAGCTCAAGATATAGTAGCCTCAACTCTCCCAACGCGTACTTTCCTTTAATGATCAGGGTATTGCGGACCACCACTTCAAAACATAAACGTTGTAGTGCGTAATCTCAACAAGTCGACAATTTGAAATAATTGTTAATATTCCCCAACTCGTACTCCCCCCCCCTTGAAAAGTTCCAAGAAAGAAACGTTGATTGCATTCTAAACAAACTTCACTAGTATCGTATTTGTAGAGATGTACATCTTTTAGAATCGGGGTCTTCCCTTGGTTTTTTCGACTTATCTTTTTCTTCCGTTGCAAGTTTCGCTTTTGCGACGTTAATCTTCCTCTGTTTAAGCTTGCGCAGCATCTCTTCTTCTTTGGTGGTTCGACTGGCACGGGTTGATCCCCACCAGCTTAGTTGTTTTCTTGTCGTGCATTGTCGCCACGTCGACGAAAGTGTTGCAATCTCCAGAAAACTACACGCAAACAACTATTTTTCGAAAACGGGATTTCAAGTCGAAAGTTATTGCGTGGAGCGAGAAAAATCAAGAGCATGTGCAACCCCATATGAAATATTTAAAAAGTATTGTAACTGTTGATACTTAAATATGAAAAAACAAAAATGATGTTCTAAAAAATCTGATTTAAGAAAATTTGGTGCGCCTCCCTTGTGAGCCTCTTTTAGAGGGTTAAGCGTTTTTAGGGGGTCACAAGTAAGAAGCGTTTCTGAATATGGTTTCTAGAAGTAGTACTAGAAAGACTTTGGGCTTAATTTGAATAATGATGGTTTGATCATGTACAAGGTTGCATGAATGTGTGTGATTTAGCTCATTGATCGAAACATGGATTAGGAACCTTTATGTTTGGTTATCTTGCATTATTATTCTTGATTGAGGATGATAAAGGATGATAAGTGAATACTGAAAGGTATTAATATTATCAAATGGGTAGTTATCGGGAAGCGCTTGATCGTGTATATATTGGATCTTTGTTTCATTATATTTGTAATTAAGTTCCTGTATGACCTTGTTGCACTTGACCCTCTAAAAACCCCGACGCCCTATTTATTGACTACACCCCCACTCTTGTGGGTGGAGTACTTAAATATTAGAAAACAATGGTCGAGAAAATCTGAAATAAAAAAATCTGGTGTATGTAACGTATGTATGGTCTTGACATACCAAGACTTTTTTCACTCAAAGAAAATAGCTATTTTTATCGTACACAATTAGACGATTGAAGTGAGCACACTGTCTATTCCGCTATACCCTTCTTCTATCTTTTGATGCTAAGACATTATGAAAGCCTTTTCTATCGTGTTAGGATCAACTTCGTTCACTTTTCATCCTATAAAAGGAATGTCGTCCTTGGTGGTGGAATGACGTATTTGTCATTATGTAGATTGCTCAACATGTTAGGGTCTTCTTTCCCGGTGCGCCATTGAAGGAAAGGATCTTCAAAACAAAAAAAGAGGAAATACATAACGGCTAAAGCAAGGGTAATCTTTGATAATTTATCCTTGTCTCTTCCAACTACTTTTCTCCCTAGGAGACTTTATCCTTTGCAACCCACTAATCTTTGGGCTAAGAGTGTGCACTACAGCCGCAATTCGCGCACAAGCTTCCCACTTTTTCTCAGCTTAGCACCGGTATCATCCTACATAAAGACACCAACCCAACGATGAGACAGGTTTCAGTCACCACCGGAGGTTGAAACGATATTGATGGGGAAAGAACTGCAAGAGTGCAAAAAATACCTCCAATGGACCTGACACAACCCTTGACCCTATAGCACCGTGTTGTAGGCCGTACCAGCGGTGAGTACTTCGCAATTATAAACACCGAGTGGAATTGACGATACGGACTCGTCAGACACGTGCGCACATGAATTCTCACTTCCTTAATATAGCCTTACTCCTTCCCTGCATTGCATGATCGTAGATGTCAAAGAGGATCGGTCTAGGATCGCTTTATATTATATTGGAGCGCTTTCGACAATGGTATATTGTACAATATTTGGAGCGTGCCTATGAGGCCGCCACGAAACATAGAGCGACACTTGATAAACAAATAATCAGAAACTCTTCCGCTCTAGGGTATTTTTCTCAACATCGGGGTATTTGCACCACCGAGCAAGCTGCTGTGCATGTGTGTTGTGTTATGTTCTTGCGTGATCGCTCCAACATGTACTTGTGTTGCGTATGTGCTATCTTTGCAGCTGATCCACGTCATCAATATCTACCCCTTCCTTCACATCCCACACCGTATCCGACCGAATGTGAGGGTGGTAATAGCGTGATGCCCCACAAAGAACGCAAACCAATATGTTAGACATCGCACGATTTGCGTATTTATCCATGCATTCCTTGTAAGCGTTAGCGACTTCGTCTTTCAAAACTGACGATGCTTTGTCAAGAACATGTTTTGGACCACACTTTCTACATGTTTGACGTCAACGTGGACGCTTGGCTCATGCGCCATATGAGAAGAGGAAGAAGAGGACGATAAGGCGACATTCGTGATGTCTTCTTGCAACGCCTCTTGAAGGGCATCATCCATCAACGTGAAAGGCCCATCTTGACCGGCCATTCTGAAACACAATAATATATGTATTGAGAACACAAGCACAACACCCCCAAAAAAATTACATTCACAAACACAACAAAAAACAAATGTGATATTAAAGTTTCCCACCCTAAATTGTAAAAAAAAACTCAACCCAAGCAAACTGCATTTCAAACGTTTAGTAACCTCCTCGCCTTTTTCAGCATAGCAAAACATGTGCGCGAGAAGTGGTTCGATCTTGTAGACTTTCATCGAACTCTTAATCCAAGCCTCGAAGCTTAAACTTTTGTTAAAAACTTACGACACTTCCAATCTTTAGAGACAATGGGACACTTGACTTCGAATCCTTTCATTATCAACAAAACCACATAAACTTTTACTTGGTACGTTGCCACGTCACGAAGAGTAAACCATACGATCTGCGCGGTTAAGACGTCGATTTCAATTTCGATTTCCTTGTCGTTGGAGGTGAACAAAGTATCCTGACTCGGATCACAAGAGATGAGGATTCCTGAAGTACGAGAGGCTTCATTGCTTTCCTTATGGTTTTACTTAAAAAGAAAACGTTCTTTTCCATGAATTCATTTAAGTAATTGCATCTTTCCTAGGAGGAATCGAAAAAGCGAAAGAGCTGAGGAAACTTAGCATTACAAAAGGGTGCGTCTTTTTTCTTAATGCCATATTTTTAGCCGTTTCCCCTTATAACTTGACCAACTTGAAATTCCTTGAAATTCAAATACGCTTTCCGTAATAAATCTCAACCTATTTTAGGGGGAATCCCTCAATATTTGTGATGTACGTCTCCAATCAAACCTCCGGCCATCTACTCTACCTCGGATCAGCACCTGCATTGAACCAAGCTCAGGGCTCTTATCTCCCCTAAAAGAGGCCTGTTACGGCTAACTTTTTTCTTTACACCAAAAAACAGAATCAAGTGCACTCACCAATGGTGGCTACTCGTCGACCAACTTCCAATTTCGCACAAATTCTTAGTATTTTGAGGTCAACATGTTATCACTCCTCCATGTAAAATCACTTTGCCTCCACGTGCATGTGCCAAAAAACTGATAAAACAAATCAAAAAGTCAAGCGGCATTAGTCATACAAATGGAACTACACACTTCTCTACATCCAACACATGAGTCCGAAATTGAATTGTTGCCCTGCAGCCTTTGCAATCTTTTCATCCGTTGCGAGGGCTTTCAAGCCCTTCTAACACTTCAGCTCTCCATTAAACATGCATAAAAATGTTTGCCTGATGTAAGGGACAGATGATTTGCAAGCTTCATTTGCTGTTTCCCATCGCCACTGAATGCTATGCAAATTGCATATGTTCGATGCTGAGCTATGATGAGGAGATTATAAGCGAGTTTTTTCCACAATTACTAAAGGAATGGTCCTTGAGGAAAAAAATTCAATCAATTCAATCAATTACCTGGTGAAACAGAAGCATCATATTTCCAAGGTTCACTCAACACCAATATTTTATCTTGACAAGTTGAGGAAGAACAACACATCGACTTTTTCCAAGGTTAACTCAGCATCAATAGTTTATCTTGATAAGTTGAGGAAAAACAACACATCGACTTTTTCCAAGGTTGACTCAGCACCGATAGTTTATCTTGACAAGTTGAGGAAGAACAACACATCGACTTTTGCCATCTTCCCTATAGCAAAGTCCATTAAATTCTGACGCAATAATTTGCGTAGCGAGCGCCTGCGTTGTAACAGTTAGAACAACCACGAAAATGTGAGATACGATTGGCTATGGTATGGTTCTTGAAGGGTCCGTGTTGCGTTGCAAAAATACTAGCATTTGACAAATCCATTACCCTCATGGTGATATATATATTTCATCAGGCTTTGTATCGCTGCTTGCGAACCCACAACTCGAGCTGCTTGCGTTCCTGAGAAGTGGGTTGCTGCTAGCAAGCTATCGATGGATGTTTCAATTTTTTCGAGTTTGTCGTCAGCAATGGAGATAGTGGGTTGAGGCTCGGAGTCGACCACAAAGCCCAAGAACTTCACGCGTTTCGTCGGAACTAAGTTCGGCCATATTCAAGCGTAAGCCTAACTCAAACAAATCCTGAAAAACGATTTTTTGGGTCGTGTTAGTCGTTTAGAGCGCTACGAGGTTAGTTGGGATAGAGCCGAGGGTGGCTGACGCATGTGGGTTCACGAGTAAGACAGATTAGACCCAGAGTTTGGGGCATGCGTCAGCGTACTACACTTAGGGGTACTTAAGAGGCCCACTCGTCGTTTTGACATTCATTCATTCTAGTTGTAAGAACTCGGGATTCGTGGGATTGGTGTGTTCCCGCTTGTGTGTGTGTGTGTGTGTGTGTGTGTGTGTGTCTAAGTGTTTGCCTGACGCAATCACTTATCCAACCAAGTGCTCTAGTAGCGTTCACAACCGCGCTAGCTAGAGAGTTGTCTAAACCAACAAACCCCACAAGTATACTTGCGTTAGCCAGCAAGTTATCACGAATCCAACTAACACAGCCGACCACTATTGCGTCACCCACAAGCTTCACTATCAGGTCGTCAACACTTCGGCTTGGGACGAGTTAAAAAACAACGCGTCGTCGAAGTAGAGCACTACTCGAATGTCCATCGCACGTCATTTACGCACCAAGGGACGTAACAGTTTGGTGTACGCAAAAGGGGCGTTCGCAAGGCCAAACGGCACGCACCAAAAACGATAGATCCGGCCGTCCAACTCGAAACAACAAACTTTTTGGAGATCATGGTGGAGGGGTAACTGAAAATAGCCCTTCTTGAGATCGAACCCCCACAGCCAATCACCCGGTCGGAGCAGCTCTTGCACGACGTTAATGCCCTCCAAACGAAAGTGTGGAGTCTACAGGC
Source organism: Bryopsis sp. KO-2023 (assembly GCA_030272585.1). Lineage (NCBI taxonomy): Eukaryota > Viridiplantae > Chlorophyta > Ulvophyceae > Bryopsidales > Bryopsidaceae > Bryopsis > Bryopsis sp. KO-2023. The sequence goes on from BSYQ01000002.1 coordinate 3,035,853, forward strand.
ATTCGTTCACCACCCGAGCATCAAAACAAAAGCAATGTGAGTCAGGGGGAGGTTTTGGCGCCGTTTTCAATGGTGACCGAAAAGAAACTTCGGTCGGGTCGTCGGCGAGATGCGTAACGTCTTCGACCGCACCCCACTTGAGCATCTGGTGTACTTCCGTGCGTTAAAATGTCCAGGACGCATCCTGTAGGGGATCTAGTGGAGCACGGTGTTTTCTGACGAGCGCCGACAAATCATGAAGTGCAGCATTAGAACCACTGCGAATTCAAATAGGAACGGGCGACCCTGGAGAACAGAGTTTCCTCCAGTTGTCGGCGAAGGCCGAAACTGCGCATGCCTTAAACGACCCTGTATGTAGGGGAAGGCCATGGGCCTGTGCCTATGCTTCGGACTCGGCCAAAATTATGCGCGGACGAAAGCGAGGACGATCATCGAGCACGTGGATAAAAGTGCCATGAATACTACGTCGCACAAGGGGCCCGTTGTTTGAGAATTGCATCGAAGCAACTATTTTCGTGAGTTTCTGGACTTGTTTAGCCGGGATCGTTTGGATGTCGGACACGACAGTCGCAACAGGTGCGACATGTAACGGAGGGCACCCTTGAATCAGGGACCCTCCACAGGTGATCGTATGTGAGAGTTTGGGAAACTTACGTTTTCGTGGGTTGTCAAGTGCCGTCTTTTGTTGACGCTTATTCAGAGTGGGCAGAATGCTTTGCAGCAGGGAGAGTTCCTGGCTGGATGTGTTCTATCGACGAGGCGTCGGAGGGCGAACCGCATTCTCACGTATCGCTTCACTCGCTAATCATTCGGTTGCGTAGGACGCATCCTGTCTTGCTTTTCTGCGATCCTCTTCACTCGCTAATCATTCGGTTGCGTAGGACGCATTCTGTCTTGCTTTTCTGCGATCCTCTTCTGTGATTCGTAACATCAACTGTGTGATAAGGTTTGAGGTAGTCTACCAATATGTGACGTATCCCTTCGACTTTCATGGAACCTTGTGGGGAAGAGGTCGTTCAATCAAACGTTTCTTCTTTTCTTTCGCCTCATTGCTAGCGAGTTCGAGAGCCTCGGTGTATTGGCTTTTGTTAACGGGCCCGATAGGCAGCATGTCCCTAAGCGAGGCATTGTTTCCCACGCGGGTCACCACCCGGTTGTAAGCATCCGCGATTTTTTGTACCTCGACTGGAATGACGTATCTTCGTTCCTTGGTGGGCTTGGTGTGGCGTTGAGATTTTAGATGCGGAGCATTGACTTGTAGGCCCCCCCACTCGCAACAATTCGGTAGAGTGCCCGTGAAAGTGTCATTATCAGAGTAAACGACTCTCGGAATGCCATATTTCAGGATCCGTCTTTGCGAAAGAACATTGCTATAGTGCGTGTCGTCAAGTCAAGAGTAACGGTGGATACCACAAAGCTTGAGAGCTCGTCCACGATTGTAATCAGGTGAGTTGCCTAATCGGCTGGGTGAGAGTCGGTTGGTAAAATCAGCTTGTACCATGTCCCATTGTTGCAACACCGGTATTGCACCGTAGTTTACAGAAGTCCTCAAGGGAGCATGTATCTGGCATGGGTGACATGTTCGCACTAGCTCCAGCTGTCGTTGTACATCTTCAGCCACCATAGAGTTTGAGCAATTTCAACAGCATGATAAGCACCCTCTTATCTCGACTTCATGGGAGATACATGTATCTGAAAGCACTTGATTATCGTTTGCATGGAACAGATCGTTCATGTGCGTGACCCTACTGAAAAAATGCCATATAGATCATCTTCTTATCGTGTATTTGGGGGACTTTTTAATGTCGACCTTAATCACGTTTCACTATGAAACGTTTCGTTGATTAAACTTAAATCTTCTAGGTCCGTTGAACAAGGTGACGTAGCACATGTGCAAGGGGAAATGCTTTCGACCGAATCAGTACCAATGATGTGGCCGTTATGCCCACATTTTCCTACATTCTTTTTCTTGGTGCGGGGGTGGTGTATCATAGCAACAAACATATCCTCATCTCGCATCGTCACGGGTTTTCCTATTGTTGCGCCGTAGAAGAATTGGCAAATGTTTTTTAAGGAATAGCTACCCTTTCCACCCGAAGCTTTTTTCGAGGAACTACTACTCCTATCCCCGAAAGAAAAAAAACCCACTATCAAACATGAATTAAATCACTGAATACATATTGACGAGTTTATATGAAGTGATTTTCTTAAATTTAGAGCGAAACATAAGTCGGTCCATTTCAGGAAGTCAAAAACGAGTACTTCTAGTTTAAGAAGCAAAACTTGATGGTACTGATTTTAGACTTGGGGTGGGATTAGAACACGGAAGGGCAATATGAGTGGTACTGATTTGAAACATAGGCGGGAGTCCCGCCGCGGGACTAAGTTAGGAAGGGTAATATGAGTGGGACGGATTTGAGTTGGTAACGATATGCTTCCTTCAACCGACATTTATTTGCACGACATCTCGCATTTCCAAGGCGCTCTCAAATAAAATGGCATATTCATGCCTCGGGAAGCATATCATCAAAAGCGCAAATGACTTTCTAAGCATCCCCCTATGGCTCTTCTGAGTAGGAACGAGAATTTTTGAGCCCACATCTTCAATTCTCAAGGCATTTGTCCCCACGCAGTTCATTCTGCTCGCCTAAACTAAGATGCTTTTGGACTATAGTCATGGTAGCCTCCTCCCTAACATTCTACCACGATTTTACCCACAATTAAGAGTGCTTCAATCTCTTCGAGCATCAACCTAATATCCTTAAAGGTGGTGCTTAAGTACCCCCCTACGATTGTAAAGGCGCGTATCCAATTGTAGTCTTCCATGTGGGTTGATGAAAACCTTGCATCACCTCCTTGGGCTCAGTAACAAGCCTCGATAGAAACAATAGAAATAAAGTTGAGTGATCCCAGATCTCAAACCATGGACGATTTGTGTCCAAAACGTCTTCAGTGTCTAATATCAATAATAATTTGAGGTTGATGGGATATTTTCTTGATTTTATTATGAGGTTGTTGCCCAATCATGACAAGGGAAATTTTTTTAGTGATCTCGTTAACTAACAGAATGCAAGATTGAAAGAAAGGCTTGGAAATTTTGGAAGAGTGGACAAAGTGGGTCACACGGTCTCAAAGAAGGCACAAAGGAGCATCAAAAAAATCGAGAAAAAAACATATTTGATGAGGTCTAATAAAGCGGTAGCGAACTGTTTGCGCACGCATTCTTATTCAAGCTCAAATCTCTTCACCTATGATGATACCCGTCTCTCTTTTCCATTTTTTTAGTGTTGGGATGCGCATTCTCAAGAGAGACTTGAATAAAAATGGGTGTGGCACTGCATAAAAGCCCTTGACCAAGTTAATCTAGGCCGCCCTTAGCGTTTTCCAAATTCTTATTGAGTCATCAGGGACGATAGACGCTGCTGTCCTAGTAGCAGCGTCTACCAGGGGAGCTCCTTGAACCTAGGCTCATTCGGTTCAACTGAATCACAAGTGATTGGTCGTTGCTGGTCGTTGCTGGTCGTGCTAGTAGCATACCCACGCGCACCCTGGGTGGAGCGGTTCAACTCTCTAGCGACGCTGCTTGCATACCTCATGGGGGGCTTCTGGGTTCAACACGATACTTTATGGGTCGCGTGATTGGACGTCGGCATTCAAGGAATGGGTGTTTGACGTGTTGGCTTGTTGACATGATTGTTCCAAGGATGATCCGTCACCATGACGATTGGGTCTGGCTCATGTTATGATGAAACATGATTTCCTTGATATGGAATCTGGCACAGAGAGGAAAGCAACCGCAATCAGCAAAGCTTCAAAATAAAGCCTCGATAATTTGCAAGTGTAGATCCAAAAACGACCAGGTTGGATAGCGAACCTGAGTTTTTATGAATGAGAGCATTGGCCGCATCTGTTTTCCTCTTTTTTTTCAAATCTAACATCCCTCGAAGAATCTGTAGAGCGATCCTCTGCAATTCTCCTCCATAAGTCGAGCTATCAGGCTCCCATAAGTTTATTTCTCAATTATCAAGATCAAATCTAAAGGCTCATCGAAACGCTGAAACCATAAAGGGTGCAACCGGGGCCCCTCTAACACTTGAAGGCGGCTCGGACCATCCGCCGGGTTATCCTCAGAACGAATGTATTGAGGAACTAGCGCGATATTCTATTGCTGTAAAACCCCTTGAAGCCGTCGGAGTTCCGCCATCATACGAGGTGCTCTGGACGAAATCTTCTCCACTGCAAAGACAACGCTCTGGTTGTCTCCTCCCAAGAGCAAACAATGACCTTGTATGATCGACGCAAAGCTTTCCACGACTTTTCGAATGGCAATGAGCTCCAGGACAGAGATGGGTAACCCCAGTTGCGAGGCAGACCAAAAACCACGAGCGACACGATTGCCCAACACGGCTCCCCACGCCATCTTTGATGCATCCACAAATAAAGGAGCACTGATCCACCAATGAACGCCAGGCTTTCGTAAATGGGAAGCTTACCCAATATCGCAAGTCACTCAACGTCTGACGCGACACCTTCACATCGGTAAACCATCCTTGACGACTGTGCATATCCATATATAGCGCACGCAAGTAGAATCCCGTAAGTGGCAATGCCATGGTGCAGGCTTGCACAGTGCCTGCAAAGCGCGCGAGCTCCCTCTTTGGAAGCCAACGTTGGTGTTGTCGAGCCCTGATTACCAAGTCCTTTGCCCAGGTTCGAATCTTCCTCAATTTGCTTATCGGCACCGCTAGCCGATTTCTGTGTGTGTCAATTAACAGCCCCAGATGCTCCAACTCTTGCGACGGAGTCCAATGAGATTTCTTGGGATGCCATCGTAATCCCAGTTTCCCTAACCAATCTCGTATAAAAACGTCGTGAGATAACGCTTCCCCAAATGAGCGATTAATAACCAAAAAATCATCCAAATAAGCCAACACTTGACACCATCCTTCGGTGCCCAGATTAGATCGCGAAAACAACCCACCCTGGGTGGAAATCTAATTCGTAACCGGTTTTAAAAACTTTGTAAAAGCAGCTGGAGAATTCAACCAGCCCATAGGCAACCCCAAATAACAAAAATACCGATCTCCAATCTAGAACATAAAATATTTCCGACTCCGAGGATGCAGACGAAGATGGTAGTATCCATCCATCGAAAAATGACAGCCATTTCCCTTCTAATGGCAGTTTCCTTAACAAAGAAATATCCTCATATCGGGTATGCATTTTTTGATAAAAAGAATTGACCCTCTTGAGGTCTTTTTCCCTTTTCAAGTTATATTGCTATCATATCACATCTCAAAAAGCAATTCCGTTTGCAATGCAAGTATTGCTAATACCTTTCTTTTACATATCAATAAAAATCATGGCAGGGGGGCTCCGCCACTCTGGTAAGTACAACACCAACTATCATTTAAAAAAGACCTTCTCGTCCTCCCTTTGTGAGTTTATGTTCTTTTTATTAAATCAATAAGAAATTCTTTGATTTTCCTCATTCGGGCATAATCTTCGCTATTTAACCTATCCTATCAAAATTAGACTATTTCTATCTTCCTAAGAAACCATGAGGGCCGATAGATCCGACAAAGTTGTAGATTTGTAGTGCGATAGCTACTCTAGAAAAAGTGAAAATACCTAAGGCGGCTTTTGACCCAACGTGGAGAATCAACCACTCAGTCCTTCATTATTATTAATGGACTAGGATCAAAGCGGTATCTTATGAGAATCGAGGTTCTCTACAACCTCGATTAATTCAAATATTTAAACTCAATTAATCCTTGTTTTTTTAATTTATTTGTTAAATAAATAATTATTATTTATTATTTGTTAAATAAATAATTATTATTTATTATTTATTAAATAAATATTAATTATTATTTAATTAATTAATAATATTAATTTAGGGAGTGTGATTGATCTTGGTAGGACTTTGTTTTTATCCGACTCGTTCGTTGTTGGCAGGTCTTGGTGTTGGTTTTTTCACCGTGTGTATCGGATCACCAGTGGATGTTCTGAACAGACCTGGGCCCGACCGGACCGGCAGCGAAAAACCTGATAGTAGTAACTCAATTGATAGTAGTAACTCGGGTTTAGGGGTTTATGTAGTACGATTGGGAGTACGAGAGGGTTTATAGGGCAGGGGGCCCTCCTGTAAAAATTAATCTTCCCAGTGACTCTCTCTCTCTCTCTCTCTGTGTGTGTGTGTGTGTGTTTGTGTCTCGGGGCCTGGGAGCCCCTATCATTTGGTTTCGGAGCTGGTCGAGGCCAGGCGCACTCCACAGACGAACTCGCGCAACCCCCCCAAAGATCTGACCCTAGGGATTACTAAATCCCACAGATCTGGAACTCGTTCGTTCCAAGGGGCGTGAGAGGGCGAAGATACCTTTCGAGAGTGAGCGATACTCTCGCGTTGTCGCTTACAACGTCCAGGCGAAGTCGCGAAACAATCGGAGTCCACTAGTGAACTGACTCTCAGATCTATAGATCAGTAGAAGTCGAGAGAAAAACGTCGGAAAAGCGCAGGAAAAACAGTCGTTCGGGCAGGCGACCGCGTGAGCAGACGTTCGAAACACGAACGTGCGACTTTACCCCGGAAAGTTCGGAAACGAGAGCGAGACGACTCTGGTTCTGACGACCTGACCTGTCCATGGATCGGCTGACCTGTCCGGTCCTGTCCGGTCCAGCAAAAAAACGCCGATCCTTGCAAGACCGGACAGGTTGTGAACGGTCCTGTTTTGTCCCTGTCCGGTCCAGTCAACCTTGGAAATCTGCAGAAATTTGGACCGGATTTCTAACAGATTTTCCGGTTTTAGACAGGTCACACTAAGATTTCGCCTGTATTAGACAGGCGATGTGACCTGTCTAAAACCGGAACGACCCTGTCTTGACAGGGTTGTTCTCCTGTTTTAGACCGGCTCCAGGTCGGTCTGGACAGGTGGGCCGCCGGCAAAAACTTAATTTTACCACCGAATGCTGAATTTTGCCGCCGAATGCTGAATTCTGCCGCCGAATGTTGAATTCTGCGCCGCCCGACTGGCAGCCGCCCCTGGCGGGATGTCGGTCGACAGGCGACCCGCGTATGTATGTCAGACCGAAAAAAAAGGGGGGGTTGGGTTTAGGGTTTAGGGTTAGCGCGACCGGCGCGCGCCAAGCGAGTGGGCGAGTTCAGGGATGCAGGTGTAACTAGTGGCTGGAGTTCGACCAGGACTCTGCAGCAGACTTTCCATTGACAAAATATGAAAACGGAAATGAACCCAGGGAAGGGGATTGTGTTGGGATGGAAATCGACGGCTCCATTCCAGAGTTCATTGTTTTAAAGTGAGTTGGCGTTTGGACTGTGGTGGGAGAGTGCGAAGTACTAAGGGAAACGAAAGCGATAGGGCGGCGGTTGCAGCGGCAGCGTTACCGACAGCGCAATTGAGTGCGGGTGAGTGAGTAATCGTGAATGAGAGAATTGTCGGGCGCGTCGCCTGTCGACCGACATCCCGCCAGGGGCGGCTGCCAGTCGGGCGGCGGCAGAATTCAGCATTCGGCGGCAGAATTCATTGCCAGCCGTGGGCCGCCTGTCCAGACCGACCTGGCACCTGTCTAGAACAGGTCACACAATTAAGCACTTTTAACGTGCTAATTGTGTATCAATCGACTGGGAACTCATTCAATTAATTAAAGAACGAAGTATTATTTATTATACACATTTTTAATGCATGAATGACGTGAGCCAAGCCCACCAGCCACCGACTAGAGGGAGTCGGTCGACTCAAGGAGGATTCGAACCCGGGTTGGCTAAGCCCGAGTCGAAGGCACTATCGCTAGTGGACCCCACCACAGGGACGCTCAAAAGGGGGCCGTTACTTTTGAGTACCCGTTTAATTTTGCAAAATTAACTCGACTCGGGCTTACGATAGTAGTTATGGCTTGGTTAGATGGTTTCTAGTGGTATCCCGTAGGTAGATGGGCTGATCGCGTTTTAGCGTGACTGTGTGTGTGATAGTGTGATGTGTACGACCCAGGGTTACTTAGGTGGGGACACTGCTATAGGAAAAACTTCTTGCTTGTGGTCTTTAGCCCTGCCACTGGGTCGAGGGTGTTTGAGGGGGTTAAGGGTGTAATAACGAGTTCCCCCGTTCCCTTCTATGGCCTGGGACGTCTTCGACGCCTGGCCTTTGACTGTTTCCTTAGGGTAGATCTTTTACCCTATCAGCTTCCTTGAGTCGACCGACTCCCTCTAGTCGGTGGCTGGTGGGCTTGACTCACGTCATTCATGCATTAAAAATATAAAAAATAAATAATATTTCGTTCTTTAATCAATTGAATCAGTTCCCAATCGATTGATACACAATTAGCACGTTAAAAGTGCTTAATTGTGCGACCTGTTCTAGACAGGCTCCAGGTCGGTCCGGACAGGTGGGCAGCCCACCTGTCCGGACCGACCTGGAGCCGGTCTAAAACAGGAGAACAACCCTGTCAAGACAGGGTCGTTCCGGTTTTAGACAGGTCACATCGCCTGTCTAATAAAGGCGAAATCTTAGTGTAACCTGTCTAAGACCGGAAAATCTGTCAGAAATCCGGTCCAGATTTCTGCAGATTTCCAAGGTTGACTGGACCGGACAGGGACAGAACAGGACCGTTCACAACCTGTCCGGTCTTGCAAGGATCGGCGTTTTTTTGCTGGACCGGACAGGACCGGACAGGTCAGCCGGTCCATGGACAGGTTGGACCGGACCGGACCGGTTTTTCGATGCCGGTCCGGTCGGGCCCAGGTCTATGAGGAGGTATTGGATGGCCAACCCATCTCCGACGTTATCACCTTACCTGGACGATTTTGCGGGCGCAATGAACAGCGAGCTGGCAGCGAACGAGTTGGGAGAATTAATTTTGGGTATTCTGGTGGATCTTCATTTGCGTTGGAAGGCCAAGAAGTGCTAGTGGAAGGCAGTGCAGCAATTTCGTCATTTGGGCCTTCTGATCGATACGGCGCAGAGCCTGGTGATTGCGCCGTCGGAGAAGATTGCGCGGATCCACAGGGAGGCGCGAGTATTGAAGGAGATGCGCAAGGTACCCAAAAGAAGGTTGGCGCGATTTGCGGGTTGGTGTCAGAGCCTAGGGCTGGCGATTCCGTTGGCGCGCTACCATCTCAGGAGTTTGTTTTGGGAGATGACCTTGGGAGCGACTTGGGCGTCGCTAATCGAGTTGTCATCGGAGACGAAGGAGGATCTGGCAGTGTGGAGTGTGATGAACGAGCGTCACACATCATCGGTTTACTGGAAGGTCCCAACGACGATCAGTCTTTATACAGATGCGTCGATGAGTGGTTGGGGGTCCCACCTGGTGGATCCGTGGGCCAAGGAAAGCGTTCCTGTCCTGGCGCGGGGCATTTGGTCAAACGACGAGAAGAGCGAGCACATAAATATGCTCGAGTTGAGAGCAGTGGAGGCAGCGATTCGCGTGTTCCACAAATCGTTGGAGAATCGGACAGTGCGCCTGTTGACCGACTCCCAGGTGGTGTTATCCATCTTGTTGAAGATGACGACGAAGAGCCAGAGGCTGATGGGGCCATTGAGGTTGTTGTACCGCATCTTGGAGTCAGAGCGGATTGCGTTGCAGCTAGAGTGGATTCCGTCCAAGGAGAATGTGTGGGCGGACAGGTTATCGAGAACGAATTCGGAGGAGGATTATCTAGTCAATCGGAAATGGTTGGATCAGTTCAACCGATGGTGGGGACCGTTCGATCTCGACAGGTTTGCGTCGCAGTGGAGCCGAGTGGTGTTCCGTTACAATGCAGAGTGAGGCGATCCGATGGCGGAGAGCGAAGCGTTCAGTGCCTTGGAGTGGTCCCAGGGACATGCATGGTGCCACCCACCGATCCGTCTCCTTTCGCAGTTAGGGGACCTGTTGCGCTCCTTACCTCAAGTGACTGCGACAGTGCTGATGCCCATGTGGCCGTCAGCCCCCTAGTTTCGTCTGATGTTCGTGTGCTTCCAGGAGTATGCAGTGGTTCCAGCGTGAGCGAATCCATTGTTCCCACCACTAGGCAGGGAGAGCGAGCCTTTTCCTCAGGGCCGTTGGAATATGATGGTGGGCGTGATTCGCAAGACGAGATCTGGCTCCAAGGTTTGTGGAGTGAATTGAAGGGATGTGTTGATTGGACCAACGAGGAGTTACCTCAGTTTGGCGAGTTGTCGGACGTCGAACGGAGGGTGCTGTTTGGGGAGTTAGCGTTATCGAATAGCCCTGGCGGCCGGAGATCTATATGGATGCGCTTTCGAAAATGGCTCGGGTTTGCTCGGTCGAGAGGTTGGTGTTGTGTGCCTGCTCGCCCTGTTCGCATTTATGCGTATATCTTATTTCTTCGAAATGAAGGGAGAGTGGCGCCGAGGTCTATGAGCAACTACCTCTCCGCCATTAGTACTGTCCACCAGACCTGGGCCCGAACGGACCAGCAGCGAAAAACCGGTCCGGTCCGGTCCAACCTGTCTAAGGACCGGCCAACCTGTCCGGCAAAAAAACGCCAAGTTATTTTCCATTACAAAAAGTAGGTACTTAAAGGTAGCGGACCCCATTTGAGCGTCCCTATGGTGGGGTCCGCTACCTCGTAGTGCTCTCGACTCGGACTTAGCCAACCCGAGTTCGAGTCCTCCCAGAGTCCACCGACTCCCTCCAGTCGGTGGCTGGTGAGCTTGGCTCACGTCATTCATGCAATAAAAATACATGTAACAATATTACTTGTTGTTTAATTAGTTAACTCAGTTCCCAGTCAATTGATACACAATTAGCACGCTAAAAGTGCTTAATTGTGTGACCTGTTCTAGACAGGCGCCAGGTCGGTCTGGACAGGCAGCCCACTTGTCCAAACCGACCTGGAGCCGGTCTAAAACAGGTGTACCGAGCGTCACACTTGTCCAGGTAACTAATTAGCGGCTTCTACGCCTTTATAAGACAGGAAATCACCTGTCCAGACCGGTCTGGACAGGACGCAATTGAGAAGGAAAAAAGGGTGGACAGGTCCGACCCGGTCCAATAAACGTGTACCTTTACTGGACCGGAAATGACTTTTATTAGACAGGTGTCGGATCGGTCTAGACAGGTCCGACACCTATCTAATAAAGGTCATTTCTGGTCCAGAAAGTGGTTGCCGGTCCGGTCCAACGGGTCGGCGCCCACGTCTGCTGTCCACCGCTGGCTCGGTTCCACATTCTCCGCGCATGACTCATTGACCGCCCGCCTAAAGCAGGCTTGGCTCATAAAAGTTCCGGTGGAGGCTAAGGAGAAACAGCCCAGAGACTTTCCCACAGACTGGTTGTGGTCGTGGGCCAAGAAAGGTGTGGTTGGGAACGATGCAGAAAGCATCCGTCCCTATTTGATTTGTATTCTGGATGTGATATTCTTTTCGCACGCCGATTCGAGTTTTGATACTCGGGTCGGCGACTATCAGTGGAATTTCTCGTTGGTGACTTTCAAAGAACGGCGTTTCAAGGCGAAGGGTCAAACCTCGGATACTTTGCGGGTCAGGAAATTCGACTGTCGTGGATTCGTTGAACTGGTCGCGGTGTTGGATCGTTATGAGGAGCTTCGGGTACGCGACTGGGAAGCCCATGGCGGCTCGTCCGAGCAATTCTGGTTTTTGCCGGGTGATCCGAGTGTTCCTACAGCGACGAGCGTGGCACGTTGGTTTTCGCGGGTGATGTAGGATCATGGTTCTGACCATACGCATCATTCCGTTTGTCGCACTGGGGTTTCCAGCGCTTTTAATTTGCTCGTGCTGTTACCGAAGCTCTGCGATTGGGGAGGTTGGTCGCCTTCTTCGAAAGCTATTTTTCAGTATATAAATCGGCAGCGCCAACCTTCCCCTTGGGATTTTCGTGTTTTCGGATGGATGGTGCTTCCCGCGGAACAACTTCGGCGCGAGTTGGGGGCGGTATTTTCGCCAGTTTGATGAACGTGCGTTCTGCTTAGGTGCTTTGTTTTTTGGCACCGTTTGTTTGAAGGGTTAAACGAGGGTTTTACATTTCTGTAAAGGTTTTCGATCTCTGGGTGTGGAAGAAACGTAGCAGGTTAAAGGAAATTTATGGTTCCGCAGGAAGCGCGGTTCCTTTCGCGGAGTTTAGGGTGGAATGATTTGAAAGGACTATTGGCTGAGGTGGCTTAATGGGGTTACCTTTTTGCAGTTTGATCTCAGTAGCTTGGGGTTCTTAAGGTCACTCAGTTGGTCTTTCTTCACTCGGTTTTTCACCCATCCCGGAACTGTGTTCTTCCCTCCCTTTTTGGAGAGTATTTTTTGGTGGGATTTGGGAGTTTTTTATATAGAACTATTAGGGACATTTGATTTACTTTTGTGGTGCTTGGGATGCACAATTTGGCAGAAATTGGCACTGTTTGTTTGAAGGGTTAAACGAGGGTATTAGATTTCTGTAAAGGTTTTCGATCTCTGGGTGTGGAAGAAACGTAGCAGGTTAAAGGAATTGGGAAGACAGCCTAATGTGAGACTTTTTTCATAACAAAGTAGACATTCCTATCCTCCAGTCCAGATTCTTTCCACACAGGGTGAAAAAACATGCTTATTTATTCAATGGTAAACGAACTACGTCCGCCGCCTTCTGGAAGTCGTCGACTCGATCGGGTCGTTTCCCTAACTGTCGTCACAAAGATTCTATTCTCATTTTCATTTTGGCACTGGTCGTCAGTGTTTGGATGAAACCAAATCGTCAATGTCTTGTTTGTTCTTCTTTATGATAAATATCCCAAACCGGCAAGGTCGTCAAATTTATATCATAACAACAAGAAAATCATAGGATGAAGTGACGTCAAAACCGTCATTCGTCAGCATTCCAGATTTCAACCCACGTGAGTATTTTTGACCGAGTTGCTGTCCTCCATACAAAAGTGTTGCAACTTGTCAGGGAAACACACTCGTTGAAATGAAAGCTTTGTCGACGAGGTGCAAATCTTGCGACTGTTTGACAGCCGCCGAGCAATCCCTTTTCGTCCTGAACGCTCAAAAAGATGCTAGAGCGAAAAAAATATGGGTGAGAAGATAGTAGTGCTTTTTATCAACAGCCTATTCCTTGAAAATACTTTGGAGCGTAGCGGTAAGTCAACGGAAGATTCCAGCTCTCTAATTTCCGTCGTTCGTGTTGCTGTATTGTGTGCTGTTTCAGAATAATGGAAAAGGAAAGTTTGAGCGATTCACGCTCGAGCAGGTAACGATGCTGAGACGTGATTTGGAGCCCTTGGTATCTCCAGCGATCGGACGGTTGCTCTTTTCCAAAGAGTTTAAGCACAAGTGTCAAGCAGCGGACAGGATAAAAGCGTCTGTTGACACTCAATATGATGAAGTCCTATCTTGCTTGGATCTCATTTTCAGGTGTGGGGAAAAATGGGGAACACAACAACTGTGCCGATAAATTTCTGTTGCTCGCGCAACATGAGTCTCTTCTGCTGAGTGTTTAGAATTGTGTGTTATCTCAATACCAGAAAACGTCAATTTCCCCTTCTTTGGTTTTGCATTTTCTAATAGAGCTTCAGTGGGAGGTTTGAGAAGGTTTTTTTTTTTTTACTGGTTTTGCAGATGGGCGGCCATGCGAATCGTGGAAGGCAACACCCAAAGTCTGGTGAAGACATTGGACATGTTGAAAACCTTGCTGGGGACCATGGTTAAGAGAGGATACAGAATGAGCGAGTACGAAGGTCGCATTCTAATGACGGTCCTCGTGGAAAACAGCGGCCACAATCAAGACAGGATTAGAAAGGCGCATAGAGAGCTCTTGATGTTGATGGCTAAAGTTTTACCCCTTCCTCGGGTTTTCTCGTACTTGGCAAAAGGAATGAACAGCAACAAGAACAACAGGACAAAGGTGGAGTGCGCCCAAGCAATCGGAGATACAATCGACAGTGTGGGCATGGCCGCCATTGGAAGTAACAAGTTAATCCAGTGAGTTGCTGAGAGTGCGTTGTATTGGTGCTTCTGCAAGGTGTTGTTTTTCGCATCCAACGACGCCTGTGCTTCTGATACACACGGGAATGTTGCATTTTTTTCAGCTCGTCGACGAGCTGAAAAACGAGAAAAATACATACCATATCAACTGGAGAAAAAATTATGAGACTTTCTCTTGAATGGGATCGCGCTTCTTGCGGACGACTGTCGACGTCCCTTGCGCAGAACTGAGAAAAGTGACAAATTCTTCATGAAAGTGTAAGCAATGGTTTCTTTTCTTTTTTCAGAACGCTGCGTATACTGGCAAAATCTGTTGCTGGGGACATAAAATTGAGGCAAGCTGCTCTTGGGACCCTGGAGGTAATCTACAGCTTCGAGGGCGACAGAATTTGGAAGCTGCTGGGGACACTCACAGACCAGCAACATGATCTGATCGAGAAGCGGATAGAGAGAAGGAAAGCAGAGCTTACGAGGGAAGGAATAACCCCGGGTTTCCGCAGTCAAACTCTTCAAGTAGAAGATCGGGCAACATGTGGAAATCCAGAAAGGCTTGACAAAGCGATGTTCAAAACAGTCGCAAAAAAATGATGAGGGCATGCGAACAATCACCTTGGAGAAATCATACTGCTGTTTCCTGAGCTTTGTTTGTAGGTCTTTTTTCAATCCATTGATCGGCTCTTCGATTTTGGCAGGGACGTTCAGAACGACAAATTCTGGAATGGAGATGTCCGATTTTTTCTCATCGCAGTCCCGCTAAAACCGAGGACATTTCGCCAGGAACAATTGAACCGGTGGTGGGAAGCCCATCAGAAAAATGTGCAGAGACGTTCAAGGTGTTTTGTTCCGGTTTGATGGATGCTTCGAAGGAGGGATCTCACGAGGACTTTATGGATGTCCTGATGCATCGTGCTGACGAGCTTATCAAGAAATTAATGACACTACTCGATGTGGTGAGGGCTACAAGTTTCGGGGTATAAGTGGACGAAGTTCTGAATGTTCCGGGAGCTCAATACACAAGATTCCCAAAGGGACAGCTTGCGTTTTTCTCCTTCTTTCCACTTATATGCGCAGTGCTCGTTTGAGCAAAAACCAAATTCGATTGGGTGATGGCAACACCTTCATATCGTCGAACCACGGTCGACTGAACACGATTATTGAAAAGAGCACTTGATCTGTTCCAGGCAACCGCACCTGTGTTTATGATGTAGATGATCTGTGAGGCCGCCGCCGCCGAAACAAATTCCGCTCCAGGTTCTCACCCCAAGTTGGGATTCAAACACACTCTCAACACCTTGATGGTACTTTTCGGAATCCCAGAGGCGACTCGGAGTGTTTGCAGATCCACTGTCAAAGACACAGTCGCGTGCCTGTTGACTCTCTTGGTGGATTTTAGACTTTCTGTCGTGCGTGAGACCAAAACGATCGATGCTCTACTTCAAAAGGCGCTGGAAACTTTTAACGCGAACTCTTCCTTCAACGTACTACTTGAGTTGTTGAGAGACCCGCCGCATCAAGTCCAGAGGAGCTCGGCCGCCACCCAGCAGAAATTTGCGAGCCTGGTTATCAAATGTCTGACCAAGATGACGAAGTCGATGGGGAGCTTGCTGGTGGAAGGCAACGAGCAGGGAAAACTCGATATCAGGGAGCTTCTGGCGGACATTCACGTGTATTTCACAGCTGTTGATGCACGTGCAATTGGAAAGCCGAGCGAGGAAGGGGAAAAAAGCTTACAAATGGTCAAGGAGATTCTCCACGAAATATGCAGGCACAAGGTATAGAAGGGGGGGGACACCTGTGTTGATGGAGAGGTAAAGTACCATTAATGTAAAAAAGAAATGAGGATATTTTTATTTTGTGTTGCACGTGATCCTAAGCTCAGAGGGGTGTGAATGCAGGGTGATTCTGTCGCGGATTGTGTTGACAATGTACATCCAGATGGAGACCAGCCCCCAGCTATCCTGACGTACATCGATCATATTCTCCAGAGCTTGCACAACCCCTTGGACAGCCTACCCACACTTTCCAGCGAGCAAAGCCACTTGGGACACACTCTGCGCGAAGAAAGACCAGAGCAGTTGGAGGAGTTTTCGGAAGACAACAAAACTGGGATGGGCAACGGTGCGAATGTAGGGGACACTACGGGTCTGAGGGTTTCGTTGTCGTGCGTTGAGCATGCAGGACCGTTGCAAAAAGCAACGAAGCAGCTGGAGGAGCCGAGGCGATCGACCGTGACGAATCAGGACGCCTTCACGCTGCTTGACGAGCCCATCAGCCAAAGCCCCCTATTCGTGGCCAGAACGAACCCATCCTACGACACTCAACTCAACCTGGACCACGATCATGTCGGCGGCTCCTCAATTCCGAACTTCAATGGACTCCACGCCGCGTTGGAAGTGAAGCCATTCGATTCAGGCTGCTGTTTCACAGTTGGATTGAGGAGTCTGTCCGACTCGCATCCGATTGCAAAAAGAAGTAGCTCCATGGGGCAATCATCTGTGGATGGGGAAGGTACAAAGAACAATGCACCACACACACACAAGAAACCCAGATAGAAATAGAATAGGACACAGACATATACATATCACCAGCATGGCGATATTGGGGTTGTATATGCTTGTTTGGGTTTAAGACTAATGTGTCTATGGAAAATTCGGTGAGGTCGTCCTGATCTGTGGGTTTTCTCAGGTGGGAAAGCTCAATTGAGCTTGCAATCTGTGAATGGGGCGGTCGAAAAGAGGCTGAATAATCTCGACAAAGTGCTAAAAGAAAAGGGGAACGAGATGTATTCCATTTCAGACAAGTCCAAGCAGCCGAAGGCGGCGGAAATGTCGCAGTCGCAACATGAAGTGCAGGTGGAGTACTTACAGTAACAACTTGCTACTCCAGTGAGGGATTGAAGGACTCTAAAACAAACAAATCTCTATTTTTTTTTCAGGATTTTCAGATTTGTGTGTCAGATTTGTGTGGGATAGAAATTCAGGTCCATCATGTTGAGGTGTCTTTTGTCGCACAACAGGTAGAGCACATCCAGCAAGCAAATAAGGAGCTGGTTACTGAAAAGGCTGCGCTGCAGCATGAACTGGCGTCACGCCAAGAGGAGGTAGCAAACCTGCGAAAAGAGATTGCGACGCTTAGGTCGGGACCTAGCGTCAGGGGGAAGGGAAAAGAAATTGGTGAGAAAGTGATTTCTGGGACAGAAGGTTTTGGAGGAAAGAGCGAGGAGGAAGAGGATGTGGAGGGTGATATTCAAGCAAATCACGGGATCGTGCGGGAGGGAAATTTCAAGGGTGGTGTAGTCCGAGAACAGGTGAGCTTGTGGCGGCGTTTGCGGTTTTTCTGAGTCACACGATTGAGCGCCGAAGTTTGTTCAGGAGCAAATGGTTCATTTAGACCGTACAGAAATCCTTGCAATTCTGTTCCAGACGGAAGTCATTGAGGATCAGGGAGAGGAATTGAAAAACAAAGTGAAGGAATTATCTGAGCAGCTGGCCTCGAAAGAGGCAGCTCTGGATACAGAATGCAAGAAGTCATCGATGCTGAGTTCGACCGTGGATAAACTCCAACGGGTAGGGCATATTATCAACGAAAACAACACACAAGGAGCGATTCTCCCTTTTGAGATACAACGTGGCCGAGGTCCGGAACGCTGGGTGAAAATACCACAGCACTGTCGTTCCTTAGCAATAATACAACTGAATGTATTTTTTTTTATATTTTTGAATTGGAAATACTCATGTCGTGACGTCTTGTTGGATTGAGTATCCACATCTCCCGGTTTTTCCTCTTTTTTGAAGGAAATCGCATCCATAGAGCTGGTGGTCCATCGATTGGAGGACAGGGTGACAGCCTCGCAAGCCGAAGTCTTGCGTTTGAATGAGTTGTTGGGGACTGACAAGGGGAGGTCCAGCGCCCCAGCTCGATCATCGGAGGAGGAGGAACCAAATCGTTCTGGAGATTCCTCAAAGGGTGGTTTTGAAACCGGCCCCTTTTGCATCTACAGCAATGAAGCTTTCACAAACGATGTTGAATTTGACCAGAGAGCAGCTCAAACTGTCCTTCAACAGGTACAGATCACAGTGGTTTTGAGAAGGAAAAGAAGAGAGATTTTTTTTTTCCATGCACCGCGGCTTGCAACGCTATTTCCTTTTTGGAGAGAAAACGTGATGAAGCATAGAAAGAGGGATTTTTCTCTGTGAAGGGAACGATTCCGTTTATATTTTTGTGTGTGTCATAGGAGTCCTCCGCTTCAGAGAGAGATCGATTGGAATCCCAGGGTTTGGAGTTTTTTCAAAAACTGGAGAATGCTGAGACGAAAGAGTTGAAAATCAAATGCACTGCAAGTGCCGTTGGAGAGAAGCACTGCCAGGTGAGGGGGTTTTCAATATGTAATTATGCAGTGGTGTTCCACTGGTCAGAGAAAAAAAACGAACAAGCGTTTTGATCGAGTTCAATAAATCATTTACCAGTTTCATTAGGTGTTGAACAGGTTCTCCCCACGAAACAAATCCGAGCGAAAGAGCTCTTGTCGAAAGGAAATTTCTTCTGCTTTTGTTGATACCTTGAATACTGTTTTCGCTTCTGAATGAGTGTCGGTGCTGTTTCTGACCAAAACTGGACTTGGTGAGAAGAACAAGCATTTGAAACCTGGAAAGGTGTCTCTGTTGTTACAGCTTGTGGATATGCAGAAGGAGGCGCGTTCAATGAAGATGGAAAAAGACAAAGAGGTTCAAAGATTAGAGGCACCCGCTCGAGTAGTCCTCAGTGGGGAGAACTGCCGAACCTCGTTGATGTCCAGAGAATCAAAGTCGCCAACTCCTCAACTTACAGCAGTCACAGTTCATGACCTTCCAGGGTCCGTCTTCCCGGCTTACTCATTTGCAGTCAATCCTGGACAGGATGTGGCTCTACCCACTGCTCCACCCAGAAGTGTTGGCGAGCGTGGGTCAACCACAAATGATGAAACTATCAAGGAATCGCTTGCAGAGCATCGGGCCGAGAGAGACAGAAATGCGACTCTCTTCAAGCTGGGTGGGGCCCCCTCATCTTTGGAAAAGTTCGGTAGAAAAAGGCAATTGCTCGCCCAGGACACCCAGGTGCTCAAATTTCCGCAAGAGCTCAGAGATAATGAATGGAGGAAGGTGTTGGGTGAGAAATCCAACAACATCCTGGAGTCCGAAACTGCTGAGCTGAGAAGGAAGAGCAGGCGAGGGAAAGTGGACAGGGCTTCCCGAACAAACGTGGTGGACTTGGGTTTCGAGAAGGGAACTGCGTTGAATGACAGCCCCCATGGTGAACATCCTGACAAGATAAGTGGACTTCGGGCTGGAAGATATGGAAAAAATCAAACAGGGCATTTCAAATAGTCACACTCCAACTTCATTGTTCAGTTTATTTCAAGGTTGGGGGGGATGGATGACCAGCCCATGAGAAACACTCACTATATTTTTTACATTTTGAATTTTTGGCGGACTGATGGACAAAGAAGGAAACAAAAATGGAAAAATTGTACACTGTGTTGTAGAGAAAGAGTCTGGGGTGCGTGGGTCATTTTGGAATGGATTTTTTTGCGGGCTACCTGATCGATCAGGAACCATAAAAATTAAGTTTAAGTTTGGCTGTGAAATACTCAAAGCCATACAGATCATGGGGCGAATTTTTTCCCAACTGGTGTCGGTGTGAGGGAGATATTTGGTTCGCTGCTAGTGTCCATCGTGAAACGTTCCAGAAGTCGCACAGAGTGTGGGTGCTTATACTAACACCATACAGTGTAGAAGTTTTTCTTCATTGAGAGAAAAAAAACAAACAAAGTGAACGCTTGCTAAGCGTCGGAAGCATGGATTGGTTTTCCCAACTAACCATGACTGGTCTCCTCTCGACACCACCTTTTTGGGACAGAATCCAACAGAGATCAGACTCGTCTACGCATGTGATTTAGAAGAGAGATTGTTGGACCTTCTGGTGGGAAGCTTTCAAAACTGCTAAGATCCTGTTGATCTACGCCCCCTAAAAAAAGATATATATATATATCTTTTGCAGGTCTTTTTCAGTTTCCTCCACCTCGTTTTCAGCTTCCCGAGCCACAGCCACAGAAATAGCCACGGCCGCAAGCTTAACAAAACGGAAAAAAAAAGCATGCGCTGCCGAGTCGTGTCACCCCCATTAGTCAAGGAATTCTCGGACGTGTATGGTGAAGCGTACCATTGACGACTGAAGCGTACCACTGCTGGGTGAGACGTCTGAAGCGCACATACGAGTTACGCTTCAGGGTACGCGTAGACCGGTGGATATGCCCTTGAGGTCCACTAGGTCGAGTCCACAGCAAGACTCAGAGAGACACAGCAAAAAATCATAAACGAAGCAAAACAAGATGCCCGGTTCCAAGGCAGAGGCCGCCCGCCAGCGGGCGCAGCAGGCGCGTAAGGACCGCACGGCGGGCAGGGAGGACCCCCGCGTGCCTGTCACCGTGCTCACTGGTTTCCTCGGATCCGGTAAGACCACGCTGCTGAACCACATCCTGTCCAGCAAGGAGCACGGCATGCGTTTCGCCATCATCGAGAACGAGTTCGGGGAGGTCGGCGTTGACGAGAAGATCATCGCCCAGCAGATGGCTGAGGACGGCAATGCGGACGGGGGCAAGCTGGCCGCGGAACTGAACCGCAAGACCGAGGACGAGGTTATTGAGGTCATGAACGGGTGCATCTGCTGCACTGTCCGCGGCGACCTGGTGGAGGCGCTGAAGCGCATGCACAAGCGCGTTGAGAAGTTCGACGCGGTGCTGATCGAGACGACTGGGCTGGCGGACCCCGCCCCCGTGGCGCAGACTTTTTTCGTGGACGAGGAGATCGCGAAGAAGTACAAGCTGGATGGGATCGTGACTGTCGTTGACGCGGCGCACGTGGAGCAGCACCTGGACGACGAGAAGCCGGAGGGCGTCGAGAACGAGGCGGTCGAGCAGCTGGCTTTCGCGGACCGCATTCTGCTGAACAAGGTGGACCTTGTGGGGCTGGAGAAGAAGGAGGGGGTGGAGGTCGCTGTGCCCGCCAAGAAAGAGGGGGACGACGTAGCGAAGGGCGAGGGCGCCGTGGAGATCAAACAGAACGTGAGTGACATGGGCGGGGTCAGGGACGAGAAGAAGGCCGAGGAGGAGCTCGCCCGGATCGAGAAGCGCATCAAGGCCATAAACAACCACGCGGACGTCTTCCGCACGCAGCAGTCGGAGATCGACCCGACGAAGCTGCTCAACCTGAACGCGTTCGACATTGACCGCGTGCTCGAGCTGGAGCCCGAGTTTCTGGACGACGACGGGGAGCACGAGCACGACGACCGCGTCTCCTCCTGCAGCACCCACTGACCTGCATCAGTTCGAACCTTCAATTGACATCACTTTGGAGGAGTGGAGTCCTTCCTGTAAGCCAGACCACAAGATTGATTTTGCATCATACATTGCATGTACACATATTTTCTCGGTAGTTTAAAATTTTCAAGTCTCCTCTTTTTTCCCCTTGAGGTCATAGGTATTGGGTAATGGTAAAGCTAAGGCGAGTACAGGAGTACAGCAGTGAAGGGGGGTTTGAGCCCCCTGTAGATCCAGTCTCAGGTCACGACAACGTTCTGATAGAGCATGGCATACCGCCTATTCATAAGGGTTTTCGCGCTGCGCTGCACCTCCGGTTCTGTCGGAAACTGGACTCTTGAAAGACGGCTCCCACGTCACCGACTTCCGCGAAAAGCACGTTGGTC
Organism: Bryopsis sp. KO-2023; assembly: GCA_030272585.1. Taxonomy (NCBI): domain Eukaryota; kingdom Viridiplantae; phylum Chlorophyta; class Ulvophyceae; order Bryopsidales; family Bryopsidaceae; genus Bryopsis; species Bryopsis sp. KO-2023. Next base: position 3,057,520 of record BSYQ01000002.1, read on the forward strand.
TTCAGAGAATCCATGTTCCAGGCGGGCTGACCCAGCTCGCCTCCCCGCATTAACAAGAGCGCTTCGTTCATGGCGGTCTCAGAACTGGACTTATATCTGTATGCGTGCTGCGCACAGCCTGCGCGTTCAACTCGGCCGCCGCACACCAAAAAGAAACGAATTTTTACAAGTGAAATGTTCAACAAGACATCGTAAATCCACAGCAAAACTTGTCATGCACTCACCCTTCTCTTCTGCATACACAGTTTCACATACACAGTTTTAAGAACGACAAAGAATACACGATGCTGCATACACGATTTTCTATCCGGATACACGGTTTCTGACGACCTTGCATACACACTTTCTTAAGATACACGGTTTTTTCAAGAGATACACGGTTTTTCCCGAATATACACGGTTTCGAAGTGCACATACACGATTTTCTATCCGGATACACGGTTTCCGACGACCTTGCATACACACTTTCTTAAGATACACGGTTTTTTCAGGAGATACACGGTTTTTCCCGAATATACACGGTTTCGAAGTGCACATACACGATTTCGAAAGGATACACGATTTTGAAACCGTGTATATTGGCCGTTTTTTTACTAGTGAAAATTAAGTTTAAGTTTGTTTGTAAAACACTCAAAGCCATACAGATCATGAGGCGAATTTTTTCCCAACTGGTGTCGGTGTGAGGGAGATGTTTGGTTCGCTGCCAGTGTCCATCGTGAAACGTTCCAAAAGTCGCACAGAGTGTGGGTGCTTATACTAACACCATACAGTGTAGAAGTTTTTCTTCATTGAGAGAAAAAAAAGAAAAGTGAACGATTGCTGAGCGTCGGAAGCATGGCTTGGTTTTCCCAACTAACCATGACTGGGCTCCTCTCGACACCACCTTTTTGGGACAGAAATCCAAGAGAGATCAGACTCGTCTACGCATGTGATTTAGAAGAGAGATTGTTGGACCTTCTGGTGGGAAGCTTTCAAAACCGCTAAGATCCTGTTGATCTACTCCCCCTAAAAAAAGATATCTCAAGGAGATCTAAAACAAGAAAAAATATCTAGCCCCCTACACAGCCTTCACGAACATATCATGGTCCATCGGCGCCCAGATGTTGGTCTTGTCACGATCAGCCAGCTCGATCCTGTATGCGTTCCCCTCGTCCCAATGCGCAACCACCTTGCCCTTCACACGGCCACCCGAGCAGTTGGCCATCACCTTGGCGCCCAGCGCAAACCGCAACAGGTCCTCCGCCTTGCAGGCCTCGAACTGCTTGATCAGCTTCTGCTTGTCCAGGTTCCGCCCGATGAAAACGAAGCGGCACTCCCGCTCCTCGTCCTCACCCCACTGGTGCTTCTCGCTAAAACTACCGGCAAACAGCATGTGCACACCCTGGAAGACGAACTTGTCTTCACATCCTTTGACCGCCATCACGCCCTTGTAACGGAAGAGGTCACCCGCGGACTCCGGCGAGCCGATGAGGGAGCGGATCAGGTTCTGCAGCTTGAACACGTTGAGCTCCCCCTTCATCACGGGCTGGCGAGATCTTTTTTGTTTCTTTCGAGTTTTTGGCAGTGAGTTTTTATTCTGACAGGTGCTTACATTGACAAATGCTTGCAACTTTCCCTTGTCCCTAGAATCCGTTTGTTGCTGTGCATTTCTGCCAATATTGAACGGCTGGATCTGCTCGACAGGTGAGCAACTACTCCGAAGAATAAAGTGAGCAACCCCAGTGAACACATATTGGTCTTGTGCAGAAATTTGAAAGGGGCTTAGATCTTTCAAGTGTTTCAAGTGAAATCTCCTTGGAATGACCCTGCCTGGCTGTTGATTTTTGCAACTTGTCCACTTGTCACTGGAAATCAATATTTGTCACTTTTCTGGTGGGGCAGGAATCCCCATACATGCATCAACATTTGTTTTGTTGAAGTAAGTCATGGATGAAGCCCAGAGAAACAGAATTTTGACATGGCTGTGTCCAACCAGTGTGTGTATGATTTCCTTCAAATGTTCATCCTTGAAATCTGAAGCAACCATGTGGTCTTTCCCCCAGCTACGACAGCGCCAGGAGCTGTGGATCAGCCGTAGTCAAGATTGCAACAAGAGAAGAGCATGCAGTCCAGGTACAGAAACTGAAGTTTTAGTTAATCCAAGCAGTGTTTTTTTCCCGGGAAAACAAGACCAACACGACTGTATATACGACTGTATGTAATACACTCGTATATTTGTGCAAAATGCGGACCTCTGTTGGTTTTCTTGATGAAACTTTGACATTATGTAAGCATGTGTAATTCTTGTTATTATTTTTGTTATGTGTTTTATAATCGTTACAATTATTATATTTGAAATGTTTTACATTGAGGCTGCAAAACTCTAAGAAGCGATTTCGGGCCTTCAGTTTATTGTTGTTTTTTTATAACGTATTTTTTTGGGGGGGAGATAATTCGCTGCTGGATAGATTTTTTCTGGGGGGTCGTTTTTGATTTTTTTGTTTGTTTTGGTGTGTGAACAGGTTCTTTACCAAGCGTAAATTTGGACCCCATCGTATTGGCCTTCATTCTTGCAATATTTGCTGTTGGGTTGAGCGCTGTGCTATTTACTGCGGTGACCAGAGTCATCAGGTAAATTGTTTTTCCTCACCCTCCCCCCCCCAAAAAAAAAAAAAAAATCCACTGAAAGCCAAGACTTTTATTATTTTGTATCACCTTCATTTTGTTCACTGTTGAAAAAACAATTCTCAAGGTCACATCGATGCCAACTCAAGAAAACTGCAAGGTCACTGGGGCAAGTTTGAATTTTAGTCGATCGCTACGATGTAAATTCCGAAGAAATCAAGAACGGCAATTTCGCAGGTGCCATCAGCTGATGCTCTTTCCCCCCGAACAGCTAAAGGAGCATCTTTCCTTCAGTTTGGGGCCGAAAACACTGGTACAGGGCCAAATGCTGTTGGTGGTAGCCTGCTGCATTCTTTGGCTGGACCCCCTGGTGGAAATTTACGAGCTATCGAATGATTCCTTGCAAAAGCTTCGAATTGCTGTGTTCCTTGTTTGGGCAGCCGTCCAAATCAGCCTGGTCAGACCTCTCATGCAGGTATGAAATCACCAATGAACACCACGGCATATATATACAGACATATATATATCTGTTTTGTCCAGGTGGGTTCCTTTTTCTCCTGCTTGTCAAGCAGTCATTTTTTTCCTTTCGGAAGGATGCCTGGAAATTCTTGAGACTTGTTTGCTTTTCGTGGTTTGCAGGCTTACTTCCATGGAGCCCTAGTCCAATGGTACAACCTCCGACATTTCGGAGGCACCAAAAAAGACGAAAACCACATCTCGAAGCAAATCCAGATGAAAGTGATGGTCAACACCTACATCGCATGCAAAGTGGCCATCCAAGTTTTGGGACCCAGTTTCCAGTTTTTTTTGTGGATTCCATTTTGATTTTTTTCAATTTTTTTTTTATTATTATTATTTTTTTTTGATTAAATTTAATTAATGTAAATAAATTGATATGGAAATTATCCCCAGATGGGGGGCTTGCAGGTCCGACTCCTGGTGGTTTCAAAATATGACAAATTTGTGAATTGTGAGTATTTTTGTACATTATTTCATAATTCCATCGCAATGAAATTGCTCTTCGTACGATATGTGAAACCGTGTATGTTTCGATGTCGCACTACAAAAACCGTGTTTTCTTTCCCAAATCGTGTATGCACATACACGGTTTTCAAAACCGTGTATGTTGCCATGGCACACTCAAAAACCGTGTTTTCTTTCCCAAATCGTGTATGCAGATACACAGTTTTCAAAATCGTGTATGCGAGCGTTCCGGACGTCACAAACCGTGTATGTTGCCATGGCACACTCAAAAACCGTGTTTTCTTTCCCAAATCGTGTATGCACATACACGGTTTTCAAAATCGTGTATGCGAGCGTTCCGGACGTCACAAACTGTGTATGTTGCCATGGCACACTCAAAAACCGTGTTTTCTTTCCCAAAACGTGTATGCTCCTGGGACACGAAACCCTAGCAAACCGTGTAGTTTCAGTACTTAAAAAACCGTGTATTTTGGCCGTTTTTTTACTAGTGTTTTTTGGTTCCTGATCGATCAGGTAGCCCGCAAAAAAATCCATTCCAAAATGACCCACGCACCCCAGACTCTTTCTCTACAACACAGTGTACAATTTTTCCATTTTTGTTTCCTTCTTTGTCCATCAGTCCGCCAAAAATTCAAAATGTAAAAAATATAGTGAGTGTTTCTCATGGGCTGGTCATCCATCCCCCCCAACCTTGAAATAAACTGAACAATGAAGTTGGAGTGTGACTATTTGAAATGCCCTGTTTGATTTTTTTCATATCTTCCAGCCCGAAGTCCACTTATCTTGTCAGGATGTTCACCATGGGGGCTGTCATTCAACGCAGTTCCCTTCTCGAAACCCAAGTCCAGCACGTTTGTTCGGGAAGCCTTGTCCACTTTCCCCCGCCTGCTCTCCCTTCTCAGCTCAGCAGTTTCAGACTCCAGGATGTCGTTGGATTTTTTACCCAACACCTGCCTCCTTTCATTATCTCTGAGCTCTTGCGGAGACTTGAGCACCTGGGTGTCCTGGGCGAGCAATTGCTTTTTTCTACCGAACTTTCTCAAAGATAAAGGGGCCCCACCCAGCTTGAAGAGAGTCGCTTTTCTGTCTCTCTCAGCCTGACGCTCTGCAAGCGATTTCTTGATAGTTGCATCATTTGCGGCTGACCGGGGCTTGCCAACACTTGTGGGTGGAGCAGTGGGTAGAGCCATTTCCTGTCCAGGATTGACTGCAAATGATTAAGCCGGGAAGACGGAGCCTGGAAGATCATGAACTGTGACTGCTGTGAGTTGAGGAGTTGGCGACTTTGATTCCCTGGACATCGACGAGGTTCGGCAGTTCCCCCCGCTGAGTACTACTCGAGCGGGTGTCTCGAGTCTTTGAACCTCTTTGTCTTTTTCCATCTTCATTGAACGCGCCTCCTTCTGCATATCCACAAGCTGTAACAACAGAGACACCTTTCCAGGTTTCAAATGCTTGTTCTTCTCACCAAGTCCAGTTTTGGTCAGAAACAGCACCGACACTCATTCAGAAGCGAAAACAGTATTCAAGGTATCAACAAAAGCAGAAGAAATTTCCTTTCGACAAGAGCTCTTTCGCTCGGATTTGTTTCGTGGGGAGAACCTGTTCAACACCTAATGAAACTGGTAAATGATTTATTGAACTCGATCAAAACGCTTGTTCATTTTTTCTCTGACCAGTGGAATAACATAGCATGGTTCCAAATCGTAACCTCCCTCACCTGGCAGTGCTTCTCTCCAACGGCATTTTCAGTGCATTTGATTTTGAATTCTTTCGTCTCAGCAGCATTTTCCAGTCTTTGCAAAGTATCCAAACCCTGGGATTCCAACCGATCTCTCTCTGAAGCGGAGGACTCCTATGACAGACACAGAAATGTATGCCGAATCGTTCCTTCACAGAGGAAAATCCCTTCTTCTATGCTTCATTAAAGTTTCTCTCCGAAAAAGAAATAGCGTTGCAAGCCGCGGTGCATGGAAAGAAATTCTCTCTTTTTATCCTTCTCAAAACCACTGTGAACTTTACCTGTTGAAGGACAATTTGAGATTCTCTCTGCTCATATTCAACATCGTTTGTGAAAGCTTCATTACTGTAGATGCAAAAGGGGCCGATTTCAAAACCACCCTTTGAGGAATCTCCAGAACGATTTGGTTCCTCCTCCCATGATGATCGAGCTGGGGCGCTGGATCTCTCCTTGTCAGTCCCCAACAACTCATTCAAACGCAAGACTTCGGCTTGCGAGGCTGTCACCCTGTCCTCCAATCGATGGACCACCAGCTCTATGGATGCGATTTCCTTCAAAAAAGGAAAAAAAACCCGGGGGATGTGGATACTCAATCCAACAAGACGTCACGACATGAGTATTTCCAATTCAAAAAAACTCAGTCAAATTCGGAAAATATATAAAAAAATACATTCAGTTGTATTATTGCTAAGGAACGACAGTGCTGTGGTATTTTCACCCAGCGTTCCGGACCTCGGCCACGTTGTATCTCAAAAGGGAGAATCGCTCCTTGTGTGTTGTTTTCGTTGATAATATGCCCTACCCGTTGGAGTTTATCCACGGTCGAACTCAGGATCGATGACTTCTTGCATTCTGTATCCAGAGCTGCCTCTTTCAAGGCCAGCTGCTCAGATAATTCCTTCACTTTGTTTTTCAATTCCTCTCCCTGATCTTCAATGACTTCCGTCTGGAACAGAATTGCAAGGATTTCTGTATGGTCTAAATAAACCATTTGCTCCTGAACAAACTTCGGCACTCAATCGTGTGACTCAGAAAAAACCACAACAGCCGCCACAGGCCCACCTGTTCTTGGACTACGCCACCCTTGAAATTTCCCTCAGCACAATCCTGCGATTTGCTTGAATATCACCCTCCACATCCTCTTCCTCCTCACTCTTTCCTCCAAGACCTTCTATCCCAGAGATCTTTTTCTCACCGGTTTCCTTTCCCTCCACCCTGACGTTAGGTCCCGACCTGAGTGTCTCCATTTCCTTTCGCAAGTTTGCTACCTCCTCCTGGCATGACGCAAGCTCTTGCTGCAGGGCAGACTTTTCAATAACCAGTCTTTTGTTGGCTTGCTGGAGACGCTCTACCTGTCATGCGACAAAGTACGCCTCACGAGTATGGACCTGGATTTCTACCGATGCCTCCAAACCACACACAAATCTGAAAAACCTATATATATATATATATATATATGTAGATTTGTTTGTTTGAGAGTCCTTCAATCCCTCGCTGGAGTGGCAAGTTGTTGCTGCGAGTACTCCACCTGCACTTCATGTTGCGACTGCGAGATTTTCACCCCCTTAGACTTCTTGGACATGGAATTCATCTCGTTCCCCTTTTCTTTTAAAACTTTGTCGATTTCATTGAACCTCTTGTCGACCGCCCCATTCACAGCTTGCAAGCTGAATTGAGCTTTCCCACCTGAGAAAATCCACAGATCAGGACGACCTCACCGAATTTTTCATAGACATATTAGTCTTAAACCCGAACAAGCATATACAACCCCAATATCGCCATGCTGGCGATATGTATATGTCTGTGTCAATTTCTATATCTCTCTGGGTTTCGTGTGTGTGTGTGTGTGTGTGTGTGTGTGTGTGTGTGTGTTGCATCGTTCTTTGTACCTTCCCAATCCACAGATGATTGCCCCATGGAGCTACTTCTCTCCGCAATCGGATGTGAGTCAGACAGACTCCTCAATCCAACTGTGGAACAGCAGCTTGAATCGAGTGGCCTCACTCCCAACGCGGCGTGGGGTCCATTGAAGTTCGGAATTGAGGGGCGGCCGACATGATCATGGTCCAGGTTGAGTTGACTATCGTAGGCTGGGTTTGTTCTCGCCACGAATAGGGGGCTTCGGCTGATGGGCTTGTCAAGCAGCGTGGAGGCGTCCTGATTCGTCACGGTCGATCGCCTCGGCTCCTCCAGCTGCTTCGTTGCTTTTTGCAACGGTCCTGCATGCTCAACGCACGACAACGAAACCCTCAAACTCGTAGTGTCCCCTAGATCCGCACAGTTTGCACCCATCTCAACCACGATGTCTTCCGAAAACTCCTCCAGCTGATCTGGTCTTTCTTCGCGCAGAGTGTGTCCCAAGTCGCTTTGCTCGCTAGAAAATGTGCGTAGAGTGTCCAAGGGGTTGTGCAAGCTCTGGAGACTGAGATCGATGCATGCCAGAATGGTTGGAGGCTGGTCTCCATCTGGATGTACATTGTCAACATAATCCGCGATAGAATCACCCTGCATTCACACCCCTCTGAGCTTAGGATCACGTGCAACGCAAAATGCAAAAAATATCCTCATTTCTTTTTTACATTAATGGTACTTTACCTCTCCACCAACACAGGTTTCCCCCCCCTTCTATACCTTGTGCCTGCATATTTCGTGGAGAATCTCCTTGACCATTTGTAAGCTTTTTTCCCCTTCCTCGCTCGGCTTTCCAATTGCACGTGCATCAACAGCTGTGAAATACACGTGAATGTCCGCCAGAAGCTCCCTGATATCGAGTTTTCCCTGCTCGTTGCCTTCCACCAGCAAGCTCCCCATCGACTTCGTCGTCTTGGTCAGACATTTGATAACCAGGCTAGCAAATTTCTGCTGGGTGGCGGCCGAGCTCCTCTGGACTTGATGCGGCGGGTCTCTCAACAACTCAAGTAGTACGTTGAAGGAAGAGTTCGCGTTAAAAGTTTCCAGCGCCTTTTGAAGTAGAGCATCGATCGCTTTGACCTCACGCACGACAGAAAGTCTATAATCCACCAAGAGAGTCAACAGGCACGAGACTGTGTGTTTGACAGTGGATCTGCAAACACTCCGAGTCGCCTCTGGGATTCCGAAAAGTAGTGTGTTTGAATCCCAACTTGGGGTGAGAACCTGAAGCGGAATTTGTTTCGGCGGCGGCGGCCTCACAGATCATCTACATCATAAACACAGGTGCGGTTGCCTGGAACAGATCAAGTGCTCTTTTCGAAAATCGTGTTCAGTCGACCGTGGTTCGACGATATGAAGGTGTTGCCATCACCCAATCGAATTTGGTTTTTTGCTCAAACGAGCACTGCGCATATCAGTGGAAAGAAGGAGAAAAACGCAAGCTGTCCCTTTGGGAATCTTGTGTATTGAGCTCCCGGAACATTCAGAACTTCGTCCACTTATACCACGAAACTTGTAGCCCTCACCAAATCGAGTAGTGTCATTAATTTCTTGATAAGCTCGTCAGCACGATCCATCAGGACATCCATAAAGTCCGCGTGAGATCCCTCCTTCGAAGCATCCATCAAACCGGAACAAAACACCTTGAACGTCTCTGCACATTTTTCTGATGGGCTTCCCACCACCGGTTCAATTGTTCCTGGCGAAATGTCCTTGGTTTTAGCACATGTTGCCTGATCTTCTACTTGAAGAGTTTGACTGCGGAAACCCGGGGTTATTCCTTCCCTCGTAAGCTCTGCTTTCCTTCTCTTTATCCGCTTTTCGATCAGATTATGTTGCTGGTCTGTGAGTGTCCCCAGCAGCTTCCAAATTCTGTCGCCCTCGAAGCTGTAGATTACCTCCAGGGTCCCAAGAGCAGCTTGCCTCAATTTTATGTCTCCAGCAACAGATTTTGCCAGTACACGCAGCGTTCTGAAAAGAAAAGAAACCATTGCTTACTCTTTCATGAAGAATTTGTCACTTTTCTCAGTTCTGCGCAAGGGACGTCGACAGTCGTCCGCAAGAAGCGCGATCCCATCCCAGAGAAAAAAGTCTCATGAATTTTTCTCCAGCTGATATGGTATGCATATGTATTTTTCTCGTTTTTCAGCTCGTCGACGAGCTGAAAAAAATGCAACATTCCCGTGTGTATCAGAAGCACAGGCGTCGTTGGATGCGAAAAACAACACCTTGCAGAAGCACCAAAACAACGCACTCTCAGCAACTCACTGGATTAACTTGTTACTTCCAATGGCGGCCATGCCCACACTGTCGATTATATCTCCGATTGCTTGGGCGCACTCCACCTTTGTCCTGCTGTTCTTGTTGCTGTTCATTCCTTTTGCCAAGTACGAGAAAACCTGAGGAAGGGGTAAAACTTTAGTCATCAACATCAGGAGCTCTCTATGCGCCTTCCTAATCCTGTCTTGATTGTGGCCGCTGTTTTCCACGAGGACGGGAGTCAGAATGCGACCTTCGTACTCGCTCATTCTGTATCCTCTTCTAACCATGGTCCCCAGCAAGGTTTTCAACATGTCCAATGTCTTCACCAGACTTTGGGTGTTGCCTTCCACGATTCGCATGGCCGCCCATCTGCAAAACCAGTAAAAAAAAGAACTTCTCAAACCTTCCACTGAAGCTCTATTAGAAAATGCAAAACCAAAAAAGGGGAAATTGACGTTTTCTGGTATTGAGATAACACACAATTCTATAAACACTCAGCAGAAGAGACTCATGTTGCGCGAGCAACAGAAATTTATCGGCACAGTTGTTGTGTCCCCCATTTTTCCCCACACCTGAAAATGAGATCCAAGCAAGATAGGACTTCATCATATTGAGTGTCAACAGACGCTTTTATCCTGTCCGCTGCTTGACACTTGTGTTTAAACTCTTTGGAAAAGAGCAACCGTCCGATCGCTGGAGAAACCAAGGGCTCCAAATCACGTCTCAGCATCGTTTCTTGCTTGAGCGTGAATTGCTCAAACTTTCCTTTTCCATTATTCTGAAACAGCACACAATACAGCAACACGAACGACGGAAATTAGAGAGCTATCATCTTCCGTTGACTTACCTCTACGCTCCAAAGTACTTTCAAGGAATAGGCTGTTGATAAAAAGCACTACTATCTTCTCACCCATCTTTTTGTCGCTCTAGCATCTTTTTGAGCGTTCAGGACGAAAAGGGATTGCTCGGCGACTGTCAAATTTCTCTCCTGTCCCTTGTCACTAGCGCCAGGCCCCCCTTCCTCGACTTGGTTCTTTGACTTGCTCATTCGCGACTCACAGTCGCAAGATTTGCACCTCGTCGACAACGCTTTCATTTCAACGAGTGTGTTTCCCTGACAAGTTGCAACACTTTTGTATGGAGGACAGCAACTCGGTCAAAAATACTCACGTGGGTTGAAATCTGGAATGCTGACGAATGACGGTTTTGACGTCACTTCATCCTATGATTTTGTTGTTGTTATGATATAAATTTGACGACCTTGGCAGTTCGGGATATTTATCATAAAGAAGAAAAAACAAGACATTGACGATTTGGTTTTATCCAAACACAGACGACCAGTGCAAAAATGAAAATGAGAATAGAATCTTTGTGACGACAGTTAGAGAAACGACCCGATCGAGTCGACGACTTCCAGAAGGCGGCGCACGTAGTTCGTTTACCATTAAATAAATAAGCATGTTTTTTCACCCTGTGTGGAAAGAATCTGGACTGGAGGATAGGAACGTCTGCTTTGTTATGAAAAAAGTCTCACATTAGGCTGTCTTCCCAATTCTTCCTTTTCCTGTTCCCCTTGAGATTTGGGAAAAAAGAACCTCAACACAATAAAACGTGCTATTCTTAGGTTTTTTGAAATGTGTTTTGTTTTTCCAGATTTGCATTTCAGTTCCATCATCAAGAGGTGTCCTTTTGCACAGCAGGTGGAACACCTCCAGCAAGCCAACGATATATATATATATATATATATATCGAAAAAGGTGACGTGCAATAGAGCTGACGGAGTACTCAGTACTCAGGCTGAGACAAGCTGAAGATCTTGGGAAAAGAAATTGACACGTTTAGGTTAAGCCAGAGCGTCGGGGGTGTGGGAAGAAGACATGGAGAGGAGGTGCACTCTAGGACAGAACCAGAAGTTTTTGGAGGCGAGGAGTGTGTGGATTCGGTAATCAAGCGAATCACGGGGTTGTGACGGAGGGAGGGTTTGCCACGCGAAACAAAAGTTACATTGGGAGCAGAGCAGTGCACTTGAGGCCCCACAGCCAAATTATTTCTAATCTTGCCTGTTCACTCAACTCGTCTCAAGTAAAAAACGACCAGCCCCCCAAAAGAGTTTTACAAACAAACAATGAATGAAAATCAAAGACGCAACATATCCAGCGAGCAAAGTCTCCCCAAAGTCTTAACTATTCTGGCAGAACTACATCCCAAGCTAAAAAATCCCCATTCACCAATACGACCATGAGCGACTCAGCACTGTGAAACTGTATTTTCTCCCACATTTCGTTTTTCGGCTGTGCATGTGGCTTCGTCCTGTCGCAAAACTGTATCCCACAACGTTCAGTCCGTCGGTTGACAACTCTCTTGATCCAAACCGATTTTTGGGCCGCGGTCCACCGCGATTCCGCTGCAGCCCTACACAGATGCTAACACTACCTGCGACAAAAGTCGTTCTGTTCGAGTCAGAAAAAGAATCGAATCAAGGGTAGAAAACGCATCAGTTAGTCATCACAGAAAAACTAGTTCACAGCAGTGGAGAAGCTGAGCAGCGCTTAAGCTTGAACGAGCGCTTCCAATTGGCTTCGCGTGACAAACAAGTGTAACGTATTTGGTGCAGTTCTTCAAGGGCTTCATGGCGGCGTACCAAGGGGCTACACTTAGCCACGATATGCTGCACTTGTTCGCGAGTGCTCGTACACGGGTGTACCATGTCACATGGACCATGTGACATGGTCTACATTGTCGTACTGTGGACGGGTGGAACAGAGTTTCAATCGGGGGTACGAGACGAGCGCACTCACGTGAGCAAAAAGCTCAGTAATAGTGGAAGGAAACTTTGTTGGAGTCGTTTCCTTCCACCGACTCAAGATAGCAGCGCCACAGCAGCGCCTCAGTCGAATTCGATTGTGCTTCGGCGCTCCAAGCAAAGGGCAACGACAATCGGAAAACGGAGGGGGGGGGGGGGACCAAAACGAGGAATTTTCGTACATTATCACGGGTTCCGGAAGTTCCGAATCGGAACCCGATCAGAACGTGCGCGCAAAATGGTACAGTGAGGGTCAAGCGTGGGCATACCTCCCAGCTGCTCCGAGTATGAATGTCTTACAAGTGGCCATACATCCTCCATTCTCTGCGTCGCCAGCGGGACCTTTAAAGCCGTCATAACGCTCCCGCAACGACCACGACAAGAAACAACCGCCCACTTCCCAGCACCACAGACTCTTTTCGATTAGTTTCTGACCAGCTTTTCGTTCCTAATCACAAGCCTTGTTTTCGGCAGAGTTTTTTCCTTGTCCCGCCTAACTGCATACGACCAGAAGCGACATGTCGGCCAGGATGATGACCGCTCCAGCAACAGCGCTTCTTCTTTTACTAGCGTCTACCATCGTGGAAACGACGCCAGCTCTCCCTTGTCTTAAATCGACGGAACAGCTTCGATCCGGTGAGCAAACCGACGCAAGCGCTACGCTCAGGTCGGCGCAAACAAAAGATTGAACGATTGGGATCCTTGAAACGCCTTTGTTCTTGTTTTCGTGTGCCACCAGCAAGCAGCAGGGAGCATTAGCTTTAATTTTGTACGACCGTAGCGTGTGGTGTTCCCTTTTCTAATCCTGTCGTTGGCCCCACGTTTCTCCATTCAATCTGTTTGCTTCTGTCCACAGGAGGCTCCACACCCTCCGCTCGCCCTCACCGCGATTTCAGAAAACTACTCCAAAATGAGGTGAAGAGAATCTTTTCAGCATTGCTGCGTTTCCTTCGAATGCTAACGAGACTCCTCCTCTCCATGTGACGTGCGTTCGCGCGTATGCGGACGTCCTTCATTCACCTTGACGTTTTTGTCTTTCTACCAGATTTGTCTATCTCTGTTTCGTGTATGAGTATGTGTTCGCTCGTTCCTGAAGGATGATATGGGTCTGGAGCTCGAGTCGGTATTAGAGGCGTCCCTGGAGGAGGTTGCTGGACCTCCATCCCCTTCTACAATTTTATCAGCAGATGATCAAGAGGTATCCTTACCTTCTGGCCAAATGCTCTGGTTGCATTGAAACGTCACTGCTGCGTTTAAAAATGACAGAAAAATATGCTGAGGCTGGTTTGGTTTCAAGGATATTGATGAGATGCTCTTGGAGGCTGCCCGCGATGGAGATCTCGCCCAAGTGAAGGTAATCCCACTATTATAAACATTTTATTGTTGGTGGTACTTTGGTGGAAAGAAGCGGCGGTTCTCCTTCGTGAATATCATCCGTGAATCGTACGTTGCGAACCGAAATCAGCACGAACTCACGATATCATACCCTCTTTCAATATTTGCAGGTGTTTGCTGGTGCATTGTCCTCCCACCGAGGCAGGCGGCCAGTGATCGCTGCTCGGTTCCCCCGCCTGGCGCTTTGCCTGACACTTCAACCATTCCACCACCCACTCTTCAGAGAAGGTGCCAGAACAGACCCACCCCTTGGAAAGGATGCACCATCAACGCTCAGCACCGGACCAAGGACAGACACCTTCGATCCACGCTCAACAGTCCCCGCTTGGGTGATAAACAGGCGCTACCCTGCTCGACGTTTTATTGTATCCGTTGAAGGCATGCCATTTTTATGTTCTCGGTTGGATTTCGGGCGCTGGCGACAAAACCAAATGTCAGTTCTGCAAACCTCCAGCACACTCTGCGTGGTGGAGAACGAGGTGCACAGGGTGGAACGTTGTCACAATAGAAAAATCACCCAGATGTGTATGATAACCACGCTGGGGGAACTGGTGCCCTTAATGAAAGGAAAGCACCCCGCTCCACCCTGTGCACCTCGTTATCAGGCACGCAGAGTGAGCTGGAGCTTCGCAGAACTGACATTTGGTTTTGTCGCCAGCGCTCCAAATCCAACCCAGAGCACAAAAATGACCTGCCTCCAACCGCTACAATACAACGTCGAGCAGGGTAGCGCCTGCTTATCACCCAAGCGGGGACTGTTGAGCGTGGATCGAAGGTGTCTGTCCTTGGTCCGGTGCTGAGCGTTGATGGTGCATCCTTTCCAAGGGGTGGGTCTGTTCTGGCACCTTCTCTGAAGAGTGGGTGGTGGAATGGTTGAAGTGTCAGGCAAAGCGCCAGGCGGGGGAACCGAGCAGCGATCACTGGCCGCCTGCCTCGGTGGGAGGACAATGCACCAGAGCGAAGCACAGGATAAACCAATGGCAGACAATCAGAGGGACCGCTCAGTTTTTGTGGTTGGGGAGATACTTTGGTTTGCGCCACCGACCCATTTGGGATCACTGGAGTTGGTTGTCAAAATGAACGTCGATGTTCCATAGCACCTTCAGTACATGGACTTGGTACTCAACTCTGACCGGATCTGGTCTTTTTTGCTGAACCAGGGACAAGCTCCTGGCAACTCTCTTTTTGATTTCATTTGCAGCATGGGTCCCAAGGAAATTCGCTGCCCACTCTTAGAAGTATGCGAACATCAGGGGTCGCTGGTGGGAAGAAGAACATCATTTCACGCGCGAAGAATCTGTTTGTTTGGTTTGGGGGTGCCAGAACGGTCCAGAGATGACTGTGAGTAGACAATATCAACCGCAGGTTGGCGCTCCAAGAAGTTGAAAAGGACGCCCCAAAGGGCCTTGGTCATTTTCCGATAAACAAAAGCGAGCCCCCTCGTTCACATAGAGCAGCAAAACCTTGGAGGGAGGCGATCGATTCAGAGCATTTCACCCGTGCGTTTTACCCGCCTCCACTTTTCTCGAAAGAACAGAACCAACGCCACAATGTCGAAATCAACCGCACTCGCTGTTTTGATCCTCGTGGTTTCGATAGTGGGTTCGTATTCCAGGCCAGTAGCTCCTACAGCAGGTACGCCAACAGAGGGGGGCGTTTTTCCCAACGCTTTTACTTATCCAGATCGGTTTAACCTTGTCCGGATTTCCAGACGACATGGTTTCTCGGGATCCATCCACGAACAACAGGGCGTTATCGCTTGCTGTGGCGTTTTCATCTTTCTTTTTCCCAGTGTGATCGAAGGTTTAAGCTGTAGAAAGCGTTAAACGAGAAAAAAACCATCGTGTTCCGCAGGGGAGGATTGGTGCCGCGATTGCTACTTGGCTTTTGATTGCAATTTTTACCCTTTCGTTTGCGTGAAAGAAGGCGGCGTCCCGTGGTCGCATGAGAAAGGGGATCACTTCGAGTTTTGTTGCAGATTTTAACTCTGTTTGTTGAAAAAAAGAAAAAGAAGGAAAAAAAAACCACCCCATTTTTGTACCTATTTTGAATTTACCACGTAGTATACTCTGATTATCCACAAGGTCCCCAAGATGGAGGTTTTTTTTGTTGGTGCCACGATGAAGACAGAATGTTTTTTTGTTGGCTCGACCAAACGTTGTGTTTTTGGAATGATTACATTGCTTGGTTGATGTTTTTTTCAAAATCCTTCTGTTGAAAGAGCTACAGTTGGCCTTCCAGAATGACCCTTGCGAGGAAAAGAACGATGTTGTGATCGCCCTAGCTGTTCCTCTGGGCCTTTTTCTTTTTTTTTTGTAGCCGTGTTTTTTCTTTCTTTTTCCCTGGCGATTGGTATTACAAATTTTGCAATACTTTTGGGTTTTTTGACTTCCCAGCCAAGATTGCCAAACAAAAGCAAAAAAATCTGGCATCATATTTGAAACAAGACCTGTAAATTGGTTGTGCCTTTTTGTAGCCCTCTTCACTGTGGAAGGCTTGAAAATTGAAAAACAGAATGTTGGATATTGGAGCTCAATGCCACAACTCCTCACTAGATGTCTTACCCAAAGTTTCATGCTGGAGATGGATGCATGCATGCATGGATGTGCGATTTAGATGATGGCACATGATAAAGAAATGAACTGAATACCGCAGCCAAGATTGCTATTTTTTTGAAGAATTGCTTTCGCTCCGATAGATCTTGTACGACATATCACTCTTTTTCCACAGCCAAAAAAAGATCAATTCATTCACGAACTTTCCACAATTTGGTCTCGACAGAAGCGAGGATTAGCACAAAATTACGTCAGGAAAAAGCGATAGAAAAACAAACAAAATCTGGTGCTGTTTGCTGGCCAGACGTCACTCCTTCAGTCAGCAAATACGGTCCAGCTCCAGCGCCAGGTCCAGTTCCAGTTGCAGTTCCAACTCGCTGTCGACGACGGGTGGCACGCGCGCCTGTCAGGTGGGGAAACCAAAAGAAAAACATTGCGTCACTCTACTCTTAAAAAGAATATCAATGAAAATTTCCTCAGCTGTCGTTTCCTATGCTCCACTGATTTTTTTCCTCTAGGATCAAAGTTGCTAGTTTCATGAGGTGCAAACCTCACTGTTGCTTTTTTCCTGTTATCACCACAGGTCCTGATGGAATCCACATTTCGACATCAGTGGGATTTACCTGTAGATCTCATCACTCATATTCTGGGACCTCTGCCACCTAGCGAGGTCGCCAAATGCGCTTGTGTAGCTTCGGCATGGATGGTTGCAGCTTCTGATCCCAGCTTGAAAAAGAAAGTGGATTTGGAAAAATCTTGGAGGGCTGGAGATGTACAACCTATCACATTTGTGTTGAAAAATGTTGCTTCAGAAGTTTATTGTGCCGTAAAAAGAAACAACCTGATCGGAGTAGGGGGTGAGAGGTGGATTAAAATATGGGACTTGAGAAAGAGAGAAATCAGGAAGGTGATCGAAACGGGAACGAGGTCTTGTTCTTTATGCTTGTTGGAGGACGTGGTTTTGAGCGGAAACCAAGGGGGCCGCATACATGTGTGGAGTATCGAGAGAAGCGTCTTATTGTCACAATTCATGGCACATATGGGAATGGTGGCTTGCATTGTCGAGGTTGGAGACATGGTGGCAAGTGCTGGAGATGATCGTAGGGTTCGGTTGTGGATGCCAGGGACTTGGGAGTGCGAACAACAACTACTTGAAGATTCTTGCCATATTCGGGCCTTGGCATCAGCTTGCAATGGGAAAATCTTACTTGTTGGATGCCTCGATGGAAGTATTCGTGCATGGGATATCTCCACAGCGACATGTGTTCAAAGTTTTCAAGGGCACTCCTCAAGTGTGCTATCTCTTGTTGTTCATGGAGATTGGGTATTGAGCGGATCGTTTGACAACAGTGTTAACCTTTGGAGTCTAGAAGATGGAGAGGTTAAGCAAACGTATCGAATCCTTAAATGGGTCAAATGTGTTGATCTAGATGATTCTCGAATAGTCATCGGATCGAGGGGGACCACGGTAGATATTTGGGACATTGTTGAGCAAAAGCTGATAAGATCTATTGGTGTTGAGCGCACATCTTTATGCTTGTGGGTAGATCGTAGTGAGCTTGTGGTGGTCGACGTTGTTGGCACGATTACATTTTGGGATTTCTTGCTTCAATAGTTAATCACGTGAAACGTAGCGAGGTTTCTCAATGTTAGAATTGTTCTGATTGTCGTTTCTTTGTCTTCACTTAACAATCCATGGTGGTAATCTTCGAATTTATGGTCTTGAGAAGCTGCTGTTCTTTCAATACGAAAATCATGTGTTACACCACCCAAACTACCAAGGGTGGTCAAGTATTGCAACGGAATGATGAACTTCACTTTTAAAACACATCGGTGCATCATCTCAGCCACTAAAATCGTTTGTATCTAGAAACTCAGTTAGATCAGTTGTGCGCTCATTTTCTATCATACTATGAAACTCATAGAACTGCTTTCCTTGTGTTTTTTTGAACCCCATAACTGTTGTGAGCTGAAAACCCTCACCATCCCACCATATGCTTGGACACCCCGAGAACTGAGAACTTGCAGACGATGGCAGTGCCTATACTTGAGTGCTGGCAGCCTCATAGCACTCGACTATGCACATTCTAAGAGCGCTGACGAGACGAAACCTATCCACTAGATCTGCAATGCCAATAACGGGGTTAATGCATGCAGTGCTGGTGGGCAACAAACAACGCACCAGCAGCCAGAAAGGTCCACCCAAATTTAGATGGAACGGTTCGGCGCCCCAGTCTTTGTATCACTTAATATTCATGTGCAAGTAACTGAAGGTGCAAAAAAAGACAAGAATGAAGGGAAAATGATCAAGAAGTGCCAACAGAACCCATCAAACGGCAAAAATTGAACGGTCTCTCTGGATGTGTACCAGTGGTGAATCCTGTGCTTCGCTCTGGTGCATTGTCTTTCCACCAAGGTAGGCGGCCTGTGATCGCTGCTCGGTTTCCCGCCTGACGCTTTGCCTGACACTTCACCCATTCCGCCACCCACTCTTCAAAGAAGGCACCAGAACAGACCCACCCCTTGGAGAGGATGTACCATCAACGCTGAGCACTGGATCAATGACATACACCTTCGATCCACGCTCAACAGTCCCCGCTTGGGTGATAAACAGGCCCTACCCTGCTCGACATTCTCTTGTGTCAGTTCAACGCACGCCATTTTCAGACTTTTGGATGGAGTTCGAGTGTAGACGACAAATTCAAATGTCAGTTCTGTGAAGCTCCAACACACCCTGCGTGCCTGATAACGAGGTACACAGAGTGGAACGTTGTTCCAAGAAAAAACTCCATCAGTACCACCATGCCGAAGTGACTGGAGCCCCAGTGACGGCGGTATCACGTGACCAGTTGAGAGTTTCAACCACTGGTATAGATCGATCGATCGATCGAAAGAAACCCTTCTTGGAGAACCCCACAGACGTCCTCGGCAAAGGAACCTTGTGCAAAGGCACAGGCGTTTGCACCGTCCACCATGGTCGTTGTCAAGTGCTTTTCTGCAAGGGGCAAAAAATAATAGGAGAGCAATGCGTTTTTGCTACCAGCACAAGTATCTTTCCTTTCAAACTCATACCTTTCTCGGCCTTTTGGCTAAGATCAAGTGTAGTATCTGTTCTTATCAGTTTAATCGCTGATATGGGATCTATTCGATCCCTTGACGATTAAATTGATTTTTCATGGGGTGCGGGGGTAACAGATGCTTGCATTTGCCTTGCACAGCATGGTTGCAGTCTCGCACTGCCGCTGTGATCGTGCACCCATGACACACAAGCAGCGTTGCGGCTTAGTTCGGGTTCAACTCCCGAAGCGCTGAAATCCATAGTTGCTACTTGAAAGGTTTTAAAAAGTTGAAACAAGGCATATCCAGAACAATCCAAATTGTGTTTCCACTCTCCCATTTTGCAACGCAACACACCAAAGACAAAAGGTTCAGTACCATGATACTTGATCAACGAAAAAGGAACGTGTGAAAAGTCCCTTCACCTGAATTTAGGATGGTGGAACACGTCACGGTTTGGAACCCCAAGCTCTTGAACTCCAGAGTTCACGATTTTAAGATCAGGATATGCAAAGTATAAAAAAGAGAACAGGTGAAGCTACTTCCTGGCATTATGATTATGGGTGCAATTGTTGTTTGTAGATATGGAGAATGAATTACCACTCTGTATCAAAGAGAATCCTTGTTTTACTGATCCAAACCCAGCTAGTCCACATTTTATTGAAAATTGAAGCAATGCAATAAAAGGCGTCCACGGCAAGACTCGAACCTGCAGTCTTCTGCTCCGGAGGCAAACGCCTTCTCCATTAGGCCACGTGGACACACATCCACCCTGTACTCAATTGTCTTCTAATCTGGCCCGTTTCGCTGCTGAATCCAGGGGGGGGGAATACTTAGCTTCTCAAAGTCACAGTAAAGATGATGAGAACGGTTTCCCTGATTGTGTGCCGATGATGAAGGCTCTGCTTCGGTCTGGTGGATTGTTCTTTCGATGAAAAAAAAAGGCCAGTGATCAATCTCGGAGTTCATAATCATAATCATAATCATAATCATAATTACAACCCACAGCAAAAGAGAGCCATCACCCTCTATGATGCTGGAACAAAGACAAAAAGGAAAGAAAAGAAAAAGAAAAACAAAAAAACAAAAACAAAACAAAAACCTTAGGATTGTAAACCTGCTGAACGTATTGAAGCCATTTTGCTGATAACTAAAGCTAATTTGCCCGATGGCACCCTACTAAAAAGATCCTTGGGATTAGCCCATCGAAAAACATCTGAATGCAAAGAACGAAAGGAAGAATAAAAAGGACATTCAAAAAGAAAATGCCGTTCATCTTCCACCGCGGATCGACACAACCGACAAATCCTGTTTTCCCTTGGTACACCATTATATCGTCCCACTTCCACTTCCAAGAAATGAATACCACAACGAAAACGAGTAAAGAAAACCCGAAGAGAAGTTGGTTTTAAAGTTGTCAAATACCGTTCAAATCTGAGGGAAAACTTAATATGCCGATACCAAGATATAACTCGAGATGCAGATGAACCGAAAACATGTTCAGCATGCATAGCTTTATAACGACGCTGAAATTCCGAAATGTCCACCAAAGTCGTAGAAGAAAATATCTTCTCCGGCCAAAACCGTCTGAAAAAACCCAAAATACGCCCAAACCAAGAAGATCGAGATGCGTGATATTGATCAAAACCCCAACAAAACAATCTTCCATGCAATCGATCAACTGATAACCCAACCAACTTGTGCCAATATCGGCACAATTGCGACCAAAGTGCTAATTCTAATGGATAACACCCTAATTCCCCGTACAGAACCTCCTTTGGCGTATATCGAGGCAAACGGAGGATACTTCTCATAAACTGGAGATGAATTGCTTCCAACAAACGCCACTGAGAAACTGTTAGGAATGGACCCCAAATAGGAAACCCATATCCTATACTGCCCAAAATCTCGGAGTTCACAGCATCGATTGGAGGTTGATGCGAGTTCTTTCTAACCATACCCAAACAGCTTTTGTTGGTTCTTCTATGCAATCTACTTGAATGCATGAACGGTTTAAACCTTTGCCGAAAGAGGTTTTATCTCTCAGTGGTGCAGAAACGATGCCATGCAGGTAATTTTAGAACTCGTTGCGGTTGTGTTATATTTTGTTGGGAGGGGCAACAGGAAAAATTATTCTTTGGGCGGTTGGTTATATATATTGCTAAGAAAACTGGCCCCCATCATCCTGTACCGCCGCCACTTGTGCACCCCCGCAAAAAACAGACATAGAATCTACAGAAACACTGTATCAGGGCCGTCGCAAACTTTCCCCCCCTGTTTTTCTTTGCAAAAAGATGTTCGAGAATTATGGGTTAATGCGAGATGGCACTTCCAGAGGGGCACAGACTGATCAGCATGGTTGATGCGAGTGGCACAGAATGGGATGGGGAACTGTTCCCAGAGGGAATTGTCGCAACAGGCCTCCGTCTTACTTTTGAAGTGCGAGCAAAGATATCTTGTTTCCTTTCTGCAGAGGTGCGTTCCCTTGCCAGTTTTCCGGTGGCGAACTAATACACGTGACGGCCTGGAGCGCGGCGGTACAAGGTCACAGGGTCAGACATGCATCATGGATTCTCTTTTTTTGGGAAGATATTCAAATCCCAATAAACTTCGTCACGGACCACCCCCCTGGGTTTTTTGTGGTTGGGGTTCAGGGTCGCGACTGGCGTGAGCAAAGCACTCCGCTCCGGATTGTCGCCGCGCGCCACAGGTAACCGCCGACCTCGGTGATAAACTCAACTTTTTCCCCCTGTTCGATTGTACCCCAATCTGCCTGTTGTTTTCTTCTTTATTTATGTTGGTTTGGATATCGGTGTTCGGATACCCCCTCACCTCCAAAACAAGCTACAAAAATGGATATTGACGGAATGAAACGTAAAATGCATGTGCGGGGGGCCTGGTTTTCCAGTTTTTTTTTGCTGGTTGGGGGTTTGGGGTTTTTTCATTTGATATCACCGCCACTGTTTCACAGCTCCCACAGCCATCAAACAACCTTTTTTTTTCAAATGAAAGAAAGCATGAAGGAATATCATGCTGGATCTTAAGGAAAATTTTTTTGTAAAGAGGAGCACTTCACCATTTAGAGAACATAGCAAGCATAACGAAATTTATTTGTTTTTTTTTCTCAGAAAGGCATTCTGCTCTTGCATTTGGTTTGATCGAGCTCTTCATTGGGTGGCCGAGGAAAACATTAGTTTTACGAAACGAAGGTAAGTACTGGGTGTTAACTAGCAAAAAAAAAAGGGGGTATGGTGTTTTTTCCCTTTTTCTTTTTCTGCCTTTTCGAAAGTTTTTCTATAATGATCAACTGAAATTTCAGACCAAAGAAAACAGTTGCCAGTAATTCATCCCTTGGGAATCTTATGGGAGATGAATTCTTATTGAGAAAAAGCGTAAAAGGTATACATAATATATCTTTATTTACTTCACTTTACTTGTCATTTTCATTTTTTCATTTTTTGGGATAAAATGAGCGATTTATGGCAGATGTGATCCTCTCTTCTGTTTGCCTGGCCAATTTGGTTTTGTTTTCCAACAGAATTTTTTTCTGAGGAGCCAGTGATGCAACATCAGAGTAGGAAGAAGGGGCTGATTTTTCAGGGTTCTCATCCTTCCTCATGGACATTTTTCCTCGGTGCTGGCTTGCCATTTCATTCATTGTTTTTTTCAGCACCTCCAAAGGTGAAGTCAAACCCTTGAAGGCTCCTTCAAGAAAAACAGTGAATGTGCTTTTCCTCCAGGAATGAGATATCCAGCAAACGCTTATGGGGACATTCCCGAGGAAATTCTCAGTAAAATCTTCAAGTACCTTTCGGCAAAAACTTTGGCCACGTGCTCGTGTGTGGCGAAGTCTTGGAGGGAAGTGGTGGGAGAAGATTGTTTTGGAAGAAAAGTAAGGCTTGAAAGCGCATGGAGATGTAAGGAGTTGGCACCAAAACGGATCAAAAAAAAAAATGAGGGGTCTGATGTAATTGTTGCCGCTATGGATGGTGATCTCATCGTTATGGGGGACTTTGAAGGGGTTCTGCTTGTGGACACCGCGAGTGGAAACCTGATCGCCAAAGATAGAACGGGGTCGAAGAATTGTGTATGTCTTTGTCACGGGCTTGTTCTTGCCGCTAGTCACTGGCGAACAATACTTGTGCTGGAAATGCCAAATTTGCATGTAAGGAAGTCTTTCTCAGTTGCATGTCTAATGAATGCTATTGTGGATTGTGGAGATTTCGTTGCCATCGGGGGGGATAATGGACACTTGGGTTTGTGGGGGAAGGAGGAATGGACTTGCCAAAAAGTTCTCAACGAGGGTGATGCAAATGAGGATGACCGGAGTTCTGATATTCTATGTCTCGCTTCAAACGAGGAAAGGAGTTTGTTGGTTGCTGGATTGAGTGGCGGTGCCCTTCATATTTGGAACTTGAAATCTTTTGCTCGTGTGAGGGTGATGGAAGGCCATGCGGGAGAGGTGTTGCATGTGCACATGCATGGGAATCTTATCATAGGTGGTGCCGAGGATTGCACTGTCCGAATATGGAACCAAGAGACGGGGAGTTGCGTGAAAACGATCAAAATTGACGAGTTTCTTTCTCGCTTTGTAGTAAAAGTAGCTTTGAACGGGGATAGATTCGTATATAAAACATCCGAGGGTAATGTGGCATTATGGGACGTCGGTGAGGAGCGTCGTCTCCGAACCTTTCACGTTGGTCACTACATTACTGCATTGTTTTTGACGAGTGAGAGGTTGACGGTCGTAAAGAAAAATGGGGAAGTGCTTGTGTGGGACTTTTCGGTTGATCTTGTATGAATTTTTATATCAACAATTTCCCTTGATCCATGGAGTGTTTCGAAAGGATAAAAATTCCATTCCGAGATGACCTTTAAACCTCCTCTATGTATTGAGACAAATGAAAACAAATCAAAAATGTCATATGTTAGAACCGCTAGCCTTGTGGATAGCGTCCATCCAATGACAAAGGATGTCCTGTGAATTACTTTCAACCAGAGTTGTGCGCCGTTGCAACGGCGCACAACTCTCGCTCCAAGTGACGCTCCCAATCGCCAATCAGCTCGTCGACGCTCGTGCGTTTGAGATTTTACAATCACGTCACATCATTAAAAAATGTGTGAGAGTCGTGCCGACGTCGTTTTTGCGACAACGACAACGGCCGTTAACCGTTAACGCCGTTAACGGCCGTTGTTGTTGTCGCAAAAACGACTTCGGCACAACTCTGCTTTCAACTTATAATCGTGCGTGGGATAAAAACTCCTCTGATTTTTCTTCACAAGGAACATAGAAAGATTTTTGCAGGTCACAACACCTCGGCGAGGTGACCTCGCTGACTCTGCACCCAACTTCGTTTGCTCTATTTTTTATGAGGCTCATTGAATGAGCCCTTGATGCGCGACCGAAATAACAGCGGTGGTACTTCCCTCGAAAGTGAAACAACTTCACTGTAAAAAGTTCCATTCAACTGTTGTTGGGTTGATTTGTGTCCAACAAATCTCAGGGTCTGTGAAATGGCAGGACCTCTCATCTCAGTTTCCTCGAAACAAACCTGCTCCGCCATTCCCTTTCTCACAGCTTCATCGCTAGCCTTCGCCCCCAACCAAAGCAATATGGACCTTATGCTTCTTTGGAAACACGGAAAATTCGGGCTTCGGGACGCAACAAACAAACAAACGAACATAAGTACATGCTAAGATGTTGCCTGGCATCTATGTTCGGACGCAACACTGGTAGAGGAAAAACGCTTTGGTACATACAAACATACTAGCATAGGTTTTTGCAATGTTGTGATCCATCCCCGACCCGCATTTTACCCAATCCCAATCCCTATCCCAATCACCGTCGATTCCAGCGAATAGAGGCCATCAACATGGATGCTACAGATTCTCTTCCAGGGCCGCTTCGCTCCCCTAGCGGATTGATATGGGGGGAACAAAGCGACGAACGAGGGGCGACCTCCCACGCTGGTGGTTAGCCAATCAATCAACCAACCGCTGCAATGACCACCGGATTGCCTCTGTATGGTTGAGAACCATCAACCATCTTGCCCCAAGAAGCGCGTTTGACCCTCTTCTGACAGTGATTTTCTCTGCGATCAATTGAGAGTTTGTGCGCACAGCCTGATCAACAAACCACTTTCAAGCAAGTTCTACAGCAATGATTCCATCGGGGAGAAGACAAGCGTGCCGGGCCAGTGCGACTTCTTCCGTCGCTCGTTGGAGGAGCCCAAACACTGGCAGCCTTTGGTGTCGTCGCGACAGCCCCAACAAAGCCCAGGTTCCAAAACACCGCCGTTGGGCTATTCGACAGAACCACAGTCGCTTGCCGCGATTTCCGAGGCTGAGCGCTTATAAGATAAAAAGCGCTGGGAAGAATCGGGAAAAGAGGGTAGCTCCAAGGAGTGGTAAGAGTTCCTTTTCGTTTTCGTTGCCAATTCGTTTTGCTTTTTTGATGCATCGGTACTTCCAGAGCACACGAGATAGTCGTCAAAACAGCTCGTCGATCGTCGCAAACTGCTGAACAGCTTGAAAATGGTGTGTTTTCTTGCAGGAGTTCAGTGTTCTTGGTGAACACTGAACTGGGACTAAAAAACAGACAATATCAACGTGGGATCGTGCTCACGGAGTTCAGACGATTTGGTGCGTTCCCATCTATATAACTACTCATTCGCTTTTTTGCGTCTGCACTGTAGATTTTATTGATCGCCGTTTGTCCACCCAGATTCGCTTATGTCCTTGTTTTTTTCTCGACGTGTACAGGAAAGGATTGCGAAAGAAGCAGGAGCAACGGCCGTGTTGTCGCTCCAGGTTAGGCTACCTCGTCCCCCAATGATCGGGAGATCATTGGTTTGGTGAATGATGTTTCTTTCTCGTTGTTTAGTGTTGCCATTCAGGGGACAACCCACCACTTTTCGATCCCAATGTCAATTGGTCGAGAAAAAAAAACCCTACATGAAGCAGTAGTGTTTGTGTTCGATCCCAAACGTCGCTTCTTTCACTGGCTTGCATGACATGAACAACCTGTGTGTGTGGCGCCTCTTCTTTTTCAACGCCTACAGTGTGACCTCTGCCTGGAGACGCTGGGTATCAACTACGAAGCAATCCACGAAGGGGCCGTAGAAAACGGCATAGCTTCGCCGTTTGTTTTTTTTTTGCCTCGCTTTTGAAGGGACGCAGTCATGAGGTGGCGGCGACAGCGAAAAGCTTGCAAAAGACTCGTTTGCTAACTGGATGGATGCGGAAACGCAAAATATCCAGGAATTATCCTTCAAGAGGCAGTTGGAGTGCAGCCTGTCTCTCATCTCTTCTTTATCGGTATGTGTCACGCTGACGCCTCTTTTTTGGGGGTTCTTTTCCCAGCGAAGCCGAAAAGCTCTCGACGTCGTTGCTCCTCTTTTCCATAGATTGTTCACAAGACTGAAACGCGCCGTCGAGAAACAACCTGATCTTGTGCTTGTCTTGTTCCTGAGAGAACACTTTTCATCAAACGAATTTCTTGAGAAACACAAGGACGCGCTTGCGGGGGCTGAAAGCGACGTGCCGTCGAAGCTTTCATCTCAGGATAACGGACATTCCTTATCCCTAAATGGTGAGGATTACTGCTTCGAGGAAGTCGAGGCTTGGGGGGAATGAGAATATGAGGACCACAGCTTCTACAGTTTAAGAATCACAATCGGCTTGAAGGAAGAATCGGCGGCTGGCCGATTGCTTGTGATGGTGTCTGCTCTTTCTTTGTTTCTCTCTTGAACGAAATCGATCAATTCAGTTCCTCGAACTTGAGTATGGTGTGAACGATAATGGGATCGATGGATTTTTCATGTGCAGAGGTCCAGTCCGAGCTGGCAGACGCCCGAAACGAGATCGCGTATTTGAGGCAGGGGTTGAGAGAGATTGCCGAAGCCAGTGCAAGAGCACTTTTTGGTAGGTTCATAGCAAATTATCAGCCACTCTTTATCCACACTATTGTTCCCGTTGTGTCGATAACATTTCCTGGTTTCATTGGTTGTTTAAAATGGGTGCACAGGGTTAACCCTGTTTCTAGCTCTTTGCTGAAGGAATCTTTTCCTTACGAAATAGAAACAGTTGATGGGGTGGATCCGTCACGTGTCTGAAACTCTTGGTGTGGGGTTTACTTGATAACATAACATAACATAATTACACGCGGGAAAGCCTACCAGACTCAACAAAACCCATGGCGGGCGCCAAGGCAGGGACAGTGCTGAATGAGCTCATCGGGGTGTTCACGTGATCACGGCGCGCCAGACAAAACTTAACGGGTTCACGAATCACATTTTCACAAAGAAAGTCGTCGGGACCGACTCCATTTTATCGTCACAAGACTCGGTGGAAATCCCAGGGCTTTGGGGTGTTCAGGCCTGGACCACCAAGAGAAGGTCATTGTCAGGAGGCGACGAATGACGACGAGCTTCTATTCTCGGAAGAAGGATATGCAGCTCCGTATTCTATGAGGGGCTGACAAACCAGAAAGTCTTGCCGTTACGACACGGAGTGCGGATGAAGTACCCGCAGCAGGAAATTGCCGCTCCTGGAGGAGAGGCGCACTCACACATGATGGAAATGGTCATGAAGTGGGGTAGTCTCAATGTTTTCAAATTGTGTCGTCTGGAGGGCTGCATTCCTGTGGATCGAGTATGTGTGCATGTGTTCGTTTACTAGGAACAGGTCGATCAATGTATCCTCCATTCTGCCTGTTTTCACCTTTTGAGCCCAGTTTCAAATGATACTACTCCTGATAGTTTCGTTGCGATTTCATCCAGGCGTCTGAGCTTGGAGCCATGGTCGCTGGGCGGGAAAGATTCAAAAAAGAAAGGGAAGAAGTGTCTGAGCCGTTGTTCTAGAAGCGAAGTCTTTCGAGATCTCGAAAGACTGCGCTTGTTTGGATACAGAATGGAAGAAGTCATCGACCCTGAGTTCGAACAGGGAAGAACTTTAGCGGGTGAACAGGAGATACTCCGCCGCAGCTTGATTATGGGAGGAAGAGGAAGTCGAGAAAATTGCAGAAATGAAAGTGGTGAGGGACTCCTGGACAGTCTCAGTTCAAAAACTGGTGGATTTTTGGTGAGTGTTCTTCGAACACAACAGCCCCACAGCTCATTACCCTGGATTCTTTATCTCCATGAAAAGTTTGTCAGGAAAAGTATTTGTTTCGGGCGAATCCTCAAAGGATGGTTTTGAAAAAGAAACCGGCTTCGTTTGGATTTTCAGTGCCCAAGATGTGGTCGACATATTTGAAATTGACCAGAAAGCACTTCAAAAAAAGCTTGAACAAGAGGTGGAAGAGTCGCAAGATCGACTGCAGGTCTTTTCGAAGCCCAAGCAGGTTCTTCCACTTGTCCGATAAGCCTTGCGATCAAGTGCTAGAAATAATTTTTTTCCTTGGAACGAATCCGGAAAGAATTTCGCTCCGTGGAAAGGAGATGTTCTTGCTTGTTGATATTGTTTTCGTTGCACGAATGGAGTGCCTGTGTTGTTCAGTTTGTAAAAACAATCGTGTGAAGCTTGAATGTGCATTTTTGTTGATCCAGGCTGTGGATCTGCAGGAGAAGGCTCATGGAATGACGATGCAAAAAGACGAAGAGAGTCAAAGACTCAAGGCACCTGCTGGAACAGCCAGCGGGGAAATTTGCCGAGCCCGTCGATGTCGAACGCATTGAACCTGCAAACTTCTTTGACTGCCGTCACTACTCGTGACTTTCTGATCTCTCTAATGTCAGCTTTTGTGGGGAAAACCTGACGAGATATAACTGCTCCCAGCGGTTAGCCTGTGTTGGGATCCACTCTTGCTTCTGTTCGCACTTGATTGTGGGAAGATGTAACAAAACATCCATTTAGCACATGCGCAAAGGCAGCCGCATTGTGTGCGGTGTTTCCTTTCATATTTATGTAGAGCAAGCACATCACCACACACAGTCTCCACAACTTTCTGAGAAATGAACAGACGACCGCAGAAAACCAGAAAAATCGCACTTCGCCTTGTGTGCGGTGTCGGCTCGCTGCACGGTGCCCAGCTGGAAACGTTTCAGAAGTAGCACAAACTGTGAAAATGCATGCTATTGTAGTCTGGGAATCAGCACTGCTCTTGTTGTTGATTTGACTTAAATCATTTGAGCGCTGATAATTATGCCCATCTCTGTCAAGCGACCCATTACACCAAAGTCCCGAGGCATTTCTGTGCAAACGCACAGCAAAGAGATAAAGATAACAAAGTCAAGGCTAGGAAAGGATTGAAAAGTGGAATAAACCCTCTGAGGGGCGCAACAGAAAGCAACAGCGCAACAACAAATTTTAGTTTGTCATGAGGAAAGGCCATCGAAGATCGAACTCCCAAGATCTATGAGCAGAGTTTTCGTGTTTTACCAGAAAAAACGCATACACTTGGAAGGCGTCTGCACAACGTGCGTCAAAGCTCCTTGCAA
Source organism: Bryopsis sp. KO-2023 (assembly GCA_030272585.1). Classification (NCBI taxonomy): domain Eukaryota; kingdom Viridiplantae; phylum Chlorophyta; class Ulvophyceae; order Bryopsidales; family Bryopsidaceae; genus Bryopsis; species Bryopsis sp. KO-2023. Next base: position 3,087,271 of record BSYQ01000002.1, read on the forward strand.
ACTGGTAGCTTCCTTAACGCTTACAAAATTCGATGAGAATGTGTGAATGTCGAAAGTTGCGTACCAGATAAACGTTAGCCCTAAAAAGAGCAAATACCTGCAGGTCACTGAGATCGTCAAAACAAAATTTGAGCTCGAAAGAAGGTCACGTTTGGGTAGGTTGTCAAAGTCGACATCAAGAGGTGGGCAAGGGCTACCTGTATCCTTTATAGGTGCTCTTTGCCTTTTTGACTAGTCATGAGCCAGTTTGGATTCGATTTTGGAACAGCAAAAACAAACATACCAACTGGGATCTGCTGATGTTGCTCGTTATTGGGTTTATGTACGTACAAGATGTTATTGACATGACAAATTTGTCATTTTCTTTTTTAATTTTCTTTCTTAAATCCCCATTCCCCATATTATATCTGTTTTGTTCATTCGATCACCCTTTCACATTTCCATATTTCCACCGACCCTTTCTTCACCACACCCTAAGTCAAGCCGTTTTAGGCCATCCACTAATGTCGTCACTGCTCCCTTCGATATCCTCCCCTTGCACCACAAAAGAGCTGGCGGCTTCTCCCATTGTGACGTCCCCAAGACTCGGCTCCAGTAGTATGGAATCCCATATCCTTCCAAGTAACATTCCCTCCAACATTCGCACTCGTTTGGATCCTCCCAGCTGCGCTCACCTGAAGCACAGTGGTACCAAAAGGTCCCTGCTTCTTGGACCATCTGCACGGACCAGATACATAGATTAAAATATATATGTGAGAAAAAAACATTAAATAGGTGCCAGGGAGCCGTCAACATAATTCAACCAGCAACGAGGAGGTTTTTGGCAGGGATCCATGTCTTTTTTTTTTACCTCCCCGACCAGGTCGCGCGGCACCTCAGTGGGGGTGTGCCAGCTGCACCTGTTGGTACGATAGTTGTACCAGAACTCCATTCCGCTTTTTTCATCCAATAACTTTCTCCATGCAAGCGCATTAGGTCTCCTCCACGTCGTCTGCCCCATGACGGCGTTCTGGAAAAACGTGTGCCCCTGAATGACAATTTTGCGCCAAGCACATGATGGCGGCGTCTCCTTGGTTTTCTCGAGTGTTTTTTTGTTGACGTACAATGCACCTGCCAGCAACGAGAGATTAATGCACATCCAGTATCACTGGTTTCGAGTAGCCGACTCGAAACTCACCGCCGTACTCGGCACGACATGTTGACCATGTTCCAGGAGGATCTTCAAAAGCCATCGAACCGTCTGTAATAAGGCGGAACAGTGGGTTGAAAGCTTTGCATTACCAAGTGAAAAAGTATCGCCACACAGCAATCGATACTTCCACAAAACAACAGCAACACAAACTTCTTCTTACAAAAAACACATAATGCAGGAAGGGCATCACAAGATGAAGCACCACCTTGTGGTGGGCTCTATTGGTTCCTCATTTAGGACGCAAAGAAAAACTAGAGTATTACGTGATACCCTCACAGCAGAAACAAGCTGGAAACTTTTTACGTCAAACACTGACTAATTGTAAAGAATGCAAAAATATCACTCTCAGGTTTGTTCGCTTGTATTGTATTGTATGATCCTCTCATTCCACCTGCCGCCACAAACTTCCCACTATCCAGTACATTTTCAAGCCCTCTAGATTTCCCCACTCAACTCAAACTGAATTCAGTGGCTGTGTACTTCGTCTCTACCCCAATCTTTTAATCAGAAGTGCCTCTGAAATGAAAATTGCTGTTTGTTTGTGGGACATGTGTTGTTGCTCTTTACTTACCCGCATCATACTCAGAAAGTATCTCTAGGAATTCACTGCAGTACGGTGTCACTGAGCGTGCGGTGTTACCATCGTCATCCTCGATATCAGGATTAGATCCGAATTGTAACAGCAGCCGTGACATCTGGAGAATCAACAACCTTTTAATAACAGTCAGAGCAACAAAAGACATCCGCCACTCCCTGAAAGCATCGACTGAAACCACTCGGTTCTCCAACCCTGGTGAGACATAGCGTTCTTGTTGAGATTCTCACCTCCGCATCACCGTATCGAAGGCAGTGACGATTGCGTTCGTTTAAGCGACTGGTTCAAAAATCGATCCGGCGACCCTGTGTGCGAGTAAAAGCTTTGCGATTTTGAGGTTTCCCGTTTTCACCGCTGTGACAAGTGCAAACTGGCCGCTTTCATTTGGAACATGTACGTCTTCGGCGAAGACTCTTCGCTAAATCTTGGGTTTTCGAAGCAAGTTACATATGGAATTGCTTTTCATACGGATCGTGGGGAACAATTCTGACCGGGTCCGTAGAGCGGATCGTCGCGACTAGGATTACGATTCGGCGGGGGTACGAATCCCACTCTCCACATTTTTATTTTCACACAACAAAGAGCAGCCCTCAACCTGCCATGGCTTCTGCAGTCTTTCTTTCAAACGAAGTCGACAAGGTACGAAACAAGTGTAAGCGTCTTTTGTACGTTCCATTCACCAAGACACCCCCCCTGATCATCTGTGAAGGATAGCTGTGCAAAAAGCTAACCAGCGACTTCCTGCAGGTCTGTGGGGAGAGAAAGCGAAACCTGTTGACACGCACCTGAAGGACGAATTGGTGCAAGTCGTTGCCTTGAACACTACCGCCAGCCATGGTGGCACGTTTGCAAACAACGAGGTCGAGTCGCAGGCCGTTCATCATTCGCACTTGTAGAAAAATTGACCGCTTGCGGGTGGTCAGCTGGAGCTCGAAAAATTTTGTTCACGTCTTCCCGAGAAACTTTGTGAGTAAACAAGGATTACGGCACTCCAAGTTACTTCAAGCAACAGTAACCAGCCCTTGCTTCCGAAGCAGAGTCTGTTGCGCAGCATGCAACGTTATCCGGTCAAACGGTTGTGTTGCGGTGGTATTTTGGATGGTTTTCAAAATATCCCACAGCAGTTAGTTTGGTTACACAACAACCCGAACAGTCATCCAAGCAATCAGGTCGTTGGAAGCTGGTAAGGAAGACTTTTGCGCACTGCCTGAGCCAGGGTGGCGGCGCTGGTCCAAATTGTCGCATTCCCAGGAACAGAATCATGAAGACGCCACGACACAGGGATCAACGATATGTTGACGAGGACGAAAGAGAGCGCTCCATCCGTACCTTGATTTGTCAGAATGTACCTTGAACAGTACAGCCCACAGCATCCTATTCTCGCGAGGTTACCCCTCCCCGAGAGCACTCGCTGTTTCTCTTCGAGGTGAGGACAGAATTACCGTGCGAAGCAACGTTTGTACTACGAGTGCGCCTTCGGGCTGTTGGGATTTGATCGACCTCGAAGCTTGGAGCTTATTGGGGTTCGTTCACAAAATGAACGAGTAAGTGCTGCTGTTTCCGCTGTTCACTATTCGCTTCTCCTCTACCTTTCTGAGGGACCTCTGTCGTGATTTTTCGGTTCTTGCTTTGCAACAGAGTTATTAATTTCGGCGCGGGGCTCGAGAGCCAGCACGGAGAGACGTTTCGTGGGCATCTCGGAGCAGAGGTGCATTTTATATCTCGACATTATCGTCCTTGTTTTTTCATGCGTCACTCGACGTTTCGATGTGCTTCCTGGATAATTGGCGGGCTTCCGCATGAAGGATAGCTGCTCGAAATGCTGCGCGACCCCCTCGCGTTTCATGGGTTAGTCCGGGAGCGAGCAAAGATGACATACGGTTAGATGCACATGACTTAACAGTTGAAAGTGCTGCTTGTCTGTTAATCTTCTTTCTTTCTTTCTTTCTTTCTGTAGTTCGGTGCACAGACGTCCTCAAGCGACCCTGGTAGGTCGCCGGATGACCTCCAGGGCGAGCTGGCGAACCTTCGTTCGCTTTTTCGCAACGCCGATGTCGTCCTGGCTCAATTTGAGGGGAGAATCGATTTTCTGGAGGTTGGTGAGCTTCGAACACACACACTGCTCATGGTTCTATTTTTAAGAAGTTAGATTTAGCGGCTATATGTGAAAGCAACGAGTCGCAGACAGATTTGGGTATGTATGAACATTTCTGCAAACAAACACCAATTGGATCGTTCATGGTGTGTGGATTCGATATTTTTGGTAGACGGAATGCTGGCTTTCAAAATGGATCTTGGGAGACCGTGTGTTATATGATTCATTTCATGCACACTGCACCGTTGCAACTGCCAGTTGATCAGTGATCGTTAAAACTATGTATTAATTTTCTCTAAAATCTGTGTGAAACTGTATTTCTTGATGTTGGCTGGGTGTGGATGTCCCTTTGCAGGCAAAAGTTCTTGATCTCCAGGTCAGACTGTCCGACAGGCAAGTCCAGGTGAGGACTTTCAGGGACCAGCTTGAGGCTGAGGAGAAAAAAAGGCATGACGTCGAGCAAAGGCTGGAAGTCGTCAAGGCGGCGCATATGGAGGAACTCCTCGAGTTGAAGCGCAACCTGAGCGGAGAAATCAATGAGCCGTCGGAGGAAGAGAGGACCGTTTCTTGTCAACGCTCCAGGTACCGCACTCCCAACTGAAAAACGACCCTTCCTCCCCCTTAAAGGATTCCGACGGTCGTGCGTCAAAAAATCTATCAAGCTTTTTGCTGCCCAGAAAGCATCTTCGTGGCGTCGTGTGCAGAGACGACACGATCCTCTTTTCAGACCGATGCGCACCCGACCGTCAACCTCCTGTCATCAAGATCCGGTTATCGCCTTCCGACGGACACCTTTTTCCAGAGCCGCCCAACTCCCCCTCGAGATGGTCTGAGACAGAAGACGAAATCATGTCGCCCTTGTCCATCGCGGAGAGCAAAATGAGCTGGGCGGACCTGAATAAACAGGAGATGGAGAAAAAGGAGCGAGAGAACGCGAAAAAATCACTGGCGACTGAGAATGGAAAACTTACAAGCCGTGGTGTGGCCAGGACGCCAGCCACAGCGAAATGCACGCCACGTGCTTGTCACGATCAGTCTCGCGGTTTGGAGGCAAAGAACGACCGCCAAAGTGTGCCTGGTTTTTCATCGGCTAACTGCAGTCGTTCCGCAAAATCTCAAAGGAAAAGAAATAGGGAGTCCAAGAATGAAAGGCATCACAGACGTTCATGGGGAAAGGGGAAGGGGCGTGTTGGCGTTACGGAGGTGAAGAGCGTCGGCAGAAAGACCCCAACAAAAAAAAACACAAGACGTAATGCCGGGAAACAGCATTACGAGCACACGCGCTCCCACACAATAGCGACCTCGATCAAGGAAGAACCCAAAAGGTCGAGGCGCCGCCGTTGCGACTAAGGAGACTTGGGCGATAGTTTTTTTCGTTGCTGGGGTTATTCCCTTCTCTCTGAAAAATGAGAGGAAGGTTCTAGAGATCTCTTTTTTTTTTGAAGTGCAGGGGATGGTCACTAGGACTGCCTCAGGGAGAGGCTCGATGGGCTCAAGCTGGCACAATGTTTTCTTTTACTTTTTAATTCCTGCTGAGTGTGTTGACATTGATGATGGCCAGAGTGCTTGTGAGATTGTTGTTGTGTGTTTTTCATTCATCATTTGTTCGTGAGTTCACTGAAAAATACGCTGAACTCACACACATGTGTGTGTGTGTGTGTGTGTGTCTGAGCCTTAGTTGTGTGCCAAGATCAGAGTGCTTACATGATTGTTCATTCCCCTCTTGTACTCAACCTAACCGACCATTCAGTTCCCAAGGCTGTGGAACTTGTGAAGGTACTCTTCCCTGAACCAATGATCCTTCAGCATTCACATGACTAATGCATTATGACAGCAATCCTAATCCAATAATTATTACCTCGTTCCACGTCTAATATCCTACTCGCATGACTGCCAATCACTCGGACACTGACTGCTAGGAGGTGACTCGGAGGCAGATCCATTTGCCCGAAGGCCCTCTTGCCAAGACCTCCCAGTTGCGTTTCAGCGTAACAGCGCGTCGCTCCATTTTTCAATCAGGTTGCATTCGGGGGTTCGGAAAGATAGCGCAAGTGTTTCAGTTCCAGCTTTCGTGCTGTTTTTCCGCTTTGTGATTTCATACTTTTTTTTTGTACGTGCGTGTGGTAAAGACACTCGAAGAAAAAAAAACACGATAAAACAGCGAAGGGGGAAACCAAAAACAAAAAAAATATAGAAAGAAGGAAAACACAGTCGGAGAGTGAGGTGGTGCTAGCTTGGTTTTTCCGGGGAATTCTGAGAAGGAAAAGTATGCCAGCATGCGGCATAGTGGCATGGAGGATTCATGTGGGTGTGGGGATGATCGCGTGTTTGCTGTTCGGTGCGACGGACAGCGCGTTGTCGGAGCCTCAGACAGGGCAATTGAACGGAACCTCGCCAGACATAGGCGGTTGCGAGGCGGTCATAGAATACTCGGCCGTGACCGGTGACCCCGTAAAAGCAAACAAGTCAGCGATTTTCCGGGGATTCATAGTTACCAGCGAGGTGAGCGCCGCACGCCAAAAATTCATGTGCGCTGTCTGTCGTGGAAAGAAATCACTGCCTTCACCACCACCCCTTCCTCGCGTGTTTTTCTTTCTTGTTCGCGCTGCTTTTTTGGGGGAGGGGCGGAGCGGTCGAATCGTTGGGGTTTGGGGTGTCGAAAACAACCTGGAGGTAAACCCTGAGCCGGGTTTTTGTGCGATGAATCTTCCAAAAAGGGTCGAAATTTTGATCAGGATTTTTTCGTAGCGTGGTTTCGTTTTGTAGTCTTGTGATAATGAGAATGTGTTTTTTTTTCAATTGTTCGTCCCCAGCATTCCAGTGGGGATGTAAACCTCCAATGGACTTTTTCTGAGGGTGAAGCTATAAGGGGTGGCGCCGATGTTTTCAGAGCCCCTGGACCGTCGCAGATAACCCAGGAAAGGGGCGTCGAATTCTCCACCACAACCAGTGATAATATGCAAACGGTGGAGCTTCAGTTTTATTCAGGTTTGCTGCTATCCTACAGGCAAAAACAAAAACAAAACAACAAAAAAAGGAAACATTTTTGCAGGGGTTGGGGTTACTTCCGAAAGTCTTTGGGTTTGATGATTTTTATTTTTTTTGTGGGAGGTGTTTTTTCCCTGAAACATCTTGAAAGAAAAACATCAGGGGAAAAGAAAAAGAAAAAAAAAGAAAAAATCAAAAATAACCCGAATTACTCTTTGTAAATAGAGTAACTAGTGATACCAGTGGCTCACTAGGATTTGTTTTTCCCTGCCTTTGATTGGACCACATTTTTCACAATTAGGAGCTCCAAACCGTGTCCTGATTGTTTTTTTTTTGGGGGGGGGGTTCTTAGACAACACCACCAACGTGGAAATTGGCTTCAATGCATACAAGGGACTCAGCAACTCATCGGCGCCTTCGGAGCCTGTCTATAAGGTGGGGCTGCCTTCGGAATTTAAGTTCAATGGTCTGACATGCAACAGAGCCCCTGATGTCCGTCTGCCTCAGGATGTTGGGGTGGAATATAAGGATGTTGTCAAGCCGAGGAAAAAAGTGTTGGAGTTGGAGTACCTTCCGATCGAATTCACCAACATGCGTTTTTATTACGAGTTTGCGTCGAATTTTGCTATTTTCACCTTCAGGTAAACATCGAGGTCTGGAAGCTTGCATTTTTTTATTATTTTTTTAAGAAAAGTCATTTAAAAAAAGTCAATTTTTTTTCTCTGGATGGCCTATGGCCAAGGTAAAACCACCTTCACTGAAATTTTTTATCAAAGTCATGCATTAGAAAATCTAAAGGCAGGATTTCGAGTTTTTTTTTTCTGTCTTGCTGTTCGAGTGACATTTGTACGCTTGTTTTATTAATGAAGGTTAAAAAATGTTGGTAACAAGCCAATAAATCTGACTGACGTGGAGCTCGAGTACTGGTTCGATGGAGGCGATTTCCAAGACAAACCTCCAAATCTGCTTTACAAATCCCTGTGCATGACCTCAACTCTCACAGGTAGTAAGCAAACCTGCAATTTATTTTCTTATTAATTCTTTCCCTGAATTTTCACTCTAAAAAAAACAATAATAATAATAATAATAATGTTAATAATAATAGTTGGGGTTTGCTGTGGAAAACGACAGACTGTGAAAATTTCCGCATCGACATCTTGCCTGGTCATCGGTATATCCAAGGAGCTCATTTCAAAGTGAAAATCGAATTTTCTGAAAAAGCCGGTGCATTAAGTCCTGAGCCCGGGCTGGATTTCGGTGATGAAGAGGAGGTGAGCTTTTTATTTTATAGGTTTCCATTACTTTTTTTTTTGTTCTGGAGCTTTTCTATTTTTTTTGTTTCCATTACTATTTTTTTTTGTTCAGGAGCTTTTTTATTTTATATATTTTCATTACTATTTTTTTTTCTGTTCATCATGAATGAGCAGGGTGGCAAATCAGCAAATCAAAGAAAGGCTGCACTCAGATTTTTATTACTCCTCACAGGAAAACGTTCCAATATATATCTTGTATTTTTGTGCGGACAGACATCATTTTGTGCAGAGTTTTTGGATTTTTTTGAAAAAATTGTTTTTGGTTTTAATGATGAGAAGCAGTAAGTTTCTTACATCTTGTTTATTTTTGGTTTTAGCAATGAAAAGCAGTAAGTTTTTTATTTTATTTTTTTTTTGTCAGGAAGAAGAAAGGCCTCCAGTAAGTTTTTTAATCTTGTTGTGTTTTTTTTTCAGGATGAAGAAAGGCCTTCCTTCATGCTGGAGGCGATTGTGAATGTCACGTCTGTAAAGTTTTTTTCCCAGATCGATGTCACCAAGGATTATTCTTTCCTGAACACAACAGTCAACGAAGAAGAATCCCAGCTGCCGCCACAGGTGGTTTCCAGGAAATACGAACCCAACCAGAAATTCCCTGTCTATCATAAGGGCGAAATCGTGTTCGGCACCCCACCCAAGTCTGATGATGATCAGCAGGTAGTAATGTTTTGCTTGGGTTTTCTTTCCACAGTCCACAATCGATCGAGTGGTGAACAGCTGCTTATTGCATTCATTATTCTCTGCTCAATTTCAGTTTTTTTAGCGGATAATGGTCAATTTCTGAGGTTTTTTCGTCATTTTTACCTCCTACATAGGTGAAGCCTGTATCCGATCCCAATCGATATCAATGCTGGTTCAAGAAACCTGGAATTCAGCAGTGCGGTCTGCGTGTGAAATACTGTTGCGTGAAATCTCGTTTTGATTGACCCCTGAAGCACGTCAGGAAACAAGATGTGCCCTACCGTGGATTTAAAACTCACACAGTTTCGAGGGGGTCGTCCTTGGCATTTGACTTCGGGTGGGAGCTGCATACGTTTTTGTTCTTCAATGGCTTACAAAGCTCTAACTTTCACAACGACAAGCATTCTGGTTTTTTTAGAGGTCGTTTTCAAGCGGGTCGAGAATTTTTTCCGGCGTCTAGGTGATGAATAGGAGCAGCACTGCATGTCTTGCAAGAAAAATTTGTTGAGGGAAACTTTCGTCAAGGATGTGGGTCGTTAATCTCCATTTGAGATTTCTGCCAAGGGGGTACTTTTATCGGGCCATAAAAGAATGACACAGGCCATAAAAATAGAAACGCATGCAAGTTCAATGTCAATTTTCAAATATATTTGAAATATTTCCAAAAATTAATGTTCAGGGTGTTAGTAAACAAGTCATTAGGGCATGAAGGGTTCACAGGAGAAACATTACAAATTGGTAGTCCCCCAACTCACTGGGTACATTTTCTTTCTCTAACAACCATCGAAACTTTCAAATCCCTGGAACTCATCTCAAAAAAAAACCTCCCGTGGAATTTTGGGAGAAAAAAATATGTGAATAAAACAAACTCGATTCCCGTTGGGAAAAAAAAACTCACCCCCTGTGTAGGAAAGAGAAAAAAGAACTAATGACTTTTCTTCTTAAAAAAACATAGGAAAAAACACAGTTCTTCCCATCTCTTCTGAAAAACAAGCATCACAAAGCCTACAAAATGAAACAGATTTAGTACACAATCTTTTTGAGAAAATCTCCTTCTTTTCTCCTTCATCTAAAACTTTCATCCCCTTTATATAAAGATATATGCAGGCAAAAATGCCTGAATTTTTTTTCCTCCTCCAAGTATCCAGTTTGCTGTGGTTTGGTGACCGAGGAAAGTTTCGGACACAACGAAGAAAAACAATTCAGCCATCGCCTCCCCCCCCCCCAAAAAAAAAAAAAAAATCATTCATCGCTCACGCTCCTCCCAAAATGATTCTACCAGTACAAGTCTTCAGCTAGTTGGTTTTTTGTTCAACCCGATACCCACCTCGCCTTGATTGTGAGGATGCCACGAAGTAAGAACTTTTGCACCAAGCAGATTTTTCGCCCATTCTTTGTTTGCTTTTCCATGGCGCCGAAACTTTGTCTGGACATAAAGTAGATGCCTGATCGGATGCATCCCCATCCGATGCTTCCAAAAAAGCCCAGCCCCTCTAGAATATATTTCTTTCCTTTTTTTCCTTTTTTTTTTATTTCGATTATTTTTTCCCCCCACCTAAAACCAATAGTCAAATTCGACCAGGGCGCTACTGTTGTACAAAATTCTGAAATCCATTCTTTTTTCTTCCGATTTTTTTTCAACCTACCCCCAAGAAAACCAAAAGTCGAACGCAGTCGACCATGGCGCTACTGTTGTACGAACTTCTAACATGCAACCTGGACCCTTGTTCCATGGAACCCTCCAGTTTTTTTTTAGTTTTTCTCAACGTAATTTTTCTCCCTACTAAAAAAAGCCCCCTTCCCTAACCCATCTCTTTTTTTCCATCAAACTCACAAGCAATAAAAATAAAAATACAACGGCAGCGGCTACCGCTATCGTTTGAAAGCAAATCTGAGCGCTTTTCTTACGACAAAGAGCCCAATCGCTCCTACCGCAGACGTCTTGATCCATCTGCTCCTCCATATCCCATTGTTTCCTACCCTCATTTCCACCTCGTCAGGATTGGCTCTGGCATTCTCAGGCCCTTGCGGAAACGGGCTGCCAGGCCGACTGTTCCTCTTGTCCCCCGTATTTTCGACCTCTGTCTCCATATCCATACCCTCCTCCACCAGATTCCCGCCTCTTGCACTCACGTCGGGCACATCCCTCATACTGGTTTGGGCATCTCCCACAGGTTCTTTCCGCATGTTTTCCTCTAGCTGCCGTGAAAGCCTCCTGTTTTCGATTGCTGTAGTCATCGCCGCCCTCCCTGCTTCGGCCCAGCGGTAGTTCATTTCGTTTAGACGACTCTGGAAAACAAAAACAACACAAACCTGGAATAAAATCATGAGGAAAGCAGAGAGATTTCGAAAGACAGTCAACCCCCCTGACTCGTCCCACTGTTCCTCAAATTGTTCACCTGGAGCCCTTCCACCGTTTGATTGAGCCTTTTATTTTCCGCGAGGGATTCCTCCAGCTGCGTGTACAGGCGCATGTTCTCCTGCATCAGCATAGAGGGAGGCTTCGAAATAAGAGGAGCGCTGGTTGTAAACGAGGCCTGGGATGGCTGCTGGGAGGCTCTTGGACCCCAGTGGCTTCCTTGAACGCCCCGGTCTAGGAGTGAAGAGAAATCCAAGCTTGGAATCCCTTCAGGTTTGACCCACGACGAACCTCGGTCGGTGAATGCAAGGCAAATATCGTCAACCTTGCTGTTGAACGAAAAGTCATCAGTGGATATCACTTCCTGGCGTTCCTGGGAGGACGTTTCAGACTCGTTAGGAGTAGATGGTGGGCTCGGGATGCCTTCCAATACTTTTTCAAACGCTTCAAAAGCAGCTGCTTGACGCGGTGTTGAATCCGAATCTTCCACATGTCCCCAGCAAATGAGGTGAGCACCGCCGTCAGGCGAGTGGGGTGTGGAGCCCCTGGTGGATGTGCTGTTTTCCTGAGAAATGGTAACACTCAAATAATCATCCATGATGCCTCGAGCATTACCAAAATACGATGCGCCTCAAAGGCGCAAGGCGGCAAGCAAAAGAAAGCGCCTCGAGAAAAACGACAGGGCACCGTCAACACGGCATCGGGCAGCCGCGCGCGTGATTTTGAAGGAAGTCCAGAAGAAAAAAATGACCCCCTCCCCGACTTTAGGGCGAAAAACGGTACGCCCCCTTGCTGGGAGGCGCTTGTCGAAACTGACCACTGTGCTTCAAACAACATTGACCACATAGAGTGAAAGGCGAAAAAGCCCTCAAAGCCCAGCAATAGTACGCCATAGAAGCATGAATGCCACCATAGACCCACCGGTTCCATCTTTTGAACGCGTCTTGATAGCAAAACGGGATCTTCTTGGTAGGATAGTCTCCCACAATTCTCGGTTGCAGTTCAGGTCCAAGCAAGAAAACCCTGTTTCTGTTGTTTAGAGGTTGGTTCTCCTCCAGTGGCCATTAAAGACTCACGACCGCCCACCAGTCGGTCAAGTTGGTTACAGAAAGGGAGGTACAGTTACAGGGTCAGGCAGGAATAGATTCTGTTGAATTCAAGGGGGTTTGAATATTTTTTCTTTTTTTTTTTTTTTTTTTTTTTTTTTTTTTTTTTTTTGTACATAATCATAATTACAACCCACAGCAAAAGAGAGCCATCACCCTCTATGATGCTGGAACAAAGACAAAAAGGAAAGAAAAAAAAAAAAAAAAAAAAAAAAAAAAAGAATATTTTTTCGACAAGAGAATCCATGCCTGTCTGACCCTGTAACTGTGTACCGCCGTTGTACCGTAAGCAGTAAGCTTACCGCTCTTTCTACAGCTTTCTACCAAACCCCCAACCCCGCTCTAGGGGGGAGATTACCCTTAAATGCTGTAAAAGTTCTTCAACGTTTTTTGGGTTTTGTAGGTATTGTTTTTTACTAAAAATCATTTTGAATGCCTTCCTGTGCGATTTGAAAATTTGTGTGCTAGGATATCAAACTTCATGATGATTTCATTGTCAATCGTATGATCATTGAAATAGGAAAAAGGCACTTTATTGTAAGTTTATGGTTGTTTACAGTGGGATCCTCACAAAACTCCCATCTGGTGTTTTGATCGTGCTGGTTGATTTTTGACCTCCATGCTTGATTAATTTATATGAAGCGAAAAAAATTATGTTACCACCAGATTTAAAACAAGGGACTTGCACCGGAAGGGTAAGAAAAAATCACCTGAAATCCATTTTGTAATGAATAGTTAGAAAAAATTTAAAATTTTCTCTCCGAGGCAGCAAACAAGTGCTAGTTTTGCCCCCCCCAAAAAACAGTTTCTCTCCTTTACCTGACCCCCCCCCCCAACAGTGTGAAAAAAATTGATGGAAAATCGAAGCAATCCACCCTTGAAAAAAACAAAAAATCTGTGCATGTTAACTTGATCGAATGATCGATAGAAAGAGAACAACAAACAAGATTCTTAAAATAGAACATCGCCTTTTTGACGCCACTCAAGGCGACTCAATTCGATTTTGGGGGTTCTTGTCCCCAGCATCATCAGAGAGGGGCGGCGCGGTTTCCTGAGCCTCATATTTCGCAATCCATATCCCCACGATGTAAGCATCGATGAACAGCTGCGAGATATGTGCAATCACGCAAGGAATCGTGATCAACCCCAAATCCCCCACCTCGCTCTCCTTCAAAAACGAAATAACAGTCACCGTGACCGGCAGCGTTTTCTGACTCGCCATAATGAGTACCGCTTTCCGCTCCCTGTCCCTCAACCGCAGGATGCCCACCCCTACAAAATTGAATGCCAAAAACACCAGGTGCATGGCGATCGCACCCGCGAGCGCTTCGAGAATGTTCACGACGCTCTGTTTCATTATCCCCTCCTGTGAACGGCTGAGCGTTTGCCACACGATGCAAATGAGCGACACGCTGCTCGTCAGACTGAGAAGCGTCTTGTACCTCGTGACAAACCGCTGCACAGTCACGTGGGTTTCCCGCACCCCCTTCCCAACCAACAGAGGGACGAGTATGGTGCAGGCCAATTTCACCACCAAGCGGGTGGCGTCGATGTCGATGGTACCGCCGCCGCCAACCACGACAGAGATCGCGAAAGGGGTGGTGAGGATGCCCAGCATGTTGGTGCAAACCGTCAGCAACAAGGCGAGCGCTCCGTTGCCGTAAGCTTGCACCACCAGGGTAACCCCTGATGTGAGCGTGGTGGGGACGGCGGCGAAAATTGCTAGCCCAGTCGCAAATTCGGGGGTGCTGAAGGGGATTTTGACCAAGGCGAAGCCTAAGCACGGGGTTATGATGAGAATGGTGATGGCGCCGTACAGGAACCCGACGTAAGCTTTGAGGGCTGCCATTATGTCAGTGGTTTTGAGCGTCAGCCCGGAGATGATGAAGATCGTGCACACGTTTATCGTTTGGACGAGTCGATAGTCGCCCACCTGGAAAAAAAAGGGGTGGAAAAACGCAGTAAGCGTTTTAATATCGCTCCCAGGATGAATTGCGAAAGCTATAAATAGGCCATGGAGGATGCAGCCAGTGGGATTTTAATTTTGCAACAGTTTAAGTCCGACTGGTTCACCCACTGATGAGATCAAAAGTTTGGCTTGAAGTCGATTTTTTTTTTTCTTATCAAATCAGCCTAATTTTCTTTTTTTTTTTTGGGGGGGGGGAGGGGGCAAAGCTTGTTTTTCGCAGCAATCAATAAACTTCTTTTGTATTTTTTCTTTTATTTGCAATTGAAAAAACTATTTTTTTAAAGAAGGGGGGGGAGGGGTCAGGCAGGCAGACAAAATCATACCGAGAGCCTAAAATTAAACAGTGAAATATAATTCTGAGGAGGAGTGTGTAATTCTTCGGTGTAATTCTTTTGAAAAGGAGAAAAAAACTGAATATTGGGTTTCAACCAATGAACCCAGAAACTTTTCTTCCTCAATTTCTATGGGTGCCTTAAAAGTTCGCAACAAAAAAAAAATAAACTATATATAGATTTCCAGTTGTTTATTCTTTTCTTTTTTTTCGAGCAACACTTGAATTTCTTTTTTAGTGGTAAAACGATGGACAAATGGATATGGTTAGGATATGCATACCTTTTTCCCCCCTCCCCCCCCCCCCCCCCCAAGGAAAAGAAAAAAGTTGGAAAAACTCCAGCATATCACCTGCCATTCAGAAATTGCTTCTCCTGGATACGGCCACAGCATTGCCCAAACCAAAGCTACAAGAAATCCTGGATTGTAAAGAACACACACCAAAAAAGAAAGCCAGGTAAGAGAACAATTCAACTTTCCAATTTTTTTTTTTTTGTTTGTGCACTATTTCTATTCATTTTCAGTTTTTGACTGTATGTTTTTTTATTTATAAATTCATTTGTTCATGAATACATTGATTTATTTGTTTTTATATTGCCACCCTGTCCCCACTGATGCTCATGCTTATCATAATAATTCCGATTATCATTGTCTCTAATTAGACACCCCTGGCACCAAGAAGTCCATCGGTTGAATCCATCTTTCAAGAATGTATGTTGATCATATCACTATGGGAGATTCACTATTAACGTTGTAATTTGATTTTCACGCCAACCGGATCGAAACGGGAAACACGTCGAAAAATGGCGGAACACACACAAAGACGTGCGGAAACACCTAGGTTCGACCCCTAGGCGTCTTCCGCCAAGATACAGCCGCTTCCGTCGCGTTTCGCAAGTGACGGCCTTCTGGCCTGATCAGCCAACAACGCAGACATCCACATCAACAACGCAGTTTTGAAACAAAGATAAAAAACATCACATATCACTTGAAAAAGTATTCAGGGCTCGCCACCGTCGCCTAATACGTCGTTAAAAAGCACTTTCGGGTGTCAGAAAGGGTGCCCTGGAAACAACGTTGTTAACCTACAACGTGCAGTGCCTCATATACACGGTTGCGTTTCCAGACGTCAGTTTCGGGTTCACCTGGAAATATCGGTGCAGCTGTGTTTTGGTTGAACTGTTATTTTGCATGGTTGATTTTCTGGAAATTACAACAATTGTGAAGTATCCACTATATTTGCAACGCTCGTCCAACCATTACATGGTTGGCAGTGCCGTTTCTCACATACACAACGTGGACCAAAACATTTACAACGTGAACTGGCCCACACGTTCACATTCCATTGTACATGCAATAGCGTGAATTTCCCCTCTCTCCACCATCCTGATCATTTTTGTCGGAACCGTCTCCAACAAAACCGAGTAATTTTTTTCACCCATGCCCACGATCTTAAACACGTTGTTCAAGTCGACTGGACCTTGCCTAGGCTCGTTCCTAACCTTGGGAAACGTTGCAACGGTGTAGGAAAGCTTGTGGAGCTCCAACAACTTGTTCGCAACGAGAGCACCACCTGGGTTGGAGCGGCGCCGGTTCCTCGGAGGAACTTCCTCCCCTCCCATCCCGGCAAAGAGAACCCAAAATTCCTACAAGGCAATCCACACCGCTTTTACAACAATGCACAACGCGCAACGCCTGCAACACAGCGCTCATAGACAGACGCTCAATGCGTTCAGCCATGGAACAATGTTGTACATAGGGTGTGCATGGTTGATTGTGTCACACGACGCAGTTTACAACCCTGTAATCCCATTCTAGAAGGTCGTACACCTGCGAATCTCCATCTTTCGAATTTCCTTGCCTCCCATTCTGTGCGACCAACCATCGTTGAACGGCCTGCTCCCAGCCGCGACTGCACGACGTCAAGTGGTAGACTCAGGAGGACTGGCCGCGTATTCCGAGTAAAGCAAGAGGGTATTTGAATACCTTTGGCTGAAAGAAAAGTCGGGGTTGAGGGCGCACGAAAGCGCGATTCTTGATATCGTCCGTTAGTGGCAACGATATCGCGAGGAGGAGATGTCGGAGTTCACAGCGCGGAGAGACGAGTGTGCCGGCGCGCAGCGAACGAGATACAGAGAGTGGGAAGGTGAGTACCCCAGCAGGGGCGCTCGTTTCTGGACTGCTCATCCCTGTTTTTGATTTTTCCGACACACTGACTTGCCCAAAACGCATGAACTTGACGATAACGAGCTCGTCCTCGAGGTGACCTGAGAGTTCCAGAGTGCAGAAATTGCTACCCTATGAAAATGCTCTGATTGTAGCAAGGAAATTGTTTGCCTCGGTATTTTAAGCTTGCTGATCATTGTTGTTGGGACTCATGTTTTTTTGCAGCATCATGTTAACACGTAAAAATTGATTCTGGTAACCTTCTGTTGGCACCAGCAAGCTGCTCATGTCGGCTACTCGGACATTTCCGACAGATGTGGTTGTGTTGACATTATTGTTGTGTCTAGTTTCTACACAGAGAGGCCAGGAAGGCTCAGGGGTCGAAGTTGCGGTAAGTGGAGGACCTTCTTACCTAGTAAACGAGTTTCTTATAAAAAAACCCGCTGCTCTCTACCCCTTGCCTGCTCAACATGCTGCATGTCTGTCTGTCGGGACTCAAGAATCATAACTTTTATCCAAAGGCTTTGGAAAGAATATATCTCTTTGTTTTGACCGCACAACCTGTGGATTCCAACCTTTTTTAGAATTCCGAGTTAAATCTTTTGTATGGCTTGGTGTGTTCAAGTCCTATGGAGTGCTGGCCAAAGATGTGGAAGTTGCACTCGATCCCTGAAAAATTCCAAGGGGAAGATGTGCTTTTTCTGCAGCAAGCCTTTATGCATGAACTGTGGAAAGCAGGTAGGAATCAAATGTTCAAAGATATGTTCATCCACATCTGATCAATTCGATTATGGTCACTTGGCCATGTCATTTCTTCACTATGGTTCCAAATGTGTTACATCGAGGCAAACCGCCCCATGTAGCCCGTCCACTATACAAATGAGTGATATGGGCCCTCCACTCTAATAATAATTGTCTGTACTACCCCTGGCCCGAATTTACTCCCAAAAACAACCTGCTAGAATAAAAAATCACCCTTCTTCCGATTCAGCGCGTAAATTGTACATACGAATACAAAATTCCACTAGTACCCGTAACCCAATTTCCGAAGCAAACATCCCCTCCTGCCAAATCAGGGGTTCCGATGAAAAAAGTTGAACCACCGCGATACTATCCCGCCTGCAATCCTCGAGCCCCGGACAATCCCATAGTAAATGGTTCCTAGATCCCAACACCACTCGGTCCCGATGCGCACAAAACCAACAGTCCGGGTCCTCACCCCAAACCCTGTTGTTGTACACTGGGAAGTTTCCATGGCCCGTTGCGACCTGGGCTGCACGTGCTAATTGTTGTCTCGTGTAATTCCATCGCCACGAGTTATCACGATCCACGTAAGGGGCATCGCGCAGCTGCCAAAGCAATCGTCCTTTCGCCGTATTACGCCACTGAGCGCGCCAGCTCGTTGCAATCCACTCTGAGATTAAGTGCAGGAGCTCCTGATAAACCGTCTTGGGCGAGCGCGGTCTCAAATCCCGAGGGAGTTCCCGGAGTTGGATCCACTCCTCTTTTTTTTGGGCGGTCGCATGATCTCGCATCCATTCCCTTTGCGTTGCTCGCAACACATCCAAGGCACTCGTAAAGTATGGGGTGGTGTTGGGAGGGGCCTCCAACAGGTCTCTCCCTGCCCACAGCTCCTTGTAATAGTGCATTCCCAATCGATTATGAATCCGAAAAAACGCGGGTAGAATCCGACCCCACGCCAAAGCGGCGTCGACAGCCACCGAGCTGTAGAGTCCTTCCCCCAGGCGCACCGCCCGGGCGAGCACTCTGTCTAGTTTGAGAAGGAGAGGCGGGCTGGTGGTCACCGAGGCCCACGATTCACACGCATAGAACAGTTTGGGTACCAAGCATGTGTTAGCAAAAATTTGCATGATATTGGGGTGGCAGCCGAATTGGCGTCGCACAAGCTTGCGAACCGTCCCTAACCACTTTTTACCCTTCTTGAAAACCGAGTCGACATGGTCGGACCATGCCAATTTATGATTGAAGATCACTCCTAAGTACCGCATTTCAGTCACCTGGGGGATCAGGGCGCCCCGCAGCCATAGCTGTAGTGGAACTTTAGTGCGCTTCCGGCTGATTTCCATCGCGCAACACTTGGTTGGGTTAAAGGTCACACGCCACTCTGCACTCCAAGTCTCCACGATCTTTAACGCAAGATTCATGCGTTCCTCCAAAGGGCCCATATGCGCGCTCTTCACTATGGTGAAAGGATAGTTCATTGAGGAGTCTAAGCTAGTCAATTGCTGTGCAGGTAAAATGCGGCATTGTTTGCCAGGATGAATGCCATGAGCGTTGGCTGTTGGCGGCCAATATCCCAGATTGGCAAGCGTGGGGCAAATGGGAGTTCATGGACGACGAAAGCTTGGATAGACTCGTTAAACTGCTGACTATTTTTGAAAAGGTATGGGCAACTTATGCTTCGTGATAACCAATTATGCTTGATTCTGGGACAAAGCCGCTTTCTAATGATTGCATTTTTCTTTTCTTTTTTTTTTTTTGGACAACCAATTGGAGAACCAATTTGCAAATGAAGATCTTTGGTATGGACACTCAGGTCAAATACTTAATTATTTAAAATAATTTATGTTTTGTGTATGTGTGTGTTTCTAGCATTCTTTCAAGCTGTATCCAGTCACCTTTGCCAATGACCCGCTGTCAAGGTCCAATTTCTCGTTTCTGTTCACGGAACATACTTAAGGCGAAGAGGATGGGGTCATTCACGATTGGAACAGAGCCACAGTGGGATGCCTCCTTAGGATTCTGGGACCGCTCGCTTCCCAGGAAGATGTAAGTTTGATTTTCAGTTCATCTCTTGCTGGGGAATAGAGATTGTATTCAATGTGTTTGAACGAGAGCAATACGGAAAACAGCAGCAAAATTGGCAATGGTTTTTTTTTTAAATCAAGATTATATATGTACTATCAGGATTTTCTTTGGTACTACTTCTGTTAGACCGAAGCTTTTGCTCGTGAGGCAAGCAAAGGGGAAATAGGCAGCTCCAAAACAATGACAGGCCAAGTCTTGATCCAGATATCACTGCTGTTGGCACCAAAGGAAGGAAACAAACAAAAGAGAAGCCCGTGGAGGTCTTGGACCAGAAAATCTGTAAGGAACTGAGCCAGCTTCCAATAGGAAACTGATCCAGGCTATGGGAGACAGAACCCTGGTGCCTAATTATTTTTCGATTGAGTTGCATGACCCCAAATCCGTTTACACTCCAAAAATGTTTGTCCCTTCCGAACACCAAGGTACCCTCTAGCAGTCCTGCTGAGAAGTCAGAACCGAAATCTGGACCAAAAAATCTCACTGATGCTCCCGATTGCAGCTTTCGACATTGATTTTTGTTTTCTTTTCTTTCTACAGTTTGTGAATCTTTTTCTGGTTCTGGGTGCAAAGTTTACCCCCCCCCCAAAAAAACAAAACAAAAAATCCTTTAGGGCATGCTTCTGGCTCAATTTTTGGCTGATGTGTTGTTCAGGAAATGTACTCTGTTTCCTGCCAGTATATATATATGCTAAGTCTTCCAGGATGCCCAATGGACCTGACGATTTTTTGCTGGTACTCATTGTCCTTTTTTGTATTGATGTGGTGAAATTAGGTGAGGCAGGAAAGAGAGGAGATATTGAAGCAAAGGATGTCGCTGTTTTTTTTGATAGTTTTGATGAAGGGATGATGTTTGACTAGTCATTCGCTGATTGGTACACACTTTGCGATACATTCAGTCCAGCTTGTTCCAATTTGTGCCTAGAACCGA
This sequence comes from Bryopsis sp. KO-2023, assembly GCA_030272585.1. Taxonomy (NCBI): domain Eukaryota; kingdom Viridiplantae; phylum Chlorophyta; class Ulvophyceae; order Bryopsidales; family Bryopsidaceae; genus Bryopsis; species Bryopsis sp. KO-2023. The sequence goes on from BSYQ01000002.1 coordinate 3,107,819, forward strand.
ATTGGTGTCTTGTGTGCTGGATGGAAAAAAAATCAATTGAGGTTACAAAATTTTAGGGGTGTTTTTGCTAAAACTTTATTTTCCCTTTGTGTCATCAGGGTGTGCAATAAGAAATTTTTCTCAGCTACAGATTCTGAATTGGTGCGCACACTGGGATTGCAGGAAGCCCACTTGGTATTTTTTTCACGAAGCTGGAGTCCACGTTTTAATCAGTCGATCCACCAGGCATTCCGGGATCCGGGAGAAAGGAACCCAAGGGCCCAGTCCAACTCAGCGTAAAAACAGGTCCTGACCAGGTACACTTGGGTTTCCTTCCAGGTTGGAAAACCTATTCAAAAATGCATATAAAGGTCAGAGGATGGTTCCAGCTGTGACAAAGGCAAGGCAGAAACGGCTGCTGAAGCTGTTGCTGTTGCCAGTGTCTGGGAAGAGGCTGCTGTCCAGGTCAATTGCGAGGGCCGAGGTTTTGCCTGTGGTTGGTCTGCATCTGGAGGAAACACTAGGGCGGTCGCTTTCGCGGAGGCTCTTGCTCAAGCAGCAGCTGGAGCCTTGACCTGGTGTTGGTGCTTCTTGCTGTGCGAGGACCTTCAAGAGGAAGCTCTGTAACTGTTCCAAAGACGGTTGCAAGAATGGTCTATGGATCAGAATTGATTACTACAATGATGAGAAGAATACAACGAGGTCTTTTGAAGATAGGAAGAAGAAGCAGTGCTTCTGCCTCGAGTAGAGAGATAGAGGAGATTCTTATATGTTAATCCTGAATTAATATGTAGTTCGCGATATTTCACCTTTTTATGTTTTTATTTGTGAGTTGGGATGGTAGGGAGTGACGTCCCCTATTTCATTTTTAGTTCAGCAACATTTTTGCTAGCATTATTGATGTGCTGTTTTTTTTTCCGAATTGGATTCTGACCCTCGCCTGCTGTGGATATAGAATTTACTGTTGCAGATGCTGAGCTGATTTGTGTTGTCTTTATCTCTGGAATGTATTTCAAAGCTTTGCCCTGTATTGATGTCGAAAAAATGGTGCATCAGCAATGGTGAAATCAAGTCTATAGCTTCGGGTATCGTTTGGGAAACAGACTTGTTTTTTTTGGTACAAACATTTTATGACATTTTTTTATATCTGGTTGAAGTGATTGGGTATTGGTAGCTGATGGGCAGGCAGTGGCTATCATGAGGTATACTTGTGGAGAAAGGATTTGTAATCAACGTTGCAAAGTGCAGAACTACCAGTGTCCAGAGGCCTGTCCGCGTTGTTGTAACCAACGTTGCAAAGTGCATACTCTTCCGCGGTCACAGGCCTGTCCGCGTTGTAATAACCATCGTTGCAAAGTGCATACAAATCAGCGTAAACAGGCCTGTCTGCGTTGTAAACGTCATCGTTGTGGAGTGCATACTAATCGGTGCTAAATCGCCTGTCTGCGTTGTAAACGTCATCGTTGTGGAGTGCATACTAATCGGTGCTAAATCGCCTGTCTGCGTTGTAAACGTCATCGTTGTGGAGTGCATACTAATCGGTGCTAAATCGCCTGTCTGCGTTGTAAACGTCATCGTTGTGGAGTGCATACTAATCGGTGTGAAATCCTCTGTCTGCGTTGTAAACGTCATCGTTGTGGAGTGCATACTAATCCGTGTAAAATCCTCTGTCTGCGTTGTAAACGACATCGTTGTGGAGTGCATACTAATCGGTGTGAAATCCCCTGACTGCGTTGTAAACTGTATCGTTGTGGAGTGCATACTAATCGGTGTGAAATCCCCTGTCTGCGTTGTAAACGTCATCGTTGTGGAGTGCATACTAATCGGTGTGAAATCCTCTGTCTGCGTTGTAAACGTCATCGTTGTGGAGTGCATACTAATCGGTGTAAAATCCCCTGTCTGCGTTGTAAACTGCATCGTTGTGGAGTGCATACTAATCGGTGTAAAATCCTCTGTCTGCGTTGTAAACTGCATCGTTGCGAATGGAGCACCCAACCATGTCGTTTCCAAAAGACGTCAACCATGCTAATCGGGTCTTTTGCGTGATTCGCCGGCTGGTTCAGTGATAGTGAAGCTTGTGGGTGACGCAATAGTGGTCGGCTGTGTTGGTTGGATTCGTGATAACTTGCTGGCTAACGCAAGTATACTTGTGGGGTTTGTTGATTTAGACAACTCTCTAGCTAGCGCGGTTGTGAACGCTACTAGAGCACTTGGGTTGGGAAGTGATTGCGTCAGGCAAACACTTAACACACACACACACAAACACACACACAAGCGGGAACACACCAATCCCACGAATCCCGAGTTCTTACAAAATAAAGTGAACGTCAAAACAACGAGTGGGCCTCTTAAGTACCCCTAAGTGTAGTACGCTGACGCATGCCCCAAACTCTGGGTCTAATCTGTCTTACTCGCGAACCCACATGCGTCAGCCACCCTCGGCTCTATCCCAAACTACCTCGTATAGCGCTAAAAGACTAACATACGCCCCCCCCGCAAAAAGTGGGCGCCCACGCACACCAAAACACAAAGAAAAACAAAAACACAAAAACACAAACACAAAACTCACCCACTCCCATACCCACACCCAACTGTCTTGGACCTGTCTCTTGCTCTGACGTCTCTGACAGCTGCTGCACGCACACACTTGGTCGACGATAACTCCTTTCCCCTCCTCCTTAACGCTGTTCCTGCGCTTGCGCTTGCTGGATAGCACGCTGCTCCTGCGCATGCGCTTGCTGCACTGCACGATACCGGACACAGGGATCAAATGCGGCAGCCACCCTCTTGGACTTGAGGAATGGCAGATCCCTTGTGATGCCGGACACCTTGAGCTGCCGCTTCACACACATGTTGCAGTGTGGCAACTTCTCGTGCTCAGCCGGGAACGAAGGGATTTCTTCGAACGTCGAGCGTGTCAGCTTCAACATATGGGCAGGTAGAGAAAATGGGGAGACGGTGGCGATGGACTTGTTGTCCACTTCCGCGACTTTTTGGACCGCCGTGACGATGCGCCCCAGCATCGAGTATGCCAACCAATGAGCATCACACACGAGGTGATACCCACAAGGAAGGACGGAATACTTCTTCTGCGTCAGCCGCTGAGCACTTGCTTGCATTGGGCTTCTCCCGCACCAAATGCACATGGGCAACTCGTGAAAGTGCCGGTTGCCGCGGTAATTTTGCAAGGCTCGGTCCCTGGGGTTAGTATATTGGACCTTCGGCCATTTCTCTGACGCAGTGATGGGGTTGCAAGCCTCCTCGATATCCTCCCGTGACAGGTTCACTTCGCTGGGTGCAGCATCCACTTTGTCCTGAGCAGCCGCCCTTAATCTCCTGAGCTTAACCTTTTCTCGGAAAGCCCGAAGTGCTGCTTCTGTTGGAGCTAACTCCAACGGTGGATGAACCGCACGCTGAACCTCTGTCACCTGGCTTGGCCCTTCATCATTCCTTATTTCCCCGTCCTCCAGTTCAGAACTAGGACCTTCGAGCCTAGGAGGTGGACTGCCGAAGTCAATTTCTTCGTTAAAATCCAAGTCCAAAAGCTCCTCCTCTCTCATGTCGAATAAGTCCTCCCCCGGTGCTATTGCGGTAGCCTCATCTCCGGGAGTCTGAACTGTTGGCGCTGGTTGTGAGGGTGCTGGAGTCTTTAATGCGGCAGCCTTTAACTTGAGTAACAAGTTGGCTCTTGCTGCATCTCCAGGCATACGATCCCTCGGTGGCTCACCACCTTCATCGTCACCGTCCTCTCGCCTTCTCTTTCCGTGTGGATCTTCATCCCTACACGGCGAGCTTGGACGTTTGTTTTTCCCTTTCCCCTTGCCCTTGCTTGAGCCTCCCGCATCATCGTCCTTGGACGGTTCCAGATCAAGTGTTGCGTTTGACAACAGAACTTGGACTTGGCGATCCAGTTCTTCGCGTACCCGTGGTGCTGGTACCGGCGGGTTCAAACGCAGCATCTTGTCCGTTGTTTCGCTCTGCACTTGAAGTTTTTCAGAGCCGTCTCTGAGGGACTCTCCCAGCAAATCGATCTGCAGCTCTTGTTCTGCCACTTCCTTCTTAAGGTTGTTGGCTGCTGCACTCCACGCGGTTGCTACAGCTTGCTGCAGCGTTTCCTCTACCGCGGTAAATCGATCCACCATTCCCCCGAGAGCTTGTTTACGGAGGTCATTCTCACGATGGTTAGCCATCATGTGAGATTGGAACCTTTGTTTTTTTAGCTTCATGGCTTCCAATTTTTCTTCCAAGACCTTGGTCTTGTCCTCCGCTTCTTTCTTTTCCGCCTCCGCCTTTTCCTTGGCTTTCTCCGCTGCCTCCTTCGCAGCCTCAGCTGCTTTCGTCCGGTCACTCAACTCTGCGAGCTGCCGGGTTAAGGCCTCATTGTTCTGCAGCACCTCCTCTGCGGTCGTAACAAAGTGCTGCAGCTCCTCTTCTTTTTGAGCTACCTCCGCTTCCAACCTCGCAATAATTGCGGCGGGTGTATCGGCAGCCATTATGTTCGTCGGAAAGAAAGAAATAACAACGGTTTGTGCGTCTTTAGACTTTTTTTTTCACTCAGGAGCTCGCTCCGTTTACACAATGTTAGTCTTTTAGCGCTATACGAGGTAGTTTGGGATAGAGCCGAGGGTGGCTGACGCATGCGGGTTCGCGAGTAAGACAGATTAGACCCAGAGTTTGGGGCATGCGTCAGCGTACTACACTTAGGGGTACTTAAGAGGCCCACTCGTTGTTTTGACATTCTTATTTCACTTTACTTTGTAAGAACTCGGGATTCGTGGGATTGGTGTGTTCCCGCTTGTGTGTGTGTTTGTGTGTGTGTGTCTAAGTGTTTGCCTGACGCAATCACTTATCCAACCAAGTGCTCTAGTAGCGTTCACAACCGCGCTAGCTAGAGAGTTGTCTAAACCAACAAACCCCACAAGTATACTTGCGTTAGCCAGCAAGTTATCACGAATCCAATCAACACAGCCGACCACTATTGCGTCACCCACAAGCTTCACTATCAATTGGTTTCGGAGCGAGGCAAGAACTTTAAGTTCTTGAGATCGAAACTTGTGAACGTGGCGCAACAAACGTTTTTGTTTGTTTGTTTGGTAGAGAGAAACTCCAACCGTGGTTGTTGAGTACTCCCAAATAGTGGCTGAGAGACCATGGCTGACCGTGAACACGCATTGGTGGTGCGCGAGCCTCAAGTTGAAGAGCCAGGGATTGAACCTGAGTTCGATGAGGAATTGCCTGACGCACCCAATGTTGTGTATCAACAAATAAACGTCCAGAACATCCACAATGTCCAGCAAGCAGCTGTCGACATAGACATGGGAGCTGATGCGGAAGCCTTAAGAGAGGATGTGGATGCGGTCCATGACCGTGTGGACGATTTAGCCCACGGGCTAAGGGGTCACCTGCAGCAAGTTGACCAGACACTGGGGCAGAGGCTAGCCCATGCTGAGGCCTCTGTGTCGAACCAACTGGCTGGCGCATCAGAGGTGATCGGGCAGGCGCTGGAAACACAGCACCAGCATGCGCAACAGGTTGAGGCCACACAGCATGCGGTGGTGTCGCAACAGCAGAAGCTGGATTCAGTAGCGGCTCAACATAGTCGATACGAGCAGAGGCTATTACGCCAAGATATCGACCATAGAAAAGAAAGAGCTGAGATCAAAGCTTCTGTGGACGCAATAACGAGGAGGATGGATGCCGCAGACATTCTAGCGGACTCTCGTTTTGCTGACCTAAAAGAAGCAACTGAAGCATCAGCACTTCAGTTAAAACAACTCTCCGAGTTATCCCTTGTTCAAGGGCGGAGAATTGAAGGCTTATTAGGAACTGTTGCGGATTCCAACGAAAAAGTCGAACGGACTCTAGAATTGTTTCGGGAGTCCTTGCACAAACAAGGTGCTGAGGTGAAGCGTTTGCAGAGCTCAAGAGTAGCAATTCAAAAAGATTTGATTGCCTTGGAGAAAAAGGCATCCAAGACCTGGGATCAGCAGCAAGATGCAGCTGATGTGGTTGCCTTAAGATTATCTGGCCTGGAACGAAGCATGGAGGATGTAAGTGGCGGAAGTCAGAGTGCCCAAAGTGGAAGTGATGCTCGTGCAGTATCACCAGAGCGTGAAGAATCAACTTCTCCTGAGCCTGAGGACTCAGCCTTTGGGATGCCGCTGCCGAAGAAATCAGTAAAGCAGTTGGCTGCATCATGGCCGCCACTAGACCAGAGCTTCGCGGTAGGAATGGTTGGGGCAGGAACCTCAACAATACCGGCTCCTCCAGCAGTACAGGTCGAGGAGGGTGAAATTGTTGCTGCAGAAGCACCACCATGCACTGCAGTGGATAGCGCACCAGACGCTGATTTCACATTCCCTCAACTGATACCTCCAAGTACAAGAGCTCAGCCTGGAGTACGCATCTCAGAACCCGACTCTGCCGATGGATCACGTAGACCCACACGAACTAACCCAAGAGTTCTCTCCTCAGCAGAAGTGTTATATCAAATTGACCTTGAGCGTGCTAAGGCACAGGTCAGAGAAGAGAAAGGAAAAGAACCCATGCAGATCCCCACACGTACTGGAAGATTGGGACTTGGGTTAAGTGCTTTGGGAGCAAGGGTAGAAAATAATCCCTTTGCTGCACTTGGTTCATATGAGTCTACTGGTGGACCCAGTCGAGTTCCTCGCATGCGAGGTAACTTTGGAGACCCTGGTGATGACGACCCAGATGATGATGGCGGTGATGATTACCGCGACAGACGAAACCGCCCACCTTCCCGCATTCCAGGTGCGCCTGATGGCGGAGGAGGTGGTGGCGGCGGTGGTGATGGTGGAGGCGGTGGACCTCCCGGTGGACCTCCTGATGGAGGTGGAGGTGGAGGTGGCGCTGGACCGGCAGGCCCAGGACCTCCTAGGCAAGGACAGTGGTTGCCTAGTACCGTCAAGTTGCAAATGCCTCGCGCATTTAACGGAAGTGGAGAACCAAAAGCCCGTAAATGGCAAGTGCTCATGACGCGGTACTTGAGAACCTGCGGAGTGCATGAAGCACAGTGGCAGTCGATTATGGCCACTAACCTTTATGGAGCTGCCTCGGATTGGTTAACGATGCAAGAGTTGAAAATTCACCGAGGTGAAAGACCACCCTTCCGTGACTGGATGGACTTCATGGATGGCTTAGCTACAGCTTTCGAATTCTCTAGTGATCGAGATGAAGCGTGGCGTGACCTCCATAAACTCAAGCAGACTGGAACCGTGAAACAGTTCGTTAAAGAGTTTCAGCGGTTAGTTTTGAGGATTCCAGACCTCGAAGAGGATCACCAGTATTTGCTCTTCGTGGATGGACTTAAAAGTGAAGTTCAGAAGTTAGTCGCAGCAACGGTACCTCGAGATGTCGAGGCCGCCATCATATCAGCCGAACGATTGGAAGCCCTTGGAGTTGGAACACAAGGCCAAGGAGGGCAAACCAATCAGAAAAAGAAAGGAGTCTGGCGTGGTGGAAGAAAGAAGAAAGGCCAGAATCAGGGTCAGCAGCAGCAGAACCCTACACCACCAGCCCAAGCACCACCACAAGCTGCCGCAGGAGTGCAACAGCAGCAGCAACAGCAACAAGGACGAGGAGGAGGACGTGGTGGTGGTGGACGTGGACGCGGTGGTGGTAACCGTGGAAGAGGACAAGCCAATCAGGGAAGACAGAACCCCCAGGGGGGAGGGGGATATCATTGTTATCTTTGTGGAAAGAAGGGTCATCCTGTGAGGCAATGTCCTAGATTGGAGGAGGTGAAAAACCTCCCCGATGTAAAAAAAATGTTAAACTGACCGCCAGGCAGGAAACTGCTTCGCCTGAGCCTGGCCGACGCAAACGTCGTAAGCGAAACAGAGTTCGTAGGCGGCGTAGGAAGCATAGATCAAAAGTAGGTGCCTCGAAAAAGGTTAAAAGTACTCACAGCGGAAAACCTGAGGAGCGGACTAGTACACCGCGTGAAGAGAGAACAGAGACACTCTCCACATCTACCCAATCGGCACATGACAACTGCGATTGGAAAAATGAACAGAAGGAAAGCACACCGGATGAGATGGACGCGCCTCATGCGTCATCTGCATCTCTTCCCTCTGTTAGTGAATCTGTGGGCTCATTGGAGTCGCAGAGTAGTCTACAGGAGTCCCTGCCTGCAGACGTAGACGATAGTGGGTCAGAAACAACCCAGCGGTCTACCACAGAGCGAGTTAATGTGTCAGAAGTTCGATCAACTTCGTCAACCAAGGGTGACACATGCCCTCTGTTAAAAATTCAAGAAGTGCCTGTGAGAGGGTACGAAGTAAAAGCACGGATCAAGACCACGGACCTTTATGCATTCATTGATTGTGGAAGTACCGCAAACTATATCAATGATAAGGTAGCGCGTGATCTCGGGTTGTCGATTACACCAAGCTCCAAGAGAGCAATGTTGGCAAACGGAGATATTAAAGAACTGGCTGGCAGCTGTAACAACCTCCGAGTAAAGATAGGAGGGCTGAAGTGCAAAATGAAAGCGGATCTGTTCCCAGACCTTGGTTATGACCTAATATTGGGCATGCCTTGGTTGCAGAAAGAAAACCCCCGCATAGACTTTCAGCAGAATGAGATTTCAGTTTGCAAAAACAGCCAAGTGTTTCATCTCCCGTTGCGTCATCCAACCCAAGAGAGTATTGAACCTGAACGAAAAGTACAGTCGATACTGCAAGAAGTGCCAGTGACTGAGTGTTCAGCTAAGAGAATGATGCGTCATCTCAAAACAGAGACAGCATTCATGGTTGTAGTGCAAGAGTCTGAAGAGAAAGCTTTAGGCCAACATGAATTGCCTGACGCAATAGAGCGAACACAGCCATTCAACACTGAGGATGAGATTGGCAAACTTATTCGTTCAGACACCCCTGCCGAAATTAAAAAGGTGGTAGAAACACACCGTGGTGTGTTCCCTCGTGATTTACCCCCAGGGATCCCTCCGAAGAGAAAAGGTCATGAGTTTAAGATAGACCTGGAGGATCCAACACCTATCCATCGTCCAATATACAAGCTTTCACCAGCAGAGCTGGATGAAGTGAAAGCACAAGTGGACTACCTTCTGGAACAGAAGAAAATCAAACCATCCGAGTCCCCTTGGGGCGCGCCAATCCTATTTGTACCGAAAAAGGATGGAGGCTTAAGGATGTGTGTGGATTACAGGTGGATCAATAAGGTGACGGTGAAAAACCGGTATCCTTTACCCCTGCCAGAAGAATTGATGGATAGAGTGTTCAAAGCCAAAGTGTTCTCGAAGTTAGATCTGCGATCAGGCTATTGGCAATTTCCAGTAAGGCCATCTGATACAGATAAAACAGCGTTCCGCACGAGATACGGTCACTTTGAGTTTTTGGTAGCGCCTTTTGGGCTAACCAATTGCCCAGCGCAATTCCAAACTCTAGTGCAAGACCTACTCGCAGAGTTTTTAGATGATTTTGTTGTTGTCTTTATCGATGACATACTCATCTTCTCTGAAAACATGGAACAGCATGCCGAACACTTAGAGAAAGTCCTGTCGCGACTAGCAGAATATCAGCTTTTTGCTAAGGCAAGTAAAAGTGAGCTGGCTGTCGCAACAGTAGACTATCTTGGCTACCGCATTAGCGGAAGTGGGTTAAAACCACAGGAACAAAAAGTGAAGGCAGTGAAGGAGTGGAAGGAACTACAGAGTGTTAGCGATGTACGTAGTTTCCTTGGAATGGTTTCATACTACAGGAAATTCATTCCCCAGTTTGCACATGTTGCTGGACCACTCCATGACTTAGTGAAAAAAGACCATCCCTGGAGATGGGGACAGGTTGAGCGTGGCGCATTTAATGAATTGAAAAAGCGTTTAAGTCAAGCTCCCGTCCTTATTTTTCCAGATGCGTCACTGCCTTACACTGTGATCACTGATGCGTCGAATGAGGCCATCGGTGCCGTGTTAACACAGGATCACGGAGAGGGGCTACAGCCAATAGCTTACCTCTCACGTAGATTCAAGCCTGCCGAGCTTAACTATGCACCATACGACAAAGAGTTGTGTGCAATATGTTATGCGATGGTGCAGTGGAGACATTATCTAGAAGGTTGTGCGGGTGGAGTAACAGTGTTCACAGACCACCAACCTCTGACGCATATTCTGTCGCAGAGGAACCTTTCTAGAACCCAAGCAAGATGGCTTGAGGCGGGGTACCTGACTTCGATCAACCCCAAGATCTCCTATATCAAAGGCAAGGCTAATGTGTTAGCAGATGCTCTCTCCCGCAGTGTTCCTAAGCCCGTGGAAACTGCGATGAACATTTCCACTTGGCAAGTGCATCAAGCAAGCCAAGACGAGTGGAAACAAGCCCTCCAAGCTGATAACTCCTTGGTGAAGATATTGCGGAAGCTTGAGAGTGGCGAGGAAGTTGAGGGATATTTCCTCAGAGAGGGAATACTCTGGACGGTCCCAAAAAGAGGATTAGTCGAGAAAGTGGTGGTTCCTAAAGGCCAGCGCAATAAGATTATGAAGGAGTGCCATGAGACACCTTCAGCAGGCCATACAGGACCAGCGCGAACAGGAGAAATCCTCGCGCGGCGATATTGGTGGAAGGGGTGGATGAATGAGTTGAAGGCATTTGTACGCGAATGCCCTGTGTGCCAACAAATAAAGGCTGACACACAGAAGCCTATGGGCTTACTTCAACCCCTGCCAATACCTGAGCGGAAGTGGGAGCAGATTACCACTGACTTGGTGACAGATCTACCAGCATCCAATGGGTTTACTGCTGTAGCTGTCTTTGTCGATAGACTTACCAAGTTTGTGCATTTCGCCCCATGTACTAAAGAGATTACCGCTGCAGGATACGCCCAACTTTTTATCGAACATGTTTACCGCAACCATGGCCTACCTAAAGTGATTGTGTCTGATAGAGACCCTCGCTTTACCAGCAAGTTCTGGCAGACGCTTTTTAAAGCTCTGGGTACAGAGATTCGTATGAGTACAGCTTACCACCCTCAGACGGATGGGCAGAGTGAGGTTACCATACGTACTCTGGAAAATTTTCTAAGGCCATATGCTGAGAGGTATCCCCATAAGTGGGTTGAGTATTTACCTACAGCAGAGTTTGCAGCAAACAATGCAGTGAATGCGAGTACAGGGTTCGCACCTGCATATTTGATGTATGGGTACCATCCAGAAACACCAAACATTGGTGGGACGGCAACGCAATTTCAAGTGGAAGCAGTTAAGACTATGGTAGCACGGATGGCACAGGACTTAGATACCGCAAAAGCATATTACTCTAGAGCACAACACAGAATGTGTGTGAGTGCAAACAAGAAGAGGAAAGATATTGCTTTTGAGAAAGGGGATAAAGTCCTGATAAAAAGCCGTTTTATTCCGTTGGCTGCTTTGAACAAAGTGAGTCCAAAACTGCGCCGTCGATTTGTGGGTCCCTTTGAAATTGTGGAGAAAATATCAAAGGTGGCCTACAGAGTTCAACTTCCGGAAACATGGCTCATTCACCCAGTGTTTCATGTTTCTAAGTTCAAGCGTTATCACGCCTCGAGTGATAACAGCAGGCAGATACAACCTCCAGAAGGAGAGTTGATTGGTAGCGAAGTAGAGTATGAGGTCGAAAATATCCTAAGGGCTAGAGGTAAACGCAATCGTGAATACCTAGTGCTGTGGAAAGGATACGATCTACTTGACGCTACTTGGGAACCTGAAGCTAATCTGGTTAACGCACCAGATATACTTCGCGCATTTAAAGAGAAAGAAAGAAAAGAGTTGCAGAAAGGAAGAGAATAGGGAAGCAGAGTGTTTGATGGCTAAGGTGGAACTCCTTATAGCAAGGGGGCGCGAAAAAGGATACCTTAGAAAAACTCTGTCGACTTCCAAACCAACTCTTTATCTTTAATGCGTTAGGTGCCTAAGTTATTTGGCTGGCGCAGTAAGTGTAGCTTCAGTAGTACTTTAGAAACCGGGCAAACGATGTCACATTCGAGATAGTGTGGTTGTTCCGAGAAAACCCCTATCAAGTGACGTGTTGAGGTGGTCTTGACGAGACTCCAACCGAGCGAAACGTTGGTGTCTCACCCCAATAACCCAACGAGGAAAGTGTACGAGTCACCCAGCCTTATAAGCGCAGCCCTCGAACCATTTTGCCCTAGTGTTTGTGTAAACGGAGCGAGCTCCTGAATGAAAAAGAGTCTAAAGACGCACAAACCGTTGTTTATTTCTTTCTTTCCGACGAACATAATGGCTGCTGATACCCCCGCCGCAATTATTGCGAGGTTGGAAGCGGAGGTAGCTCAAAAAGAAGAGGAGCTGCAGCACTTTACGTCGACCGCAGAGGAAGTGCTGCAGAACAATGAGGCCTTAACCCGGCAGCTCTCAGAGTTGAGTGACCGGACGAAAGCAGCTGAGGCTGCGAAGGAGGCAGCGGAGAAAGCCAAGGAAAAGGCGGAGGCGGGAAAGAAAGAAGCGGAGGACAAGACTAAGGTCTTGGAAGAAAAATTGGAAGCCATGAAGCTGAAGAAGCAGCGGTTCCAATCTCACATGATGGCTAACCATCGTGAGAATGACCTCCGCAAGCAAGCTCTCGGGGGAATGGTGGATCGATTTACCGCGGTAGAGGAAACGCTGCAGCGAGCTGTAGCAACCGCGTGGAGTGCAGCAGCCAACAACCTTAAGAAGGAATTGGCAGAACAAGAGCTGCAGATCGATTTGCTGGGAGAGTCCCTCAGAGACGGCTCTGAAAAACTTCAAGTGCAGAGCGAAACAACGGACAAGATGCTGCGTTTGAACCCGCCGGTACCAGCACCACGGGTACGCGAAGAACTGGATCGCCAAGTCCAAGTTCTGTTGTCAAACGCAACACTTGATCTGGAACCGTCCAAGGACGATGATGCGGGAGGCTCAAGCAAGGGCAAGGGGAAAGGGAAAAACAAACGTCCAAGCTCGCCGTGTAGGGATGAAGATCCACACGGAAAGAGAAGGCGAGAGGACGGTGACGATGAAGGTGGTGAGCCACCGAGGGATCGTATGCCTGGAGATGCAGCAAGAGCCAACTTGTTACTCAAGTTAAAGGCTGCCGCATTAAAGACTCCAGCACCCTCACAACCAGCGCCAACAGTTCAGACTCCCGGAGATGAGGCTACCGCAATAGCACCGGGGGAGGACCTATTCGACATGAGAGAGGAGGAGCTTTTGGACTTGGATTTTAACGAAGAAATTGACTTCGGCAGTCCACCTCCTAGGCTCGAAGGTCCTAGTTCTGAACTGGAGGACGGGGAAATAAGGAATGATGAAGGGCCAAGCCAGGTGACAGAGGTTCAGCGTGCGGTCCATCCACCGTTGGAGTTAGCTCCAACAGAAGCAGCACTTCGGGCTTTCCGAGAAAAGGTTAAGCTCAGGAGGTTAAGGGCGGCTGCTCAGGACAAAGTGGATGCTGCACCCAGCGAAGTGAACCTGTCACGGGAGGATATCGAGGAGGCTTGCAACCCCATCACTGCGTCAGAGAAATGGCCGAAGGTCCAATATACTAACCCCAGGGACCGAGCCTTGCAAAATTACCGCGGCAACCGGCACTTTCACGAGTTGCCCATGTGCATTTGGTGCGGGAGAAGCCCAATGCAAGCAAGTGCTCAGCGGCTGACGCAGAAGAAGTATTCCGTCCTTCCTTGTGGGTATCACCTCGTGTGTGATGCTCATTGGTTGGCATACTCGATGCTGGGGCGCATCGTCACGGCGGTCCAAAAAGTCGCGGAAGTGGACAACAAGTCCATCGCCACCGTCTCCCCATTCTCTCTACCTGCCCATATGTTGAAGCTGACACGCTCGACGTTCGAAGAAATCCCTCCGTTCCCAGCTGAGCACGAGAAGTTGCCACACTGCAACATGTGTGTGAAGCGGCAGCTCAAGGTGTCCGGCATCACAAGGGATCTGCCATTCCTTAAGTCCAAGAGGGTGGCTGCCGCATTTGATCCCTGTGTCCGGTATCGTGCAGTGCAGCAAGCGCATGCGCAGGAGCAGCGTGCTATTCAGCAAGCGCAAGCGCCGGAACAGCGTTAAGGAGGAGGGAAAAGGAGTTATCGTCGACCAAGTGTGTGCGTGCAGCAGCTGTCAGAGACGTCAGAGCAAGAGACAGGTCCAAGACAGTTGGGTGTGGGTATGGGAGTGGGTGAGTTTTGTGTTTGTGTTTTTGTGTTTTTGTTTTTCTTTGTGTTTTGGTGTGCGTGGGCGCCCACTTTTTGCGGGGGGGGCGTATGTTAGTCTTTTAGCGCTATACGAGGTAGTTTGGGATAGAGCCGAGGGTGGCTGACGCATGCGGGTTCGCGAGTAAGACAGATTAGACCCAGAGTTTGGGGCATGCGTCAGCGTACTACACTTAGGGGTACTTAAGAGGCCCACTCGTTGTTTTGACATTCTTATTTCACTTTACTTTGTAAGAACTCGGGATTCGTGGGATTGGTGTGTTCCCGCTTGTGTGTGTGTTTGTGTGTGTGTGTCTAAGTGTTTGCCTGACGCAATCACTTATCCAACCAAGTGCTCTAGTAGCGTTCACAACCGCGCTAGCTAGAGAGTTGTCTAAACCAACAAACCCCACAAGTATACTTGCGTTAGCCAGCAAGTTATCACGAATCCAATCAACACAGCCGACCACTATTGCGTCACCCACAAGCTTCACTATCACACAAACACTAGGGCAAAATGGTTCGAGGGCTGCGCTTATAAGGCTGGGTGACTCGTACACTTCCCTCGTTGGGTTATTGGGGTGAGACACCAACGTTTCGCTCGGTTGGAGTCTCGTCAAGACCACCTCAACACGTCACTTGATAGGGGTTTTCTCGGAACAACCACACTATCTCGAATGTGACATCGTTTGCCCGGTTTCTAAAGTACTACTGAAGCTACACTTACTGCGCCAGCCAAATAACTTAGGCACCTAACGCATTAAAGTTAAAGAGTTGGTTTGGAAGTCGACAGAGTTTTTCTAAGGTATCCTTTTTCGCGCCCCCTTGCAATAAGGAGTTCCACCTTAGCCATCAAACACTCTGTTTCCCTATTCTCTTCCTTTCTGCAACTCTTTTCTTTCTTTCTCTTTAAATGCGCGAAGTATATCTGGTGCGTTAACCAGATTAGCTTCAGGTTCCCAAGTAGCGTCAAGTAGATCGTATCCTTTCCACAGCACTAGGTATTCACGATTGCGTTTACCTCTAGCCCTTAGGATATTTTCGACCTCATACTCTACTTCGCTACCAATCAACTCTCCTTCTGGAGGTTGTATCTGCCTGCTGTTATCACTCGAGGCGTGATAACGCTTGAACTTAGAAACATGAAACACTGGGTGAATGAGCCATGTTTCCGGAAGTTGAACTCTGTAAGCCACCTTTGATATTTTCTCCACAATTTCAAAGGGACCCACAAATCGACGGCGCAGTTTGGGACTCACTTTGTTCAAAGCAGCCAACGGAATAAAACGGCTTTTTATCAGGACTTTATCCCCTTTCTCAAAAGCAATATCTTTTCTCTTCTTGTTTGCACTCACACACATTCTGTGTTGTGCTCTAGAGTAATATGCTTTTGCGGTATCTAAGTCCTGTGCCATCCGTGCTACCATAGTCTTAACTGCTTCCACCTGAAATTGCGTTGCCGTCCCACCAATGTTTGGTGTTTCTGGATGGTACCCATACATCAAGTATGCAGGTGCGAACCCTGTACTCGCATTCACTGCATTGTTTGCTGCAAACTCTGCTGTAGGTAAATACTCAACCCACTTATGGGGATACCTCTCAGCATATGGCCTCAGGAAATTTTCCAGAGTACGTATGGTAACCTCACTCTGCCCATCCGTTTGAGGGTGGTAAGCTGTACTCATACGAATCTCTGTACCCAGAGCTTTAAAAAGCGTCTGCCAGAACTTGCTGGTAAAGCGAGGGTCTCTATCAGACACAATCACTTTAGGTAGGCCATGGTTGCGGTAAACATGTTCGATAAAAAGTTGGGCGTATCCTGCAGCGGTAATTTCTTTCGTACATGGGGCGAAATGCACAAACTTGGTAAGTCTATCGACAAAGACAGCTACAGCACTAAACCCATTGGATGCTGGTAGATCTGTCACCAAGTCAGTGGTAATCTGCTCCCACTTCCGCTCAGGTATTGGCAGGGGTTGAAGTAAGCCCATAGGCTTCTGTGTGTCAGCCTTTATTTGTTGGCACACAGGGCATTCGCGCACAAATGCCTTCAACTCATTCATCCACCCCTTCCACCAATATCGCCGCGCTAGGATTTCTCCTGTTCGCGCTGGTCCTGTATGGCCTGCTGAAGGTGTCTCATGGCACTCCTTCATAATCTTATTGCGCTGGCCTTTAGGAACCACCACTTTCTCGACTAATCCTCTCTTTGGGACCGTCCAGAGTATTCCCTCTCTGAGGAAATATCCCTCAACTTCCTCGCCACTCTCAAGCTTCCGCAATATCTTCACCAAGGAGTTATCAGCTTGGAGGGCTTGTTTCCACTCGTCTTGGCTTGCTTGATGCACGTGCCAAGTGGAAATGTTCATCGCAGTTTCCACGGGCTTAGGAACACTGCGGGAGAGAGCATCTGCTAACACATTAGCCTTGCCTTTGATATAGGAGATCTTGGGGTTGATCGAAGTCAGGTACCCCGCCTCAAGCCATCTTGCTTGGGTTCTAGAAAGGTTCCTCTGCGACAGAATATGCGTCAGAGGTTGGTGGTCAGTGAACACTGTTACTCCACCCGCACAACCTTCTAGATAATGTCTCCACTGCACCATCGCATAACATATTGCACACAACTCTTTGTCGTATGGTGCATAGTTAAGCTCGGCAGGCTTGAATCTACGTGAGAGGTAAGCTATTGGCTGTAGCCCCTCTCCGTGATCCTGTGTTAACACGGCACCGATGGCCTCATTCGACGCATCAGTGATTACAGTGTAAGGCAGTGACGCATCTGGAAAAATAAGGACGGGAGCTTGACTTAGACGCTTTTTCAGTTCATTGAATGCGCCACGCTCAACCTGTCCCCATCTCCAGGGATGGTCTTTTTTCACTAAGTCATGGAGTGGTCCAGCAACATGTGCAAACTGGGGAATGAATTTCCTGTAGTATGAAACCATTCCAAGGAAACTACGTACATCACTAACACTCTGTAGTTCCTTCCACTCCTTCACTGCCTTCACTTTTTGTTCCTGTGGTTTTAACCCACTTCCGCTAATGCGGTAGCCAAGATAGTCTACTGTTGCGACAGCCAGCTCACTTTTACTTGCCTTAGCAAAAAGCTGATATTCTGCTAGTCGCGACAGGACTTTCTCTAAGTGTTCGGCATGTTGTTCCATGTTTTCAGAGAAGATGAGTATGTCATCGATAAAGACAACAACAAAGTCATCTAAAAACTCTGTGAGTAGGTCTTGCACTAGTGTTTGGAATTGCGCTGGGCAATTGGTTAGCCCAAAAGGCGCTACCAAAAACTCAAAGTGACCGTATCTCGTGCGGAACGCTGTTTTATCTGTATCAGATGGCCTTACTGGAAATTGCCAGTAGCCTGATCGCAGATCTAACTTTGAGAACACTTTGGCTTTGAACACTCTATCCATCAATTCTTCTGGCAGGGGTAAAGGATATCGGTTTTTCACCGTCACCTTATTGATCCACCTGTAATCCACACACATCCTTAAGCCTCCATCCTTTTTCGGTACAAACAGGATTGGCGCGCCCCAAGGGGACTCGGATGGTTTGATTTTCTTCTGTTCCAGAAGGTAGTCCACTTGTGCTTTCACTTCATCCAGCTCTGCTGGTGAAAGCTTGTATATTGGACGATGGATAGGTGTTGGATCCTCCAGGTCTATCTTAAATTCATGACCTTTTCTCTTCGGAGGGATCCCTGGGGGTAAATCACGAGGGAACACACCACG
Source organism: Bryopsis sp. KO-2023 (assembly GCA_030272585.1). Taxonomy (NCBI): domain Eukaryota; kingdom Viridiplantae; phylum Chlorophyta; class Ulvophyceae; order Bryopsidales; family Bryopsidaceae; genus Bryopsis; species Bryopsis sp. KO-2023. Next base: position 3,125,725 of record BSYQ01000002.1, read on the forward strand.
GTGTGTTTCTACCACCTTTTTAATTTCGGCAGGGGTGTCTGAACGAATAAGTTTGCCAATCTCATCCTCAGTGTTGAATGGCTGTGTTCGCTCTATTGCGTCAGGCAATTCATGTTGGCCTAAAGCTTTCTCTTCAGATTCTTGCACTACAACCATGAATGCTGTCTCTGTTTTGAGATGACGCATCATTCGTTTAGCTGAACACTCAGTCACTGGCACTTCTTGCAGTATCGACTGTACTTTTCGTTCAGGTTCAATACTCTCTTGGGTTGGATGACGCAACGGGAGATGAAACACTTGGCTGTTTTTGCAAACTGAAATCTCATTTTGCTGAAAGTCTATGCGGGGGTTTTCTTTCTGCAACCAAGGCATGCCCAATATTAGGTCATAACCAAGGTCTGGGAACAGATCCGCTTTCATTTTGCACTTCAGCCCTCCTATCTTTACTCGGAGGTTGTTACAGCTGCCAGCCAGTTCTTTAATATCTCCGTTTGCCAACATTGCTCTCTTGGAGCTTGGTGTAATCGACAACCCGAGATCACGCGCTACCTTATCATTGATATAGTTTGCGGTACTTCCACAATCAATGAATGCATAAAGGTCCGTGGTCTTGATCCGTGCTTTTACTTCGTACCCTCTCACAGGCACTTCTTGAATTTTTAACAGAGGGCATGTGTCACCCTTGGTTGACGAAGTTGATCGAACTTCTGACACATTAACTCGCTCTGTGGTAGACCGCTGGGTTGTTTCTGACCCACTATCGTCTACGTCTGCAGGCAGGGACTCCTGTAGACTACTCTGCGACTCCAATGAGCCCACAGATTCACTAACAGAGGGAAGAGATGCAGATGACGCATGAGGCGCGTCCATCTCATCCGGTGTGCTTTCCTTCTGTTCATTTTTCCAATCGCAGTTGTCATGTGCCGATTGGGTAGATGTGGAGAGTGTCTCTGTTCTCTCTTCACGCGGTGTACTAGTCCGCGCCCCAGGTTTTCCGCTGTGAGTACTTTTAACCTTTTTCGAGGCACCTACTTTTGATCTATGCTTCCTACGCCGCCTACGAACTCTGTTTCGCTTACGACGTTTGCGTCGGCCAGGCTCAGACGAAGCAGTTTCCTGCCTGGCGGTCAGTTTAACATTTTTTTTACATCGGGGAGGTTTTTCACCTCCTCCAATCTAGGACATTGCCTCACAGGATGACCCTTCTTTCCACAAAGATAACAATGATATCCCCCTCCCCCCTGGGGGTTCTGTCTTCCCTGATTGGCTTGTCCTCTTCCACGGTTACCACCACCGCGTCCACGTCCACCACCACCACGTCCTCCTCCTCGTCCTTGTTGCTGTTGCTGCTGCTGTTGCACTCCTGCGGCAGCTTGTGGTGGTGCTTGGGCTGGTGGTGTAGGGTTCTGCTGCTGCTGACCCTGATTCTGGCCTTTCTTCTTTCTTCCACCACGCCAGACTCCTTTCTTTTTCTGATTGGTTTGCCCTCCTTGGCCTTGTGTTCCAACTCCAAGGGCTTCCAATCGTTCGGCGGATATGATGGCAGCCTCGACATCTCGAGGTACCGTTGCAGCGACTAACTTCTGAACTTCACTCTTAAGTCCATCCACGAAGAGCAAATACTGGTGATCCTCTTCGAGGTCTGGAATCCTCAAGACTAACCGCTGAAACTCTTTAACGAACTGTTTCACGGTTCCAGTCTGCTTGAGTTTATGGAGGTCACGCCACGCTTCATCTCGATCACTAGAGAATTCGAAAGCTGTAGCTAAGCCATCCATGAAGTCCATCCAGTCACGGAAGGGTGGTCTTTCACCTCGGTGAATTTTCAACTCTTGCATCGTTAACCAATCCGAGGCAGCCCCATAAAGGTTAGTGGCCATAATTGATTGCCACTGTGCTTCATGCACTCCGCAGGTTCTCAAGTACCGCGTCATGAGCACTTGCCATTTACGGGCTTTTGGTTCTCCACTTCCGTTAAATGCGCGAGGCATTTGCAACTTGACGGTGCTAGGCAACCACTGTCCTTGCCTAGGAGGTCCTGGCCCTGCTGGTCCAGCGCCACCTCCACCTCCACCTCCACCAGGAGGTCCACCGGGAGGTCCACCGCCTCCACCATCTCCACCGCCGCCACCACCTCCTCCGCCATCAGGCGCACCTGGAATGCGGGAAGGTGGGCGGTTTCGTCTGTCGCGGTAATCATCACCGCCATCATCATCTGGGTCGTCATCACCAGGGTCTCCAAAGTTACCACGCATGCGAGGAACTCGACTGGGTCCACCAGTAGACTCATATGAACCAAGTGCAGCAAAGGGATTATTTTCTACCCTTGCTCCCAAAGCACTTAACCCAAGTCCCAATCTTCCAGTACGTGTGGGGATCTGCATGGGTTCTTTTCCTTTCTCTTCTCTGACCTGTGCCTTAGCACGCTCAAGGTCAATTTGATATAACACTTCTGCTGAGGAGAGAACTCTTGGGTTAGTTCGTGTGGGTCTACGTGATCCATCGGCAGAGTCGGGTTCTGAGATGCGTACTCCAGGCTGAGCTCTTGTACTTGGAGGTATCAATTGAGGGAATGTGAAATCAGCGTCTGGTGCGCTGTCCACTGCAGTGCATGGTGGTGCTTCTGCAGCAACAATTTCACCCTCCTCGACCTGTACTGCTGGAGGAGCCGGTATTGTTGAGGTTCCTGCCCCAACCATTCCTACCGCGAAGCTCTGGTCCAGTGGCGGCCATGATGCAGCCAACTGCTTTACTGATTTCTTCGGCAGCGGCATCCCAAAGGCTGAGTCCTCAGGCTCAGGGGAAGTTGATTCTTCACGCTCTGGTGATACTGCACGAGCATCACTTCCACTTTGGGCACTCTGACTTCCGCCACTCACATCCTCCATGCTTCGTTCCAGGCCAGATAATCTTAAGGCAACCACATCAGCTGCATCTTGCTGCTGATCCCAGGTTTTGGATGCCTTTTTCTCCAAGGCAATCAAATCTTTTTGAATTGCTACTCTTGAGCTCTGCAAACGCTTCACCTCAGCACCTTGTTTGTGCAAGGACTCCCGAAACAGTTCTAGAGTCCGTTCGACTTTTTCGTTGGAATCCGCAACAGTTCCTAATAAGCCTTCAATTCTCCGCCCTTGAACAAGGGATAACTCGGAGAGTTGTTTTAGCTGAAGTGCTGATGCTTCAGTTGCTTCTTTTAGGTCAGCAAAACGAGAGTCCGCTAGAATGTCTGCGGCATCCATTCTCCTCGTTATTGCATCCACAGAAGCTTTGATCTCGGCTCTTTCTTTCCTATGGTCGATATCTTGGCGTAATAGCCTCTGCTCGTATCGACTATGTTGAGCCGCTACTGAATCCAGCTTCTGCTGTTGCGACACCACCGCATGTTGTGTGGCCTCAACCTGTTGCGCATGCTGGTGCTGTGTTTCCAGCGCCTGCCCGATCACCTCTGATGCGCCAGCCAGTTGGTTCGACACAGAGGCCTCAGTATGGGCTAGCCTCTGCCCCAGTGTCTGGTCAACTTGCTGCAGGTGACCCCTTAGCCCGTGGGCTAAATCGTCCACACGGTCATGGACCGCATCCACATCCTCTCTTAAGGCTTCCGCATCAGCTCCCATGTCTATGTCGACAGCTGCTTGCTGGACATTGTGGATGTTCTGGACGTTTATTTGTTGATACACAACATTGGGTGCGTCAGGCAATTCCTCATCGAACTCAGGTTCAATCCCTGGCTCTTCAACTTGAGGCTCGCGCACTGCCAATGCGTGTTCACGGTCAGCCATGGTCTCTCAGCCACTATTTGGGAGTACTCAACAACCACGGCTGGAGTTTCTCTCTACCAAACAAACAAACAAAAACGTTTGTTGCGCCACGTTCACAAGTTTCGATCTCAAGAACTTAAAGTTCTTGCCCAGCTCCGAAACCAATTGATAGTGAAGCTTGTGGGTGACGCAATAGTGGTCGGCTGTGTTGGTTGGATTCGTGATAACTTGCTGGCTAACGCAAGTATACTTGTGGGGTTTGTTGATTTAGACAACTCTCTAGCTAGCGCGGTTGTGAACGCTACTAGAGCACTTGGGTTGGGAAGTGATTGCGTCAGGCAAACACTTAACACACACACACACAAACACACACACAAGCGGGAACACACCAATCCCACGAATCCCGAGTTCTTACAAAATAAAGTGAACGTCAAAACAACGAGTGGGCCTCTTAAGTACCCCTAAGTGTAGTACGCTGACGCATGCCCCAAACTCTGGGTCTAATCTGTCTTACTCGCGAACCCACATGCGTCAGCCACCCTCGGCTCTATCCCAAACTACCTCGTATAGCGCTAAAAGACTAACATTCAGGGTGCTAAAAAAACCATCAATGTTAAGTATGCACTCCACAACGATGAAAAACAACCATGCAAAAGGGGTGTAGAACAACGTTAATGGTGTCATTAACCACGCGATTGTTTACAACGTATTCAGCGAATCTCCTATAGTGCAGTTGGAGTGCGCTAGGGTGCGGAGTCCTCTTAACCCTCTTCATCCGCCCCCTCGGGAAACGCACCACGCCTCCATGCATCTTGTAAAGCTTGCTAGATCAATCTTTTGATTCACCCCACCCTTTGGTTAAAAGTCCACCTCCATCAAGTGATCAGATTGAGCAAACAGAAAAATTTATTTGGAGGAAATATGTTGTGTGGAATAAGAGGCTAAGAGGTTTATCAAATGCCCCCTCTAGAGTTCTTAACCATTTCGCCACAAATTCAAGCGCCCCTAATGTCTTGGACTAATCTCGTGTTAATTTTTGCATACCCTAGACGCGAGGCCATGAGAATGCCCTCAACAAATCAACCCGTCGATGTCAAACGTACTCTAGTACTTATCAACACTTGGTAATTACCTGTTAGATGTACTATTCTCTTCATACCCACTTCCAAACGTTTCTTGCGACCATATTGCTTCCAAACTAAATATCAGGTCGGTCACGAAAGCAACGAACGTACAATTCTTCGTTTTTTCTCTTTATTTGCCGTGTTGCCTGCGAGCTCATGAATCATTGCCGTGATGAATTCAAGGACAGTCGTAACAGTCACAAACTGCGTTATCCCAATTAATGACTTCCAATTTCAAGTTCGCTATCGGCGTTTGCCGAGGGTGCTAAGGGTGCTTCTTCTTGTCGCTACAACAGCAGCCTCCAACACCTTTCCTAACTGACACACCTGATTTGGCACTTGGTGCAGGGCTTGCTCACGCATATCATTCTGGCATATCATATAAAAAATCCATGGTGGGAGCATGAAGGGTTAATAGAAAACATCACTAAGCTTCGTGAAATCCCTACAAAAATCCAATATTTTGTATCCTAGGAACGATGATTATTTTTCGCGGTCGCATTTCATTTGTCAGGTGGAACGTTATTTCAAATCACGTAGATATTACGCAACTTTTCTTGAGACTTGGAAAAACCCAAAAGAACGCCTTCTATTTGCGTCCCTTTCCACTTCGCTTATGGTTTAGAAGTGGTCGATAGAGCGAAACAAGGCCTCGTAAGTTGCAACATGCTTAGGTGTGATCAATGCAAGAATTCCCGGTATCAATTTCTCTTGTGTACGACATGGTCGACTTGTCTATCACGAACTTTGAGATGGTATCAAACTCATCATCAACATTTCTTATGTCCTTACCAATCTTTTCAAGCCCCGCCTCGAGGTTATTTATTCGGGAGTCTTGGTAGTACACATCACATCTGCTTCTTACACCAAGGCGTGACAGAGGCAGGACAGCCGGCTAACCAAGGGGCGATCTTCAAAGAAGCACAATCATCGTTGTCTAGAGACAAATTACCGTGGATCGGCCACATCTCATCATGTCCTCTTCTGGAGGATCTATTCATCTTGAATGCTTCCCATAATAAATTTTGTGGTATCGTATCATTTTGATCAATAATCCTGCTCTCGCACAGTTGCTCTCCCTTCAACATCTTGTTACGTGACACAAACTTGAATCGTTTCAAGGTTGCAAAGCATGTATACTTCATAATCAAACTTTTTGGGAACTCTAGATACCCAACACCAATTGATGATCAGACCCACGTGGAACTGAGAATCTTGTGTCGTTTCGCACTTTTCAGACACTATTTCTTTTTGCGCACTACCCCTCTCCGTCTATTTAGATGATCCTAGTATCTCACACACACCGTGAATGAGCTAAATTTGCAGACCTCTTGCAGAGTACGCACCTCTATATTAGTTCCTCCGTCGCATCTTGTTCAATAGCTCGCGCAACCCCATCAATGTTTCGTGCTTGAAGTCTGTCTCGAAAATCACCCAATTAAAACCCTTTCTAAAAGCGAGACCAAAATTTGCATCACCTTCACTTCTTCTTAGGATATATTTATTATCCATGCAGCGGCCTTCCGGAAGGCTGTCTTCTGCAGGGCGTGTCTTTCTGTTTCAAGGGCTGTAACCCTTGCCTCCGCTTGGATCGCCCTTTGTTCCGCGTCATTCGCACGGTTCTGTCACTCCACCACCTCGGCTCACAGCTTTTGGTTTTCCTCCATCGCCTGCTTTGCCTCTCGGACAAACTTCTCGAACCCGGCTGCGGAGAAATCCATTTTCTTTTGGTCTTTTGGCCCATAGGTATTCACAAATGCTTCTATCTAGATCCACGCTTTAAGTACTCCGAAAGAGGTACAACTCAACCACATCGCGCAACTGAAAGGTACCATCTGATGTGACGAGGGATGGGAATTTCCTCCAAACTTCCGAGGTACCGCCTTGTTTGATGTACCGTCCCATACTATGCATATTTTCATTCATCAACGGCTTGAGTCTCCTTAAACTTAGGTGTGGCTTTACATTGCCTCGATTACGTCGATTGATGTAGCGAAGAAACTTGTGGATCGTTTGGGGTTAGAGTTCTCCTCGTGTAATAAGACCGTTTCGTTAGCCAACGGGTCTGTTTGCAATGTGGACAAACGATGCGGAAACATCAACATGCAGTTGGGCGGATACAAAACCCAGTTTTCTGCGGATGTTTTTCCTCATCTCACATATGACATCGTGTTAGGGTTACCGTGGCTCATCGCCAATAACCCGTCCATAGACTTTGCACAGGGAACTATCAACATTCGCCAAGGTCAAGGTTGGATAACAGTACCGGTAAAAGAAAGACCGACTGATTATCTTCAACTTGCGAATGAAACCACACCTCTCATCACCCACAAGAATATATTCCGCTACATCAAGAAGCAAACTGAATCCACGGATAGTTTGGCTTACTTGGTGGTGGTGCGTGAATCCGACCCCACGGATAGCAATCACTTGATGCAATATCCGTATGAGGGGGTAACCGTTGATAACCTTCAAACTTCAACGGGCACCAACACACCACAAGAGACGGACGTACCGAAGTTGCTGCATGATCAGATGCACCCGGATATCCGCTCTGTGGTGGAGGAATATAGCCATATTTTTCCGAAAGATCTCCCACCTGGCATACCTCCCGTCCGCAAGGGTCATGAATTTAAGATCGACCTTGAGGATGAGAATATGAGCTCAATCCACCGTCCCCTGTACAAACTTTCTCCGGCTGAATTGGATGAAGTTCGGACGCAAGTGGATTATCTCCTCGAGCAACGGAAGATTAGACCGTCAGAGAGTCCCTGGGGAGCCCCCATACTCTTTGTCCCTAGGAAAGACGGCGGACTGCGGATGTGTGTTGATTACCGATGGATCAACCACTACACCATTAAGAACCGCTATCCACTTCCGCTCCCCGAAGAGTTAATGAACCGGCTCGCTAAAGCAAAGATCTACACCAAGATCGACCTCCGCTCGGGTTACTGGCAATTTCCAGTCCGGCCAAAGGATACCCCAAAAACCGCATTCCGCACACGATACGGGCATTTCGAGTTCCTCGTTTGTCCCTTCGGAATGTCCAACTGTCCGGCCCAGTTTCAAACTATGGTGCAGGATTTGTTGGGGGAGTTTTTGGACCACTTTGTGGTTGTTTTCATTGACGACATTCTGGTGTTTTCCAATTCAGTGGAAGAACATGTCGATCATTTGAAGCAGGTATTCGAGCGGTTACACAAACACAAGCTCTACGCGAAAGCGAGCAAGTGTGAAGTGGGGGTCAGCGAGACCGATTATCTGGGATATCATTTGTCAGGGAAAGGCCTGCAACCAATGAATGATAAAGTGCGGGCTATTCAAGAATGGAAGGAGTTGAGCTCAGTTGGGGATGTGCGAAGTTTTCTGGGCATGGTATCTTACTATCGTAAGTTTACACCAGAGTTTGCGCGGATTGCAGGACCCTTACATGATCTTATCAAAAAGAATCATGTGTGGAGATGGGGGCCTATTCAGCGCAAAGCCTTTAGCAAACTCAAGCAAAAGATCACCCGCACCCCCATACTACCCGATCCGCTTCTTAGGTACACCGTAATAACGGACGCATCAGGAACTGCATATGGAGCAGTTTTGTGTCAGGACCATGGAAAGGAGCTACAGCCAATAGCCTACCTTTCAAGACGATTAAAACCAGCTGAGACACGATATTCCGCATATGAGCGGGAGCTGGGGGCTGTAGCATATGCGCTCAGCCAATGGCGACATTACCTCGAAGGAGCGCCTGGGAAGGTTACGGTTATGACAGACCATCAGCCGATAACCCACTTCATGACCCAAGCTACAATGTCGCGGACACAATCCCGATGGTTCAAGTCAGGGTACTTTGATTCCATATGTCCACAAATCGTCTATGTGCCTGGCAAAGCCAATGTATTGGCGGATGCGTTATCCCGAAGCCTTCCTGATTCACAGGATCAAATTCATGCTTTGTCCGCCTGGGTGGTGGATGAAGCGGATGCATGGAAGACCGCTATTGCAGCAGATCAAAAACTGCAAGCGGAAGTCGCGAAAATCCAAACGGGTAAACCCACGAAACTTTCGTTCGAGGATGGCTGGTTGTATTATAAAGCAACTCCCACTTCAGACAAAGTACTAGTGGTTCCAAATGGATACCAGAAAAAGGTTATGGGGGAGTTCCATGATGTTCCGAGCGCTGGACACGCAGGTGCCGCCCGGACATTGGATGTGCTACAGCGATACTACTGGTGGAAGGGAGTTGGAAAGGATGTCCAAGCATATATACGGACATGTCCTGTCTGTCAGCGGACAAAAGCTGATACGACGAAGCAGAAAGGGCTTCTGCATCCACTTCCAATACCGACAACAAAGTGGGAACAGATCACCACTGACCTCGTGACTGATTTACCAAAGTCACGTGGGTTCACCGCCATCGCGGTATTTGTTGATCGGCTAACCAAGTACGTCCGCTTCGCACCGTGCACAAAGGAAATAACCGCCCCGGAATATGCAGCGTTGTTTGTGGACAACATCTACAAACACTACGGCCTCCCCAAAGTGATAATTTCTGACCGAGACCCCAGATTCACAAGTTCCTTCTGGCGGTCTTTGTTTTCACTTCTGGGAACCCAACTCCGAATGAGCACAGCCTACCACCCACAAACAGATGGGCAGTCAGAGGTTACTATTCGGGTGTTGGAAGACTTTTTGCGGCCTTATGTGGAGCGGTATCCAGACCGCTGGGTTGATTTCTTGGCGACAGCAGAATTCGCAGCCAACAACTCCCGCAATGTGTCCCAGCACATTTGTTGTATGGGCAGCATATGGGCCAAATTACCGTGCACAAAAAGTTAACGGCGAAAGAAGAGTCCGAAATGGCAACCGAAATGGTGAAACGAATGGACGAGCAACTGCAGCAGGCAAAGCAGCAGTATGCAACCGCACAAGAGCGGATGTGTGTCCAAGCGAACAAACGGCGGCGGGAAGTAATCTTCAAAGAAGGGGAGGAAGTTTTGGTACGGAGTGCATTTATTCCGCTGCAATCCTTGCAAAAGATCCCACCAAAAATCCGCCGGAGGTTTGTCGGGCCATTCAAAGTGGACAAAGCGATATCCACAGTCGCTTATCGCCTGCAACTACCACCCCACTGGACTATTCATTCTACCTTCCATGTCTCCAAGCTGAAGGCATACAACCGCTTGTCAGAAGATGATGAGCGGGAGGTGGAACCTCCCGAAGGGGAGTTGGTGGATGGCTCCATTGAATATGAGGTCGAGCGTATTCTGCGGGATCGAGGCACACCCAATCGCCGGGAGTACTTGATTCTGTGGAAGGGCTATGATTTGATGGAAGTCATCTGGGAGCCAGAAGCCCACCTGGCCAATGCCAGCGATATCTTGGCGGAGTATCTCAAAAACCGCACGCGCTTGCCGACCAGAGATAGGACTTGGGCCAAATTTTTGGTCCGACTCCGGTCCGGTCCGGTTACGGTCGGGTTACGGTCACCGTACTACGGCCGTAACTCCGTACCGTAACCGGAGTAATATGTTGTTTTTACGGTACGGAACAGGTACGGTATAACTACGGTAGGCCCTAAATCACCGTGAAGTAGCGTGGTTCAGTGCTAAAGCGTTAGGCTGCAGTCAGTAGGGTCGCGGGTTCGAATCCCCCTGGGTTCCTTTGGAATCGCGGGACCCTGCGGGGGTCACTTTCTACGGTTTACGGTTGTTACGGCCGTTACGGTCGTTACGGTCCGGTACGGAGCGGTACGGAGTGGTACGGTGCTACGGTTACGGCCGTAAAAGTACGATTTTCTGACGAAAATTGTACTCCGGTTACGGTCCGGTTACGGTGGTTACGGTCCGGTTACGGTGGTTACGGTCCGGTTACGGTGACCGTAACCGTAAAGTCCTATCTCTGTTGCCGACCAAAGAGGAAATCCGCTCTAAGCGGGAAGAAAGGCGAACAAGGCGGCGGAAACAACCTCTCTAGATGATACAGATTGATATGGGGAAGGGAACGATGGTTGATGAGTTGGTATCAGTTCACCCATAATCAAATACATCTAAGAGCGAGCTACAGAGAGCTGAGTCAAGATAGCGAGGGTAATATCAAAGCGGGCTAGAACCTTGGATGAGACGACACTCAATAGAGGAAGTCTTCCATCAGTGACAAGTGAATGACTCTATCACTTGTATAAACTAGCTAGGCTGCAACCCTCCAGCCCTATTTCGTCAAAAGTTTACGCCGAGCGCACTGAACCTTCAGAAGCAACCGCCACCAGAGCAACACATTGAGAGCATTTGTGTCAAAATGTCCGGAACATCAGACCATTTGGAGCGACTCCGTCAGCAGAGGGATGAGTGGAAAACAAAGGCAGAGGCCTTGGAGACGGAGCTCGCAGAAGCCTTAGAATCTGGAACGGAGGCAGTGGATGCACATGCAAATGTGGTGGCGGATTATGAAACATTACACAAGAAGCTTCAGGAGGGTGTGACAAAAAGAGATGAGCAGGAGGCGGAAATTTGTGACCTGGCGGCGAAACTCCGGGAAACAGAGGAGGAAAGAACGGCGGAAAAAACGAAGCTAGAGGCGGATTGGAAGGATCGATACCGGGCTCTTCAACAGCAGTTGAGTGACGCTCAAGTGAAAGCCCGCGGTGCGGAAGCGGAACTCAAGCCCATCAAAAGAGAGTTCTCCGCGAAAGAAGCAGAAATTTCCGCAAAGGATCAAACAATTTCCGCGCGGGATCAAGAAATTTCCGCAAAAGCAAAGGAAATCACCCAGCTGACCACCGATCTGGGCCTCTCCCGGAAAACAGCCACTAAAGCGCAGGCGGATACCGAATGGTATCACAAGGAAAACCGGCAGCTCATCAGCGAGGCGGAGAAACGCTACAAAAACCTCGTCACAGTCCAAAAAGAGTTGGCGGCCACAAACGCAGCTCTCACCAAGGCGGAAAAAGGAGACAATTTCTGCAGCAGCACGACCGCCCGTGTGTTAATGTCCGAGCTGGTGGCGTCCAAGGTTGAGGTCAACCGGCTTCGGGCCAGCCTCAGTGACATTCCGCAGTCACTCGCGAGTTTTTCAAGCGGACTTGTTGGAGTACGCCTGGACACCGCAAAAACACACGCACAATTGGTTCGAGATGGCCGGATAAAAGATCAGGTCGATATGCACAAGGTCAAGGAAATCACCATGACGAACCTGGACCTCACCAAAGCGCATAACTTGGACCAGGTGAATGACTGGTTGAGCCGGATAAACGGCGCAGCGGATAATATCTCCAAGCAGTTGACGAAACCACCCCTGAGTTCCCTTGACGATGACGACGACGAAGACGTCAGAGCGGAAGAACCAACCGATTCAAAAGCACCTTTGAACGCGGAGGACACGCAAACAAAAGCAATCGTCAAAGCAGCAATGCTAAAAGCACAAGCAGAAGCAAAACGCATCGCGGAGGCGGATGCGGAGAAAAAGAAAGCAGCCGCAAAGGAGAAAGCGGACGCGGAAAAACAAAAGGCGGACGCGGAGAAAACACACGCGGACGCGGGAAAAAAGAAGGCGAACGCGGAAAAAAAGACACCCGCCGAAACCAAGAAAGGGGAGCCGTCGCCTATGGCGGACGCGGAAAAAAAAAAGGCGGACGCGGAAAAAGTGACGGAAGCGGAAAAAAAGAAGGGCGCGGAGAAAAGCACAAAGCGGGGGAAGAAACGCACACGTGCGAAGGACGCGAAAGAGTTGCGAAACGCGCTCAAAAAGATCAAAGGCACGCACGATCCAGCACTCGCGGGAACGAAGTGCTATTATTGTGCGGGAACGCAACATGGTGTTGGGATGAAAGCCGGTTGTGGGGCACACTACGTTTGCCCCACACACTGGCCCCATCATCATGTAATGGACCGGATCATCAATCGGTAGCTCACGGATAAAAGTATCCGGCCTCTCGATATGACCGCCGAACATCTTCGCCTCGGTAAACGTGCGGAGGACTTTCTCCCGCTCCCATCGCTTCCACACCCGGATACCACTGATCAGATCACCCTGCCATGTCAGGTGTGCCGGGTAAAATCCGCCGCCTTCCCTTTCAAAAACCGGCACCAAGGAGCTCGGAGCCCGGCTGACTTACATCCTACGGACGATGTGGGATCTCGAGGGCTTGGACTCGGATTCCGCTTAAGCACGCGGAATTCATCGACAGAGAGAGAGAGAGCCAGAGCCAGAGATGTCAGAGCCAGAGCCGGACAGAGACAGTTTTACCTTGGGGGATTTTCTTTCTTTCTTTTCTTTTTCTTTTTCTTTTTCTTTTCTTTTGGGTTCTTCTTCGGGTGTGGACACCCTGTTGGGGGGGGGGGGGGGAGTAGTTGATACATTGATCGCACTCATTTTGCAGTACGAGTGTGTAGTACGGGTTAGTACGGGTTCTAGGGGTTAAGTTCAGAGAGAACACTTGTAAAATTAATTCTCTGGTTTGTAGTGTGTGTGACCCCAGTCTCAACCTCAGCAACGACTTCAGTAAAACCTACAACCTCAGCAACGACTTCAGTAAAACCTACAGGGACCTAACAAGGGTGTTTGCTTAGGGAAGGTGTGTTGGCGTCAGAGGGGCTTTGTGCTTGTGCCAAGCGACTGAAGCATATTTTTTCCGATAATAAGAAATACAAGCAGCAATAACTGTCTCATCAAGACTTCAACAGACTTGTTCGTTTCTTTTAATGCATTGTTCTGTGCGTAGCAACCGTATTGAAGACAGTTACCAGCTTGCTTCCAGACCTGGTCGACTCCTTGCTATTATTTCTACCACTAAGGTGTGTAAGTCTTGTTCAACATGGTCCGGCCTCCTCGGTCTTACCCCTATCTAAAGCCCTTTATCTCCCTCCTTTTTCACTTATTTGTCAAAGACCCCTTCTCCCTCCTTTTTTACGTCCTTTTTTTTGTCACAGTCCCCTTGTTGCGTGGGTGGAGGTGGTGGTGGGATGGACGGCGGAGGTGGCGGCGGAGGTGGCGAAGGATTCCAAGAGGTTCTCCTAGGTATAGCTGCTCTTTTTCCGTCTACGCTTCCGTTCGCGCCCTCTTCCTTTCGGACTTAAAACCCGGGAATTGAAAAATCGAATACAAAACATTAAGCAAACAATTTTAGATCCCCATTGATCTTCGTCATCCATTTCAAAAGGTCTGCATGAGGCCACTATGTGTAGCAACGTGCATTGTAACACTACGTGTCTTTTTAGCATTTTTTATCCTTCAATGTTTTCGTCACTTTTTCATCTATTTTTCTTTTCTTTCAACGGAGCGTCAACGGAGAGCCTAGAGGCATATTACGCTACTGTCCCCTCCACATAAGCCTGAAACTCGCACATAGACGATATATATACATATAGATAAAAACGCAATAGACACGAACTAAATTCAATTGAAACGAATGAACGCTGGATCCATCTCATGACGTAGGGCATGTTGATAAATTTACGATAAGGAGTGGAAACCGCAACGGCGTTATACGAGCAGGAATGTTACACCACTTGTTCAAAAACACCGAAGGCTTGGCACTAGGCACTATGCGGAACTATTGATCTTAACAAAGAAAGTTTATTTTGAAACCGAAAAGATAGCAAAGCGACACAGAATGTAGTTGTTTGATAAAAAAAAAGAGTCTTTAGCGTTCTAAAAAATCATCCGAAACCATGAAACGTTCTCGGAAAAAAAATCGAAACTTCATATTGAGAACTCTTTTGTCTTGTGCTTTAAGTGACGTATCTAGGTTGGCGTTACGGTCGTACCACTGTAACAATGGTATCAAACGATATGATGGAACACTCGAGGCATCCGGTATGATTGTCTTCAAATTGAAGACTTGGCGTGCCATCATGGATCAGCAAATTTCTTGCTTTCAACAAATTGTGCACCTTCCCTAAAGTTGAACTTGCTCTTCATTCCTTAAAGATACGGTGAGGCTATTCTGGTCGCCGACTGTAACAAAGATTCATATGCTCAACTCATCAATGGAACCGTTGTGACTAGGGGGGATAAGTAATTCCACGTTTTCTTGTTATTAATGTCGTCAGCTTTGTTACAGAGTTGAACTGGACATGAGCTCGCTCATCAGTTGCTGGGTGGGCAGGGAGCTCAACTTCCAGCGACCCACAAGGTATAGTAGTCCCGTGCAACCGCGTTCAAAGCTTTTGAGTCAAGGCTTTCCTTGGTCGTCCAAGGTGTGCAATCTTTTCTTTTCTCTTTCTTCGGTGTTGCCGTGGTATCCTTGATACAATTGAGGTCACACACACTTGGCCGCCTTCGTTCATGAGTTGCATAATTGACGGTTCCGTGAGCCGCTTCCATTCATTGTGACAAGGGTCTTCTCATTGACGGGATAAGATGTCCATAAGGGGCGCATGTTACAACTGCAGCTGTTACAGCGCATCCCCATATTAACGTTCCGACCCTTATTTAGCGTACCGCCTATAATCATTGTTCTTTTTCGATCCCGAAATCGCACTCGGTTGCTAAAACTACATTCCACGTGTAACCTTAATGTTTTGCCAGTATTAAAACTAGAACCTTTTTTTTTCCCATGCCAATTTGGATCTTTTTTTGTACATTTGAACTCATTCAATTTAGGCCACTTGACCAAATATAAAATCAAAATCGAAAATACTCCATGTCGCACCAACATAATATCATGCACTTTTGATTGAAAAGCTTTGTACGTCAACGAATCCACTTTTTTTGTCTTAATTTTTCTTGCATATGCGCATGAAAAAGAATTTGACATCGGAGTACCTTGGAGCATTAACTAGAGCTCTCTGAAGAGACATGTGTAGCCGAGAATAGAGGTTGCTTAATACTAGAAGGTACAAAAGGAAAGACTTGTGTGGAAAAGGCATAGGAAAGAGTCCTTCAAAAAGGGATGACGATTAATTGATGATTGATGTCATTAGGAGGTAGTTTACACATAGGAGGAAGTTAGTGGGAAGCTAATCTTTGCCTATTTAATAATGGAAGGGCGCTGTAGAAGTAGGCATATTTTGGAGGTACTCTTGTAAACACTATCGAAGGACAATAGTCTTTCTGGTCCGGACTTCCTCACGAAACAACCTCAATTTGTGGTGACAGACATGTATTGACCTTAACCCCAAAGATGCCACCTGCGACCCGAACCTTTCAAATTCTCGGAAAAAATATTGTGGATGTATTTAATTGACAAGGAAGCAAGATTCTACGTGAAAAAGACAACACCCAAAAAAGCTGCTCAATCAAGTCAAATTGTTTGGAAAAGAGGCTTGTGTGTAATTTGTCCTAATGAATCTTGAGTAAAATTCTAATGGAGCGATAAAAGATCAAGATGGATGGCGCCCTTTGTGAACCATCAAAATTATTAACCCTTGTCATGGTGACCTATTTGTTACCACCAAAAAAAAAACAGCACGACTCAATGAGTAGTACTCATCCAAATCATCTAGGTCTATTTTCACTTCGCATGCCTGGAGTCGACTTTATTGTCGTATGTCTGTAGTCGTTGGGGAAGCTTCAGTCCTATTATACAAAGGAGGATTCTTTTCTCGCCCCTATCGAAAAGGTTGTGAGTGGAATGTATACATCGAACAATCTTGGTTTTATGCTGAAACGTTGTAGTTATGGAGTAACTTTTAGGACTCCACAATTATCCTTCAAGTACCCCCCCCAACCACCTGTGGAATTGGTTATCCAGTGGTTCGAAAAAGAAAGCGTCTCGAAAGTTTACTACATTGCGCATATTTTATCAAATTTCCGGGGGGTTGCATGACACGTCATGGGCGTCATCTTCGTGGTCCTGAAAAACCATCGGATCTTCATCGACTATCGTTAGCTATACACGAATCTCCCTTCTCTCCCTTTGTCTCTCGCTTTACAACTATTTCCTTCAGTTTAGCATGAAACCACGGCGCTTTATTCGTTCTCCTTCATGAGGAAAAATTCAGCTCCCCCCGACAACTCACTCCCTCCTCCTTGCACTGTCCCTACTTTTTGCTCCCGCTTTTCCCCCCCTTGGACCGTCGGAAAAGTGATGTTCCGCCATTTATGTAGCCTCCCTTTAAGTGGTTGGGAACAGTTTTTTCTTCTTTTAAACTACTCCTGCTGCACACTTGGGACGTTTTTCAATTAAAAAAAAAATGAAAAACTAGTGTGTTGGTGTTTGTTCTTCAGGGTACAGAAGCAACCGCCGCCACTGCTGTTGCTCTCTCAAAGCTCGCCATTGTAGGCCCCTCGGAACCTCAGTTTGTGGCAGACCATCCCTTCCTTTTTTTTATTGTCGACATTGAGGCTGGGGATGTTTTCTTCCAAGGGACCGTCACCTCGTTCTGATCAAGGAACTGCCTGGAAGTATTTTTGACCCATCTTTTGAATTAAAAGAACGGGCTTATTTTTTAATAAGGATGAATGATAAGGGGGTACAGGACCCCGAGACACAAGCACACACACACACACACACAGAGAGAGAGAGAGAGAGTCACTGGGAAGATTAATTTTTACAGGAGGGCCCCCTGCCCTATAAACCCTGTCGTACTCCCAATTGTACTACAACATCACCCTAAACCCGAGTTCTACTATCAATTTGTCCCCCCCCCCACGAGAGGGTGTCCACACCCTTCACAACCCTGGAAAGAAAGAAAGAAAAAGGTCGAACTAGAAGAAAAAGAAACCCCAAACAAACTCACAACAAAAACCCCAACTAAACGTCAAACGAAACCCCAAACAAACCTATGAAAAATCCCAAACCAAACCCATGCTCAACCCCACAGAAAAACCCCGTTCTGTCTTGAGGCTTGGTCTCTGGCTTGGACGGTAGCTTGGTCTCCGGCTTGGTCTGCTTTTCGTTGTCACTCCAGAAGCCATCTCAGCCGCCGGCTGGTTGTTCAGCTGGTTCGTCAGCTGGTTCATCGACTGGCTCTGCCACCAAGTCGATCGGAGGCTCGTCCTCATCCAAATCCAAAGGAGGGAAATCCTCATCCAAAGGTGGAGGAAGAGGTCCCAAAGACGAGGGCTCCGAGGATGGACTCCTGCTGGACACGGAAGGACTTTTTCCTTCGTCCTGTTTTGGGTCTTGTTCTCCTTTTGTTTCTGGTTCGGGTGTTCTCTCTTTTTCTTGCTTCTCATACTCCTCCGCCCACTTTTTCACCAACGAACCCAAGCGCTTCAGGGCAAGGCCTTTCGGAAAGCCCATGTCCCTTCTCAAGCACTGATAGCACTCGGTGAGAGTCTGGGTCGTGGGTGGAGCCTGGAGGAGGGGCTGGAAGTCTGGCTCCCGCATGTCCAAACGTAGGTCCTTCAGCTGAACCTGTGGCGGGTCGATTCGCTGTTCCTGCCACACCCCGTATAAGCGCACGAGGATAATCATGAGGTTCCAGTGGGTCCGGCACACCGTGTGGTTCGTGCATGTGGTGATCACGTAGCTATCCGCCAGCGCCGGCGGCGAATAGCACCACAAACAGATCGGTGGCTTTTCCCCACGCCTGTCCTTGAACCTCTTGGACATGTCGGTGAGCGCCTCCTCTTCCTCTCTCTCCTTCCTTTTCTTGGGCGCCGACTTTTCGTCGGTCTTTCCCCCGGTCTGTCCCCCGGTCAGGTCGCGGATTCTCCTGGGTTGTGGCTCCGAGATCATATCGTCTGCAACGTCGGGAACTTCGAAGTGCCCCGGTGCACGATTTCTGATTCTCTCGAGCGTTTTGTCCACCTGCGTATAGTCATACCCGGCTAACCGGTGGTTAACCGGAACGTTTCCTTTGCCGTAGTAGACAGGCTCCTCTCCGTCTCTGATCGCAGCAGCAGCTCCAGCACCCTGCTCGATGATGTCGTCCATCGTCGCCCGACAAAGGTTTTCCACATAGTCCCCAAGGCGTGCGGGAACGCTGTGGAGCAACCGGCTCATCAACCCGGACTGTGCCTCAGACGAGTACACAGCCGTTTGCCAGGCCGACCTTTCGTCTGTGGACGTCAGGTGCGGCTGCTGTTTCGTCAACTGCGATTGCAGCTTTTTCTGCGTCTGGTTCGCAGTGTCGAGTTCCTTTTGAAGCTGCCTCAGCTCCTGTTCGGCTGTTCCTCTCGCTTGTTGAGCGATTTTCAGATCGTGTTCAAGTTGGGTTACTTGATTGCAGAGTCTTTGAGCTGCACCCTCGAACTTTTTCAGGTGCTTCTCTGCTTGATCCGCCCGCGCGCGTTGTGCGTCGCGTTCTGCCCGGAGTTCCAACACATCGTCTTGTAACCGTTGACACCTAGCTTGGAGAGTAGCTGGGTCGGCGTCACGGTCGAGTGTTTTTCCTGTTTTGGAACTAGGTTTTTCCGGCAGTTTTTCCGGCAACTCTGTCGGTGGGCGAATCACGATCTTGGAGGTTCCTTTCAACAACGAAGTCTCGAAGTTCCGAAGTTTTGAAAGTACCGAAGGAGGTGGGAGAGTTTTCATGAGTTTCGCCTTAGGTGGGGTGATAAGTGGTTTAGGTTCCCCTCTGGGTGGGCAAGCGTCGGCGAGAGTTCCACTCTGCCCTTTTCCGCCTTTCTCGCCGCCACTGCCTTTTGTTTTTCCGCTGCCACCCAGCTGTTTTCCACTTGACTCCTTTCCCTGAACCGCTTTTTCACCACTGCGCCACATGATCGGGCTGTGCTTTGGCATTCTCTTTTTTTCTGGCTGCGCTTAGTTCTCCGACTAGTCTCCGACTTTTCTGTATGCGCGCCGAGAATAACCAGGACAAAATGATCGCAAGTCCGCTTTAAGATACGCTAGGCGTATTAGCTAACGTACCTTTGTAACGTGACACTCTATGGAGGTCACCGTCACCACACGGGTTCGTGCCTATTTGATTTTACCCTAACTTGCTTATGTCAACTCAGTTCCACCTGCGGCGCAATCACGTGACCTCCAGGTCGGACATTAACCCATCATTTGATCCAATGTCCCCATCACCTGTTGTCAGTCGCTATGAGCGTGTGAGTTGTGCGTTAGGTAAACCTCCCCGGAAAGAAAACTGACCCCTAGCCCGTCCTGCGAACCGTCCACAGTTCTGTCACGGGAAAAGATAGCAACCCGTTCGCCGGAAAAGATGGAAACTTTCCCTAGGAAAAGATGGAAACTTTCCCTAGGCTTTTCCGGGAGTTCTACTTGGTGCTCTTTTCCTAAGTCTTTTTGGTATCCCATCTGGATAGCGTTCCAAATCGACTTTCTCGGCTTAATATTTTTCCCCCAGCTGGAAGGATAGTATTAAGTCGAACGTGAACAGAGTGGTAATGATCCCTGTTTAGGTTCGAGTTCTGCGTTGGGCCCTAGTCTTTTTCTTAGACTGGGTCACTTGTTTATTCTCCGGTTTGTTGGCTAAGTACTCCTTAAGCAAGTCCTGGGCATTGGCCAGGTGGCTTTCTGGCTCCCAGGTGAATTCCATCAAATCGTAGCCCTTCCAAAGGATCAGGTACTCCTTACGAGTAGTGCCCCGATCTCTGAGGATGCGCTCGACCTCGAATTCGATGGTTCCATCCACTAGCTCCCCCTCTGGAGCGTCTATCTCTCGCTGATCGTCATCAAGCCGAGAGTAAGCCTTCAATTTCGACACATGGAAAGTTGGGTGGATTTTCCAGTGGTCGGGAAGGTCAAGACGGTAGGCGACAGCCCCAATTCGGCTAGCCACCCGGAAAGGTCCAACAAATCGCCGGCGGATTTTCGGTGGGATTTTCTGAAGTGAAGCAAGGGGAATATACTTGCTTTGTACCAGCACTTCATCGCCAACCTGAAAATCCACTTTCCTTCGACGTTTGTTTGCTGAGGTGCACATGCGGTTCTGTGCCTCTGCGTATTTCGCCTTAGCGTTTCGCATTTGGTCGTCCATTCGACGTACCATCTCAGCCGCCATTTCCGATTCATCGCCCGTCCGAACTCCCTTCCTGGCAACAACTATCTGCCCCATGTTCTGGCCATACAGAAGATGGGCTGGCGCGTAGCCTGTGGAGACATTCCGTGAATTATTTGCGGCAAATTCCGCGGTTGGCAAATAATCCACCCAACGGTCTGGGTACCGTTCCACATACGGACGCAGGAAATCCTCCATCACCCGGATGGTGACTTCCGACTGCCCATCCGTTTGAGGATGGTATGCAGTGCTCATCCGGAGCTGGGTACCTAAAAGTTTGAAAAGGGAGGTCCAGAACAAACTTGTGAACCTTGGATCCCGATCCGAAACTATGATTTTAGGCAGCCCGTAGTGTTTGTATATGTTCTCCACGAACAGCTTTGCGTATTCTGGCGCCGTGATAGTTTTGTTACAGGGTACGAACCTCGCATACTTCGTCAATCGGTCTACAAAGACAGCGATTGCTGTAAAGCCATGGGAAGACGGTAGGTCTGTAACCAAGTCCGTCGTGATCTGTTCCCATTTCTGGTCTGGGATAGGCAACGGCTGCAAAAGACCTTTCTGTCTTTGCAAGTCCGATTTGTTTAGTTGACAAGTTGGGCACGTTTTCACGTATGCCTTTACGGCTAACCCAACGCCTTTCCACCAGTAACTGCGGGTAAGTACTTCGGTCATGCGGTCTGCTCCAACATGACCTGCACTGGGAACGTCGTGATGCTCTTCCAGAATCCGTTTCTGGAAAGAAGCAGGGACCACAAGCAAACTAGGACCTGGGTCTGTTTTGGTATAATACAAGAACCCGTCGTCCAGCTTGTATTGCGGAGAAACCCCTCGTTCCATCCTTTCAAAGATAGGCTTGAGTTGTTCATCACTTCTCAAAGCCTCTTTCCATGCCTCCTGCTCTGCCACTTCCCAAGTGGAGAGGTTATTGAGCTGGTCTGGCGGACCAGGAAGGCTCCGGGATAACGCATCAGCCAAGACATTGGCTTTCCCCTGGATATAGACGATTTTTGGACCTATGGATTGGAAAAACCCTGAGTTTAACCACCGGGTTTGGGTCCGCGACAACGTGCTCTGGTTCATGAAGTGGGTGATCGGTTTGTGGTCCGTCAACACCTTCACACCCCCATCGCATCCCTCAAGGTAGTGTCGCCACTGGGCTAAAGCATATGCTATTGCCCCCAGCTCCCGCTCATATGCGGAGTATCGCGTTTCAGCTGGTTTTAATCGTCTGGAAAGGTATGCAATTGGTTGCAAACCTTTCCCATGATCCTGGGTAAGAACCGCTCCATATGCAGTTCCAGATGCATCCGTTATTACGGTGTACTCCTTAGCCGGGTCAGGAAGGAGTAAGATCGGTGCGCGGCTAATCCGATCCTTAAGTTCGTTGTAGGCATTGCGTTGGTTCAGCCCCCATTCCCAGACAGTATCCTTCTTGGTTAGATCTGTCAAGGGACTCGCAATCCTAGCGAACTCAGGAATGAACTTACGATAGTAAGACACCATTCCCAGGAAACTTCGCACATCAGTGACCGAAGTTAACTCCTTCCATTGTTGAATAGCCTTAACCTTATCCTGCATCGGTTGAAGGCCTTTTTCCGACAAATGATACCCCAGGTAGTCCGTCTCTGCTACCCCTACTTCGCACTTACTGGCTTTTGCGTACAACTTATGTTTCCGCAATCGTTCAAAGACCAGTTTTAGGTGCTCGACGTGCTCTTCCACCGAGTTGGAAAAGACCAGGATGTCGTCGATAAACACCACTACAAACTCGTCAAGGAACTCCCCCAGCAAATCCTGAACCATGGTCTGGAACTGGGCTGGGCAGTTGGTCATTCCGAACGGACACACGAGAAACTCGAAATGTCCGTATCTCGTCCGGAATGCCGTCTTGGGAGTATCCTTGGGTCGAACGGGAAACTGCCAGTAGCCTGAGCGGAGGTCAATCTTCGTATAGATCTTCGCTCGGGCGAGACGGTCCATTAACTCCTCAGGAAGAGGGAGTGGATACCTATTTTTTACCGTGAACTTGTTTATCCAACGGTAATCCACACACATTCTCAACCCTCCGTCTTTCTTGGGAACAAAGAGTATGGGTGCGCCCCAGGGACTCTCGGAGGGTCGGATCTTCCTTTGCTCGAGGAGGTAATCCACCTGTGTCCTAACTTCGTCCAGCTCGGCTGGAGAGAGTTTGTACAAGGGACGGTGGATTGGGGTCATTTGTTCGTCCTCCAGGTCCACCTTAAATTCGTGGCCTTTTCTGACTGGAGGAACGCCGGGTGGTAAGTCTTTCGGGAACACATCCTTGAAACTTGTGAGGACAGTCTTGATCCTTGGGTCGAGACCCGAATGCATTACCTTTTCCACATCTGGCTGGAGATAAGCCGGTGTGGTTCCAGTAGCGTTCAAACGCTCTTCTGGAATTCCCGGATATGGATACTGCATGAGGTGTGCCATATCGTCCGGGGTGGTTGGTCGTACAACCACAAGGTATGCCTGATCAATTTCTGGACTGTTCTTCACGAGCGAGAATAACTTCTTCGCTGAGACTGTATCAATAGCCGGTGCTAGGTGCTGTAAGTAGTCTGATGGTCGTTCCTTCATAGGAACAGTTGTCCATCCAGCACCCACTGGAACTTTGAGCGTGCCTGTTGCAAAGTCCAGTTTGGGATTGGTCTGCATCAACCAAGGAAGCCCTAATATCATGTCATATGAAAGGTTTGGGAAGACGTCTGCGGAAAGGGTTGTGGTATAAGTACCCATCCTGAGCTGCAAGTCTTCGCATCGCCGATCAAGTGAACATAGGGTTCCGTCCGCCAAAGTGACTCCCTTTTTGCACTCGGTTGTTTCGAGTTTCAGTCTCGTGACTAGTTTCTTGGTAATGTAGTTCTCCGTTGCACCACAATCAACATAGGCGGAGATCGGTACTCCTCCTAATCTGGCTCGGATCTCATATCCCATAAATTTCAAATGGTTAGGACCTCCTAGTGGTAACATACGCTCAGAAGGTGAATACTGACCTTCATCCACTTTTTGTCCTCTACCTGTTCCCTGAACAGGGGCTGCTGACTCGTCAGTTGGTGGTGAACGAGTGGCAGGCTTATTTGATTCCCTTGCGGGTTCCCTTCCTTCCGGACTTCGTTTCGTTCCTTGAGGCGGGAACGATACCGAATTCTCAGTTCCTTCAGGACTACCAAGGTCTCCATGAACAGAGTCGACAGGTTCCGAACTTGATTCTGAACTTGTCCTAGTAAGCGTGCTGCACTTACTGGATCGAGTTTCCAACTTAGCACTCATAATCGATCCCTCTGCACCTTGGGTAGCATTCTTTTCTATTTCCCCTTGTGCTCTTTTATTCACTTCTGCATTTCGAGCTAACCTTTCTTTTCTAAGAAGTTTCTGGCGCTGCTTATATCTGTGACGGCGTGCCCTTCTGCGTTTCGCCGAACGAGTCTGGGCTCTGTTCATCCGGCTTTTTCGTTTAACCATTTCTTGAACTTTTCGCCCTCTGGACACTTACTTTGAATATGTCCAGTTTTTCCACACATATAGCATTTAGGATTTGCGCCTCCACCTCCACGTCCTTGATTCCTGCCACCACCTCGTCCGCGACCTCGGCCACCACCCCTTCCCCGACCTCGACCTTGGCCAATATTTTGTGCCTGGTCTGGCTGAGGTTGCTGTTGGCCACCCATCTGGTTTGCCTTATCAGTCTGGGGTTGGTTTTGCTTTTTATTTTGGCCTCGGCCTTTACCTCCGCGCCACCATCCGCGGCCACGAAAGTTTCCTCCTCCGGATGAGGCAATAGCATCAAGACGAGCCGCCGTCTGGATCGCCAACTCAATGCCGTGCGGCACTTGAGCCACAGTTTGTTGTTTGATATGGAACTTTAACCCGTCCACGAAGAAGAAGTATTGCTCTTCATCTGTCATGTTGGGAATCCTCAGCACCTGTTCTCGGAAAGCAACAATGTACTGATGCACTGACCCAGTCTGTTTCAGGTTCCGTAAGGAACGCCTGGCTACATCAGACATTCTGGTGGGTTCAAATGCTTGGACCAGTTCCTCAACAAACTCAATCCAATTTGTGATTGGATGTCTTTTTCCTTCCCTTGTACGCAGATCCTGAACGTTTCGCCACTGAGCAGCAGCTCCGGTCAGGTTACTGCGGAAGAGCCTGAACCATACGCTCTCATCGATGTCCAAAGTCTGGCAATAGACCGTCATTTCTAGTTGCCAATCTCTGATCCATCGCTGACCATCACCTGAGAAGGCCTTGGGGAAAGGAATACGAACGGATGACGGAATCCGTCCGTGGCGATCTTGCGGAGCAGCAAAGCCTTGGTTAGGGTCTGGAGGACCCCCACCTCCACCTCCGCCACCTCCACCTCCACCTGGGTGGTACGGCCATCCACCACCTCCACCTCCACCTGGTCCTGAAGGGAAAGATCCCCCTCCACTTCCAGGTGGTCCTCCTCCGCCTCCGCCTCCACCCCCAGGCCCACCTCCGGGTCCCCCTCCACCACCACCAGATCGATTTCCACCCTGTGGCTGGCTTGATGGAGTTGAGGGATAAGAACCCCACCCGTAATACGGGTTACTCGCGGAAGGTGCTCCGTATTGATTTACGGATTGTCCCAAACTTGGTTGGGTGCCTGGTTGGTTTCCTGGTTGGTTTCCTGGTTGGGTACCAGGTTGGGTGTTCAGAGCCGGGATTGGATAGAAGACAGACAGCGGAACTGTCGTCAGTGGTTGTGTTAACATGGATGTCGTTGGTGGTAATACACTCGTTACAGGGGCACTAAGTATGGGTCTGGCCGTGCCAAGTTGACCCGCTTGGCCGAATGGTGCGCCCATTGCCATCGTTTGTGGCGGCGCGGGACTCCATGCAGTCCGTGTTCTTGGGGATGTAAATAATCCCCAGGAAGATGGAGAACCTCCACCCACGGAGTCGGCGACAGTTGTCGATGGGCTGCGACCACCCAATCCTCCTAACGTGGTTAGACCAGTAAAAGTACTCAGATCCGGAACAGGTGGTACCGGAAATGGGATACTGGTAAGAGGAGTGGATGACACAAAAGGAACGCTTGTGGCTGCAGCTGTCGTGGCCGGCAAAGTGACCGTGCCAGTTCCTGTTCCCATCATACCCACTACAACTGGGTCCTGAGCCGGGACTCGAACTTTCTCCCGTTTTTCCACGCACTCAGTGTTTCCTTGAACTTAGAATCAACATACTTGGATAGGTTACTTTCCAAAGTCTGCTGTTTCTCTGTCGCGTCTGATAGAAATTTCTCCATCAGTTGCATCGACCTGTGTCCTCCTGCAGTGTCATCAGAACTCACACTGCCTCGTTCCGCTCTTCTTTGTTTGCGTTGTTCTTCGGCTTGGTGTAAGTCCCGCAACACTTTTAGGCTCTGGCTTACCAGGCCTGAGAGTGTATCTAGCTGGCCTTGGTGGTCGACTTGCTCGCACCGAGACTCATCAGTAGCCCTAGCAAGGTTATCCAGCGTTGTCTGCTGTAGGCGCATACCTTCAGCAACTTTTGTCAGAGAGGCTTGCAGAGACAGAATTTGTTTCTCCCTGAGCGCATTGTTTTGATCAACAGCTTCAGCTTGGGTACGAGCTGATTCCTGCATCCGATCGAGTCGCTCTTGCAGAATAGCCTCGTTATCATACTTTCCCAACAGATTTCTGTCGATCCGCTCTGTGGACTTTATATTCTGTTCCAGCAATTTGTGCTGGTGGTCTAACAATTTCTGTTGTCTTTCTATAGACTCAGTATTGTGTTTGACCAGCTTCTGGGCCTCCTTCCTGACATAGAGCACGAACTGCTCATATTCCTCTTTCAGGTCGCCTTTTAAGGTCGACTCTGCACGCTGAACCTGCTCGTGAACTTGTCCTTCCAGGTTTTGTGCGACCTCCTGCACATTCGAGGAGACAGCGGCATACACATGCTCAGCTGTGTCCCGAAGTTGTCCCTCATCCACACCATGAACGTGCACCTCCTGCTGGTGGACGTTTATGTGCTGATGTTCATGGTGAAGGATGTTGGTGACTTCTATTGTCGGGATGTCCTCCATATCCTCATCATACTCCTCGTCCCCGGACTCTTCCGACTCTTGTTCGTCGTCTAAGTCTTCGTCCGGTTCCTCAACCTGGTCGGGTACATGTCTGTCCCACTGCAAATCATGTATTTGCTGCGCTGGTGGGTGCACCACATCTGGATAGACCACGGGAATGAGTTGGTTATCCTCCACCACTTCCTCCTCAGGAGGTGGAATAGGTGGTAGTTGTGGCGGCGTCTGGCCGGACATGTTATTTGAGTGAAATCCGCCGGGAATTGTGTTAGCGAACAGGAAAGTTCTCGGTTTTTCCGTAGAACTGTTTCCGACTTTTCCGCGGGAAAAGATGGAAACTTTCTGGTGTCAGACAGTGTTTGGGTGTAAGCTACTATCCGTCGTGAGATTTTCCAGCGATATTTAGTAATTCCGACTGGAATCAGACGGTGCGGTACTTGTCCTCCGGAAAGAGTGACTGTTAGTAATCGGACGGGGCGGTGGACGGTCTGGTTTCTGTCAGGTCGTCAGAACCAGAGTCGTCTCGCTCTCGTTTCCGAACTTTCCGGGGTAAAGTCGCACGTTCGTGTTTCGAACGTCTGCTCACGCGGTCGCCTGCCCGAACGACTGTTTTTCCTGCGCTTTTCCGACGTTTTTCTCTCGACTTCTACAGATCTATAGATCTGAGAGTCAGTTCACTAGTGGACTCCGATTGTTTCGCGACTTCGCCTGGACGTTGTAAGCGACAACGCGAGAGTATCGCTCACTCTCGAAAGGTATCTTCGCCCTCTCACGCCCCTTGGAACTAACGAGTTCCAGATCTGTGGGATGTAGTAATCCCTAGGGTCAGATCTTTGGGGGGGTTGCGCGAGTTCGCCTGTGGAGTGCGCCTGGCCTCGTCCAGCTCCGAAACCAAATGATAAGGGGGTACAGGACCCCGAGACACAAGCACACACACACACACACAGAGAGAGAGAGAGAGAGTCACTGGGAAGATTAATTTTTACAGGAGGGCCCCCTGCCCTATAAACCCTGTCGTACTCCCAATTGTACTACAACATCACCCTAAACCCGAGTTCTACTATCAATGAAAAAGGATGTAAAATACAACCCAGAAAAAAAAAGATTGTTGGCAATGGGTGTATGCATCAAAAAGCAAGACTTCAAGGAGTCTGTTTCACCTTGGGCCGGGATCATATGCTCATTAATTGAGTGTTTGAGTGTTTTTTTTCCTTAGTAGAGCTACTAGACACCAGATCTTATGTATTCCTTAGCAGGATGATTTGTGTTCATTGAATGATTCCAGCACTTGTACCGACAACAGTATTCATGTACTCTTAGCAGTTGCTGTTGCAGTTGCTGTTGCAGTTGCTGTTTTAATTTCTTAGTTTTTGGATGTGGTGATAGACACTTATGAGAAAATAAACCAAAGGTTCTGACGCTTACATATGGAAACGCACACTTATATGCGTGTCATATTCAGGATAGGATTTTTTGTTGTAATTCATTGATCAAGATGCACATGAATCCACGTGGATAGAGTGGGTGAGGACGAGGATTCCGTATTCGTTGGAGCTGTAGGTTTCTGTTCCATCTTGTTCTGCCCTGGGGTACTAACAATCCAAACTAATTGTCTGGTAGCCCCTCCTTTTTCAGTGAATCGAAAAACAACGAGAGTTTCACGAAGCACCCCTTCTTCCACACCCCCGTTCTGCTTGATGAAAAGCCACTGTGAAAATCCAGAAAACAACGCTGACTCTTGCAACTTTAGCTTTGAATTTACGAATCTGGGCATCAGCCAAACCTAAAGTGTAAGCAAACGGGAAGGAAGGAAAGCAAAAAAAACCCTTGGATAGAAAGCATCCATCAAAAGTAAATAAAAAAGTAAAGTAAAAAACTCGGCAAACAATGCACCAAGCAAAATGCAGCAAAAGAAGAATGAAGGCTGCTTGATAAAGAAGGCCACAAAGAGAAAACCCCGATAAAGCCTAAAAATCCGATGGTACCGTGGAAGTGGCGTTTCAGAGGTGTTGGGGTTTTTGAAGGTTTTCGAAGCAAGGTACATATGCAATTGGTTTTCGTATGGATCGTGGAGATACAATTCTGACCGGGTCCGTAGAGTGGATCGTCGCGACTAGAATTACGATTCGGCGGGGGTACGAATCCTGCTCTCCACTTTTTTATTTTCACACAACAAAGAGCACCATCCTGCCTCGATGCACTGCAGGATGGAAAGCTCCCAGCCGCTTTCTCAAAAAACGATGCACGACGGTTCTTGATTCCACACAGCGACGCCAAACACACATCCTTGTGGGACAGGAGTGGATGGCTTCCCAGCGTTTGACGATACACGCCAAATCAACAAACTTATGTGCTGAGGACACCATACCTTCGGAATATTAATATTTTTGCCGCGATCGATAAAACGCTCACTTCTCTATCTTCAGATAGTTTTACTATTGAACACCCGTACAATATCATTAGAGACCAGGCTTGCTGATTGAAGTTCGAATACCAAAGTCTCACCAAGAAACTCCAAATATCGATGGCGGCAGCGCACTCTGCACCTGTGTCGAAAATCACCACATACACGCTGACCACGATCTGCACGCACTCTTCCTCAACACAGGTCCAGTCTTTTCTTATCTCATCCCTCCTTTGAAACCTTCATTCATAGGCCTCACTCCAACGGAGTAACTCTGTTATACAACCGTCTGCTCGGTTGTAACCGTTTGCGAGGTGCAATATATTTCCGAAAGTGTCGGCGCAGCGTTCGTTTACAGAAATCACAATATGGCTCAAATCATAAACCTGCTGCCATACGGTTCTCGCCTCGGCCAGAGAAGCCCTAGGGTTACGAGGATGACGCTGCCACCCCAAAATTGCCGGCGCCTTGGGACGACTTTGCCCATCAGCCGGACTGGGAAGACAAGAGACCCCCAAATGAACTCAAGTTTTACTTGTGCTGCTCGTGTTCCTGACGACGATTTTGAGTCGTTTGGGGAACAGATCCCTATAGAGTGCGAAGCAGTACAACCTCTGAAGCGGAGCTGGCTTTTCGGCGACTATGAGGGCAGAACAAACGGGACAATGGTGGGAATGAGATTGCCTGCTTCTGTTTCCAGCGCTCCTTTGGTCATTTGTTCTCTGACTATTATTCATGAAAAACAGATGCATGGTGGCGTTCAAAAATGGAGTGAACAAAGACAACCTTCCCGCTTCCAGGAATCAATTGTTGAAAGACAACAATGGCATGTATCCACATCCATGCAGTAAGTTGCGGAACTTGTTGAGCAATGAAAAGGGTCAAGTTGCCGTTTTGACGAAGACGTTCTGTGCCTCCAGGAACCCCACGCCCAATGGGATATTCTGGTCGCTTGTTTATTTCACTTCCGTGGCAACAGGTAGCTCAGATGCATCTAACGTTCAAGACAAAAATACATGTCCTTCCCATTGCTGACGATGTTTTTTTTTTTTCTGCAGTTGTGGAGGCGTATCGCGCCTGGGGAGAAAACAGCCGCCTCTCTGAATGTTTGCCTGCCCTAGATGCTCCAGTGGGTGGGGCCTTGGCCGCTGTAGGCCCTTTTGATTTGGCTTCGATGAAAGCATTTCGACTCAACGCCACATATACTCGATGGTGTGACGCACGTTTCGCGTGGGAAGAATTGCTCAGTCGATCGAGGGACATCACAAAAATCGTAAGCAGAATCATCGACTTTTTCAAGCACATGCATTGGCTGGAAGGTTTTTTGTTCTTGTGAGGGATTTTTTTCGCTTGCAGAACCTCAGTTGTTTTTTTATTTCTCCAGACGATGGCAGACATGAAAGATCCCGTGGACCAGAAGCAGCTCGATATATGGATAATTGCCTTTGCTTACAGCCTTCGAATTCTTCTCGTGCAAGGAGCGTGTATTTTTCCTTTGGAATTCACAATGACGAATGAAGAGCTCCTCCTCGTGGTGAGACATGAGGTCGAAATTGTGCTCCGAATTTGAGATGTCTTTCGATTCCAAGTTTGAACCCGCAGGGATTTGATATTTCGCGTGCCTGTTATTGCAGATGAATAGCGAGCATTTCCCCAACTTCTCTTTTCAGATGGCTTCGGAAGTGGTTAAATCCTCAAACATGCCGCTGGAAGTGAACACCAATACGGCGTTCTTTGCTGATGTTGTGGGCGTGTGCGAAAGACTCATAACACAGCCTGGGCCCGTCGAGTTCTCAAGGTACCAATGTTTTCCAATAACTTTCCAGTAAGACGACACAATCAACAACTTTACATTCGTCGTTTCGTCTGTTCTTGTAGTTTGTCCTGTTTGACCGTGGGGAAAAAGAATTCCGAGTGAATACTGTGCGTGCTTGCAGGAACACAACCCGCTTCGTGACGATCTGGCTCAGTCTGCTCCCGATACTGGTTACGAACTCATGGAGAGCCTGGACGATACCAGAAGTGTTCTTCCTTTCCTTCGCTTTCTTGAGCGTTAAAGATGTAGGCGCGCGGCCGGAAGAGCCAACTAGCATTTTACCCCTGCCAGCGATGTGCCCGAGTATTGCGGCTGGTGTGCAACACATACAAGTCGACTACCAAGATGCCAGGCGACCCGCAGACTGCCCCTGAGATGGTCCTTCGCTTCCTGGTCAAGACCACGGTGTGTGTCCCCGTTCCATAGCGCTGGAAAAGCTGGTGGGAAAGAAAAAGGTGGTGTTTCAGCCTTCAATCGCCTTTATGAGCCCACTAGAACACACAGTGATCAAGAAGAGGTTGAAATGGCGAATAGACCTTGGAGACACGTATGAGGTAACAAAAGTCGTCGTCATCAGCCGCGGTGATATTTGTTCGGAGGGACTCCAAGACTTGGACGTTCGTATTGGCAGCAATTCTGTCGCAAACCTAATCGGGGCGTGCATCTTGGAGAAAAAAGAGGGTCCAGAAGAGAGTAGAACATTCCTGTGCCCCATGGTTGGTCGTTATGTGAACGTCCAGATCCCCAGCACAGAACACTTAACCCTATGCGAGGTTATGGTGTATGCGTGGTGCACGTGAAGCTATCATTACGGATTATTACTGGCTATGGATTGTTGAGGGGAGCGATTGTAACGCAACCAAGTAGAGAGGTGTTGCTGCGATTTTTGTAGCCTTTTCAAATGAAGAAATCAATGGAGTCGCGGGAGCTCCCCGTCGGTTGCCACCCTCTTGTTCACACCTCTTGGAAATCCAACATAGATTCTGAGAAAACCAAAGAGATTGCGAATATAATTTCGCTGATGACGGTTAAAAGCTACTTCTAGGAGGTCAACGAGTTTAATGTTGTCAGACTGCTGGCCCTGGTTTAAATAGCGTGGGAACAAAAAATCGGTCTCGTGGTACGGTCGACTGCTTTTGGAAGTACCTGTTCGTACCACGAAAGCTACACAATCAGGAGGTCCTGGAAACGTGGAAAACAAAGGTGGTCAAACTTTAGACGCGCTTCACCAAACGCCTAGAATATCAAATCCGACGTGCGACTCAGTTTCTTCTTCGTACCCCTCTCCCCACCGACAGGAGCCCAGAGACGTTAATGATGGGAAGGTTCGTCAACGCTCTCTGGTTTCTCCTTGTGTTCACGGCCACAGTAGAGCTCGTGACGTCACAGGAAAGCACGGTCGTCAGGACGACCAAAGAGTTTAGCAAGGCGCTGTATGACACACGCATCGACGTGATATATCTCCAGCACCCTCTCACCGTGTCTGGCGAAGAGTGGGGATTCGTGAGGCCGGATATCAAAAGACGGGTAACGCGAGCGGACATATTTCGAAGGAGATATGCACATTCACCCCCGAAAAGAAAAAAGAAAAAGAAAAGAAAACTCTCCTGAAAAACTTTAATCTGAACAAGTTGTTTTGACCGTTTTTGCGCTTTTCTTTGGCAGGTTGAGATTAGACCGTTGGAGCTGGAGCTCACAGAAGACTTCGTTCTGGATCTAGGCGGAGGCTTCGATCTAGCTTTTGTGAGCGGGCCGTCTGGGGAATTGCATTTCCGTGACCTCCAGCTTCATGGAATATACCGACTGGCTCTTGGGGGTTCCGGAACCGGTGGCATCATGAATCTGTTCCGTGTGAATGCTCCCCAATCGATCCACATCCACAACTCCATCTGCTGCTTTCTCCCTGAAGTGTGTACTTCTATTTCTGATGATTTGAAGAAGATCGTGCCATCGTTGAGGGCAGCTCTCAGCGCACTCGGTTGGGATTCTTGCCAGTTTCCAGATGCAAAACCGCCCTTCCACACATACAAGTATCACGAAGGGTGTGTGTTTCCTCAAGAGTGGGATGCCAGCAAGATCACAGGGAGCATTCATTTTCACAATACCTCTTTCTCGTGTTCTGAGAAGTGCAAGATTAACGCTCGCCTTCCGGATATTCCAATCGTGCAAGTCTCCACGGTAAGGCAAGCATCACAGTGTTTGACTACTTAACATGATTGCAAGCCATAATTCTGAAAGTTCTCATTGCGTGTGTGTGTGTGTGTGTGCAGTCCGACAGTCGTCAGCTTGTGGCGGCTGTTGGCGGTATGGTCTCCGAACCTCAAATCCTTGAGATACGTTTGCTCGGGAGATTGGTAGTTTACGAATATCAGTGGTCGAACCCCATCATGATTGTGGCGAGAAGAGGGACAAGAATGTCGATCGATGGGCGCTTGGAAGATGGGAGTCATGCTCCCCTTGCGTTCCTTACAAATCACGTGTTGATCAAGGCACTGGGGGAAATTACGCTCCAGCTGACGAACCTCGAATTGGAGTTGGAGAGCTTCAAACCAGGCTTCTTCTCAAAAACGGACTGGAATTTTCAGTTCTGTGATGGTGAAGATTACTTTTACAAGGTGATCGATCGTAGTTTGAGCTGTGGTTCACAAGTTTTCTTCTTCCCTTCTCAAAAGCTGTTGAAAGTTGAATGTTACTTTGCTGTAGTGGCCGCTGTATCTTCCCTACCCGTTCGCCTTCCAAGACTCGCTGGTTCAAATAGCCAACGTGTCCATAGTGTATCGAACATGTCCCTCCAACCTCGACTTCGACAAATTCATCGCTTCGCTGGAAGATTTCAAGCAACACTTCGTCAAGAGGGACTACGGAAATCTCACCATCGCCCCCCCTTCGTTCTCGATCAACAAACTCGAGGTAGCCGGCATATTCTTCGATCAGTTCGACGTCAGCCTTCCAGCTTTCTTGGGAGATGGAGCTTCGTGGTCGCCTGTTATTTTGAACCATTTGGAGTTGCACAACGTCACCGTTGTTTGCGAATCTTTTGGTGAACCAGTGGGTGAGATCCCCCGCTGCTTTGGGGGCGAGGGGAGCTTCAACGGCAGCGAGGGGAAGAAGACTACGAACAAAACGGGCAATGCAGCCCCAATGGTCCCGTTTCTGAACTTGTGGGGAGTTCTTGCCCTGGCGACAGTGGTCTTTGTGGAATTCTGGCTGTAAAGTGAGGAAGACGGAACTTTGGCTTTTGTTCAAGACATGATTCTTTCGGATCATTCCACACAAGAGCATTTTTGGTTGGTGTGATGTTTTCTTTTTCTACTTTCCTCCAGTGTGAGCCAAGGTCAACAAGGGGAAACCATAAAAAGTTTCACTACATTGTGTGAGTTCCAGTGATGGTTGAAACTTTGAAAGACCAGAGCGTTATCTCTGACATCACTAAGGTAATAATTAAAGAAAACAACTCCTGATAGGTGTACACCTTCCTGATGTAGGATGCTCAAATCCCTCTCTCACCGAAAAAACTCTAATTTGCTTGTTGCAAGGTTTCAACAAGACCATACACGCAAACCATGCATAAAGTTTCCTTCAGCCAAGATCAATTTTTTTCACTCTGTAGAATAGTGGGAAAGAAAATCCCACACCAAGATTTTCCCATCGCCGCCTCACAACAGTGAGCTCGTTTCGGTAGAAACTACTCATAAAGCCACCTCCCACATTGAGCGTGTTGATGCAACAGCCCTCGGCAATATCGCGAATCACCACGTCGAGTGGATTTTTTCCACTCGCCAAAAACCGTCGACTGGGAACGACGAGGGGTGGTCAGGAAAGAAAAAGATCCTTTACTGTAAGGAGATTTTCTCCCGCTTAGTAATCCCCACATAAATATCAGACACAAAGAAAGTCCTTTCACCAGGTTTCACTGTGGCAAACTCCTGAAAGCAACTGAACAAGCCCAGGAAAATCGATGAACACGTTGTGCATACACAAGGTAGCCAAGCCACAGTCTTTTTTTTGCATCTCTTTCGCACTCCTCCGCAGGCAACTTGCCAAACTGACAGGGAGGTTTTGACACTACGTGCAGGATGAGCGCAACCGAGAAAGAGAAACGTCTGGAGGTAGAAAACGCCGCTCTCCGTGCTCGTATCAGTGAGCAGGAGGTCATGGTGCGGGGGCTGTTCAGCCACATAAGCGAACTCCAGGGAAAACTGGCCAAGAGTGGTGATGAAAGGGACAAGGCCGCTGGGAAGAAACGGAAATTAGAGTCGGAGGACGTCAAAGAGCGCCTGTGCGCAATGGACCGGAAACTGGAGGAGGAGAGGGCGCGTCTGAAAGATTTTATGCAAGCCGTTTAGGAGAAAGATGAGAAGATAAAGGCGTTGGAAGCAAAGCTTAATGACCAGAAAGACTTGCAGAATCAGATGGTCTCCGCCAAAGAATTTGACAGCAACAGCCAAACCAGCAAAAAGCTCATCAAAGAAAAAATTCTGCTCCATCTGTGGGAACATATCATGGTGCAGGAAGATAGCCAGGTCTTTAACAATTGTGTGCTATGCTAGATGCGGACAAGAGCTTACTTGATAATTATGGAAGGACACCACTGGCCCTTGTTGAAAACTATTCTCCGCCTGAAGCGACGAAGGGAGAGTTGAAGGTGCTCCTTCAGTAAGGTTCGTTTTTCTCAGCAATATATTTTTTCCTTTCCAATCACTGTTAATTTTGAAAACGGTTTTCCTGGAGCCCACGCTTTACAAACGAAAGTGGTCCAGAAATTGCAAAACTGAACATGTAAGATTAGTTTTGAAAGAGGTCATATTTATAATGATCATACAGAATTAGGATTTAACAACCCCCTTTGTTGTTTCAAGGAGGGATGGGATGAGTTCATTTCGCTTGACCACCAACCCACCAGGATGATAAAGCATGATCCCCAAAAATCAAGTCGGTTTTTTAAGGTCTTATGGTTGGGGGCAGTCCAACAAGGAAGGCTCGGAGCATTCTTTCTCTTTTCTTTGATTTCACACATGTTCAGTCGATGACAGTTAGTTACTTACTGCTTATAAGCAGTACATGTTTCTCACTCTTGTTTGAAATGCGGGAAAACGTATGGAATGGGGTCCAGGAGGGGGGCAGTGCTACTCACTGTTCCGAAAAAGGGATGGCTGAGGGTGTTTAATCAAAACAAAATTCTCAACTTGATACATTTGATGTTTGTGCTGACCCCATCTTCACCATGGCACTGCTATCCCAACAGTGGAATCTCAATGGCTGCAAAATACCCCAAAATGTTGGTTTTTGTTTCCTCATTCTGGTGCTTTCTTGTACTGTTCTTTTCCTTGTGTGGGAGAGCTTCCCCTTTAAACAAGCAAGTCCAGACATGCATCCCACAAACCTTTTCATCTTCTTCATAACCAATGCGATAAAAACATTGTTTCTTCCATTTGGACAATTTTGCTGTAGGAAAGTGAAACTTCGTTCTAAAGGTGTACATCTGCAAATAGGAAGCTGATTTCCCATCCAAAAAACAATGACTGTTGCAAGACTTCCACAACACAAAATCACACACAAATTTGCATAAACAATCGTTGAAAAAGGTTTCCTACACCAAAGGTCAACACTTGTTAGTCTTCAAGGCAAGAGTGGGCACAGAAGTCCCACACCAGGATTTTCCCGTCGCACCGCACAACAGTCAGCCTGCCCTCTGTCAAGAAAAGACCTATGAGTTTACCCCCTACATGAAACGTGCGAAGGAAACGATCCTCCTCGACAAGACCGGAAACCACCACTTCCATCGAGTTTCTCGTACCCTGCGCAAACTTGCTTTCGTTGAGCGCTACAAGAAACCACCTTGGGTTATTGTCCACAACTCGCACAGACTCGAAGGTCTCCAAATCCCATATCCGGATGGTATCGTCCACAGAGCCACTAACAAACATCTTGTCATTGGCATCAACACGCAAGATAGGACGAGAGTGTCCCTCGAGTGCCACCACGCGGGTGCAGGAGGCCAAGCTCCACACTTCCAGATGCCCAACCCTCAATCCACATATCAACAAACCCACTCCCTTGGCAAATGCGGCACATAAAATGTCCTCTTGCACCGGGCCACCCTCATTCAAAACCTTCACACGAGTCCAACCCATCTTGCTCCACAAATCCAGGCACCCAAACGTACCACCAAAGGCCACGTGGTCTCCGACATCCACGATCGCATGAACCTCGAAACGAAGGCTAATGGCCGCGATCTGTCTCAATTCAGGCATTTCCAGGACCGCCACCATTCGCGTGTCACTCTCGCACAGGAACATTCCATTGATCAAACACACAGCCGAACTCCCCATGTTGGCTCGGTCCCTAGTCAAGACGTCGCCTTTCTCAGCGTTCACAGAAAAAATCTTTTCATCCCCAACTATCGCAATCATCTCGCCCCGCATAGCGTAACTTTCGATCCACCGATTCTTGAGGAGCTCGATACATTTCGGCACAACGGTGCCACATCGCCAGGATCTCTCGAGGCCGATTTTCTTAGCGAAAGGGCCTTCCTTGGTGACTTCGTTCCAAGCCTTAGCGACACAGGAGCACCTGGCCAAAGCCCTCGGGCAAAGCCCCTCGAAGACTCGACCAACCACGCCACTAGGGAGCTCCCACTCAACACTCACGTAATCGCTCATTCGTTCAAACGCGGCACAAAGAAAACCCCTTTGTACCCAAGTTGTATCTCGCCTAGGCCTCGTGGTTTCGGTGGTTTCAGCGAAGAAAAAAAAAATGCGGGAGAATCGAACGGGCCTGTTACGAACGCGCACCAGAAAACGTACTCTATGGCACTATTTGCGGAAATAAAAGAAAGCAGGGGTTTTCGGTTTTCCAGGATGAAAAAACAGTGAATATAGTGATGTCCTTGTTGAATTCACAGTGTTGAATTCATGGGGGGGTTATCAAACACTAACGATAGTCACTTGGAAAACTGGCAAGGGAACGTCTACAGAACGTTCACTGGGTTTTCTGCTTGCGCCTGAACGGGACCGTGTCGAACAAACAAACAAACGCACGAAAAAAGAATGGAAGCGGTGGGTCTCTCGTTGCTTTCGTGTTGCCATCGCTTACCCTATTTTTGAGGGTTTGTCTTTGCCTTTGTCTTTCTGGAGTCGCTTTTGGCTTATGAAAACGGGTCGGCGACCGGCGGTCGGTTTCGACGTGCGCCACCTGGGAATAGGCCAGCAGCAAATTTCGCGCCAAAGCCGGTCGATGGGGTCGTTCACTCTTTTTCTCTATCTTTCGGAAGGATGCGGTTGGCCGATGCCTCGCTGTTTTTTCCAAGACGACCTCCTTTGCTTGCCGCCGTGTAGCTTCGTTGGGGCAGGTGGTTTTTGAGAATGCTGTCAAGCAGTGCATGCATGTTTATTTGGTCACGAATGTTTTTTTTCAGGAAAACACGATGTCGACCCAGACTTCCCCTCACTCCATTCTTTGGGGTTGGGTAGACGAAGAAAAATCAGTGGACGAGGGGCTCGACGAAGGCGAGGTTTTGAAAGGTATAGCGAGCCCCTCGTCTACTGATGATTCTGAAACGTCGTGCGACGGAAATAGGGATGTCCCCGCTGGAACCTGTTTTTCCGACAGCGAGCTCGATGATATCCTGTTATGCGAGTCCGTCACCAGTGCGAGGCGGTTGACACCTGCTTGGATCCCCCTGTTGGACTTCTCCTCACTCATGGCCATGGAGCATGGTGTTGTGAGACGCGACCGGTCTGTGCAGCCCTCCCATGAGCTCTCGCGGACCCCATCTGTTGCCAGCCAATCTCCTGTGTTGACGCCTTCTTCTGTACTGAGGGAAGAAAACGAGCGCCTCCACAAGCAGCTGGAAGAATCCCTCAAGGAAAACAGGAGGCTGAATGAGATTGTGGAGGGTCTACAGGTGAGAGAATTTGAGAAACAGTGGGATGTCCTGGATGATTGCTTTCAAAATCTATGATTTGACCATCTATCATACCAAATTCTGTTGTTCTTTTTCTCCAGAGGAGTTTGGCTCAGTCCGAGGAGAGGTGGGCTGATTCAGAGCGTGCCGCCATGACTGCGATGTTCGAGAATAGGAGGCTGTTGTGCCTGCTGGAGGAGCACAATACACAGGTGGAAGAATCGATTCCAATATCGGGAGGTAGAGAACAGATAAGGGCTGGTGTGTCCGATATGGGTGGAAATGGCGAAAACGCATTGGAGGATGGTCTGGAGGGGCTGGCAGAGGGGGCTGGGGTCAGAAAGATGAAGAATGAGAAGAGCAGTCGGCCTGCTAGCCCGATTCTGCAAGAGCCGGAGCATGCTGGGGAGGGTCAGGAGTTGGGAGAGGTGGAAGTGAGGGTGGCAAGGGATGGCAGGGGGAGGAAAAGATGGTTGCAAGGGATATTGATTGGGGCTGTGGGATTGTCATTTCTTGCCAAGAGGGCAATCTGTGCCGGCACTAAGCGGTGATGCGTCACCATTGTATTTTTATATCTGTGTGGTTTGGTGGAGTGGAAGCCTTCCACTGGAAGGGGGGAAAGGGGGAAGGAAGGGAGTTGGGAGGGGTTTGGGAGATTTTTGAGGCCTGTTTTAGGTAGCAGGGTCAAAAGAAAAACTGTAGACCGAAAAAAGTGAAAGAAAAACAAAATCAGAGGGGTAGGTGGGGCAAATTGCAGGCTGAGGAAAAAGTAAAAAGTAAAAAAAAACCATACCAAAACAAAGTGGGTGGGAGCGCTGTTGGAATAGAACATTCTGATCAAACCAAAAACATATGAAAAATTTGAATTCCAAAGCAAACAAGAAAAAAGGGGCAAATGCACAGAACTGTGCTGCTGAAGCTTTCATCGACATGAAAAACCTGTAGCGGAGGAAGCAAAGAAACAATTGCACCGATAGAGCTGGAATCGTAATATGATGTGAGTGCAAAAGGTTTTTGATGTTCATTGTTAAGGGTTTTTGTTCCCCTTTCCACCCACCAACCATTCCTAAACTCTGCCTGTCTCTGATTTTCTATTTTTGCAGTCGAGATGAGATATATCTTTTGAAAAAAGAGTTCAACCCAACCAGCCTTGAATCTCTTTTTTTTTCTGTTTGTAAAGCAAGGTATCGAGATTCATAGTGGCGAATGACAGCCTTTGTGGGTAGAAGAAGAACCCAATGCAGAAAAAGAAGTCGGGGCCTTTCATGATTTCATGGTACCGTTGGCAGGATGCGAAGAAGGAGAGTCTGACTATGTGGATGTTGGTTGAGCTTGAAGTGTGGTGGAAAAGGACTGCCACACCTCAACTGAACTGGTGCTTAGTCATCATCAAGTTTGTGATCCACTCTTGCAAACCGCTGAAGGCGATTATGCATGCCAAGGTGAGTTAAAGTGAAAAAAAACAATATGTCAGTCACCCTGATGTATTTATGCAAAGAACTTGATGTCATTTTCGCTTGCTCAATTTTTTGCAGGACAGGAAATTATCATCCAACAATAATCGGGGTTTTCGTTTTGGGGTTTTGTGCAGCAACTGTACGTCTCGAGGTTGATGGGCTGTGGGCATCTGAGATCCACATCTTTTCCCTCTCTTTTATTCTTAGTTTTCTTTTTTTCCTGGCAGAAAAATGCTGAGGGAAAAATGAACATCGGTAGCTGGTGATAGACCTCTTCATGTGAACAACCCTTTCTTCGGCCATCCATCCACAGACTGCTCCCCCCAAGAAATTCCTTTCAAGCCCAGCCGCTCTAGTAGGGAGATTGCCCCTGAATTCTGTGAATGCTCTTCAGCATTTTGGGTGTTGTGTGTAATGTTTCTTATCGGAATTTTTTTTAAATGCCTACAAAATCTTCGCGGTTTGCAAAGTTCTATGCAAAAATTAACAACCTTATGATGATGTAATCATTGACAACAGGATCATAGAAAAAGGGAAAAGGCACTTTAAGAATGTTTGCTTGCAGTGGGGTCTCCACAGAACTCCCATCTGCTGTTTTAATTGTGAGGTGATCAGGTTAGTTTTTGGCCTTCATTCTCAATTAATCAATGTGAATCAAAAAATATAGAAATGATCCAAACAAACAAGCAGTAAAAGTAAGGGGTCTTCTCTTTGGAAGGTGAACAAAATATCACCTGAAATCAATGTATGGTTACAAAAAATTCGATTTTTTCTTCCTGAGGCAGCAAAAATGAGGGCTAATTTCCCCCGAAAACAAAAACCTATTGCACACCATGACTCAAATCCCCCTCCCTCAAGAAGTGTGGAAAGAAGGAAAAAAAATTGATGGAAAAATCGAAACAATCCACCCTAAAAAAGAAAAGAAATATGCTGAAAAAAAAAATAGGAATCTGTGCATTTTAACTTCATCGAATGATCGATAAAAAAGAAAAAACACAAACAAGCAATTCTGGAACTAGAATAGTGCCTTTTCGACGCCACTCAATGCGACTCAATTCGATTTTGGGGGTTCTTGTCCCCAGCATCATCAGAGAGGAGCGGCGCGATTTCCTGTGCCTCATATCTCGCAATCCATACCCCCACGATATAAGCATCGATGAACAGCTGCGAGATATGTGCAATCACGCAAGGAATCGTGATCAACCCCAAATCCCCCACCTCGCTCTCCTTCAAAAACGAAATAACAGTCACCGTAACCGGCAGCGTTTTCTGACTCGCCATAATGAGTACCGCTTTCCGCTCCCTGTCCCTCAACCGCAGGATGCCCACCCCTACAAAATTGAATGCCAAAAACACCAGGTGCATGGCGATCGCACCCGCGAGCGCTTCGAGAATGTTCACGACGCTCTGTTTCTTTATCCCCTCCTGTGAACGGCTGAGCGTTTGCCACACGATGCAAACGAGCGACACGCTGCTGGTCAGACTGAAGAGCGTCTTGTACCTCGTAACGAATCGCTGCACAGTCACGTGGGTTTCCCGCACCCCCTTCCCAACCAACAGAGGGACGAGTATGGTGCAGGCCAATTTCACCACCAAGCGGGTGGCGTCGATGTCGATGGTACCGCCGCCGCCAACCACGACAGAGATCGCGAAAGGGGTGGTGAGGATGCCCAGCATGTTGGTGCAAACCGTCAGCATCAAGGCGAGCGCTCCGTTGCCGTAAGCTTGCACCACCAGGGTGACCCCTGATGTGAGCGTGGTGGGGACGGCGGCGAAAATGGCCAGCCCAGTGGCGAATTCGGGGGTGCTGAAGGGGATCTTGACCAAGGCGAAGCCTAAGCACGGGGTTATTATGAGAATGGTGATGGCTCCGTACAGGAACCCGACGTAAGCTTTGAGGGCTGCCATGATGTCGGTGGTTTTGAGCGTCAGCCCGGAGATGATAAAGATCGTGCACACGTTTATGGTTTGAATGAGTCCATAGTCGCCCACCTGGAAAAAAGAGGGGTGGAAAAACGCAGTAAGCGTTTTAATATCGTTCTCAGGATGAATTGCGAAAGCTGTAAATAGGCCATGGGGGATGCCGCCAGTGGGATTTTAATTTTGCAACAGTTTAAGTCCGACTGGTTCACCCACTGATGAGATCAAAAGTTTGGCTTGAAGTCGATTTTTTTTTTTTTTCTTATCAAATCAGCCTAATTTTCTTTTTTTTTTTGGGGGGGGGGGGAGGGGGCAAAGCTTGTTTTTCGCAGCAATCAATAAACTTCTTTTGTATTTTTTCTTTTATTTGCAATTGAAAAAACTATTTTTTTAAAGAAGGGGGGGGAGGGGTCAGGCAGGCAGACAAAATCATACCGAGAGCCTAAAATTAAACAGTGAAATATAATTCTGAGGAGAAGCGTGTAATTCTTTGGTGTAATTCTATTGAAAAGAAGGAGAAACCTGAATATTGGGTTTCAA
Organism: Bryopsis sp. KO-2023; assembly: GCA_030272585.1. Lineage (NCBI taxonomy): Eukaryota > Viridiplantae > Chlorophyta > Ulvophyceae > Bryopsidales > Bryopsidaceae > Bryopsis > Bryopsis sp. KO-2023. The sequence goes on from BSYQ01000002.1 coordinate 3,168,574, forward strand.
CCAATGAACCCAGAAACTTTTCTTCCTCAATTTCTATGGGTGCCTTAAAAGTTCGCAACAAAAAAAAAATAAACTATATATAGATTTCCAGTTGTTTATTCTTTTCTTTTTTTTCGAGCAACACTTGAATTTCTTTTTCAGTGGTAAAACGATGGACAAATGGATATGGTCAGGATATGCATCCTTCTTTCCCTCCTCCCCCCCCCCCCCTTAAGGAAAAGAAAAAAGTTGGAAAAACCCCAGCATATCACCTGCCATTCAGAAATTGCTTCTCCTGGATACGGCCACAGCATTGCCCAAACCAAAGCTACAAAAAATCCTGGATGGTAAAGAACACACACCAAAAAAGAAAGCCAGGTAAGAGAACAATTCAACTTTCCAATATTTCTTTTTTTTGTTTGTGCACTATTTCTATTCATTTTCAGTTTTTGACTGTATGTTTTTTTATTTATAAATTCATTTGTTCATGAATACATTGATTTATTTGTTTTTATATTGCCACCCTGTCCCCACTGATGCTCATGCTTATCATAATAATTCCGATTATCATTGTCTCTAATTAGACACCCCTGGCACCAAGAAGTCCATCGGTTGAATCCATCTTTCAAGAATGTATGTTGATCATATCTAGTCAGACAGGTACAGTAGAAATAAGAGCAAAAAGTGAGTGAAATTTGACCATTAACCTTGTGGGGAAAACGGGCAATTTTTCTTTGGAAGTGCTGGGCTGCATTTCATTTGGTTTTCAATGTGAAACATTGAATATGTTTCCGAACAGGAAAAAAAAAACTGACCAAATTCTCCCATGCCAGGCCAAAGCCTATAGCACTCGCGAAAACAGCGTTACATGAATGCTGTTCGTTTCCTGAAATCTCACCCAAAGGCAAGAAATGCTGCAGCACCGTCTTTTTTGTCCAAGCCCTGAGCAAAAACGAAATCCAGAAACCAAATCAAGATTTCCCCTAAGATTTGCCCATCAATTTGTTCACTACAATTCATTGCTTGTATTAATAATAACATTTTTCTTAATTTCTTGAAAATCATTTCTTAGGGGAGGAAGCTGGAAACATCAACGCAAACTAAACACTGCTAGCATTTGTTCAAGGGCTTCATTACTGATCGAGTCTTTCCATGGGGTGAGGAAAAACCACCCAGAAGCAGGAGGAGCACAAAACTCTTCGTGACACCACTCGCCAGCGCTGGCCTGAACTAAGACACCACTGTTTGGGACATCCCCGAAAACTCACCCCCATTTCCGTAGTTTGGAGTCTGGAGAAGCAGCATCCCCACTTTGACCCAGCAACGGGACCTGCACCGCTGCCTCGACATTGTCCGCCTCCGTTCCACTCATCGCTTTTCCCCCGCGAAAGACAGGAAGGGGCTCAGGTCCTTCTCTCGTCAAACGCTGTGGTGGGGAAGGTCTTCCTTACGAGCAAGTCTGGTTGCGTTTTTGATATCGCAAAAGCTGGCAGGGTTTTGCACGGATATTAGTAATCACTTATTACACTGCCACCAGTGAAAAAACCCCCCATTTTACATATATGTGTTTTTGCTGTTTTGTAAATTGTATGTACTTCGAGTGTGAAATTATGTAAAAATCATGTCCTGTGAAGCACCGTCATGTGCACATGTATTATTGTTGTAGAGAAGGTGTAAAAAACATGTCGACCACAATTCCTGGAACATATGATAGAAACACGGTTTGAAACAAATAAAAAAAACACACGACTGTCCCAAACTCTTAACCCAGAGTTTTTATAAAAAAACCCTTCAACCAACAACTTCGAATACACACGTCCAAACCCAATACAATATTATATGCGCAGAAGCCCATAAATCCTTTCGCTATTGCAGTGGTGTGCTCAATTTTGGTGCAACGTTCCAGTTTGCTAGAAATGCGAACAGCAGCCCTTCAGCTCCGACTCGATGATAATCGTCACATGGTGCGACTACAACATTAGTCGGCAAGACATACTGGACAGGCCATAAAACAGGCAAGTTATATGAGTGACTGTCCAAACTCGAAGGGAGAGCGTTCAAATGCCTGAACACTAATTCAGATTGTGATCAAATCATTGTGACTCGTGTAGGTTTGAATCTCTCTGATGATGCCCGTGACGGTGGCGTTGATGGTGATGGTGACAATGGTAGTGATGGTAGCGATTGATGGTGCATAGTTTACACTGTAAACAACCCCCATCCAGTTCGGTGAACCAAATTCAGATAGAAATTCCCACCAGCCTCTGACAAAGAAAAGTTGATGCAACTGGTAAGGAAACTGAAAACGGAGAGCAAACAAACTCGCTTCACCACATACAAACATCACTACATTCCTCCAATTCTCCCCTTTTCCCTTCATGCCTCACTTCTCCTCACCACAGACGTATGCTACTACAGCCCTACAGTTCCACTTCTCACAGCCACCCCCCCTCCAAGAACCACAGCACCTTTACCTGCGAAACAAGCAAAACTTCGCTATGAAAGTCCCACCCAAATTCCTTACTGCAAAATAACTGTACTCACTTCATTGATTGCCAAACGAATGAAAATAAACCCAAATAATCCCCGTTTGTTCCTATTTTGAGCGAATCCATCATACCATGCACCGGAATGGAATGCCAGAAAACTGATGCTATAAATTCAGATGATGATGGGTGGTTGGCTTGGTTCATTTATGAGTCATGTGGAGTTTTTCAGCCTTCGAACTTACCTGCAGCAGGCAATGGTTGCAGATGGAAGGATTTGAGCTGTTGGCACATACCAGACAGGTTGGTTTAATATCATCCGTGATTGCACTTCTCAAGCACTCATTGCACATCGCAGAATCAGCTGCACCCAATGCCAAAACACCGTAAACCACCAACAAACAACGATGCAAACAATACATACATGAACCCAGAAGCTACCCCTGTTAGAACATTTGATTGGTTCTATCTCCACATAGTTGGCACAAGAGAATGCTTGCTTGTTCGAATGGATGTGTTTTTCAATGATGATTTCTTGGAAGGAGCATGTGTTGTGAATTTATCGCATACCAGTGTCTGAACAAGTCAAACAGTATTCCTCCTTGACGGAGTCGGTGACCGCTAAAGTGAGGCATCCGTTGCACTCTGCATGATTTTTAGTCCCCGCACATTGAGCGCACAATTTCAACTTGAGAAAATCAGTAATCGCCTGGGGACAGAAACCAACACTCTGGAATCAAAGGAAACTGAAGATGCCTTTTTTTTTTAAACGGCAAAAAAGGCAAAAGTGTTTCAGATGACATATGGCAGGCCAATTCCAACAATCGATTCATAAAACAATATATGCTGCCACAAGCATTGATACAAAATCCACTAACCCTGGTGTATCAACGGACTCTTGAGAAGAGCATGTTTCCTAAAAGGAGACAGGGAAAAACCTACCGATGCAAGGCATTCTGTGCATTTGCATGGCTCAGAGGTTGCTGCACACAGGGGGCAATGTTCCTCCTTGATCGAGTCCTCTACGGCAAAAGAAAGGCAATGGATGCAGGCATTCGGGAGGGAAGTCTCCATGCATTTAGCACAAGTAGTGATCTTGAGCTCATCGGTGACTGCCTAGGCAAAAATTGCTCAAATTAAGACACCACCACGTGCAGTTTCAGGTCCCCCCCCCCAAAAAAAAAAAAAAAAAAAGTCAATTTCCGAGTCCTAACAAAGCCAAATCATAAAACTGTTCTGGATGTTAGATCAAATGCCAATTTCACTCCAAACAAAAAGTTCAAATTATCCTACCTGAGTCAAACAATGGCTGCACATCCCAGGATCGGAACTCTCGCTGCAATCAAGGCATGACGTTTTGACAGTATCGCTCATGCCCAGTCTTAAGGATTGAGTGCACATCGTGGAATTCGAACTCCCTGCACAGTCCAAACACAGGTTCTTCCCTGATGAGCTCTCTGCGATCCTTGCTGTGTTGAAAAAAAAATAAAAAAAATGTGTTGTTTGTGCTGCAAAGGCTTTCGAGGAAGAATTGAAGGTGACGATGTTTTTAATTGAGTTTCAGATGTATTTCAGAGAATATGATATAGTAAATATATTCAGCCTTCACAGTTGAGATATTTTAGTTCAGATATCAATACTGAATTTCCAAGAATTCGTATTGCCTCTGCAGAGTTCTCAATTTCGTGTACGGATCGTCATCTTGGGTTTCGACTGCAGCGGCATCAGTTTTCTTCTAGGGAGGGAGGTCCATCTCCTGGGCCCTCCTCGTGGCAACCGGAACGGGTTTCTCCACCGCCGCAGCCATTTTTTCAAAAAGCCTCCACTAAGAAACGACTTTTTCTCGACCCAACTCTGAAGCGAACAAGCCAAAACAATACGATAACGCTGTTTCTTCTGACAGTCTGAATAATTTCCAGGATTCGCAAATGAAAATGGCACACGATGTTTCTTTTGCGGTGCTGCTGTGAAGGTCGATTTGACTGTATCCCCATGGAATCACGAAACACTTGCAATACCCTGCCACATTTGCCTCGCTGAAGCACCATCCTCTCTGTTCAAAGAGCAACCAAGCATTTCCGCCAGGCTTTCTGCTTCCTAAGACCTGACGACGCGAGTTTGGCGAGGCCCAAAGACCAGCAGCATGCTGATCTGCGCCTTGTGGAGGAAGTCCTTGCGGATACTAAACCTGGGGAGTGTCGCGTTGGAGTGGACGCGGTCCGGTTGATCTTCGCGGACGTTTCCACAGCTAGCTTTGGGTCTCTCTTCGGCGGCGTCCAAAGGGGAATACACTGCAGAGCTGCAGAGTACACTGCAGAGTTTTCTGGCGTTGTTGAGGAGGTCGGGGATGGGCAGTGGATATAGTGTTGTCCTTTGCAAAGATTCACTTTTTTTGCTGAACCTTGAAATAGCTCCGTTACGTGAGCGCACGTGGCCATCGAGTCGGACAACCAACACCCCCCCCCACCCCGCCTCTCTTCGATTTTTCTGGTACCGTTTTTCTTGTTTACGTTTTTTTTTTTTTCTGCCGCTAAGGCTGTTGTTGACCGGCGAAACGAAAACCGCCTCCTCACCCCTCTTCTATTTTCAGAGGTCATGATTGTGCCGGCGAGTTAAAGAATTTCAGTCGGAAAAAGCGAGCGCAGCAGCGAAAAAGGATGCAGGAAAAAGGGCAACAGGTGTATGGTGGTCGGAAAAAAAAAAGATTCGACGAAACGAAAACGGATCTTCGCGCGTCTGTTTTTTTTTTCTTTTTTCCCTTTCTTTCTTTCTCTTCTTGTTTTTTTTATTGATTGCTCCGTTCGTTATTCATTTTGCAGGGGAGGTCGGGGCGAAAAAAAAAAAAATCGATTTCGTGGACGACAGGGAAGCGGTTTTCAGGGAAAAAAAAAATATTGTCACCACTATTATTGAGGTTTTGTTTCTTTTTGGCAGGAGTAACAAGGGGATAAAAAAAAGAATCTATAATACAACCCACCAGTAAAAAAAAAATCAACAAAAATTAATTTATATGTATGTACATAAATATGTTTATTTTTTCCGTGTGTATTTTTAAAAAATCTTTTCTTTTTTTTTTCTTCCAGAAAAAGAAAAGGATGGCTGTGAGAGCAGAACTGAGGTAATATTACTCACCTGTTTTTTTTGTTATTATTTTTTCAACCCGTCAACTTCTCAGGGTTTTTATTGTTCCCTTGCAATAGGAAAACTCTTAATTTTTGGCTTTTTATGTTTTCTTTTTTCTCCCCCCCCCCCCAAAAAAAAAAAACAAAACAAAAACCTTGTCACCGCAAAATTTCCCCCTCCTTACTTTTTCTTTACTCTGCAAAAGAAAGGGTGCGAAAATATCAAGAAAAATTTCTTCCGAAATTGTCGTTTATTCGAACTCCTAGAAGAAAATAAAAGAACATCTCTTGTTTTCATATAAGAAAAACTCCTGTGGTTCTTATGTAAAAAAAGTTTATTTTTTTTTGTTTCCTTTTTTCGCTGATCTTCTTTCCCCAGCCAATTATTTATTCCCTGTTAAAAGTAAAGAAGAAAAAAATTGATAACATTGATTCATAAAGAAAAATGCACCTGCCTCAGGTCAGGGATCACTAAGAAATTCTGGAGCTCTTTTTTTTCCCATATACAAAATAGGGGAAGAAAAGCCTTCTCTTGTTGGAACAGAATTCTGAGCATTCTCAGAATTTAAAATGGAAAATGATGATTGTTTTTTCTTTACAATTTTCATCAAAAAAAAAGAAAAATAGAATTTGATCCTAGAAAATATTATCTTTTTGAAGAAAGACAAACAATAAAAAAAAGAAGAAAAAAATTACTTCGATAATTCTCTCAATAGATATGTTATGTTACTGACATTTTTTTACCCTTGTTTTTAGTTTCAAGGTCAGATGGAGAGAAGTCTTTTAACCGTCTTTTAATATGTAAGGAGCTCCCATTGCCCGACGGAGTTGCATGAGGTAATATCTTGAAATGTGAAATCATTTTTGAATTGAAAATTGAATCAAATTTTACTTTTGTACGGATCAGAAACGGAAGCATTTTTTAAAGTATCGTTCATTAACAATCATTAAAAAAGATAGAGTACTGAAAAAAAAAAAAAAAAAGTTCGTGTGCACGTCCAAATCCCCCCCCCCCCCCCCTCTCAAAAAGGAGCAAAACAAACGAAAACAGTTCGTGTACATATTCAAATCCCGTAAAACAAAACTTTTCGTCCGGGCTTTTGTCCATGGGTCTGGGTATAAGTACTCTCCGTACAAGTACTCTCCGTACAAGTACTCTCCGTACAAGTACTCTCCGTACAAGTACTCTCTCTCTCCGAGTACTCTCTCTCTCTCTCTCTCTATAAGTACTCGCTCTTTACAAGTACTCTCTCTCTCTCCACAAGTAGTCTCTCTCTACAAGTAGTCTCTCTCTCTACAAGTAGTCTCTCTCTCTGCAAGTACTCTCTCTCTCTACAAATACTCTCTCTCTCTACAAGTACTGTCACTCTCTACAAGTACTCTCTCTCTACAAGTACTCTCAGCTGAAGTACTTTATGTATCGTACACTTTGTACACCCACACCTCTTTGGCAAGTTGTGACGAAATCGTCACCTCCTTGGTGTCTGAAAGGAAATCTTAGGAAATCTTAGGATTATGTGTACACTTGAGAAGGCCACTGGGGCTGCACACCTGGACCCTATTTCGAGTGTCTATCAATGAATTGTTCGTGCACACTATTATCCTCGATATAATTATGTTATTATCAATTATTCTGTGCCTTCAAGGGTGTATTACAATATTTGACTTCGTCAAATTGATTGTCGCCTTCCTCGTAAAAGATTGAGAAAAAGGTTCTCGAAAAACAATAGTAATTGAGGTTGCAAATAACGTGAGAGAAAAAAATTACCTAATAGGTAGATTGACCTGCCTTAGAGTCCTTAGAGATCTTACCTTCAAATAATTAAATGCATCCTTAATTTCTATGTGTTCAATATTGGTGATTGATCAAGTGACTACAATGAACGTAAATATATGTGTAAAACATTAGTTGGTACCCTAGATATATTTTAAGTGCTTTCGATAGATCTTTAGTATGAGTCGAATAATTTAGGTATTTCAATTGCTTCCTTATTTGGGGAGAGATCTAAAAGGAAGCGAACCATAATTAAGATTCAAGATGCGTTGGGTCTCTCTTACTATACCATAGCCTTATGTTGTTTGCCCCTACCAAATGTGTATTCTTTCTATAATATAAATTATATATCTATCAATTTATATTAGGCGTTGTTCTTACGTTGCAAGCTCCTAATTTTGCGTTGCAACAGTTTAGTGATGTGTAAGAAGTTCACACTATCGGGTGACTAAATAAATTATCAATCAATTAGGCCGCCTTATACTGAGGTATGGCTTCACACTGCCTTAATAGCTTGAATGGCGGTTTTTTCAACCCTAATTTCAACTTAGAAAAAAAGTTTTATGGGTTTCATATTCCCTTGTCACGGAGGGAACCGTAAGTTGAACATTAAATATGCTTCACCCAGAGCGGATAAGACGTTAATACTCACAATCAAGTTGTAACACGGGTAGGAAACGATGGCTCCTTCTTGAAGTTAATCGCACAAACCTTAGCGTGTCCGAAGGTATTCCGGGGATCACGAACGCTTCCAAAAAATATCCATAAGGCCCTCTTTCTTCATTGTCCAAAAATGTATGCATGAATATGTAAACCCCCCCCCCGAATACAGTACCCCCCCCAAATAGAGTACCCCCCCCCAATATAGTACCCCCCGCCGCCCCTGGAAGCAAATGCGGAATAGTGTACCCCCCAAAAAGTGACACCTCCCCCCGGGCCTACCACCCCAAACCTGGTTTTTATGCAATGTTAAGAATCTTCTAGTGATGGATGGAGCATTAGCTCCCTTCCTACCTCCCAAATACCCCCTGGAGGATCCAACCCCCTCTCTAAAAATAGAACACCCCCAAATAGTGTACCCCCTTGAATTTTTTTTCCAAAGTTATAATTATTGTACCCCGGGGTACTGTATTCGGGGGGGGGGGTTTATATTAGCCGCACGAGGGAAGCCTTCTTAAAGAATGAGATTGCATAGGGAGGTCGCCAGAGTTGTGCCGAAGTCGTTTTTGCGACAACGACAACGGCCGTTAACGGCGTTAACGGTTAACGGCCATTGTCGTTGTTGCAAAAACGACGTCGGCACGACTCACACATTTTTCAATGATGTGATTTGAGTCCTAAAACGAGGAGGCACCAAAACGCGAGCGAACCTTGCAACGCAGCGACTTTGGTGTGACGCAGAGTTGTGCGCCGTTGCAACGGCGCACAACTCTGCTCATTTACCTATCAAGGGCTGCTTCACCGTTGATGAAAGTTAATCGGCCTCATATAAGGTGCTAACGATTGAGATTCCCGGGGGTAGACGTAGGCGCTATCACCTAATGACCCATTAATCAAGGACTGATATTACTCATTAGTGATAAGTTCGTGGACATCGGCCAAAAACAATTTTGACCCATCCTCGGCTTCTTGCCCCCCCTCCCTTCGTGTCTAAACTACTAGAAGACAACCCTTATCAATCGACCAGTAGATGGCTAGGGGATAAGAAGGGGCCGAGTCAGTTATGTGTGAAAAATTCCGCGTTCGATTTAAACTGGCCAAAGGCATTCCATCCTCTTCTCGAACTTTCCAACGAAAAACTAGAAATTTTCAAGAGTGATAAGCACCCCAGGTGCCAACGACGAGGTGGATGAGGAGGTTGTGAGATAGATGACATCTAAACTCCCCGCTATTCAAATCGAGCAATGGCTGAAACGACCTCTTCGAGGGTAGGCCGTTGTATGCGTGATGAACGCTCGCATCCCAAACGCCTCCTACGTATCTGCTCCCGTATCCCGCCACGTATCCCGCCATGATATCGCTATGCCAGACGCGACGCCAACATTTTGCGGAGTTGCAGATGCGGTGTCAATGGCAGTTCGGCTCCAGCACAGGTGGTTCCTTTATGTAACAAACGCTGCACCCATATCTGGAAAAAGTAAGGCCCAATTGCCGCGAGTGGGGCTGATGGGCGTGTCCGAAGAGGGGGACGTAGTCATGCACCATAAGAATGAGTAGTAAGTCGATTTGAAAACTGAACTTTGGATTAGGTATATCTAACACTATTGCCCCCAATCATAGGTTTCGTAGGTTCATCTTTCTATGTTAATTCCTCGACACAACAATACTTGAATGGAGGTGCCAATCACCAACGGTTTTCTACCTTCACAACCTTTCTTTAATCTCCACTTGTATTGTTGTTGTCCGACACCTCTTCCAATTCGGTATTTTCAGGAGGTATCGTGTCTACCAAACTTTGATGCTGGTTGATACACCAAAACCTCCTCTGTATTGAACGACAAGACTCGGGTAGTGGACCAACCACCGTTTCTAAGCTCTGCAACCGGTCACACTAAAGGTTGAAGGCTAAAAAAAGACCAAGCCGAAACCTTATCCTCAACCGATAAAAATAAATCGCCTATGACTGTCACGCCGCTACTCGATCTTATGGGGTATCGAGGGTATCGAACCAATATCAAGAATCCGAAGATTCAATTATATCCTTATCGCTTTATCTCGGCAACGAGACCTACGCTACACTTACATGGACCATTTCCGTAGGAGTATGAACACTTTTGAAAAACGTCACGCCCAACACGGAATGTTTGGAATATTTCAAATTAAATCGCTTAATACCTAGCTGAAGTTTGCTTTCTTTGTCAAAACATTTATGCATCCTTAAAGCAAAGATCAACCGCCACTATTCATCATTTAAAATCGATTGTGAAAGTTGCTTAGAATCCACTAAAGCGCCCTATCAAATATCGCCTAACGTATACGCAATACAACGCTTTCTCTTTTAATGTGGTCAAGAACGAGAGGTCATCAAGCACGGGCCAAACGGTTCCTAACCATCTTTCCCAACGTGCGTTGCTCTGAGTGAGGGATCGATAACATTGTGGTGTAAGAAATAGAACTCCGCCTGTTCGAAGCCTAAGTGTAACGCAATATCATCCAGCAAGAATGTTTTTCCGTACATGCTCTCGAAGAGGTTATTGTTCCAAAACCCCAGCTATGCGATCAACTTGTTGTCGACGGAATTCATTCGGGCGCTAAACGTGCCGCAAGATATATCATACCGTCAAAATACCGCCCGTTAGATTAATCTTCAATAAGGCGTTGGTCATGCACAATGTTACAAAAACCTCCCAGAACCCTCCCTCGAAGCCTCCTTAACCCATCAAACCCCCACTCATTGATGGGACCCTTGACTAATGTCATTAGGGCGAGGCACCAAGGTTCTTGAGCTATAGGATCTCCTATTGGGATCCTATGGACCTTAAGCTCTGACTAGGCTATCACTAGTGCCCATAGCTAGTCTGTAGCTCTAGCTAGTGCTTACTAGACATCTCGGTGATCACTTGTAACAGTGCCCCCTCCTTAGATGTGAAGCCGCCTCGGGTTCACTAGGAATCAAATGCATGATAGGCATCATACAAATGATAGTGTCTAGTAGTTACACTATTTTAAGAGAGGAGATCATCATCATCCAGTGGCCAACTGTGATATGATGTCTCAAACCTTCGCTTGTGATCTCCTTCGGATCGTGCAAGGTGGTACAATCGATTGTGCTTGAGATTGGTGAAACTCGTCAACCAATTCTCGCGCGTGCACGACATTCTGTTCCGGTTCCCATGAGTTGTGCTCATGACCGTATCCAACCCATTTCACTAGGAATTCTGTGTAGCATTTCTTGCCCCTACGTCGCTCTCTGCGATCAAGAATGCGCTCAACCTCCCATTCCAAGTCACCTTCAATCTCGATAGGTGGCGGGGGTTGCACAGTTCCTTTAGCCCAATATGGCTTCAAGAGTGAAGCATGGAACACCGGATGTATGGGCAAAGTATCAGGAAGCTTTATTTTGAAAGCAACCTCATTTATTTGACGCTCGATAGGGAAAGGTCCTACCCATTTCGGCGTTAATTTCCGCGATCCTGGATGCTTTAACCTTAAGTTCCTTGCATCAAGGAGAACAAGGTCTCCAACCTTGATCTCTACAGGAGCCCGGTGACGATCAGCTTGAGCTTTATAGCGTTGCTGAGCCGCCTGAAGGCGTTTCTTTGCCTCAACAATCCCTTCTCGGATTTCACTCGTCATTTTCTGAACTTCTGGTACAGCGACCTGCTTTGGTCCTTTTCTAGGGATCTGAGCAGTCAATGCTGTCCATGGATCTTTTCCATAGTTCAGGAAGAAGGGTGTTTCTCCAGTTGCTTCTGATCTTGAGTTATTTATTGCAAACTCAACAACCGGTAATAAATCAGCCCAATTTCTTTGGGAAGGCCCCACAAAGTGGCGAAGAGTATCTTGCATCACTTTGTTCATCGCTTCGGTTTGCCCATCTGTTTCTGGATGATAAGCCGAAGAAAGGGCTTGACTGATTTCCCATTTATCACACAACTCCCTAAAGAAGTGTGAGACAAATCTTGGATCTCTATCTGTGACCAATTTCTTTGGCATGCCATGAGCTTTGAAAACATGGTTCACAAAGAGATTTGCTGCTTCAGCTGCACCACAATCCGTTCGAGTTGCAGCGAGATGTACCATTTTAGTTAACATGTCCACAAAGACAAGGATTGCATCATAACCTGCTCCATTAGATGATGGGAGGTGAGTGACAAAATCCATCGAAACATTTTCCCATTGTGCATTCGGAATAGACAAGGGTTTTAGGGGACCTTGAGGCTTTCTTCGCCTACCCTTGTGCCTTTGGCATGAATCACATCCTTGCACATATGATCTGATATGGTCCTCCATCTGAGGCCACCAGAAATGTCTCTTGATTTGCCGTAAAGTCTTAGCCACACCAAAGTGTCCACTATAGACTGTACTATGGCAATCATGGATTATATCCTGTCTCAATGTTCCAAAATTTGGTACAGCCAGCACATTACCATTCCACCAGTAACCATCTTGATATTGTAACACCTGGGCAGCTTCCAGTGTGTCATACCAAGGGTCCTTAGTGTACCCTTCAGTCAACCTATCTATCAACTGGGTATAATAACCCTGAGGCGGAGATGGGTCCACAGAGTCCCGCCGGCTAGAAACCAAGCCACGTGATCTCCCGGTCTCGCATAATACTCCAATAGATGGTGAGCAAGACGGTATCCGCGACAAGGGATCAGCCACGTTTACCCGTCCCGGTCTATACTCCCATTCAAATTGGAATTCATGGAGTAATGCTAACCAGCGAACCTGCCGTCGATTCAAGGTCGATTGGGAATGGAAAAATGTGTTTGGACTATGGTCTGTGATTACTTTGAATTTGCTATCAGCCAAGTAGCATCTCCATAGTTGAAGTGCATAAACTGTAGCATACATTTCTTGATCACTTGTAGACCAATTCAGTTGTGGGCCGGTAAGCTTTCTACTCTCATATGCAATGGGATGTCCCTCTTGAAGGAGAACTGCCCCTATTGCATTGTTAGAAGCATCCGTAATTACTTCAAAGGGTTTGGTAAAATCCGGCATAGCCAAGCAAGGTGCTTCTGTTAATGCCTTCTTCACCCCCTCAAAAGCGGCCTCACAAGCTGGAGTCCAATCCCATGTCTGTTGCTTTTTAAGCAAATCAGTGAGAGGTGATGCCAAAGAAGAATAACCCTGGACGAACTTACGAAAATAATTGGCAAGCCCGAGGAACGATCTCAAATCGTGTACCCCTTGTGGACGAGGCCATTCTCGTACTTTATTCGTTTTTCGAGGGTCTACAGAGATACCTTTGCGACCTACAATGAAGCCAAGGTAATGTAACTCTGTTTTGTTAAAGTCACATTTGGACTTCTTAAGGAACAATTTATGTTCTCTTAATCTTTGCATCACGGCTCGTACATGGGCCACATGTTCCTCTGGTGTTTTTGAGTAAATCAAAATGTCATCAAGGTAAATCAAGACATATTTGCCTATCATTCCTTGAAACACATGATTCATCAGTGTTTGAAACACTGCCGGAGCGTTCGTTAATCCCATTGGGAGAACCCGGTACTCAAATAATCCAAAAGGCGTTTTAAAGGCGGTTTTGGGGATGTCTTCCTCTTTGACTCTCATTTGCCAATAACCGGCTCTGAGGTCAAGAGATGTGAAGCATCTCGCGCCTTGTAACTGATCAAGAAGGTCATCAATCCGCGGGATCGGGAACTGATTCTTGATAGTTACTTTATTTAAACCCCTATAGTCAATGCACATCCGGAAACCTCCATCCTTTTTAGGAACAAAGAGGACCGGAGCGCCCCATGGACTAGCACTCGGCTGAATTAATTTTTTGGATAAGAGTTCGGACAACTGGTCCTCTATCTCTTTCCTTTCAGCAGGGGTGTATCTAAATAAGGGTCTATTGACCGGACGCGTTCCCTCGACCAAAGGGATATCCGCTGCCACTGCCCTTTCAGGAGGATATTCCGCCAAACCAGAAATAAACAAATCATCAAAGTCCTTCAACAGAGCTTCCATTTGCTCCTCTGGAACTTTGTCTGATTCACTCGTTTCATCCGCCAATTTCAGATGGGATGATATCTCTTCCATCTCACGAACTACCAACAAAATAGGTTTTATTGAAGTATCTTTCAACTTCCTTTTCACCTGTGGTATCGAGAGTAGAGATGCAACCTGTTTTTGGGGAATATCTTTACCCGTAGCTTTGGGTAATAATCCCTGACGAAGCAATATTCGTTGATGGGATGAAGTCGTTAAAGCGCACTTCTTTTCAAAGAAGTCTAAAACCGCTTTACGCTTCTGCAACCACGTATCACCAAGTATAATATCAAACCGATCTAGAAGATCCAACACCAAACAATCAAGCTTCTCTCGATAGCCTTGAATTTTCAGTGTGATCTTTGTCTCTCCCATTATATCAATATTATCCCCATTTGCCAACTCAGCCTGTGATCCAACGGTAGCTCGATAAGCTATCCCATTTTGTTCACAAAACTGTTTGGATAGGAAGGCTAATCCTTTAGCTCCTGAGTCCAAAAGACAATGGGCTGGGATTCCACTCAAGAGGCCCTCAAAATGCATTGCAAGCTTATCTTGCATGAGAAGCTCTGTTGCTTCCTCTGGCATTTTGGGTACGGGTGGATCATAGAACACATTCACGGGCCAAGGAATGCCAGGAAGTCTTTTCCGACTTTTCCCCTTTTTGGCTGTGAATAAAACTGTTCCCTTCTTGTATTGTGCAATCAATCTCATTGAGGTCAAGGCTGGATGCAACTCTTTAGACCTTACTGGAACAAGAATGCAACAAGAAGTATCATGGGGAGATCTCTTCTTTGCGAGAAGATAGTGATCGAGATATTTGTTGATATCCTTGAAAGGAGGATTCAACCACACATGCTGTCCACCTAAATCTCTTTCCAGAAATTCAGAAGGTGTGCAAAATGTATTACATAAGGCACTGTTCACATCCGAACACCCATCCAACGTAAATACGCGGCCTGAAAGTGTCTCAAGACGTTGGAACTCCGCCCTTGTAATTCCTTGGTGAGAATCTTCTCTCTCATCCCTAAATTCCACAGAAGATTTCATTTCTTCACTTTTTTGACTTCTGGTCAAGATTGGTGCAAGAAAAGCATCACAATCAATGTCCATTGGGTCAATTGTGGAATGTGGATTCAGATTCTTCTGATCTCTCAATTGTGTCCACTCAAGTGGGACTTCACAAGAACTGAGGTTCACCTTTTTCGACTGACCACACTTATGGCCTCTTGCCCATGGTTCCCCACAGAACCAGCATAAGCCAGCTTTCTTGCGAGCCTCCCTCTCACTCTCGGTCAACCGTACCACCGGTCTTCGTGAGGGCTGAGTGCCACTTTGAGCTTTAAGCCTTGGTTGCTTAGGCTGATGCCTCTTCTTACTTCCTTTGGCTGGATCTGAGAAGGTAGTTTCCATACCTCTCTTTTTAGCCTTCCGGTCCGTAGTTTTCAACGGAAAACGAGCATCGTGACCCGGGGCTTTAGCCAACACATACGTTCGCAAGGCTGAGTAGCTTCTCCATTCCCGACCAAGTGTATCAGTCTCCACTTGTTTGCACAAGTGTGGATGGAGGCCCCTCAGAAGGATCCAACACTTGGTAGTGTCGTCCATTGGCTCTTTTCGCATTGCTAAGTGAGCATCCACAAAGCGTACGAAGCCAGGAGTATCGACCTTCTGGTCAATATGATCCTTGCAGGAAGTAAGGGCATTATTTATGGAGTAATCTGTGGCAAGATCTCCAAATGTGCCATCTTCCAGGACTTGGCAGAATTTTTCCCAAGATAAAGACCCGTCCTCGAGTTCTTCCTTGGGTACCCTAGCCAATAAATGTCGGCGGGGTTTTGATCCGAGGAAAGTAGGTGCAATCACTCCCCACTCCTCTCTTGGGACTTTTGCTGCCCTGAAGTACATGGCTAACTCCAAACGGAATTCTGGCCACGGGACTTTGCCCTGGTACTTTTCAGGTTTATCAGCAGTCACTCTTCTGGTTTTGCCCAGGCTAGCATCTTTCTCTTCTTTGGTCACTTCAGACCTGAGAGTGCTAGGGGACTGTGGTCCCTCTGTTCTTTCACTTGGAGAGTCCTCATTGACTTCCTCCAGAACAGACCCTTCTTCTAAGGCAAGTACCTCTTGTTCTTCTTGACTCATGGTCACTTTTTATTTTGGTTTCCTTTGGACACAACCCCAACACAGCAAAACACTGGAAATTTGCCCAAAACTCTGAAACCCAACTTTTATCGCTTCACTAGCCCTTCGAGGACCTCTTGGGTCTCCTCGAACTCACAGAACTAGCTTCCCAACGATTCAGAAAAACAAACCCTGACTTTGTCGGGCTGTAACTTTCCACTGACAACTCCGATTGACCTCAAACAAGTTTCAAACGAAGCGCCCTGTTCTCGGCTTACTTTTAGACTCCTGTTTTGTCCAATTCCGAGTTGTTATGGCGTACTTATGCGTCAAAACGTGACGCGCTCTCTTCCTGCTCCGAAACCAACTGTTACAAAAACCTCCCAGAACCCTCCCTCGAAGCCTCCTTAACCCATCAAACCCCCACTCATTGATGGGACCCTTGACTAATGTCATTAGGGCGAGGCACCAAGGTTCTTGAGCTATAGGATCTCCTATTGGGATCCTATGGACCTTAAGCTCTGACTAGGCTATCACTAGTGCCCATAGCTAGTCTGTAGCTCTAGCTAGTGCTTACTAGACATCTCGGTGATCACTTGTAACACACAACCTTCTTTCCGTCTAAGTTCATCCTCCCATCGAGATATGTACAATGAATTCCAAAAATAATCCTTTATGAGTGTAG
This sequence comes from Bryopsis sp. KO-2023, assembly GCA_030272585.1. Taxonomy (NCBI): domain Eukaryota; kingdom Viridiplantae; phylum Chlorophyta; class Ulvophyceae; order Bryopsidales; family Bryopsidaceae; genus Bryopsis; species Bryopsis sp. KO-2023. The sequence goes on from BSYQ01000002.1 coordinate 3,185,410, forward strand.
TGGTCGACGAGTTGTTCCCGTAAAAAAAAGAGAACGGAGTGCGTTCATAGGGACCTCCACCGATTACTCACAATTGATTTAAAGAAAAAAAAAAAAATGTGAACAATGTTTCTTGCTTAACGCAACGGTCAGATTTGCATACGATCCAGATTATTGATAACCTCTTCTTGCTCGTTGTAATAGTCCGCCACGACTGTCTGCCAATTGAATCGCTATGTGGTTGGTGATGTTAGGGTAGCTTGGGTAATTGGGGTTGTGGGTGTGTTGGGTGGCACGCCTTCAACTGATGCATTCGATCATCATCCTAAAAACCACCACCAATGCGAACTTCCAGCACGGTGTAGTAGTTCATTATCTTCTCCTAATCAAATTGCACAACCGGAAGGGTGATGGGATTAGAAGGGCGGGTATACTTGACGGCTTATCTTCTGCCGATGCGATAGATCCTCCTTCTCAAATGAACGATCAAGGATACCTTATTTGGCAATGCCGAAATTTATTATTGTTGTCGCAATAATATCATCGAGTACCTAATTTCTTATTTTTCTTCAGATGTATCCTCATCAGGGGAGATTGTGGTGATCTCATTGATGAGTTGCAATACCTCTTCGGTAAAACGTCCCTCCAAGAAACTCTGTGGGAACATTTTTATCATCTTTTCGATGCGTAAAGGTTTGTTGCATGGAAGCTAGTGAACACCTTGACGGAATGCCAAACCCGTTCGGTAAGCTGGAGTGCGCTAGGGTGCGGATTCCTCTTAACCCTCTCCATCCACCCACTTGGGAAACGCACCATGCCTCCATGCATCTTATAAAGCTTGCTAGATCAATCTTTTGATTCACCCCTCCCTTTGATTAAAAGTCCACCTCAATCAAGTGATCAGATTGGGCAAACAGAAAAATTGTATTTGAAAGAGATATGGTATGTGGAATAAATTAAGGCTAAGAGGTTCATCAAATGCCCCCTGTTGCACCAAGAAACGGGGCCACGCCCACACCACGGGGTCCTAGTACTGACGTGCCAAGACCAATTACAATTGTAGAAGTTTCCACACACATTATATACCTCAATCCGGTCTGACATAGACTCTGCCTACTACTCTTGTACCGTCGCCCGGTATGGGCGCATAACCTGTCAAAACAGTGTACCACGCCGCTTCCCCGGTCTGTTATTATGGTGGGCCGGTACCAGATGATCCCGAAGCATTGAACCTCCTCTTCCACATGCTTTCGATCAACGTCAAAGCACACATATAAACATTACCAGTGTCCAGCAATAGAGTTAAACCCAATTCACTAACAAATCACATACTCAGACTCACCATTTGAGGTTAACGAATCTTCTTCCATGGGCATCGATCCCAGAATCCACGTCTGGATTCTCCAACGCTGTACCGTGTCGTTCATTCCATGCACTGTCATTGTCATGAATTTGTCTTAATTGCGACTCGTCCATATGTTACACGTTAGGGCTGGCTTCTATCGCCTTTCCTCCAGCCGCTTCATGTTCTCCCGCACCTGAATTGACGTGAGTGATTCCTTAAGTGGTATCTTCTCAAACTTTCCTGGCTCAGGTTTGTTCAATAAATCCACATCATTTAAACTAACCGTGATAATTGTGTCCACCACCCTCTATTGACGCAAGCGCGGATCGCTCCCCAAAAATATTCAAGCAAGTCGCCCTGGGTTCTAAGACATTGTCCCGTCTTAGTGTCTCACGCCTGAGGATTCATGTCGGAAACTCACACCAAGACATTCCCCCCCCAAACACATGTTACCATGTTATAACAAAGACCCCTCCAGCATGTGGACGCACCGTCCTGTAATATGTCCCAAACCCGAACAAAACTCCTTTATTCGGTAGACTCGGGCCACACTTTTTGCGGCGCTCATTTGGTGATGCTAAAAATGTCTTTTGGTTTCTATATTGTCAAGTTTGTTGATTGGATTGGCATTAAAGAGTGACAACAAACGAAAGCAAGCTAGGATTGAAACCCTCGGTGGGGATGGCATTCACAAGTTCAGCTGCGGTCGCATGAGCCGACAACTGCGCTAACCTCTATCTACTCGCTTTCGATATAATATGGATATGTAATGAAAAAAGTGAAATGCCTTGAAAAGATCTGTTAAAATGAGCGAAACGCCGCCATGCGGTGGTTATCTTTGGTATAGCTTTGTATTGACCTTTCTTTGCTTTGTGACCGAAGACCGTTCTGCCCGAAGATAGCTTGATTGGGTTGCCATTTTAAGTTAATAATCACGTTAGGCAATTGAAGCAACGTTCCCATCTTTGAAAATTTTCTCCCTTTTCAAGTTATATTGCTATCATATCACATCTCAAAAAGCAATTCCGTTTGCAATGCGAGTATTGCTAATACCTTTCTTTTACATATCAATAAAAATCTTGGCAGGGGGGCTCCGCCACTCTGGTAAGTACAACACCAACTATCATTTAAAAAAGACCTTCTCGTCCTCCCTTTGTGAGGTCTATGTTCTTTTCATTAATTGAACAAGAAATTCTTCGATTTTCCTCATTCGGGCATTATATTTGCTATTCGCAAGTTGCAACCTATCCTATCGAAATTAGAAATACTATTTCTATCTTCCTTAGAAACCATGAGGGCCGATAGATCTGACAAACCTGTAGATTTGTAGTGCGACAGCTACTCTAGAAAAAGTGAAAATACCTAAGGCGGCTTTTGACCCAACGTGGAGAATCAACCACCCAGTTCTTCATTACTGTTCTCGGACTAGGATCAAAGCGGTATCTTATAAGAATCGAGGTTCTCTACAACCTCGATTAATTCAAATATTTAAACTCAATTAATACTTTTTTTTATTCCTTTATTAAATAAACATTTATTATTTATTTCTTTATTAAATAAACAATTATTATTTGTTTGTTTCTTAAATAAATAATAATTATTTATTATTTATGAAGTAAATATTATTTATTATTTAATTAATTGATAATAGTAATTTAGGGATTGTGGTTGATCTTGGTAGGACGTTTTTATTATCCGACTCGTTCGTTGGAAGTCACTGAGTGTAGCCCCTGGATGTTTGTTTGCAGGTCTTGGTGCTGATTTTTTCACCGGTGTATCGGATCACCAGTGGATGTTGTGAAGTCCAGAGTCATGGGTTACCTAACCAGGATTTTGATCATTTGCGGACAAACCATCACCACGATATATCAATATGCTTTTCTGCAGTGAGTTATATATGCTGAGATAGTGTAAGTCTTCTCAGCAAAAAAATAAAATAAAAAATGAGTCTCAACTTTTTGTTTTGTGCTGCATGCTTGCTTTTTCCACAAACTTTATTTTTATTTGATAGTGTTCTACACCAATATAATTTTTATTATGGATTTTTTTTTTTTAATTATTATTATTCCTTATAATTTAGAACTACGACGGGCTTGCCCTTTGCACCAAGCGTCAATCGATAGTTTCTGAAAGTGCTCAGACAGCGGGTTGACGATTTTGAGCGGTTTTTTCTTTTGTTCAGTACTGTGGGGCTTTTTTCCCCGTTAGGTGCGGATATTCAATCTGCGTTATCGAATTGTGAGAGACGGGTTCTTCTTCTGGGGAGTTCTCCGTTACTCACGTGACGGGAGAGTTTGCGTCTTTCTTTCCAAAAAATCCACGTTTCCTTGTTATGGAACCTCTTTTTTGATGAAACTTCTTTGATTATAGTGCCAGGTTGTATCCACAACAACCCCCTCCTCTCAATTTCCAAAACGTTACCGCTACGCCGCCGTTAGACATGCACATTTCAGGACGTGACTTCACTTTTTCAACCCTTTGGTCGAATCAATCAATTAATTATTTTATTTGAATAAAATATATATATATATTTATTATTTTTTATTTGTATTAATTAATTAGTATTTTTGGCGAGCTCTTCCCTTATGACGTTCCGTTTCGACTCTAAGAAAATGAACTCCAGCTCTAAACCTTCTCAAAGTTGAAAACAAACTAAAATCCAAATTATCTTTAATGTACTTATTTTCTTATCAAAGGCCTCTTCGCTATTGATATAAATTAATTATTGTTAGAAGGTTGTTGATAATTGAGGTCTCTAAGCTGGTGGAGAACGCCCACAAGAGAATTCAACCAATACTCAGTCGTTCGGCCCCCTCATTCATGGTCTACATTGCAAGAAGTGAGCTCTTGCGTGTTAGCTATTGGCCGGGACAATACAAGGACCAAGTGTTTGAGTGATTGGACGAGTATATGAAAACATTTCGCCTCGAGTTCAGCAGAACGAAGCTACTAGAGTTACGATTGATCCGATCTAACAAGGTTTCTCATTTCCATCAACGCAACATCATACCTTCTACTTCCGCCGTTATTCTGTACGCTTCGACCGAGGCAATAATGTAGCACCGTTATGGTACCGTCCCCCACAATTTGGCCATAAGGTTTGGGCTCCACTTTTCCTTGTCCATCATTTCTTGAATTGCATCAATGCACTTCGACATCATAAGTTCCCCATCATCTTGCCTTGTTTCTTTTTCTATGATTTCAATCATAACGTTAATTAATCGGCATCGGCGTCCATAATTCTTGATTTGCCCAAAATGTTGATTCGCAAAGTGTTACGGAGTTATTGCCTTCCGAAGTCTTCGTAAGCATTCGTTAGGATTTCTTCCTCCTATCAGTTTGTCGTCCATATATCGCTTCAATTTTTGCCCTTCTAGGACTCCCTTGACTCTCTTTGTAAGCACTTTCACCGATCTTGACATCCCATGTGGTATAGTCGAATAAATGTACCCTTGTTCTCAAACAAGAGAAGCCATCAAACCTGTGACATCTTCCGCCAAAGGCATTTTATTATAAGCTTTAGCGATATCTAGAGTGATAAAGTATTAAACCAACGATATCTCTAGTATCGAGCAAACCATGGATACATTCACCTTTACCAAGAGTGTTTAATTTTCAAAAATCAATGATTAGACGCGGACCATTTCTTCTTACACAATAGGACATTTGCGCCGGGTTCCAAGAAGCTTTTCGTACTTCAACTTCGATTCAATCTCTTGTTTAAAAAATTGAGTTGCAAAATTTGTGGAGTTCTATGTATATCTTCTTCTAAACTTTCCTTGATGGATTTCACTGGTGCGTCACGGAAAACCGAAGGGAAATAGTATATTCTCACTAGGATCCGCCAATTTACACGATGGCTAGAACGTATTGCCACAAGTAGTGCAATGACAGTCATTTGGCTTGATATAATAGGCTCACAAGTCCCCGAGACACAAACACACACACACACACACACACACACACAGAAAGAGAGAGAGAGAGAGAGAGTCACTGGGAATTTAATTTTTACAGGATGGCCCCTTGCCCTATAACCCCTGTCGTACTCCCAAATGTACTACAACCCCAAACCCAAGTTCTACTATCATGGCTCCTTAAGATGGTTGCATCACATTTCGGGCAACTATTTGCTGCTACGCATCTACAAAGTGAAAGGACATGAAAATTATGTGCCCCTCCGTAACGTCCCACTCATCTACAAGAAACAAAACATGAAAAAGGTGTAAAAAACCTTGCTACTCTCGGTGGGAGTCGAACCCATATCGATCCACCTCTAGGAAGCGAGAGTCACTGCTTGATTCAATAACCGAGCTCGTGTTAAAAAGAGTCGATTCGCACTATTGTAATTCACACAAAGCCTTTAATGGGACCCGAGGAGTTAGGTCACCAGCCTTTGTGAGTGTATCAAGAAACCTTGTGGGAGCACTAAGTGCTATTCTTTTATACTTTCAGTTATTTTTTTTTGTAAAATGCACCACCTCAAGCACGTCGTTGATACTGCGGGGTTTCTGCAAATGTTCCGAGCACGTGGCACCATACGCGCAGCTCCGCAAGCAACGCTCAAGGTTTAGGTTGCAACTGTTTTTGTTCCATTGCACGGTGTCACTCGAACAACTCGTTTGTGTTATGTGGAGACTACTCCTGGCGAGGTACCGGGGTCGTTTGAATCGAAAACGTATTGATTATTGTGCTTGGCCTTCCATTTTTCTCGTGTGTAAATTCTTCCAAGTGGGTAAAAGAAGTGGATCTGTTATTGCCACAAGACCGCCGCGAATTGCGTTTCATGAGAAAAAACTCAAGGTATTATATGATACCAATTTTTCCAGGAAATTTGGTTAAAAATTTTACCTTCCAACTTTCGAGATGTGTTAAACATTCTTCCCGAGTTTCATTTGTTACCCAAATTACATAAACGAACTATAGCTTTGGCATAGCCATTGTTGATTCATTTAGATGAGGTGTTGTCTAAGCGATTATGCGCTCTTGTGACTCGGAAACCTTTCATTTTGAAACGTGGTGATGACCTTCCTCGTAGACTCTAGGTGCTCGTTCCTTGTTTTGACTGCGTTTGCTCCATTATGATGTAAAAAAATATAAAATAAAATAAGAAACCCCCTTTTAAATTCTTGAGCCAGTGCAGCTATGTAAAACCATAAAAACATTGTTCGAGCACTGTAGTTCCGCCCCCTTGGGACGCTTGGGATATGTGGAACAGACCTGGGCCCGACCGGACCGGCAGCGAAAAACCGGTCCGGTCCGGTCCAACCTGTCCATGGACCGGCTGACCTGTCCGGTCCGGTCCTGTCCGGTCCAGCGAAAAAACGCCGGTCCTGTCCACTCCGGTCCAGTCAACCTCGGAAATCTGCAGAAATCTGGACCGGTTTTCTGACAGATTTTCCGTTTTTAGACAGGTCACACCCACATTGCGCCTTTATTAGACCGGCGATGTGACCTGTCTAAAACCGGAACGACCCTGTCTTGACAGGGTTGTTCTCCTGTTTTAGACCGGCTCCAGGTCGGTCTGGACAGGTGGGCTGCCTGTCCAGACCGACCTGGAGCCGGTCTAAAACAGGTCACATTGGGCGTCACATCGGTCTAAAACAGGGTCACACCGGTCTAAAACAGGTCACACGAGTATGACCGTACTAGACAGGCGACAACCTGTCTGGAAAGGTCAAATCCGGTCTAGAAAGGTCAAATCCGGTCTAGAAAAGGTGGCCTTTACTAGACCGGATTTGACCTTTCTTGGACCGGATTTGACCTTTCCAGACCGGATTTGACCTGTCTAAGAAAGGTCAAATCCGGTCCAAAAAGTGGTTGCCGGTCCTGTCCGGTCCGGTCCAACGGATCGGCGCCCAGGTCTGATGTGGAACGCAAATATCCGCAACGTACACATGCAACCAAATACGAACCAAGCTGGATAGGCTTCCAATTCCATAAGATTCTTCAAAGAGACTGTAAACCTTGTATTCGAAAGGAATTGCTAGGAAACGAACTAGGTAAAAAGTTTGTCGCATTAGGAGCATTGTTCCGATTAAAAACACCTTCGTTTTGAAACAGACGACACGGATTACCTTTACACCGGGGCAAGCGCTGAGATCGTTGCGAAGAATTTTCGATGATTTTTATATCCCTAATACCAAGTATCTTTTGCATAGTTTAGATTTTCTGTCTATTTTTATTTTCAATGTGAAAACAAACTGATGCTACAAATAGGGGGTCCGCCAATAAGCATGGCTAGCTCGCCCGACAATTTTTTTTTTCAAAAGATGCTTAGGAAGATGTTTTATATTTACTCACCTTGTATCATATGCAAGATTTCTTGATGATAATTTTCGGGATTTGCTTTCGTTCACGATAATTGACGGATAGGTTTCTTAGCTTGCATAATTTATTGCATACAACTTCACCAACAAACCGGATGGCTGGACATTTAACTTTTTTTATTCGCTCCTCATCCACTAGAGTTAATTAGGATCTATGGAAAGATTTATGAGTGTTGCTTCAGGAGAAAAGACTTTCAAGACTAGGGAAGATGTCTAGGGGAATTTTTTCGAAGGACTATGGGGAAGGGCAAAGGGGGCTAGAGAAATTATCTACGAAACCAAGGTCTTACCAAGGCCTCCATCGTATGGGCACCACCTCACTCGCATGAGAAAACCGCCCGATTATTAGGAAAGTTCAATCGTTCAATTTTACCCCCTTGTCTTTCCCCGAAAAAAGGGAGGGTCCGGGAATCACACTTTTGCGTTAGGCAAAAGTGAAGTTGGTCCCGCCAAGTTCCTTAGAGTATCTTCAAACTCTTAGTTCTATTTCAAGTTATTTGTAGTGAGGAGCAAGAAAAATTGAAGTTTGTGGAGGACTTGAAGGAGTCCGACAAGGGTTGCTCGTTGTATTTCAAGATGTCTTCATCGTTGGGAACACATGTTTAACTTATGCCTTGTGGGAGACATCGCATCTGCACACAGAACTTGTGCATGCAGCGGTTATGGTATTCACTACATGAGAAGGTCGTCAAATTTGAAAAGAATGGGTCGCTAGAGGTGATCTAAAAACGGACAAGAACCTTGTTCTAATCTACATCAATGACCGAGTACTTGGAGATTCTGCTAAAACTTTGCCCCCAAAACGTCTCCGTCAATTTCACGAGTTTTTGTTCAATATCAAAATCGGTTGTCGCATGTCTATTTGGGAGCGCCCGGCTTTTATCTCAAATGAAAGTTAATGAGCCGAGGCTAAAGCAGGTTCGAATCCGGCTGTGGACTACCATACTTTCTTTCTCCTCTTTAAGTCCCTTGTACATTTGTTTCTTGGTGAAAGATCCGCTTTGTTGATGGCGCACAAAGCTTAGGTACTACCTAATAGGTAGCTTAAAATACTCGCGGCCGTTGGGTTGGAGAGGTCTGGGGTTTGAATAATGATAGATAAAGAGTAAAGAACTTTCCGGATCCGCCCTCACGATGAGGAGAAGAGTCAGTTGTGCTACCCGTGCACATTTTGTTACAATGGCGACAACCATAACACGTATAAATCTTCCGGGATTGATGCCCACGCTAAAAAAACAAAACTAATGAAAATGAAAACAAAGTTCCCGCACATGTTTGATTGTTGTAGGCACGCCTCAACGTGACAATCAATTACGGGGAGACGATCAATTTTATTGGCCCGTTGAAAAATAGCAAAACCGTATGTGGAGCTTTCCAAAAAAAATCTGTTTTGCTTTTTATATTGCTATAAATCCATTGTTAGGTAGTCACGAAGTCAGGAACGTATTATAGATAGTCCCACTCATCCGAAAACAATCGCTTCACTTGTTGTTTACAGTGTTTTTCTTTTAAGAACGACTATTTCGCTCAAACTCATCGGTGCTTCGTGAACTCTTTCCTTGATTCAAGTTTCGGATATGCTACTTATCTTTTTTTTTTAGCACATTTTTCAAGCGATTTCTAAGGTGCGTACTGCCGTTTTGTTTTTTTTTCGCCGAGTGACACAATTCAGTTTTGGATTCAAGAGGTTTGTCACGATTCTCCCGTTTGTGTTCGGTATGCAATGATTGGGTGGTGGAAGATAAAATGGACTTTTTAATCTGTTAAATTGGAGAAGTTATTTTCGCGACATGTTTGTTCTACACCTTAGCTTTTTTGTTGGAAAATTAAGATCAAAGTTTAGGTGGCAGGTTTTATACAAGCCTCGATGGTGTTGGCCTTTCCCCTGTCGGATTATTGTTACGGGGACTATTATGGGCGGATTGCAACAAAATGGGTGAAGCCGATGATGAGAAAATTAAACAAAGGTGATCAATTAAATGCATTCTCGGAAAAAAAAAACGGCCTAATAATAAATTTAGTTAAAAATTGTTTTTTATATGGTCGACATGGCCAATAATAATCGGCTGCCAATCCGATTGGGAAAATTCGATCCCAATTTGATCGGCCTGACCAAATGCTCGGAGACCGACTTGATCGGGTTGGATCCATGCTATGCTATTAGCTACATCAATAATTGTTAGAGCAAAAGTCACTTGGGTTTACATAGCCACTGAAGCGGAATGAATTATGAGATTATTCGTCCAAAAGTGAAGGGAGTCTTGATGTGGCAAAATTGGGAGGGCCATTACAAGGATTTAGCTGGTGATTTTTTATTGCAATGCCACCTTTTGTGATAATAAATATTTTTCCGTCAAGAAACCAGCCATGATTTTTTTTTGGAAGATTATTGTGACGACATGTTAGCACTCCACCGAGATGCACACTTGACTTTCACACGCTTAACACGTTCGTTAAAAGTGATTAACATAAGCATATGATACAAACTGCGAGAGGGTTAGCGAGGTGTCCACTATCTTTCTTTTTTTTGGAGGTGGAAAGATGTCCCAGCGAGATCTTTCCATCCGAAGAAAAATGAAAGAGGTTTTGAACCTTAGATATGATATAAAGAGTTAGAAAAAACGTAATCTCATGGGTACGATACATAAAATGGTTGAATTTTTCGGCTGGAAAAAGTGTTAAAGACGTTTTTATATGGAGTTTTTTCATTGGGAAAAAGTATTGAGGACGTGTTACCGACCAAGGGGCGAACATACGTCCAACAAGCACTTAGGAAGCTGAGCCGGCTTAGTTTTGACTTGCTTTTTAACTTTTCTTAGGTGTTCTTAAAAAAGAAGGGAAATTGGGGATATACTAAGTTTACTAATTGTTGAGCACCAATGTTGTTACAGCCGCCACCAGTGTAAACGAATACGGAATACGGGATACGGAGTCCAAAATTTGAATACGAATACGAACACGGAATAATACCGTAAAATACGGTATGATTTTTGAATACGGAAAAATACGTTGGTTCAAGAAAAAATTTTATGATCTAGCAGATGTCAACTTACGATCTCTTGAGCTCAATACATTATTTTAGGCATACTAACAACATAAGATACTTCAGAAAAAATTGATTTTTATTTTGATTGCATTCTACTCTATTTTTTCCAGCTTTTTTTATTTTCTTCGAATTTTTCCGAATTCTTCCGAATTCGGTCAATCAGTGGTGAATACTGTAACAAACTTTGAGCGCAGGCTATCTCAACGCGAACAAACGTTCGCTATCTATTGTTTACAAGTTTCCCCTGTCGAACTTTATACCTTCCCACGACTAATCAATACTAGCCACAAGATTCCCTCACTATCGCACTACCCCACGTTACACAACACCACTTCCTTTCGTCCACTATTGCCTCATTTCAGTCATCTACCGCTTTGGCGCTCACAATACGCAGAATACGGCGAATTTTCACGAATTCCCAACGTGTTCATTTACACTAGCCGCCACTCTAACAGATGCTCCCAAAAGTTAGTGTTTATTCTTAGTGGGTGATTATCACAATCACCTTATCGAATTAGATTCCTAATAATTAGGCCTATGACGCCTATGACAGGGGAGTTGGTCCAAAAATACCGAAACCGATGAGATTCTGATGACTGTCAATTTTTTTTAAATACTTGAACTTTTTCACCGGAATCTATCGTTTCTGAAGGATCTTTTTGAAGACATGATCAACCCTAGGGATCTCCCTTTCTTGCAATTTATACCGCAACCTTTGACGGTATGACGCCAACCGTATAGGATCAGGAGGAAATGGTAATTCTCGGCTTTATCGCCAAAGACCTCACTCAAGTTGCAATAATTCTATTGTTTTTTTTTTACGGCTTGTAGCTAAGTTGAGAACGGACCCGGGGGCGTCATCCAGGGGAAAAGATATGATTGACAAGGCGTGGAACAATAGATATAGAGGGGCGTTTGAGAATTAGGGGGATCCAAATTGTTATGAACCACCTCGACCAAACCAAGTAGTTGGTGCTGATGTGGTGTTATGTGGTTTTGTTGCAGGCTGGAAGAAAAGAAGATGGAGCTGAGGATCAAGGTGAGATGTTCTGAGTTTGTTTTTGTCTGAGCTGGTACTGATGTGGTGGCGGTGCCACGTCCAGTGTTAGTTATCGAGCTCCAGTTTCTGGCTTGTTTTTGCTTCAGTCCATTTATTTGGAGGTCATTTTGGAGTTTGGATGTGGTAACAAGATTTTTAATTTGTTTTCTCTTGTGTGTTTGTATTTCCCCTAACTGAGTCTCCCCACCTTCGTTCTACATTACGTGACTTGTGAAGAAAATTTCCGTGCATTTTGCAAGTATAAAAGGTCAAACACCACTTTGCTTAACGTCTCTAGGTCACGTGACAACTACACTTTAGGGCAAAGTGACGAAGACTTGTGTCCGCAGTTACTACTGAAACAACGGATACTACAAGAACATCATGTTCACAGAGACTTGTACTACCAAAAAAATGCAGGTGGTCGAAAGTTAAAAAGACAAACGTTGCAAGATAGATTGTCTTTCCTTTTTCGCTGAGTACTTTTATAGGGAAGTAGTTTAAGTGGAAGACTAGAACTACAGTAGAGAAGTTGCAATGGACGAAAGAAAGCCTCGATACTAGCGCGCCGACCGCAAACCAAAGGATATCCAGCCCCCGTTATAAGAAGAAAGTGTAGAAGATGATTCGCAAGAACCAGAGAAGAGGCACAGAGGGCCCCCGTCTAGCCCCCTAGCATAATGCCGCACGGAAAGAGAGTAGTTACGCAGACGCATCAACCGACTCCGGTGGCAAATGCAGCGGCTATTGCATCTATTGCTGCTCTATCCAAACTTTGATCAAACATTATATCTTACATACTCGGACAGTTAACACAAAGTCAAAAAGGGTGGATAGTTGCAACCAATGTATTTTTTCAGCTTCTGCGAATGACAACAAGAGTGTTTTCACTTGAAAGATATTTGGACAAGTTGATATCCAACCGCTTTTCTCCGTGAAATACGAAGCCCTTTACGGCTATAATACTAGATATTACTAGAGGAGCTTGTTTTCTCCTTTTTGTTTTTGTTTGATGCGTACGCTCTCCATCGACTTTTTCTTCTCACTTCTTTCTGACTAACTTACAAGGTGCACAAACTTTTAGTCAAAGAGTTGGAGACACTCAAACCCTCTATTGCCTATTTAATCCATCAAGGGAAACCCTGAATTTGAATACCCGGTTGAAGAGGGGAAAGAATAGAGAGGTAGAGGAAGACGTAACGCGGAGTCTTTCTTTCATAAGTTGTTGTGCATCCAGGTTGGCGTACGTTCAACTCCACACAAATGTGTTGAAGCCCTACAAAGTTAGTAATTGCTCTATACACTTTGAAAAACGCAACGGGAAAAAAGAATCTTGAATGTTAAAGCTTTTTAGTCAAATGTTGTAGGTTATACTTGTGATGTGATCCTTAAAGATAAAAGCGATAGACCCAGCGATACCAGCGTAGTATGACCTGAGACACCTCCGAGGTGCTCCCCTACCTAAAGGTAGGTCCCAAGTTCTTAACAAGACCGAGGGAGTTTGATAAGGCCTACGATCTTAGGGATCACGAGACCCTCAATAACTTTGCCTGCACGGTCTACACCATGTTCGGGACCACGTTCGAACTACGGGAGTGATGAAAAACTTGGGGTTTTCTTGCAGCTCCCTTTTGAATAAAATTTCGATCATTTGAGCGTTTTTAATTGATTATCGCTTTTCATCAAATTTTTATTAATTAAGAAGCCGAAAGGTCCTTGATTTTATATCATACATCATAAAAAACTGGCTTTGAAGACAACGGGTGGTTGTTAATCATGTAAGTTCGACAATGACAAGTAAAATAAAATCATGAAGCCGGGCCTTCAGTTCCCATTAAAAAACTCGCAGTGGAGATGAACATTACGTTTGTGCTTGACGAGGACCGATCCCGTATTAATCAACGGTATACTATAGCACGCACCCGGGAAGCTTTGGTTTAATTTACACATGGTGGACGTTGGAAGTCCAAGTTGAAAGTTCGAGGATAAGCATAACAAGAGGACTAGCTCCGGCACCACCTGGATTGATTCCTGAACCACGTTGCCACAACACATCAAGGCGCTTAAAAAAAGCTAAGTTTTTCGTTATCACTAAGAAAGAAAGTTACTTGAACCCTCCTTTCGAGTTGCTTACGGGAAAGCGTGTATGGGGATGTGAGAGAATCATGCTGAATGTGGATGACGAGGAGAGTAAAGCTATAGTTTTGGTGCGAACTGCCCCGTACGCGTTCTATTTCTCCGGGGAGAGGGAAGCGGAATGAGTGCCTTCAAAAAGGCAACAAAGGTAGCAGTGTATGCAAATGTGCACAAGGGTTGTGGGATATCACTACAAACGTCATTGAAACGTCTCGACCGTATGGCGCCAAATGGGTTCCTCCGCAAAAGTGCTTCCATGGATAGAGGGGAGTCCACTTTGATAGAAGTATGTGAGTGCCCTACTGGCGGGGAAGTTTACCCTTCCAGGATGAAGAGACAATCGTGGAAGCTTATGGTACAAGAATTAATGTAGTGAGACGCAACAGTGCGTGAAAGGGATGTGGATTAGGCATCACGCGCGTTCATGATCCCCAAAAAGAATGACGGGTATCGATCGATAGTGGACCTCGAACATGTCAACAATCATTGCACGACACTCATTCTCGTTACGAGACCTTGTCAAATGCCTTGGCTGAAGAAACAACCCTAGATGATCGAATTTAACATAGAAGACGCCTATCACCATCTCGAACTCAAGAAAAGGAATAGAAAGTACTTCACGATTCTGGTTAACAGAAAGGTTTGAAAGTTTATCTGAGTTCTGATGCGGTGGTCAACGAGTACATATGTTTGGACCAAGCTAATGCATCCCATGGTTGCCTTCTTACATAATCCTCGTTACGCAGTGCACAAGGTTTACACCTCATTTTGAGAGACCATGATGGTCTTTGCATTACCGTGCCTAGATGACATTTTTGCTTGCGTAAAAAAAAAACGAGATGCTTAAGCGTCATTCCAAGTGTTAATCTAGCTTTCTTTTGTGTGTTGGTGTGTTGTTCACCTCTCTTCGCCAAGCTTAGGAGAAACCCCCATAAAAATTTCAGGTATCATGTCCACTTCAAAAGAAGCAACGTGCACACGAAAGAATACATTGGAATTTTACGCCAGCATGGGTCCCAAAACCAAGACAGTTCCCAATCCAATTCGTTTGGTGGTATGTTTTTTGCTTTATTGTATTTTTTCCTCATCGTGTTTACTTCTCCGTACCATAAAGTTTCGGGAAAAGTTTGTGACACGATGCCAGACGATGCGGGTGGAACGTTGATAGCTTAGGGTCGATACTGTAGCTTCTTTGTCCAAGGGTGACAATTATTGGAGCAACGATTTTGGTCTCACACGCCCACCAATAGTTATTGAAACTGGAGCAAAGAGGCGTTCTACGTTGAATGAAGCCATATGTGTGTAGGTTTTTCTCTTAAGCGTTTCTTATCCCGAAAGCATCCGATAAGGTGCGCCTGACAATTGATCTGAGAATCGTGAACGTATATGTAAAGCTATGGTGGTGCGCTTTGCCCCCAACGAATAGCGTCCTATCGGATAATCCATATTTATGGAAATGTTTCACAATCATGGACCTTAAAAATAGCTTCCACAATTGGAAAAAATGAAACGCCTATCGAAAGGGCGTTACAACAAATATTTTGCTTCTACTTCCAAGACCTATGGTTCCCGATAACCTCACTTCCCCAGGACTAGCATCAATGTGCTTGCCTTTTTCATGATATAATAGAGAGGGTTTTACAACCATCCTCGGCCCTACATTTCGTTGATGATATACTTATTGGTGGTGAATTGAAGGACCATGACTCATGACTAAACCATACTCTACATCGATTGGATGTACTACCTCGAGTGCGCAGCAAGCGATACGACACAATCTTCCGACTGTGGCATCGGGAAGATAGCCCTCGACATATGGCTTTGATTAGATGACGAAACCTTCAAGTGTGGAACACTACAAGACAAACTTCATGAGTAGATTCATTGACCCCGCTTTGCATTGTAAAGATAGTCCTGAGATTGATCATTTGTGGGAGGTGTCGTTTTAGCTTGGCAATGTACTATTCCCACCCATATCTCCATCGTAAAGCCCTGAAATTTCAACAATTTTCGGACATTCAGTTTTTGTTACAAAAGAGTCTCGCCACAAAAAAGTTATAGGACTTGCGATACTATGCCTAAGTTTTTTGTGGCAGCTTTAAGAATGCATGGCGTTTCGGGAGAAGGGGATGGACACGGTATCAAAACGTTACGACTTTTTAGGCATCAAAGATTCGAGGAGATAAGGTCTTGTCCAACGTTGGCCTCCGAGGTTGAGGCAATCCTTGAAGTATTAAAAGAACTCCCTTTGTCCACCCTAAACTAAATCGCCTTTCGATTGTTTGTCGTCTTGTTCGTTCGTTTCTTTCAAAAGAGAAAAAATACTCTCCGGAAAAGCCCGGAGGATTGTCTTTGCTCGAGCGAGCCACCGAGCGAACCACCGTGCGGACCATCAAGCGAGAGCATTAGTAAGGAGTAATAACCGTCCCGAGAGTTTGTTATCCATTCCAAAAGAAGATATGGGAACGAGTGGTTGCATAATGGGATGTGCCAGGTTTGTTGCTTCCGCTTTGTGATGTCAAATTTTGTGCTAATCCAAAATTATCGTAGATGTTGACGATAAAGAAATTCACGGATGAAGAATAAGCACATTTCCTCGGGAAGGAAAAAGTCTTCAAAATTTTTTGGAAACTTTCACATCACAGATCGTCATGCAGAGCCACCGCACTACGGGCAAGCCTAAGATTTTGGGGGGCGAAGAAGACATGTTACTACCGCATGTATATTAGGGACGATTAGAATCCGTTATGCCATTTTGTGGATTTACCGCATCACGTTGCTTGTATATATATAGAGAGATCATTTTGTTGACCTCAAAATTCCTGCAATATTTATAATAATCAGTGGACAAAAGGCAAGCAATGGACGTCTGTGAAGAAATATGTTCGAGACTTCCAACGTCGTATTTTGCGAATACCTGATATTCCTAAGGATCTTCAATACCACATGTTTTTTGATGGCCTTAAACGAGAGATCTATAAACTGATTGTGGCTAATGTTCCTGCGGGAATTGAAGAGGCGAGCTGAACGCTTGGATGCTATTGGCGCGCCCCAAGGTAATCTACGCACGATTCAAAAAATTTATAATATTTCTTTTTGCCATCTTGCAGGGTGCTTTTGTTGGGGCGGGCCAATCATAGGTAGTTGAAGGTATCGAACACATCCGTGAGTGATTTTGGTACGACGTGTTACCAAAGTTGCTAACCTTAGGTTGAAGCATATTGACATGTCAAGGTCTATGTGAGCTGCTTGGGAACAAAAATAATGGGTTGGGTGTAAAAGAGTCCAAAGTTGTTCCCGAAGTTCAGAAACCTAGCGGCGCTCGGAAGTGCCAGCGACGCTCGGAAGTGCCAACGACGCTCGAAGGGGGTCACTGGTACAAACGTGGAGCGAATAGACTCGTTAAAAATAGGCTCATAAAATAAGATGGACAAAAAATTGGAACGATGGATTAGTATCCGAAGGTCTCGTAAGACGGTAACGTACGATGTTGGATCGTTGGCGCTCTACATGGTGGCTAGAACATATTTTGTACAAGAACCATTCCGCAAGTTAGATTTCAAAAATAAAGATTTGTATGGCACAAAAGCATTTGCATCGATAAATTAACTCATACACTGCTGTTCGCTTGTTGATTACGCAGAAAGATATCTTGAAAACACAAGTGGCGACAAACACGACATCGACGCACGTGTTGCATTCTATGACGAAGGGAGTGGTTCTAGGATAAAATCAAAAAAGTCAAAGATGCACATATACAACCGAATTAAAAAAAATGCGAAGGTTTGATTATTGCGTGATTTATCCTAGTAGAAAAAATGCTCAAGTTACAGGTTACCTTATCTTTTAAAGGGCCGATGATAAGGGAGAGAAATTTGAAAACCTTTTGCTTCGTATCTTGTAAACTGGGTCGCATTTGCATCTATGGGTTACAAAGGATCGTTAAGAATTCTGCATCCAAGAATTTGGCCGATTGAGAACGTCGACTTTCGCTCGGAGGGACTTACTACCGTGTTTGAATGAAAGTCGACGAAAATATTAAATGGATTGATGGGCTGCCGGAACCTAGAGGGGATGTATTTCTTGAAAATAAGAATCTTTAACATGCATATCCCTTTTACAGAGATAACGTGTATTTTTTGTGGAAAGAAAGAACACTTGGTTAACGGGTGTCTGAAGTTGGCAAATGGAAAGAACTTCCTAGAAGTCAAGAATATATATATGGCAGATAGGGAGGAAGAGGACCCATGGCAAGAAACTTGTGCAAATCCTGATTACGGGACTGGCTAAATTTTGTTCGCTAGTGAGAAATGTGGCGCTTGTGGTCCTATGGGTATAATTAAAATCGCAATAGTTTTGTGTCTCCGAGGCTAAATTGATCATAGAAACTCTTATGCTACTGCTTCCCCCGAGGGGAATATCCCCCACCCCCCCTCGAATGCACCTTTCTTAAACATCTATCGCTTTCGCCAACACTTAAGGTACCCGTTTGTGAATCGAGTTAGAATTAGTGAAAGAAGTACGAAGGAGTTTTCTAATTTCGGCTTTGGTTACCAACCTAGACAAAAACATCTACATCGCTGGACATCGGAGCGCGCGCGAACGGCGATAAAGTCCGGCCTTCACGAGCGCTTCCTTCACTTGCGCATTGTTGTTGTTATCTTGGTGAACGTTGTTATCTGCTCGAACTACGTTGTTTTGCTTTAAAAAATGATTGTATCGACCACTGCTACCGTTCTTTTCCCTCGCGGCCTTAAGGAGGGCGAGGCCGTCACTAGCTTGGGGAGATGCTGGGAGATCTGTCGGAAAGCGATCGTGAGGTTGTCAATAAGCTCCAGAGCTGGGGCGGGATCGCAAACGTGCCGCTAGTTGCGGTCATCACCGCCTTCTTCGGGGCCGCGACTGAAACGCTGGTGGTATAGACCACCGCCCTCCTCCCCATAACAAAACGCCTTGTTTTTCTCTTTAAGAAGTGAAATTTACTCACATCAGTATTGATATTTTATATCGATATTCTCTTCCCTTTCGCTCCATATAATATAACATACTTGAGAAGTACGAAGAACGCCGAAGGAGTTGTGTGTATTTTGGATATCTTTTTCCAAAAGCTTGCGCGATTCCATAAATGGTATTGGACCGTAAGGAGGGAATAACCTTTTGCGGTGGCGGCTGTTAGTCTTGTGGAACCTCCCCATAACACTCTGAAAAAGCTTCGATCTAGAGGTCATACCTAGAGAAGGCACCAGAAGAGAAGGTTCTTTACCAGGAACAGAGGTTCCCCACCCCTCCTCCACATTCATGATCGAAGTTAGAAAGACCCCTTTTGGTTTCTCTTTTTTGCCGCCCAATACAGAAGTTGTATTCTACTGCGACTCACCACAATCCATTATCAAAAAGGTATGGAAAGAGACCGCTATTTGTTGAGTCAAACCAGCACATCGATATAATCCTTCATGAACACAATACGTTTTCCCCTTTTTTTTACGTCTGACGCTCTTTTTCAGTTGAAGCTATGATCGTTTTGAATGAATCGGCCTCGTTTTGTTTCAATTTTGGATCTTTTGAATTTGGGGCGTGATTGCTGGAACGAGGAAGGGAACATCTTTTAAGAAGGCTAAGAAAATTAAAAGATAAATTTATAAAAAAACAATGTATGCAATCCTATTCTTAAAAAGGCTTCTTTCGTGGGGCTGATTTTGATCGGCTACCATCAAGAAATGTAAAACTCAAGGCTACAATGTTTTGAAAAGGGGAGACAAGGGGTTATTCAAAATCCGGTTTGCCGAGTGGGGTGATATGTAATAAAATTTCTATATGTTTTCCAACTATTGAAGGTTGATTTAGACGCGCATGCAACATCATTTTCCGAGCTCAGCAAATGGCATATTGCTATTTTGCAATTGGAAGGATTGGTAACACCATTTAGAGTGGGGGGTTAGTCTCGGACGTACTTGGATAACGCATGAGCTACAACAATTGTCGCCAAAAAGAAATAAGCTCTATTCGTGAATATTTTTGCCTTTGTATGCTAGAAACATACAAAAGATTATGCGATGGCGTCGTAAGATAGATGAGCAAGTATCTTTCCGGCACCGAAGGAAAGGGGTTTAATCGATATTATCAGAAAGGGATTTTCGTTTTTCGATGATTTTAATCCATTCAAAGTTTCTCGTAGACATTTTTCAGCTACGGGAAAAAGATAAAGGAAAAAGAGATTTCTACTATGGGACCATCGTGATCAAAGGTATTGTGGATTCAATCATGTTTGATCCGCATTTCGAAAGAGGACAAGCTCTTGGTTGGGAAGGAAATCAAGGAAAAATGTGGTGCAACTCTTTCAGATGATATGATACGCTCCATCGATGCCTGGAATGCCTTGCAGTTTTTTGGTTTAAAATAGATCTTCGACATCTCATGGATATCCTTCAAAAACTAACGTTTTATATAGCTGGTTACGTCCATGGGAGTCGAATTAGTGCTCAACAGAATTTTAAATATTGAAATAAATTAGAGACGAATTTAATTATTTGAATGCAAGATACTCAAAGCAGGTAAATAGAACATCTACCTATAATCTTTTCACTTACGTTGTTCGTAAGCAAAATTAACACTTTTCTTGGATACCTTTTTACTCAGCCTTTTAGAAGGAGGAAGTCAATAGTCAGATTGACACAGGTTTGCTCCGAAGCAAGTTGAGCGACAGGCTTCATATTGATTTCCCTAAGAGAGTCATGGAAAGGAGGTATAAATATAGAATCAACCAAAGGAGGTAGCCGCCATCATCTATAAAATCACTTCGAGAAGTCTTTTCTATCTTCTACGAGCTTAGTCGTTATTCATATATATATATATACCCCTTTTTCATAGGATCTTTCAAGATACACCAAGGCATTGAACCGAACGAAGAGCAAGTGGATGACTTAAACGAGGAAAAAAAGTCGATAGACATCATGAAACCTTCCGACGAACAAAAGGATTATCGTTATCAAGCTACATACAAATTGTACGATACAATGCCCTGATGTGTGGTGGAGTTCCATTGACGAGGAGGATGGTTGGAAAAACGACCAAGGAGCTTTACGCCTTGCTTCTGAGAACTTTAAGGTCATGCTTAAAACTATTCAAAAGTATCAGCCGTAACAGCTGCGCTTCTCAAGGTGCACCCCAACTAGACAAATATGTCCACTATTGGGAGCAATCAACAACGATATTTCGATATATTTGGCAATGTATTAAAACTTGTTCATCCCAATTAGGGCCTAATTCGACGACGGCGACGACACAAGAACAAGAAGACGAACAACAATAAGACGAATGCCCGAGCGATATCGGGACGTGGGTGCGTTAGCACAAACGTCGATGTAAACCCCCCCCCCGAATACAGTACCCCCCCCAAATAGAGTACCCCCCCCCAATATAGTACCCCCCGCCGCCCCTGGAAGCAAATGCGGAATAGTGTACCCCCCAAAAAGTGACACCTCCCCCCGGGCCTACCACCCCAAACCTGGTTTTTATGCAATGTTAAGAATCTTCTAGTGATGGATGGAGCATTAGCTCCCTTCCTACCTCCCAAATACCCCCTGGAGGATCCAACCCCCTCTCTAAAAATAGAACACCCCCAAATAGTGTACCCCCTTGAATTTTTTTTCCAAAGTTATAATTATTGTACCCCGGGGTACTGTATTCGGGGGGGGGGTTTATAAGGAGACTATGAAGAAGAAGGCCCTCTTACATTCTTTGAAGACGACTGCGAAGCGTAAATTCTTAGGCTCTGTTAAGGAAATCACGTAGCTTTGCTCATATACCACATGATCGTACTTCGTTTGCCTATTGGCTTGTCCGTTTTTTAGACTTTCTCTCCTTGCACTATGGGGTGGTGATTCAATCTGAATCGGGTTAATCAGGTCATGGCATGCTATGATTATCATATAACATTGATTTTCTAGGATATTGTTTCCTGGACCAATTAAACGCTTATGCGTAACACGTAGGAACTAAAAACGCGTTTAATTACTTAAAGTCAAGATCTCTAAGGCACGTAGATATACCTATTAAGTAATCTTTTCTCTCTCGTTATTTGTAACCTCAATTATTATGGTTTTTGGATAACCCCCCACCCAATCTCTTTCGAGGCAGTCAGAAGTCAGATTGACAAAGCCAGATATTGTAATACACCCTTGAAGATTGAGAATAATGGATAATAACATAATTATATCGAGGATAATAGTGTGCACGAACAGCTCATTGATGGACACTCGAAACAGGCTTCAAGTGTACAACCCCGACGGTCTTCTCAAGTGTACACATATTCCTAAGATCCCCTTGAAAGACACCAAGGAGGCGACGATTTCATCACAACGAAAAGAGACCTAGGTGTACAAAGTGTAAAGTACAGAGAGTACTTGTACGAGAGTACTTGTACAGAAAGTGGGTGTACACAGATCCATGGACGAAAGCACAGACGAAAAGTGTTGTTTTCCGGGATTTGGACGTGTACACGATTTTTTTTTAATCTTTTTTCGGGGAGGGGGGGTGGAGGGTGGGGGCGTGTTTGAGTACTGTTTTTTTTGTTTATTGATTGTTAATGAACGATATTGTGAAAAATGCTTCCATTTCTGATTCGTACAAAAGTTTAATTCGTTTTAATTTTCCATTTTAAAAAGCTTTCTTCTTTTAAGATATTACCTCATGCAACTCCATCAGGAGACAACTCCTTATATATGGTGGTTAAAAGTTTTCTCTCCATCCAACCTTAACATAAAAACAAGGAAGAAAAAATTTCAGGAACATATCTATTGAGAGGATTATCGAGGTAGTTTTTTTTTCTTCTTTTTCTCATTGTCTGTTTTTCTTCGACCAGAAAATATTTTCTAGAATCATATTCTTTTTTCCTTTTTTTTGATAAAAATTGTGAAGAAAAAACAACCATCATTTTCCATTTAAAATTCTGAGAATGTTCAGAATTCTTTTCCAACAAAAGAAGGCTTTTCTTCCCCTATTTTGTACATGGGAAATTTGCTCCAGAATTTCTTTGCAATCCCTGACCTGGAGCAGGTGCATTTTTTTTTCATGAATCAACGTTAGTTCTCATATAATTTGTTCAGTTTCTGGCAATTGTTTTTCTTCTTTACGTTTAATAGGGAATAAATAATTGGCTGGGGAAAGAAGGTCAGCGAAAAAAGAAAACAAAAAACAATTAAATTTTTGTACATAAATACACACAGGAGCTTTTTTTATATCAAGAAAAGAGAGGTTTTTCAGTTTCATGTTTCCCCCTTCTTTTAGGAGTTCGAATAAACCAGAATTTCGGAAGAAAACTTTCTTGATATTTTCGCACCCTTTCTTTTGCAGAGTAAAGAAAAAGTAGAGAGGGGAAAATTTTGGAGTGACAAGGTTTTTGTTTTGTTTTTTTTTTTTTGTTTTTTTTTTTGGGGGGGGGGCGGGGGGAGGAGAGGAGAAAACATATAAAAGCAAAAAATTAAAATGCTTTCCTACTGAAAGGAAACAATAAACCCCCTGAGAAGTTGATGGATTGCAAAAATAATAACAAAAAAAACAGGTGAGTAATATTACCTCAGTTCTGCTCTCACAGCCATCCTTTTCTTTTTCTGGGAAAAAAAAAAAACACCTTTAAGAAATCACACCGAAAAAATAAACATATTTATGTACATGCATATAAATTCATTTTTATCGAATTCTTTTACTGGTGGGTTGTTTCATTGTTTTTTTTTCTCTCCCTCTGTTACCTTCAGCAAAACGAAAAGCTCAAAAATAGTGAAAACGAGAATGCTTTTCCTTCAAACCAACCTGGAAAAAAACGGTACCCTGTCGTCGACAAAATCGATTTTCTTTTTTTCGCGCCGACCTCCCCTGCAAAATGAAGAACGAACGGAGCAATCAATAAATAAAACAAGAAGAGAAAAAGAAGGGAAAAGGAAAAAAAAACGATAACAGACACGAAGATACGTTTTCGTTTCGTCAAATCTTTTTTATTTTTGACTGCCCCACACCTGTCGCCCTTTTCGCGCATCCTGTTTCGCTGCTGCGCTTGCTTTTTCGACTGAAATTCTTTTACTCGCCGGCACGATCATGATCTCTGATGAAAGGAGTGGAGGGCGGTTTTCGTTTCGCCGGTCCACAACAGCCTTGGCGGGAGAACAAAAAAACAAAGACGTTCCCAAAGAAAAATCGAAGAGAGGTGAGGGGGAGGTTGTCCGACTTGATGGCCACGTGCGCTCACGTAACGGAGCTATTTCAAGGTTCCGGGAAAAATGTAAATTTTTGCGAAAGAGTGGTGGAAGAACTGACTGGAGTTTTCTCCATGCGTGGGGTGTGGACGCATGAAAAAACACAAAACAACCAACCTCGACACACAAGGGTTCTTTTTCACTCCTTCTGGTGGGAGCTTAGCAGATGGTGCAAATGCAAATGCGATAGATGTGGTAGCTATGGTCCGCCCGAGATGCCTGGAAGCCGTGGGAGCAGGGATTTTTTTTCTCGATATTCTTGTCGGACACCGACCGAATGAAAGAGATCGGTGGTAAAATTTGCCGGACACATTTTAAATTTTTGGCTCAAGCCTGAACCCAAAACTGACATCGAACAACATGTCGAAAACCAGAACTCGAGCGTGTTTGTGTCACAACAGCGCTAACTACCACCACACTACACTATAGTAGAGGAGCGCAGAGTAGCGCTTCAAGCTGGGAATTTGTTCGAATTCGCGCTATTCCCCTCGTCGTTTGGCGGACACGTTGTCAGAACGAGGTCCCTGTGGTGGTGCAATTTCCCGGTCGTGGCGTGCATGATTATGACAAAAAGTGGTATTTAGGACACAAAAAAAAACACTGCGTGGGAGCGTTTTTCGAGACCGCTCAAAGTCTTCAGTGAGGTACGGATGCATCGAAGCTTCAACAAAACCCATGGCGGGCGCCAAGGCAGGGACAGTGCTGAATGAGCTCATCGGGGTGTTCACGTGATCACGGCGCGCCATTCTGCAGCAGACAAAACTTAACGGGTTCACGAATCACATTTTCACAAAGGAAGTCGTCGGGACCGACTCCCAGGGCTTTGGGGTGTTCAGGCCTGGACCACCAAGAGAAGGTCATGGTCAGGAGGCGACGAATGACGACGAGCTTCTATTCTCGGAAGAAGGATATGCAACTCCGTATTCTATGAGGGGCTGACAAACCAGAAAGTCTTGCCGTTGCGACATGAAGTGCGGATGAAGTACCCGCAGGAAATTGCCGCTCCTGGAGGAGAGGCGCACTCACACATGATGGAAATGGTCATGAAGCTTGAGTGGGGTAGTCTCAATGTTTTCAAATTGTGTCGTCTGGAGGGCTGCATTCCTGTGGATCGAGTATGTGTGCATGTGTTCGTTTACTAGGAACAGGTCAATCAATGTATCCTCCATTCTGCCTGTTTTCACCTTTTGAGCCCAGTTTCAAATGATACTACTCCTGATAGTTTCGTTGCGATTTCATCCAGGCGTCTGAGCTTGGAGCCGTGGTCGCTGGGCGGGAAAGATTCAAAAAAGAAAGGGAAGAAGTGTCTGAGCCGTTGTTCTAGAAGCGAAGTCTTTTGAGATCTCGAAAGACTTCGCTTGTTTGAACACAGAATGGAAGAAGTCATCGACCCTGAGTTCGAACAGGGAAAAACTTTAGCGGGTGAACAGGAGATACTCCGCCGCAGCTTGATTATGGGAGGAAGAGGAAGTCGAGAAAATTGCAGAAATGAAAGTGGTGAGGGACTCCTGGACAGTCTCAGTTCAAAAACTGGTGGATTTTTGGTGAGTGTTCTTCGAACACAACAGCCCCACAGCTTATTACCCTGGATTCTTTATCTCCATGAAAAGATTGTCAGGAAAAGTATTTGTTTCGGGCGCATCCTCAAAGGATGGTTTTGAAAAAGAAACCGGCTTCGTTTGGATTTTCGGTGCCCAAGCTGTCGCTGACATATTTGAAATTGACCAGAAAGCACTTCAAAAAAGCTTGAACAAGAGGTGGAAGAGTCGCAAGATCGACTGCAGGTTTTTTCGAAGCCCAAGCAGGTTCTTCCACTTGTCCGATGAGCCTTGCGATCAAGTGCTAGATATGATTTTTTTCCTTGGAACGAATCCGGAAAGAATTTCGCTCCGTGGAAAGGAGTTTTTTTTGCTTGTTGATATTGTTTTCGTTGCACGAATGGAGTGCCTGTGTTGTTGTTCAGTTTGTAAAAACAATCATGTGAAGCTTGAACGTGCATTTTTGTTGATCCAGGCTGTGGATCTGAAGAATCATGGAATGACGATGCAAAAAGACGAAGAGAGTCAAAGACTCAAGGCACCTGCTGGAACAGCCAGCGGGGAAATTTGCCGAGCCCTGTCGATGTCGAACGCATTGAACCTGCAAACTTCTTTGACTGCCGTCACTGCTCGTGACTTTCTGAGCTCTCTAATGTCAGCTTTTGTGGGGAAAACCTGACAAGATTCAACTGCTCCCAGCGGTTTGCCCGTGTTGGGATCCACTCTTGCTTCTGTTCGCATTTGATTGTGGGAAGATGTAACGAAACATTCATTTAGCACATGCGCAAAGGCAGCCGTTTCCTTTCATATTTATGTAGAGCAAGCACATCACCACACACAGTCTCCACAACTTTCTGAAAAATGAACAGACGACTGTAGAAAAACCAGAAAAATCGCACTCCGCCTTGTGTGCGGTGTCGGTTCGCTGCACGGTGGCCACCTGGGAACGTTCCAGAAGTAGCACAAACTGTGAAAATGCATGCTGTTGTTGTCTGGGAATCAGTACTGCTCTTGTTGTTGATTTGAGCACTGATAATCAGGTCCATCTCTGTCAAGCGACTCATTTTTAGGTTTTTTCTATATACTTTTTCAATTACACTAAAGTCCCGAGGCATTTCTGTGCAAACGCACAGCAAAGAGAAAAAAAAAAAAAAAAGTCAAGGCCAGAAAAGGATGAACCCTCTCTGGGGCGCAACAGAAAGCAACAGCGCAACAACAAATTCTAGTTTGTCATGAGGAAAGGCCATCGAAGATCGAGCTCCCAAGATCTATGAGCAGTGTTTTCGTGTTTCACCAGCAAAAACCCATACACTTGGAAGGCGTCTGCGCAACGTTCGTAACGTTGCTTGGAAACCGGTAACTCCCTGAACCCTTAAAAGGATCGTTGAGAACGTGTGAATGTCGAAAGTTGCGTACCAGGATAAACATTAGCGCTGGTAAGCGCAGACAGCTGCTGGTCACTGAGATCGTCAAAACAAAATTTGAGCTCGAAAAGAGGTCACGTTTGGGTAGGTTGTCAAAAGTCGACATCGAGAGGAGGCCAAGGGCTACCTGTATCCTTTATAGGTGCTCTTTGACTTTTTTACTCGTCATGAGCCAGTTTGGATTCGATTTTGGAACAGAAAAAACGAATGTACCAACTGGGATCTGCTGATGTTGTTCGTTATTGGGTTTATGTACGTACAAGATATTGTTGACATGACAGACAAATTTGTCATTTTCTTTTTTAATTTTCTTCCTTAAATCCCCATTCCCCATATTCTATCATTCTATCTGTTTTGTTCATTCGATCACTCTTTCACATTTCCATATTTCCACCGACCCTCTCTTCACCACACCCTAAGTCAAGGCGTTTTAAGCTGTCCACTAATGTCGTCACTGCTCCCTTCGATATCCTCCCCTTGCACCACAAAAGAGCTGGCGGCTTCTCCCACTGTGACCTCCCCAAGACTCGGCTCCAGTAGTATGGAACCCCATATCCTTCCAAGTGACATTCCCTCCAACATTCGTACTCGTTTGGATCCTCCCAGCTGCGCTCACCTGAAGCACAGTGGTACCAAAAGGTCCCTGCTTCTTGGACCATCTGCACGGAACAGATACATGGACTAAAATATATGTGAAAAGAAACCATCAAATACATGCTAGGGAGCCGTCAACATAATTCAACCAGCAACGAGGAGGTTTTTGGCAGGGATCCATGTCTTTTTTTTTTACCTCCCCGACCAGGTCGCGCGGCACCTCAGTGGGGGTGTGCCAGCTGCACCTGTTGGTACGATAGTTGTACCAGAACTCCATTCCGCTTTTTTCATCCAATAACTTTCTCCATGCAAGCGCATTAGGTCTCCTCCACGTCGTCTGCCCCGTGACGGCGTTCTGGAAAAACGTGTGCCCCTGAATGACAATTTTGCGCCAAGCACATGATGGCGGCGTCTCCTTGGTTTTCTCGAGTGTTTTTTTGTTGACGTACAATGCACCTGCCAGCAACGAGAGATTAATGCACATCCAGTATCACTGGTTTCGAGTAGCCGACTCGAAACTCACCGCCGTACTCGGCACGACATGTTGACCATGTTCCAGGAGGATCCTCAAAAGCCATCGAGCCGTCTGTAACATGGCAGAACAGTGTTTCAAAAGCTGTGTATTGTCAACAGGAAGATGAAATAGTAGCTCACTTCGCCACACAGCAATCGATACTTCCACAAAACAACAGCAACACAAACTTCTTTTTACAAAAAACACATAATGCAGGAAGGACATCACAAGATAAAGCACCACCTTATGGTGGGCTCTATTGGTTCCTCATGTTGGACGCAAAGAAAAACTAGAGTGATACGTGGTACCCTCACAGCAGAAACAAGCTGGAAACGATTTACGTCAAACACTGAGCAATTGTAAAGAATGCAAAAATATCACTCTCA
Source organism: Bryopsis sp. KO-2023 (assembly GCA_030272585.1). Classification (NCBI taxonomy): domain Eukaryota; kingdom Viridiplantae; phylum Chlorophyta; class Ulvophyceae; order Bryopsidales; family Bryopsidaceae; genus Bryopsis; species Bryopsis sp. KO-2023. The sequence continues at coordinate 3,213,984 of BSYQ01000002.1, forward strand.
GGTTTGTTCGCTTGTATTGTATTGTATTATCCTCTCATTCCACCTGCCGCCACAAACTTCCCACTATCCAGTACATTTTCAAGCCCTCTAGATTTCCCCACTCAACTCAAACTGAGTTCAGTGGCTGTGTACTTCGTCTCTACCCCAATCTTTTAATCAGAAGTGCCTCTGAAATGAAAATTGCTGTTTGTTTGTGGGACATGTGTTGTTGCTCTTTACTTACCCGCATCATACTCAGAAAGTATCTCTAGGAATTCACTGCAGTATGGTGCCACTGAGCGTGCTGTGTTACCATCGTCATCCTCGATATCAGGATTGGCTCCGAATTGTAACAGCAGCCGTGACATCTGGAGAAACACAACCTTTTAATAACAGTCAGAGCAACGAAAGACATCCACCGCTCCTTGAAAGCATCAACTGAAACCACTCGGTTCTCCTACCCTTAAAATACTAAGCGTTTTTGTTAACCTTCTAACCTCCGCATCACCATATCCAAAGGCAGCAACGATTGCATTGGTTTTTGCGACCGGTTCAAAAATCGATGCGGCGACCCTGTGTGCGAGCAGAAGCTTCGCGATTTCCAGGTTCCCGATTCTCACCGCTGTGACAAGTGCAAACTGGCAGTCTCCATTTGGAACATGTACGTCTTCGGTAAATCTGACGTTCAAAATGGCTCGAGCATCATTCTGGAAGGTACGAAACAAGCGTAAGCGTCTATTGTACGTTCCATTCACCAAGACACCCCTGGTCATTTTTAGAGGATAGCTATGCAAAAAGCTAACCAACGACTTCCTGCAGGTCTGTGGGGAGAGAAAGCGAAACCTGTCGACACGCACCTCAAGGACGAATTGGTGCAAGTCGTCGCCTTGAACACTACCACCAGTCAAGTTGGCACATTTGCAAACTCCGAGGTCGAGTCGCAGGCCGTTCATCATTCTGTAGGCGCACTTGTAGGACAATTGACCGCCTGCGGGTGGTCAGCTGGAGTTCGAAAATTCTGCTCACGTCGTTTCGATAAACTTTTTGAGTGAAACGGAGATTACGGCACTCCAAGTTTCTTGAAGTAACGATAACCAGCCCTAGCTTCCGGAGCAGAGTCTGCTGCGCACCATGCAACGTTATCCGGTCAAACGGTTGTGTTGCTGTGGTATTTTGGATGGTTTTCAAAACATCCCACAGCAGTTAGTTTGGTTACACAACAACCCGAACAGTCATCCAAGCAATCAGGTCGTTGGAAGCTGGTAAAAAAGACTTTTGCGCACTGCCTGAGCCAGGGTGGCGGCGCTGGTCCAAATTGTCGCATTCCCAGGAACAGGATCATGAATAAGCCACGTAGGCAACGATATGTTGACGAGGACGAAAGAGAGCGCTCCATCCGTACCTTGATTTGTCAGAATGTACCTTGAACAGTACAGCCCACAGCATCCTTATTCTCGCGAGGTTACCCCTCCCCGAGAGCACTCGCTGTTTCTCTTCGAGGTGAGGACAGAATTACCGTGCGAAGCAACGTTTGTACTACGAGTGCGCCTTCGGGCTGTTGGGATTTGATCGACCTCGGAGCTTGGAGCTTATTGGGGTTCGTTCACAAAATGAACGAGTAAGTGCTGCTGTTTCCGCTGTTCACTATTCGCTTCTCCTTTACCTTTCTGGAGGACGTCTGTCGTGATATTTCTGTTCTCGCTTTGAAACAGGGTTTCTGATTTCGGCGCGGGGCTCGAGCGCCAGCAAGGAAAGACGTTCAAAGCGGAGAAAGAGCAGCTTGTGAAGAGTGTGAGTTCCTTTTAGGTGCTTTTTTCCGACTAGTTCAAGCATTTCGTGGGCATCCCGGCGCAGGCGTGCATTTTTTGTGTCAAGATTGTTATTCTTGTTTTTTCATGCGTCAGTCGACGGGTCGATGTGTTTGCTGCGTAATCGGCGGGTTTCCGGCCTGAGAGATAGGTTCACAAAATGCTGCGCGACCCCCTTGCGTTTCATGGGTTAGTCCGGGAGTGAAAAAAAATGACATTTGGTTAGATGCACTGTGCATCATGCACATGAATTAACAGTTGGAAGTGGTGCATGTCTGTTAATTGTCTTTCTTTTTTTCTGTAGTTCGGTGCACAGACATACTCAAGCGACTCTGGTAGGTCGCCGGGTGGTCTCCAGGGCGATCTGGGAAATCTTCGCTCGCTTTTCCTTAACGCTGATGTCGTGCTGGCTGAAGTCGAGGGAAGAATCGATTTTCTGGAGGTGGGTGAGCTTCTAACACACACACACTGTTCATGGGGTGTGGATTCGATACCTTTCGTAGACGGAATGCTGGCTTTCAAAATGAATCTTGGGAGACCGTGTGTTCATTTCATGCACACTGCACCGTTACAACTTATCGTTAAAACTTTATATTAATTTTCTCTAGAATCTGTGTGAAACTGTATTTCTTAATGTGGGCTTGGTGTGGATGTCCCTTTGCAGGCAAAAGTTCTTGATCTCCAGGTCAGGCTCTCCTGCAGTCAAGTCGAGGTGAGGACCGTCAAAGACGAGCTCGAGGCCGAGGAAACAAGACGTCGTGACGCCGACAGAAAGCTGGAAGTCGCCAAAGCGGCGCACAAGGAGGAGCTCCGCGAATTGAAGCGCAGGCTGAGCGGAGAAAGCAATGTGTCATTCCAAACAGAGGAGGAATCCGTTTGCTCTCATAGCTCCAGGTACCGCACTCCCAACTGAAAAACGACTCTTCCTCCTTCTCAAAGTATTCCGACGGCCCGTCGGGTGGACGTGCGTCAAAAAATCTATCAGGCTTTTTGCTGCCCAGAAAGCATCTTCGTGGCGTCGTGTGCAGGGACGACACGATCCTCTTTTCAGACCGATGGGCGCCCGACCATCAACTTCCTGTCATCAAGATCCGCTTATCGCCTTCCGACGGACACATTTTTCCACAGGCGCCCAACTCCCCCTCGAGATGGTCCGCGACGGAAGACGAAATCATGTCACCCTTGTCCATTGCGGAGAGCAAAATGAGCTGGGCGGACCTGAATGAACAGGAGATGGAGAAAAAGGAGCGAGATAACGCGAAAAAATCACTGGCGACTGAGAATGGAAAACTTACAACCCGTGGTGTGGCCAGGACGCCAGCCACAGCGAAATGCACGCCACGTGCTTGTCACGATCAGTCTCGCAGTTTGGAGGCAAAGAACCACCGCCAAAGTGTGCCTGGTTTTTCATCGGCTAACTGCAGTCGTTCCGCAAAATCTCAAAGGAAAAGAAAAGGGGAGTCCAGGAATAGAAAGCATTGCGGACGTTCAAGGGGAAAGGGGAAGGGGCGTGTTGGCGTTACGGAGGCTGGAGATTGCTGGCAGGGAGACCCCAACAAAGGAAAGACAACACGTAATGCCGGAAACCAGCAATACCAGCCCGCGCACTCACACACCAGAGTGACTTCGGTCAAGGAGGAACCCAAAAGGTCGAGGCGCCGCCGTTGCGACTAAGGAGACTCGGGGGAGAGTTGTGCTAGGTTTTCTTCCTTCTCTCTGAAAAATGGGATGAAGGTTCTATTTTATGTTTTTTTTTATTGAAGTGCAGGGGATGGTCACTAGGACTGTCCCAGGGAGAGATTCGATGGGCTCGAACTGGCACGATGTTTCTTTTACTTTTTTAATTCCTGCTGATTGTGTTGACAGTTATGATGGCCAGAGTGCTTGTGAGATTGTTGTTGTGTGTTTTTCACCCATCATTTGTTCGAGAGTTAACTGAAAAGTATGCTGAAACCACCAGCATTAAAAAATATTGGTAATGTCACGTCATCGACTTGACAGTGGAATCACATGCGTCAATCTGATGCAAAGATCTTTTCACCGTTAAAAACATGCTCGTTTTCTCTGTTTCTCTTTTCGATGGACCCTCCAGGCACGTCAAAAACATAATGTCGAGCTAGAAACTCACACAATTTCGAGAGGGTCACCCTCGGCATTCGACTGCGGGTGAGAGCTGCATACGTTTGTTGTGTACGTTTACGTTTATCGATATCTTACAAGTCTCTAACTTTCACAACGACAAGCATTCCAATTTTCGAGGTCGTGTTCAAGTGGGTCAAGAATTCTTTCCGGCTCCTGGGTGGTGAATGGAAGCAGCACTGCACGTCTTGCAAGACGAATTTGTTGGGGGGAAATTGCGCTGAGGGTGTGGGTCATTAATCTCCAGTTTAGACAGGGGCTTACTTTCTCGGGCCATAAGAGAATGACACAGGCCAGAAAAGAAAAAACAAACATGCAATTTCAGTGTGAATTTTCTTATAGATTTGAAAGATTTCCACAAAGTTCAGGTACTAGTAAACGAGTCATTAGGGCATGAAGGCGTCACAGGAGAAATATTACAAATTGATAGTCCCCCAACTCACTGGGTACATTTTCTTGCTTTAACAACCATCGAAAGTTTCAAATCCCTGAAGCTCATCCCAAAAAAACTCCAGTGAAATTTTGTGGAGAAAAAAAAAATTGTTCAAAACAGCACCCGAGCTCGATTCGCGTCGGAAAAAAAACTCCGCCCCTGGGTAGGGAAGAGAAAGAAGAACTATTGCCTTTTCTTAGTAATAAAACATAAGAAAAAGCCCAGTTCTTCCCACCTCTGTTTAAAAATAAGCCACACAAACTCTGTACAAAATGAAACAGATATAGTACACAATCTTTCTGAGCAAAAAAAAATTCTTTTCTCCTTCATCTAAAACTATCGACCCCTCTGGGGTTTCCATCCCCTTTTATTCGCCACCCCACGTTGACTGTCCGGATGCCGAGACTTTATTCTGCGTGGCGCCAAAACTTGTCGAAACTGAATTTGGATGCTTTGTCGAATGCATCCCTCCCATACCCATAAAGAAAAGAAACCCAACCCCTTAAGAATTTGTTTTCACTTTTTTTTTCCCCTCGGTTTTTTCGTCCCCCACCCCAAACCAAAAGTCGAACGCAGTCGACGATGGCGCTACTGTTGTACATGTACATTGTACAATGTCTGAAATCCACCCTCTTTTTTTTGTCTTTTTTTGTTTTTTTTACCTCCCCCCCCCCCTCCCCCTCCCTCTCATTTTTACCAGGGAAAGTATGTCCCTACAGACTGGTTGTAGGACCTGTGCTATCCACAGGGTTTTGAGCTCTACTCCTGTTTTCGTCAGCTTGGTCGCCCAGAGGCACAGGCTGATCTATGAAGCACAATCGAAAGAAGAAGCAAAAAATTAAGCAAACCCCAGACCAGAAGTTTCGGACACCCTGAAGTTACCGTATCGACCCCATCAACTGTTTCTATTGTGCAAGGAAAAGATTCCTTCTTTAATATAGTGGATAAAGAATGAGCTGATAATTTGCTATGGACCTACCAAGAAGTGCTCTTGCACTGGCTTCGGCAATTTCCCTCAACCCCTGCCTCAAAAGCGCGATCTCATTTCGGGCGTCTGCCAAGTCAGACTGGATCTCTGCACAAGAAACGTCTACCGATCGCATCATCGTTCATACCTTATTCAAGGTTCAAGCAGCTCAAATGATCGATTTGATTCAAGAGCAACAAAAAAAGAGTCATAAGAATACCACCACAACAATCGACCAGCCGCCTATTCTTTCTTGGGCTCAGTGTTATTCTCAAATTGTAAGAAATGTGGCACTCATTTTCTCATTTCCCCCAAGCCTTGACTTCCTCGAAACAACAATCCTTACCGTTAAGAGATAAGGAATGTCCGTTCTCCTCAGCAGAAAGCGTCGAGGGCACGGAGGTCGATTTTAGCCCCTGTAAGCACCCGCCAACAAGATAAAACAAAATTATATTCTCAGCACGTTCGCATCCTCGTGTTCGTTAAGATTTTTTTTTTGCTGTAACGTGTTTTCTCGAGAACAACACAACAAGATCAGATTGTTTTTCGACGGCACGTTTCAGTCCTGTGATCAATCTATGAAAAGAGGTGCGACGATGGTGAGAGCTCATTAATCCCGCTGGAAACCCCCCAAAAACAGAGCATTTGTGTCAGCGTGGCACATACCGATAAAGAAGAGACGAGAGACAGGCTGCACTCCAGCTGCCTCCTGAAAGTTTCCTGGATAATTTGTTGCTCCGCCTCTATCCAGTTAGCAAACGAGTCTTTTGCCAACCCCCTCGCTATCGCCGCCACTTCATGACTCCGTCCCTTCAAGAGCGAGGCTTTTGTGCTCTGCACAAAACGAACAATGAGAAGGATCCAAGTAAGTATTGGTTCCCTCATCCGGATTGCTGGACTAGAATGGAGTCTACTATCCACAGGAGTTTGAGTCTTAATAGAATTGATAAAAACAAATACCAAAAAAGGAAAAAGCCAGCCAAGCATGATATCTATCCTGAGATGGGATTTGTCTCTGTTTTTTCTCTCATATTATGCATCCTTATTCACACATCCATCTATCGAGCCTTTTGTTAGCTGCATGAGCTCAGGACTTTTCCAACCATGGAAGAAAGTGCAAGATCATTGAAAACAGAAAGGCACAGTTAAATCAAGGCGAAATAAAATTTACTAATCAATCAAATCGACAAACCAACCTTCCAGCAATCGATATATGGATGAGCTTGGGGGCGCTTGGTTCTGATAAAGTCTAGAGCATCGTGGAGCTCCCAACCCTGATGATCGAAAGACAAGGAATTCGAATCGGTCATTCAAGGAGACATTCACTGCAAACGATAATGCCAAGTCATGACGAAAGCTCAAGTGAAGTTTTTTAACAAATTCTGTGCCAAGAAATGCGCACCTGAACGAAGGTCAGATATCCCAGCACCGTCAGGGTGGCCCGGTTTATCCCCGCGGTGCAATGTACGTAGACCGTGTGTTTGAGGTCTAACAACAGACCTAAGCTCCGAACCGCCTCAGGGAGCATTAGGGTTTGGTCCCCGTGATCGAAATCACGGATCGGTACCCTCGTTATTCCTACGCCGTGTTTGTTGGCCCCTTCGCGAATTGCATACCAATCGATTCCCAGAGCCTCCAGACAAAGGTCACACTGTAGGCGTTGGAAAAAAAGAGGCGCCAAACACACACAGGTTGCTCATGTCATGCAAGCCAGTGAAAGAATCGACATTTGGGGATCGAACACAAACACTGTGGCTTCATGTAGCCTTGTTTTTCGACCCAGACATTGAGATCAAAAAGTTGTGGGCTGTCTCCTGAATTGCAACGTCAAACAGGAAGAAGGAAGATTTCCCAAACCAGTGGTCAGCCCAAGCTGGGGGACGAGGTAGACTACATGAGTGCCCAGAGAACTTAGGCTAGGGTGGACAAACCTGAAGCGACAACACGGCCGTTGCTCCCGCTTCTTTCGCAATTCTTTCCTGTATAGATCGAGAAAGAAATTAGATCATGAGCGAACCTGTGCGCTTAAATGACGATCAAACAAAACCTGCAGTGGTGGAGGCGAAGAGTAGGGAATGAGTAGCATGGTTTGGAACGCACCAAATCATCTGGACTCCGCGGGCAAGACCCCACGATTATCTGGTCCGTGATGTGGTCCCAGTTCAGAGTCCATTTCCTGTAAGACAATACAGCACTTGGAAAACGCTCAGCTGTGTTCGCGACGCTTGCGCTGCTTCGACAACCTCCTCTCTTGTGGTGCACAACTTGTAGAGTGTTGCTGCACAAACAAGAAAATCGAAATGACACAACGAAGAACGTAAAGGAACGCTTACCACTCCTCCGACTCGCCCTTTTCGCCGGATTCCTCCCAGCGTTTCTTATCTCCAAGTCGCTCGGCCTCAGAAATGTCTGTGCCAGCCCAACACGCGACCGTTGCTCTGTCAATCAATTTGGCAACCGTGTTTGGTGACCTCGTATTTGCTGTGGGAAACGTAGGCTCAACCCGCCGACAGCGAAGGGTGGAAGTGTTTGGGCTCCTCCAACGAGCGACTGAAGTCGGACTGCGCCGCCACGCTTGTCCCCTTGCAGATAGAATCATTGCTGTAGAACTGTTTCGATAGTGGTTTGAAGATATAGGCTGCGCACACCAACTCTCAAGTGAATGCAGAAAAAAAACCACTGTCACAAGGGGTCAAACGCGCTTCTTGAAGAACGATGGTTGATGGTTCGTAACCGTGCAGAGACTTTCCGATATTCATTTCAACGGTTGATTGGTTAATTGACGAACCACCAGCGTGGAAGGTCGCTCCTCGTTCATCGAAACGTAAGCTCGCTTCGTTCCCCCAAACTCCACCGGTAGGAGAGCGAAGCGGCCTGAAAGGAAATCTGCCCCATCTTTTATTGATGGCTTCTCTTTGCTGCAATCGATGGTGTTGGTATTGGGTGCAATGCGGGTCGGGGATGGATCATAACATCGCAAAAACGTTTTTTTGTTTTGAAAAGTTCCAACCAACGAGGTGTGTACTTGATCCCTTTTTCCCTTCACCAGTGTTGCGTCCGAAGTCTGATTTCACGTGTTTCTGGAAATAAAGGTCCATATATGGTCCATTATAATGCTTTGGGTGGAGGCGAAGACTGGCGATGGAGCTGTGAGAAAGGAAATGGCAGAGCAGGTTCGTTTCGAGGAAATTAAAAATAAAAACTCCTTCCATTTCTCAGACTTTGCCTGGTTGTGTTGAAAAACAAATCAAATCAAATCAAATCAAAAACAAAAATCCCCCCCTGGGGTGGAAGTTCGTAGAACCTGACGATGCTCCAGGCCGGACCCCTTTCTTTTTTTTTTCTTTGGAACTTCCAAGAGAAAGAGATGGTGGCTGAGGCAGGTCCAACTTGTACCTGCACAAAGTTTGTGCTTGTTTCTTTTTTCTTCTTTTTGAAATTTGAAGAGGAAAACACACTGGACATGCTTTTTTCCCCCTCCAAATTTCGATCAGAGTTCGAGTTACTGATCCAGGTTCCAGCTTGGATGGAACTTTCTACAGTGAAGTTGTTTCACTTTTTTGAGGGAAGTACCACTGCTGTTATCGTGCATAGTTTTGGTCGTGCGTCAAGGGCTCATTAGTAAAAGGTAGAAGATCAAACGACGTTCAGTACAGAGTCTGATATTGATGGTAGTGATTGTCTGGGATTGGGTTGCGATCAGGAGCAGAGTGAAGATTTCACTGAGAATTTCCTTGGGAATGTCCCTACCAGCGTTTGCTGGATATTTCATTTCTGGAGGAAAAGCACATTCACTGTTTTTCTTGAAGAAGCCTCGAAGGGTTTCAATTCATCTTTGGAGGTGCTGAAAAAAAATAAATAAATGAAATGGCACGCCAGCACCGGGGAAAAAATTCTATAAGGAAGGATGAAACCCCTGAAAAACCAGCCCTGCTTGCCGAGTTATGTCTTTTACCTACTCTGATGTTGCATCCATGGCTCCTTATCAAGACAATCTGCTGGAAAAACAAAACCAATGTGGCCAGGCAAACAGAAGAGAGGATCACATCCACCATAAATCGCCCACTTTATCCGAGAAAAAATTAAAAAATGAAAAGTAAAGTAAATAAAGATAGATTATGTATACTTTTAATGTTTTTTCTCGATTAGAATTTGTCTTCCATCAGGTTCCCAAGGGATGAATTTCTGGCAACTGTTTTCTTTGGTCTGAAATTTCAGTTGATCATTATAGAAAAACTTTCGAAAAGGCAGAAGAAGAAAAACGGGAAAAACACCATACTCCTCCCTTTTTTTTTCGCTAATCAACACCCAATGCTTACCTTCGTTGTATCAAACTGATGTTTTCCTTGGCCACCCAATGCAGAGCTCGACCAAATCAAATGCAAGAGTAGAATGCCTTTCTGAAAAAAAAAAAAAAAAAAAAAAAACCGAATAAATTCCGTTTTGCTGGTTGTGTTCTCTAAATGGTGAAGTGCCCCTCTTTACAAAAACTTTTACCTTAGGATCCAGCATGATATTTATTTATGCTTTCTTTCATCTCAGAAAAAGAGGTTCTTTGATGGCTGTGGGGAGGCGAAGGGCGAGGCAGGGGAGCTGTGAAACAGTGGCAGTAATATCAGATGAAAAACCCCCAAACCCCCAACCAGCAAAACAAAACTGGAAGACCAGCCCCCCCCCCCCCCCCCCAGGCCCTTTTTTTTCCGTCAATATTCATTTTCGTAGCTTTTTTTGGAGGGGGGGGGGGTATCTGAACAGCGATTTCCAAAATAACAACAATAAAGAAGAAAACAACAGGCAGATTGGGGTACAATCGAACAGGGAAAAAAAGTTGGGTTTATCACCGAGGTCGGCGCGCTCACCTGTGGCGCGCGGCGACTATCCGGAGCTGAGTGCTTTGCTCACGCCAGTCGCGACCCTGAACTCCAACCACAAAAGACGCAGGGGTGATCCGTTACGAAATTTATGGGGGTTTGAATATCTTCCTAAAAAAAAAGAGAATCCATGCATGTTTGACCCTGCGACCCCGTACCGCCGCGCTACAGGCCCGTCATTTGGATCCGGCCGTCACGTGTATTCGTTCGCCACCGGAAAACTGGCAAGGGAACGCACCTCTGCAGGAAGGAAACAGGATATACTTACTCGCACTCCAACAGTGGGACGAAGGCCTGTTGCGTTACTGTCTCGTGGAGTTTTCGAGCGCAGACAATGGAAAAAGATATGGAACTGGTAGGTTTTTCGTGGCGCTCTTGTTCATCGCTAACCCTTACCGGCTTTTTGAGGGTTTCGTCTCGTTTTCCGCCATCTGTTGTTTTTGGAATAGTGGTCGGTCTCTACATATACTCCTTTGGGAGGGGGCGTCGGCAGCAGTTTTAGGTCGGCCGGGCGGTTTTCTCTTTTTCGATTTCTTTCGAAGGCATGCCATCTTGATGGTACCTGTCACTTTTTTCAAGGCGCTTTTTCCCATGCTTGCTGTCGCGTGGCTTTGTTGATATTTTCTGTGAGTGCTGTGAAAACTTGCATGCATGTTTATCAGGCAACCAAGGAGTTGGCCCGAAGTCCAACGACATCCTCACCTGGCGACCGTGACGAGAGCGCAAGCCTAATTTCCTGGGGACAAGTGGATGATTGGGAGTCAACGGAGGTGGAAAGGAACGTCTTGAGGGACGTCGAAAGTCCTCCATCGACCCCAAGTGTTTCTGGGACGTCTGGAGACAGAATCCAGGTTGGCTGCAAGGCTGGCATCTTTTTACAAGCGATGTCGACGATATCGAGCTGTGCGACTCGGAGTCTGTTCCCTGCTCAACGTTGAGGGAGGGGATTCCCCCCCTTGACTTATCCACACTCCTTGGCGATGGCGTTGTCGGAAGCGACCCCCCTGTGGCAGCCTCCCATCAGCAATCGCAGGAGCCATCGCAGCAGCCCCCATTGCACACCAGCGACGAGCCTCCTTCGACACCCTCCTGTGTGCTTAGGGAAGAGAACGGGCGCCTGTATGCACTGCTTGAGGAATCGATCGAGGAGAACAGGAAGCTCAAAAAGAGTGTGGAGGGCATGCATGTGAGCAAATTTGAGACACAGTGGAATTTCTTGGATGGGTTCTTTCCATATCTATGTGATTTCTTCCTTTCTTTTTTTCCTATTATTGTGCTGTTTTTGTCTTTGCAGAAAGAACTGGAGGGCGCTAATAACAGATGGGCTCAAGCTGAGCATGCTGCAATCGCTGCAGCGTTGGAAAACAGGACACTGGCGATGCAGTTAGAGGAGGAGTGTAGGAGGAAAAAGGTGGCAGACTCTGGAGAAAAAAGGGGAACTATCATGGCAACCTTGCCTGAACGGGGTGGAAATGAGGATGAAAGGGGGGGCAACTCCGAGGAGCGTCTGGAGAAGCTCGCAGAAATTGAAAAAGTGAAAAGCGAGAAGAGTAGTCGGGCTGCCAGCCCGTTTCCACAAGGATCTGAGGATGGTGATGAGGATCTGGAGTCGGGCGAGGGGGAAGTGAGGGGGGCGAGGAATGGCAAGTGGAGAAGGAGGGTGACTGTAGTAGGTCTGGCGACAGCTGCTGTAGGACTGTCAGTTTTCACTATAAAAAGGGCGATCACTATTGGCATTAGACGGTAACTCCTTTACCGGTTGGATTTTTTCTATTTGGGTGTCGTCTGATGGAGGGAAAAAGAAGGGGATGGGGTGCTGGGGGGAGGGGAAGAAACATTTTCGAGTCGTGTTTGGGGCAGGTGGGTAAAAAAAAATATATATATATATAAAAAAACAAACAAAGATTAATCAAGGGGATAGGTGGGGATTCCAGGGTAGGTGGGGAAAAGCAAAAAAAAGGGGACATTAGGGGGGCGCCCTGTCAAAATGAAACAAAAATCAGAGAAAAAAAATAAAGAGAAAAAAAAAAGATTGATGGACACTTCAGGGGTGCAGAAAAATTTTGGGAAGAAAGAAAAGGTTGGGTGAAAAAGCAAACAAAAAAGAGATTTTACACATTCATTAATCGAAGCGTCGGTGGAGATTTGGTGGCGTACAAGCAAACAGAGGTGGTCAATCTACCCACTGAGGATTTGGCAGCCAGGAGAATATATGGCAGTGGAGGATATTTGCACAGGCGTGAACAAAGCTTTCATCATTTTTTCATCATGGGGAACCCACAGCAAAAGGAGGTTGAAAGGGGGGTTGGGGTGGAGAGGAGCAGCAGTCAGTCCACTTTTTTTCTTGGACGTTCCTACGGAGGAAGAAAAGCAAAGAGTTCAAAAAAAGAAAACCCTTGTGAGATCACATTTCTGTTGCAGTTTCGTAAGAAAAGTTGGAGGCTCCATTGCGAACGAATTGGCAAGGGATTGAGTGGCAGTCTTAGTGTGGGTGGAAAAATAGTTGATGAGAAAAAAAAAGTCGGGGTCCATTTTTGATGCTGCCGGAATCTTGGTAGGGTACCCAAGAGCACGAAGAATGAGAATCTGGAGCATGAGATTAAAGCTGGAACAAATGGTGGTGGAAAAGTGCGGCCACATTTCATACCAAACTGCTGAAGGGAACTATAGCTGCCGAGGTGAGGAAACCGTGAAAGAAACGATCCCAATGTCACCCTGATGGTTTTATGGAGAGCAACTGATGCCCTTTCTTTCTCTTCATTTTCTTGCAGAAAATGGAAATGATCATCCAGCAAGAATCTATGGGTGTTTTGTTTCAGTTCTTCTAGACCAACTGTGCGTCTCGAATTTGATGGGCTGGTGTGATCTGATTTTTGCATTTTTTCCTCCCTTTCATTCTCATTTTTCTTTTTTCCTTTACTTTCTTAGAGAAAACAGACAAAATTCCCAAGGAAGAGTAAGCATCAGTAGCTAGGGACCTTTATAGACCTTTTCATGCGAGGAGCCCTTTCTTCAGCCATCCATCCAGCAGGCTACCCCCCCCCCCGCCCAATTCAATTCAAACACAGTCGCTCTAGTGGGGAGATTTCCCTTCAATTCTATGAATGCTCTTCGGCATTTTTGGTGTTGTGGGTATTGTTTCTTACCAGAATTGTTTTTGAATGACTCCAGAATCTATGCGAAATGCAACTCTTATGCAAAGAGATCAAGCCTTCTGATTATTCAATCATTGATCATTGGAAAATTCAAAAGACGTGTTGATGTAATTTCATATTGGATTACAGTGGGATCCTCTCGGAACTCCCGTCTGTTGTTTTGATCGTCAGGTGATCAGGTTGATTTTTGACCTTTATCCTCGATTCATTATAACGAGCAAAATAATTTATTTAACCAGATTTTAGAAAAGGGGGGTCTTGCTAGAAGGGTAAACAAAGAATTCACCTGAAATCCATTTTTGCAATGGATGGTTACAAGTAATTTGATTCTTGTTTCTGGAGACAGCAATTTAGTGCTTATTTTCTCTGATTTTCCCCGAAAACAAAACCAATTTCCCTCCTTGATCTGAAGCTCCTCCCCCCCCCCCCCAAAAAAAAACCAAAAAAAAGTATGAAAATAGGGGACAAAAAATTGATGGAAAATCGAAGCAATCCACCCTTGAAAGCAATTAATCTGTGCATGTTAACTTCATCGAATGATCGATAAAAAAGAAAAACAACAAACAAGCAATTCTGAAACTAGAACAGCGCCTTTTTGACGCCACTCAACTCGACTCAATTCGATTTTGGGAAAGCTTGCCCCCATCATCATCAGAGATGAGCGGCGCGATTTCCTGCGCCTCATACTTCGCAATCCATATCCCCACGATGTAAGCATCGATAAACAGCTGCGAGATATGTGCAATCACGCAAGGAATCGTGATCAACCCCAAATCCCCCACCTCGCTCTCCTTCAAAAACGAAATAACAGTCACCGTAACCGGCAGCGTTTTCTGACTGGCCATGATGAGTACCGCTTTCCGCTCCCTGTCGCTCAACCGCAGGATGCCCACCCCTATAAAATTGAACGTCAAAAACACCAGGTGCATGGCGATCGCACCCGCGAGCGCTTCTAGAATATTGACCACGCTCTGCTTCATGATTCCCTCCTGTGAACGGCTCAGCGTTTGCCACACTATACAAACGAGCGACACGCTGCTCGTCAGACTGAGGAGCGTCTTGTACCTCGTGACGAACCGCTGCACAGTCACGTGGGTTTCCCGCACCCCCTTCCCAACCAACAGAGAGACGAGTATGGTGCAGGCCAATTTCACCACCAAGCGGGTGGCGTCGATGTCGATGGTACCGCCGCCGCCAACCACGACAGAGATCGCGAAAGGGGTGGTGAGGATGCCCAGCATGTTGGTGCAAACCGTCAGCATTAAGGCGAGCGCTCCGTTGCCGTAAGCTTGCACCACCAGGGTAACCCCTGATGTGAGCGTGGTGGGGACGGCGGCGAAAATTGCTAGCCCAGTGGCGAATTCGGGGGTGCTGAAGGGGATTTTGACCAAGGCGAAGCCTAAGCACGGGGTTATGATGAGGATGGTGATGGCGCCGTACAGGAACCCGACGTAAGCTTTGAGGGCTGCCATGATGTCGGTGGTTTTGAGCGTCAGCCCGGAGATAATGAAGATCGTGCACACGTTCATGGTTTGAATGAGTCGATAGTCACCCACCTGGAAAAAAAGGGGTGGAAAAATGCAGTTAGCGTTTTAATATCCCTGATGAGGCAGCCCCAGGATGAATTTGGGATGCTATAAAAAGGCCCTGGACGATGCGGGCAGTGCTCCTCAGTTTTGCAGAGTTTCAGCCTGACTGGTTCACCCACCGATGAGATCAGAAGGTCGGCTTGAAGTTGATTTTTTTTTCAAATCAAATCACCCTAATTTTCTATTCATTTATTTTTTTGAGGGGGGGGGGCGAAGCTTGTTTTTCATAGCAATTAATCAACTTCTTTTATAATTTTTCTAAAAGAAAAATTACAATTACAATTTAAAAAAAAACCTATTCTTTTTTTAGGGGAGGGGTCAGACAGGCAAACAAAATCATACCCAGAACCTAAAATTAAACAGTGAAATATAATTCTGAGGAGGAGTGTGTAATTCTTCGGTGTAATTCTTTTGAAAAGGAGAAAAATCCTGAATATTGGGTTTCAATCAATGAACCCAGAAACATTTCTTCCTCAATTTCTATGGGTGCCTTAAAAGTCCGCACTATGGGAAAACCCGCTCTGTGCGGGGTAGTAAAATCACCGTCGACTTCCGCCGAAAATCGAAGTCGCGAAAACCGACGCGGCAGTGAAAGGAAATGGTCGGAAATACCTGGGTTCGACTCCCAGGCATTCGTGTGACGATCTGGGGCCGGAAAACGCCGTCGCTGACGAAGTCGTCAGCGACGGATGAAACCGCTGAAATCAACCCCGCACAGTCAGCCCCGCACAGAACAGTAACCCCGCACAGAGGGTGTCGCCCCATAATCGCTACTCCCATAATCGCTACTCCCCTATCACCTGCGTGGTCTCCGTCGGACATCGGGGCAGCCACATCCCAAAATAGCTTTACAGAAACCAACCCCGCTTTAGTAAACCGCACAAACGCTCCGCAGGTGTTTTCCCCCTTCGTCAAGTTTATCGTACCTCGACTACATGTGTCCCGAAGCTTGGGACGCCTTGTTGGGAGTGTTCGGTCCACACGATCAGGAGTTCTCTTGTTTCGGCGCTGGGCCATGTGGTGTTTAACGAAAGCAGGCTCATGGGGTGTTCAGAAAAGGGGGTGGTGGATGTTGAGCGGAGCTTGAGGTTTCAGAACAGGGCGCTAGGGACTGATGGACAGGTTCCTGGATGTCCGCCCATACACGAGGTAGGGGGGTTCGCTCGTGCAGCATTCTATTCTATTTCATTTTGTTTGTTTGTTTGTTTTTTTTTCGGTTTATTTCTCTTTTTTTCATTTTTTGGGGGGTTTATAAATTGTTTTTTTTTCTGCTTTTTTTTGGTTCATTTTGTGTTTACTTTCATTTTGTTTGTTTGTGTATATTTTTTTTTCCTGTTTTTCTTGGTTCAGTTTTTTTGTTTTTTTTCGTGTTTTTTTTGTGTTTGCTTTTTTAGCTTTTTTAGCTTTTTTTTTTCCCCGCACCCGAAAAGATTTGAAAGCACCATGCTAACGGATGAACATGAAACCCTTCACACAGGGCTCGGACTTTTGGAGTGTGGACGATGCTGGTGCAAAGCAAAGTGATTCCGATAGACCACTACGTTGCGCTGGCAGAAGCGGGCTATCGACACCTGTCAGACAAGGCGGCCTTCATTCAGAAAGCTGCCATCACGCTGCTGAAAGAAAAAGACAACCCATTTTTGAAATCTGGGCAAAGAAAGTGAAAACAGAATTTTATAGAAACATACGTATTGCATTGGCTTTTTTTTTCTGTCTTATTTTTTTTTTCCTTTTTTTTTCGTAGTTCGAAATCGAAGGGCTGGATGATGCGGTCAGAACAATGTTGACTTTGATATTCAGCATGGATAAATCCATTCAGTCAAAAGTCATTGACGCTTTCAGAGACATTCACATCGACAGTCCTGGTGAGTGCGAAATAATATAACACTTTAATTGAAAAAAAATAAAATTAAGAAGAGTGAGTTTTTCAAACTTTGCATGGAAAAGGGTTTTAATCTCATTTTGAATTCAAGAAAAAAGAAAAAAAAGCCTCGAAGAATTTATGTGAAACACAATTTTTTAATTTTTTTTTTCTGTTAATGAGTTGCAAAAAATAAACCAAAAAAAATCAGATTCAAAAACAAAAATGGCTTCAGAACTAGTGTTTAAAAAAAAAAAACAAAAAAAAAACACACAATCAGTGTTTTTTTTTCTCATTTTCTCATTTCTTTATTTTTTTAATGACCTTGGTCAGATGAGGATTCTGAAAATCCAACAGGAACATCAGGAGATCCCCTGGTGACAGCAAACAATTTGATCGGACTGACGGTGGGTGTGACTGTGGAGGAAATGGTGTCTTTGGAAGAGATGGTCAAACATCTGTGCAAAAGTGGGTGTCTGCCAGACAGCGTCGCGATGTCCCTGATCCTCATATCGAACAGATATAGAGAGGTTAAAAACGACGCGAAAAGAAATTGTCCCCTCTCGCCAAAGACGCGTTTGGTGGAGAGCAAAAGGGTGAGGATTCGAAAAGGGTCGAAAAAAAAAAATCTAGTAATAAAAACCTTGATGAATTTCTTTATATATACTTGAAAAAAAATGGGAATTCGGCCACTCGTGTATTTTAGTCGAGTTCGACTTGTCTTTCTTTTCCTTTTTTTTTTGGAGAATTAAGACCTTTCCAGTAAATTTTTGTTTTTAAATTCATAATTTTGCTGTTTATTTATTTATTTATTTATTTTTATTTCCACCTGGAAAAAACACACACAAACATCCTCATTCTCAACATCCTAGTTGGAAATTGAGGTAGGTTATTGATAAAAATGCATATGCAACAGGCACATCCCCTGGATGTCTGGCAAAACAAATCAGCTGTGAGGCAAAATCACCACCACATGTCATTGACACACTCAGGTATGAAAAAAAAAATCTATTCTTTTTCTCGGAAGCGATTTAATTTTCTTTTTTTTTCCATAGCGATTTCATTCTTGTAAAAAAAGAAAAAAAAAGAGAAAAAGGAAATAAAAGAACAAGGGGAGGGGGAAAGGGTCGAAACTTCACTTTTCATTTTTCTGCATTTTTCTTTGAGCTCCAAACAAAATCTGGGTATGTTGAAAAGATTGCATCATAAGTGTATTGAAATATATAAAAAAAATAAAAAAAAAATACTCAAGAGTTTTAAAGTGGAACGATTGTAAATTCAAAGTATTGAAGTGAATTCAGTCTGAAATTCATAGACGAAAGAAAGAGTTGAAAGGAAAAAAAAATGAAAAAAAATTGTTGAAAACCCTTAATTTTCTGTTATTGCTTAGGCAAGGGGTGCCATTCAAATACTTACTATGGGAATCGATCAGTGGAGGCCCATGCTGGTCGGACATGTGGATGCAATCATCCAGGTAACTTTTTGTTATTAAACACAGGTACTATTTTTTATTTTTTTAAAAAGTGGTATGGAAATAAATTAAGGTAGTATATATATATACAGAAGAAATAAGTAAATATTTGTAAGGATGTCTAATAAAAACAATCGTTACATTTGATTTGGGAAATCTGAATTTTTAAAGTTTGTGGTTGATTGGCTGGTTGTGTTTTAACAATGAATGGTTGAATGGTTTTGTTTTTATTTTTTTTTTTCATGTTGAAAATATATAGATTTTCCATGTGGATGATGTGGATGTAGTTGCATTGGAGTATGCATGCACATTGTTGAAAGAGATAATCATCGATTCATCGAAGCCATCTTCATTCAAGTCAGTCATTGGGGCGCTGCTGTCAGTCATCCTGAATGACAACATGCCTGACTCTTCCTGGTGAGTGTCACCTTGAAAAAAAAGAAAAAATGAAAGAATAATAAAAGAAAAAGGGGTAGCAGGACTGTGTTGATTTTTTTTCCTCCAAAAATAAAATTGCTTTTGATGAACTTTTCTTTTTTTTGGTTGCCCCCTTTTTTTTCAAATGTGCTTGAGAATATAATTTCCTTTTGTTTTTTAAAGGGAAGAGAAACAAAAACGTTATTTTTGAATATTAGAAGCTGTTTTTCATTTTCTAGATAAGAAAAAGATGACATCATATTTTATTTACAGAAGTTGTCTCAAATCATTAAAAAAAAAGGAAATTACAAAAACAACGATGCAATTTAGGTACGGTGCGAGCACTGCTGCTGTGGATGCGTTGGTCGCCCTCTCCGCTAGGCCTGACCAGCTAGGGAAAATATAGCGAAAATATCGAAGACTGAAAAAAAAACACGCAAAAAACAGCAACACCCAGACCCATCACTTTGGTTTTGATTCAGGAAACTGACTTTATTAAGATTTTTCCAGCCTCAGTGAACCCGGATTCATATGCATATGATAGAACAGTTGGAAGTGGGTCAGTGGGTCTGTTTTATTGAAAGACAAGCGCAGGGTCGGAATGGTAGGATTGGAGTTCATGGTTTTGGGCCTTTTTTTTTGTTTCTATTTCTTTTTTGGAACAAGTGGGAATGGGCAAGTCTTTGATAAAAAAAAATGGGGTCTACATTCAAAGGGGGTCTTGTCATCGTAGTTTTATTGTAACAACCACAACACAGATGTTTCTACAACCAGCATGCACACAACATAACCCCGCACAGCGACCCCGCACAGGGACGAAATACACCGGCACACGCCTTCACCAACCACCTCGCACACACAGATAAGGACCCCGCACGGGGGCGGAATACGCTGGCACACGCCTTCAACAATCACCCCGCACACAGACAAGAGGAGCCCGCACAAGGTTTTCACAGCCACCCCGCACAGAGACCCCGCACAGCTGTACGAGGGTATGACTCTTTCGTGCGGGGTGGTTCCAGAATCGCACAGCACCCTGAACACCCACGCACAGGGACAGAATAGCCCCGCACGGCTCTGTTCCCCGGTTTGGCCGGTTTATGTCCGGGGTCCCAATTTGACCCCGCACAGAGTCTGTGCCACAGACCAGAACCCCGCACACAGAACCTGACGTCTTCCATATCCACCCCGCACGGCACCCCCGCACGGAGGATAGGGTACCCCGCACACTGTACGGGGCTATGTTTCATCTGTGCGGGGTCCCACAATGGGAAAGACGTCAGGTCCTGTGTGCGGGGTTCTGGTCTGTGCGGGGTCAAAATGGGGACCCGGGCATAAACCGGCCAAACCGGGGAACAGAGCTGTGCGGGGTTTTGTTTTTTTTGTGCACGGGTTTCAGTCGTCTGTGCGGGGTTTGAAAAACACCCCGCACAGAACGCGACTTCCCATAGTGCCGCAACAAAAATAAGTATAACTATATATAGATTTCCAGTTGTTTATTCTTTTCTTTTTTTTCGAACAACACTTGAATTTCTTTTTTAGTGGTAAAACGATGGACAAATGGATATGGTCAGGATATGCATCCTTCTCTCCCTCCTCCCCCCCCCTTCAAGAAAATAAACGTTAAAAAAACTCCAGCATATCACCTGCCATTCAGAAATTGCTTCTCCTGGATATGGCCACAGCATTGCCCAAACCAAAGCTACAAGAAATCCTGAATGGTGAAGAACAACCACCAAAAAAGAAAGCCAGGTCAGAGAACACTCCAACTTTTCAATTTTTTGGGGGTTGAATTCGAGAATAAAAAATATATATGCAAAAGGAATGGTAGTTTTCGAATGATTTTATGAGAAGATTTTTTAAAAAATACTCCTTGGTGGGTTTTCAACTCTCATAGAGCTGATGCAATGTTTTTCTATTCATTTTCAGTTTTTGACTGTTTTTTTTTTCTTTATAAATTAATTTATTCATGAATTTATTGATTTACTTGTTGTTTTTTTATTTCCACCAGGCCCCACTGATGCTCATACTTATCATAACAATGACAACTATCATTGTCTCTAACTAGACACCCCTGGCACCAATAGGAGGATCGGTTGAAACCATCTTTCAGGAATGTATGTTGATCATATGTAGTTAGACAGGTACAGTAGAAATACGAGTGAAATTTGACCATTAACCTTGTGGGGAAAACGGGCAATTTTTCTCTGGAAGTGCTGGGCTGCATTTCATTTGGTTTTCAATGTGAAACATTGAATAAGTTTCCGAAAAAAAAGAAAAAAAAAGAAAAAACTGACCAAATTCCCCTATGCCAGGCCACCGCCTATAGCACTTGGGAAAACAGCGTTACATGTATGCTGTTCGTTTCCTGAAATCTCACCCAAAGGCAAGAAATGCTGCAGCACCGTCTTTTTTGTCCAAGCCCTGAGCAAAAACGAAATCCAGATCCCAAATCAAGATTTCCCCCGAGATTTGCCCAACAATTTGTTCACTACAATTCATTGCTTGTATTAATAATAACATTTTTTCTTAATTTCTTGAAGATCATTTCTTAGGGGAGGAAGCTGGAAACATCAACACAAACTAAACACGGCTAGCATTTGTTCAAGGGATTCATTACTGATCGAGTCTTTCCATGGTGTGAGGAAAAACCACCCAGAAGCAGAAGGAGCACCCTGCCAACTCTTCGTGACACCACTCGCCAGCGCTGGGCTTAACTAAGACACCACTGTTTGGCACATCCCCGAAAACTCACCCCCATTTCCGTAGTTTGGAGTCTGGAGAAGCAGCATCCCCACTTTGACCCAGCAACGGGACCTGCATCGCTTCCTCGACATTGTCCGCCTCCGTTCCACTCATCGTTTCTTCCCCGCGAACGACAGAAAACCCCTCAGGCCCTCCTCTCGTCAAACGCTGTGGCGGGGAAGACCTTCTTTTCGAAGGAAGTCTGGTGGCGTTTTTGATATCGCGAAAAGTGGCAGGGTTTTGCACGGATATTAGTAATCACTTATTACACTGCGAAATCACCCTCCTTCAACATGACGACACCAAAAATTGTCCAAAAATCTTGTAAAAATCGCCCCTCGGGTCATCATGATGCGATTGCAAATGATACTTTCAACGATTACGCGACATCTAATAATGTTTGTGCGGCGCTTGGATACATATTCTTGCGGCTCAGTGTTAAACACGCGTGTTTGTTTTGAAATGTAAATGTTGTTTGTTTGTTTGTTTCGTTTTGAAAAGAACGACAGATTGGCATCAAAACACTTGATTGAATGCGACGGCTTAACCAGGACACCAGACGTCTTTGTTGACGTCGACATCAATGCCAACCCAACGACAACCCAACCCCAGCTAAAACCAGCGTCGGCTGGGTTATACGGGGTTTCGGTTTTTATGTTTTTTCTGTCTTTGTGAGAAGATAAATGGATTTACAGACTTTTCATCGTTATTGGTGCCGATCTGCTCAGGGATGAGGGGGGAACAAAATCTCCCCTCAGATTTTGGAGTCCAGGAGACGATCGTCGCCACCAGTTCAATTTTGATTTTTTGTATATGCTCCTGGAATATGACCAGTTCGATGATCTTTTTTTTGATATGCTCCTGGAATACTTGTTTTGGATGCACCAAAAACAGTATATGCAACAGTATATGAGAAAGCTTAGTTCATTTTTGTTTTTTGGAGGCATGTTTTCAGGGAAGAGAGGGCTTTGTTTGGAAGGTCCCTTCCTCTGCTCACCTAGCTTTGACTTTGAAGCTCGTTTTTTAACGAGATATCAAGGACAAAACTTACAATAGCTGAACATCTGACTAATTACAGGGATGATGTATTTGTAACGCAGTTTTGAGCAACTTTTTCTTTTTGATCTTTGTTTCAATCAGTTGAGCGACAGGAGACAAATAAAAAGAAATTCTTTTTTTTGGGGGTGGGGGGGCATGCCCAGGGGGGCGGTGTACATGTTGGCACCTTCTTCCATTCTCATCTCCAGGCCGGACTAAGTTTTACTTTCGTTTTTTGGACTGATAAATCCATCCTCGAAAGAGATGAGTTTTGCTCAGTGGATGCCTAGTTCCTTGAGCATCTCCTCACTTTCTAGCGGAAAATTTTGCGACGGCGATGCTACAGTGTTTCTGTAGTTTCTATGTCTGTTTTCTGCGGCGGTGCACGAGTGGCGGCGGCACAAGTGGCGGCGGCACAGGATGACGGGGGCCAATTTTCTCAGCAATATATCTAACCTGACAACCGAAGAAAATTTTCCCCTGTTGCCCCTGCCGACAAAACGTGTTACAACCGCAACGAAATTAAAAACTACCTTCACGACATCGTGTCTGCACCACTGAGAGAAAAAGCCTTTTTAGCGGCAGAGGTCTTAATTGTTCGTGCATTCAAGTGAAAACATCGATGTTAAACAGAGATATTGCTGACGATCGGATTGCATGGAAGCAACACAAGCTGTTTGGGTCTGGTTAAAACGAACCTTGCATCAACCGCCGATCGATGCTGTGACCTCCGAGAGTGATCACTGGCCTTTTTTTTTCATTAAAGGAACAATGCACCAGACCGAAGCAGGGGATTCATCATTTGCACACAATCAGGGAAACCATTCTCGTCATTTTTTACTGTGACTTTGGGAGGGTATGTATTCCCCCAGATTCGGCAGAGAAACGGGCCAGATTAAAAGAGAATTGGACAAAAGGATAATGTGTGTCCACGTGGCCTAATGGAGAAGGCGTCTGCCTCCGGAGCAGAAGATTGCAGGTTCGAGTCCTGCCGTGGATGCCTTTCGTTGCATTGCTTTAATTTTCAACAAAAAGTGGGAAGACCAGCTGGGTTTGGATCAGTAAAACACGGACCCACGACTCTCTTTGATACGGGGTGGTACTTCATCTTAAAGTATTCTTGGTAGATTCTGTACGCTGGATTTACTATTTTTGGTTTCAATGGAGCCCCTGGCTTCTGTGTGTGTAATTTTGATTTTTGATTCATTGATTGAGTCCCGAAGGCTTTAGTACTCAAGTCCGTATTTACAAACAACAATTGTCATTCAAAAAGAGCAATAGAGGGATCGGAGTGCTGGTCAGTGACTAATGGTACATCTTCACAAAGAATGATTGGGTGGGGCAACTGTTCCCGACTGTAGCCTCAACTGTTCTTTTTGATACTTTGCATATCCTGAGTTTAAAATCGTGAACTCTGGAGTTCCAGAGCTTAGGGTTCCAAACCATGACGTGTTCCACCATCCTGAATTCAGGTAAAGGGACTTTCCACACGCTTTTTCTTTTCGGTTTATCAAGTATCATGTTAATCTTTAACCTTTATTTTTCGGCGTGTTGCGTTGCAAAATGGGAGAGTGGATACACACTTTGGATTGTTCTGGATATGCCTTGTCTAAGACCTTGTTACTTAAGGTTAACCATGGATTTCTTTAACTACGGATTTCAGCGCTTCGGGAGTTGAACCCGAAGTAAGCCACAACGCTGCTTGTCTGTCATGGGTGCACGATCACAGCGGCAGTGCAAGACTGCAACCATGCCGTGCAGGGCAAATGCAAGCATCTGTTACCCCCGCACCCCATGAAAAATCAATTTAATCGTCAAGGGATCGAATAGATCCCATATCAGCGATTAAACTGATAAGAACAGATACTACACTTGATCTTAGCCAAAAGGCCGAGAAAGGTATGAGTTTCAAAAGAAAGGCACCTGTGTTGGTAGCAAAAAAACCCTTGCTTTTCTACCTTTTTTGCGTGTTGGAGAAAAGCGCTTGAGAACGACCCTGGTGGACGGTGCAAACGCCTGTGCCTCTGCTCGAGGTTCCTGTGCCGAGGACGTCTATGGGGTTCTTCAAGGAGGGTCTCTTTCAATCGATCGGTCAATCGATAGGTATCAGTGGTTGAAACTCTCAACTAGTCACGTGATACCGCCGTTACTGGGGTTCCAGTCACTTCGGCATGGTGGTACTTGGTACTGGTGGAGTTTTTTCTTGGAACAACGTTCCACTCTGTGTACCTCGTTCTCCACCACGCAGACTGTGCTGGAGCTTTGCAGAAGTGACATTTGGATTTGTCGTCTGCACTCGAAAAAACTAATCATAATCATAATTACAACCCACAGCAAAAGAGAGCCATCACCCTCTATGATGCTGGAACAAAGACAAAAAGGAAAGAAAAGAAAGAGAAAAACAAAAAAAACAAAAACAAAACAAAAACCTTAGGATTGTAAACTGCACTCGAACTCCATCCCAAAGTCTGAAAATGGCGTGCGTTGAACTGACACAAAAGAATGTCGAGCAGGGTAGCGCCTGTTTATCACCCAAGCGGGGACTGTTGAGCGTGGATCGAAGGTGTATGTCATTGGTTTAGTGTTGAGCGTTGATGGTGCATCCTCTCCAAGGGGTGGGTCTGTTCTGGTGCCTTCTCTGAAAAGTGGGTGGCGGAATGGGTGAAGTGTCAGGCAAAGCGTCAGGCGGGAAACCGAGCAGCGATCACAGGCCGCCTACCTTGGTGGAAAGACAATGCACCAGAGCGAAGGACAGGATTCACCATTGGTACACATTCAGAGAGACCGTTGAATTTTTGTCGTTTGATGGGTTCTGTTGCCACTTCTTGATCATTTTCCCTTCATTCTTGTCTTTCTTTGCACCTTCAGTTACTTGCACATGAATATTAAGTGATGCAAAGACTGGGGCGCCGAACCGTTCCATCTAAATTTGGGTGGACCTTTCTGGCTGCTGGTGCGTTGTTTGTTGCCCACGAGCACTGGAGGCATTAACCCCGTTATTGGCATTGCAGATCTAGTAAATAGGTTTCGTCTCCTCAGCGCTTTTAGAATGTGCACAGTCGAGTGCTATGAGGCTGCCAGCACTCAAGTATAGGCACTGCCATCGTCTGCAAGTTCTCAGTTCTCGGGGTGTCCAAGCATATGGTGGAATGGTGAGGGTTTTCAGCTCACAACAGTTATGGGGTTCAAAAAAACACAAGGAAAGCAGTTCTATGAGTTGATAGAAAATGAGCACACAACTGATCTAACTGAGTTTCTAGATACAAACGATTTTAGTGGCTGAGATGATGCACCGATGTGTTTTAAAAGTGAAGTTCATCATTCCGTTGCAATACTTGACCACCCTTGGTAGTTTGGGTGGTGTAACACATGATTTTCGTATTGAAAGAACAACAGCTTCTCAAGACTATAAATTCGAAGATTACCACCATGGATTGTTAAGTGAAGACAAAGAAACGACAATCAGAACAATTCTAACATTGAGAAACCTCGCTACGTTTCACGTGATTAACTATCGAAGCAAGAAATCCCAAAATGTAATCGTGCCAACAACGTCGACCACCACAAGCTCACTACGATCTACCCACAAGCATAAAGATGTGCGCTCAACACCAATAGATCTTATCAGCTTTTGCTCAACAATGTCCCAAATATCTACCGTGCTCCCCCTCGATCCGATGACTATTCGAGAATCATCTAGATCAACACATTTGACCCATTTAAGGATTCGGTACGTTTGATTAACCTCTCCATGTTCTAAACTCCAAAGTTTAACACTGTTGTCAAACGATCCGCTCAATACCCAATCTCCATGAACAACAAGAGATAGCACACTTGAGGAGTGCACTTGAAAACTTTGAACACATGCCGCTGTGGAGATATCCCACGCACGAATACTTCCATCGAGGCATCCAACAAGTAAGATTTTCCCATTGCAAGCTGATGCCAAGGCCCGAATATGGCAAGAATCTTCAAGTAGTTGTTGTTCGCACTCCCAAGTCCCTGGCCTCCACAACCGAACCCTACGATCATCTCCAGCACTTGCCACCATGTCTCCAACCTCGACAATGCAAGCCACCATTCCCATATGTGCCATGAATTGTGACAATAAGACGCTTCTCTCGATACTCCACACATGTATGCGGCCCCCTTGGTTTCCGCTCAAAACCACGTCCTCCAACAAGCATAAAGAACACGACCTCGTTCCCGTTTCGATCACCTTCCTGATTTCTCTCTTTCTCAGGTCCCATATTTTAATCCAGCTCTCACCCCCTACTCCGATCAGGTTGTTTCTTTTTACGGCACAATAAACTTCTGAAGCAACATTTTTCAACACAAATGTGATAGGCTGCACATCTCCAGCCCTCCAAGATTTTTCCAAATCCACTTTCTTTTTCAAGCTAGGATCAGAAGCTGCAACCATCCATGCCGAAGCTACACAAGCGCATTTGGCGACCTCGCTAGGTGGCAGAGGTCCCAGAATATGAGTGATGAGATCTACTGGTAAATCCCACTGATGTTGAGCTGTGGATTCCATCAGGACCTGTGGTGATCATTGGAACAAAAGGAACAGTGAGGTTTGCACCTCATGAAACTAGCAACTCTGATCCCAGCAAATCAAAAAAATCAATGGCGCAGAAGAACGACAGCTGAGGCCTTTTTCGTGGTTTCTTTTTTTTTTTTTCGGTAGAGTGACGCCGTTTCGTTGGTTCACATCACGCAATGGTTTTCTTTTGGTTTCCCCACCAGACAGGCGCGCGTGCCTTTTAACCTACTCCTGCTACACACTAGGGACGTTTTTCAATTTAAAAAAAAATGAAAAACTGGTGTGTTGGTGTTTGTTCTTCAGGGTACAGAAGCAACCGCCGCCACTGCTGTTGCTCTCTCAAAGCTCGCCATTGTAGGCCCCTCGGAACCTCAGTATGTGGCCGACCATCCCTTCCTTTTTTTTATTGTCGACATTGAGGCTGGGGATGTTTTCTTCCAAGGGACCGTCACCTCGTTCTGATCAAGGAACTGTCTGGAAGTATTTTTGACCCATCTTTTGAATTAAAAGAACGGGCTTATTTTTAATAAGGATGAAAAAGGATGTGAAATACAACCCAGAAAAAAAAAAAGATTGTTGGCAATGGGTGTATGCATCAAAAAGCAAGACTTCAAGGAGTCTGTTTCACCTTTGGCCGGGATCATATGCTCATTAATTGAGTGTTTGAGTGTGTTTTTCTCCTTAGTAGAGCTACTAGACACCAGATCTTATGTATTCCTTAGCAGGATGATTTGTGTTCATTGAATGATTCCAGCACTTGCACCGACAACAGTATTCATGTACTCTTATCAGTTGCTGTTGCAGTTGCTGTTTTAATTTCTTAGTTTTTGGATGTGGTGATAGACACTTATGAGAAAATAAACCAAAGGTTCTGACGCTTACATATGGAAACGCACACTTATATGCGTGTCATATTCAGGATAGGATTTTTTGTTGTAATTCATTGATCAAGATGCACATGAATCCACGTGGATAGAGTGGGTGAGGACGAGGATTTTTTTTACGTATTCGTTGGAGCTGTAGGTTTTTGTTCCATCTTGTTCTGCCCTGGGGTACTAACAATCCAAACTAATTGTCTGGTAGCCCCTCCTTTTTCAGTGAATCGAAAAACAGCGAGAGTTTCACGAAGCACCCCTTCTTCCACACCCCCGTTCTGCTTGATGTTACACTGTGAAAATCCAGAAAACAACGCTGACTCTTGCAACTTTAACTTTGAATTTACGAATCTGGGCATCAGCCAAACCTAAAGTGTAAGCAAACGGGAAGAAAGGAAAGCAAAAAAAAACCCTTGGATAGAAAGCATCCATCAAAAGTAAATAAAAAAGTAAAGTAAAAAACTCGGCAAACAATGCACCAAGCAAAATGCAGCAAAAGAAGAATGAAGGCTGCTTGATAAAGAAGGCCACAAAGAGAAAACCCCGATAAAGCCTAAAAATCCGATGGTACCGTGGAAGTGGCGTTTCAGAGGTCTTGGGGTTTTTGAAGGTTTTCGAAGCAAGGTACATATGCAATTGGTTTTCGTATGGATCGTGGAGATACAATTCTGACCGGGTCCGTAGAGTGGATCGTCGCGACTAAAATTACGATTCGGCGGGGGTACGAATCCTGCTCTCCACATTTTTATTTTCACACAACAAAGAGCACCATCCTGCAGTGTATTGAGGCACTCCCAGCCGCTTTCTCAAAAAACGATGCACGACGGTTCTTGATTCCACACAGCGACGCCAAACACACATCCTTGTGGGACAGGAGTGGATGGCTTCCCAGCGTTTGACGATACACGCCAAATCAACAAACTTATGTGCTGAGAACACCATACCTTTGAAATAGTTTTGCTGCGATTGATAAAATGCTCACTTCTCTATCTTCAGTTAGCTTTGATATTGAACACCTGTACAATATCATTAAGCGTATCGTTTTTTTCAGTGGCCGACCATGACCTGGCTCCTCTCGACACCACGTTTTTGGGACATAAGTCCAAGAGAGGCCAGGCTTGCTGATCGAAGTTCGAAAGCCAAGGCCTCACCAATAAACTCCAAATATCGATGGCGGCAGCGCACTCTGTACCTGTGTCGAAAAGCACCACATACACGCTGACCACCATCTGCACGCACTCTTCCTCAACACAGGTCCAGTCTTTTCTTATCTCATTCTTCCTTTGAAACCTTCATTCATAGGCCTCATTCCAACGGAGGAACTCTGTTATACAACCGCCTGCGCGGTTGTAACCGTTTGCGAGGTGCAATATATTTCCGAAAGTGTCGGCGCAGCGTTCGTTTACAGAAATCACAATATGGCTCAAATCATAAACCTGCTGCCATATGGTTCTCGCCTCGGCCAGAGAAACCCTAGGGTAACGAGGATGACGCTGCCACCCCAAAATTGCCGGCGCCTTGGGACGACTTTGCCCATCTGCCGGACTGGGAAGACAAGAGACCCCCAAATGAACTCAAGTTTTACTTGTGCTGCTCGTGTTCCTGACGACGATTTTGAGTCGTTTGGGGAACAGATCCCTATAGAGTGCGAAGCAGTACAACCTCTGAAGCGGAGCTGGCTTTTCGGCGACTATGAGGGCAGAACAAACGGGACAATGGTGGGAATGGGGTTGCCTGCTTCTGTTTCCAGCGCTCCTTTGGGGGTCGTGCTCCTTTTTGGTCATTTGTTCTCTGACTATTATTCATGAAAAACAGATGCATGGTGGCGTTCAAAAATGGAGTGAACAAAGACAACCTTCCCGCATCCAGGAATCAATTGTTGAAAGACAACAACGGCATGTATCCACATCCCTGCAGTGAGTTGCGGAACTTGTGGAGCAAT
Source organism: Bryopsis sp. KO-2023 (assembly GCA_030272585.1). Taxonomy (NCBI): domain Eukaryota; kingdom Viridiplantae; phylum Chlorophyta; class Ulvophyceae; order Bryopsidales; family Bryopsidaceae; genus Bryopsis; species Bryopsis sp. KO-2023. The sequence goes on from BSYQ01000002.1 coordinate 3,243,820, forward strand.
GAAAAGGGTCAAGTTGCCGTTTTCACGAAGACGTTCTGTGCCTCCAGGAACCCCACGCCCAATGGGATATTCTGGTCGCTTGTTTATTTCACTTCCGTGGCAACAGGTACCTCAGATGGATCTAACGTTCAAGACAAAAATACATACCCTTCCCATTGCTGACGATGTTTTCTTCTCTGCAGTTGTGGAGGCGTATCGAACCTGTGGAGAAAACGGCTGTCTCTCTGACTCTTTGCCTGCCCTAGATACTCCAGCAGCTGCTGGTGGGGCCTTGGCCGCTGTCAGCTCTTTTGATTTGGCTTTAATGATAGCGTTTCGAGTGAACGCCACGTTTTCTCGATGGCGTGAGGCGGGTATCGCTTGGGAAAATTTGAACAATTGCACCTCATGTGCCTTATTCTGCTTTGCTCAAAAAAACATTGAAAGACGGTTGGAAGTGGGTCAGATGCTGAGTATTTCTATGTTCAACGAGCTCTATATTACTGAAAGACAAGCGCAAGGTCGGAATGGCAGGATCAGAGTTCATGGTTTTGGGCTATTTTTTTGGTTTCTATTTCTTTTTTGGAATAAGTGGGAATGGGAAGTCTTCGATCATAAAATGAGGTCTACAATTCAAAGGGGGTTTGTCATTATTGTTTCATTGTAACACCACATTGTCGACTTCAACCTGCACACATGTGTTTCTACAATCACCCCGCACACACATCAAAGGAGCCCGCACACGCTATTTACCCTCACCCCGCACAGGACCCAAAAACACCGGCATAAACTTTTTACAATCACCCCGCACACACATCGAAGGGGCCCGCACACGCTATTTACACTCACCCCGCACAGAGACCCCGCACAACTGTGCGAGGTCCTGGCCCCCTTGTGCGGGGTGGTCCATGATTCGCACAGAACCTTGACCACCCATGCACAGGGCAAACAACACCCCGCACGGCTCTGTGCCCCGGTTTGGCCCCGTTTTTTGCGGGGTCCCGAATTAACCCCGCACAGACTGGTACCCCGCACACAGAACCTGACGTCTTTCATATCCACCCCGCACGGCACCCCCGTACAGAGAATAGGCTGCCCCGCACACTGTACGGGGCTATGTTTCATCTGTACGGGGTCCCACAACGGGAAAGACGTCAGGTTCTGTGTGCGGGGTACCAGTCTGTGCGGGGTTAATTCGGGACCCCGCAAAAAACGGGGCCAAACCGGGGCACAGAGCCGTGCGGGGTGTTGTTTGCCCTGTGCATGGGTGGTCAAGGTTCTGTGCGGGGTCTGCAAAACACCCCGCACAGACCGCGATTTCCCATAGTGTCAGTGCAATTTCCCCCCAACAAATTCGTCTTGCAAGACGTGCAGTGCTGCTTCCATTCACCACCCAGGAGCCGGAAAGAATTCTTGACCCACTTGAACACGACCTCGAAAATTGGAATGCTTGTCGTTGTGAAAGTTAGAGATTTGTAAACCATCGAAAACTAAAACGTATGCAGCTTTCACCCGCAGTCGAATGCTGAGAGTGACCCTCTCGAAATTGTGTGAGTTTCTAGCTCGACATTATGTTTTTGACGTGCCTGGAGGGTCCATCGAAAAGAGAAACAAAGAAAACGAGCATGTTTTTAAGGGTGAAAAGATCTTTGTGTCGGTTTGACGCATGTGATTCCACCGCCAAATCGATGACGTGACAGCCAATACCAATACTTTCCGATGCTGGTGGTTTCAGCGTATTTTTCAGTCAACTTTCAAACAGATAATGAGTGAAAAACACACAACATCAATCTCACAAGCACTCTGGCCATCATAACTGTCAACACAATCAGCAGGAATTAAAAAAGTAAAAGAAACATCGTGCCAGTTCGAGCCCATCGAATCTCTCCCTGGGACAGTCCTAGTGACCATCCCCTGCACTTCAATAAAAAAAAACATAAAATAGAACCTTCATCCCATTTTTCAGAGAGAAGGAAGAAAACCTAGCACAACTCTCCCCCGAGTCTCCTTAGTCGCAACGGCGGCGCCTCGACCTTTTGGGTTCCTCCTTGACCGAAGTCACTCTGGTGTGTGAGTGCGCGGGCTGGTATTGCTGGTTTCCGGCATTACGTGTTATCTTTTTTTTTTTTTTTGGGTCTCCCTGCCAGCAATCTCCAGCCTCCGTAACGCCAACACGCCCCTTCCCTTTCTCCCTTGAACGTCTGCGATGCTTTCCATCCTTAGACTCCCTATTTCTCTTCCTTTGACATTTTGCGGAGCGACTGCAGTTAGTCGATGGAGAACCAGGCACACTTTGGTGGTGGTTCTTTGCATCCAAATTGCGAGACTGACGGCTTGTAAGTTTTCCATTCTTAGTCGCCAGTGATTTTCTCGCCTCAACGCGCTCCTTTTTCTCCATCTCCTGTTCATTCAGGTCCGCCCAGCTCATTTTGCTCTCCGCGATGGACAAGGGTGACATGATTTCGTCTTCTGTCGCAGACCATCTCGAGGGGGAGTTGGGCGCCTCTGGAAAAAGGTGTCCGTCGGAAGGCGATAACTGGATCTTGATGACGAGAGGTTGATGGTCGGGCGCCCATCGGTCTGAAAAGAGGATCGTGTCGTCCCTGCACACGACGCCACGAATGTTTCGTGAACTAATAAGCTTGATAGAATCTGCGACGCACGCCCATAATATCTGAAGGGGGAGGAAGGGGGACGTTCAGTCGTGTGGCAATTTATGCAGTGGGGAATGCGGTACCTGGAGCAATGAGAGCAAATGGACTTGTCCTCCTCCGACGGCGCATTGATTTCTCCACTCAGCTTGAGCTTCAATTCGCGGAGTTCCTCCTTATGCGCCGCCTTGACGACTTCCAGCCTTTGCTCGACGTCATGCCTTCTTTTCTCCTCGGCCTCAAGCTGGTCCCTGAAAGTCCTCACCTGGACTTGACTGTCGGACAGTCTGACCTGGAGATCGAGAACTTTGGCCTGCAAAGAAACATCCACACCCAGCCAACATCAAGAAATACAGTTTCACACAGATTTAAGAGAAAATTAATACATAGTTTTAACGATCACTGATCAACTGGCAGTTGTAACGGTGCAGTGTGCATGAAATGAATCATATAACACACGGTCTCCCAAGATCCATTTTGAAAGCCAGCATTCCGTCTACCAAAAATATCGAATCCACACACCATGAACGATCCAATTGGTGTTTGTTTGCAGAAATGTTCATACATACCCAAATCTGTCTGCGACTCGTTGCTTTCACATATAGCCGCTAAATATAACTTCTGAAAAATAAAACCATGAGCAGTGTGTGTGTTCGAAGCTCACCAACCTCCAGAAAATCGATTCTCCCCTCAAATTGAGCCAGGACGACATCGGCGTTGCGAAAAAGCGAACGAAGGTTCGCCAGCTCGCCCTGGAGGTCATCCGGCGACCTACCAGGGTCGCTTGAGGACGTCTGTGCACCGAACTACAGAAAGAAAGAAAGAAAGAAGATTAACAGACAAGCAGCACTTCCAACTGTTAAGTCATGTGCATCTAACCGTATGACATCTTTGCTCGCTCCCGGACTTTCCCATGAAACGCGAGGGGGTCGCGCAGCATTTCGAGCAACTATCCTTCATGCGGAAGCCCGCCAATTATGCAGGAAGCACATCGAAACGTCGAGTGACGCTTGAAAAAACAAGGACGATAATGTCGAGATATAAAATGCACCTCTGCTCCGGGATGCCCACGAAACGTCTCTCCGTGCTGGCTCTCGAGCCCCGCGCCGAAATCAATAACTCTGTTGCAAAGCAAGAACCGAAAAATCACGACAGAGGTCCCTCAGAAAGGTAGAGGAGAAGCGAATAGTGAACAGCGGAAACAGCAGCACTTACTCGTTCATTTTGTGAACGAACCCCAATAAGCTCCAACCTCCAAGGTCGATCGAAAACAGCCCAAAGGCGCACTCGTAGTACAAACGTTGCTTCGCACGGTAATTCTGTCCTCACCTCGAGGAGAAACAGCGAGTGCTCTCGGGGAGGGGTAACCTCGCGAGAATAAGGATGCTGTGGGCTGTACTGTTCAAGGTACATTCTGACAAATCAAGGTACGGATGGAGCGCTCTCTTTCGTCCTCGTCAACATATCGTTGATCATCTGTGTCGTGGCTTATTCATGATCCTGTTCCTGGGAATGCGACAATTTGGACCAGCGCCGCCACCCTGGCTCGGGCATTGCGCAAAAGTCTTCCTTACCAGCTTCCAACGACCTGATTGCTTGGATGATTGTTCGGGTTGTTGTGTAACCAAACTAACTGCTGTGGGATATTTTGAAAACCATCCAAAATACCACAGCAACACAACCGTTTGATCGGATAACGTTGCATGGTGCGCAGCAGACTCTGCTCCGGAAGCTAGGGCTGGTTATCGTTGCTTAAAGCAACTTGAAGTGCCGTAATCTCCGTTTCACTCAAAAAGTTTATCGGGACGACGTGAACAAAAATTTTCGAACTCCAGCTGACCATCCGCAAGCGGTAAATTTTTCTACAAGTGCGCGTGAAGAATGATGAACAGCCTGCGACTCGACCTCGAAGTTTTCAAAGGTGCCACATTGACTGGTGGTAGTGTTCAAGGCGACGACTTGCACCAATTCGTCCTTGAGGTGCGTGTCTACAGGTTTCGCTCTTTCTCCCCTCACACCTGCAGGAAGTTGCTGGTTAGATTTTTGCAGAGCTATCCTCAAAAAATGACCAGGGGTGTCTTGGTGAATGAAACGTACAATAGACGCTTACACTTGTTTCGTACCTTGCAGAGTGATGCTCGAGCTATTTGGAACGTCAGATTTAGCGAAGACGTACATGTTCCAAATGAAAGCGGCCAGTTTGCACTTGTCACAACGGTGAAAACTGGGAACCTGGAAATCGCGAAGCTTCTGCTCGCACACAGGGTCGCCGCATCGATTTTTGAACCAGTCGCAAAAACCAATGCAATCGTTGCTGCCTTTGGATATGGTGATGCGGAGGTAAGAAGGTTAACAAAAACGCTAAGTATTTTAAGGGTAGGAGAACCGAGTGGTTTCAGTTGATGCTTTCAAGGAGCGGTGGATGTCTTTTGTTGCTCAGACTGTTATTAAAAGGTTGTGTTTCTCCAGATGTCACGGCTGCTCTTACAATTCGGAGCCAATCCTGATATCGAGGATGACGATGGTAACACAGCACGCTCAGTGGCGCCATACAGCAGGGAATTCCTGGAGATACTTTCTGAGTATGATGCAAGAAAGTAAAGGAGAAGACGACATGTCACACAAACAAACAAAAAAATTTCACTGTAGAGGCAATTTTTATTAAGAAACTAGGGGAAAGACGAGGTACACAGCCACTGAACTCATTTTGAGTTGAGTAGGAGAATCTGGAGGGCTTGAAAATGTACTGGATAGTGGGAAGTTTGTGGCGGCAAATAGAATGAGAGGATAAGGGAATACAAGCGAATAAATCTGAGGGTGATCTTTCTGCATTGTTTTCAATTACTTAGTATTCGAGATAAGAAGTTTCCAGCTTGTTGTAAAACCGGTGGGACAAAATATAACTCAAGTGTGGGACAACGCGACGTGGGGATCGTAAATGACGAGCTGAGAAGTGGCAGGACAAACTGTGGGGGTATGACGTGATACCCTTGTTTTTCTTTGGGGTAGTAGAGCGACTAAAGAGGAGCCAATAGAGCCAGCACAGGGTGGTTTTCGTTTCTCCATGCATCCACATCCCACGCACGGAAAAAACTCCAGTCAGTTTTTCCACCACTCTTTCGCAAAAATTCACTTTTTTTCCGGAACCTTGAAATAGCTCCGTTACGTGAGCGCACGTGACCATCGAGTCGGACAACCAACCCCCCCACCTCTCTTCGATGTTTCTGGCACCGTTTTTCGTTTTTGCTTTTTTTTCTACCGCCAAAACTGTTGTTGACCGGCGAAACGAAAACCGCCCCCTCCCCCCACTTCTGTTTTCAGAGTTCATGAGCGTGCCGGCGAGTAGAAAAATTCCAGTCGGAAAAAGCGAGCGCAGCAGCGAAAAAGGATGCGGGAAACTGGTGTTGGGCGGTCGAAAATAAAAAAGATTCGACGGAACGAAAACGAATCTTCGCGTCTTTTGTCTTTTTTGTTCCCCTTCTTTTCTCTTCTTGTTTTATTCATTGATTGCTCAGTTCGTTATTCTTTCCGCAGGGGAGGTCGGGGCGAAAAAAAAAAAATCGATTTCGTGGACGACAGGGTACCGGTTTTCAGGAAAAAAATTCTTGTCACCACTATCATTGAGTTGTTTTTTTTTTGGCACGAGGAACATGGGGATAAAAAAAAGCCAATAAAACAACCCACCAGCAAACAAATTCAATTGAAATGAATTTATATGTATGTACATAAATATGTTTATTTTTTCTGTGGGTTGTTTTTTGAAGGTTTTTTCTTTTTTTTTTTCCTCCCAGAAAAAGAAAAGGATGGCTGTGAGGAAAGAATTGAGGTAATGTTACTCACCTGGTTTTTTGGTTTTTCAATCCATCAACTTCTCAGGGTTTTTATTGTTCCCTTACAAGAGGAAACCTTTTTAATTTTTCCTTTTATATATTTTCTTCCCCCCCCCCCCCCCCCACAAAAAAAAAGACAAAAAACAAAACAAAAACCTTGTTACTCCAAAATTTTCCCCTCCTTACTTTTTCTTTACTCTGCAAAAGAATGGGTGCAAAAATATCAAGAAAAATTTATGACAATTTGAGATAATCTTATGAAAATATACTTCATTTTAATTTTTTTTTCTTTCTTTGGAGGATCTGTCATCTTTTGTTGAGCACAACCTGTTTTTTTTTCTCCTTTCTTTCTGTTTTTCAAAAAAAATTATGATATCCATTGCTGGGCACAACCTGTTTTTTTCTTCTTTGTTTCTTGTTCTATCCAAGAAAGGGCAGAAAAAAAAACAGGTTTGCATATACATCAGCAAAATATCTGTTTGTTTGTTTTTTCTTTTTTCATATATTTGTATTATTTTATTTTTTTCCTACAGCTCTCCAGAATGCTCTTCATATCCAGCCCGCTCGGGAGAAAGAGAGAGAACTAAGGAGGTAAATTCAAAAATCAGCCGAGATTTAAAAAAAAAAGAAATAAAGAGTAGAATCAAATATATATACATACAAAAAATACAATTTCCGAAAAGAAATGGGTTGCTGAAGCTCAAAATTAAAAATATATAACATTAGAAAAAAATACAAAGCGACTTAGAGCATCTCCACCGGTGGAGATGCTCAAAGTAGCTTCGTATTTTTTGTGTTGAGATTGTGAGGCTGACCTCATTTCGACCCCTATTGAAACGGGGTAATTCAAGTGGGTAGTTGCTGTGCATTTTGTACAGTTAAGACTTTGGCTTATGGTATTTCACGGGACTTTAGTTAGAACCGGTGTCGTACTTCTTACGGTGTAAAAATGTGCATTCAATACCCCCCTTTCCTGAAATGAGGTCGGTCTCACTTTCTCACCTTGAAATTGCGTAAATCTGCAACAAATTAGTATCCAAATTGCTCAAGTATTGACAAATTAGTAACGATAGTCGCACGTCGCTCGCACGTGCATGAGCTGAACTAAGATTTCGAACACCGGTGCAGATGTTTTTAGAAACAATCCGAAAAAAAGTGAGGAAGTCCTTCCCTGCAGTTTTTGGATTAACCCTTTGGAATTCCGCAACTTATGTAGTTATACTCTATGATAGGTAAAATTCTCATCCTAAATAGCGGCTGCGGGGTAGTACATATGTCTAATTGTAAGAATCCTTGCTCAAGGTCCAACACCATGAAGTGATCCCACGACCGAGGAATACAATCAACTATATTTGACCTCTCTTATACGTTATGTACCTCTCGCTCAAGTCTTGATACGGTGAAGCTAAAAGGGGGCCTATATCACCTTGGATTAGGCTAACTTGATAGAAGGAGAACACAAGAAAAACATTCGTTGCAAAGGAAAGCATTTGTTGCAATCAATGGAAAGAGGAGCGCCCAACATGGTGACCTAGGTATTTTTGCGGATAAGGAAAGATAGTAAACGGACAAATTGATAAATTGTTAATTAGAGATCGACAAAGAGATGGATGTTACAATACTTTTAATAGAAAAGAGTGTAGGCGTAGGTGTATCATATCAAGCCTGGAAACCAACCCTCATCAGGTTTTATTTAACTTTCTCTAAATCAATCAAGTATAAACTCAGCTATACACGGTCGAATCAAGGTTCGAAATAAAGAAGGAGAAGTCTGAAGTCTAAACTAAATATAAGCCTGACGTTGCTTGGTATATAGCGTTCGGAAATCTTCTAATGCGATACTTCCCTGACCAATCGAATGATCTTTGCAAAAGTCACTAAGATAATATTATATATGCTCCATGGAGCCGGCACTGAAGAAATTTGTAGAGAGTTTACTGAAAAAAGGGGCAAAACATCAAGAATCCGTTTTGGAATTGCTACAAGAAGAGAAAGAGGATACCTTGCTCGATTTCGTGAGTAGAAAGAAGCTTGTAGCCTCTTAAAAGTAGAATATTGCGCCAATAGTACCAATATTAGACGAATTATCACATCCGTGACAATTTTGTCAGTTGTGTCATGAGCTCTGAAGTGATGGTTCATTTTACGAGGTCTCTTAAAATAGGTACAAGATATAAATGAATATCGTTTTTTTGGATTGACATTCCACATATTTCTTTATTTGCAATTAATATAAAATCTTGTCTAGTCGGGGTATTCGGCTCTTAAACTTGTCAATGAGATTCGTTAAATGATTGAGCAATAATATATCTTTTTCCGAGATTGAATCTATTATCGATTAGGTTACACATCAGCATGGCTTTTTTGCAATCTAATCGTTTATTTTATGTATATGATGTTTGCTAACATTAAAGCCCGTGGAAAACCCTTAAAAGTTATTTATTCCAAGTAAATTTGCTTGTATCGAATTTGTATTATTGATTCATGGATCACTTTTATTCTCAAATGTGTCTTTGACTTTCGGAGTTAAACACGAGTTCTCAGGAGTATGAAGAATGTCACTCACCCTTTAGGATTATTAAATCTTTTGGAGAAGCCAAAACCCTTTCATGATGTCTTCGAAAATGTATTTTCCACCCTAGCGCGTTTCTTTTGGATGGGGTCGAATTTCTAGTGGATCTATTTACACGCACTCCCTTTTACAACGCTCATCCCGATCGTTACACTCCTTGTCTACTTAAGATAAGCCATATTCGGCATGGTGTTTAGTATTGAGCGGTTACGTATTGGCAAGAATGTTCTCGTTCGGATGAAAGTGCATGGTGCACGAAGCCATCCCAAGGCTTTAAGCATACGTCAGAAAGCTATATATTTTGGATCAACAAAAAAAAGTCCTTTTCTGATGTTCATCGCATCGAAATCCCGATATCGACCTTTGCCTCACCAGCATGCTATTACCACCACAAAAATCATCAGACTAGCGCATAAGTATGGTGACGATATGATGCAACCTCAGGAAAATTGTGATGGAGGGACTGAACATCAGTTTCATCACGTTTGCCTGCCATAGGTTGGGCTGAATTGGTAAGTAGGTCCTTGCGGTTTATTTTGAACATTTGTTATGTATCCCGTATGGAGTGTTCCGGGATAACCCCAAGCTGTTGTCCTCGCTTATCATGTGTTGACCATACCTTTCGCCCAAAGCCACCGGTCTATGTCACGAAGCTCTTTTTGCATTTATTTAAGCATGTGGCTTCCGTGTCCTTGTCAAAGCCTCAGCTGAAATCTCAGAGGTGAACTCGCTGATAAGATGTTCTGGGAATGATCTAATTCTCCCTTTCACTTGGATCAACTCTGACAGAATCGCCTCTTAAAATTTGCACTAATCTTCGTTTTCAAAAGTGACGTAGACCAAAGTCTTGATTTGGAACGTCTCTTTTTTTGTTGCTAGCACAACGGTCCCCGAGTGACTCCATTAAGCCTTAACTTTGGCAACATGTAACTGTTCTCATACTTCATTTTGTACTTTTGTCGTTTGTGTCTTCAACTGTCGAATTAGCCTTTGTCGATCTACTTCTAGCTCATTTCTCCGTTGCCAATCACCTCGAATAGAAATTCTTATTTCCTCTTCCCGACCCATTTCTTCTCGGCTTATATCACATCCCGTAAATACCTCTCTAGGGGTTCATGCGATCAATCTTTGCCGCCCCGTCACGAGTGGCTGTAAGATGCCCGCTACAATAATGGTGGCTCCCAGACAATGTGGCTTGAAACCACGACGTAAGCAAGCCTGGTTCATCCCCCGCTTTCTTTTCTTGTTGTCGGATATTTCCATCACCATTTGTGTTATTTGAGGATTCTTTCGATTCTGGCACAGGCTTGAGGAAGAAGGCCTTAGTGATTCCTTGCCTCATAGGCAAAAACTGTTGCGATCGACAATAGGGGCCCGTGCTTTAGGGAGCTAAAATGAAGTAGCGGAGATTTTGCTCTATTCCCTTCTTAAGCTTCGATGCGTCTCCTAAAGAGCGCTGAGACAAAGCACCGTTATGGGAATGTTTTTAAGCTATTGAAGGTCAAAAAAGCCCCTCACTCCTTGGGTACATTATCACCTTCCCCTTCGATCATCGCCCCTGCAAGGCTTTTACGCGTAAAAGCCTTGCAGGGATGTTCGTGAAGATGCGTTGCACCTTGCCCTAAGGACGAGGTTATTGAGGTTATTGTGCCTTTGTCTCGCCAATTGAGCTAAAAATGCAGCGAGTTGCCGCCTTAAATCCATACTCTCATATCCAGCCTAAGGCTGTCTTGGCCTTCTACGCTCAGATGTGCAAGCCATCGTGGTTTGAGAACGTATTGGTGCGCAAAGTTCACACGAAAGAGAGAGGAAAAAAGATTTAAGAATCGATCTCGAACAATTATTCATTTTGATGATTTCGCATTACAAGCTTCAACCTAACGACTCTTGAAGTTTAACAAGTTTTTACGCATTATATACAGTTGGTCGAGATTCTCCCCATTCTATGCCTGGCGAGTAAACTTGTCCCAATCCACATGTTTGATAGGAGGTGTGCCCGGACTCTTAAGTTTACCAACATCTTCAATCCTCAGCAGAATTCTATGACCCTCGCCATTGTCTACCCGAGTGACAAGGGTTGGCACTATTAGAAGGGGTGTTGGATCGCAAGGGAGAAAACAAAAACAAAAACCACATTAATATGTGTGGAAATCGAGGGGTGCCTTTCTTAACCAATCTCGACTTTCAACCTTGTGAATCGGTCATCCCGCTTTGCACTTTCAAGACTTGTTTGTAGACATGACGTGGTGCCATTTCTTAAGATACGTGGTAATAAATTGAAAGCAATATATTCCATTTTATATAATAATATGCCTCTTCTTTCGCTTCTCCTCATTTCGTTTTCAAAGATACAACGCTAGGACCACTTCTAGTAATTTTCTTGATGACACGGAGCTTTCCTCGTTTCCTTAGTCTGCTCAACGTATTTTTGGCAATATTTGTATGACACGGCTTTGATTCGGTTTTCAAACATATTCAGTATATGTTTTCATGACTAGATACCGTACAATACACTTTGTTTCCGAAAGTCACAAGCTTCACCACTTCCTACAACACATGTCAAGGTGGGGCTTTCCTCAACTCTTGCAAAGAGTTTTGTTTTGGCAACTTGGTTGATCGCAGTTGCACATCACGCTTCCTCAAGTTCTTTCCCATCAGACTATTTATGTGTTAGCCTCCCTCCACTTCAACATAATATTAGTACTTCTATGATCTTTCGGGAATAATCTTGTGCTTATCATAGCCCTAACAGCCTTTCTACTCAGAACTAGAAAAAGAACTAGTGCCCAAATCGTTTACGTTCGAAGCCGTTAAAATCCAACACCTTGACCTCGTGAGTGCCTCGATTCCAATCATTTGGCTTGAAACAAAGCGTACAAAGCTTTAAATGAGTAGGCAACTCCACAATGTTCTATCTGTTTCCCTTAGCATGAGTTTTATGTTGTTCTTTAGGTTCGTTGGTAATGTGGTTTCCACTAAAACTATGATGGTTATCGAGCAATCGTTTTCCACTTAGTGATCGAATGAGTTGGAGCCGCGGGAACCGAGATTATTCTTGAGAGGAGCTACTCTCTTTCTCTTTCATAGAAGTACAACAAAATTCATGCCAAAAAAGCACTTTAGAAAACAGATGAAACATTCTATTTCATTCTTATCGCTTGCTTGGCTATGACTTGCTGACGGATATTTGGGGAGACCGCTGCCGCCTCTCAAAAATTCTATTGTGGAAAAGACCATGGTAAGCATTACAAGACGTGAGTTGGAAGATGGAGATTCTCAAAACCTCCATCACCTGTTGTTGGGGTTCAGGTGGAAGTTCCCTCACCCCTTAAATTTCTAGCAGGACTTCTGCATCTGCTTCGCCCTCCTCCCCGGGCTTAGGCACGCCTTGTGGTCCGCACATTTACAATTCAATTGTGGCCCAAGTCAAAAAGGGTTGCCAGCCGCTCCCTTATCTAATGTTAATAGGAGAAGATATATATACGAGGGTTGTTCGATAAGTTTGTAACATTCGACACTTGTTTTTCGAATTTTGATATGAATTTTTGCACACATTATTATCTATACGTTTTAGCGAGGTCATCAAAATTTGGTGTAATTTGGTTTATCTGTGGCACCGTTACAGCGTCCAAAAATAATTATATAAAATCCGAAAGAAAACGGATAAAAGTGTACCATTATTAAAAAAAAAACTACCTCTAAACTCCTCTTTCAACTTAGGGAGCAAGAAAAAGTCACTAGTGGCCAAGTTCAGCGATTTGGGGGGTTGAGGAACCAATTCAAAGCTACAAGAGGCCACCGTTCCCATTCTGACTTGAGAACTTTAGGCTTGTGCATTGTGGGACTCATTTTCGCATTTTGAAGAGACTCTGCTGAGGCCTAATTTATCCTGTAGAAATGCATGGATCGAATCCAAACCTTAATTTAGCCTATTTTATATGTCTCCAATATTTTTTGTTTATTTTTTAGGACTAAGGCAAGGATTTGATCACATTCTCAAAAATTTGAAAGTCTGTCAGACCTTGGGGCATCTTTTGTGCTTTGTTCACTTTTAATATCACCTCCTTTGCGGCAACAATATTTACACTCTTTCAAAGTGGTTTGCAAGTTTTTGTGGGTTTTCGTCGCGTTTAGCTCCCTTGGATATCGATGCCCCTTGGAGATCCGCAACGCTATTTCTGACGGAACTATGGAGTCGACTGCCTTTTTTTGTTTGTAACGGTGACACTGATGGGTCAAACTACGCCAAATTTTCAGGGTCCTAATAAATTTTATGAAAAAAAGTGCGTACAAAATTTCATATCAAAATTCGAAAACAAAGTGTCGAATGTTAAACTTATGGAACAACCCTCGTATATGGGCCGACAAAACCACATCCACTTCCTCTGAATTTAAATGAACGTCTCCCTCAAGCTGGTTTCAACTTCTTTTTCCCCTAGATTGAGTGTGCATGAACAAAACTCATATATACAATTGGTGGGCTTCTTCAGGTTTTCTATTTCAAATGTTGTGATATTAAAAATTTCGAGAAAAAAAGATTAGATAAGATGATACCTCGATAGAAAGAATCACATTATCGAAACCAAGGTTCTTTGTTTATTTTGGTATGTGAAGTCAAAGCTATTTTGACCCGAAGTTTCCCCATTCAGAATAGTCAACTCACCGTTTACTCCAAAACAAAAAATCATATCCCGTATCCTGAAAAGCGTCCGCATTTTTTCATTTTTAAAAGAACCCATATCGGGAATTGAAATGTCCCATTCACATAATTAGATATTTTTTCTCTAGAGTTCCCAAAAAAGTAAAGAAATTATCCCAAACATCCTCAACTACCCCCCTTATTCGTGCCCTAGACGAAATCGATTTCCTAACTTTGGAGATCAAAATCGAAGCTGCTCTTTGGGGAATTTAATTTAATTTCTCACCTAATTTTAAAGCAGCTCGGCCATACCTTTACTCCTCATAGCCTGACTAGCCCCCGCTAGTGAATGGAGCCAATCCTTCTTAGTTGGCCTTGCTCTGCATATGATCATGTAGGTGACTCATATTAATATAATTTATATAGGAGCCTCGTAGTGACGAAATGTCTTATCTATTCTTTAAAAGCCACTTGATGGACCAATTGCACATATGACCAACCATATTGGTAGAAAAACATCGAAGTGGCCAATCGTGTCTTTAGGGTTTAAATTGCGGATTCTTCACAACCCTCTCAAAAGAAGGATATTACTCGCTGGCATAGAAGCTTCCGGGATCGTTTCGGGTGGATGACGCGCAATCAAACCGTCCCCCTTCGGGGTATCAAACCATCCACGATTGAGCGTTTTATAATTAACAACACCAACTTTGTGATGTGCGTCAAGAAGGGTCAAACTTTTACTATAATTAGTATAGTCTAAACCTCGTTTCCTCTTTCTAACGCGTCCCATGTTCATACTAGAGCTGCTAATTGGAAGGTGCGTACACAGCGACTTTGTTTGCTACCTCCTTTGGGTCAAGCATTCAGCCTCCCGATCTCCATACATGTACTCTGCGTACGGTGTTGTCCGCCAGATCCATACAACCCCCCCGCACTCTGCGCTTGTACGCACACCTCCCCCCGTGAATTCACCCTGGTCAGACTGGAAACCGGACAAGTCGTATCTGCACTGCTCGACACTTGAGGCGTTTCAAGCATCGTATCCAGCATTTCCCAGCAGCCATACATCTTTCATAAGGAACCTCCTTCATGCTCGGTAAAATGTCAAGTAACTTTCCCTTGCGGCTGGTGCCCATATTCGATGATTGTTTATTCGATCCTATTTGAGAAAAATGAAGTTCTCTCATAAGGTAATATCTAGAAAGAAAAAGTGTTTTTAAATTGAAAATTAAAAAATGATTTAAAATCGAATTTTAAATAAAGTCATGTTTTTCTTTTCAAATAATGAAGTGTCCTTCAAAAACAAGAATTCAAGAACTGAAGAAAAACGAATACGATCAGGGGCATTCCCCTCCTTCCCCCCCGCAAAAAGAAATAAAAAAAAGTACACTTTCTAATATGTTATAAAAACTTTGTGTCGGGTTTCGACCATTAGAGAGCAAATCTACGATAAGAAAAACCTTGGAAAGCAGAGGTCGAACTGATAATCAAAAAAATATATTGTTATAGAGTGTAAGTTATAAAGTGTAACTTTACGACCATGATGACGGTCATAACACATGATGAAAAACTTGGCTTTTTGAAGGACCGAAACATATAGTGACGACGTGATATAAGCAATCATTTCAGGTAGTGGCCGAGCTACTTCTCTTGTAATCGTCATTCTGATTGGACTTTCATTAGCCACCATGTGTGTATGAGACGGAAGGTGCCTAGATGCGTTTCTTGATAAATACAAAAAGCAACTGGCTTAGTCCATCTTCATCATGATCCTCATTGTTGTCGTAACCTTAACGATGGTTTTGTCAAGATTGTATGCCGTTGCGTGATGTCCCCTTTTTGGAGAGCATATTACCATATATGCGTGGAGCACATAATATAATGTGATATAGGATATATTTGACAGTAAGGACTGGCAGGTGTGAACGTCCATCTATTGTACTAGGGCCAATACTTTCCTCGCTCCATGTAGTGAGTTTTTAAGTCCTTGTGATGAATGCGCCGGTTTTCGATTATCTAGGGTGCATGCTTAAACCCGAGAAAATAAGAATATGCATTTTTGGACCTTACCAATCCAAGATCGTGAAATAGCACCTTACGTAGACTTAGACGAACGAGCGTATACATATCCTGCTCATGTTGTCCAGTTTAGACTAGTGAATGGAAGTATAGCATAGCTAATTGCGGAAAGATAAAGGTGTATCCGCATTAAGGATTAGGTTCCAAAAAAAAACACTCGTAGAAAAACAAAAAAAGAAGTAACGTGTTGTGCACGTCTTTATTATCCCAAAGAACAACACTTTTTTGGTCTTAATTTCGCCTGTGCGGCAGAGGCTGTATATTCTTATGCATATGAAACCTTTTTACCGCTTTATTTATAGATGTATGTGTGACTTGCGAACCGTGTGATGAGATTTTTCGCCTACTTAGTGTGTGAAGGAATCTTTAAGCATATACGCAAAAGGCCTATGGATGTCAAAGTGGTTGAGAATATATGCTATATGCTTGTGGATGATGAGGTGAAGTTTTCTAATCTTAGGTAGGCTATTTTTGATATGGATATGAAAAAATAAAAATGGTGACGTGCTTGATGCGATCAACTATTGTTAATACCGTAGTAAAGAAAGAAAAACGCTTGGGGAAGACATGTTAACATCCTGCATTTTAAGTTTTTTTGAACGACGATGATGCATTCTACATTTCCGAATCCTATAGAAAACTGACCAAAACCTCTTGATCTCCCCTTAAAACAAGGTCGAATGCTTGGTTGGACCAAGTCTACTCCTTTAAGAATGGTTTCGCTCCATATATGGCTTAGGAATCCTCTTGATTCACAATTAGAAGTCCATTGCGGATTTGTGTGGGAAGTCAGCGTTAAGCATAATGATGGAATAGGCCCACGATATGGATGAATAGGTTGAAAGTTTGTCCCCTTATCAGAACTTGATGCTTTATCGAGGTCGGGCAAACATATTAAAGCGGGCAATCCGCTGCTATACCGATACCTCTTTGTTTCTTGACACAATGGTAACACTTTCGCTCGTCCAAAGTCTTATCATGACCCATCAATTTAGTACAATTGTATGAAAGAAGCTGAATGGAGCCGAAAAAATAGAACATATATCTGTAACCTATTGCACAACATGTATGCATGACACGCACGCACCCATCCAGAACCGTCCTATCTTTCGTATTTACCAATTCTTCTTAATCCCATAAAACTCGTTTGTTGAAAACGCTAAAAGAACCAAACGCCAAACGCACTGAATGCACCAAATACCAAACGTACTGAACGCACAAAGTTTAACAAGCGCTAGGACCCCTTCCTTATATCGAGGAAGTTAAAATATATCTTAAAGGATGCTTTTCTAATAGGCAAAATAAAGTACGGCACAGAGACCTTGAGCATCGTATGTGCGATCGAATGGAGTTGACATCGCGTAAGGCGGAAAAAAGCACGATAGGATTCTTCATCCTTGTGAGATAACAAACCGTAAACACACGGCACACAAGTATTGCCATCGATATTATGGATAACATATATTTGTGTAAATAAGCGAGGAGCACTTTTAAAGGTCCCATCCATTGCCCATAATATCTTTTTTTGCAACTTGCTGAGAAATCCACCTTTGAGTTTTGTTCATCTACATATGGATTCTTCGACCTCTTCTTTCGCACATGCTTTCATCAATTGATACACTAATCCAATGTACACTTTGATCTGGTTTCACCGTTCGTATACTCACATGCATATTAAGAAAATCCATTCTGTGATTCACAATTAAAGAAATGAGTCGATACAGGTCAAAAGTCGACGATGGCTCTACATGCTTAACAAGAACTCTTATGTACTGAAGAGTCTTTTCGACCGATGGCGCTGGCTTGGTAGGCTCTCGGGTGAACAAGTTTTGGTATAAGTGCGAAGATGTGTGGAACTTAAGCGCACCTTCCTGGGTAAATTGGGAATTTTAAAATCTTTGAAATCCTGTTAAAAAAACGAGTTATGTAACCCCCCCCCAAAAAAAATAAGATCTATATAAGCGATTCTAGACAAAAATCTTTTTTTCGATTTCAAAACATACCAAAAATAAAGGATGTGTTTCAATGGGCGGTGAAGGCGAGAATACCGTAGGCAATTAAGTCAAATCAGTTCTGATAGCATCAACATGGCTCACATAAAAACGATGAATAATCGTCGATACATCTACAAGGCACCGTAGCGTTTCCTTTGCTAGAAAAGAAATGCCCAACGACCCAGAAGTGAATCTTTCCGTCTTTCTCTCCTATCTATATGATACACAATAGAGGCGTAATTTTTCAGAACAAAACTTATGGAGTAGTTAAGGAAGACGATGCAATAGTGGCCATTTATGACTTCCTGACGAAAAAGCCTTGATTAAACCTTCAATCGGGGCTGCAATTTTTGCGTGTGAGATGGTGCTGCCCATGTCTTTGTGGTTTTAATCTACATTCACGTAATGACTTGACATCACACATTCTCGACGAATTATTGTTACTTGTAGCACTTGTGACACTGTAACACTACCGGTAACAAGGACCCATGACTAGCACTACCCTCTATCGCTTTACTTCTGCTCGTCTCCGGGAACCTCTTTTTAGAGATTTCTTTCTTTCCACCTCTCCAATGCCACCTCTTGAAACGCTCAACTTCAATTTATTTTTGTTCTTTCTCGTCTCTTGCAATTGAGAGTGAATCTTTGCATCGTCAAATGGTAAAAGAAGGGTAGAATGACAAGGGCAATCATAAAGATTGAAATATTCCAACTTTTCTTTTTTACCTTCTCACAAATATAGAGTTTCCTCCTATTAATCTGTCCCTAATATTTCCGTCTTTTCCTTCAATTTCACTACAAGTACACTATTTTCTTGAAAGGCCTACCCACGAAACGAGATCGACTTTCATTTTCGAGGTCGCATTAATCTCTTTTCTTTTTTAGCACGAGAAATTAGAATTTCGTAGAAAATGTACGAAATTAAGGTTTGAGCGCAGCTACCCCTTTCGTTTGTAGCTACTATCGCTTAAAAGCTATCTTTATTTTGTCTTTTACCCGACGATATCTCTTATTGTTCTTTTGGTGATCTTGGACCCCTCGCAAGAAAACAACAATGATGCACATGGGGCATCAAGAGCGACTCTTGGAATCTTCCTAGCTAGAAAAAGAGGTGGAGGTAGGGGTTATATGATAGTGAAGCTTGTGGGTGACGCAATAGTGGTCGGCTGTGTTGATTGGATTCGTGATAACTTGCTGGCTAACGCAAGTATACTTGTGGGGTTTGTTGGTTTAGACAACTCTCTAGCTAGCGCGGTTGTGAACGCTACTAGAGCACTTGGTTGGATAAGTGATTGCGTCAGGCAAACACTTAGACACACACACACAAACACACACACAAGCGGGAACACACCAATCCCACGAATCCCGAGTTCTTACAAAATAAAGTGAATGTCAAAACAACGAGTGGGCCTCTTAAGTACCCCTAAGTGTAGTACGCTGACGCATGCCCCAAACTCTGGGTCTAATCTGTCTTACTCGCGAACCCGCATGCGTCAGCCACCCTCGGCTCTATCCCAAACTACCTCGTATAGCGCTAAAAGACTAACATACGCCCCCCCCGCAAAAAGTGGGCGCCCACGCACACCAAAACACAAAGAAAAACAAAAACACAAAAACACAAACACAAAACTCACCCACGCCCATACCCACACCCAACTGTCTTGGACCTGTCTCTTGCTCGGACGTCTCTGACAGCTGCTGCACGCACATACTTGGTCGACGATAACTCCTTTTCCCTCCTCCTTAACGCTGTTCCTGCGCTTGCGCTTGCTGAATAGCACGCTGCTCCTGCGCATGCGCTTGCTGCACTGCACGATACCGGACACAGGGATCAAATGCGGCAGCCACCCTCTTGGACTTAAGGAATGGCAGATCCCTTGTGATGCCGGACACCTTGAGCTGCCGCTTCACACACATGTTGCAGTGTGGCAACTTCTCGTGCTCAGCCGGGAACGGAGGGATTTCTTCGAACGTCGAGCGTGTCAGCTTCAACATATGGGCAGGTAGAGAGAATGGGGAGACGGTGGCGATGGACTTGTTGTCCACTTCCGCGACTTTTTGGACCGCCGTGACGATGCGCCCCAGCATCGAGTATGCCAACCAATGAGCATCACACACGAGGTGATACCCACAAGGAAGGACGGAATACTTCTTCTGCGTCAGCCGCTGAGCACTTGCTTGCATTGGGCTTCTCCCGCACCAAATGCACATGGGCAACTCGTGAAAGTGCCGGTTGCCGCGGTAATTTTGCAAGGCTCGGTCCCTGGGGTTAGTATATTGGACCTTCGGCCATTTCTCTGACGCAGTGATGGGGTTGCAAGCCTCCTCGATATCCTCCCGTGACAGGTTCACTTCGCTGGGTGCAGCATCCACTTTGTCCTGAGCAGCCGCCCTTAGTCTCCTGAGCTTAACCTTTTCTCGGAAAGCCCGAAGTGCTGCTTCTGTTGGAGCTAACTCCAACGGTGGATGGACCGCACGCTGAACCTCTGTCACCTGGCTTGGCCCTTCATCATTCCGTATTTCCCCGTCCTCCAGTTCAGAACTAGGACCTTCGAGCCTAGGAGGTGGACTGCCGAAGTCAATTTCTTCGTTAAAATCCAAGTCCAAAAGCTCCTCCTCTCTCATGTCGAATAAGTCCTCCCCCGGTGCTATTGCGGTAGCCTCATCTCCGGGAGTCTGAACTGTTGGCGCTGGTTGTGAGGGTGCTGGAGTCTTTAATGCGGCAGCCTTTAACTTGAGTAACAAGTTGGCTCTTGCTGCATCTCCAGGCATACGATCCCTCGGTGGCTCACCACCTTCATCGTCACCGTCCTCTCGCCTTCTCTTTCCGTGTGGATCTTCATCCCTACACGGCGAGCTTGGACGTTTGTTTTTCCCTTTCCCCTTGCCCTTGCTTGAGCCTCCCGCATCATCGTCCTTGGACGGTTCCAGATCAAGTGTTGCGTTTGACAACAGAACTTGGACTTGGCGATCCAGTTCTTCGCGTACCCGTGGTGCTGGTACCGCCGGGTTCAAACGCAGCATCTTGTCCGTTGTTTCGCTCTGCACTTGAAGTTTTTCAGAGCCGTCTCTGAGGGACTCTCCCAGCAAATCGATCTGCAGCTCTTGTTCTGCCAATTCCTTCTTAAGGTTGTTGGCTGCTGCACTCCACGCGGTTGCTACAGCTCGCTGCAGCGTTTCCTCTACCGCGGTAAATCGATCCACCATTCCCCCGAGAGCTTGTTTACGGAGGTCATTCTCACGATGGTTAGCCATCATGTGAGATTGGAACCTTTGCTTTTTCAGCTTCATGGCTTCCAATTTTTCTTCCAAGACCTTGGTCTTGTCCTCCGCTTCTTTCTTTTCCGCCTCCGCCTTATCCTTGGCTTTCTCCGCTGCCTCCTTCGCAGCCTCAGCTGCTTTCGTCCGGTCACTCAACTCTGAGAGCTGCCGGGTTAAGGCCTCATTGTTCTGCAGCACTTCCTCTGCGGTCGACGTAAAGTGCTGCAGCTCCTCTTCTTTTTGAGCTACCTCCGCTTCCAACCTCGCAATAATTGCGGCGGGTGTGTCGGCAGCCATTATGTTTGTCGGAAAGAAAGATATAACAACGGTTTGTGCGTCTTTAGACTCTTTTTCACTCAGGAGCTCGCTCCGTTTACACAAACACTAGGGCAAAATGGTTCAAGGGCTGCGCTTATAAGGCTGGGTGACTCGTACACTTTCCTCGTTGGGTTATTGGGGTGAGACACCAACGTTTTGCTCGGTTGGAGTCTCGTCAAGACCACCTCAACACGTCACTTGATAGGGGTTTTCTCGGAACAACCACACTATCTCGAATGTGACATCGTTTGCCCGGTTTCTAAAGTACTACTGAAGCTACACTTACTGCGCCAGCCAAATAACTTAGGCACCTAACGCATTAAAGATAAAGAGTTGGTTTGGAAGTCGACAGAGTTTTTCTAAGGTATCCTTTTTCGCGCCCCCTTGCTATAAGGAGTTCCACCTTAGCCATCAAACACTCTGTTTCCCTATTCTCTTCCTTTCTGCAACTCTTTTCTTTCTTTCTCTTTAAATGCGCGAAGTATATCTGGTGCGTTAACCAGATTAGCTTCAGGTTCCCAAGTAGCGTCAAGTAGATCGTATCCTTTCCACAGCACTAGGTATTCACGATTGCGTTTACCTCTAGCCCTTAGGATATTTTCGACCTCATACTCTACTTCGCTACCAATCAACTCTCCTTCTGGAGGTTGTATCTGCCTGCTGTTATCACTCGAGGCGTGATAACGCTTGAACTTAGAAACATGAAACACTGGGTGAATGAGCCATGTTTCCGGAAGTTGAACTCTGTAAGCCACCTTTGATATTTTCTCCACAATTTCAAAGGGACCCACAAATCGACGGCGCAGTTTGGGACTCACTTTGTTCAAAGCAGCCAACGGAATAAAACGGCTTTTTATCAGGACTTTATCCCCTTTCTCAAAAGCAATATCTTTCCTCTTCTTGTTTGCACTCACACACATTCTGTGTTGTGCTCTAGAGTAATATGCTTTTGCGGTATCTAAGTCCTGTGCCATCCGTGCTACCATAGTCTTAACTGCTTCCACTTGAAATTGCGTTGCCGTCCCACCAATGTTTGGTGTTTCTGGATGGTACCCATACATCAAGTATGCAGGTGCGAACCCTGTACTCGCATTCACTGCATTGTTTGCTGCAAACTCTGCTGTAGGTAAATACTCAACCCACTTATGGGGATACCTCTCAGCATATGGCCTTAGAAAATTTTCCAGAGTACGTATGGTAACCTCACTCTGCCCATCCGTCTGAGGGTGGTAAGCTGTACTCATACGAATCTCTGTACCCAGAGCTTTAAAAAGCGTCTGCCAGAACTTGCTGGTAAAGCGAGGGTCTCTATCAGACACAATCACTTTAGGTAGGCCATGGTTGCGGTAAACATGTTCGATAAAAAGTTGGGCGTATCCTGCAGCGGTAATCTCTTTAGTACATGGGGCGAAATGCACAAACTTGGTAAGTCTATCGACAAAGACAGCTACAGCACTAAACCCATTGGATGCTGGTAGATCTGTCACCAAGTCAGTGGTAATCTGCTCCCACTTCCGCTCAGGTATTGGCAGGGGTTGAAGTAAGCCCATAGGCTTCTGTGTGTCAGCCTTTATTTGTTGGCACACAGGGCATTCGCGCACAAATGCCTTCAACTCATTCATCCACCCCTTCCACCAATATCGCCGCGCGAGGATTTCTCCTGTTCGCGCTGGTCCTGTATGGCCTGCTGAAGGTGTCTCATGGCACTCCTTCATGATCTTATTGCGCTGGCCTTTAGGAACCACCACTTTCTCGACTAACCCTCTCTTTGGGACCGTCCAGAGTATTCCCTCTCTGAGGAAATATCCCTCAACTTCCTCGCCACTCTCAAGCTTCCGCAATATCTTCACCAAGGAGTTATCAGCTTGGAGGGCTTGTTTCCACTCATCTTGGCTTGCTTGATGCACTTGCCAAGTGGAAATGTTCATCGCAGTTTCCACGGGCTTAGGAACACTGCGGGAGAGAGCATCTGCTAACACATTAGCCTTGCCTTTGATATAGGAGATCTTGGGGTTGATCGAAGTCAGGTACCCCGCCTCAAGCCATCTTGCTTGGGTTCTAGAAAGGTTCCTCTGCGACAGAATATGCGTCAGAGGTTGGTGGTCAGTGAACACTGTTACTCCACCCGCACAACCTTCTAGATAATGTCTCCACTGCACCATCGCATAACATATTGCACACAACTCTTTGTCGTATGGTGCATAGTTAAGCTCGGCAGGCTTGAATCTACGTGAGAGGTAAGCTATTGGCTGTAGCCCCTCTCCGTGATCCTGTGTTAACACGGCACCGATGGCCTCATTCGACGCATCAGTGATCACAGTGTAAGGCAGTGACGCATCTGGAAAAATAAGGACGGGAGCTTGACTTAAACGCTTTTTCAGTTCATTGAATGCGCCACGCTCAACCTGTCCCCATCTCCAGGGATGGTCTTTTTTCACTAAGTCATGGAGTGGTCCAGCAACATGTGCAAACTGGGGAATGAATTTCCTGTAGTATGAAACCATTCCAAGGAAACTACGTACATCACTAACACTCTGTAGTTCCTTCCACTCCTTCACTGCCTTCACTTTTTGTTCCTGTGGTTTTAACCCACTTCCGCTAATGCGGTAGCCAAGATAGTCTACTGTTGCGACAGCCAGCTCACTTTTACTTGCCTTAGCAAAAAGCTGATATTCTGCTAGTCGCGACAGGACTTTCTCTAAGTGTTCGGCATGCTGTTCCATGTTTTCAGAGAAGATGAGTATGTCATCGATAAAGACAACAACAAAATCATCTAAAAACTCTGCGAGTAGGTCTTGCACTAGAGTTTGGAATTGCGCTGGGCAATTGGTTAGCCCAAAAGGCGCTACCAAAAACTCAAAGTGACCGTATCTCGTGCGGAACGCTGTTTTATCTGTATCAGATGGCCTTACTGGAAATTGCCAATAGCCTGATCGCAGATCTAACTTCGAGAACACTTTGGCTTTGAACACTCTATCCATCAATTCTTCTGGCAGGGGTAAAGGATACCGGTTTTTCACCGTCACCTTATTGATCCACCTGTAATCCACACACATCCTTAAGCCTCCATCCTTTTTCGGTACAAATAGGATTGGCGCGCCCCAAGGGGACTCGGATGGTTTGATTTTCTTCTGTTTCAGAAGGTAGTCCACTTGTGCTTTCACTTCATCCAGCTCTGCTGGTGAAAGCTTGTATATTGGACGATGGATAGGTGTTGGATCCTCCAGGTCTATCTTCAACTCATGACCTTTTCTTTTCGGAGGGATCCCTGGGGGTAAATCACGAGGGAACACACCACGGTGTTTTTCTACCACCTTTTTAATTTCGGCAGGGGTGTCTGAACGAATAAGTTTGCCAATCTCATCCTCAGTGTTGAATGGCTGTGTTCGCTCTATTGCGTCAGGCAATTCATGTTGGCCTAAAGCTTTCTCTTCAGACTCTTGCACTACAACCATGAATGCTGTCTCTGTTTTGAGATGACGCATCATTCGTTTAGCTGAACACTCAGTCACTGGCACTTCTTGCAGTATCGACTGTACTTTTCGTTCAGGTTCAATACTCTCTTGGGTTGGATGACGCAACGGAAGATGAAACACTTGGCTGTTTTTGCAAACTGAAATCTCATTCTGCTGAAAGTCTATGCGGGGGTTTTCTTTCTGCAACCAAGGCATGCCCAATATTAGGTCATAACCAAGGTCTGGGAACAGATCCGCTTTCATTTTGCACTTCAGCCCTCCTATCTTTACTCGGAGGTTGTTACAGCTGCCCGCCAGTTCTTTGATATCTCCGTTTGCCAACATTGCTCTCTTGGAGCTTGGTGTAATCGACAACCCGAGATCACGCGCTACCTTATCATTGATATAGTTTGCGGTACTTCCACAATCAATGAATGCATAAAGGTCCGTGGTCTTGATCCGTGCTTTTACTTCGTACCCTCTCACAGGCACTTCTTGAATTTTTAACAGAGGGCATGTGTCACCCTTGGTTGATGAAGTTGATCGAACTTCTGACACATTAACTCGCTCTGTGGTAGACCGTTGGGTTGTTTCTGACCCACTATCGTCTACGTCTGCAGGCAGGGACTCCTGTAGACTACTCTGCGACTCCAATGAGCCCACAGATTCACTAACAGAGGGAAGAGATGCAGATGACGCATGAGGCGCGTCCATCTCATCCGGTGTGCTTTCCTTCTGTTCATTTTTCCAATCGCAGTTGTCATGTGCCGATTGGGTAGATGTGGAGAGTGTCTCTGTTCTCTCTTCACGCGGTGTACTAGTCCGCGCCCCAGGTTTTCCGCTGTGAGTACTAACCTTTTTCGAGGCACCTACTTTTGATCTATGCTTCCTACGCCGCCTACGAACTCTGTTTCGCTTACGACGTTTGCGTCGGCCAGGCTCAGACGAAGCAGTTTCCTGCCTGGCGGTCAGTTTAACATTTTTTTTACATCGGGGAGGTTTTTCACCTCCTCCAATCTAGGACATTGCCTCACAGGATGACCCTTCTTTCCACAAAGATAACAATGATATCCCCCTCCCCCCTGGGGGTTCTGTCTTCCCTGATTGGCTTGTCCTCTTCCACGGTTACCACCACCGCGTCCACGTCCACCACCACCACGTCCTTGTTGCTGTTGCTGCTGCTGTTGCACTCCTGCGGCAGCTTGTGGTGGTGCTTGGGCTGGTGGTGTAGGGTTCTGCTGCTGCTGACCCTGATTCTGGCCTTTCTTCTTTCTTCCACCACGCCAGACTCCTTTCTTTTTCTGATTGGTTTGCCCTCCTTGGCCTTGCGTTCCAACTCCAAGGGCTTCCAATCGTTCGGCGGATATGATGGCGGCCTCGACATCTCGAGGTACCGTTGCTGCGACTAACTTCTGAACTTCACTTTTAAGTCCATCCACGAAGAGCAAATACTGGTGATCCTCTTCGAGGTCTGGAATCCTCAAGACTAACCGCTGAAACTCTTTGACGAACTGTTTCACGGTTCCAGTCTGCTTGAGTTTGTGGAGGTCACGCCACGCTTCATCTCGATCACTAGAGAATTCGAAAGCTGTAGCTAAGCCATCCATGAAGTCCATCCAGTCACGGAAGGGTGGTCTTTCACCTCGGTGAATTTTCAACTCTTGCATCGTTAACCAATCCGAGGCAGCTCCATAAAGGTTCGTGGCCATAATCGATTGCCACTGTGCCTCATGCACTCCGCAGGTTCTCAAGTACCGCGTCATGAGCACTTGCCATTTACGGGCTTTTGGTTCTCCACTTCCGTTAAATGCGCGAGGCATTTGCAACTTGACGGTGCTAGGCAACCACTGTCCTTGCCTAGGAGGTCCTGGGCCTGCTGGTCCAGCGCCACCTCCACCTCCACCTCCATCAGGAGGTCCACCGGGAGGTCCACCGCCTCCACCATCTCCACCGCCGCCACCACCTCCTCCGCCATCAGGCGCACCTGGAATGCGGAAAGGTGGGCGGTTTCGTCTGTCGCGGTAATCATCACCGCCATCATCATCTGGGTCGTCATCACCAGGGTCTCCAAAGTTACCACGCATGCGAGGAACTCGACTGGGTCCACCAGTAGACTCATATGAACCAAGTGCAGCAAAGGGATTATTTTCTACCCTTGCTCCCAAAGCACTTAACCCAAGTCCCAATCTTCCAGTACGTGTGGGGATCTGCATGGGTTCTTTTCCTTTCTCTTCTCTGACCTGTGCCTTAGCACGCTCAAGGTCAATTTGATATAACACTTCTGCTGAGGAGAGAACTCTTGGGTTAGTTCGTGTGGGTCTACGTGATCCATCGGCAGAGTCGGGTTCTGAGATGCGTACTCCAGGCTGAGCTCTTGTACTTGGAGGTATCAACTGAGGGAATGTGAAATCAGCGTCTGGTGCGCTATCCACTGCAGTGCATGGTGGTGCTTCTGCAGCAACAATTTCACCCTCCTCGACCTGTACTGCTGGAGGAGCCGGTATTGTTGAGGTTCCTGCCCCAACCATTCCTACCGCGAAGCTCTGGTCTAGTGGCGGCCATGATGCAGCCAACTGCTTTACTGATTTCTTCGGCAGCGGCATCCCAAAGGCTGAGTCCTCAGGCTCAGGAGAAGTTGATTCTTCTCGCTCTGGTGATACTGCACGAGCATCACTTCCACTTTGGGCACTCTGACTTCCGCCACTCACATCCTCCATGCTTCGTTCCAGGCCAGATAATCTTAAGGCAACCACATCAGCTGCATCTTGCTGCTGATCCCAGGTCTTGGATGCCTTTTTCTCCAAGGCAATCAAATCTTTTTGAATTGCTACTCTGGAGCTCTGCAAACGCTTCACCTCAGCACCTTGTTTGTGCAAGGACTCCCGAAACAATTCTAGAGTCCGTTCGACTTTTTCGTTGGAATCCGCAACAGTTCCTAATAAGCCTTCAATTCTCCGCCCTTGAACAAGGGATAACTCGGAGAGTTGTTTTAACTGAAGTGCTGATGCTTCAGTTGCTTCTTTTAGGTCAGCAAAACGAGAGTCCGCTAGAATGTCTGCGGCATCCATTCTCCTCGTTATTGCATCCACAGAAGCTTTGATCTCGGCTCTTTCTTTCCTATGGTCGATATCTTGGCGTAATAGCCTCTGCTCGTATCGACTATGTTGAGCCGCTACCGAATCCAGCTTCTGCTGTTGCGACACCACCGCATGCTGTGTGGCCTCAACCTGTTGCGCATGCTGGTGCTGTGTTTCCAGCGCCTGCCCGATCACCTCTGATGCGCCAGCCAGTTGGTTCGACACAGAGGCCTCAGTATGGGCTAGCCTCTGCCCCAGTGTCTGGTCAACTTGCTGCAGGTGACCCCTTAGCCCGTGGGCTAAATCGTCCACACGGTCATGGACCGCATCCACATCCTCTCTTAAGGCTTCCGCATCAGCTCCCATGTCTATGTCGACAGCTGCTTGCTGGACATTGTGGATGTTCTGGACGTTTATTTGTTGATACACAACATTGGGTGCGTCAGGCAATTCCTCATCGAACTCAGGTTCAATCCCTGGCTCTTCAACTTGAGGCTCGCGCACTGCCAATGCGTGTTCACGGTCAGCCATGGTCTCTCAGCCACTATTTGGGAGTACTCAACAACCACGGTTGGAGTTTCTCTCTACCAAACAAACAAACAAAAACGTTTGTTGCGCCACGTTCACAAGTTTCGATCTCAAGAACTTAAAGTTCTTGCCTCGCTCCGAAACCAATTGATAGTGAAGCTTGTGGGTGACGCAATAGTGGTCGGCTGTGTTGATTGGATTCGTGATAACTTGCTGGCTAACGCAAGTATACTTGTGGGGTTTGTTGGTTTAGACAACTCTCTAGCTAGCGCGGTTGTGAACGCTACTAGAGCACTTGGTTGGATAAGTGATTGCGTCAGGCAAACACTTAGACACACACACACAAACACACACACAAGCGGGAACACACCAATCCCACGAATCCCGAGTTCTTACAAAATAAAGTGAATGTCAAAACAACGAGTGGGCCTCTTAAGTACCCCTAAGTGTAGTACGCTGACGCATGCCCCAAACTCTGGGTCTAATCTGTCTTACTCGCGAACCCGCATGCGTCAGCCACCCTCGGCTCTATCCCAAACTACCTCGTATAGCGCTAAAAGACTAACATTATATATATATAAATATGTAAAATCGCTATGTATATGTTAAGATGCCGAAGTTGAACACGTCAATTTGAAAATTATGGGTCAACAGTTCCATAAATTCCTTCTTAAGGAATTTTTCACAAGTGTGCATTGAAACCTTCAGATGTCCATGTGGATAATGTACGATTCTCCGAATGATAGTGAAGCTTGTGGGTGACGCAATAGTGGTCGGCTGTGTTGATTGGATTCGTGATAACTTGCTGGCTAACGCAAGTATACTTGTGGGGTTTGTTGGTTTAGACAACTCTCTAGCTAGCGCGGTTGTGAACGCTACTAGAGCACTTGGGTTGGGAAGTGATTGCGTCAGGCAAACACTTAACACACACACACACAAACACACACACAAGCGGGAACACACCAATCCCACGAATCCCGAGTTCTTACAAAATAAAGTGAATGTCAAAACAACGAGTGGGCCTCTTAAGTACCCCTAAGTGTAGTACGCTGACGCATGCCCCAAACTCTGGGTCTAATCTGTCTTACTCGCGAACCCACATGCGTCAGCCACCCTCGGCTCTATCCCAAACTACCTCGTATAGCGCTAAAAGACTAACATACGCCCCCCCCGCAAAAAGTGGGCGCCCACGCACACCAAAACACAAAGAAAAACAAAAACACAAAAACACAAACACAAAACTCACCCACTCCCATACCCACACCCAACTGTCTTGGACCTGTCTCTTGCTCGGACGTCTCTGACAGTTGCTGCACGCACATACTTGGTCGACGATAACTCCTTTTCCCTCCTCCTTAACGCTGTTCCTGCGCTTGCGCTTGCTGGATAGCACGCTGCTCCTGCGCATGCGCTTGCTGCACTGCACGATACCGGACACAGGGATCAAATGCGGCAGCCACCCTCTTGGACTTAAGGAATGGCAGATCCCTTGTGATGCCGGACACCTTGAGCTGCCGCTTCACACACATGTTGCAGTGTGGCAACTTCTCGTGCTCAGCCGGGAACGAAGGGATTTCTTCGAACGTCGAGCGTGTCAGCTTCAACATATGGGCAGGTAGAGAGAATGGGGAGACGGTGGCGATGGACTTGTTGTCCACTTCCGCGACTTTTTGGACCGCCGTGACGATGCGCCCCAGCATCGAGTATGCCAACCAATGAGCATCACACACGAGGTGATACCCACAAGGAAGGACGGAATACTTCTTCTGCGTCAGCCGCTGAGCACTTGCTTGCATTGGGCTTCTCCCGCACCAAATGCACATGGGCAACTCGTGAAAGTGCCGGTTGCCGCGGTAATTTTGCAAGGCTCAGTCCCTGGGGTTAGTATATTGGACCTTCGGCCATTTCTCTGACGCAGTGATGGGGTTGCAAGCCTCCTCGATATCCTCCCGTGACAGGTTCACTTCGCTGGGTGCAGCATCCACTTTGTCTTGAGCAGCCGCCTTTAGTCTTCTGAGCTTAACCTTTTCTCGGAAAGCCCGAAGTGCTGCTTCTGTTGGAGCTAACTCCAACGGTGGATGGACCGCACGCTGAACCTCTGTCACCTGGCTTGGCCCTTCATCATTCCTTATTTCCCCGTCCTCCAGTTCAGAACTAGGACCTTCGAGCCTAGGAGGTGGACTGCCGAAGTCAATTTCTTCGTTAAAATCCAAGTCCAAAAGCTCCTCCTCTCTCATGTCGAATAAGTCCTCCCCCGGTGCTATTGCGGTAGCCTCATCTCCGGGAGTCTGAACTGTTGGTGCTGGTTGTGAGGGTGCTGGAGTTTTTAATGCGGCAGCCTTTAACTTGAGTAACAAGTTGGCTCTTGCTGCATCTCCAGGCATACGATCCCTCGGTGGCTCACCACCTTCATCGTCACCGTCCTCTCGCCTTCTCTTTCCGTGTGGATCTTCATCCCTACACGGCGAGCTTGGACGTTTGTTTTTCCCTTTCCCCTGGCCCTTGCTTGAGCCTCCCGCATCATCGTCCTTGGACGGTTCCAGATCAAGTGTTGCGTTTGACAACAGAACTTGGACTTGGCGATCCAGTTCTTCGCGTACCCGTGGTGCTGGTACCGGCGGGTTCAAACGCAGCATCTTGTCCGTTGTTTCGCTCTGCACTTGAAGTTTTTCAGAGCCGTCTCTGAGGGACTCTCCCAGCAAATCGATCTGCAGCTCTTGTTCTGCCAATTCCTTCTTAAGGTTGTTGGCTGCTGCACTCCACGCGGTTGCTACAGCTCGCTGCAGCGTTTCCTCTACCGCGGTAAATCGATCCACCATTCCCCCGAGAGCTTGTTTACGGAGGTCATTCTCACGATGGTTAGCCATCATGTGAGATTGGAACCTTTGCTTTTTCAGCTTCATGGCTTCCAATTTTTCTTCCAAGACCTTGGTCTTGTCCTCCGCTTCTTTCTTTTCCGCCTCCGCCTTATCCTTGGCTTTCTCCGCTGCCTCCTTCGCAGCCTCAGCTGCTTTCGTCCGGTCACTCAACTCTGAGAGCTGCCGGGTTAAGGCCTCATTGTTCTGCAGCACTTCCTCTGCGGTCGACGTAAAGTGCTGCAGCTCCTCTTCTTTTTGAGCTACCTCCGCTTCCAACCTCGCAATAATTGCGGCGGGTGTGTCGGCAGCCATTATGTTTGTCGGAAAGAAAGATATAACAACGGTTTGTGCGTCTTTAGACTCTTTTTCACTCAGGAGCTCGCTCCGTTTACACAAACACTAGGGCAAAATGGTTCAAGGGCTGCGCTTATAAGGCTGGGTGACTCGTACACTTTCCTCGTTGGGTTATTGGGGTGAGACACCAACGTTTTGCTCGGTTGGAGTCTCGTCAAGACCACCTCAACACGTCACTTGATAGGGGTTTTCTCGGAACAACCACACTATCTCGAATGTGACATCGTTTGCCCGGTTTCTAAAGTACTACTGAAGCTACACTTACTGCGCCAGCCAAATAACTTAGGCACCTAACGCATTAAAGATAAAGAGTTGGTTTGGAAGTCGACAGAGTTTTTCTAAGGTATCCTTTTTCGCGCCCCCTTGCTATAAGGAGTTCCACCTTAGCCATCAAACACTCTGTTTCCCTATTCTCTTCCTTTCTGCAACTCTTTTCTTTCTTTCTCTTTAAATGCGCGAAGTATATCTGGTGCGTTAACCAGATTAGCTTCAGGTTCCCAAGTAGCGTCAAGTAGATCGTATCCTTTCCACAGCACTAGGTATTCACGATTGCGTTTACCTCTAGCCCTTAGGATATTTTCGACCTCATACTCTACTTCGCTACCAATCAACTCTCCTTCTGGAGGTTGTATCTGCCTGCTGTTATCACTCGAGGCGTGATAACGCTTGAACTTAGAAACATGAAACACTGGGTGAATGAGCCATGTTTCCGGAAGTTGAACTCTGTAAGCCACCTTTGATATTTTCTCCACAATTTCAAAGGGACCCACAAATCGACGGCGCAGTTTGGGACTCACTTTGTTCAAAGCAGCCAACGGAATAAAACGGCTTTTTATCAGGACTTTATCCCCTTTCTCAAAAGCAATATCTTTCCTCTTCTTGTTTGCACTCACACACATTCTGTGTTGTGCTCTAGAGTAATATGCTTTTGCGGTATCTAAGTCCTGTGCCATCCGTGCTACCATAGTCTTAACTGCTTCCACTTGAAATTGCGTTGCCGTCCCACCAATGTTTGGTGTTTCTGGATGGTACCCATACATCAAGTATGCAGGTGCGAACCCTGTACTCGCATTCACTGCATTGTTTGCTGCAAACTCTGCTGTAGGTAAATACTCAACCCACTTATGGGGATACCTCTCAGCATATGGCCTTAGAAAATTTTCCAGAGTACGTATGGTAACCTCACTCTGCCCATCCGTCTGAGGGTGGTAAGCTGTACTCATACGAATCTCTGTACCCAGAGCTTTAAAAAGCGTCTGCCAGAACTTGCTGGTAAAGCGAGGGTCTCTATCAGACACAATTACTTTAGGTAGGCCATGGTTGCGGTAAACATGTTCGATAAAAAGTTGGGCGTATCCTGCAGCGGTAATCTCTTTAGTACATGGGGCGAAATGCACAAACTTGGTAAGTCTATCGACAAAGACAGCTACAGCACTAAACCCATTGGATGCTGGTAGATCTGTCACCAAGTCAGTGGTAATCTGCTCCCACTTCCGCTCAGGTATTGGCAGGGGTTGAAGTAAGCCCATAGGCTTCTGTGTGTCAGCCTTTATTTGTTGGCACACAGGGCATTCGCGCACAAATGCCTTCAACTCATTCATCCACCCCTTCCACCAATATCGCCGCGCGAGGATTTCTCCTGTTCGCGCTGGTCCTGTATGGCCTGCTGAAGGTGTCTCATGGCACTCCTTCATGATCTTATTGCGCTGGCCTTTAGGAACCACCACTTTCTCGACTAATCCTCTCTTTGGGACCGTCCAGAGTATTCCCTCTCTGAGGAAATATCCCTCAACTTCCTCGCCACTCTCAAGCTTCCGCAATATCTTCACCAAGGAGTTATCAGCTTGGAGGGCTTGTTTCCACTCATCTTGGCTTGCTTGATGCACTTGCCAAGTGGAAATGTTCATCGCAGTTTCCACGGGCTTAGGAACACTGCGGGAGAGAGCATCTGCTAACACATTAGCCTTGCCTTTGATATAGGAGATCTTGGGGTTGATCGAAGTCAGGTACCCCGCCTCAAGCCATCTTGCTTGGGTTCTAGAAAGGTTCCTCTGCGACAGAATATGCGTCAGAGGTTGGTGGTCAGTGAACACTGTTACTCCACCCGCACAACCTTCTAGATAATGTCTCCACTGCACCATCGCATAACATATTGCACACAACTCTTTGTCGTATGGTGCATAGTTAAGCTCGGCAGGCTTGAATCTACGTGAGAGGTAAGCTATTGGCTGTAGCCCCTCTCCGTGATCCTGTGTTAACACGGCACCGATGGCCTCATTCGACGCATCAGTGATCACAGTGTAAGGCAGTGACGCATCTGGAAAAATAAGGACGGGAGCTTGACTTAAACGCTTTTTCAGTTCATTGAATGCGCCACGCTCAACCTGTCCCCATCTCCAGGGATGGTCTTTTTTCACTAAGTCATGGAGTGGCCCAGCAATATGTGCAAACTGGGGAATGAATTTCCTGTAGTATGAAACCATTCCAAGGAAACTACGTACATCGCTATCACTCTGTAGTTCCTTCCACTCCTTCACTGCCTTCACTTTTTGTTCCTGTGGTTCTAACCCACTTCCGCTAATGCGGTAGCCAAGATAGTCTACTGTTGCGACAGCCAGCTCACTTTTACTTGCCTTAGCAAAAAGCTGATATTCTGCTAGTCGCGACAGGACTTTCTCTAAGTGTTCGGCATGCTGTTCCATGTTTTCAGAGAAGATGAGTATGTCATCAATAAAGACAACAACAAAATCATCTAAAAACTCTGCGAGTAGGTCTTGCACTAGAGTTTGGAATTGCGCTGGGCAATTGGTTAGCCCAAAAGGCGCTACCAAAAACTCAAAGTGACCGTATCTCGTGCGGAACGCTGTTTTATCTGTATCAGATGGCCTTACTGGAAATTGCCAATAGCCTGATCGCAGATCTAACTTTGAGAACACTTTGGCTTTGAACACTCTATCCATCAATTCTTCTGGCAGGGGTAAAGGATATCGGTTTTTCACCGTCACCTTATTGATCCACCTGTAATCCACACACATCCTTAAGCCTCCATCCTTTTTCGGTACAAACAGGATTGGCGCGCCCCAAGGGGACTCGGATGGTTTGATTTTCTTCTGTTCCAGAAGGTAGTCCACTTGTGCTTTCACTTCATCCAGCTCTGCTGGTGAAAGCTTGTATATTGGACGATGGATAGGTGTTGGATCCTCCAGGTCTATCTTAAACTCATGACCTTTTCTCTTCGGAGGGATCCCTGGGGGTAAATCACGAGGGAACACACCACGGTGTATTTCTACCACCTTTTTAATTTCGGCAGGGGTGTCTGAACGAATAAGTTTGCCAATCTCATCCTCAGTGTTGAATGGCTGTGTTCGCTCTATTGCGTCAGGCAATTCATGTTGGCCTAAAGCTTTCTCTTCAGACTCTTGCACTACAACCATGAATGCTGTCTCTGTTTTGAGATGACGCATCATTCTCTTAGCGGAACACTCAGTCACTGGCACTTCTTGCAGTATCGAATGTACTTTTCGTTCAGGTTCAATACTCTCTTGGGTTGGATGACGCAACGGGAGATGAAACACTTGGCTGTTTTTGCAAACTGAAATCTCATTCTGCTGAAAGTCTATGCGGGGGTTTTCTTTCTGCAACCAAGGCATGCCCAATATTAGGTCATAACCAAGGTCTGGGAACAGATCCGCTTTCATTTTGCACTTCAGCCCTCCTATCTTTACTCGGAGGTTGTTACAGCTGCCAGCCAGTTCTTTAATATCTCCGTTTGCCAACATTGCTCTCTTGGAGCTTGGTGTAATCGACAACCCGAGATCACGCGCTACCTTATCATTGATATAGTTTGCTGTACTTCCACAATCAATGAATGCATAAAGGTCCGTGGTCTTGATCCGTGCTTTTACTTCGTACCCTCTCACAGGCACTTCTTGAATTTTTAACAGAGGGCATGTGTCACCCTTGGTTGACGAAGTTGATCGAACTTCTGACACATTAACTCGCTCTGTGGTAGACCGCTGGGTTGTTTCTGACCCACTATCGTCTACGTCTGCAGGCAGGGACTCCTGTAGACTACTCTGCGACTCCAATGAGCCCACAGATTCACTAACAGAGGGAAGAGATACAGATGACGCATGAGGCGCGTCCATCTCATCCGGTGTGCTTTCCTTCTGTTCATTTTTCCAATCGCAGTTGTCATGTGCCGATTGGGTAGATGTGGAGAGTGTCTCTGTTCTCTCTTCACGCGGTGTACTAGTCCGCGCCCCAGGTTTTCCGCTGTGAGTACAAACCTTTTTCGAGGCACCTACTTTTGATCTTAGCTTCCTACGCCGCCTACGAACTCTATTTCGCTTACGACGTTTGCGTCGGCCAGGCTCAGACGAAGCAGTTTCCTGCCTGGCGGTCAGTTTAACATTTTTTTTACATCGGGGAGGTTTTTCACCTCCTCCAATCTAGGACATTGCCTCACAGGGTGACCCTTCTTTCCATAAAGATAACAATTATATCCCCCTCCCCCCTGGGGGTTCTGTCTTCCCTGATTGGCTTGTCCTCTTCCACGGTTACCACCACCGCGTCCACGTCCACCACCACCACGTCCTCCTCCTCGTCCTTGTTGCTGTTGCTGCTGCTGTTGCACTCCTGCGGCAGCTTGTGGTGGTGCTTGGGCTGGTGGTGTGGGGTTCTGCTGCTGCTGACCCTGATTCTGGCCTTTCTTCTTTCTTCCACCACGCCAGACTCCTTTCTTTTTCTGATTGGTTTGCCCTCCTTGGCCTTGTGTTCCAACTCCAAGGGCTTCCAATCGTTCGGCGGATATGATGGCGGCCTCGACATCTCGAGGTACCGTTGCAGCGACTAACTTCTGAACTTCACTCTTAAGTCCATCCACGAAGAGCAAATACTGGTGATCCTCTTCGAGGTCTGGAATCCTCAAGACTAACCGCTGAAACTCTTTTACAAACTGTTTCACGGTTCCAGTCTGCTTGAGTTTGTGGAGGTCACGCCACGCTTCATCTCGATCACTAGAGAATTCGAAAGCTGTAGCTAAGCCATCCATGAAGTCCATCCAGTCACGGAAGGGTGGTCTTTCACCTCGGTGAATTTTCAACTCTTGCATCGTTAACCAATCCGAGGCAGCCCCATAAAGGTTAGTGGCCATAATCGATTGCCACTGTGCTTCATGCACTCCGCAGGTTCTCAAGTACCGCGTCATGAGCACTTGCCATTTACGGGCTTTTGGTTCTCCACTTCCGTTAAATGCGCGAGGCATTTGCAACTTGACGGTGCTAGGCAACCACTGTCCTTGCCTAGGAGGTCCTGGCCCTGCTGGTCCAGCGCCACCTCCACCTCCACCTCCACCAGGAGGTCCACCGGGAGGTCCACCGCCTCCACCATCTCCACCGCCGCCACCACCTCCACCGCCATCAGGCGTACCTGGAATGCGGGAAGGTGGGCGGTTTCGTCTGTCGCGGTAATCATCACCGCCATCATCATCTGGGTCGTCATCACCAGGGTCTCCAAAGTTACCTCGCATGCGAGGAACTCGACTGGGTCCACCAGTAGACTCATATGAACCAAGTGCAGCAAAGGGATTATTTTCTACCCTTGCTCCCAAAGCACTTAACCCAAGTCCCAATCTTCCAGTACGTGTGGGGATCTGCATGGGTTCTTTTCCTTTCTCTTCTCTGACCTGTGCCTTAGCACGCTCAAGGTCAATTTGATATAACACTTCTGCTGAGGAGAGAACTCTTGGGTTAGTTCGTGTGGGTCTACGTGATCCATCGGCAGAGTCGGGTTCTGAGATGCGTACTCCAGGCTGAGCTCTTGTACTTGGAGGTATCAATTGAGGGAATGTGAAATCAACGTCTGGTGCGCTGTCCACTGCAGTGCATGGTGGTGCTTCTGCAGCAACAATTTCACCCTCCTCGACCTGTACTGCTGGAGGAGCCGGTATTGTTGAGGTTCCTGCCCCAACCATTCCTACCGCGAAGCTCTGGTCTAGTGGCGGCCATGATGCAGCCAACTGCTTTACTGATTTCTTCGGCAGTGGCATCCCAAAGGCTGAGTCCTCAGGCTCAGGGGAAGTTGATTCTTCACGCTCTGGTGATACTGCTCGAGCATCACTTCCACTTTGGGCACTCTGGCTTCCGCCACTCACATCCTCCATGCTTCGTTCCAGGCCAGATAATCTTAAGGCAACCACATCAGCTGCATCTTGCTGCTGATCCCAGGTTTTGGATGCCTTTTTCTCCAAGGCAATCAAATCTTTTTGAATTGCTACTCTTGAGCTCTGCAAACGCTTCACCTCAGCACCTTGTTTATGCAAGGACTCCCGAAACAATTCTAGAGTCCGTTCGACTTTTTCGTTGGAATCCGCAACAGTTCCTAATAAGCCTTCAATTCTCCGCCCTTGAACAAGGGATAACTCGGAGAGTTGTTTTAACTGAAGTGCTGAGGCTTCAGTTGCTTCTTTTAGGTCAGCAAAACGAGAGTCCGCTAGAATGTCTGCGGCATCCATTCTCCTCGTTATTGCATCCACAGAAGCTTTGATCTCGGCTCTTTCTTTCCTATGGTCGATATCTTGGCGTAATAGCCTCTGCTCGTATCGACTATGTTGAGCCGCTACTGAATCCAGCTTCTGCTGTTGCGACACCACCGCATGCTGTGTGGCCTCAACCTGTTGCGCATGCTGGTGCTGTGTTTCCAGCGCCTGCCCGATCACCTCTGATGCGCCAGCCAGTTGGTTCGACACAGAGGCCTCAGTATGGGCGAGCCTCTGCCCCAGTGTCTGGTCAACTTGCTGCAGGTGACCCCTTAGCCCGTGGGCTAAATCGTCCACACGGTCATGGACCGCATCCACATCCTCTCTTAAGGCTTCCGCATCAGCTCCCATGTCTATGCCGACAGCTGCTTGCTGGACATTGTGGATGTTCTGGACGTTTATTTGTTGGTACACAACATTGGGTGCGTCAGGCAATTCCTCATCGAACTCAGGTTCAATCCCTGGCTCTTCGACTTGAGGCTCGCGCACTGCCAATGCGTGTTCACGGTCAGCCATGGTCTCTCAGCCACTATTTGGGAGTACTCAACAACCACGGTTGGAGTTTCTCTCTACCAAACAAACAAACAAAAACGTTTGTTGCGCCACGTTCACAAGTTTCGATCTCAAGAACTTAAAGTTCTTGCCTCGCTCCGAAACCAATTGATAGTGAAGCTTGTGGGTGACGCAATAGTGGTCGGCTGTGTTGATTGGATTCGTGATAACTTGCTGGCTAACGCAAGTATACTTGTGGGGTTTGTTGGTTTAGACAACTCTCTAGCTAGCGCGGTTGTGAACGCTACTAGAGCACTTGGGTTGGGAAGTGATTGCGTCAGGCAAACACTTAACACACACACACACAAACACACACACAAGCGGGAACACACCAATCCCACGAATCCCGAGTTCTTACAAAATAAAGTGAATGTCAAAACAACGAGTGGGCCTCTTAAGTACCCCTAAGTGTAGTACGCTGACGCATGCCCCAAACTCTGGGTCTAATCTGTCTTACTCGCGAACCCACATGCGTCAGCCACCCTCGGCTCTATCCCAAACTACCTCGTATAGCGCTAAAAGACTAACACCGAATATATTCTTTGTTCTCAAGATCGAGCATACCAACGAACTAGTCTTGCTGATAAAATATCACCTTCGCTTGCCAACCTTATTATATTATTTTATATTAATATATAGATGGATTCACAAGAGATTTCACGTGTCTCAAGCTTCTCAGAATTAAAAAAACATATATTGTATACACGTAGAGGAACATTCACACTCAACAAATGCTATCTTTTTCTTCATAATATTCAATATTTTTCTAACCATTGCGAGTGAACCCTCAAATGTGTTCTCTATGATGGCTTGCTATACATGATGATCAGAGTCGCAACAAAGTACAACTATCAAACCTCTATGTTTGGCTAATACTATTTGTTATGTTGATAATCGCTCCATTTTTTCTTTACTTAGCTCTTATAGCACGCTAGGCAATCTTCCACGTCAACTGGCTTGGTTGAGTTGTCCACAACTTGCACCGTTACTCACGATTACACCCCGCACCCCTTCTAACATCTCCTCCTTCGTCGCAAAGGTCCCGTCCTCATGGCGCCACTCAACGAGCTTGGACACGAGGCGTAAACCTTTATTGTATGTTACACAAGTCAGATGTCGGCCACACCCAATGACCCTATCGAATTGGGGTCGTACTTGTCGGTCTGTTGCCAAACAAACGAGGCACAAGGAGAGGGTGCTCGCCAACTCGGTCAATGATCGGTCTCGTACACTACGTGGAACCTAGCCCCAAAGGTAACTCAACGTCTCTTATTCGTTTAATTTATGTTGAGCTCTACCTATCTATCGATGCGGTCCTCTTTGGATCTTATGGTGGCTGGTAGGCTTCCACCAGCATGAAGAGTGCACACAGGTGGGACGCAAACATTTGCACATAATACACTTGTAATGGCTGCCCTCCACAACATATCGGGTTTAAACGTCCCCTATTAGTTCGTTTGTTTTTTAACAATAATTTTAAATCAAAATTGCAAAGTATTGTAGTTATCAAACCCTCACGACTCTAGGCGGGCTGTAACTTGTCAACCTTCCCCGCTCTCTATCATTTCATAAAAAATATCGACTTGGTATTGCTCTCTCTCTCTCTCTGGAGCTTTATTATCAGTCTTCGGGGTGAATATTTTGTACGGAAACTGCTCTCTCATTCTTTGCGTTCCAATCCCTTCCAAAAAGTTGTTTGCTCGTTGCATTCTAAGGTCATGCATGATTCTTGGGTTCGATGAAAACGTATGTTCACACAGCACTTGCATAAGATTAGGCAATTTGTGAAGCCAAAGTACAACATTAAAAAAATTATATGCGTGTAAAAAGTACTGGATGCGCATTACTGTAACAATTATGAAGCGGGGAATTCGGAATCTGCGGAGCGAGGAGGAAGTATGGTATTAGGACTCCCATAACCACCCCCATGTTTTTCGGAACTTAATGGCTCGAGTCCGTCCAAAACTTTTCTTTTCAAAAATCTACAAGGTGCCATCATGTTGACGACAAAACGTTGTCCAATGATCCTTGCCCTCAAACAAAAGTTGTACCACAAACCCTTCTTTCGTGAGCTTTGTTTTTGATCCGACATAAATGTTAAACAATCAGAGTAGAAAACCAGTCAGCATGTAAGATGCCCAAAAAGCTTGTCAAGGAGCTATACCACTTCGAGAAACTTTTGAAGGCCAGGGATCGTTGGGGGGGGGGCACAATCCAAATGAAGTCAACCAAGGTTTTTCTTTCGTCACGTCAAGATGCTAGCGTTAACTAATCAAGCATATGTAGCAAGAACCATCAATAAGTACCAAATTTATCAAATAGGAACACGATTTTGACTAGTTATGCAACCCTAAGCAATGATAAAGGTCCGGGGAGGACAGTTTCACCTCTGTGGAGCTGCACGATGTCCAAGGATTAATAGTAGATTGGATCCTAATTGGAAGGAGTTCATGGGAAATAAGCTGAAGATTCCGTTACGCTTGTTGAAAGATCGAACGAAGAAGCAATTTTGTATGCAAGTCCAAATGGGAGCACGGAAATTTATCATGCCTTGTATTGGACCATTACATAGCTTGTGTCATGGAAGCACAAATCCAACGGTGAATCCACCCGTCTCTCTAGACCGTGGTCGATTAACGCTTACCTGAACGATTTCTCTCGAATCATATCTAATGAACCGGTTCTTATAGCACCATCTCCAGCATGCATTACATATAAAACGGTAAATTGTGATCGATACATCTACACTTCGAAGGGAAAGAAATGTCCCGAACGACCCTAAAGTTAATCTTCCCTTTTCATATATCACTATCGAGAGTATCGTCCCGTCGTTTCTTCGTAAGTCTTTCAAAAAAGAACCCGGAATGTATGTAGATTATTAACAAATAATCGTTGAATGTTTATCGCCTCCACTTTCCGTTTGTAACTTTTTCAAGAATCTATCTTTGGCTAATCAGATAATTTGAAGCGGGGAAAACAAGAGAGCGAGAAAAAGAAAAGACGAGTTACAAGAAGTTCGCTACAACTCCCTATATATTAACGCTTTTTATAATATAATCTAATTCCTATTTTTTTATTTCTTTCGACTTTTGCTACTAAGAGTGAATCGTCATCGTCACGACCGGATAACTTGGTTGCAGTCAACAATCATTGAAGAGCACTGTGGTCTGTATGGAGGATAAAAGTAGGTCCAAATAAAAATAGTTTCTTCTTTTTCCTTGTCAAAGTGATCGACTTTGGGTTCGAGACCAAGACCCTTGCGACTGAAGTCAACTATAAGCGTGATCCTCAAAACCACCTCATCCAAGATATGTGAAGTGGACGAAGTAAC
Source organism: Bryopsis sp. KO-2023 (assembly GCA_030272585.1). Classification (NCBI taxonomy): domain Eukaryota; kingdom Viridiplantae; phylum Chlorophyta; class Ulvophyceae; order Bryopsidales; family Bryopsidaceae; genus Bryopsis; species Bryopsis sp. KO-2023. Next base: position 3,285,836 of record BSYQ01000002.1, read on the forward strand.
GACACTCGTGAATATCGAGCATACCTACAAAGTACGCATGCATTACAAGAAATTATGGGAAAAAAAAAAGGGAATGGTAACCTCAAAAGTGAAAGTCGACTTTGTTTGGCCAAGGTCAGCCCTTCTTCGGCCTAGAAAGTACCTTGTCGACAATTCTTATCCCGTGCGTCAAAGTGATCTATTTGTAGACCTAAGAGTCGTTCAAAGAAGAAACCCCCAAATTTTTCCGTTACAATCACATTTAAAAAATAATTATTATTCGTATATTGTATTAAAGATTTAAAATAATCCTCCAGTCGGACGAAAACCTGGCAACAGAGTGGCAAATTTCCTAGCTAGAGTATCTACCATGCATATTGAAAAAAGCAACCATCTCGGGTGGGAAATAGCGTTGCCACAACGAATTATAACGAGACACTTTCACGTGAAATCCATCGCGCAAAACTAAAAACAATTTGTCCTTCCTCATGAAGGCACGAGATATATCCCCTCCAGTATCAGAGATAGGACTTTACGGTCACCGTAACCGGACCGTAACCGGAGTACAATTTCGGTCGGAAAATCGTACTTTTACGGCCGTAACCGTAGCTCCGTACCTCTCCGTACCGCTCCGTACCGGACCGTAACGACCGTAACGGCCGTAACAACCGTAAACTGTAAAAAGTCACCCCCGCAGGGTCTCGCGATTCCAAAGGAACACAGGGGGATTCGAACCCGCGACCCTGTAGACTATAACCATACACTCTAACACTGAACCACACTACTCCACGATGACTTAGGGCCTGCCGTAGCTATACCGTACCTGTTCCGTACCGTAAAAACAACATATTACTCCGGTTACGGTACGGAGTTACGGCCGTAGTACGGTGACCGTAACCCGACGGTAACCGGACCGGACCGGAGTCGGACCAAAAATTTGCCCAAGTCCTATCTCTGTCCCGTATTGGAGAGGGGTATTGGTCAGAATCCATGCACTAAAGCATCGGGGACGCTTCGCGCTTTCTTGATCCTTAAGGGTGTTTGCTTAGGGAAGGTGTGTTGGGCTCAGAGGGGCTTTGTGTTTGTGCCAAGCGACTGAAGCATATTTTTTCCGATAATAAGAAATACAAGCAGCGATAACTGTCTCATCAAGACTTCAACAGACTTGTTCGTTTCTTTTAATGCATTGTTCTGTGCGTTACAACCGTATTGAAGATAGATACCAACTTGCCTTCAGACTTGGTCGACTCCTTGCTATTATTTCTACCACTAAGGTGTGTAAGTCTTGTTTAACATGGTCCCTCACTTCACGTGCACTTCACGTGCTTCCATCATCTTTGTCGTCTTCCTTTGGTTTCTGGAACCGCTTGGCCATATCCGAAACAGTGTAAGAGATTCTGGCATCTTCCGTTAGGTAACGGGTCAGTAGTTCCACACGTTCAATCTCAGGCAGCTCCGGGTCGATAAATGGGCGGTACAAGGTTTCATAATTGCGAAAGAGGTCGCGTATATGTTTCCTCCATTGAGGCTGAACTCCAAACGAATTTTTCTATTAGAGCCTTAAAGGTTCTCCGCATTCAATTATTTTTCACGTTAAAGATTGGTATGAACTCCCCTACCCGGTTTGACTCAATTTCGTTTGCTGATGTCTGGAGCAAGGTATGACAATTATAGTCGTATATTGTTGATTATTGGAAATTGTTGGGAACCTATGCGCTTGGCCGTTGAAAAAACTCTAATTCGACATCTCGACAAAGGGTACGAACCACTCATGCTCATCCTCGTAAAAAATATAAAGTCGAACGGAGTTGGACGGGTGATGCATTGAGGTGTTGTCTTTCCTTTATCAACTTGAAGAACGAATAAATGGGCATAAAACAGGCATCTGCTCTTGCTTGTAAGATTCTTAATTTTGTTGTGATTATCCCAAGATGTAGAGAACGATAGGGCACCAACCATAAAAAAACCGCGTGAAAAACGGCTGAGAGAAATCGCGTAATGTAGGATTCTCGAAAATGTCGTAATGATACTATTAACACACACGCATATTACTAAACACTAGCAGGGCTGCTGTGGTTTCTTCTAAGATTGGTCGTGAACCAAAATCCCATTTCTTAATCATTCCTCCAAACTCGGATTTCTTTGCTGGAAAGTTGAATCTTCGAAACAAAGGTTTCATAAGATTTATGAGACTTTCCTCCGAAGTTTGGGTTGATGTTTCCGGAAACCTTCTCAATCCCCCCTTTCTAATCCAAATTAATGGAAGATTCGAGCGAAGGGAAGCGTTGTTTCTAATCATTGCTTGACAGAACAACTATCAATGGATCGGGTAGCTTTGCATGCATCCACATCAATAACTCTTGATTCCAAAAGAAAGCCACCTGGGTCCTCTTCTCACGAAAGCTTCAGAAGGCGACAAAAAAGAGTTCTGTTAAGGAGAAATCTAGAGCAGGTCAGCATTTCAGCTCTTCTTGATACCTGGCGACTCACTAGTTGCGAGGCTATCCGGACCACCATATATTGTTACTCCTAGCAACGCTACAAGCAAATGAAGATGGAGTTGTCAATGTCAAGGAGAGAATGGGTTAATAAGTAATTCGACGGGGTGCTTCCTATGTTGAGCTGTGCATTCCAAGCGTCACTCAAGGGACGTCATGTTCACCATCGTTCCTAATATACACCTTAACCTAGTGGTTCTGTCGCTTTATAGAACATCTCCACAATAGCAATATCCGCTAGCTCGCACGTTGAGTTGATCTCTGCCTTTCTAGTATTTAGTGGCTTGTTCGTATCCATCGACCCTTTGCAACGAATTTGAAACTCGAAAACCAACGTTATTCAATGCTGCCGCTGGAGTCGTTGCAAATCGCAAACCCTTCGTGTTTGCGGCCATGTCTGGAGCCACAGGTCTTCGGTGACTCCATAAGCGCGTGACCATAGGCCCATTCTCATCATCTATTCGGTGATTGTTAGGCCCGTTTCACTAGGCTTTGAGTCGGTGGTGTTGTTGCTGAGACACAAGGGTGAACACTTGAGACACACACTTTTCCAGAGAATTAATTTACAGGTTGTTCTCTCTGAACTTAACCCCTAGAACCCGTACCACCCCCGGACTACACTCGTATCAGTGATGGAGGTTCCACCGGCTCCGGAGAACGGTTATGGCAAGGGTACTTTGACTTGCCGCAGGGCTTAGGCCACGGCTCGTTGGTCATCGGGTCCTAGCACGTTGGGTGGTCCTCCCGGTCCGCCGGGTCCGCCAGGTCCGCTGCCCGCGAGTTCTGCCCCCACTTTTGGTAGTGCTCGTATTCCGAACGGGTGCATTGCTAAGGAACATCTATGGAGACCTTAACGTTATTGTCAACATTGAGATTTAGCTTGTAGCGTTTGGAATAAGCAATTGTCGGGCTTCTTCCACATTCGGTTTTGAGAACGAGAATCCACCACCGCTGCTTCTCTTCCTCTTTGTAGATTTAAAGTTCTAGTTTGCGTGTCTAACTTTTCCACCCTACAGTTTTCTTCACGCCTGATAGTGAAGTGGTTTCTGCTATCGATCAGCCTCCCATGCTGCTATTGGTGCCTTGATATGTTTGTTTTGGTTGTAGCGATGACCTCTCGTGTTTAATTAGTATTCGACTATGTCGGGACGTGTCCCCCCAACCAACTAAATCAATGTTGCTGTCTGCGGACATTGTTCGGCCAACTCGGCCCCAATGTTCTCTAAAGTATTCTTTCTTGCTAGATAAATACGTAAGCTTGCTCCTCGAACGAAACACTTGTGTATCAAGATCGTCTCTTGTGCACTCTTCTTTATCAGACGATATCTCGCTTGTAAATCGATTCAATCAATTAAATTTCGACTTTTTATTAGAAGGGGGTGTTTCTCTGGGGCGACTTCAACTTCGACTTCAACAAAAGTCGAAGTGGAACCCCTATTGTGGATATGAGCAAAAAAGAAAACGAGGAGAGAGCGGAAAATTATTTTGTTCGATCCCTGGAACATCTCCGTCCATGTATTGCGAACTTACTCTCGAGGTGCCAAATGCAATAAAGGATTGCGCCCGCACCATATGCATAGTGGCAGGTAATTGGACGTTCCATGTGTACAAACCCTATAAGGGGGTTTTCTTCCTTCTCGATGAAATCAGATATAACTCTCATGAAAATGATCTAACGTCATAAAATGTGCATACAAAGGCGAAAACACCATTTGCCTAACGGTGGGTCTTGCAAGATGTCTAGCAAATCTTTCCATTAACCCAGAGCGATGCATAAGGTGCGCACCGGGTGCGTTTACTTAACTTAGGATCTTTGTGCGCCAACGCACAAAGATATACGTCCCAAATTAAGTATAACAAGTGAATATTGAGTTTGGTCACCTTCCAATACCCATGCCGATGGTTTTGCTGTTCTTGTTATACACACATGTGCTCAAGTGGAAGTTGTGGCTATAAAAGACTTTCAATGTCTATTACTTATATTTGCATGATTGCATTGCACATCAAACTTTATCGCCCCTATTTAGTGGTGTAGACTCCCAAAAGGTTACTGATCTCTATCAACTATGCGAAGATAGGTTATTATCTTTTTCAATAAATACAAGTCCCTACGTGTAAGTCATGTCAACCTAAGCGGGAGAAATTGTTGAGCAAATGTTTTCCAAGTCATGGTTTGTAGTAGGTTGTATGTAAGCAGATGGTCTTTAATTAGTTTCTTCAATGTGAGCAAAATAGTTGCGCAACTCATAGCAAAATACAGCGAATAGGCGTGCCTTTCGAGAATTGATTCATCTTCCTTTTAGGCGAAGGTAATGTGCAACACAAACCCTGACATATCCAGCCTATCACAAGTCTCTCCTCACATAGTGCCAAACATAATGCCACAAATCAAGCAATGATCACACCATGAACCCCTTGGCGTGGAAGGCTCCTCCTCCACGAGAGTGTGGGGGATACATATACATATATATGTGTGTCATTTTCACTTCAACATGCCTCATATGATAAAATCTATCAGTCCTATGCCCCTCTACCCTTGATGTGGTCTCCTTCTCTTTTGGTACAGGCCGAAGACTCATCACCATAACCCTTAACATCTTCCCCCCTTAGAAGGAGGCGATTTAGCCGTGTCCAGATGCGAAAAAAACTCACCCGAAGCATACCTTGATTATATTCTCCTTTTCTACTCGACTCTTTGTCTCATGTTGCAAAATCCTATAAGCAATCCTCTAGTTGAAAGACGGTGAGTTTTTTGCAACGTTGTAACCCGACTATACCTTTGATATTTGTCGGTAGGTCGTGTATTAAGGAAACTTATCTACTCCGAACCCCCCTCCAAGCAAAAGTTTACATCATCACCTCGTTTCACTCTTATCACTTTTCCGGAAATTTCAAGAGTGCTTCTGAACAAACCTAATCAAGAAGACGCCCAATTGATGTAAGTTCTCAAGGGAATCTATCTACCTGTCTTTTGTTCTGGTCATCATATAGCCGTAATCTGCTTTTCATTGTCTCAAGTTTCAGCCCAGAATATTCGTTCAAACATGCTTGCCACCTTGCAAGTCGCCTAGTTAAATTAGTTTAAGCGAAATAGTTAACGGTTGGTAGTCAACCCTGGCAACTGCCTCTCCCCCAGAATGTAGCAGCGGATCTTCTTGAGAGTGTCAATCAACGCCAAAGCTTCCATTTCCGTGACTGAATAGTTTCTCTCCGCCTTTGTGAAATTGCTGCTATGAAATAGAACAATACGTTCGTCCCAATTCTTATCGATCGGGGAAAGAACCCTTCCCAACGCCTCGTCGCAGGCGTCAGTATCCACCAGCCAAGCTTGGGAGTAGTCGGGCGCTTCCAGAATTGTGGTGGTCGTTAGTTCCGACCGCAAGTATAAGAAACTATCTAACTAAAAAACTAACTACGTATATCCCGTTTGTCTGAGAAACTTCTTAACGCCGCTTCCGTTCATTCCATGCTCCTATGCGCCATGTTGTGCGATGATCGCGCCTTTCTCGCAAAGTTCTTCATAAACCGTCAACAATACGATGCCAGGCGAAGAAAGATCACCATCTGCGTTTTCGTGACCGGCTTCGGACAATTCGCCAACTTCTCGACTTTCAGTTCATCGACCCCCAGCCCATGCTCCGAAAGTGTGTTGTCGATGAAGTTGGTCAACGTAAAGCCCACTTCGCACTTCCATGGTTTAGGCCTTAGCTTGAACATCCGCACCCTCTCCAAAATAATCTTCAGGTGACCCGGGATGTTCTCTACCCGGACGTCACAAGCGCAGAGGTCATCCACGAACACGGCCAATCGCGGAACCCCACAAGACGCGTCGTCCATCATCCTCATGTGGACAAAGGGAGAGTTTTGAAGGCCGAAAGGCATTCGCTTCCACTGGAAAACGCCGTAGGGCGTAAGGAACGTCGCTAAAACACGTAACGGTTTCGCTACCTCTTAACTCGACTTCATGAGAAATGCTTGTATCGAGAAGCACTTTAACATGATCTGGAAGGAATATATCGTTCCTATGCGTGACCCTAGTAAACAAATCCATTTACATCATTTCCTTGTCGTGTATTTCGGGAACTTTGTGATGTAGACTTTAATAATGTTTCACTTTGAAACATTTAGTTTCTTTTCGTTTAACTTTTCACAATTCACTTAACAGACCATTGAATCGTATCTAACGAACATGTGTGAGTGTCTATGAATTCGTCGATCGCAAAAATAATCAATTTGTACCCGTGGAGCTCTTCAGATTCAACAGCGGCAACTTCTTTAAGGAGATCTTTTATTGTATCTCTTTTTTAATGATTCAACTCCTCGATTGTTCCATATGCTTCCGTTTAAAGTTCAAACTTTGATCCCAAGTGCGTTTATGATGCTTTCTCATTTGTTGACTTGCCTTGCTCGTCCTCTTCTTGCCTTCCGGAAGTGGTGAGCGTCTTTCGATAAGAGGTCGAAAAAAACGAAAGAGGACCATTTTGTTTTCGCAACTTATGTTCCTTAAAAAGGTTTAGTATATTTTCACCAACGATCGATGAAGAAGAAAATATAGTAGTAGTTCCCTGGGTGGCTCATCCTGGGATAGGTGGTGTCGCTGACCGCATAGGTGATGACCGGAAGCAAAGATCCCGTAGATGGTGCCAGCACAAAGCCAGGGGACACTAAAATAAAAGAAACGGGAGACCCATGTTGTCGTCATCTAAAACATCTTTGCCCGCCACCATGAGCACCTAAGGGCCGAATATCCAAAACGGCTATCCCATACCTATTTCTTTCGACAATTGGCTTGGGATTTTAAAACGCATAAGTGATTCCCGAAACTTCGACACTCTTTTTAAATCAAACTCGAATAGCTATCGCATATATGTAATATCTTTCTCCTCTTTCCTCTATCTCCAATTGTATTTATATCGTCCGGCAAGATCTCTAATGGACGTCTAGTGACGTATGGGCGACGGCACAACAAGGACGACCTGACTCCCTCGCTTATTGGGACCGCGGGCCGAATACCACTCCTCTCGAGCCAGGTCCGCAGAGAAGCTCCTAGGACGCTCATGCCGGCGAGTGAGAGCCTAACCCCTAACGAGTGAATATCTTTTCAAATGAGAGTTTAAGAGAAATATTGGCATGAGTCCATTTCAAAAGTCAAAGTCTAACGAAGAGACGGAGCCTAAGAATGGCCTAAAAGCTATGTTGATTCTTTTTTGTTAACTATCGAGAGTGTGTTTCTTTTGAGTTCAATCTCTACCACTTGATCGGAGGGCCTCGTTAGGACTTTGCTCATTCACGTAACAATTCATATACTTCTGTGCATCCATCCGGGTTGCTACAATACTCGAGTAACAACTTTTATTCGACTTTATCGTAAGGAGTCTTACATAAGAACCTCAGAAGACCATCATACGATATTTGATCAAAGGACTAGGAATGATAAGGGGGCGATTTAATATGGTTATCTGAAGAGCTATAATTATTGTGTTCCGTGGGGCGTCCACCTAAGAAGTAGGAAATTTGAGTCGGCTTTGGTGGAGGAACTGGGATCTCAGAAGCCTTGGGGGGGTTTTCGGATATCGAATTGTCTTCGCTGTCCGAGGGGAGAACTGGACCCGGCTTTGGTTTCGCCTCCCACGAAACGAGCCCTTCAATTCGGCATGGAGGTCCTCGGTGTAGTCCCACAATTGGTGCTCGTCCTCGTGTTCGGCCTCCGCCTGGTCCACCTCCATTGCTTCCGTCTCGAAGATTAAGTGTGATAAGTATCTACGTTTTCGCATAGCGGGATTTCTTGCAATGGATTCTAATGTTCAATGCCCTGCAATTCCTTTCGCGAATCAGTTTCTCATCTGTTTGAAATAAGTAGCGTTAAAATATTGATAATCCAACTTATGTTCATCGGTCCGTCTTCGAAGAAGTATAACATCCGACAAAAATCGTATTTACGTTCGCCATTCAGAATACCACACTTCATCAGCTTCGGAATATTGTCGCTTTCAGCAAATGTTGTGCTTGTGTTGCTAGTATAAAGATACTCGCCTACAAAGAGGTTTATAACGTGTGGCTTACGCTACCACTATGCTTCCGTCGTATTAGATGCTCGAGTCATTCGAGAAAGTAAAAACAAAAATCAAAACAAAAAGATATATATATAACTAATACCACATAATCCCGCAATACATCCGAGCTTGACCACAATCGTGAGCGCGCCCATCATCTTCCCCTCACAGTTCAAAAAAAAAAGAGAAATTAGCTCCGAGATCGGTACAAGAGAAAAAAGTTGCGTGCAACACATCAATGCATACAACATAAATATCTCATAAATATTGGCGACTGCAACATGCTTACCAAAAAACTCTTCCGGCTAAATTTAATCATACAGTTGTTTTTGCATTTCCACTATTTCTGACTCCAGTTCCTTGTGGCGATGGACTACTTGCCGCAGCCTCTCAACGTATTGAGGCTTGAAGTTTCATCGAGCAATAAAAGAGGAAGATACAACACGTACCTATTCAACAAAAACTCGAACATCGTGGGACCTCGTTGCAAAAGTAACCCATGCAGTGAATTCAATATCTTAGCCTCCCTGGAGTCGTTCGCGCAGTCCTTGCTCATCTGGTTCACGGTATAGGCTTTTACTGAAGATGGGCGATCACTACAAAATACCGGAACGTAATTTTTTAGTACAATAACAATTTCCCTTTGTGTGAGGGAAATTCTACCATACTATATCGTATGATGATGAGCAGTCATGGGCTGCACAGGACAGGGTTCTGTGCGGGTTCTGTGCACCCTGTGCTGTCCTGTCCTGTTTTTCGAAATTCCACAGGCTAGAACAGAACAGACTGTCTGTTCTGTGCACAGGTCGGACCTGTGCTGCACAGGTGCACAGACTGCACAGCACAACACAGAACTGCACAGAATCTGCACAGAATGTGCACAGAGTTTGCACAGAAACTGCAAAGACTGTGCACAGACCTACACAGACTTTGCACAGACCTGCACAGACTTTGCACAGACCCTGTCTGTGCTGTGCTGTACAGGTCTGTGCACCTGTGCAGCACAGGTCCGACCCTGTGTGATAGTGAAGCTTGTGGGTGACGCAATAGTGGTCGGCTGTGTTGATTGGATTCGTGATAACTTGCTGGCTAACGCAAGTATACTTGTGGGGTTTGTTGGTTTAGACAACTCTCTAGCTAGCGCGGTTGTGAACGCTACTAGAGCACTTGGGTTGGGAAGTGATTGCGTCAGGCAAACACTTAACACACACACACACAAACACACACACAAGCGGGAACACACCAATCCCACGAATCCCGAGTTCTTACAAAATAAAGTGAACGTCAAAACAACGAGTGGGCCTCTTAAGTACCCCTAAGTGTAGTACGCTGACGCATGCCCCAAACTCTGGGTCTAATCTGTCTTACTCGCGAACCCACATGCGTCAGCCACCCTCGGCTCTATCCCAAACTACCTCGTATAGCGCTAAAAGACTAACATACGCCCCCCCCGCAAAAAGTGGGCGCCCACGCACACCAAAACACAAAGAAAAACAAAAATACAAAAACACAAACACAAAACTCACCCACTCCCATACCCACACCCAACTGTCTTGGACCTGTCTCTTGCTCTGACGTCTCTGACAGTTGCTGCACGCACACACTTGGTCGACGATAACTCCTTTTCCCTCCTCCTTAACGCTGTTCCGGCGCTTGCGCTTGCTGAATAGCACGCTGCTCCTGCGCATGCGCTTGCTGCACTGCACGATACCGGACACAGGGATCAAATGCGGCAGCCACCCTCTTGGACTTAAGGAATGGCAGATCCCTTGTGATGCCGGACACTTTGAGCTGCCGCTTCACACACATGTTGCAGTGTGGCAACTTCTCGTGCTCAGCCGGGAACGGAGGGATTTCTTCGAACGTCGAGCGTGTCAGCTTCAACATATGGGCAGGTAGAGAGAATGGGGAGACGGTGGCGATGGACTTGTTGTCCACTTCCGCGACTTTTTGGACCGCCGTGACGATGCGCCCCAGCATCGAGTATGCCAACCAATGAGCATCACACACGAGGTGATACCCACAAGGAAGGACGGAATACTTCTTCTGCGTCAGCCGCTGAGCACTTGCTTGCATTGGGCTTCTCCCGCACCAAATGCACATGGGCAACTCGTGAAAGTGCCGGTTGCCGCGGTAATTTTGCAAGGCTCGGTCCCTGGGGTTAGTATATTGGACCTTCGGCCATTTCTCTGACGCAGTGATGGGGTTGCAAGCCTCCTCGATATCCTCCCGTGACAGGTTCACTTCGCTGGGTGCAGCATCCACTTTGTCCTGAGCAGCCGCCCTTAGTCTTCTGAGCTTAACCTTTTCTCGGAAAGCCCGAAGTGCTGCTTCTGTTGGAGCTAACTCCAACGGTGGATGGACCGCACGCTGAACCTCTGTCACCTGGCTTGGCCCTTCATCATTCCTTATTTCCCCGTCCTCCAGTTCAGAACTAGGACCTTCGAGCCTAGGAGGTGGACTGCCGAAGTCAATTTCTTCGTTAAAATCCAAGTCCAAAAGCTCCTCCTCTCGCATGTCGAATAAGTCCTCCCCCGGTGCTATTGCGGTAGCCTCCTCTCCGGGAGTCTGAACTGTTGGCGCTGGTTGTGAGGGTGCTGGAGTCTTTAATGCGGCAGCCTTTAACTTGAGTAACAAGTTGGCTCTTGCTGCATCTCCAGGCATACGATCCCTCGGTGGCTCACCACCTTCATCGTCACCGTCCTCTCGCCTTCTCTTTCCGTGTGGATCTTCATCCCTACACGGCGAGCTTGGGCGTTTGTTTTTCCCTTTCCCCTTGCCCTTGCTTGAGCCTCCCGCATCATCGTCCTTGGACGGTTCCAGATCAAGTGTTGCGTTTGACAACAGAACTTGGACTTGGCGATCCAGTTCTTCACGTACCCGTGGTGCTGGTACCGCCGGGTTCAAACGCAGCATCTTGTCCGTTGTTTCGCTCTGCACTTGAAGTTTTTCAGAGCCGTCTCTGAGGGACTCTCCCAGCAAATCGATCTGCAGCTCTTGTTCTGCCAATTCCTTCTTAAGGTTGTTGGCTGCTGCACTCCACGCGGTTGCTACAGCTCGCTGCAGCGTTTCCTCTACCGCGGTAAATCGATCCACCATTCCCCCGAGAGCTTGCTTGCGGAGGTCATTCTCACGATGGTTAGCCATCATGTGAGATTGGAACCGCTGCTTCTTCAGCTTCATGGCTTCCAATTTTTCTTCCAAGACCTTAGTCTTGTCCTCCGCTTCTTTCTTTTCCGCCTCCGCCTTATCCTTGGCTTTTTCCGCTGCCTCCTTCGCAGCCTCAGCTGCTTTCGTCCGGTCACTCAACTCTGCGAGCTGCCGGGTTAAGGCCTCATTGTTCTGCAGCACCTCCTCTGCGGTCGTAACAAAGTGCTGCAGCTCCTCTTCTTTTTGAGCTACCTCCGCTTCCAACCTCGCAATAATTGCGGCGGGTGTGTCGGCAGCCATTATGTTTGTCGGAAAGAAAGAAATAACAACGGTTTGTGCGTCTTTAGACTCTTTTCACTCAGGAGCTCGCTCCGTTTACACAAACACTAGGGCAAAATGGTTCGAGGGCTGCGCTTATAAGGCTGGGTGACTCGTACACTTTCCTCGTTGAGTTATTGGGGTGAGACACCAACGTTTCGTTCGGTTGGAGTCTCGTCAAGACCACCTCAACACGTCACTTGATAGGGGTTTTCTCGGAACAACCACACTATCTCGAATGTGACATCGTTTGCCCGGTTTCTAAAGTACTACTGAAGCTACACTTATTGCGCCAGCCAAATAACTTAGGCACCTAACGCATTAAAGTTAAAGAGTTGGTTTGGAAGTCGACAGAGTTTTTCTAAGGTATCCTTTTTCGCGCCCCCTTGCAATAAGGAGTTCCACCTTAGCCATCAAACACTCTGTTTCCCTATTCTCTTCCTTTCTGCAACTCTTTTCTTTCTTTCTCTTTAAATGCGCGAAGTATATCTGGTGCGTTAACCAGATTAGCTTCAGGTTCCCAAGTAGCGTCAAGTAGATCGTATCCTTTCCACAGCACTAGGTATTCACGATTGCGTTTACCTCTAGCCCTTAGGATATTTTCGACCTCATACTCTACTTCGCTACCAATCAACTCTCCTTCTGGAGGTTGTATTTGCCTGCTGTTATCACTCGAGGCGTGATAACGCTTGAACTTAGAAACATGAAACACTGGGTGAATGAGCCATGTTTCCGGAAGTTGAACTCTGTAAGCCACCTTTGATATTTTCTCCACAATTTCAAAGGGACCCACAAATCGACGGCGCAGTTTGGGACTCACTTTGTTCAAAGCAGCCAACGGAATAAAACGGCTTTTTATCAGGACTTTATCCCCTTTCTCAAAAGCAATATCTTTCCTCTTCTTGTTTGCACTCACACACATTCTGTGTTGTGCTCTAGAGTAATATGCTTTTGCGGTATCTAAGTCCTGTGCCATCCGTGCTACCATAGTCTTAACTGCTTCCACTTGAAATTGCGTTGCCGTCCCACCAATGTTTGGTGTTTCTGGATGGTACCCATACATCAAATATGCAGGTGCGAACCCTGTACTCGCATTCACTGCATTGTTTGCTGCAAACTCTGCTGTAGGTAAATACTCAACCCACTTATGGGGATACCTCTCAGCATATGGCCTTAAGAAATTTTCCAGAGTACGTATGGTAACCTCACTCTGCCCATCCGTTTGAGGGTGGTAAGCTGTACTCATACGAATCTCTGTACCCAGAGCTTTAAAAAGCGTCTGCCAGAACTTGCTGGTAAAGCGAGGGTCTCTATCAGACACAATCACTTTAGGTAGGCCATGGTTGCGGTAAACATGTTCGATAAAAAGTTGGGCGTATCCTGCAGCGGTAATCTCTTTAGTACATGGGGCGAAATGCACAAACTTGGTAAGTCTATCGACAAAGACAGCTACAGCACTAAACCCATTGGATGCTGGTAGATCTGTCACCAAGTCAGTGGTAATCTGCTCCCACTTCCGCTCAGGTATTGGCAGGGGTTGAAGTAAGCCCATAGGCTTCTGTGTGTCAGCCTTTATTTGTTGGCACACAGGGCATTCGCGAACAAATGCCTTCAACTCATTCATCCACCCCTTCCACCAATATCGCCGCGCTAGGATTTCTCCTGTTCGCGCTGGTCCTGTATGGCCTGCTGAAGGTGTCTCATGGCACTCCTTCATAATCTTATTGCGCTGGCCTTTAGGAACCACCACTTTCTCGACTAATCCTCTCTTTGGGACCGTCCAGAGTATTCCCTCTCTGAGGAAATATCCCTCAACTTCCTCGCCACTCTCAAGCTTCCGCAATATCTTCACCAAGGAGTTATCAGCTTGGAGGGCTTGTTTCCACTCGTCTTGGCTTGCTTGATGCACTTGCCAAGTGGAAATGTTCATCGCAGTTTCCACGGGCTTAGGAACACTGCGGGAGAGAGCATCTGCTAACACATTAGCCTTGCCTTTGATATAGGAGATCTTGGGGTTGATCGAAGTCAGGTACCCCGCCTCAAGCCATCTTGCTTGGGTTCTAGAAAGGTTCCTCTGCGACAGAATATGCGTCAGAGGTTGGTGGTCAGTGAACACTGTTACTCCACCCGCACAACCTTCTAGATAATGTCTCCACTGCACCATCGCATAACATATTGCACACAACTCTTTGTCGTATGGTGCATAGTTAAGCTCGGCAGGCTTGAATCTACGTGAGAGGTAAGCTATTGGCTGTAGCCCCTCTCCGTGATCCTGTGTTAACACGGCACCGATGGCCTCATTCGACGCATCAGTGATCACAGTGTAAGGCAGTGACGCATCTGGAAAAATAAGGACGGGAGCTTGACTTAGACGCTTTTTCAGTTCATTGAATGCGCCACGCTCAACCTGTCCCCATCTCCAGGGATGGTCTTTTTTCACTAAGTCATGGAGTGGTCCAGCAACATGTGCAAACTGGGGAATGAATTTCCTGTAGTATGAAACCATTCCAAGGAAACTACGTACATCGCTAACACTCTGTAGTTCCTTCCACTCCTTCACTGCCTTCACTTTTTGTTCCTGTGGTTTTAACCCACTTCCGCTAATGCGGTAGCCAAGATAGTCTACTGTTGCGACAGCCAGCTCACTTTTACTTGCCTTAGCAAAAAGCTGATATTCTGCTAGTCGCGACAGGACTTTCTCTAAGTGTTCGGCATGCTGTTCCATGTTTTCAGAGAAGATGAGTATGTCATCGATAAAGACAACAACAAAATCATCTAAAAACTCTGCGAGTAGGTCTTGCACTAGAGTTTGGAATTGCGCTGGGCAATTGGTTAGCCCAAAAGGCGCTACCAAAAACTCAAAGTGACCGTATCTCGTGCGGAACGCTGTTTTATCTGTATCAGATGGCCTTACTGGAAATTGCCAATAGCCTGATCGCAGATCTAACTTTGAGAACACTTTGGCTTTGAACACTCTATCCATCAATTCTTCTGGCAGGGGTAAAGGATATCGGTTTTTCACCGTCACCTTATTGATCCACCTGTAATCCACACACATCCTTAAGCCTCCATCCTTTTTCGGTACAAACAGGATTGGCGCGCCCCAAGGGGACTCGGATGGTTTGATTTTCTTCTGTTCCAGAAGGTAGTCCACTTGTGCTTTCACTTCATCCAGCTCTGCTGGTGAAAGCTTGTATATTGGACGATGGATAGGTGTTGGATCCTCCAGGTCTATCTTAAATTCATGACCTTTTCTCTTCGGAGGGATCCCTGGGGGTAAATCACGAGGGAACACACCACGGTGTGTTTCTACCACCTTTTTAATTTCGGCAGGGGTGTCTGAACGAATAAGTTTGCCAATCTCATCCTCAGTGTTGAATGGCTGTGTTCGCTCTATTGCGTCAGGCAATTCATGTTGGCCTAAAGCTTTCTCTTCAGACTCTTGCACTACAACCATGAATGCTGTCTCTGTTTTGAGATGACGCATCATTCGTTTAGCTGAACACTCAGTCACTGGCACTTCTTGCAGTATCGACTGTACTTTTCGTTCAGGTTCAATACTCTCTTGGGTTGGATGACGCAACGGGAGATGAAACACTTGGCTGTTTTTGCAAACTGAAATCTCATTCTGCTGAAAGTCTATGCGGGGGTTTTCTTTCTGCAACCAAGGCATGCCCAATATTAGGTCATAACCAAGGTCTGGGAACAGATCCGCTTTCATTTTGCACTTCAGCCCTCCTATCTTTACTCGGAGGTTGTTACAGCTGCCAGCCAGTTCTTTAATATCTCCGTTTGCCAACATTGCTCTCTTGGAGCTTGGTGTAATCGACAACCCGAGATCACGCGCTACCTTATCATTGATATAGTTTGCGGTACTTCCACAATCAATGAATGCATAAAGGTCCGTGGTCTTGATCCGTGCTTTTACTTCGTACCCTCTCACAGGCACTTCTTGAATTTTTAACAGAGGGCATGTGTCACCCTTGGTTGACGAAGTTGATCGAACTTCTGACACATTAACTCGCTCTGTGGTAGACCGCTGGGTTGTTTCTGACCCACTATCGTCTACGTCTGCAGGCAGGGACTCCTGTAGACTACTCTGCGACTCCAATGAGCCCACAGATTCACTAACAGAGGGAAGAGATGCAGATGACGCATGAGGCGCGTCCATCTCATCCGGTGTGCTTTCCTTCTGTTCATTTTTCCAATCGCAGTTGTCATGTGCCGATTGGGTAGATGTGGAGAGTGTCTCTGTTCTCTCTTCACGCGGTGTACTAGTCCGCTCCTCAGGTTTTCCGCTGTGAGTACTTTTAACCTTTTTCGAGGCACCTACTTTTGATCTATGCTTCCTACGCCGCCTACGAACTCTATTTCGCTTACGACGTTTGCGTCGGCCAGGCTCAGACGAAGCAGTTTCCTGCCTGGCGGTCAGTTTAACATTTTTTTTACATCGGGGAGGTTTTTCACCTCCTCCAGTCTAGGACATTGCCTCACAGGATGACCCTTCTTTCCACAAAGATAACAATTATATCCCCCTCCCCCCTGGGGGTTCTGTCTTCCCTGATTGGCTTGTCCTCTTCCACGGTTACCACCACCGCGTCCACGTCCACCACCACCACGTCCTCCTCCTCGTCCTTGTTGCTGTTGCTGCTGCTGTTGCACTCCTGCGGCAGCTTGTGGTGGTGCTTGGGCTGGTGGTGTGGGGTTCTGCTGCTGCTGACCCTGATTCTGGCCTTTCTTCTTTCTTCCACCACGCCAGACTCCTTTCTTTTTCTGATTGGTTTGCCCTCCTTGGCCTTGTGTTCCAACTCCAAGGGCTTCCAATCGTTCGGCGGATATGATGGCGGCCTCTACATCTCGAGGTACCGTTGCTGCGACTAACTTCTGAACTTCACTTTTAAGTCCATCCACGAAGAGCAAATACTGGTGATCCTCTTCGAGGTCTGGAATCCTCAAAACTAACCGCTGAAACTCTTTAACGAACTGTTTCACGGTTCCAGTCTGCTTGAGTTTATGGAGGTCACGCCACGCTTCATCTCGATCACTAGAGAATTCGAAAGCTGTAGCTAAGCCATCCATGAAGTCCATCCAGTCACGGAAGGGTGGTCTTTCACCTCGGTGAATTTTCAACTCTTGCATCGTTAACCAATCCGAGGCAGCTCCATAAAGGTTAGTGGCCATAATCGACTGCCACTGTGCTTCATGCACTCCGCAGGTTCTCAAGTACCGCGTCATGAGCACTTGCCATTTACGGGCTTTTGGTTCTCCACTTCCGTTAAATGCGCGAGGCATTTGCAACTTGACGGTGCTAGGCAACCACTGTCCTTGCCTAGGAGGTCCTGGGCCTGCTGGTCCAGCGCCACCTCCACCTCCACCTCCATCAGGAGGTCCACCGGGAGGTCCACCGCCTCCACCATCTCCACCGCCGCCACCACCTCCTCCGCCATCAGGCGCACCTGGAATGCGGGAAGGTGGGCGGTTTCGTCTGTCGCGGTAATCATCACCGCCATCATCATCTGGGTCGTCATCACCAGGGTCTCCAAAGTTACCTCGCATGCGAGGAACTCGACTGGGTCCACCAGTAGACTCATATGAACCAAGTGCAGCAAAGGGATTATTTTCTACCCTTGCTCCCAAAGCACTTAACCCAAGTCCCAATCTTCCAGTACGTGTGGGGATCTGCATGGGTTCTTTTCCTTTCTCTTCTCTGACCTGTGCCTTAGCACGCTCAAGGTCAATTTGATATAACACTTCTGCTGAGGAGAGAACTCTTGGGTTAGTTCGTGTGGGTCTACGTGATCCATCGGCAGAGTCGGGTTCTGAGATGCGTACTCCAGGCTGAGCTCTTGTACTTGGAGGTATCAACTGAGGGAATGTGAAATCAGCGTCTGGTGCGCTATCCACTGCAGTGCATGGTGGTGCTTCTGCAGCAACAATTTCACCCTCCTCGACCTGTACTGCTGGAGGAGCCGGTATTGTTGAGGTTCCTGCTCCAACCATTCCCACCGCGAAGCTCTGGTCCAGTGGCGGCCATGATGCAGCCAACTGCTTTACTGATTTCTTCGGCAGCGGCATTCCAAAGGCTGAGTCCTCAGGCTCAGGGGAAGTTGATTCTTCACGCTCTGGTGATACTGCTCGAGCATCACTTCCACTTTGGGCACTCTGACTTCCGCCACTCACATCCTCCATGCTTCGTTCCAGGCCAGATAATCTTAAGGCAACCACATCAGCTGCATCTTGCTGCTGATCCCAGGTTTTGGATGCCTTTTTCTCCAAGGCAATCAAATCTTTTTGAATTGCTACTCTTGAGCTCTGCAAACGCTTCACCTCAGCACCTTGTTTGTGCAAGGACTCCCGAAACAATTCTAGAGTCCGTTCGACTTTTTCGTTGGAATCCGCAACAGTTCCTAATAAGCCTTCAATTCTCCGCCCTTGAACAAGGGATAACTCGGAGAGTTGTTTTAACTGAAGTGCTGATGCTTCAGTTGCTTCTTTTAGGTCAGCAAAACGAGAGTCCGCTAGAATGTCTGCGGCATCCATTCTCCTCGTTATTGCATCCACAGAAGCTTTGATCTCGGCTCTTTCTTTTCTATGGTCGATATCTTGGCGTAATAGCCTCTGCTCGTATCGACTATGTTGAGCCGCTACTGAATCCAGCTTCTGCTGTTGCGACACCACCGCATGCTGTGTGGCCTCAACCTGTTGCGCATGCTGGTGCTGTGTTTCCAGCGCCTGCCCGATCACCTCTGATGCGCCAGCCAGTTGGTTCGACACAGAGGCCTCAGTATGGGCTAGCCTCTGCCCCAGTGTCTGGTCAACTTGCTGCAGGTGACCCCTTAGCCCGTGGGCTAAATCGTCCACACGGTCATGGACCGCATCCACATCCTCTCTTAAGGCTTCCGCATCAGCTCCCATGTCTATGTCGACAGCTGCTTGCTGGACATTGTGGATGTTCTGGACGTTTATTTGTTGGTACACAACATTGGGTGCGTCAGGCAATTCCTCATCGAACTCAGGTTCAATCCCTGGCTCTTCAACTTGAGGCTCGCGCACTGCCAATGCGTGTTCACGGTCAGCCATGGTCTCTCAGCCACTATTTGGGAGGACTCAACAACCACGGTTGGAGTTTCTCTCTACCAAACAAACAAACAAAAACGTTTGTTGCGCCACGTTCACAAGTTTCGATCTCAAGAACTTAAAGTTCTTGCCTCGCTCCGAAACCAATTGATAGTGAAGCTTGTGGGTGACGCAATAGTGGTCGGCTGTGTTGATTGGATTCGTGATAACTTGCTGGCTAACGCAAGTATACTTGTGGGGTTTGTTGGTTTAGACAACTCTCTAGCTAGCGCGGTTGTGAACGCTACTAGAGCACTTGGGTTGGGAAGTGATTGCGTCAGGCAAACACTTAACACACACACACACAAACACACACACAAGCGGGAACACACCAATCCCACGAATCCCGAGTTCTTACAAAATAAAGTGAACGTCAAAACAACGAGTGGGCCTCTTAAGTACCCCTAAGTGTAGTACGCTGACGCATGCCCCAAACTCTGGGTCTAATCTGTCTTACTCGCGAACCCACATGCGTCAGCCACCCTCGGCTCTATCCCAAACTACCTCGTATAGCGCTAAAAGACTAACACTGTGCACAGAACAGATAGTCTGTTCTATCCTGTCCTGTGCACAGGGGTCTCAGCCCATGTCTGATGATGAGCTATATAACTAGTGTGGTGGTTTTCACTCCTTGGGAAGTTTGACTAACATTTTTTCCGCAAGGTGGCCTACCTTGTGCTTAGTTAATGTGGCAGTCGGTGTTGTAATAGTGCGTTTCGTGTCGGAAGTGTTGTGTCTTCTCATATTAAAAAAATATATATTGCTTCGACGTGTACTTGAGCAAGGGGCGTCCTTTGCACAAAATAACAAGCCCGACGTCCAGGCGGCACTTCTCCGACAGTTCTACCAACTTCTTTAGGAGCGACACTTTTCGCTTTTTGTAACTCTCCTCTAACTTCTTGACACCGTTTGAGATCCAATCATGTATAATCGAAACTTGCCGAAATAGCGTTGGGTCCACTACCAACATTTGATATCATTTGTCGCAAAGCGTGGTCGCTTGTAATGTTTGCTGCTGCATCCGTAACGCCAATCGAGTATACGTCCAATCGTTTTCTATCTGTTGTTCCATTCTTTCCGTTCGCTTAATTAAGCTTTCACTTTTCGGTTCACAAGTTAACGATCCCGTTATTAGAAGAGAGAAGAAGATGAGCATGTACAACCTTTTGTCCTATGTAAGTCTCACACACAATATAGGACGGCGACAGTGGAGTCGTGCGTCATTGCAACAATATTATTCATCTTTAAGGCAATTAGGTTTTTTAATAGAACGGCCGATAGAAACCTATTTTGCATCTTTGCCATCGAACACGTGTACGCCATACCATTCCCCTCCCTCGCCAAGCACATTTGAAGCTATCTTTCTCTCGTGGTGTTTGCGGAAAACGAGCAACAACGCAAGACCGAAAAAAGGATGGACGAAAAAGTCTTTCGCCGATTTGTACTCCAAGTGATCTATCTCAACGTTCTGGCTCGTCTTATCATTTCATAAGTTTTATTTCTTGGACAAGTCAGTCTCATCATTTTTGTGATTAAAAAAGAAAGTAGCATAGCTTTTGATAAGAGAAGCTGTAAATTATGTGGCTTAGTCAACTCAATATAAATGCTAAAAAGCTTCGTTTTCAATAACTTCGACTAATACACTTCCCAAACCTTCTAGCCATCGTTAGACCATGTGAGATTACCCCGCACATACAAGTTATATAATCTGTTGAACTTTTCCATGAATTTTTGGGAATAGAATCGAGTCAAAGGGGAGGCTTTGTGTCCTAACGTTTTCATGCCAGCCACAATAACCTCACACAAAGTACAAATGTAAAGGAAACGTGGAAGGCACTTGAGATTCGACAAAGTTTCCACTGTACCTTGCTTTTACTTTTCATTCCCATATCCACGAAATCTGACGCCTAACTTATCTATAACCACCGTGCAAGAAACTCCTATAAGTCCACTTGCGGTGGTGGTGGTTCTGCTATCAAAACTTTGTCTCACTTGCAACTCCTCCTTGTCGGGCTTATAACTAATCACGGGTAATTATTTCTTTAAAAAAAAAGAACTTCCAATGTTCCGTTCGTTGCACCCTTTTGCCAGCCTAGCAGAACTTTTGCGAAACGTTGATATCTTTGGCAAAAGTTTGACGTGGCAAAACTCTAATAACAATAAGTGTGATTGTGTGCGCGCGCGTGTGAGAGTGTTAGCAAGTCGTAACAAAGTGTGTGTTTGTGTACGCACGCATGTGTTTATCTAGAGTACTATTAACGGTGGCTGTTGGTGTTACAGCCGTCAGGTCTTTGGTGAGACTTGCGGTACAATAGTACCACAAGCCAGCTCACGAGGTAGTGAGTGGAAGTCCGTGTGTGTGAAGAGTCCACTCTAGTACGACTGAAGGGACATTGATGGATGTTGATAGGTTGTAATAGGGGACTACTAAAGGGGCCTTCACGCCCACCATTGTAATCATTCCGAACAAAAGATCCAATGCATTTTACCGGCGGTCTCCACCGGTGTTTCAGTTGATCATCGTTATTAAAAGTCGACAACGGCCGTTAATACACCGTAGACAGCCGGCAAACTGTTGTATTACAACGGTACGGCAACAACGGGGCCGTTAATTACCGTTGTCGCTTTTTGGAGTTGCGCACAACTCTGTGTCGAAACCGATTTTGTCTTTTTTTCCTCTATAACTACCCCTTGTCCGGCCGTATCGGCGCCAAAGCCGCTTATTGAACAGGTTTTTACCTTTATTGGACTGGAGTTGTATCGGTGCAGACCTGTGTCTAAGACCAGAAAAGCCTGTCGAGAACCATTCCATATTTTTGTTAGGTTTTTTAGATCCAGTTGACCGAATTGGTTGTTTCTCGTGTGGTCTTGACAAAAACGGCAAATTTCAGCCGGACCAGGCCGCCTTTTCCTAGACAAGTCGGACTGGACCGGTTTTCGGCTATTGGTCTGGTCAGGCTAGCATCATTCAAAAGTATCCAATTTTTGTAACGATTCCGCTTCTGATTAGGTTCTTTTTTGTCCAATGTGTTGCATATTGTAGTTTGGGTTGGACGTCTCACTGGTTCGACTCCAGTGCCAAATTGTAGACGAATCATTGACAATAGTCTTAAATCTTAATCAATAACTCAATTGAAAATCGAAATTCTCTTTTGCCCCTAAGTATTTAGTCACAATATGCTTACCGCTAAATTTGTCCCCTTTTGTTAGTAAGGTGGGGCTTTATTTTTTTTAAAGTTAACTAATTAAATTTGAAATCCTTCCTCCCAAGAAACCAACCACTCCGATCCCGGGTGTCCTCAAGAGGAGATAGCTTTACATGGGGAAATGTATCGATTAGTAGGTGGAGGTGTGATGTCCCCCGCTTTTAATGAACTCCCGACTACCGTTCCTATTTTGGATATTTTCAAAAGCAGCGGGGGTCTTTGATAATTTATTATAACAATGTTAGAAATTGAGTATCCATGATGCAAACAACTCAGAAGAAAGAAAAAAGGAAGAAAAGTGTTGTGCTTCCTTTTTTTTTTCTGTTGGATGTTGGTCCCAAAACAAGAATTTATTTTGTTAATGGCGTTTGTCGATGAGAATAACGACGGAATCCATTAGGTCATTATATAATGTACAAACGTACAACAAAAAACGTTTGGAGAAAAAACCCTAAGGTTCATATGCGGGGGGTTCTACAACCGCTTGTCCAAAAGTGATGCGCGGGAGGTGGAACCTCCCGAAGGGGAGTTGGTGGATCGCACCATCGAATACGAGGTAGGGCGTATTCTGCGGGATCGAGGAGCTTCCAACCGTAGGGAGTACTTGATTTTGTGGAAGGGCTTTGATTTGAAGGAAGCCACCTGGGAGCCAGAAGCCCACCTGGCCAATGCAAGCGACCTCTTGGCTGAGTATCTGAAAAATCGCATGCGCTTGCCCATCAAAGACGAAATTCGCTCAAAGCAGATAAAGAGGCGGACAAGGCGGCTGGGGTTAGCTCTCTAGATGACCCAAATTGATGTATGGATAGAAACGATGGTGAAAGGAAGGTGTCAGTTCACCCACAATCAAATACATCTAAAGAAGCGAGCTAATGGGAACTTAGTCAAGACGTTGAGGGTAGCAACAAAGCGGGCTAGAACCTTGATTGGCGGGACTCTCAATAGAGTCAGTCCACGTCATTGACAAGTGGTGGACTCTACACAGAGCCCACAGCTTCAACCCTCCACAGCATTTCTCACTTTCGAGCAAGCCAACCAGGCGAACCAAGTTCATCAGACCGAGCGAGTGTGTGTGTGTGTGTATTGCGTGCAAGAAAGTCCACGAGCTATGTCCTCCAAAGCCAACCGCGGAAGTAGTGATGAACAGATCACGCGATTGCGGATGGAACGGGGCAAATAAAGAAAGGAAGTAGCGGAAGCCGTGGAGGCGGGCAATAATGCCCTGGCAGCAAACACATGTCTGCACCAGCAGTTAGCGGATGTAAACAAGAACGCTCAAGTAGGAGTGATCATCCGGGATGAACTTGCGGACAAACTCGCGGATCTGGAAGCGGTTGTGAGAGAAGCAGACAAAACCAAAGCGGAAGAGCGGACTAAATTGGAAGCGGACTATCACGAACGATTCTTGAAGGACGCGCGGACAAATATCAAAACACTGGAAGAAGACAACCAGACTGTCCGCCAGGAGCTTGCCCGCGTTACATCTGATTTGCAGACCGCTCAGACAACCGCAGAGTCCGCCAAGCAAAATTTGAAGACCGCGCTAAAAGATAAGCGTTCTACATCGCCGAGAACAAAGAACTGCGTGAAACACAAATCAAGCGCTACCAGGCGCTTACGCAGTGGGACAAGGAGGTGAAGGCGCTTAGGGCCGAGAAAAAGGCGGACAAACGTCACGAGAGAGCTCGACTCGATTCCAAAATCTTGATGACTGAATTGCTCGCGTCACGAGCACAGACAACAAGGCTACGCCAAATGGTGACAAACCGCCCACAAGAATTGGCGACGTTTGGGAAAGGCGTCGTCCGTCGTCAACTGGAGACATTGTCCGACCAGGTGGACCTTTTGCACAAAGGCAAATTTCAAGACGTTGTCGACGTGCACAAGATCAAAGAATTGACGCTCACGCGGGTTAGCTTGCCACCGGCCAACGAGTTGCGAATTATCTGCGATTGGGACCAACAGATTGCCCGCGAAGCCGACAAAATTGCTGAGATGATGGCCAAGCCAGATCCCAATCAACCCAAGGAAAGGAGGATTCAGATAGCGACGTGGATAGCGGCAAAGACCCAACGAAAGATGAACTTAAACGGAAGGAAAAGGAAGCTGCATAGAGAGCCGCCAAGGCGAAGGCAGACAAAGAAGCAGCCGCTAAGGCCAAGACGGACAAGGAAGTAGCGGACAAAGCAAAGGCGGACAAAAAGAAAGACACCAAGACGAACAAGAAGAGGTTGCGTCTGTCAAAGAATGCAAAAGAGCTTCAAGCGGAATTGATCAAACGGCACAAGGTAAACGGTGACCCCAGGCTATACGGACGTACATGTTATCATTGTGCAGGCCGACAGGTAGGCGTCGGACTCCTGAGTGATTGCCGATTGCACTATGTGTGCCCCAAACACTGGAATCGTCGCCATGTGACCGAGAGGATCATTGCCCGCTGGGTAGCGGACAAATCAGTGCCGCCACTCCTCATGACCGCGAACCACCTCAAGCTCGGGAAAAGAGCCCAAGACCCCGCTCCCACCACCGCCGACAATTGACATTGCGGACACCCTTGTGCTTCCGTGAGTGTGGATGGTGTCCCGTCAGGCTCGGTGATAGTGAAGCTTGTGGGTGACGCAATAGTGGTCGGCTGTGTTGGTTGGATTCGTGATAACTTGCTGGCTAACGCAAGTATACTTGTGGGGTTTGTTGGTTTAGACAACTCTCTAGCTAGCGCGGTTGTGAACGCTACTTGAGCACTTGGGTTGGAAAGTGATTGCGTCAGGCAAACACTTAACACACACACACACACAAACACACACACAAGCGGGAACACACCAATCCCACGAATCCCGAGTTCTTACAAAAGAATAAGAAGATGTCAAAACAACGAGTGGGCCTCTTAAGTACCCCTAAGTGTAGTACGCTGACGCATGCCCCAAACTCTGGGTCTAATCTGTCTTACTCGTGAACCCACATGCGTCAGCCACCCTCGGCTCTAACCCAAACTACCTCGTATAGCGCTAAAATACTAACACTCGGGACAAAGGCCCTCGGGAGGACCTTCATAAGCATCCTCCACACAATGTGGGATCCTGAACAGGATATCGACTCAGATGTGGATTATGCTGTTGATGGTGGCGGACAACCTTCAGATGTCGGTGATGTTGGGGGAAGCGGACAACAGACTGCTGGAGCGGACTAGCTAGCTAGCGCAGCCAGAGCTCAAGACAATAGTTTCAGAAATTTAGTTGTCAGGGTATTGTCTTTTCTGCGACGGGTTTGGGTTTCTTTTTCTTTTTTCTTTTCGTATTTTCCAGGGTACGGACACTCTTTGGGGGGGGGGGAGTAGTTGATACGAACACGTGTAGAACGAGTTCTAGGGGTTAAGTTCGGAGAGAACGGTTGTAAAATTAGTTCTCTGGAAAGTGTGTGTCTTAGTGTTCTCCCCTATGTCTCAGCAACACCACTCCCACTCAAAGCCTAGTGCAGAACGGGCCTAACAGCTCGATGTGCCCAAGAATCGAACTTGGGATCCACCTTTGCACATTCTTGCTTTCTGGAAGTTTATCCTCACAACCAACAAAAGAAAGCAAAACCACCCCTAAAATTTTGTAACCTCAACTGATTTTCTTTCCACCTAGCACCCAAGACACCAATTCCGGTTGAATTAGCAAAAGCTTGACTGAATGTATCGCAAAGTATATACCATTCAGCGAATGAGTGGCCAAACATCAGCCCCTCATCACAACTATCAAAGAAACAGCTATATTCTTTGCTTCAATATCTCCTCTCTTTCCTACCTCACCTAATTTCACCACATCAATACAAAAAAAGGACAATGAGTACAAGCAAAAAATCGTAAGTCAATTGGGCATCCTGGAAGACTCAGCATATATATACACATGCAGAAAACAGAGTACATTTTCTGAACAACATATCAGCCAAAAATTGAGCCAGAAGCATGCACCACAGGGTTCTTTTTGGGGGGGGAGGGGGGGGGTAAGCTTTGCACCCAAAACCAGAAAACGATTCACAAACTGTAGGAAGAAAAGAAAAAAAAATCAATGTCGAAAGTTGCAAAAATTCTAATTTGTAGTTTTGTTTTCATCTTCTGGGTTTTCAAATTTGGTGGTTGCTCGTTGGTGGGTGGTAGAATAACTAAGATTTATCATGGAAGTTTCTGTTTGGTTTTTTCTGAGGTGTTTGGACATTATGGCCCAGTAACCGATCGGTCAAAGATCAAAAAAAAAAACTTGCAATCAGGAGCATTAGTGAGATTTTTTGGTCCAGATTTCGGTTCTGACTTTCGAGCAGTACTGCTAGAGGGTACCTTGGTGTTCGGAAGGGACAAACATTTTTGGAGTGTAAACGGATTTGGGGGCATGTAAGTCAATTGAAAAATTAGGCACCAGGGTTCTGTTTTCCGTTGCCTGGATCAGTTTCCTATTGGAAGCTTGCTCAGTTCCTTGCAGATTTTCTGGTCCAAGGCCTCCCCGGGCTTCTCTTCTGTTTGTTTTCTTCCTTTGGTGCCAACAGCAATGATATCTGGATCAAGACTTGGCCTGTCATTGTTTTGGAGCCACCTATTTCCCCTTTGCTTGCCTATTTTCCACCGTGGCTCTGCTCCTCGTGCATGGCCTCATCCTCTTCGCCTTGAGTATCTCCCGTGAATAGAAACGAGAAATTGGACCTCGACAACAGGTCATTGACAAAGGTGACTGGATCCAGCTTGAAAGGATGCTAGAAACACACACATACACAAAAAGTGACTAAGTATTTGACTTGAGTGCCGAGACCAAAGATCTTCTGTTGCAAATTGGTTATCCAATTGGTTATCCAAAAAAAAAGAAAAAAAGAAAAAAGGAATCATTAAAAAGTTGCTTTGTCCCAGAATTAACCATGATTGGTTATCCCGAAGCATATGTTGCCCATATTTTTTCAAAAATAGTCTGCAGTTTGACGAGTCTATCCAAGCTTCCGTCGTCTATCAACTACCATTTGCCCCACGCTTGCCAATCTGGGATATTGGCCGCCAACAGCCAACGCTCATGGCATTCATCCTAGCATTTTACCTGCACAACAATTGACTAGCTTAGACTCCTCAATGAACTATCCATTCACCATAGTGAAGAAATGCCATGGCCAGGTCATCATTATCGAATTGATTAGATGTGGATGAACATATCTTTGAACATTTGATTCCTACCTGCTTTCCACAGTTTATGCATAAAGCCTTGCTGCAGAAAAAGCACATCTTCCCCTTGGAATTTTTCAGGGATCGAGTGCAACCTCCATATCTTTGGCCAGCACTCCATGGGACCTGAACACACCAAGCCACACAAAAGATTTAACTCGGAATTTTGAAAAAGGTTGGAATCCACAGGTGGTACAGTCAAAACAAAGAGAAAATTTTTTCCAAAGCCTTTGGATAAAAAGTTATGATTCTTGAGTCCCCATAAACATACATGCAGCATGTTGAGTGGGCAAGGGCAGATAGCAGCGGGTTTTTTTATACGAAACTTGTTTACTAGGTAAGAAGGTCCTCCACTTACCGCAACTTCGCCTTTACGGCACCCCTGAGCTTTCCCGACCGCTTTCTGTAGAGACCAGACACAACAATAATGTCAACACAGCCACATCTATCGGAAATGTCCGAGTAGCCGACATGAGCAGCTTGCTGGTGTCAACAGAAGGTTACTAGAATCAATTTTCACGTGTTAACATAAAGCTGCAAAAAAACATGAGTCCCAACAGCAATGATCAGCAAGCTTAAAATACCGTGGCAAACAATTTCCTTGCTACAATCAGAGCATTTTCATAGGGTAGCAATTTCTGCACTCTAGAACTCTCAGGTCACCTCGAGGACTGAGCTTGTTCAGTGTGATTATATCATGGGATCGTGTCCCTCAATTGAATGTTCCGTGCAAAATTTCCGGAGGGAGAGTAATTCAGACGTATCAAGCACATTGAACATTGTTATTTCCACCTTCAAATCGAGGCCGTCAAATCCTCTCATCTTTTGGGTTTAGAAAACAAAAAAAGTTTACCCGTTTTCATAATATTTTTGGGTTTTTGCATAGCAAAGTTCAAGTGTTTTTTTTTCTACGTTGGAAATTAGGACATTCCGCATGGAAACTTTCATAAGCTTACGACACCACTTTCACATCCGCTTCATCAAGAAATCAAAATACTTTGAGGAAAAAAACAGCGAAGGTAGGTCCTGCAATTGTCGATGGCTTAAGAAATCCTCGGAATGGACTGCTTCGTCTTGAAATCACCTTCCAACAAGAGCCGCGATACAAAGCCTGATGAAATACATTTGGATTTGTAATGGATTTGTTAAAAGTCGTGTTGAATTCTTGCAACAAAACACAAACCCTTCGAAAACCGTACCATAACCAATCATATCCCACAATTTCGTGGTTGTGCTAACCATCACAACACAAGCGCTCGCCATACTATGGATCCGATCACGATTTGATCGGACGCCGATCAACTGGGACGACCAATCAAATCGGGATCGGCCGATCACCGATCTGATCGACCCTGCCAATTGATCGGCGCTGCCGATCAGATTGGTATCATGATATCACGATTACGATCATCGATCAAAAGTTAAAAAAAAAAGAAGAAAATTTCGATCATTTTTGGTCTTGGATGGAACGAAATCGTGTCAGGTTAGATCAGTAGGTTAGATTAGTGAAACGGCATGTCCTGACATCGGTTCTATACGGCTGATCTTGATCACGTCCATAGTATGGCACTCACTGCGCAAATTATTATATCAGAATTTAGTGGACTTTTCCCCTAGGAAGATAGGTAAGGTCCCTGTGTTGGTCTTCCCTCAACTTGTCAAGATAAATTTTTGGGCCCCTGTCATTGACAGGCTCTCAACCATGGCAACATGATGCTGTTTCACTAGGTAATTGATTAAATTTTTTCTCCCTCAAGCACTATTCCTTCCGCAACTGTGGAAATAACAAGCCCGGTCCGGTCCGGTCCAACCTGTCTATGGACCGGCGGACCTGTCCGGTCCGGTCCAACCTGTCTATGGACCGGCGGACCTGTCCGGTCCGGTCCTGTCCGGTCCGGTCCAGTCAACCTCGGAAATCTGCAGAAATCCGGACTGGTTTTCTGTCAAATTTTCCGGTTTTAGATAGGTCACACCAATATTTCGCCTTCATTAGACAGGCGATGTAACATGTCTAAAACCGGAACGAACCTTATCTTGACAGGGTTGTTCCCCTGTCTTAGACCGGCGCCAGGTCGGTGTGGAGAGGCAGCCCATCTGTCCAGACCGACCTAAAGCCGGTCTAAAACAGGTCATACTAGGCGTCACACCTGTCCCGACCGGTCTGCCATGTAAGACCGGTACCAGACAGGAAAGAAATCGAGAAAAAAAAAAGAAAACTCGGTCTAGACAGGTCAAGTCCGGTCTAAGAAAGGTGTTCCTTTACTAGACCGGATTTGACTTTTAAAGACCGGTCTCCCTCCTGTGTAGTAAAGGTCAAATCCGGTCTAAGAAAGGATTTCCGGTCCGGACCGGTCCTTTAAAACTTGCCGGTGCCCAGGTCTGGAAATAACTCGCTTATGTTCTAATAGGTCAACATCAAACATAGGCAATTTTGCATAGCATTTAATGGCGACGAGAAATGGCAAATGAAGCTAGCAATTCATGCGTCCCTGACACCAGGTAATATTTTTATGCACGTTAAATGGAGAAATGAAGTTTGAGAAGGGCTCCAAAGCCCTTGCAGCAGCTACAAAGGCTGCAAGGCAGCGATTCAATTTCGGACTCATGTTGTTACAAGCCGCTACACGTGTGTTGGCGGTAGAGAAGTGTGAAGTTCCCTTTGTATGACTAATACCACTTTACTTTTTGATTTGCTTTATCAATTTTCTGGCACATGCACGTAGAAGTTAGATGATTTGAAATTGTGTGGTGATAACATGTTCACCTCAAGATACTTAGAGTTTGTACAAATTAGAAGTTGGTTGACAAGTAGCCGCTGTTGGTGAGTGCACTTATTTATGGTGTAAAGAAAAAAGCTAATTGTAACAGGTATTGGTTTAAAATGTCACATCGTGTTGCAATGCTATGAAAGCCGCTACACATCGAGAATATTTTTCCCCTTTAACTTCGATTCACTTAAGGTCACGTCAATCGTATTGAAACGACATTTTGTCTTAGTTGTGCTTGCTTCCTTGAAATTTTTTTCTTAGTTTTCTTTTTTTCGACTTCTCGATGAAGGATAATGGGAAGAGACGTCGAAAAGGTGGTACTTCTCGAGGTTCGAAAGTTTCGCAAGGAAATCATTGACTATAAAAAAACCCTTACAAAAAGCGATCACATCCATTATAATGATCGATACGGAGGCGGCGGTCGAAATAAGAACCTTCATCGGAAAGAGGGTTATTGAGTCCCAAACGTTTTAAGGAAGTGTGGATCGAATCGAGTCATATACACAAAAATGGGCTCAAAATGATAGATCAAAG
This sequence comes from Bryopsis sp. KO-2023, assembly GCA_030272585.1. Taxonomy (NCBI): domain Eukaryota; kingdom Viridiplantae; phylum Chlorophyta; class Ulvophyceae; order Bryopsidales; family Bryopsidaceae; genus Bryopsis; species Bryopsis sp. KO-2023. The sequence goes on from BSYQ01000002.1 coordinate 3,316,637, forward strand.
ATCGAAAGGTTAGAACCGAGCTTGAAAGATCGAAAGTTAAAGACTAAAAATAGGAAGGTTTAAAAAGATAGAAAATCTGATACCTTTTGATTGTCGGAAGAAGCAACTGGTCACACGGGATACGAATGCGTTGATGCAATTTTATCCATACATGTGTTTGATTTTTCTTCAAGGCATAGTTTCGGGCGTCTGCAAACTTTCAACTCGACTTACAATAATGCTCTTTTCGATGATGAACCATGCGCTGAGGAAAAACTGGGGAGGCCTGTCGTGTTCGTCTAAGAAAGACAAAGTGTTACAGCTCGAGGGCGCTACACAAAGAGTTAAAAGGCGCATTATTTTACGCCTGGTCCAAAGACACGCAATCATCTCATACCACCCCGAGGCAAGTGGTGTCTTCACCAGATATGATAAAATTTACATTATTATTATTATTATCATTTTACATTATTGAGTAAAATAACCTCGCTATAAGTTCAAAGAAATCCCAGATCATTATGTTTTTTTTACTATGAACTAGACGGGTTATTTGTTCTATCCGATCAAAACAAGTTGTTCTCGATGAGGATGGGAAAACAGATGCTTGACAAAATTTTTACATGTTAAATATTCTCGATTTTTTGGACGGAGTTGAGAAAGAAAGAGAAATGTACTTCTTAATGGTGACAATGAACGTTCAAGAGTGTTAAGTGCTAGTTACACCGTTTTCCTGCTTGTATCAGCGAATTTTCGGTTTTGTTATGGCCAACGTAGTCAATTTAGTTCATTGCCAGGGCGTTCAAAATATCACCAAAGAATTTTCCTAAAATTCAAACCATCCACACGAGTAAGTGTGTCGCGTGTTTCTGTTAGTATTTTAGCGCTCACGAGGTAGTTTGGGATAGAGCCGAGGGTGGCTAACGCATGTGGGTTCACGAGTAAGACAGATTATACCCAGAGGTTGGGGCATGCGTCAGTGTACTACACTTAGGGGTACTTAAGAGGCCCACTTGTTCATTTGACATCTTCTACTTTGTAAGAACTCGGGATTCGTGGGATTGGTGTGTTCCCGCTTGTGTGTGTGTGTTTGTGTGTGTTTAAGTGTTTGCCTGACGCAATCACTTCCCAACCAAGTGCTCTAGTAGCGGTCACAACCGCTTTAACTAGAGAGTTGTCCAAACCAACAAACCCCACAAGTATACTTGCGTTAGCCAGCAAGTTATCACGAATCCAACTAACACAGCCGACCACTATTGCGTCACCCACAAGCTTCACTATCAGTTTCCCATGGTCTACGCTTCTTCCACTGATATTGAAAAAGAAATATATATTTTTGTATCGTATTTCAGAAAACTAGAAAAAGGAAACCCCAGCTTGGCTGTACCAGGCCCAAAAAGAGGAGGAAACGCGGAACCAGAGGGTCAAAGCCGGGGAGGCATAGGTGGAAATATTGGAGGAGAAACTGCGCTAGTTCAAAGAAGAGGGAATGAAGGAAAAAGGAGGAGTGCCGGCGATTGTAGTGGAGGAAATACGATGCGTTCCGGCCATTTTTTCTGAGTCCGTGCATAGGTTCTTTTTCTTGACGATACGAGTCGGGGCTCCTTGAATGCACAAGTAGGCTTTGTTCTTTTGGCTGTTTTCGTGGTCCTTATGTAGTCGATTACCCTGAGGCCTGAGTACAGATTTAATGCAAACTTCAATTATCTCGTGGTGAATATGTGATATCGGGGTGTTGTGAAAAGATTTGAAACAAGGTATTGGAGTTGTGGAGATCAAGGAAAGATTGACATGGCAATAACGAGGGTGATGGCAAAGAATGTTTGTTTTTTGCTAGTATGAGATCCGTTATTTTATAGGTATTCAAACCTTTGGAGTGCTCCGAAATCATCATAAAGGAGTTACATATTAAGAATAGCTTTAGTATTGGACATAGGTCGAGTGATAAGGGGGTCTAGGACCCCGAGACACAAGCACACACACACACACACACACACAGAGAGAGAGAGAGAGAGTCACTGGGAAGATTAATTTTTACAGGAGGGCCCCCTGCCCTATAAACCCTGAGCATGTGTATGCCGCTGTCTCCTCGAATGTGCAAGAGGTCGCACAAAACCTGGAAGGACAAGTTCACGAGCAGGTTCAGCGTGCAGAGTCGACCCTAAAAGGCGACCTGAAAGAGGAATATGAGCAATTCGTGCTCTATGTCAGGAAGGAGGCCCAGAAGCTGGTCAAACACAATACTGAGTCGATAGAAAGACAACAGAAATTGTTAGACCACCAGCACAAATTGCTGGAACAGAATATAAGGTCCACAGAGCGGATCGACAGGAATCTGTTGGGTAAATTCGATAACGAGGCTATTCTGCAAGAGCGACTCGATCGGATGCAGGAATCAGCCCGTACCCAAGCTGAAACTGTTGAGCAGACCAATGCGCTCAGGGAGAAACAAATTCTGTCTCTGCAAGCCTCTCTGACAAAAGTTGCTGAAGGCATGCGCCTACAGCAGACAACGCTGGATAACCTAGCTCGGACTACTGATGAGTCTCGGTGCGAGCAAGTCGACCACCAAGGCCAGCTAGACACACTCTCAGGCTTGGTAAGCCAGAGCCTAAAAGTGTTGCGGGACTTACACCAAGCCGAAGAACAACGCAAACAAAGAAGAGCGGAACGAGGCAGTGTGAGTTCTGATGACACTGCAGGAGGACACAGGTCGATGCAACTGATGGAGAAATTTCTATCAGACGCGACAGAGAAACAGCAGACTTTGGAAAGTAATCTCTCCAAGTATGTTGATTCGAAGTTCAAAGAAACACTGAGTGCGTGGAAAAAACGGGAAAAAGTTCGAGTCCCGGCTCAGGACCCAGTTGTAGTGGGTATGATGGGAGCAGGAACTGGCACGGTCACTTTGCCGGCCACGACAGCTGCAGCCACAAGCGTTCCTTTTGTGTCATCCACTCCTCTTACCAGTATCCCATTTCCGGTACCACCTGTTCCGGATTTGAGTACTTTTACTGGTCTAACCACGTTAGGAGGATTGGGTGGTCGCAGCCCATCGACAACTGTCGCAGACTCCGTGGGTGGAGGTTCTCCATCTTCCTGGGGTTTATTTACATCCCCAAGAACACGGACGGCATGGAGTCTTGCGCCGCCACAAACTATGGCAATGGGCGCACCATTCGGCCAAGCGGGTCAACTTGGCACAGCCAGACCCATACTTAGTGCCCCTGTAACGAGTGTGTTACCACCAACGACATCCATGTTAACACAACCACTGACGACAGTTCCGCTGTCTGTCTTCTATCCAATCCCGGCTCTTAACACCCAACCTGGTATGCAACCAGGAAACCAACCAGGCACCCAACCAAGTTTGGGACAATCCGTAAACCAATACGGAGCACCTTCCGCGAGTAACCCGTATTACGGGTGGGGTTCTTATCCCTCAACTCCATCAAGCCAGCCACAGGGTGGAAATCGATCTGGTGGTGGTGGAGGGGGACCCGGAGGTGGACCTGGGGGTGGAGGCGGAGGCGGAGGAGGACCACCTGGAAGTGGAGGGGGATCTTTCCTTTCCGGACCAGGTGGAGGTGGGGGTGGTGGATGGCCGTACCACCCAGGTGGAGGTGGAGGTGGCGGAGGTGGAGGTGGGGGTCCTCCAGACCCTAACCAAGGCTTTGCTGCTCCGCAAGATCGCCACGGACGGATTCCGTCATCCGTTCGTATTCCTTTCCCAAAGGCCTTCTCAGGTGATGGTCAGCGATGGATCAGAGATTGGCAACTAGAAATGACGGTCTATTGCCAGACTTTGGACATCGATGAGAGCGTATGGTTCAGGCTCTTCCGCAGTAACCTGACCGGAGCTGCTGCTCAGTGGCGAAACGTCCAGGATCTGCGTACAAGGGAAGGAAAAAGACATCCAATCACAAATTGGATTGAGTTTGTTGAGGAACTGGTCCAAGCATTTGAACCCACCAGAATGTCTGATGTAGCCAGGCGCTCCTTACGGAACCTGAAACAGACTGGGTCCGTGCATCAATACATTGTTGCTTTTCGAGAACAGGTGCTGAGGATTCCCAACATGACAGATGAAGAACAATACTTCTTCTTCGTGGACGGGTTAAAGTTCCATATCAAACAACAAACTGTGGCTCAAGTGCCGCACGGCATTGAGTTGGCGATTCAGACGGCGGCTCGTCTTGATGCTATTGCCTCATCCGGAGGAGGAAACTTTCGTGGCCGCGGACGGTGGCGCGGAGGTAAAGGCCGAGGCCAAAATAAAAAGCAAAACCAACCCCAGACTGATAAGGCAAACCAGATGGGTGGCCAACAGCAACCTCAGCCAGACCAGGCTCAAAACATTGGCCAAGGTCGAGGTCGGGGACGGGGTGGTGGCCGAGGTCGCGGACGAGGTGGTGGCAGGAATCAAGGACGTGGAGGTGGAGGCGCAAATCCCAAATGCTATATGTGTGGAAAAACTGGACATATTCAAAGTAAGTGTCCAGAGGGCGAAAAGTTCAAGAAATGGTTAAACGAAAAAGCCGGATGAACAGAGCCCAGACTCGTTCGGCGAAACGCAGAAGGGCACGCCGTCACAGATATAAGCAGCGCCAGAAACTTCTTAGAAAAGAAAGGTTAGCTCGAAATGCAGAAGTGAATAAAAGAGCACAAGGGGAAATAGAAAAGAATGCTACCCAAGGTGCAGAGGGATCGATTATGAGTGCTAAGTTGGAAACGCGATCCAGTAAGTGCAGCACGCTTACTAGGACAAGTTCAGAATCAAGTTCGGAACCTGTCGACTCTGTTCATGGAGACCTTGGTAGTCCTGAAGGAACTGAGAATTCGGTATCGTTCCCGCCTCAAGGAACGAAACGAAGTCCGGAAGGAAGGGAACCCGCGAGGGAATCAAATAAGCCTGCCACTCGTTCACCACCAACTGACGAGTCAGCAGCCCCTGTTCAGGGAACAGGTAGAGGACAAAAAGTGGATGAAGGTCAGTATTCACCTTCTGAGCGTATGTTACCACTAGGAGGTCCTAACCATTTGAAATTTATGGGATATGAGATCCGAGCCAGATTAGGAGGAGTACCGATCTCCGCCTATGTTGATTGTGGTGCAACGGAGAACTACATTACCAAGAAACTAGTCACGAGACTGAAACTCGAAACAACCGAGTGCAAAAAGGGAGTCACTTTGGCGGACGGAACCCTATGTTCACTTGATCGGCGATGCGAAGACTTGCAGCTCAGGATGGGTACTTATACCACAACCCTTTCCGCAGACGTCTTCCCAAACCTTTCATATGACATGATACTAGGGCTTCCTTGGTTGATGCAGACCAATCCCAAACTGGACTTTGCAACAGGCACGCTCAAAGTTCCAGTGGGTGCTGGATGGACAACTGTTCCTATGAAGGAACGACCATCAGATTACTTACAGCACCTAGCACCGGCTATTGATACAGTCTCAGCGAAGAAGTTATTCTCGCTCGTGAAGAACAGTCCAGAAGTTGATCAGGCATACCTTGTGGTTGTGCGACCAACCACCCCGGAAGATATGGCACATCTCATGCAGTATCCATATCCGGGAATTCCAGAAGAGCGTTTGAACGCTACTGGAACCACACCAGCTTATCTCCAGCCGGATGTGGAAAAGGTAATGCATTCAGGTCTCGACCCAAGGATCAAGGCTGTCCTCACAAGTTTCAAGGATGTGTTCCCGAAAGACTTACCACCCGGCGTTCCTCCAGTCAGAAAAGGCCACGAATTTAAGGTGGACCTGGAGGACGAACAAATGACCCCAATCCACCGTCCCTTGTACAAACTCTCTCCAGCCGAGCTGGACGAAGTTAGGACACAGGTGGATTACCTCCTCGAACAAAGGAAGATCCGACCCTCCGAGAGTCCCTGGGGCGCACCCATACTCTTTGTTCCCAAGAAAGACGGAGGGTTGAGAATGTGTGTGGATTACCGTTGGATAAACAAATTCACGGTAAAGAATAGGTATCCACTCCCTCTTCCTGAGGAGTTAATGGACCGTCTCGCCAGAGCGAAGATCTATACGAAGATCGACCTCCGCTCAGGCTACTGGCAGTTTCCCGTTCGACCCAAGGATACTCCCAAGACGGCATTCCGGACGAGATACGGACATTTCGAATTTCTCGTGTGTCCGTTCGGAATGACCAACTGCCCAGCCCAGTTCCAGACCATGGTTCAGGATTTGCTGGGGGAGTTCCTTGACGAGTTTGTAGTGGTGTTTATCGACGACATCTTGGTCTTTTCCAACTCGGTGGAAGAGCACGTCGAGCACCTAAAACTGGTCTTTGAACGGTTGCGGAAACATAAGTTGTACGCAAAAGCCAGTAAGTGCGAAGTAGGGGTAGCAGAGACGGACTACCTGGGGTATCATTTGTCGGAAAAAGGCCTTCAACCGATGCAGGATAAGGTTAAGGCTATTCAACAATGGAAGGAGTTAACTTCGGTCACTGATGTGCGAAGTTTCCTGGGAATGGTATCTTACTATCGTAAGTTCATTCCTGAGTTCGCTAGGATTGCGAGTCCCTTGACAGATCTAACCAAGAAGGATACTGTCTGGGAATGGGGGCTGAACCAACGCAATGCCTACAACGAACTTAAGGATCGGATTAGCCGCGCACCGATCTTACTCCTTCCTGATCCGGCTAAGGAGTACACCGTAATAACGGATGCATCTGGAACTGCATATGGAGCGGTTCTTACCCAGGATCATGGGAAAGGTTTGCAACCAATTGCATACCTTTCCAGACGATTAAAACCAGCTGAAACGCGATACTCCGCATATGAGCGGGAGCTGGGGGCAATAGCATATGCTTTAGCCCAGTGGCGACACTACCTTGAGGGATGCGATGGGGGTGTGAAGGTGTTGACGGACCACAAACCGATCACCCACTTCATGAACCAGAGCACGTTGTCGCGGACCCAAACCCGGTGGTTAAACTCAGGGTTTTTCCAATCCATAGGTCCAAAAATCGTCTATATCCAGGGGAAAGCCAATGTCTTGGCTGATGCGTTATCCCGGAGCCTTCCTGGTCCGCCAGACCAGCTCAATAACCTCTCCACTTGGGAAGTGGCAGAGAAGGAGGCATGGAAAGAGGCTTTGAGAAGTGATGAACAACTCAAGCCTATCTTTGAAAGGATGGAACGAGGGGTTTCTCCGCAATACAAGCTGGACGACGGGTTCTTGTATTATACCAAGACAGACCCAGGTCCTAGTTTGCTTGTGGTCCCTGCTTCTTTCCAGAAACGGATTCTGGAAGAGCATCACGACGTTCCCAGTGCCGGTCATGTTGGAGCAGACCGCATGACCGAAGTACTTACCCGCAGTTACTGGTGGAAAGGCGTTGGGTTAGCCGTAAAGGCATACGTGAAAACGTGCCCAACTTGTCAACTAAACAAATCGGACTTGCAAAGACAGAAAGGTCTTTTGCAGCCGTTGCCTATCCCAGACCAGAAATGGGAACAGATCACGACGGACTTGGTTACCGACCTACCGTCTTCCCATGGCTTCACAGCAATCGCTGTCTTTGTAGACCGATTGACGAAGTATGCGAGGTTCGTACCCTGTAACAAAACTATCACGGCGCCAGAATACGCAAAGCTGTTTGTGGAGAACATATACAAACACTACGGGCTGCCTAAAATCATAGTTTCGGATCGGGATCCAAGGTTCACAAGTTTGTTCTGGACCTCCCTTTTCAAACTTTTAGGTACTCAGCTCCGGATGAGCACTGCATACCATCCTCAAACGGATGGGCAGTCGGAAGTCACCATCCGGGTGCTGGAGGATTTCCTGCGTCCGTATGTGGAACGGTACCCAGACCGTTGGGTGGATTATTTGCCGACCGCGGAATTTGCCGCAAATAATTCACGAAATGTCTCCACAGGCTACGCGCCAGCCCAGCTTCTGTATGGCCAGAACATGGGACAGATAGTTGTTGCCAGGAAGGGAGTTCGGACGGGCGATGAATCGGAAATGGCGGCTGAGATGGTACGTCGAATGGACGACCAAATGCGAAACGCTAAGGCGAAATACGCAGAGGCACAGAACCGCATGTGCACCTCAGCAAACAAACGTCGAAGGAAAGTGGATTTTCAGGTTGGCGATGAAGTGCTGGTGCAAAGCAAGTATATTCCCCTTGCTTCACTTCAGAAAATCCCACCGAAAATCCGCCGGCGATTTGTTGGACCTTTCCGGGTGGCTAGCCGAATTGGGGCTGTCGCCTACCGTCTTGACCTTCCCGACCACTGGAAAATCCACCCAACTTTCCATGTGTCGAAACTGAAGGCTTACTCTCGGCTTGATGACGATCAGCGAGAGATAGACGCTCCAGAGGGGGAGCTAGTGGATGGAACCATCGAATTCGAGGTCGAGCGCATCCTTAGAGATCGGGGCACTACTCGCAAGGAGTACCTGATCCTTTGGAAGGGCTACGATTTGATGGAATCCACCTGGGAGCCAGAAAGCCACCTGGCCAATGCCCAGGACTTGCTTAAGGAGTACTTAGCCAACAAACCGGAGAATAAACAAGTGACCCAGTCTAAGAAAAAGACTAGGGCCCAACGCAGAACTCGAACCTAAACAGGGATCATTACCACTCTGTTCACGCTCGACTTAATACTATCCTTCCAGCTGGGGGAAAAATATTAAGCCGAGAAAGTCGATTTGGAACGCTATCCAGATGGGATACCAAAAAGACTTAGGAAAAGAACACCAAGTAGAACTCCCGGAAAAGCCTAGGGAAAGTTTCCATCTTTTCCTAGGGAAAGTTTCCATCTTTTCCGGCGAACGGGTTGCTATCTTTTCCCGTGACAGAACTGTGGACGGTTCGCAGGACGGGCTAGGGGTCAGTTTTCTTTCCGGGGAGGTTTACCTAACGCACAACTCACACGCTCATAGCGACTGACAACAGGTGATGGGGACATTGGATCAAGTGATGGGTTAATGTCCGACCTGGAGGTCACGTGATTGCGCCGCAGGTGGAACTGAGTTGACATAAGCAAGTTAGGGTAAAATCAAATAGGCACGAACCCGTGTGGTGACGGTGACCTCCATAGAGTGTCACGTTACCGAGGTACGTTAGCTAATACGCCTAGCGTATCTTAAAGCGGACTTGCGATCATTTTGTCCTGGTTATTCTCGGCGCGCATACAGAAAAGTCGGAGACTAGTCGGAGAACAAAGCGCAGCCAACACAAAAAAAAAAGAATGCCAAAGCACAGCCCGATCATGTGGCGCAGTGGTGATAAGGCGGTTGAGGGAAAGGAGTCGAGTGGAAAACAATTGGGTGGCAGCGGAAAAACGAAAGGCAGTGGCGGCGAGAAAGGCGGAAAAGGAAAAAGTGGAACTCTCGCCGACGCTTGCCCACCCAGAGGGGAACCCAAACCACTTATCACACCACCTCCTAAGGCGAAACTCATGAAAACTCTCCCAGCTCCTTCGGTGCTTTCGAAACTTCGGAACTTCGAAACATCGCTGCTCAAAGGAACCTCCAAGATCGTGATCCGTCCACCGACAGAACTGCCGGAAAAACCTAGTTCCAGAACAGGAAAAACACTCGACCGGGACGCCGACCCAGCTACTCTCCAAGCTAGGTGTCAACGGTTACAAGACGATGTGTTGGAACTCCGTGCAGAACGCGACGCACAACGCGCGCGGGCGGATCAGGCAGAGAAGCACTTGAAAAAGTTTGAGGGTGCAGCTCAACGACTCTGCAATCAAGTCAGCCAACTTGAACACGATCTAAAAATCGCTCAACAAGCGAGGGGAACAGCCGAACAGGAGCTGAGGCAGCTTCAAAAGGAACTCGACACTGCGAACCAGACGCAGAAAAAGCTGCAGTCGCAGTTGACGAAACAGCAGCCGCACCTGACGTCCACAGACGAAAGGTCGGCCTGGCAAACGGCTGTGTACTCGTCTGAGGCACAGTCCGGGTTGATGAGCCGGTTGCTCCACAGCGTTCCCGCACGCCTTGGGGACTATGTGGAAAACCTTTGTCGGGCGACGATGGACGACATCATCACGCAGGGTGCTGGAGCTGCTGCTGCGATCAGAGACGGAGAGGAGCCTGTCTACTACGGCAAAGGGAACGTTCCGGTTAACCACCGGCTAGCCGGGTATGACTATACGCAGGTGGACAAAACGCTCGAGAGAATCAGAAATCGTGCACCGGGGCACTTTGACGTTCCCGACGTTGCAGACGATATGATCTCAGAGCCACAACCCAGGAGAATCCGCGACCTGACCGGGGGACAGACCGGTGGAAAGACCGACGAAAAGTCGGCGCCCAAGAAAAGGAAGGAGAGAGAGGAAGAGGAGGCGCTCGCCGACATGTCCAAGAGGTTCAAGGACAGGCGTGGGGAAAAGCCACCGATCTGCTTGTGGTGCTATTCGCCGCCGGCGCTGGCGGATAGCTACGTGATCACCACATGCACGAGCCACACGGTGTGCCGAACCCACTGGAACCTCATGATTGTCCTCGTGCGCTTATACGGGGTGTGGCAGGAACAGCGAATCGACCCGCCACAGATTCAGCTGAAGGACCTACATTTGGACATGCGGGAGCCAGACTTCCAGCCACTCCTTCAGGCTCCACCCACGACCCAGACTCTCACCGAGTGCTATCAGTGCTTGAGAAGGGACATGGGCTTTCCGAAAGGCCTTGCCCTGAAGCGCTTGGGTCCGTTGGTGAAAAAGTGGGCGGAGGAGTATGAGAAGCAGGAAAAAGAGAGAACACCCGAACCAGAAACAAAAGGAGAACAGGAACCAGAACAGGACGAAGGAAAAAGTCCTTCCGTGTCCAGCAGGAGTCCATCCTCGGAGCCCTCGTCTTTGGGACCTCTTCCTCCACCTTTGGATGAGGATTTCCCTCCTTTGGATGTGGATGAGGACGAGCCTCCGATCGACTTGGTGGCAGAGCCAGTCGATGAACCAGCTGAACAACCAGCTGGCGGCTGAGATGGGTTCTGGAGTGACAACGAAAAGCAGACCAAGCCGGAGACCAAGCTACCGTCCAAGCCAGAGACCAAGCCTCAAGACAGAACGGGGTTTTTCTGTGGGGTTGAGCATGGGTTTGGTTTGGGATTTTTCTCGGGTTTAGGGGTATTGTGTAGTACAATGGGATGTACGACAGGGTTTATAGGGCAGGGGGCCCTCCTGTAAAAATTAATCTTCCCAGTGACTCTCTCTCTCTCTCTCTGTGTGTGTGTGTGTGTGTGTGTGCTTGTGTCTCGGGGTCCTAGACCCCCTTATCATTTGGTTTCGGAGCTAGGCGAGGCCAGGCGCACCCCACAGGAGAACTCGCGAACCCCCCCCCAAAGATCTGACCTTAGGGATTACTAAATCCCACAGATCTGGAACTCTGTGTTCCAGGGGTCGCGAGGAGAGCTATCCTTCGAACGACGTGCTCGCGTCGTCGTTCGAAAACGTCAGGCGAAGTCGCAAAAGAATCGGAGTCCAGTGAACGAATTTCTGGAAACCTACAGATCTGTAGATCTAAAGGAAAACAAGGCGAAAGCACTACAACAGTGCAAGGAGAGCAACGATCGGCGTAAACCCGAAACGCGCAGGCGAACAACTGAAAGTGCGAACCGGCGTAGGAAAGAACGTCGTCCGGAACGACCAACTTCCGTCGACTGACGCTTCTGCCAGTAACACGAAAAACAGTCGTTCTGGCAGGTGACTCATTGTCACTCTTTCCAGCGCGCAATCGGTTACCGCACCGCCTGAGTCACGACTGGTTCTACAGTTAGTCGTAAGACTGAATCACCGGCCAAGGTACTAACCTAGTCGGCTGACAGAACGCGAACGGGAAAGTAACACCCGACGTTGTCAAGTGTAAAACTCCTATCTATTTCTGACCTAGTAAGGTTCCAGAAAAGATAGCGACTAGGATTGCAACCAGAACTGAAACAAGTTCGCATCCAAGTCACCAGAAAGTTTGGAAACTTTCCGGACACACTCCTATTACGTCAAAATTCCAGGAAATTCAAACAAAAACATGTCCGGCCAGACGCCGCCACAGCTACCACCTATTCCACCTCCTGAGGAGGAAGAGGTGGTGGATAACCAACTAATTCCCGTGGTTTATCCAGATGTGGTGCACCCACCAGCGCAGCAAATACATGATTTGCAGTGGGACAGACATGTACCCGACCAGGTTGAGGAACCGGACGAAGACTTAGACTCTGAACAAGAGTCGGAAGAGTCCGGGGACGAGGAGTATGATGAGGATATGGAGGACGTCCCGACAATAGAAGTCACCAACATCCTTCACCATGAACATCAGCACATAAACGTCCACCAGCAGGAGGTGCACGTTCATGGTGTGGACGAGGGACAATACTACTATCATCGAGTTACTCGTATTATTTTGAAATGGCTGCCATATCGATTCTCATAAAACAAATTCCACTTGCATGAGTACAAGCTTTACCAGTTTGTTTCATTTGTTTTTTTATCCCGATAAAAATGTGTGACAGGCCGACGTGGTTTCTGTATCACAACATATGGACGATCCATCTTCTTTCGTACGCAAAAAAAAACCACAAATGATATCATTTTTTATTTTTCTTTAACAAGATTCTGATGAAGGCTATAAAAATTATCAAGATAAAAATAGACTGTCGTTTGAGACCGATATAAAAAGCTTAGTTATTTCCTTTTTTTGTGAAGGAAGTACAAAAATCTCTAAAAGGATTCGAAGAGTCTGATAGAGGCTGCTCTTTATGTTTTAAAACTTCGCGTTCCTTGCACACGCCTATCCGGATTCTACCCTGTGGTAGATATAGGTTCTCCACAAAGGAGTTGTGTGTTCCGAGGTTATGGTATTCAGCGGATGTTAAGATCGACAAGATCAACGAGGATGGGTCGCTGAAAGTACTTGGCCTGTTTAGTGAAGCATGTAGCATGTGGTGCACTCAGATGTCCGATAAAACCGGTTGAATGCGTAATATTAAACCGAGGTTGACCTAGAGCATCAGTTAATTCATGTTGATTTGGGCCCTTGTTAGCCGGTCTAGTACAAAACTACGATTTGTAGTATTCTTATTCTTACCACCAGCACTTTGACGCAAGAGGAGTACTCATCAATACTTTCATTGCTTGAGGGGAAGAATCATGGAAATTTATCGAACGAATAATCCAACATGTTAAAAAGAGAATTGAGAAGTGTGGATTAATCCAACACCCAATGATTGAGGGAAAAGAAGATGGAATGTTTCTCGAGCATTCTTGGTTTCAAATCAATATTTCTGAACTTGGGTTGGCTGACACCATCATCGCTGTCACCACCGTTTTCATAATGTCCCCAAGAGAGCTTTCGTGTGGTGGCCTACCACTGGTGGGTCGATAAATCAACGGAATAAAAAAAAAAGTATAATTTTTTGAATTGATTTTGTTATTATTTCTTTTATTAATAAAGTGTCATGACCCCCGTGAAACGAGAACTGGAAAATTTCTCGATAGAGCCAAAGCCAAAGACTTAAAACCTATAAAAAAAAGTGTAGGTAAGGGTGCACGAGGAGTGATAACTCAAAAATTGATCGAAGTGACGTTTTGAATATAAAGTGGAGTGTTACAATATTTTTTGGCTCAAAATGGTCGAAGTACCTTCTTGGAAGAAAGTTGGTGGTTGAGTGTTATGACTTGGCACCGCCCTTGGAGTTAGACGACATTCTTTTCAAACCTCCAACGGATTATATTTAAGGAAAAATTTGTTGCTTGCCCGATCACGGTTTGTAGCGGCTTTGGGCACTTTAACAGGATTGACACACCAAATCCACAAATATACATGTTGGGAACGGATATATATCCTAAGCCTATTTTTCAAGCTTTTCGATAGTCCCTAATATTTCTATTTTTTAATTCCAACTGCAAAAATTTCAATTTTGATATCGTGAATGCACAGTGAAGCATGCGTTAAAATACGTTTTCAACATATGAAATACCCGATTGCTTTTCAGGTGGGTCAACTGTTACGGAGCAATATACCCAATCGTAACATCAAGGGCTACTATATTTAGCATCTTTCAATTTTTTTTTAATCTTTCAAGTATTTAGGTCAAGTTCATATTATGTACAAGGAAATTTTGGATAGGAAAAACGACCTCGGCCAAGTACGATACGGTGCTAGATGTATTTTTCAGTATGTATACGGATCTAGTTGGTAGATAGCACAACCCAATATAATAAAGCTAAGTCGATGATCCAACCGAACGTTCTACCTTAAGTTAGACACCGAGTCTTGGCCGGGCGGATAGGACATTTCATCGATCGTTGTGATTGTGATCATTCTCTCTAGGGATGTTGAGTTTCACTAATGTAGTACCTTTTCTTAGGTCAAAATAATCAATATCAGGGGTTGAAGCTTTCTATTTGATCCTCAAGTTCTTGTCGCGATGAAGTGGGGGGCCCCACTGGGGGCGGTTATGGGATTGCTGATATCATGCCTCCTCGTCGCTGAACCCACGCCGAATCCTCTCCTGAATTATGCACATTCCATACCTTTAATAGATAATTTCAATGTTGAATGTTGAGTTTCAACTTCATAACATGCCTAATCTTACGTAAGGGTTGTACCAATATAGGTTTTCGTCTGACTGGATCATTTTCAACCTTTAAATACGATGCACAAATAACTTTTTTTGTAACGTGATTGTAACGGAAAGATTTGGGGGTTCTTTCAACGACTGTGAAGTGTCTACGGGTAACTCACTTTTACAACAACGACGAGGTACTTTCTAGGCCGAAGAAGGGTTGACCTTGGCCAAACGAGGTCGACTTTCACTTCTAAGGTTACCATTCCCTTTTGTTTACTATTTTCCGCCAAAATTTCTTGTAAGCATGCGTAGTTCACAAGTGTCTTTACTTCGTCCACTTCACGTAGCTTGGATGAGGTTTTTTCGAGGATCATGCTTATAGTTGACTTTAATCGCAAGGGTCTTGATCTCCAACCCTAAGCCGATCACTTCGACAAAGAAAAAGAAGAAAGAAGATTTGTATGGAGCATAGAAGTCATGCTTGTGGTGAATTGTTTTCATCAACACCTAGCTTCTGTGACTCGTTTTTTAAGAGTGATCTGATTGCGTTTTCAATATCGAGGTCCTTGCTATCTTTTTATTTGGGAGGACGGTTGTATCGATCACCATTTATTTTTTTATATGCAAGGCATACTGGCGATGGTGCTATAAGAACCGATTCATAAGTTAGCACTTGAGAGAAATCGTTGAGGAAAACATTAATTGACTGCGTTCCACAAAGACAATTGGATTTCATCGAGGGATTTATACTCTCATGACATATGCTGTGTAATAGTCCAAATACAAGGCACCGAGTGTGGTTCTGTAACCCCACAAAGATGAAACTTTCCCCCCCGGACCTCCATCATTGATTAGAGTTGCAAAGCTAGTCAAAGTCGTGCTACTTTTGGATACATTTCGTATTTATCAATGATTATCAATAGTCTTTCTTACGTATGCTCGATTAGTTACCTCTTGCATATTCAGGTGATGAAGGAAAAACCTTGGTTGACTTCATTTGGATTGTGCCCCCAACAACGATCTCTGGCCTTCAAAAGTTTTTCGAAGTGGTATAGCTCCTAGACAAGCTTTTTGGCATCTTACATGTTGACTGGTTTCTTCCTCTAATTGTTTCCTATCAGGTCGTTTTCCAATAAATGATTACGGGGTAAAATCGTTCCGATGCGGCAAACGTGGCAAACGTGGCAAACGTGGCAATTGTCAAAATCCATCAACATATCGACCAATATGTATTTTCTCAACAATCTTTTAAGTCGTTTATGAAAATTTTGGTCTCACGGAAAAGCAAGATTCACTAGGAATTCCACTGCACAATTTATCAAGTAGGTTTTAAATGTCGGTTCATCAGTTCTTTTTTATCCCGTCGCTAGGAAAAACCTACAATTGATTTGTTATGGACTGACCTGAAAGGTGATTTTGACAACGTGTCACATAATAGGTTGTTACACAAGTTACGCAAGGATCGCTCCCAAGATGATATCGCAATCGGGTTGCTCGGATTCACCCCAGTATGGGGGGCTTTATTGTCAACTAGACTGAAATCAGAAGTGCAAGACAATTAACAATTGACAATGAACTCCACGAATACCCATAAGCTATTTAGCATTGCCCTTTGAGTTCCATACATGGGGATTCGATTGTTCGTGTTAGTCTTCTCATGCGCACTAAAAAATCATGAAATCTTCCACCCATCTTTTATGGTTTTGGGGTGTTTCCTCCGACGAGGACAAAACCTCTTTTCTTAAGATCGTGTGGAATTTGAACCACCTATACAACAAGAGTGATGATAAATTCTGGAACTCGCAAGTGAACTCATGTATCGAATCTTGCAGTTTTCTCCAGGCGACTGCAACCGTGGGGAGCAGTTCCTTCAGTTTTACGATGACCCCAGATAACGTCTCGACGACCCGCGTAACGTGTATGGGGTACTTATTCTAAGTATCGAATAGATGATATGTTGGTTGTTCGATACCCTTGAATATGGACAACACTTGACGGAAACATCACTTGTTTATCCAAACGAGCTTTTATTAACACTTAGTTCTTGCACTTTGGAAGATGCGATGTTGCTCCGATTCCTTCAAGCTCTTATAATACGTAGCACCTTTTGTCCTTTTTGCCTTACACTATTTTGGGAATTTATGATAATTTCCTTTATTTAAATACTTGATATTGTCTCTTGTGTCTCAATGTGTTACAGCTCTACACAATGTCCTTCACTCAATGTCTTTTTAAATCTTTGTGAATCTTCAATGAATCTTTCTTTTCAAGGATTGATCTTCATACAAGTTGTGGACATCAAAACATGGGTTTGCCAGACACCGTTAAATGATAGTAAACACTAGTAGTTTCACTTTCAGGGAAGGATTAGTATCTCTACATATATTCCTTGACATTTGATTCGGCATATTTCATAATGTCAAATCACTGCGTTAATAATCGAGGGAAAGCCTTGATTGGGTTCAAATTGCATTAAAAGAAGTATAGACCTGTGAAAACCACTTATGCGGATAGAAAAAAACAAGATTCAAGAGGAAAAGTAAAATGAAACACCCTATAAATTTACGTGAACATCATGTTATGTCTGTTGTAGTGCCGTGGAATTCTTCGCTACAATGTCTTTCCCACACACCTCATGCAAGTTTGTTTTTCCTTTTTTCCGGAAAAATAAAAGAGACACGATTTGATAGTAAAAGTTGATCTGGAGTCACGTAGTTGGAACAAGAATTGAAAGCGCTACAACGTGTGGTTGAAGTGATCCGACTGATGCACAACGAGGAGCCACCACTGTTGAGTTGAAAATCTTGACACTACAACGTTAGGATGACTGACGCATTGGAGACAAACAATGAAAAATCAGCAATGGAAGTCTAACTACAGGGGAAAAACCAGTGCGCAAACTAGTCAAGGACTTAATAGTAGGACCAAAAAACTGCAGGTATTCGAAGGTCAAAAGACATTGTTACAAGACGAATTGTCTTTCCTTTTTCGATGAGGACTTTTATAGGGGAGTTGTTGAAGTGGGCGACTAGAACTATTGTAGAGAAGTTGCAACAGATGGAAGAAAGCCTCGATACCAACGCGCCGACGACCGACTAGACGATATCTAGCCAAAAAACATAAAAAACAAAGCCGTGGAGCCCGAACCACTTTTTTCGAGAAGAAGGGAGCCTGGGCGGCTCTCATGGGGTTTCTCGACCCACGCAACGTCGCACTATCTGAAAAAAAAGGGGTGAAGAGGTAGAGGGAAGGAAGGCATAAATGAAAGTGCATAAGATGACTCGCTTGAACGGGGAAAGAGGGAGATGGACCCCCGTCCAGCCTGCTCTCGAAAGAGTCGCGGAGTCAACCGACCCCGGTAGCAAACGCATAGACTGCAATATATTTTCGGAAAGGGAAATGAATAAGAAATTAAAAAGGGCGGACGTTGATATTTAAGGGGATATCAAGCCATAAATGGTCAAGCAAGGTGTAGCGGATGCACTGTAACAAAAGGAGGGTGGTTAATTGATTCCTAACTTTGTGGGCCCCAAAGATGACACGGCCCAGGATCAGTGGTGGAATCAATTTGTCATTAATTGGGATGTTATCAATTAACATACCCACACCTCATAAGTTTGTGGAAGGCGACGTACTCGGCGAGATCGATATTAACGATTATCAACTAATAATTAACGAATTTACGACTCGTTAATGGGATAACGTGTTTCGTTTTCTCAACCATCGTATCTTACATACCCGGACAACCAACAATACGCACCGCCAACCTAAACAACACGACCGCTATTTTCATCATTCCAATCTCTGGTTCAATATATATCTGAGGTGGTGAGGTGTTATACCCGTGCCGCTGTAACATGGGGGTGATGTTTTCCTTGACTTCCCAAAAAGTTTCTCGCAAAGTTATCTTTGGTGGTGTTGCTCCTTAGTATGCACAAAAGAATGCATAGCCGCCTACAACTATCTACAAACGAATCGCATCTTGAAGACGGATTCTCCGCTAATATTGTTACTTTGTTAGTGGATTTCACCGTTTACAGTGGTAGATTAGTCAGGCTGAAGCACTTATTCACACACAGGGTCGAACACGAAGGAAAAGCGTTTTTTACAATAAAATATTGAACCAAGGGTGGGCGCGAAGGCCTCTTAAGTACTCTTTCATTATTTTATTGTAAAAAACGCTTTTCCTTCTTGTTTGACCCTGTGTGTGAATAAGTGCTTCAGACTAACTAATCTACCACTGTAAACGGTGAAATCCACTAACACCGTAACATATAGCGGCAGTAGAGTCAACATTTGGGATCTTGGTTAAAAAGAAAGTCGGAAAAAAAGAAAAACGCATGCATGCCATCATCACCCATGACAACTCGCCCGCACATTTTGTTGAAATGCCACGTAGAGCACAAGTTTAAGGTTTCTTAGAGAACACAACTGCTCTATTGGCCGTTGTTTTGTTGTCACCACCACAAGTTATGCGCGGGATTTAATTTGAGGGGGAGGAGGATATACTAAAGCAACCTCATTGACAGCGAAAGATATTTATCACCACTGTCATATGGTGTAGGGTGTTTCTTTGATCAGAACTATTACTATTTATATCTTCAATCTCGATAAGTTTTTTCTTGATCCACCGCATAATATACAAATATCGATGTAGATGAGGAAGACGAGTGGAGGTGCAGGAGGCGGAGGTCACACAAGGGGCTGTGAAGCTTAGTGTTCGGGATTAACCTGGGGAAAACGATGGCGGCCACTGCGAACGAACCCCTCGCCCTGATGGGTTAAACCCATACTACAAGTTTCGAAACACGCGCGCTCTCCTCTGGCTTGTCAAGGTAAAAAATATTTTTTATTTATCAATGTTTGTTGGTTTGCTTGTTTCTGTGTTTGTTTGTATGAATTGAGATGTGAAATCGTATTGAAACGACGTGAATTAACTCAAATAATTCATTCCCAGGCTATTGATAAGTATTGGCCTCTTAAGGAGTGGTTAATGTTGACCCAAATGACGAACCCGGATGAAGCCGGGACACATCACACTTGAGGTTGGGAAGGGCAAAGTCAAAAAGGGTGGATAGTTGCAGCCAATGTATTTGTTTAGCTTTTGCGAAGGACAACAAGAGTGTTTTCACTTGGAAGATATATGGCCAAGGGGACAACCAACTGCTTTTCTCCATAACCTACGAAGCCCTTCACAGCTATAATACTAGTTATTACTAGAGGAGCTTGTTTTCCCATGTTTGTTCTTGTTCGACTTTTTTTTCTTATGTCTTTTTGAATAACTTACAAGAAGCTTGCACAAACTTAGATTTAAAGAGTTGGATACGATCAGAACCTTTAGTGCCTATTAAATCCGTCAAGGGGTACCCTGAATTTGAATACTCGGTTGAAGAGGGGAAAGAATGGAGAGGTACAGGCGAGCGCAACACCGAGTCTTTCTTTGAACGGTTGTTGTGCATCTAGGTTGACAAACGTTCAACTCCACACATATGTGTTGCAACCCTAAAAAGTTAGTAAAATGCTCTTTACACTTTCAAAAACACAACGAGAAAAAAGAATCTTGATTGTTAAAGATTTTCTGTCAAATATTGTAGGTGATGCTTGTGAAGTGATCCTTAAAGATAAAAGCGATAGACCAAGCGATACCTGCCTACAATGACTTGAGACACCTCCGAGGTGCTCCCCTACCTCTTGGTGGGTCCCAAGTTTTTAGCAAGACTGAGGGAGTTTGATTATTCCTACGATCTTGGGGATCACGAGTCCTTCAATAACCTTGCCTACATGATACACACTATGTTTGGGACCATGTTCGAACTATAATTAGTAAGGAGCAACAGCCGTCCCAAGAGTCTATTTGTTATCGATTCCATAAGAGGATATGGGAACGAGTGCTCGCATAATGGGATTGATGATGCCACCCAAAAGATCCGGCTCATTCCCAGCTTCACGGCCGAACTTGCGGCTTTGCCCACAATGTGCGAAAGGAGGCATTGGGAAGCAAAAAAAGCTAGGAAAGCTCAAGAACCTAGTGGCCACGTGGAGCGGAGTTTACTTGAAAATGCTGGGACTCGAGCCGACTCAGAAAACCAGGAATCATGAAGGATCATGAAGCCAACGGCAGCCAGCGAGCCTGCTGCATATTAGGGACAATTATAATCAGTTATGTTATTTTGTGGATTCATTGCATCATGTTGCTTGTATACATATATATATAGATCGTTCTATTCGACCTAAAAATTCTTGCAATTTTATGATAGTCGATGGACAAAAGCCGATCTACGCTCGATTCAATTTTATTTTATTTTGCCATCTTGAAGAGTGTTCTCGTTGCAAAGGGCCAATCATAGGAGCTCCATGCTACGATGGTTCAAGGTGTCGAACACATCCTTGGCTGATTTTGGTACATCATGTTACCAAAGTTGATTGCCTTAGGTTGAAGCATGTGAATATGTCAAGGTCTATATGAGTTGCTTGGGCACAAAAATAATGGGTTGGGTGTAGAAGAGTCCAAAGTAGGTCCCGAAGTTAAGAAAAAAAAAGACTCATGAAATAATAATAAAAAAGAACTGGAAAGATGGATTAGTATCTGAAGGTTTCGTAGGACGATAACGTACAATGTTGGATCGTTGGTGCTCTACATGGTGGCTAGAACATATTTTGTACACGAACCATTCCGCAAGTTAGATTTCAAAAATAAAGATTGGTATAGCACAAAAGCATTCGCATCAACATTAACTCATACACTACTATTCGCTTGTTGATTATGCACAAAGACATCTTCAAAATGCAAGTGGCGACAAACACGACATCCACGCATGTACTTCATTCTATGGCAAAAGGAGTGACCTTGGGATAAAGGTTTCAAAATGCAAGATGCACATAGATAACGGAATTGAGAAAAATGCGAGGGTTTGAATAATACGTCCTCTCTCCGCATTTTGGTTGGCGGGCTCATTGGTGGATAGGTTCAACGTAAACGACGTTGACGAACGTTTGCGGTCTTTGTTTTTTTTTCGATGTCCCGGCGTGAGATATTTACGCCCTCAAAAATCTATGTGATTTATCCTAGTAGAAAAACGGAAGACCTAGTAGAAAAACGGAAGACCTGGATAGGGCTTGAAATATTTCAAGTTCTAGGTTACCTTATCTTTTGAAGGGCCGATGAAAAGAGAGAGAAATCTGAAAAAGGTTTGCTTCGTATCTTGCCAACTAGATTGTAAGGACACGGGGTGTTATAAAGACAATGGAACTTTACAAAGAACACCGAGTCCACCACCACACCACTCTTGTAGTGCGGACCGGTCAAAGACAGTTACGGTTGCTGCGGAGGTTCGAATCCTCGCCGGAACCACTTCTCACACATTCACACATTGTCACACAATTGTCCCACTATGATCGGTCAGTCACCCAACTAACCGTCACCAACCGCCACTCAGCCGAGCGGTTAGGATAGAAAAAGTATGACTCGCGATCCGGAGATCACGAGTTCGATTCCCACTTAACCCACACTTCCACTTCCACTAAGAAAACTGTCACATAGATTGCATCACATGGATGAGTTACAAAGGATCATTAAGGATTCTGCATCCAAGAATTCGGCCGATTGAGAACGTTGACTTTCGGAGGGACTTACTACCGTACTTGAGTGAAAGTCGACGGAAAAAATATATGGATTGATGGGCTACCGAAACCCATAAGGGATGTGTTTCTCGGAAATAAGCATCTTTAACGACACGCATATTCTTTTTACAAAGATAACGTGTATTTTTTGTGGAAAGAGAAAATACTTTGTTAACAGGTGTCCGAATTTGGCAGATGTAATGACCTTGCCAGAAGTCAAGAATATATATATGTCGGACAGGGAGGAAGAGGACTAATGGAAAGAAACTTATGCAAACCCCGATTACGGGTAAGGACCGGCTGGAATTTCGTTTGCTGGTGAGAAATGTGGTGCTTATGGTTCTATTGGTTTAATCAAAATTGCAATAGTTTTGTGTCTCCTAGGCTAAATTGATCATAGGAACTCTTATGCAACTGCTTCCCCTCCTGAATCTATCTTTCTCAAGCATCTATCCCTTTCGCCAACACTGTAGGTACCCGTTTGTTAATAAAGTTAGAATTAGTAAAGAATTACAAAGGGGTTTTCTAATATCGGCTTTGGTTATCCACGAAGCCAAAGACAAAACGGTTTGATTTTCCCGAAAAGGAGTGAAATTTACCACCATCGGTACTGATATTTTATATCGACATTCTTTTCCCCTCCGCTCCATATAATTTAGCATACTTGAGAAGTATGAAGAACGCCAAAGAAGTTGCGTGTATTTTGGATGCCCTTTTCCAAAAGCTTGCGCGATTCCGGAAATAGTTTTATACCATAAGGAGGGGATAACTTTTTGCGGTGGCGGCTGTTAGCCTTGTGGAACCCCCCCATAACACTCCGAAGAAGCTTGAAAGCTAGAGCTCATACCTAGAAAAGACTTCACCAGCAAAGTCGAACACAGGTTCCCCACGCCTCCACATTTTTTATCGAAGTTAGAAAGACTCCTTTTGTTTTTTCTTAATTGCTGCTCAATACATAAATGTATCATACTACGACCCGCCACAGTCCATCATCGCAACGATATGAAAAGGGAACGCCATTTATCGAGTCAAACCAACACATCGATAAAATCCTCCATGAATACAATACGTTGTCCGTTTTCTTCGCTTTATATGCTCTTTTCCGGTTGAAGCTTTGACCGTCTTGAATGCAGACAACTTCGTTTTTTTCAATTTGGGATCTTTTCAGTTAAGGGCGCAGATTGCTGGAACGAGGAAGGGGACACCTTTTAGAAGGTTAAGAAACATAAAAGATTTCTAGAAAAACGAGTATACAATTCTGTTCTTAAGAAGGCTTCTTTCGCGTGGCTGATTTTGGTCGGCTTCCATCAAGAAATGTAAGACTCAAGGCTACAATGCTTTTAAAAGGGGAAACCACCACTGAAAATAAGGTGGATATTAACGGTGGGTGGATACTATTGTTGAGAATTTACGGAATTTAAAATTCGGTTTGCAAAGTGGGGTGATATGTAATAAAATTTCTATGTATTTTCCAGATATTAAAGGTTGATTTAGACGAGTATGCAGCGTCGTCTTTCAAGCTCAGTAAATGACAGATTGCTATTTTGCAATCGGAAAGATTGGTAACACCATTGAGAGTGGGGGGCTGGTCTCGGACGTACTTGGATAATGCACACGCTACATCAATTGCAGCCAAAAGGAAGTAACCTTTATTTGTGAATATTTTTGCCTTATGCTAGAAACATACAAAAGATTATGCGATGGCGTCGTAAGATAGATGAGCAAGTATCTTTCTAGACACCAAAGGAAGGAGATTATCAGAAAGAGATTTTCATTTTTCGATGATTTTGATGCATTCAAAGTTTCTCGTAGACATTTTAAAGCTAAGGAAAAAAGGTGAAGGAAAAGGCATTTTGACTATGAGACCATCGTGATCAAAGGTATTGTGGATTCAATCATATTTGATCCACATTTCGAAGGAGGACAAGCTCTTGCTTGGGAAGGAAATGGGAAAATTGTGTGTGCAACCCTTTCAAATGATGTTATACGCTCTGTCCACGTTTGGAAGGCCCCTTATGGAGTCGATCGATCATTTTCGGAAGTAAAGGTTTTGTATTGTGCGTGGTAATTTCTTGCAATAAATAAGAAAGAATAGATAAACTGATTGAGAGCTTGCATATTTGGCTTCTAGAGCGAATCCTTTATCGCAATCCGAAAGGAACATCGGTTTAGAAATAGAGTCTTTTCCGAGCTGCAAAAAGGTACTATAGTTGAACAAATGCAATCGACGTAATTGAGGCATTGTAAAGCCACACCTAAGTTTAAGGAGACCCTATCCGTTCATAAATAAATATATACATGTATATATTGTTCAACCGAAGCATAGTATGGATCCTTTAGATGCCACTAAGTAAATGCAACGCGAAGTTGAACTAGACTCTAGCGTAGGAAGCAACTCTAATATAAACTGCAGTTAATACCTAATTTATATTATAATACGAAAAAAATATATATTTGATAGGAGCAAAAAATACAAAGCTGTGTTGGTAGTAGGGAATCCCCGCATGTGAACCTTCCCAGTGATCCACTTCCCCCTCTCCTCCGCTCGAATTAGAGAGCGATTGACAATACTTAAATTGTTGAGAGTTGAGAGTTAACGGTTATCAACAAGTCTTGTGACTTCGACGTTTATAACACTTTTTGCATTTCTGCAAAGGGCATTTGGAAAAGAGTTGGAGCATAAGGATGAACTCATCTATTAGATCCATTAGATCTGACGATGCGCATGCACTCCCGTTCTTTTTCGTTCGATAAGTATGACCATGGTTAAAATTACAGGTAAGCAGGAATCAAGCAATATCAACCCTATTGCTATTGATATAGCAACCCTATATTACAACCCCATCCATCCATGAAGTTGAAGAGATGTTCCGGAATACGGTCAGCATGCATGACTACTTTGAGTTGCGTCAAGTTTTTGCCTCCACAATTATATGGCGTAGGGTCTAGTGGTCGTGGACCCCTCTTTGCAAGTGATTCTGGTTTTGGTACACATGATGGTTGTGGACCCCCCCTGCAAGTGGTTATATTTCTATCCCTGGCGGGAAGGGCACCAGAATCGGCACACCGCTTGGTTTTTTCCGTCGAAACTCATAGACAACTAACATAGACAACTAACGAAAGAGGTCTAGGCAAGCTTGGAGAGGAGTTTGGGGGGAGGTCGCAGCCTAGGGAGGCCGGCAGAAGTTTTTCCAAGAGTTATGCTTTTTTTCACATTGTATCTAGCGTGATAATAGGTAAGCTTCCAAGGTTAATCAAAAGTTGTTCAAGTGCCCCGATGACATTCGACATCAACCCTACAAAGGCATTAAGTGACTTTGTGCATTATGGAAATCACAACGCGAAGAAAAAATGACGTTCGTTAAAGCGTTTTTTTAAATGTTGTAGCCGATGCTTATAATATGGTCTTTAAAGATAACTTCCAATATGACAAGAGCCACCTTCGATGTGCTTTTCGGCTTCTTGTTCACCATCATCCCTAGGCCAAATGAGTTCGCCACCACTTACGTTAAGTTCAAAAGGCTCCAAGACATTCCCAAGCTTAAAGATTAGGCGTACGTAATGTCCGAGAAAGGATGTCACGCATATAAAGGAAATGATAGGACCAGTGCTTGTGTTGATTTTGCTTCCTTTGTAGTGGAACATAGACCAAGTTACGATGGCTGAAATAAATAGCATATAATGAGTTGGACGTCCAATGTGCAGTGTTATACTGGTATTGTGCGTGAGTTAAAACCCATCTTCTTGCCTATTAGCCGACAGTTCTTTGGATGTTAGCTGAGACAATACCTTTAGGGCGGGAAAAGGATGGAGAGGAGATGCAAACCCGATTGGTACCAGGCCTGTAGACCCCAGACCTGCTCACATGAATCGCTGGCCCATGGACTTCGATGGGCATCAGTGCCAAGAAGATCCGTACGAGTACCCGGTGAGAAGAGGAAAGACCATGATTCGTGTCATGTCAGATCGGAGCAGGGAGCAGCACAGAGCTGCATTCAGGGAACGGACTCAGATCACCACCGAATACGCCTATTTTCCCGACTACCAGGTTCAGTTCCCCATAACCTTTGCTCGCAATTCCGATCTGCTTCAGTTCCTGCAGAATATGTACCTGGAAAACCCTTTCAGCCTGCACAGAATCCGAGAAGCCTTATATCTTCACAGCATCCGTATGAATGAGAGGCATGTCTGGCGTGATCTTCCCACTGGACCCACAGGTTTTGCGAATGTTGCAGAAGACCGGAGTGTCTTGTATCGGGTCAGATCTGTTGGTCCAGGTGGTACGCTCCATGAGGAGCAGGAGCCTCCCCCCGGCCAATGGTGAACCCCAAACTTGATTTGATCTTATCTGGCCCAAGTTGGAGTCGGAATTATGCCAATGGAAAAAGTAATCAAACGGAGCAATAAACAATAAAGAGCGCAGAACAAGGACAAGGAGGCCTATCCCAAGATGAGCCACCCAGGAAAATACTATGGATCGCTTAGCTCCACCAATTTTTGGTGAAGAAGAAAATATACGAACATTTAGATAACATAAACAAAGGGTTTTTTTTTTCTTTTTTAACCTCTTATCGAAAGACGCCCACCACTTCCGAGCAAAGCAAGACGACAAATAAGAAACCGTTATAAATGCACTCGAGCTGAAAGTTAGAACATCAAACGGAAGCAGATGGAAGAATCGATTCATTAAGAAAAACGAGATACAATAAAAGCTCTCCTAAAAGGTGCCGCTGTTGAATCTGAAGAGCTCCACGAGTTAACATTAATTATTTTTTCCGATCGACGAATTCATAGACATTCACACGTTTTCGATAGATACGATGCGATGGTCGGTTAAGTGAGTTGTGAAAAGTTACGAAAACGATGTTTTTCCAAGCAATAATTATATCAAAAAGAGAAATGGCTGGAGTCACGAGGCGCATCAGCCTATAAATATCATAGGCTATGATATACGGTCATTGGTACTGATTCGGTCGAAAGCATTTCCCCTTCACCTCGATCAAGGGACCCAAAGGATTTAATTGTAAGAAACGAAATGAAACTAAACGTTTGATAGTGAAACATGATTGAGGTCGACATTAGAAAATCCCCAAAAAACACGGCAAGAAGATGATGTATATGGCTTTTTTAAAGTAGGGAAAGGAAAGATCTATTCCTTCCAAATGATATTCAAGTGCTTTCAGATACATGTATTCCCCATGAAGTCGAGATAAGAGAGTCCTTAACACGATGTTGAAATTGCTCAGACTTTATGGTGACTAAAGATGTACAACGACGGCTTTGAGCTAGTGCGAACATGTCACTCATGCCAGATACATGCTCTCTTGAGGACTTTTGTAAACTACGGAGCAATACCGGTGTTGCAATAATGGGACATGGTGCAAGCAAATTTTACCAACCGACTCACCCAGCCGAATAGGCAACTCAAAACTTATTATAATCGTGGACGAGTTCTCAAGCTTTGTGGTAGCCGCCGCTACTCCTGACTTGACGACAAGCATTATAGCCATGTTCTTTCTCAAAGACGTCATCCTGAAATATGGCATTCCGAGAGTTGTTTACTCTGATAATGGCACTTTCACGGGCACTCTACATAATTGTTGCGAGTGGGAGGGCCTACAAGACAATGCTCCGCGTCGAAAAACTCAATGCCACACCCAGCCCACGGGAGGAACGAAGATACATAATTCTAGTCGAGGTGCCATAAAATCGCGGATGCTTACAACCGGGTGGTGACCTGCGTGGGAAACGATGCCTCTCTTAGGGGCATGTTGCCTTTCGGGCCCATCAACAAAAGCTAGGTTTCCACCTATTCCCCACAAGCTTCCAGGAAAGTCGAAGGGATGCGTTGCATATTGTTAGACTACCCTTGTTAAACGGGTTGCGTGCGAGAGAGACTTGTGGGATGAGTATGTAGAAGAGCTTTCTATTCAACAACATCTATGCCAGCCGGGGGTCCATCGGGATCACTTCAATAAGGAGGTTATGCTAAGTGGGTTGTACATAAAAAGAAAACCAAGTTTGTTGTGGGTGCGAGAGTGTTGGCAAAGATGAAACGCAGGCCCGGGGAACTTGAGCTCAAGTGGGATGGACCGTACAAAGTTACTTGGGTTGGAAACAAAGGAGCCCTGTGGGTGAATGAGGAGTTCGTGAACTCCAATCGGATATATTATGGAGAAAGGAAGATACAAAGAGAACAGATCTAAAGGAAAAGAAGGCACGGGCGAGCTAAACCAAGGGGTCTATACTAGAGAGGATTTTTTCTTTGAACAACTATGTAGATAATGTTACCATAAAACGATACTATATAATTTTATGTACGGAATTAAAATATTTGTTGAGGACATTAATTTGGGGCACCTATCGAATACACAAACCTTTTCTAAGAAAAAAACAAGTATATAAGATTAATGATCTGTTTGTGCACATCTAGCTTATAGAATGCATCAAATGACAAATTAGGGGATAGCTTCTTCCTACAACACGATGCACTGACAACCGCTTGAGTAGCTTGTATCTTTGTAAGCACGATCTCTAATTGATATTCATCAAACACGCACCTTGTGGTCGTCCTAACGAACCATTGAATTATTCAATTCACACGTTTTAAGGCTTTAGAAGTATCTACTCTTGAACGGGATGTTTTCTAGGTTTCTTAAAGTACCGTGGGAGTCGTAAGCAAGCCCAAAGTTGTGAAGTTCGATGGGTGGTCGACACCTTTTGGATGACACTAAGGACGGATTGTGGAGTTTCATTAGCATACAGTTTTTTCTTAGGGGGACGTGACTTACAGGGACTTATATTAATTAGAAAAGATAATAATAATTATATGTCCGCATAATTGATAGAGATCCGTAACCTTATGGGAGTATGCATCACTAACAGAGGCGATGAAGTTCGATAATAAAAATGCGCAAACATAAGTTATCAATATTGGTATTCTTTCACAACCACAACTTCCACTTGAGCTCATGTGTGTATAGCGATAACGACAAAACCATCGGCATGGGTATTGGAAGGTGAGCAAACTCAATAATTACTTGTCATACTTAATTTGGGACATACATCATGCGTTGGAGCATAAAGATGCTAAGTGATGTTCAGTACACCCACCCGGAGCGCACCTCATGCATTGCTTCGTAGTTCAAAGGAAGGATTTCTCAAACATCTCGTAAGATCCACTATTAGACAAATGATGTTTTCGCGTTTGTATGCACATATTACGACGTCAATTCATATTCATCAAACGAGAGTTGATTGGAGGAAGAATTTATATGGGCTTTCTAGGTCAAACACGATCCATATGCGCTCGTTCCTAACGATGAGTGGTTTGGAACAAAGCTCGTGTAGGTCGAGGAAGTCCAAGTCATGAAATTGAGATACAAGAAAACCGGGATGATCCCGTGAGACACTGTGTTAACCGAATATCTTGGTTTTTTTACATCGGATTTTACTCGTTAGAGCATCTCATCACGATGGACTTGTCCCAGACACCCATTATCCAACCCAATCGAAAAAGAAAAAAAAAAGTCCTCCAGGGAAAATAGAAAGGCCCACTGTCTTGACATCATCTTGATCATCATCAAATCGATTCGCCTTCATGCGAAAGAGTCGCACCCCGTGTTGTCAGGACCACCATAAAAAGTCGCGCTGCGCCAAACTCTGGTTTCGTCGATATTCCTCATCCCCTGTAGCCCATAGGAGAGCAAGCTCCAGGCTCCAATAAGGATGGTCGTCAGAGCAATACCGTCGTCTGCGAGGACGCCCGTTCGTGCAGACAGAGGTGAAACGACACTACAGCCATAATCGTCCTTGAGCTGCCCAGTAAGTCCTTAATCCCAGCAAGAACCCTTCCAAATCTGGGAGATGCTTCAGAAGAGCTATCCACTGTCGAGTAGAAAAATTCAAGGCTCCCTCTTCTTCAGTAGGAATGTTGGCAGTGATATGATTGGCCATCCTCAACTCATGTAAATTTGCACATTCCAGGAGCAAATGTGGGCCAGATTCCATAGGTGCTCCACAGTCACACCTCGATCCAGTGTGGGGTTGTTGATGTCGAAGGAATTTCCGACATGGGAAGTGTCCAGAGATGAACTGATAGATCAGGGATGTCGATAGCCGAGATGACGTAGGAATGGCCATGGGTTTCTTTTGAAATTTGTATGCTTCACTGAATTCCTTCGCTCCATTCGGTTGTGGAAATTGTTTGATAGCTACCTCTCCTTCTTGAGTTATGAATTTCTGCATCCATTTGTTAAGTAGGCGTCGTGACCACGGGGGAGCCGGGAATAGCGGAGAGAACATGGAGATAGATGCCTCCATCGCCGTGCTTAATCGTGTGTGACATCCAAGATCAGGTGAGTCTCGCATCCAAAAATGTACCTTTCCATGTTGCCAGCCTTGAATCCAGTTCTGTATTGAAAGAATTCTTTGCGTCTTAATGCCCCTGGAAGCCAAATGATGAAAAACCCCTCCTGGGATCATCAGGTGTAGATCACTGTCAGTTTGATTCAATGTGAGAGTGTCCGTTAAAGCACAAACAATAGCATTGAGATATAAGTCATTTGTCTCAAACACTCCAGCGAAAGTTCGATATCCCTCCAGAATGGTATTTTCCCTTTGAATTCGCCAGGTACATCCGCCTTTGAGTTTATTTGCCAATCCTTCAACCCAGATTGTCGTATCTGTAGGCCTCCATGTAACTTCCTCATTTCCAGATTCCGCCTCATGTGATTGATGATCATGAAATTCCGCCAATTCCCGCAAAGAACAGTGTGGTGTGGTCTCAGAAAAATCCTTTTCCTTGATTAATGTCAGTGATGCAAATGTGTTAGTGTTGTCAGGATCCATCCATTCGCCAAAATCAAGCAGCAGCCTGTGAAAATGTTTCCCCAGCCAATGAGTTGATAAGTTGTGAGTGCGTTGGGCGCAGCTGGAGGCCAATGGTGGCCATTGGAGCCACGACTGACTTCTTCCGTGTGACCATGCTGGAGTACCAGCTCTCCAACAAACCATACGCAAAGCTTGCGTTGGAGGTAGAACACCACTCATGGTATGTAGGTTGACCTTTGAAGTAGAATGTTTGACACCCAAAATCCAGCGCATCCCAGCATTTATCAATGGTTGAATTTGTCTCTCCATAACTGTTTTCGCCAACTCCATTCCCCAGATTTCTGCCCCAAAGTATAATTTGCTGCCAATGATACTGTCAAATAACGTGTATAGTATTTGACATGGTGGTCCCCAACTGGGCCCTGCAAAACGTTTCAGAAATTGAAAGGAGGTCTAACACTTCGCCATTGTAATTTTCAGGTGTGGGAGAAAATTAAGCTTCCTGTCCAAATGAAGTCCCAGCAGCCGAGTTTTAGTCACCAGTTGGATTGGTGTATTATCCATGATAAGCATAGGATCTGGCGGATCCTTGTGCTTTTTCGAAAAAATGATGACCTGAGATTTGGGAGGGGAGAAGTTCATCCTGCATGTCCAAGCCCAGTGTGCCAGCGATGACAAGATTGCATTTGGGAGCTGACTATCCCCTCTTGTGTAAGGTGAGACCACCACAAAAATATCATCAGCAAAGGCTACCGGAAAAGCTCTTTGCATCCCTATGTCATTTTGAATAGTCCGTCTGCAACACCTGAGTGCTGAGTCCATGATGTATAGGAACAAGACGGGCGACAGTGGTGACCCCTGTGGAGTGCCCGAATTCACCATGAAAGTCTCCCCCAAAATATCCACCTTCCTGGAGGCAACAAAGGCAGTTATCCATAATGCCAAATACCGAGGACATCCAACCTGATGAAGCCGCGATAGCAGAAAACTGGGCCAGACCGTATCGAAAGCACCGGTAAGATCCAGTGACATTCCCAATGATTATTTTTTCCGTTTCAATCCAGCAATGACCTCATCCTTCACCTCCCATACCGCATCATTCAAGGCCCGATTTGGCCGGAACCCAAACTGCCCCTCATCCAAAACCCCGTTTGATTCTCCTGTGTTAACGTTTCGTTGAAATAAGCCTTAGGAACGACGGGGTTGTGTGGGTATAAATGAACGAATATGTAGGAGATTTTACGTGCGAACGGGACTTCCCCTTTAGTACGGAATATTAAATGCATACCAAAAGATAGCAATTGATTTCACTACCCCTCTAGAACGAAGCTCAACCATAGTGAACTTGTAAGACTCCTTTAGACTGAACACTGTCGGGAAAACGATGGGGGCCGGACACCTTACAAAGAGTCATTTGTTGCGAACATCATTTATGAATCAAGATAGATTAGGGAAGAAACCTCGATAGTTAAGTTCGCAATATACAAACTGAAATTTTCCAGGGATAGAACAAGATAATTTTCCGCTCTCTCTTGTTTTCTTTTCTTTTTTCGTCCACAAGGGGGGGGGGCCACGATGGGCTGAAGCCGCCCTAGAGGAAGACCCTCTCGTGGTAAAAAGTCGAAATTAATTGATTGGAACGGAATATAAGCGAGATGCTCTTTGATAAGGACGAGTGCACAGGAGGCGATCTTAGTAAATAACTTCGGAGAACATTTGGGGACAATATCCGCAGACGGCAGGGCACCGATTTAGTGGGGGGGGGATAGTTAAGAGTCTATCGAGATACAATGGTTCGATAAGGGAGGAAGAAGATAATTATTATGATAGAAAGAATACACAAGACGACATCTGGAAAAACAAGTTCCAAGTCGAGTAGAGAGCGAATATGATTTTTCATACGATGAAAAGAATACTCAAGAGAACATTGAGGTAAAATAGCAAAGTCGATCAAATGACAAGCCTACCTGATATGTATGGGAAGAGATAGAGTATTCCCTAAGATGGCAATAGGATGGAAAGGCGAGTTAATCAAATGACAAGACAACCATACGATAAGGAGAAATGCTACGGGTGCTAAGGCAAGTTGACAAGACAAGAAGCTTGCCATATCTGCTCTTGTCATAGACTACATAATTTGAAGCAATCTTGTAATATGATGGCCAAGCCGAGTGCAAGACGATTTATTCAAGGCAAAGTTTTAAGGTATCACCAATATACATCGACATGATGACTCATCATTGATGAGGTCAACATCTTGAATTTCGCTAAGGCAAGCGATTGCAATTAAAGCAATTGACACACTCCTATTTTGAACTGATAATAACTATGAGAGAAAAAAGAGAGATGCCTAATATTCCCCTTTTTCTAAGCTTGTGTTTTTTTGACTTCGGTCGAAGTATTCTGACGTGTTTAGACTTGATGGGTGTATTCGGATATCTCCAATTGAGATCTATTTATAGCAACCTATTTCGTAATGTCTTTACGACTAGAGCTGTTGCGTTTCACTTTCAAGGTGTCTTACCTATTCATAAAAAAAAGTAGAAAAAATTAGTACAAAGAGTAAAAAAAAAGAAAACTCTTTTTTTTTACTTCTTTTCAAATAGCTTGGCCGTTAGGCGAAATGAATACCTGAAACAATCAAACCTCCTGCTAAGGGGGGGGGGGGGGGGCGAGGTCATCTCCATTCTTTTCGTTAAAGAAAAGGAAAGTTGAGTGAAAGGCATGTTACCTCCCTTTTACTTTACTGAAAAGTAAAGGAATTATTTATTTATTTGTTTTGAGTAAATAAAAATTAGGAAATTAGAAAGAAAGAGAAAAGAAAGTCGGTCACCTGAATGCTTTCCCTGTCCTGTCTTTATATTTGTTTTTTTTGCGCCTTTGGTTCAGCTCAGCGGAAAAAAAACAAAAAAAACTCGACCATCGTTTTCTTCAGGCATTTTTTTTTTTCAGATGCTCCGATCAACCTGGGGGGAAAAAAGAAATCAAACCGTGAGGATTCTTATTTTGTTTTTGAAGCAATCAGAATTTCACTATTTATTTTGATATTTTTATTATTCGTTTGGGAAAAAGCCAGCACCTCCGCCTCATTTTTCTTATATTTTATTTTTTGAACTAGTACTCTTTTTTTCCAGTTCTGGTGAGGTCATGACGGGAAAAAAATAAAAAATGGAGTAAAAAAAAAATATAAGCCCAACAAAAAGAAAAAGCTAAAGAAAAAAGCTGCTGGAAAACAGAAAGCTTGAAAAAAGCAACTTTGAAAAAAAAAGGATTGAAAAAAAAAAGGAAGCAAAAATGTTGCTAGGGAGTGTTTGTATTCAGGAATAAATTCGACTCGAAAGAAGAATATGATCTTGAATATTATATTTTCAGGTGATTATTTCTTTCTTAACACTCCCCTCCCCCCCCCCCCAACAGTACTCACTCTTTCTTTTTCTTTTTTTCTTTTATTTTCAAAAGGACAATGCTTCGCTTTTTGCTAAACCCAGCTGGAGCAACCAAACGTTTCCGAAAGAAAAAGAAAGAAAAAAAGAAGCATATGATCTTCAATATTATATTTTCAGGTGATTATTTTTTTAACCTTCCCCCTCCCCCCCTCCCCCCCCCAAAAAAAAACAAACTACCGAAAAAAAAAATCACCAAAAAACCCGGAAGAAAACCAAAAACCGAACCAAACACACCTTTGGCGAGGGATAACCTCAGGAGCGGCAGGCAGCCACTCTCAGCAATCTCCGTTTTTGCTGATTTCTGTGAAAACAGGGAGGTGTTTTTCTTTCTTTAAAAAAAGCATTGGTGAAACTCTGCCGATATTTTTCCTTCCCTCCCCCCCTTTTTTTTTTTAAAGAGGAAGAAAGAAAATACCTGGGTTATTTTCTGGGAAAATATGAATCTTTTGGGCAATTCCCCCTTTCAATCTAGAAAAATGTTCTGTCGGTGGGGAGGATGAAAAGTCAACCTGTTTTTTTTACTTCTCACTCCTTTTTTTGGTATCTCACCATGACTGACTGGGAGGATTTTTTTTCCCAGAAAGTGGAAAAGCGTCGTAATTTAAAGGGGAAATAAATAAATAAATAAAACTGTTTCTTGCTTGAAAAAAAAAAAGAAAAAAAAGTAGAAGAAAGCACAGGTCACATTTTTTTCGCAGAATCTCTAATATAAAGAAAAAGAAAAAGAAAATCAGAGTGTCCCTTATCTTCTTTTTTTTTAATTAAATAAATAATAAAATAATAAATAATAAAATAAAAAGGCAAACGGTTTTCTATTTATTCAGGGACACAATCATTTTGTTCATAATTTCCAGTTTTCATATATTTTCTTTTTTTCATAGTTATTCTTTTATTTTTATTTTTTTTTTGGGGGGAAAGGGGAACAGAGAAAAAAAAAAAAAGAAAGAAAAAAGTTGAAGAACTGTCAGGAATTTTTTTTTTCAATTTGCTTCCCACACACTTCACTTTTTTTCCCTTTTTCGTTCCCCTTTTATTTTTATTTTTTTGCTGTCGAAAACCACTGCACCTCATTTTAAAAATAATTCGAAAAAAAAAAAAAGCTCCATCCCGCTTGCGATCCTTTTCGACGACCTCCCCCTGCGCATCGAGAAAGAAAAAAAAAACAAGAAACGAGCAAGCAGTTAACAAAAAAATCAAAACACAAAGAAAAAAGAAAAAACCACACGCAGAGCTCTTTTTTTCATCATTTTCGATTCGAAATCTTTTTCACCGGGGCGACCGCCGTTCGGCAGACCATTTTCCTTCCTACCTTTCTCGCCGCTCGTTCATTTTTTTTTCTCGACCCCTTTCCTCGTACGCACGCTTTAGCGCTCCATGTCGCGGAAAAAAAAGAAAAACCGAGAAACGAGTCTGAAAAATGATCAACGGGGGGTCGTTCTCACAACCCCCCCCCCCTTAACCGTTACACGTGACGCGTTATCTCGAATGCAAGATTCGGGAGAGGAGTGGGGAAGGAAAACTGACTGGACTTTTTCTGTCCATCCGCGGGATGTGCCTGTGCGCGCATGGGGCGCCGTTCTTCCACAACCAACGATCGTTCCGTTAGTAAGCGTTCGTTCGTTCAAAATCTGAATATCCCCGACTGCTTCCACGTCTGACATGCGTGCTGCGTCAAAGACCGACTGGCGGCGCTGCTGTCTGACGGTCGATCGGCGCGGCCGCTCGTTTTTCGGGGGTGTTGAAACCACGAGAATTGTGGGAAGGACGGTTAGAATGAACGAATATGAAAGAGAGTGAACCATTGTATCGAACAACTTTCAACACATGACATTGACGACTTTCGACGCCACAGGAACTGGCATCGACAACAGGGGTGAAAAAAAAAAGGACAGTGTTGTACCCAGGAAGTTGGTGTCGTGATTGTGCGACAGTCGTAAGGATGAATCCATCTGTCGAATTCACTTTTTTTAACAGTAAAAAGTACGACCCTTGTTCCAACCAAAGTTCCTTGAAACACCACAAAACCGGAGTTCTAACTGCTTAAACTGCACAGAAACCACCCAACTGAATTACCCCTTTCCACATCTCCACATGGTTCGTTAATTGCCTTTTTTAAAGGTCATTGTTGTAAGAGTTTCAACGTTACAACAACAGGGGGGTGATGCGAGCTCAGGGAATCAACCAAACAAAAATATTACCAGACATACCAGGCCTGTAGCATCAGGGGCATACGAAGAGAAACACCCCAGCCAGCAAGTTTGAGGTGAGTGGAAGTTGCATGGCGAGCCAAACGGGCAGCATACTCGCGTTCGCCAGTTGTACAACACTCCGCAACTTGTGAAAGCAGCCACCACCCAAGGTTAAGATTGGTTAGGTAGACCCAAATTTGTTCGTGATCCCAAACGGGTTAGGGGCACAAAATTTAAGTACCTCCGCAACCCAAAAAAGCGAGCGGTCCCTCTGCCTGTCTGTCGCTGGTGAACCCTATGCTTCGCTCTGGTGGAATATCTTCCCACCAGGGCAGGCGACCAGTGATCGCTGCTCGGTTCCCCACCCCTTGGAAAGGATGCACCATCAACGCTCAGCACCGGACCAAGGACAGACACCTTCGATCCACGCTCGACAGTCCCCGCTAGGGTGACAAACAGGCGCTGCCCTGCTCGACGTTTTTTGCATCGGTTGAAGGCAGGTCATTTTTGTGCTCTGGGTTGGAGTTCGAGCGCTGGCGACAAAACCAAATGTCAGTTCTGTGAAGCTCCAGCTCACTCTGCGTGCCTGATAACGAGGTCCACAGGGTGGAACGCTGTTACAATAGAAAAATCACTTAGATCACCACGCTGGGGGAACTGAGGAAAGCACACGCACTGCTTGAGCTTCGCCGTTCCACCCTGTGCACCTGGAAATCAGGCACGCAGAGTGAGCTGGAGCCTCACAGAACTGACATTTGGTTTTGTCGCCAGCACTCTAGTTCCACCTTAACGTCTGTAAATGGCGTGCGCTAAAATGATACAATAGAATGTCGAGCAGGGTAGCGCCTGCTTATCACCCAAGCGGGGACTGTTGAGCGTGGATCGAAGGTGTGTGTCATTGGTCCTGTGCTGAGCGTTGATGGTGCATCCTTTCCAAGGGGTGGGTCCGTTCTGGCACCTTCTCTGAGGAGTCGGCGGCGGAATGAGTGAAGTGTCAGACAAAGCGCCAGGCGGGAAACCGAGCAGCGATCATTGGCCACCTGCCTCGGTGGGAGGACAATGCACCAGAGTGAAGCACAGGGTTCACCAATGGCAGACAGGCAGAGGGACCGCTCAACTTATCTTTTGTACTGCATTGTGGCGCTTCTGTATCAACCGTGGTGGGAGCGAGCAGCTGCAGGGGTCAGAGGAGGAACAGAGAGTGGTTTTCAATTCCGTTGTCCTTCCGCTTAGCAAGAATATTTTCATGAAAATATCGTTCTTCATTGTGGAAACCATTGTTCGGGGGAGGAGGGAAATTCACATGGCCACGCTTTCTTCCTTTGGGTGTCGTTATCACTTTTTTCGACCCACTATTTTTCAGGTTACGGTGGTTTTCTGTTGCTTCATGAACGAAGTGCAATTCACAAAGCCTCCTCATAAGGGTTTCAAAAAAATGTACCACTTAGAGATGTTCTCCTGATCAGTCCTGTCGACCAGAGAAAACGGTTCTGTCAATTCGAACCGCTGAGCAAACAGCTTCAAATACACCAACTGTGAACCACTGAAAAGCGTCATCACACAGCTTAACGATTATCGTTGGTCATACGCAACCATATTTGCAACATCCCTTGAGAATACAAAAATACGAGTTGAAATATTTGTTCAAACAGTCAGTACCAAACTATTGTATTCTAGTGCCAAAAAGCAACATAACCTAAACAGCAAAGTCAGCAAAAAAACCCTTTTAAAAATTTTCAATAATATCCAGGTACGAGACAGTCTCGAAATGTCTATTCCTCAGGCCTGAGGAGAAAAATATTGCGCCAACGTTGATCACATGGCCTTTGACCAGGATGGAGGCCTTGCATTTAATGACACTTGGACGTCGAAAAGGTTCAGCCGAGAAGCTCATGCAGCTCGTTCTCGGTTTCCTCGTCACAAGGATTGAACGGACAAGTACAAATAGTATCCTTCGCAGTCTCCCCATCCGAGTCTTTCGCGTTTTTATCGAGCCCTGTCCAAACGATCGCTCACTCAACGGTTTTCCAGATTCACAAGATCGTTCGGCGTCGTTTACTTGTCAGTAAAATTTCACTTTCTTTGTTCAAATATGCCTCTCATATCTCGTTGAACCTCAAACAGGATACATCAAGGAAGAAAACACACATTTATTTCGTTGTTTCCTAAATGTTCTTCGCTTTGAGGGATTTTTCGCTTCGCACCTGCTCCAAGAAGAGTCTTGACAGCCACGACACTGCCGTTCATAGCAGCCGTGCCCAACAAATTCAAAGGACCGGAGTCGGCGCCTAGCAATCGCAAAAGAAAAGCAGACCTCAGTTGCTCATCAACTGCTCCAGATCACCTCTTAAAAGAAATAAGGCAGGAAACGAAGTAGCCATAGTCGAGCATATACCCGCTAGAAGCAAGTACTCCACAACTTCAGAGTGGCCGTTCCAGGCCGCACCGAGGACCGCGTCGCTGCCAGCCTCAGACTCCAAGTTTGCCCCACGGCTAACAAACACCTGCAAATATTGAATGAGGGTATGGTTTCGTGAGTTTGTGCTGATTTCGGTTCGCAAAGTACGATTCACGTATGATATTCAAGATGGAGAACCGCCGCTTCTTTCCACCAAAGTACCACCAACAATAAGATGTTTAAAATGGTGGGATTACCTTGACTTGGTCGAGATCTCCATCGCGGGCAGCCTCCAAGAGCATCTCATCAATATCCTTGAAACCAAACACGCCTCAGCATATTTTTCTGTCATTTTTTATTGCAGCAGTGACGTTTCAATGCAACCAGAGCATTTGGCCAGAAGGTAAGGATACCTCTTGATCATCTGCTGATAAAATTGTAGAAGGGGATGGAGGTCCAGCAACCTCCTCCAGGGACGCCTCTAATACCGACTCGAGCTCCAGACCCATATCATCCTTCAGGAACGAGCGAACACATACTCATACACGAAACAGAGATAGACAAATCTGGTAGAAAGACAAAAACGTCAAGGTGAATGAAGGACGTCCGCATACGCGCGAACGCACGTCACATGGAGAGGAGGAGTCTCGTTAGCATTCGAAGGAAACGCAGCAATGCTGAAAAGATTCTATTCACCTCATTTTGGAGTAGTTTTCTGAAATCGCGGTGAGGGCGAGCGGAGGGTGTGGAGCCTCCTGTGGACAGAAGCAAACAGATTGAATGGAGAAACATGGGGCCAACGACAGGATTAGAAAAGGGAACACCACACGCTACGGTCGTACAAAATTAAAGCTAATGCTCCCTGCTGCTTGCTGGTGGCACACGAAAACAAGAACAAAGGCGTTTCAAGGATCCCAATCGTTCAATCTTTTGTTTGCGCCGACCTGAGCGTAGCGCTTGCGTCGGTTTGCTCACCGGATCGAAGCTGTTCCGTCGATTTAAGACAAGGGAGAGCTGGCGTCGTTTCCACGATGGTAGACGCTAGTAAAAGAAGAAGCGCTATTGCTGGAGCAGTCATCATCGTGTTTGAGATGTCCCTTCTCGTCGTGAGCAGCTCGGCGGGAAAAGGAGGAACTTTACCGAAAACAAGGCTTCTGAACGGGGAACGAAAAGCTGCTCAGAAACTAATCGAAAAGAGTCTGTGGTGCTGGGAAGTGGGCGGCTGTTTCCTGTCGTGGTCGTTGCGGGAGCGTTACGACGCCTTAAAAAGTCCCGCTGGCGACGCGGAGAATGGAGGATGTATGGTCACTTGTAAGACATTCATACTCGGAGCAGCTGGGGGGTATGCCCACGCTTGACCCTCACTGTACCATTTTGCGCGCACGTTCTGATCGGGTTCCGATTCGGAACTTCCGGAACCCGTGATAATGTATGAAAATTCCTCGTTTTGGTCCCCCCCCCCCCCTCCGTTTTCCGATTGTCGTTGCCCTTTGCTCAGAGCGCTGAAGCACATGCGGATCGAATTCGGCTGAGGCGCCGCTGTGGCGCTACTATCTTGGGTCGGTGGAAGGAAAACAGGTTCAGCAAAGTTTCTCGAGACTATGGAAAAATTTGTGAACATGGAGGATGGATTCCTCGAGCTTCTTCCATTTTTCTCTTGAAAAGCTAAACGTTTTGATACCCTGCGACAGTCCTGGCATGAAACATCTATTCTTGCAAACTCTTTTTACTCACGCCCATTTCTGGCTTTATCCCCATAACGCCCGCTCAGGCGTCACCCTGTCTCTGATTCGCAGAAGAAGAACTATTCAGTCGAATTGATGATAGTGGCGGTTTTTGCTTTGTGGGACCCACAAAAGCGGTGAAATACTTTTCTGCCAACGAAACCAAGTGTTGGTTCGATTAAGCAGCGTAGTTTACATTGACAGGGTTTCTTGTACATTTTTTGTGACACATCGCAATATCCCTCTGGAGAGAATCTGGGCTGGATATAACTGGTGCAATCTTGACAATCAAGCATCCGATGGCATCCAACCTTGGATGAATAATGTTTGATGAACAAATTTGACGTCAAATAATGATCACTTGAGATAAAATTAAATGAAATCACCTCAAAAAAAGCCAACAATTCATCCTCACCCAATCCAATCCAAAAGTAAATCGAATCAAATCAATACATCACAAGCAAAAGCCAACAGTTCATCTCCACACTAAATGAAATCGATCCATCTCAAGAAACATCTAACAGTTCCTCCCTCAGCCTGTCCAATCCAAAACAAAATCAATCAAAACTAATTCAATCAACCCCCCTCGACCTTGAGATGGCCGTCCAAAAAAAGGCCTCCACCTGAATTCCAAACTATCAACAAAAACACTTCCCCCTTGTCCACATCACACTTTTCTCACATATATGAGGCCACCATTGACTACAGGGGATTTGCTAACCTCACCCATTTCTTCACTTCGTCGAGCGATTTATCGGCATTTAGTTACCATCTCCATGGATGGCAGCAATACCGGCCTAACAGCTGCACACTTTGTACTGGATGCAGTTTTTACTGCAATCCTAACACACTCGAAAACCTTCATCAAATATTCAAAACTGGTGCTGCGTCAGCGTATAGACACACCGCCCACCAAAACGTTGATTCAAGGGTTTACAAACACTCGTCGACCCCCGCGGCAATGGCTTTAGCAATAGCGTCAATCGTCTCATCGTCCCTGAGGAGCTCGCTGTCGATAGGACTGGTGAGAAACCCTGCTTCCACCAAAATTGCAGCCATTCTGGTTCTTTTAAGAACAGCTAGGACTTGTGATCTCACTTCCCCCGTCTTGATTTTGGTCTTCTCGCCCAGCTGCGTCAGCACAGCGGTAGCACACACCTCAGCCAGGTCGCCTTCCTCCACCGACGGGTCCACCAGCACCAAGGAACCGTGCGCTTCAGGAACTTGAGCGTTGTAGTGAATGCTGACGAACAGATCAACTTCTTCCTCATTGGCCATTTTCGCCCTGTCTTTGACATCGACGTGTTCGTCGTCGGTACGTATCATCAAAACCGTGAAGTCTCTCGCTTCCAGATATTCTCGCACCAGTTCGGCTGTTTCAAGATTAAGCTCTTTTTCTACGAAACCATTGGCCACGGCTCCTGGTTTTCTTCCGCCATGGCCTGCGTCGACCATGATACGCTTCTTCGACCCCTGAAAATTCGCAGATCGGGTTAAGAGTCAGAAACCGGACTGTCCGACAGAAAACAGGAGTTTGAGGGCGATCCAGCACAGGGCAATCGAAGAAACGAAGATCACAGCCGAACAAATTAGCGTTTGAACGCCTCGGTCCTGAAGTGGATGGATCCAACTCACCAAAAGCTGTCGCTGGGGTCTTTCCATGCTTTCAGAAACTTGATCGCCTGTACACCAGAAATGCTAGCGTTAGGCAGGAGAGTCAAGGCTATCATAGCGATGAGACTCATTGTAAATAGGACACTGTGCACCGCCTCCTCCAAAACTCGGCGAAGCGAAACATCTCACGAGTTTGGACCAATCTTTACGTGGCGCCGAACTGAACGTAGCACTTTTGTCGGTTTGCTCACCGGATCGAAGCTGTTCCGTTGATTTTACAAGAGGGAGAGATGCTAGACGCGTCGTTTCCACGATGGTAGACGCCAGTAAAAAAAGAAGCGCTGTTGCTGGAGCGGTCATCATCCTGGCCGACATGTCGCTTCTCGTCGTGTGCAGTTCGGCGGGACAAGGAGAAAACTCTGCCGAAAACAAGGCTTCTGAATGGGGAACGAAGAGCTACGGAGAAACAAATCGAAAAGAAAGTCTGTGGTGCTGGGAAGTGGGCGGTTGTTTCTTGTCGTGGTCGTTGCAGGAGCGTTATGACGGCTTTAAAGGTCCCGCTGGCGACGCAGAGAATGGAGGGTGTATGGGCACTCGT
The DNA here is from genome assembly GCA_030272585.1 of Bryopsis sp. KO-2023. Classification (NCBI taxonomy): domain Eukaryota; kingdom Viridiplantae; phylum Chlorophyta; class Ulvophyceae; order Bryopsidales; family Bryopsidaceae; genus Bryopsis; species Bryopsis sp. KO-2023. Next base: position 3,359,603 of record BSYQ01000002.1, read on the forward strand.
ATGACATTCATACTTGGAGCGGCTGGGAGGTATGCCCGCGCTTGACCCCCACTGTACACGTTCCGATCGGGTTCCGATTCGGAGCTTCCGGAACCTGTCAAAATGTACGGAAATTCCTCGCTTTGGTCCCCCCCCTCCATTTTCCGCTTGTCGTTGCCCTCTGCTTAGAGCGCTGAAGTCCATGCGGATCGAATTCGGCTGAGGCGCCGCTGTGGCGCTACTATCTCGAGTCGGTGCAAGGAAACGACTTCAACGAAGTTTCCTTAGACCATTACTAAGCTTTTTGCTCACGTGAGTGCGCTCGTCTCGTATCTCCAAGTGGAACTCTGTTCCACCCGTCCGCAGTACGACAATATCATCTGTGCGCGACGGTTTGACGATTTGTCACGGTGTTTCGGGATGAATACTGGCGCAAGACTGAGGAGAGGTGCCTTCAAAACAGGGCGAGGATCTTTCGTATCACGGTATTTTTAACGGAACCACCACTGGGCGCCAGAAAAAAAAATCCAGAAATTGTTTTGGAGCTCCTTTGTACAGGTTTCACCTCCCAAAACAATGATTGTCTGCAGACAGCAGGTTTATTTCAGCATAGGTTTTTTCCATTTCCGTCAACTTTTTTTTTCTCGCTCTTTCCGCACTTATGGAGAGGCAGGCCCTTGTGTTAAGGTATTTCTTTCTTGAACCTGTTTTTATTTCTGGGAATGTTCCCTCCCCTGATTTAATCCTTTTTTTTCTCACTCTTCTGGAGCCCCTTTTGATGGTGGTGTTTTGTTTTTTTGCTACATGCTGACCTCTTCCATGTTGAAATGGTTATCAAAAGGTTTGATCTCCTTTCACGAAACTTAGATTCTGTATGGTTTTTCACACCCCCACCCATAATTGTCAAAGTAATACATGCACAGAAGTCCGGCACTTTTTATACGCACCCGCACAAGGCTAAGAAAACAAAAAACAAAAAAACATGGGGATGGCCCCTTTTTGTTAACATCACTGTGATATTTGCATGGTTGATTCAGTCAGGGTGTTACAATATGAAATAGTAGGGTTGTCTTACATAATTTTCTCCTCTGTCGAATTCACATGCATCCATTCTTTTCAAGAGCTTCCCACCATGAATTGCAAAACAGGTCAACCACAAGCATGGTTGGGGGGCTGCCTCGCTCATTTTTTTTTTCGCCATTGGGTGGGTAGTTCCGTAGATGGATTTATTTTACTTAAACTCTGGCCAAGGCTCAGTCCAGGTGATGGCAGGATGTTCAACTCAATGTTGAGTCACGACCAAATAAACATGCATGCACGGCTTGACAGCATTCGCGTAAGCTGCCCGACACAGCAAAGCCACAGAGCGGCAAGCAAAAGAGGCCGCCTCGGAAAAATCCGCGAGGCATCGGGCAACCGCATCCTTCCGAAAGTTTTTGAAAAAGAGTAAACGACCCCATCGACCGGCTTTGGCGCGAAATCTGCTGCTGCCAGCAGCCTGCTGGTCCATTTTCCCAGGTGGCGCACGTCGAACCGAGGGTAAGCGATGGCATAACGAACGCAGCGAGGGACCCACCGCTTCCATTCTTCCTTCGTGCGTTTGTTTGCTCGACCGGTCCAGTTCAGGCGCAAGCAAAAAACCCTGTTAACGTTTTGCAGACAAAGGTTCCCTTGCCAGTTTTCCAAGTGACTATCGTTAGTATTTGATACCCCCCCCCATGACTTCAACACTGTGAATTCAACAAGGACATCACTATATTCACTGTTTTTTCATCCTGGAAAACCAAAAAACCCTGCTTTCTTTTATTTTCGCAAATAGTGCCGTGGAGTGTGTTTTCTGGTGCTCGCATCCGTAACAGGCCCGTTCGATTCTCCCGCATTTTTTTTTTCTTCGCTGAAACCACCGAAACCACGAGGCCTAGGCGAGATACAACTTGGGTACAAAGGGGTTTTCTTTGTGCCGCGTTTGAACGAATGAGCGATTACGTGAGTGTTGAGTGGGAGCTCCCTAGTGGCGTGGTTGGTCGAGTCTTCGAGGGGCTTTGCCCGAGGGCTTTGGCCAGGTGCTCCTGTGTCGCTAAGGCTTGGAACGAAGTCACCAAGGAAGGCCCTTTCGCTAAGAAAATCGGCCTCGAGAGATCCTGGCGATGTGGCACCGTTGTGCCGAAATGTATCGAGCTCCTCAAGAATCGGTGGATCGAAAGTTACGCTATGCGGGGCGAGATGATTGCGATAGTTGGGGAAGAAAAGATTTTTTCTGTGAACGCTGAGAAAGGCGACGTCTTGACTAGGGACCGAGCCAACATGGGGAGTTCGGCTGTGTGTTTGATCAATGGAATGTTCCTGTGCGAGAGTGACACGCGAATGGTGGCGGTCCTGGAAATGCCTGAATTGAGACAGATCGCGGCCATTAGCCTTCGTTTCGAGGTTCATGCGATCGTGGATGTCGGAGACCACGTGGCCTTTGGTGGTACGTTTGGGTGCCTGGATTTGTGGAGCAAGATGGGCTGGACTCGTGTGAAGGTTTTGAATGAGGGTGGCCCGGTGCAAGAGGACATTTTATGTGCCGCATTTGCCAAGGGAGTGGGTTTGTTGATATGTGGATTGAGGGTTGGGCATCTGGAAGTGTGGAGCTTGGCCTCCTGCACCCGCGTGGTGGCACTCGAGGGACACTCTCGTCCTATCTTGCGTGTTGATGCCAATGACAAGATGTTTGTTAGTGGCTCTGTGGACGATACCATCCGGATATGGGATTTGGAGACCTTCGAGTCTGTGCGAGTTGTGGACAATAACCCAAGGTGGTTTCTTGTAGCGCTCAACGAAAGCAAGTTTGCGCAGGGTACGAGAAACTCGATGGAAGTGGTGGTTTCCGGTCTTGTCGAGGAGGATCGTTTCCTTCGCACGTTTCATGTAGGGGGTAAACTCATAGGTCTTTTCTTGACGGAGGGCAGGCTGACTGTTGTGCGGTGCGACGGGAAAATCCTGGTGTGGGACTTCTGTGCCCACTCTTGCCTTGAAGACTAACAAGTGTTGACCTTTGGTGTAGGAAACCTTTTTCAACGATTGTTTATGCAAATTTGTGTGTGATTTTGTGTTGTGGAAGTCTTGCAACAGTCATTGTTTTTTGGATGGGCAATCAGCTTCCTATTTGCAGATGTACACCTTTAGAACGAAGTTTCACTTTCCTACAGCAAAATTGTCCAAATGGAAGAAACAATGTTTTTATCGCATTGGTTATGAAGAAGATGAAAAGGTTTGTGGGATGCATGTCTGGACTTGCTTGTTTAAAGGGGAAGCTCTCCCACACAAGGAAAAGAACAGTACAAGAGAGCACCAGAATGAGGAAACAAAAACCAACATTTTGGGGTATTTTGCAGCCATTGAGATTCCACTGTTGGGATAGCAGTGCCATGGTGAAGATGGGGTCAGCACAAACATCAAATGTATCAAGTTGAGAATTTTGTTTTGATTAAACACCCTCAGCCATCCCTTTTTCGGAACAGTGAGTAGCACTGCCCCCCTCCTGGACCCCATTCCATACGTTTTCCCGCATTTCAAACAAGAGTGAGAAACATGTACTGCTTATAAGCAGTAAGTAACTAACTGTCATCGACTGAACATGTGTGAAATCAAAGAAAAGAGAAAGAATGCTCCGAGCCTTCCTTGTTGGACTGCCCCCAACCATAAGACCTTAAAAAACCGACTTGATTTTTGGGGATCATGCTTTATCATCCTGGTGGGTTGGTGGTCAAGCGAAATGAACTCATCCCATCCCTCCTTGAAACAACAAAGGGGGTTGTTAAATCCTAATTCTGTATGATCATTATAAATATGACCTCTTTCAAAACTAATCTTACATGTTCAGTTTTGCAATTTCTGGACCACTTTCGTTTGTAAAGCGTGGGCTCCAGGAAAACCGTTTTCAAAATTAACAGTGATTGGAAAGGAAAAAATATATTGCTGAGAAAAACGAACCTTACTGAAGGAGCACCTTCAACTCTCCCTTCGTCGCTTCAGGCGGAGAATAGTTTTCAACAAGGGCCAGTGGTGTCCTTCCATAATTATCAAGTAAGCTCTTGTCCGCATCTAGCATAGCACACAATTGTTAAAGACCTGGCTATCTTCCTGCACCATGATATGTTCCCACAGACGGAGCAGAATTTTTTCTTTGATGAGCTTTTTGCTGGTTTGGCTGTTGCTGTCAAATTCTTTGGCGGAGACCATCTAATTCTGCAAGTCTTTCTGGTCATTAAGCTTTGCTTCCAACGCCTTTATCTTCTCATCTTTCTCCTAAACGGCTTGCATAAAATCTTTCAGACGCGCCCTCTCCTCCTCCAGTTTCCGGTCCATTGCGCACAGGCGCTCTTTGACGTCCTCCGACTCTAATTTCCGTTTCTTCCCAGCGGCCTTGTCCCTTTCATCACCACTCTTGGCCAGTTTTCCCTGGAGTTCGCTTATGTGGCTGAACAGCCCCCGCACCATGACCTCCTGCTCACTGATACGAGCACGGAGAGCGGCGTTTTCTACCTCCAGACGTTTCTCTTTCTCGGTTGCGCTCATCCTGCACGTAGTGTCAAAACCTCCCTGTCAGTTTGGCAAGTTGCCTGCGGAGGAGTGCGAAAGAGATGCAAAAAAAAGACTGTGGCTTGGCTACCTTGTGTATGCACAACGTGTTCATCGATTTTCCTGGGCTTGTTCAGTTGCTTTCAGGAGTTTGCCACAGTGAAACCTGGTGAAAGGACGTTCTTTGTGTCTGATATTTATGTGGGGATTACTAAGCGGGAGAAAATCTCCTTACAGTAAAGGATCTTTTTCTTTCCTGACCACCCCTCGTCGTTCCCAGTCGACGGTTTTTGGCGAGTGGAAAAAATCCACTCGACGTGGTGATTCGCGATATTGCCGAGGGCTGTTGCATCAACACGCTCAATGTGGGAGGTGGCTTTATGAGTAATTTTCACCGAAACGAGCTCACTGTTGTGAGGCGGCGATGGGAAAATCTTGGTGTGGGATTTTCTTTCCCACTATTCTACAGAGTGAAAAAAATTGATCTTGGCTGAAGGAAACTTTATGCATGGTTTGCGTGTATGGTCTTGTTGAAACCTTGCAACAAGCAAATTAGTGTTTTTTCGGTGAGAGAGGGATTTGAGCATCCTACATCAGGAAGGTGTACACCTATCAGGAGTTGTTTTCTTTAATTATTACCTTAGTGATGTCAGAGATAACGCTCTGGTCTTTCAAAGTTTCAACCATCACTGGAACTCACACAATGTAGTGAAACTTTTTATGGTTTCCCCTTGTTGACCTTGGCTCACACTGGAGGAAAGTAGAAAAAGAAAACATCACACCAACCAAAAATGCTCTTGTGTGGAATGATCCGAAAGAATCATGTCTTGAACAAAAGCCAAAGTTCCGTCTTCCTCACTTTACAGCCAGAATTCCACAAAGACCACTGTCGCCAGGGCAAGAACTCCCCACAAGTTCAGAAACGAGACCATTGGGGCTGCATTGCCCGTTTTGTTCGTAGTCTTCTTCCCCTCGCTGCCGTTGAAGCTCCCCTCGCCCCCAAAGCAGCGGGGGATCTCACCCACTGGTTCACCAAAAGATTCGCAAACAACGGTGACGTTGTGCAACTCCAAATGGTTCAAAATAACAGGCGACCGCGAAGCTCCATCTCCCAAGAAAGCTGGAAGGCTGACGTCGAACTGATCGAAGAATATGCCGGCTACCTCGAGTTTGTTGATCGAGAGCGAAGGGGGGGCGATGGTGAGATTTCCGTAGTCCCTCTTGACGAAGTGTTGCTTGAAATCTTCCAGCGAAGCGATGAATCTGTCGAAGTCGAGGTTGGAGGGACATGTTCGATACATCACCGATACGTTGGCTATTTGAACCAGCGAGTCTTGGAAGGCGAACGGGTAGGGAAGATACAGCGGCCACTACAGCAAAGTAAAGTTCCATTTTCAATACCAAAAGAAGCTTTCCTGGTAGCTCGTGCTGGGGCTTGGTTGGAGAAACCTCAGCTCAAACCACGATCGAGCTCACCTTGTAAAAGTAATCTTCACCATCACAGAACTGAAAATTCCAGTCCGTTTTTGAGAAGCAGCCTGGTTTGAAGCTCTCCAACTCCAATTCGAGGTTCGTCAGCTGGAGCGTAATTTCCCCCAGTGCCTTGATCAACACGTGATTTGTAAGGAACGTAAGGGGAGCATGACTCCCATCTTCCAAACGACCATCGATCGACATTCTTGTCCCTCTTCTCGCCACAATCCTGATGGGGTTCGACCACTGATATTCGTAAACTACCAGTTTTCCGAGCAAACGTATCTCAAGGATTTGAGGTTCGGAGACCATACCGCCAAAAGCCGCCACAAGCTGACGACTGTCGGACTGGACACACACACACACACACACTCAATGAGAACTTCAAAAATGATGCCTTGCAATCATGTTGTGACCAAACGTTGTGAAGCTTGCCTTACCGTGGAGACTTGCACGACTGGAATATCCTGCAGGCGATCGTTCATCTTGCACTTTTCAGAGCACGATAAAGAGGTGTTGTGGAAATGGATGCTCCCTGTGATCTTGCTGGCATCCCACTCTTGGGGAAGCACACATCCTTCGTAATACTTGTATGTGTGGAAGGGCTCTTCCGCGTCTGGAAACGGGCAAGAGTCCACATCGAGTGCGCTAAGAGCTGCCTTCGACGATGGCACGATCACTCTCAAATCATCAGAAATCGACGTGCACACTTCTGGAGGAAAGCAGCAGGTGGAGTTGTGGATGTGGATCGATTGGGGAGCATTCACACGGAACAGATTCATGATGATGCCAGCGCCTCCGGATCCGTAACCCCCAAGCGCGAGTCGGTATATTCCATGAAGCTGCAGGTCATGAAAATGCAATTCCCCAGACGGCCCGCTCACAAAAGCCAAATCGGAGCCTCCACCAAGGTCCAGAACGAAGTCTTCTGTGTGCTCCAATGGTCGAATCTCAACCTGAAAATATCAAATATGAAAACAGACACAGTCAAAGAACTTGTTCAGATTGGATTTTAGCCTTTGGTGACCAAAAGATTTTTTTGGAGGGGAAATGTGCATATTTTCTCCATATCATATGATAATTTCGGTCCAATTACCCGTCTTTTGACGTCCGGCCTCAAGAATCCCCACTCTTCGCCTGATACAGTGAGAGGGTGCTGAAGATATATCGCATCGATGCGTGTATCATACAGCGCCTTGGAAAACTCTTTGGTCGTCCTGACGACCGTGCTGTTCTGTGACGTCGCGAGCTCCACTGTGGCCGTGAACACAAGGAGAAACCAGAGAGCGTTGACGAACCTCCACATCATTCACGTCTCTGGGCTCCTGTCGGTGGTGAGAGGGGTACGAAGAAGAAACTGAGTCGCACGGTCGAATTTGATATTCTAGGCGATTGGTGAAGCGCGTCTCAAGTTTGACCACCTTTGTTTTCCACGTTTCCAGGACCTCCTGATTTTGTGGCTTTCGTGGTACGAACAGGTACTTCCTAAAGTCGTCGACCGTACCACGAGACCGATTTTTCGTTCACATGCTATTTAAACCAGGGCCAGTATGTCTGACAACATTACACTCGTTTGACCTAATAAAAATATCTGTGTAACCGTCATCAGTAAAATTATTTTTGCCATCTTTTTAGATTTCTCAGAACACAGCTTTTCCTTGTTCAGGGGGCTGTAAAAGATATGGGTTAGAATGAGAGTGGGATTTGAACCTGGGTGGTTTGAGAATCAAAGATGGAAAGGATGTCGTGATACAGATGAGGGTGGCGGCAAGAATGTGTTTTGTGAGCGACTGATCATTGTGATTGGGTTGTTTTTGGTTATGTTGACAGATACAGTTAGGATTTTGGACTGAGGGTTGACCGAATGTGGTTGTGAGTTGGGTAATATTCGGGAAGGATAAAAGAATTGGAATGTGGTGTTATTGTAATCCGGTTCGCCGGGAATTTGGGTGTCTCTCGTGTGTTGTGCCTCCATCATTCTATACCAAGTTTTATAGGGGCCTAAATCGACGGGATCTGAGCGGTTTCAAAAGCTTCCCACCAGAAGGTCCAACATTCTCTCTTCTAAATCACATGCGTAGACGAGTCTGATCTCTCTTGGATTTCTGTCCCAAAAAGGTGGTGTCGAGAGGAGCCCAGTCATGGTTAGTTGGGAAAACCAAGCCATGCTTCCGACGCTCAGCAATCGTTCACTTTTCTTTTTTTTCTCTCAATGAAGAAAAACTTCTACACTGTATGGTGTTAGTATAAGCACCCACACTCTGTGCGACTTTTGGAACGTTTCACGATGGACACTGGCAGCGAACCAAACATCTCCCTCACACCGACACCAGTTGGGAAAAAATTCGCCTCATGATCTGTATGGCTTTGAGTATCTTACAAACAAACTTTAACATAATTTTTTGGTTCCTGATCGATCAGGTAGCCCGCAAAAAATCCATTCCAAAATGATCCACGCACCCCAGACTCTTTCTCTACAACACAGTGTACAATTTTTCCATTTTCGTTTCCTTCTTTGTCCATCAGTCCGCCAAGAAATCAAAATGTAAGGAATGTACTGAGTCTTTCTCATAAGCTGGCCATCCTCCCCAAACTTGAAACAAACTGAACGAGGAGGTTCGAGTGTGGCTAAATGAGCTGCCCTGTTTGATTTTTGTCATATCCTCCAGCCCGAAGCACTACGGGAAATGGGTAGTACCTGGGTAACACCTGGTGACACCTGAGTAACACCTACTCTCAAGTGCAATGATATAATACCTAACAGGTAACACCTATGTGATACCTGCATGGCACCTAGAATCTGATACCTGGCCAGTCACACCTATAGTAACACCTGCACGACACCTGGAATCTGATACCTGGCCAGTGACACCTACAGTAACACCTGCATGACACCTGGAATCTGATACCTAGCCAGTGACACCTACAGTAACACCTGCACGACACCTGGAATCTGATACCTGGCCAGTGACACCTACAGTAACACCTGCATGACACCTGGAATCTGATACCTAGCCAGTGACACCTACAGTAACACCTGCATGACACCTGGAATCTGATACCTGGCCAGTGACACCTACAGTAACACCTGCATGACACCTGGAATCTGATACCTGGCCAGTGACACCTATAGTAACACCTGTATGACACCTGGAATCTGATACCTGGCCAGTGACACCTATAGTAACACCTGCATAAGTTCAGCTGCATAACACTTTCATGTACGACACCTTCATTGACGGTGTTCGTTTTCTAGGGTTACTATGTTGAACCCAGTGGCTTCCCCTGTCTCACGACTTGCTACGGCGAGCATCCTTTGAAAATCAAAACGCTCTTGAGCAGTAGTTCGCTGTTGGACGCCTTGCTCCTTGATACTTTCGACTATGCTCAGGCGGTCAGAGACGCGTCGGCGGCGTTTCCCGTTGCGGGGGGATTCTTCAAGGGAAGCGAGCTGAAAGGGACTTGGAGGAAAACTACCGTTCCACGGTCGAGGAGCTGGATGCGGCCGCAGCTGAGGGAAGCTCGACAAGTAAGGCGCTAAAGATTTTGTGCGATGCCTTTAATCGAGCAACAAGAGGTGTTTAGTGATCACCTCTATCATGAAAGCCTAAACTATGAGGACGCTTCTTCAAAGAAAAAAATTTGCGGTAGTGTTGAAGAATTGTTATACAGCTTGCAACGTTAGAAAAATAGTTTCAGTGGTGAGAGAGGTGGGGGGGGCATTGGGTTCAGAGACTTTCTTGAGCTCGTTCCTCAGGTCAGTTTATGGCTTCAAAAGACATCAGCAAGCTCATTCTGGGTACATGTCAGATATCATTCATTTGGTGCATGGTCAAATGCGTCCATAACATTTTAGCTTTTGCACATTTGTGTTGTAGGCTAGGGACTGCGTCTGTCTCAGTGGGCCTCTTGTGTGGCAAATTTAAATCCAGCTTGGCTTTGGACTTGTTCCTTAACTCCCATGTGGAGGCTCTGCAAACACATTCGCCAAAAAGCACTCCTTGAACACCACCCCTTTCTCATCGGTTAACCTGACTCCAATGGCGAAAACTTTCGGTGTCTGTTTAAGGAGGGGATTTCTTTTGAATTGCACGAAGTTGGACACATGGTGCAGCTGGGGACCACGATGAAAAAAGGTACCACAATTTTTCTCAAAGGTTCGATGCCTTTTCCATTCCAGGGAGGGTTTCTGCTTGAGATGGATGCAGTTGTTGCAGAACCTGATGCACTTTTGTTTCTGTTTTTTTCAATCTGGCTGAAAATTTCCTGGGATTGTTGGTTGTGTCATGTTTGGAGCTGATGTATGAATGTGATTTTTGTGACAGTGTTTTTTTCTTTTCCTTCTTTGTAGTGGAAGGTTGTGAGTTGCTGTGTGGAGCTTGCGAAACAGACTATGGTCATTCGAGCGTCGGTGAATGCACCCGATGCCAGGCGACCTGGATATACACCGCACTCATCAGTTTCACGATGCTTCTGTCCCTGTTCCTCGTCATTGACACCCTTCGTGGATATCTATCAACGGAGCGCTGCCAATACGTGTTCGAAGCCCAAGGCTTTTCCATGCACATCCCCTTGGCAGAGATCAGCTGTTTGAACGGAGAACCGCAGGCTGAGAAATCACAAGCCAGCAGTCGGGAAACAACAAGCCACAGGCTGTTGGTGGTAGATATAGTCAGACTTTGGGGAATCAGTCTGTGACCATACATAAGCATCAAGAAAACAAGAAAGTCAATTCTGAACTGGAGTGTGGACTTCAGAGTGGAGGAAAAGAGGTTCTTATGACCATACTATGGACGTGATCGGAAATGATCGGCCGTCCATTTTCGATGTCAGGACAGGTCGTTTCATCGATCTGACCTGATACGATCTCGTTCCACATGATTCTGAAAATGATCGGTCTTTTTTTTTTTTTTTTTTACCGATCATGATCGATGATCGTGATCGTGATCGGCCGATCAAAACCTGATCGATGATCGTGGTCGGCCGATCAAAGCTTGATCGTGATCGTGATCGGTTCGCCGATCACCGATCTGATCGGTTCCTCCGATCACGATCCCGATCACGATCAAGCGTTGCGACATGCAAACGCCTAATCGGCCGATCAAGATCGGTAAAACGCCGATTAATCGGCCGTTGATCCGATCAGCTCCGATCATGGTCGGTTGATCGGGATTTGGTTTCAAATTCCGATTATGATCGGTCCAAGAAATCAAAAACCGACTTTTGCGCCGATCATCACTTCCGATCAAATCCAAAGTTAGTCAGTTCTGCCGTACTGTCCCGAATATATCGACTTCGCTCCCTGTTCAACTTCACCGCACCGTGCGCCTTTGTATCGTGGTATCTTGTTGTTGTCTCGCCTGCAGTGCTGATCGATTGCGATGTACGTGGAACTCAAAGCACGGCAGTATGTCGTGAGGCTCCGGAACAGGCTCCAAAACCGAACAGACCTGTTCCAGCCCGGGACGGTGGTAGATCGGGATGCCGCCGAGGTGGTGTTCCGGCATTTGACGTCGCTTAACACGTATTTTGGTCTGGAAAATGTAAGTGTATGCTGCCTGCTATCTGCTGCGCTGTTTCTGTTTCGAATGTTTTGACTTAGGGTTACTGTTACTTGTCTTCCTAGGCTCTGTTCTGGAAAGCTGCATCCGCCCTGGACAGCGCTGCGGGAAGCGAAGACGAACTTTTCTTGCGAGCGTACCGAGCGGGCAACCCCCCTGAAAGGCGCATCGACCCCATACTCGATTCCATTTAGGTGACACCTCCAGGACTGACCAGGAAGGGGAGCACCAACCTGGGGGACATGGAATACCCCTACATGGTGCCTACAGGTGAGCAGTCCAGCATCAGGTTCAAATTAGGTTGTTTTTCTCTCTGCCCTCTCATTCACATTTTGTCTTTTGCAGAACTCCTTCGTGATCGCCAGCTATTGCCTCATCTGGACCAGCTCAGAGAGGAGGTTGCAACCATGCACGAGGTTGATCTAGATCTGAGCAGAACGTTCGACTGGAGCATCGAAGCTGCAAGTCTTCCAGCACCTGATCCTGCACAAGAGATTTTGCCTGAAGCTACACTTCCAACCGCAGATGAACCTGAATCTGAACCTGAACCTGAGGGATCCTCTGAGCAGCTGCCGGAAAACCCGTGGAGTATGACGGACGAGGAGTCTGTTTATGAACCTGAACCTGTGCTTCACCCTGGTGGAAGAGGCTCCCCCCCAAACATGTTCAGACCTGCTGGAGCTGGTGGAAGAGGGCCACCCCCCAAGCTGTTCAGAGCCTCTGAAGCTGGTGGAAGAGGGCCACCCCCCAATCTGTTCAGACCCGCTGAAGCTGGTGGAAGAGGGCCACCCCCCAATCTGTTCAGAGCTGCTGAAGCTGGTGGAAGAGGGCCACCCCCCAATCTGTTCAGAGCTGCTGAAGCTGGTGGAAGAGGGCCACCCCCAAACATGTTCAGAGCTGCTGAAGCTGGTGGAAGAGGGCCACCCCCAAACATGTTCAGAGCTGCTGAAGCTGGTGGAAGAGGGTCACCCCCAAACATGTTCAGAGCTGCTGAAGCTGGTGGAAGAGGGCCACCCCCAAACATGTTCAGAGCTGCTGGAGCTGGTGGAAGGGGGAATGTTGGTGGATGGGAATTCGGGGGAGGCGGCAGGAACAGGAACAGAGCAGGTCAGGGTGGTCAGGGTGGTCAGGGTGGCCAGGGTGGTCAGGGTGGTCAGGGTGGCCAGGGTGGTCATGGTGGTCAGAGGCAGGCAAACCCCAGACCCCCATTGATGGACAGGTGGCCAATGGATTTTGATGGACAACCTTGCATCAACGACAGTGAGGGGTACCCTCGGCGCAGGCAGGCCCCCTTGCGAAGGATCATGTCTGAACGGAGCAGGGAACAGCGCAGAACTGCCCAGCGAGAGAGAGCCAACATGCAGACGGAGTACGCCTTCTTCCCCGACTTCACCATCCAATTCCCGATAACCTTCGCCTCCATGCCCCATCTGAATCAGTTCGTGCAAAACGTGTATCTGCAGAACTGTTACGCTCTCCACAGAGTCCGTGAAGGCCTCTTCCACCATCAGACCCGTTTGGAGGACCGAAACGTAATGAGGGACCTGGATACTGGCTCGGTCGACTTTGCACCGATCCCTGAAGACCGCACACGTGTGTATCGGGTCAGGGTTGGACCGGATGGGAGGTTGGTGGAGGAGGAGGAGCCAAATTAAATAACCTGTTTTGAGTCACCATAAACAGAGGGTTATCTGTTATCTGTTATCTGTTTTTTGATTCACGTAATGAACCATGAACCAGTCTGGGATCTGTTATCTGTTTTTTGATTCACGTAATGAACCATGAACCAGTCTGGTATCTGTTATCTGTTTTTTGATTCACGTAATGAACCATGAACCATGAACAGAGGGTTATTTGTGTGGGCTGAATCAGTGCTGGAATCTGTGGAACCTCTGAAACTTTTTGTTTTGTTTGAGTCATGTAATGAACCATGAACCATAAACAGAGGGTTATTTGTGTGGGCTGAATCAGTGTTGGAATCTGTGGAACCTCTGAAACTTTTTGTTTTGTTTGATTCACGTAATGAACCATGAACCATAAACAGAGGGTTATTTGTGTGGGCTGAATCAGTGTTGGAATCTGTGGAACCTCTGAAACTTTTTGTTTTGTTTGAGTCATGCAATGAACCATGAACCATAAACAGAGGGTTATCTGTGTGGGCTGAATCAGTGCTGGAATCTGTGGAAACCTCTGAAACTTTTTACCAAGCATTCAAAAAAGTTTGGATTACATACCCATACCAAAACAAACAAAACTCGGGGCAAATCACACCAGGTCAAGATGCAGATTGTCCGATCCATACCCAGCACCCCAAACAGAGAACATACCCGGCACCCCAAACCAAAAAAAGGAGAGTTCCTCCGAAACAGGAGGGTTCTGAATCAGACTGCAGATTGTCCCACACAATCAAACAGAAGCAGTTCAGGTCATGCCCTGAACAGATGCAGATTGTCCCGGAGCACGGTCAGTTGGTTGACCTTGCTCTCCTCCATCGCCCTCCTGCGCTTGTTCAGCTGGTGGCCATTGACACTGAACATCCGCTCAACCGAGGCGCTGGAGGCTGGGATGCAGAGATACTCGGCAGCCAGGATCGAAACTGTTGGGTATGCCGCCTGGTGTACCCTCCACCAGTCCAGAACAGATGAAGTGCTCTGAATAACCCTCCTGACCCCACAATATCGCTCCCACTCATCAGAATTAGAACCGCCCGTAGCAGATGGAGGAGGGCACACACTGAGCCAGTCCCGTTCGAGATTTTCCTTTTTCTTTTTTTTTCCCTCTCTGCCTTCCCCCGGATTGTCAACACCTCTGTAATCTGATCGCAGCCGGATCTCCTTCAGCAGAGTCACGCACTCTTGCAGCACATCTGAAACCCACAGATCAGGTCTGCTGAATTGCTTCCTCAAGCAAGGAAAGCGCCCTGGGGTGCCCCACAAATACCGATTCACCTCAGCGTCTTCGAGTGATAGTTTGGTCGGATCCAGATGCTGCATGCACCCGACGGCCAGGAGCCATGCGGGATCGTCAAATTCATGGTCCATGACTGTGCGGAGCACATCTCTGAAGTCTATCACATCCGGTTCCTCGATGTTCATGGCATCTACCGCAGCGCTGATCCGAGCCATGAGCATCAGGACGGCACTCCCCGTCACCTTCTTTTCTGCCTCCAGTACCTTGGTTGCTTCCTTGTATGGCCTCAGAACCAGGTACAGTTCCAGCAGCACTTTCCATTCTTGGGGGTTGATATTGTATTGGGGGGGAAGGAGGGGAAAGAGCTGGATCAGATCGGGTTTCAAAATCAACAATCGATGCAACATGTACCAGATGCTGTTCCACCTAGTCTCCACCGCCAAGGTCAGTCTGAGAACCTTGTCAGATCTGCGGACAGGTCCTGGGCAGTCTTCTGCCTCCTCCACGTCGTCTCCATCATCGGGACATGCGTCTTCATCACTTGAATATATTTCCTGTGATGTGGGGTCGTCCTGTTCCTGGCTCTGATGGTCGTTTTGATTAGATTCCTCTTGTGCATCCTCCAGAAGTTCATCCTCATCAACTTGAGATGGACCGGGGCTCTCACCAAGCCCACCGTTGCCAATCCCAGAGGCACCCGTGGCTGTCGAGGACCGGACCACATAAATTAACTCTTGGGGAGCAGCCTCCGCTTGTTGCCGTTCCAGATCAGCTTCTTTTCTTTTGGCTCGATCGATCTGAATCTGTTTCAGCTTTTCCCAATGAGTGGATGCACCCATCACTGTTCTGCACAGATCGTGTACTTTGGCCACAAGGTCGTTCACGCTTTGGGGGGCATTTTTCAGACCCTTCTTTACCCCCAAATTTATTCTGTGTGTCCCGCACCCGTGCCAATCGTAACTGTAGTTCATTTCACATGCTGCCCCCATTCTGGACTCGTGATCGGTAACGATGCTGGCCTGATATCCGGTCAGATCAAAGTCCTCCCTGATCTCGTTCATTTTTGTGCAAATGTCCACAGCAGTTGCGGTACCCTCCATTTCCCAGGTCCCGAGACTGATCCGCTTGAGTTCGAACAGATCCTGTTCCGGGTCCCGGTGTATGTAGACAGCCCCCATCGCGAACCAATGCTTGGGCTGCTGAGACCAACCATCAGCAACAAAGCATGGTCGGAATCTGCTCAGATCCATATCCTTCATCTTTTTTTTAAGCCTGTTGGAGGACAATCCGACCTGGTGAGACATGGATTTCGCTGATAGAGGCGGAGCAGATGCGTTCAGTTGAGTGCACATGTCTCGGAAGTGCTGATCTTCCACTGTCCTGAAGGGGGCCCCGACGCTGACCAGATAGCACATAACCTTGTGCCGGTACGACTGGAACTCCCGGGTAGTAGGTCCCCATTTAGACACAAACGGGAGTGTTTTCTGGGTCCCAAAAGAACTGATCCGACCCCCTTGTGTGCCTGTTTTCATGTCCTGATCATTTTGCGTTTTCAAATGGCAGCCCTCAAAGCCTTCCGCGACAGCGATTTCCATTTCGGAACTGATCCGGATACCGTGTTTGGCCGCATGATTCAAAAGGGGGATCCTGCCTCCCTTCACCCATGACAATTGTTCATGACAGATTCTGCACGACACCACCTTTCTGCCCCGATCATCCTTATACACCAGGATCTTGCCTTCTGGACTGCTGACATACATCTTGTCAACCCATGTGTTACTTCTCCGAACAGGAATCACAGGAGGGCTTGCACCCAGTTCCAGCAGATCAGCTTCCTTTCCATTTCTGTTCACTGCAGGGCAGGGCAGGACAGGACAAACACCTCATAAAAGCAGAACCAGAACAACTGGAGAAAGCACAAGCACCTCACACAATCCAACAAGGGAACACCTCACCCCCCCACAAAACCATAAGAGTACAACAAGGCGGAACAGATCAGGGAGTAACGCACTGTTGGTCAGGTCAGATGCTTGCCCCGACCCCTGCGGCCCCACGGATGGAACGCTGCCCTGGCGACGAGGTTCCAACCCCCCGCTTCCAGATCCGGTCGGAACTGGTCTCCTCTGGGACGTGTGTGGGCGTTGCCCCGACCTCGCAGGGGTGACGAGCGCTTTTCTTTTTCCATGCCGGCCCATTTCGAACGGGGCGCTGATAAGACGTGGAGTTAAACGCTCACCAGATTAACAGCAACCGAACATGCGATGTGCCCGCGTGACTCACCTGCATCTCACCCGCGATCAATGATCGGTTCTTGACGCAGACGACCCACCGATCATGATCGGTGTTGCGCCGATCATGATCGGCGCAAGCCGATTATAGTCGATCGCGCCGATCACGATCACGATCTCGATCAAGCGCCGCACCCTGTCGGCACCTGATCGGCAGTTTTTGATCGGCCGATCACGATCAGGCCGATCAAAAACTGCCGATCAAGTAGGGCGACCGATCAGATCGGTGATCGGCCGATCTTGATCGATGATCGGCCCTGCCAGACCTGATCGGCGACCGATCAGATCGGTGATCGGCCGATCACGATTTGATCGGTCGCACTGCTTGATCGGCGACCGATCAAATCGTGATCGGATCCATAGTATGCTTATGACTGCTCTGTGGGCATTAAAGTGTAGTGTTGTAGGAAAACAATTTGGAGATGAAGATGCTGGGAGGAGGAGACTGGAGTCTCTTTGGAGTTTTGGCTGTGGGGAGTAGGAAGCTTTAAATGTCGTCCGGTCGCAGGGTTGGCATTTCCAGGGTGGACTGGTGTGGTGGGCCCCTTTGGATTTTTTTCTTGCATTTTACTAAAAGAGATATAGTATATCTCTTTTTCAGGGGAAAAAATGTTGCTCCAATAGTACCAATAGATCTATCTTGCAGCAGCGGCTGCTTCGCAACCACAACCTCCAGCCCAGCAGGTGAGTGTTTGATTTCTTGGTGGGGTTCTTGGGATGGGCCTCCATAGTTTGACTTCTGGCAAGAACAAATTATCCTCTCAATTAAGGAAACTGTGCAGTTCTTGTGTATTGAGAAATCTGGCCCACCGCCGACACCTCTAATTTCTGTGGGTTTTCCTTCAGAGCAAAAGTTCAAAAAAGATGTCATTTTCGAAATTTTCTTTCGAAGGAGTTCCTTTCAAAAATCAAGTCAAAATTCTTTGGCACCTTTAATATGCTGATTACTTGTTGCAAGTTTTGGACCCCTCCTTGTAACAAACTCAAAGAGCCGATGGAAACATGGGACTTTGATTCGAAATGCAACCCATCGACACAATGCTCCATCTACCCTGACTGAGGGTGTGTATCGTCGGCCTGCTCACGTGCGGAGTGGGAGGTGGCGAAGGAGAGGGTGTGCTATGGTCGTAGTGGTGGTTGATCTGTATCCATGGGAAGGTGTTTTTGGAAAAATTATCGTTGGCCATGGGGTTTTCTAATAAACAAGAAAAAAAGTCCTGAATGGGGGAAGTTGTATGCACTTGGAGGTTGAGGATGCTTGTCGATGAGGGAACAATTGCCCTTGTAAAGATTATGATTTTTTTAAATTGTTTTTTGACTAGTAAGGTGTCAATCTAATACCTGTATCGTCCACGAACGTATCAAAACTTGAGGTACCAAGAAGTATAACCAGGCATCTCCCATGTATCCCCCAGGTATATCTCAAAAACACCTGGTTGATACCTGACACGCCAGGCATCAAATTGAGGTCACATTTTCCAGGTACCTGGGGTAATACCGCAGGTATGTATCTAATACCTGTAGCGTCCGCGAATGTATCAAAACTGCAGGTATCAACAAGTACTAACCAGGTGTCTCCCAGGTATATCTCATGTAACACCTGGTTGATACCTGACACGCCAGGCATCAAATTGAGGTCACATTTTCCGGGTACCTGGAGTAATACCGCAGGTATGTATCTAATACCTGTAGCGTCCGCGAATGCATAAAAACTGCAGGTATCAACAGGTACTAACCAGGCGTCTCCCAGGTATCTAGTTTTGATACCTGTCCAGGTATTAAATAGGTATAAACTAGGTGTTACCCATTTCCCGTAGTGAAGTGCACTTATCTTGTCAGGACCTTCACCATGAGGACTGTCATTCGACGAAGTTCCCTTCTCGCAACCCAAGATCACCACGTTTGTTCGGGAAGCCCTGTCCACTATCCCCCGCCTGCTCTCCCTTCTCAGCTCAACAGTTTCGGACTCCAGATTTGTCACCCAACACGTGCCTCCTTTCATTATCTCTGAGCTTTTTCGGAAAGTTGAGCACGTGGGTGTCCTGGCCGAGCAATTGCTTTTCTTTGCCGAGCGTGCGTTTCAAAAGATAAGGGGGGCCCACCCAGCTTGAAGAGAGCCGTATTTCTGTCTCTCTCGGCCTGACGCTCTGCAAGCGATTTCTTGATAGTTTTATTATTTGTGGTTGACCCAGGATTGCCAACACTTCTGGGTGGAGCAGTGGATACAGCCACGTCCTGTCCAGGATTGACTGCAAATGAGTAAGCCGGGAAGACGGAGCCTGGAAGGTCATGAACTGTGACTGCTGTAAGTTGAGGAGTTGGCGTCTTCGATTCCCTGGACATCAACGAGGTTCGGCAGTTCCCCCCGCTGAGTACTACTCGAGCGGGTGTCTCGAGTCTTTGAACCTCTTTGTCTTTCTCCATCTCAATTGAGCGCGCCTCCTTCTGCATATCCACAAGCTGTAACAACAGGAACACCTTTCCAGGTTTCAAATTATCGTTTTTTTCACCAAGTCTAGTTTTGCTCAAGAACAGCACCGCCACCAATTCGTGCATCAACAAAAGCAAAAGAAATTTCCTTTCGACAAGAGCACTTTCACTTGGTTTTGTTTCATGGGCAGAACCTGTCCAACACCTATTGGAACTAGTGAATGATTTATTGAACTCTATCAAAACGCTTGCTCGTTTTTTCTCTGACCAGTGGAACACCACAGCATGATTCCAAATTGAAACCTCCCTGACCTGGCCATGGCAGTGCTTCTCTCCAACGGCATTTGCAGTGCATTTGATTTTCAACTCTTTCGTCTGATCATTCTCCAGTTTTTGCAAAAACTTCAAACCCTGGGATTCCAATCGATCTTTCTTTGAAGCGGAGGACTCCTATGACAGACACACAAATACATGCGGAATCACAAAGAAAAATCCCTCTTTCTATGCTTCATCAAGTTTTCTCCTCGAAAAGAAAAAAGCGTTGCAAGACGCGGTGCATGGAAAAAAAAAAATCTCTCTTTTTATCCTTCTCAAAACCACTGTGAACTGTACCTGTTGAAAGACAACTTGAGCTGCTCTCTGCTCAACATCGTTTGTGAAAGCTTCATTGCTGTAGATGCAAAAGGGGTCGATTTCAAAACCACCCTTTGAGGAATCTCCAGAACGATTTGGTTCCTCCTCCCATGATGATCGAGCTGGGGCGCTGTACCTCCCCCTCTCAGTCCCCAACAACTCATTCAAACGCAAGACTTCGGCTTGCGAGGATGTCACCGTGTCCTCCAATCGATGGACCACCAACTCTATGGATGCGATTTCCTTCAAAACAGGAAAAAGCGGGGGATGTGGATACCCAATCCAGCAAGAAGTCACTACAAGAGTATTTCCAATTAAAGAAACTCAGTTGGATTCTGGAAAATATATATTAAAAAAAATACATTTAGCTGTATTCTTGCTAAGCAACGACAGTGCTGTGATGTTTACACCCAGCGTTCCGGATCTTGGCCACGGTATATTTTAAAAGGGAAAATCGCTCCTTGTGTGTCGCTTTTTCGTTGATACTCTGCCCTACCCGTTGCAGTTTATCCACGGTTGAATTCAGGATCGATGACTTCTTGGATTCTGTTTTCAGGGCTGCCTCTTTCGAGGCCAGCTGCTCAGATAACTCCTTCACTTTTTCTTTCAATTCCTCTCTCTGACCATCAATGACTTCCGTCTGGAACAGAATTGCAAGGGAAGTGTTAGAAGGAGAAAAAAGACCCATCGAGCTGACTTGTCTAAGATTTGGAACTCGGCGTTAATTGAGCAAGCCCTGCTCTCGTATTCACAACGTCGCCTGAAACGCGGCATGTGATGTGTGCACCCTTTCTATTCGACGATTCTATGATTTAACACAAATTCATAAGCTCTTATTTGATCTGAAGGACACAGTACATGGACAGATTTCTGCGAAACACTCGTGAAACACGAGTGCTTTATCAAAACTAGATTCCCCCTCCTCTTTGACCTTAGATTTATATTATTGGAGCTCATTCAAAAGGTTGAAAAAAATGTACGTCAACTCTGGGATATAGGTTACAGTGGGGTATAGATACTGCCATACTTCTTAAAAAAAATCGAAAGAATTCGAGAATGGAAAAAGTTTTCCAATGCACTTGCATCGAAATAGAGCGCAACACCTCTGTTCTGATTGAACAACACCACCACTGTTGAAAAGTCTTGGCTCACCTCTTCAGCTTCCTTCAGCTGAACAACGGCTTTTGCTCCATCCATCGAGCGGCTTAGGTCACCTTGCCGGCTCAAAATATTTTTCTGTTGATAGCAAACGAAACAAACTGACACAATGTGAGGAACGATCGAATGTACTTTTTCTCGAACGACACCAAAGGCTTTTTCGATTCATTTGTCCACCAGAGTCTCCTACATCCTGTCTTCTGAGGAACAATATCTTTTTCAAGGATTTCCGTACGGCCTAAATGAATTTTTTGCTCCCGAACAAACTTCGGCACCCAATCGTGCGACTCGGAAGAAACGCAACAGCTGACACAAGCTCACCTGTTCTCGAACTACACTACCCTTGAAATTCCCCTTCAGCACAATCCCATAATTCTCTTTATTATCACTCTCCACATCCTCTTCCTCCTCACCCTTCCCTCCAAAAAGTTTTGTCCCACAGGTTCCTTTCTCATCAATTTCCTCTTCTCTCACCATGACACTCGGTCCCGACCTGAGCGTCTCAATTTCCTTCCGCAAGTTTGCTACCTCCCTTTGGCATGACGCCAGTTCTTGTTGCAGCGCAGCCTTTTCAATAACCAGTTCCTTATTTGCTTGCTGGAGGTGCTCTACCTGTTTTGCGACAGAGGACACCTCACGAGGATGAACCTGAGTTTCTACCGATGCCTCCAAACCACAAATCTGAAAAACCTAAGAATATATATACATATAGATTTATTTATGTTAGAGTCCTTCATTCTCTCACTGGAGTGGAAAGTTGTTGCTGTGAGTACACCTGCACTTCATGTTGCGACTGAGAGATTTTCGCCCCCTTAGGCTTCTTGGACATGTCCGACATGGAATACATCTCGTTCCCCTTTTCTTTTAGGACTTCGTCAAGATCATCCAGCCTCTTGTTGACCGACCCATTCACAGCTTGCAAGCTCAATTGAGCTTTCCCACCTGAGAAAATCCACAGATCAGGACGACCTCACCGAATTTTCCATAGACACATTAGACTTAAACCCAAACAAGCATATACAACCCCAATATCGCCACGCTGGCGATATGAATATGTCTGTGTCCTTTTCTATTTCTCTCTGGGTTTCGTGTGTGTGTGTGGTGCATCGTTATTTGTACCTTCCCCATCCACAGATGAATGCCCCATGGAGCTACTCCTCTTTGCAATCAGATGCGAGTCGGACAGATTCCCCAATCCAACTATGGAATCGAATGGCACTCCCAACGCGGCGTGGGGTCCATTGAAGTTCAGAATTGACGGGCGGCCGACATGATCATGGTCCAGGCTGAGTTGACTATCGTAGGCTGGGTTCGTTCTGGCCATGAATAGGGGGCTTCGGCTGATGGGCTCGTCAAGCAGCGTGAAGGCGTCCTGATTCGTCACGGTCGATCGCCTCGGCTCCTCCAGCTGCTTCGTTGCTTTTTGCAACGGTCCTGCATGCTCAACGCACGACAACGAAACCCTCAAACTCGTAGTGTCCCCTAGATCCGCACAGTTTGCACCCATCTCAACCACGATGTCTTCCGAAAACTCCTCCAACTGCTCTGGTCTTTCTTCGCGCAGAGTGTGTCCCAAGTCGCTTTGCTCGCTGGAAAGTGTGGGTAGAGTGTCTAAGGGGTTGTGCAAGCTCTGGAGACTGAGATCGATGTACGTCAGGATGGTTGCGGGCTGGTCTCCATCTGGATGTACATTGTCAACATAATCCGCGATAGAATCACCCTGCATTCACACCCCTCTGAGCTTAGGATCACGTGCAACGCAAAATGCAAAAAATATCCCCTCCTCTTTTTCACATAAATGGGACTTTACCTCTCCATCAACACAGGTGTCCCCCCCTTCTATACCTTGTGCCTGCATATTTCGTGGAGAATCTCCTTGACCATTTGTAAGCTTTTTTCCCTTTCCTCGCTCGGCTTTCCAATTGCACGTGCATCAACAGCTGTGAAATACACGTGAATGTCCGCCAGAAGCTCCCTGATATCGAGTTTTCCCTGCTCGTTGCCTTCCACCAGCAAGCTCCCCATCGATCTCGTCATCTTGGTCAGACATTTGATAACCAAGCCAGCAAATTTCTGCTGGGTGGCGGCCGAGCTCCTCTGGACTTGATGCGGCGGGTCTCTCAACAGCTCAAGTAGTACGTTGAAGGAAGAGTTCGCGTTAAAAGTTTCCAGCGCCTTTTGAAGTAGAGCATCGATCGCTTTGACCTCACGCACGACAGAAAGTCTATAATCCACCAAGAGAGTCAACAGGCACGCGACTGTGTCTTTGACAGTGGATCTGCAAACACTCCGAGTCGCCTCTGGGATTCCGAAAAGTACCAACAAGGTGTTGAGAGTGTGTTTGAATCCCAACTTGGGGTGAAAACCTGGAGCGGAATTTGTTTCGGCGGCGGCCTCACAGATCATCTACATCATAAACACAGGTGTGGTTGCTTGGAACAGATCAAGTGCTCTTTTCAAAAATCGTGTTCAGTCGACCGTGGTTCGACGATATGAAGGTGTTGCCATCACCCAATCGAATTTGATTTTTGCTCAAACGAGCAATGCGCATATCAGTGGAAAGAAGGAGAAAAAACGCAAGCTTATTGAGCTCCCGGAACATTCAGAACTTCGTCCACTTATACCCCGAAACTTGTAGCCCTCACCACATCGAGTAGTGTCATTAATTTCTTGATAAGCTCGTCAGCACGATCCATCAGGATATCCATAAAGTCCTCGTGAGATCCCTCCTTCGAAGCCTCCATCAACCCGGAACAAAACACCTTGAACGTCTCTGTAGATTTTTCTGATGGGCTTCCCACCACCGGTTCAATTATTCCTGGCGAAATGTCCTCGGTTTTAGCACATGTTGCCCGATCTTCTACTTGAAGAGTTTGACTGCGGAAACCCGGGGTTATTCCTTCCCTCGTAAGCTCTGCTTTCCTTCTCTCTATCCGCTTCTCGATCAGATTATGTTGCTGGTCTGTGAGTGTCCCCAGCAGCTTCCAAATTCTGTCGCCCTCGAAGCTGTAGATTACCTCCAGGGTCCCAAGAGCAGCTTGCCTCAATTTTATGTCCCCAGCAACAGATTTTGCCAGTACACGCAGCGTTCTGAAAAGAAAAGAAACCAATGCTTACTCTTTCATGAAGAATTTGTCACTTTTCTCAGTTCTGCGCAAGGGACGTCGACAGTCGTCCGCAAGAAGCGCGATCCCATTCAAGAGAAAGTCTCATGAATTTTTCTCCAGTTGATATGGTATGTATTTTTCTCGTTTTTCAGCTCGTCGACGAGCTGAAAAAAATGCAACATTCCCGTGTGTATCAGAAGCACAGGCGTCGTTGAATGCGAAAAACAACACCTTGCAGAAGCACCAATACAACGCACTCTCAGCAACTCACTGGATTAACTTGTTACTTCCAATGGCGGCCATGCCCTCACTGTCGATTATATCTCTGAATGCTTGGGCGCACTCCACCTTTGTCCTGTTGTTCTTGCTGTTCATTCCTTTTGCCAAGTACGAGAAAACCTGAGGGAGGGGTAAAAGTTTAGTCATCAACATCAGGAGCTCTCTATGCGCCTTTCTAATCCTGTCTTGATTGTGGCCGCTGTTTTCCACGAGGACCGTCATCAGAATGCGACCTTCGTACTCGCTCATTCTGTATCCTCTCTTAACCATGGTCCCCAGCAAGGTTTTCAACATGTCCAATGTCTTCACCAGACTTTGGGTGTTGCCTTCCACGATTCGCATGGCCGCCCATCTGCAAAACCAGTAAAAAAAAAAACCCTTCTCAAACCTCCCACTGAAGCTCTATTAGAAAATGCAAAACCAAAGAAGGGGAAATTGACGTTTTCTGGTATTGAGATAACACACAATTCTAAACACTCAGCAGAAGAGACTCATGTTGCGCGAGCAACAGAAATTTATCGGCACAGTTGTTGTGTTCCCCATTTTTCCCCACACCTGAAAATGAGATCCACGCAAGATAGGACTTCATCATATTGAGTGTCAACAGACGCTTTTATCCTGTCCGCTGCTTGACACTTGTGTTTAAACTCTTTGGAAAAGAGCAACCGTCCGATCGCTGGAGAAACCAAGGGCTCCAAATCACGTCTCAGCATCGTTTCCTGCTTGAGCGTGAATCGCTCAAACTTTCCTTTTCCATTATGCTGAAACAGCACACAATACAGCAACACAAACGACGGAAATTAGAGAGCTGGAATCTTCCGTTGACTTACCTCTACGCTCCAAAGTATTTTCAAGGAATAGGCTGTTGATAAAAAGCACTACTATCTTCTCACCCATCTTTTTGTCGCTCTAGCATCTTTTTGAGCGTTCAGGACGAAAAGGGATTGCTCGGCGGCTGTCAAACAGTCGCAAGATTTGCACCTCGTCGACAACGCTTTCATTTCAACGAGTGTGTTTCCCTGACAAGTTGCAACACTTTTGTATGGAGGACAGCAACTCGGTCAAAAATGCTCACGTGGGTTGAAATCTGGAATGCTGACGAATGACGGTTTTGACGTCACTTCATCCTATGATTTTGTTGTTGTTATGATATAAATTTGACGACCTTGGCAGTTCGGGATATTTATCATAAAGAAGAACAAACAAGCGATTTGGTTTTATCCAAACACTGACGATCAGTGCCAAAATGGAAATGAGAATAGAATCTTTGTGACGACAGTTAGAGAAACGACCCGATCGAGTCGACGACTTCCAGAAGGCGGCGCACGTAGTTCGTTTACCATTGAATAAATAAGCATGTTTTTTCACTCTGTGTGGAAAGAATTTGGACTGGAGGATAGGAATGTCTGCTTTGTTATGAAATAAGTCTCACATTAGGCTGTCTTCCCAATTCTTCCTCTTCCTGTTCCCCTTGAGATTTGGGAAAAAAAGAACTCCAAAAAACACAATAAAACGTGCTATTCTTAGGTTTTTTGAAATGTTTTTTGTTTTTCCAGATTTGCATTTCAGTTCCATCATCAAGAGGTGTCCTTTTGCACAGCAGGTGGAACACCTCCAGCAAGCCAACGATATATATATAAATATATATATATATATCGAAAAAGGTCACGTGCAATAGAGCTGACGGAGTACTGAAAGAAGTTGAAGATCTTGGGAAAAGAAATTGACACGTTCAGGTTAAGCCAGAGAGGAGGTGCACTCTAGGACAGAACCAGAAATTTTTGGAGGCGAGGAGTGTGTGGATTCGGTAATCAAGCGAATCACGGGGTTGTGACGGAGGGAGGTTTTTGCCACGCGAAACAAAAGTTACATTGGGAGCTGAGCAGTGCACTTGAGGCCTCACAGCCAACCCATTTCTAATCTTGCCTGTTCACTCACCTCGTCTCAAGTAAAAAACGACCAGCCCCCCAAAAAAAGCCATACAAACAAGCAATGCATGAAAATCAAAGACGCAACATATCCAGGGACCAAAGTCTTCCCAAAGTCTTTCCTATTCTGGCAAAACTACATCCCAAGCTAAAAAATCCCCATTCACCAATACGACCTTGAGCGACTCAGCACTGTGGAACTGTATTTTCTCCCACATTTCGTTTTTCGGCTGTGCGTGTGGCTTCGTCCTGTCGCAAAACTGTATCCCACAACGTTCGGTCCGTCGGTTGACAACTCTCTTGATCCAAACCATCCCGATTTTGGGGCCACGGTCCACCGCGATTCCGCTGCAGCCCTACACAGATGCTAACACTACCTGCGAATTCGATCCGCATGTGCTTCAGCGCTCTAAGCAAAGAGCAACGACAAGCGGAAAACGGAGGGAGGGGGACCAGAACGCTGCTCCGAGTACGAATGTCTGACGAGTGTCCATACATTCTCCATTCTCCGCGTCGTTAGCGGGAGCTCTTGGGGCGTCGTAACGCTGCCGCAACGACCACGAGAAGAAACAGCCGCCCACTTCCCAGCACCACAGACTCTTTTCGATTAGTTTCTGACCAGTTCTTCGTTCCCCATTCACAAGCCCTGTTTTCGGCAGAGTTTTTTCCTTGTCCCGCCGAACTGCACACGACGAGAAGCGATATCTCGGCCAGGATGATGACCGCTCCAGCAACAGCGCTTCTTTTCTTACTAGCGTGTACCATCGTGGAAACGACGCCAGCTCTCCCCTGTCTTAAATCGACGAAACAGCTTCGATCCGGTGAGCAAACCGACGCAAGCACTACGTTCAGCTCGGTGTTAAGAAAAGATTGAATGATTGGGATCCTTGAAGCGCCTTCGTTCTTGTTTTCGTGTGCCACCAGCAAGCAGCAGGGAGCATTAGCTTTAATTTGGGAAAACAGGATTTGTCGGTTGTGTCGGTCCGCGGTGGAAGATGAACGGCATTTTCTTTTTGAATGTCCTTTTTATTCTTCCTTTCGTTCTTTGCATTCAGATGTTTTTCGATGGGCTAATCCCAAGGATCTTTTTAGTAGGGTGCCATCGGGCAAATTAGCTTTAATTATCAGCAAAATGGCTTCAATACGTTCAGCAGGTTTACAATCCTAAGGTTTTTGTTTTGTTTTTGTTTTTTTTTTTTGTTTTTCTCTTTCTTTTCTTTCCTTTTTGTCTTTGTTCCAGCATCATAGAGGGTGATGGCTCTCTTTTGCTGTGGGTTGTAATTATGATTATGATTATGATTAGCTTTAATTTTGTACGACCATAGCGTGTGGTATTCCCTTTTCTTATCCTGTCGTTGGCCCCACGCTTTTCCATTCAATCTATTTAGAAACAGAACTAATTACTTCTGTCTACAGGAGGCTCCACACCCTCCACTCGCCCTCACCGCGATTTCAGAAAACTACTTCAAAATGAGGTGAACAGAATCTTCTCAGCATTGCTGCGTTTCCTTCGAATGATAACAAGATTCCTCCTCTCCATGTGACGTGCATTCGCGCGTATGCGGACGTTCTTCGTTTACCTTGACGTGTTTGTCTTTCTACCAGATTTGCCTTTTTCTGTTTCGTGTATGAGTATTTGTTCCTGAAGGATGATATGGATCTGGAGCTCGAGTCGGTATTAGAGGCGTCCCTGGAGGAGGTTGCTGGACCTCCATCCCCTTCTACTATTTTATCAGCAGATGATCAAGAGGTATCCTTACCTTCCGGCCGAATTGATACAACAGGGAAACGACCTCTCGGAGAAAGTTACATTGGTCTCTGAACAATGCCCTTAAGTAGGCGAGGGCGCCTGGAAATGAGCCCTGCCTAGAAACTGACTCATTTGAACTTCCCAGTGAAGTGCTAGGACGTCCTAGCAAAGCCTCTAGCTACCGGGTATCTGCCCCCACACGTGGCAGGAATACCACTCTGAACTTGACCACTCCCTAGAAGCTAACCACGTGTCCCTTCATAACGTCCTAGAACCACCTCTAAATTAGTATTGTAACACGAATGCTCTAGTTTCAACGTCACTGCTGCGTTAAAAAATGACAGAAAAATATGCTGAGGCTGGTTTGGTTTCAAGGATATTGATGAGATGCTGCCCGCGATGGAGATCTCACCCAAGTCAAGGTTTTAAAAAAAAAAAAATCCCACCATTTTAAACATTTTATTGTTGGTGGTACTTTGGTGGAAAGAAGCGGCGGTTCTCCATCTTGAATGGACGGGACTATATCCAGTCCGTTGGGAGGTGGGTCGTACGAATCACGTGACCATTTCGAAAACATAATGTTGGGTTGGATTATAGGGTTTAGGGTTTAGGGTTAGCGCGACCGGCGCGCCGCGAGCGGGGTAGACCGGCGCGTTCGCCGCGACCGCGAGGTAGACCGGCGCGCGCCGTGCGACCGCGGAGTAGACCGGCGCAACCGGCGCGATGATCATCTGAAATTCGAAATGGTCACGTGATTCGTACGACCCACCCCCCAACGGACGGGATATAGTGCCTTGAATATCATACGTGAATCGTACTTTGCGAACCGAAATCAGCACAAACTCACGAAACCATACCCTCATTCAATACTTGCAGGTGTTTGTTAGCCGTGGGGCAAACTTGGAGTCTGAGGCTGGCAGCGACGCGGTCCTCGGTGCGGCCTGGAACGGCCACTCTGAAGTTGTGGAGTACTTGCTTCTAGCGGGTATATGCTCGACTATGGCTACTTCCTTTCCTGCCTTATTTCTTCAAAGATGTGATCTGGAGCAGTTGATGAGCAACTGAGGTCGCTTTTGTTTTGCGATTGCTAGGCGCCGACTCCGGTCCTTTGAATTTGTTGGGCACGGCTGCTATGAACGGCAGTGTCGTGGCTGTCAAGACCCTTCTTGGAGCAGGTGCGAAGCGAAATATCCCTCAAAGCGAAGAACATTTAGGAAACAACGAAATAAATGTGTGTTTTCTTCCTTGATGTATCCTGTTTGAGGTTCAACGAGATATGAGAGGCATGTTTGAACAAAGAAAGTGAAATTTTACTGACAAGTAAACGACGCCGAACGATCTTGTGAATTAGGAGTACCGTTGAGTGGGCGATCGTTTGAACAGGGCTCGATAAAAACGCGAAAGACTCGGATGGGGAGACTGCGAAGGATGCTATTTGTACTTGTCCGTTCAATCCTTGTGATGAGGAAACCGAGAACGAGCTGCATGAGCTACTCGACTGAGCGTTTTCGACTTCCAAGTGTCAGTAAATGCAAGGCCTCTATCTTGTCCAAACACCCTGTGATCAACGCTGCCGCAATATTTTTATCCTGAGGCTGAGGAATAGACATTTCGAGACTGTCTCGTAATCCCTGGATATTATTGAGAAATGTTAGAAGGGTTTTTTTTGCTGAGTTTCCTGTTTAGGTTATGTTGCTTTTTGGCACTAGAATACAATGGTTTGGTACTGACTGTTTGAACAAATATTTCAACTCGTATTTTTGTATTCTCCAGGGATGTTGCAAATATGGTTGCGTATGACCAGCGATCATCGTTAAGATGTGTGATTTCGCTATTCAGTTGCCCACAGTTGGTGTGTTTAAAGCTTTTTGCTCAGCCGTCAGAATTGACAGAACCGTTTTCTCTGGTCGACAGGACTGATCAGGAGAACACCTCTCTAAGTGGTACATTTTCTTGAAACCCTTCTAAGGCACCTTTGTGAATTGCACCTCGTTCATGAAGCAACATAAAACTACCTGAAACCAAAAGGAATAAAGTGTTTCTATAAGAATTTCCCTCCTCCCCCGAACAATAGTTTCCAAAATGGAGAAATATATTTCCATGGATAACAATCTAGGGATTGTTAAGCGGCAACAGAAGTAAAGTATGCACCTGAAGCAAACCTTCCAAGACCGATCTCTGTTTTTCTCTGAGCTCCCTTGCTCGATCCCACCACGAATGGGAATGTAGTTTGTCCACAGTTATCCTCCCAAACGATGAGGAGTACAAAAAAACCACATATCTATATATATAAACATAATTGAAAAAATAAAAATATTGAGCGGTCCCTCTGCCTGTCTGCCATTGGTTTATCCTGTGCTTCGCTCTCGTGCATTGTCCTCCCACCGAGGCAGGCGGCCAGTGATCGCTGCTCGGTTCCCCGCCTGGCGCTTTTCCTGGCACTCCACCTATTCCGTCACCGACTCCTCAGAGAAGGTGCCAGAACAGACCTGCCCCTTGGAAAGGATGCACCATCGACGCTCAACACTGGACCAATGACGCACACCATCGATCCACGCTCAACAGTCCCCGCTTGGGTGATAAGCAGGCGCTACTCTGCTCGACGTTCTTTTGTACCAATTTAACGCACGCCATTTACAGGCTTTCAGGTGAAACTAGAGCGCAGACGACAAAAGCAGATGTCAGTTCTGCGAGACTCCAGCACACTCTGCGTGGTGGAGAACGAGGTGCACAGAAACGCTTACTAACGGAACGAGCGTTGGTTGTGGAAGAACGGCGCCCCATGCCACAGGCACATCCCGCGCACGGACAGAAAAAGTCCAGTCAGCTTTCCCTCCCCCTTCCGCTTTTCCAAATCCCGCATTCGAAATAACGCCGTCACGTGTAACGGTGAAGAGGGGGGGGGGGGTTGTGAGAACGAACCCCTGTTGATCTTTTTTCAGACTCGTTTCTCGGTTTTTCTTTTTTTTCCGCGACATGGAGCGCTAAAGCGTGCGTACGAGGAAAGGGGTCGAGAAAAAAAAATGAACGAGCGGCGAGAAAGGTAGGAAGGAAAATGGTCTGCCGAACGGCGGTCGCCCCGGTGAAATGGATTTCGAATCGAAAATGATGAAAGAAAGAGCTCTGCGTGTGGTTTTTCTTTCTTCTTTCTGTTTTGATTTTTTTGTTAACTGCTTGCTCGTTTCTTGTTCTTTTTTTCTTTCTCGATGCGCAGGGGGAGGTCGTCGAAAAGGATCGCAAGCGGGATGGAGCTTTTTTTCTTTTTCGAATTATTTTTAGAATGAGGTGCAGTGGTTTTCGACAGCAAAAAACTAAAAATAAAAGGGGAACGAAAAAGGGAAAAAAAGTGAAGTGTGTGGGCAGCAAATTGAAAAAATAAAAATCCTGACAGTTCTTCTTCAAGTTTTCTTTTCTCTGTTTCCCTTTAACCCCCCCCCCCAAAAAAAAAAAACAAAAATAGGAAATAAAAATAATTAAAAAGGGAAGTAAATGTATGAAAACAGGAAATTATAAACAAAATAGTTGTATCCCTGTTGCCCATTTTATTATATTATTTTATCTATTTAAAAAAAAATAAAATAAGGGACAGTCTGATTTTTCTTTTCTTTATCTTTATATAAGATATTCTGAGATAAAAGTGACCTATACTTTCTTCTCCTTTTTTTTGTTATTTTCTTGTTTCAAGCAAAAAAACAATCCACAGTTTGTTTTATTTATTTGGCCCCCCCTCCCAAAAAAAAAATTAAGAATGCCATTCCAATTTTTGAAAAATATCCTCCCAGTCAGTCGTGGTGAGATACCCAAAAATAGAGTGAGAATAAAATAGAAAACAGGTTAATTTTTTTTTCTGACCTCCCCCCCCCCAAAAAAAGAAACACCCAACAGACGATTTTTTCGGATTTCTAGTAAAATATAAATAGTTTTATATTAACTTTATAAAAAGTTCATCTTTTTTTTTTTTCCTTTTTTTTTTCTCCAGGCTTCCACACCGCCTTTTTCTCTTTTTCCATTTTACGCTCCAGGGAAAAAAAAGAAAGCTGAAAACCCATCTTTCTCTCTCTCTCTTTTTCCACAGGAATTGGGAAAAATGGAAATTGCTGAGTGTTGCTGCCTGCCACCTGAGGATATCCCTCGCCAAAGGTCTGTTTTTTTTTGTTTTTTTTTCTACTGGGTTTTCAGGCTTTT
The DNA here is from genome assembly GCA_030272585.1 of Bryopsis sp. KO-2023. Classification (NCBI taxonomy): domain Eukaryota; kingdom Viridiplantae; phylum Chlorophyta; class Ulvophyceae; order Bryopsidales; family Bryopsidaceae; genus Bryopsis; species Bryopsis sp. KO-2023. Next base: position 3,391,847 of record BSYQ01000002.1, read on the forward strand.
TAGGGTTTGTTGGTATTTTTTTTTTACTTTTTTTACCCGGGGTGTGTGTGTGCATGACATTGTCCTTTTTTGAAAAAATAGAGAAAATAAAAAGAAAGAGTGACTTTTTCCCAAGAGGGGGGGGGGGTTTGAGAAAAAAAGAAAATTGAAAAAAAAACCACCTGAGAATATATTACTCGAGAAATAATTCTTTTTTTTGGGGGTCAAATTTATTCACGGATGCGGAATTCGCTCCCTAGCAATTTTTGCTTCATTTTTTCTCAATTTTTTTTTCAAAACCTTTCTTATTTCCAACAGCTTTTTTCTTTAGCTCCTTTGATGTGATTTTTTTTTTATTTAGCTTAATTTCTTTTTTTTTAATTATTAACTCACCAGAACTGGAACAATAATTTACTGATTAAAGAAGAAGCAAAAATTAAAAGAAAAATGAGGCGGAGGTGCTGGCTTTTTCCAGAAGTCAAAATAATAATAAAAAAATTAATAATGATAATATTCTCTGATTGCTTCAAATGAAAAAGAATCCAGATGGTTGGATTTTTGTTTTCCCCCCCTAGGTCACTCAGAGGATCTGAAAAAATATCGCCCGAAGAAAAACGAAGGTCGACTTTTTTTCGCTGGGCTGAATCAAAGTCGAAAAAAAAAGATAAGGAGAGGGGAAGCACCACAATCCGCATGACTGTCATACAGGTGACGCTTTCTTTTTCTTTCTTTCTTTTGCTTTTCGGGATGGGGGTGGGGGTGGAGGATTATTTCCCACTCGCAATCGAAGACTGTCCTGAAAATAGGACAAAAAGTAATTAAAAAAAATATATATATATATTCTCGAGAAACACCACAAAACCCGTATGTAAAACCCAAAGGTAAGACAAAAAAAAAAGAAAGGAAAAGGGAAAGGAAAGTTAAGTGAAAGCGAGGTGACTTCCCTTTCACTTAACTTTCCTTTTCCTTGAACGTGAAGAAGTTTGAAAAAGAGTAAGAAAACTGTTCTACTTCTTTTACTCTCTTTTCTTTTTTTTTTAAATAGTTGAGACGCCTTGTGAAAGTGATTAAAAAAAAGTGATCTCTACGCAAAAAGGCACTATAAATACATTTCAATATGGGGATGTCCGAAAACACCCATCGAATCTTAAAAAACGTCCGAATACTTCCACCGCAATCGAAAACAGAAGCCGAAAACAGAAGCTATGAGTAAGGGGGATGATAGGCATCTATCTTTTTTCCCTCGGTAGTCAATATTGTAATTTTGGATCGATGTGTGCCAATTACTATAATATTTTGATCACTCGCTTCGGTGATATTCAAGATGCTGACCTCATCAAGGATGAGTCATTATATCGATGCTCAACATTCAAGCTACTTCCTCCGTCAATGATTATCCATAATATCGATATATTCCTAGTACTTTGCCTTGAGTTGGTCGTCTTGAACTCGGCTTGCCTATCATGAGATGTTAACTTATTACGGCACGTTGGAAGTTGTGAAGTCTGTTACAAAACTAGGTATGGCAAAGCTTTTTTGTCGTTTCAACTTGCCTTAGCACCTAAGAAAAACACCTTAAGCATTTCCCCTTGTATGGTCGTCTTGCCATTTTATAAACTCGTCTTTCCACCCTGTTGCTATTTTAGGAAATACTCTTTCTCTTCCTATATAGATCAAGGAGGCTCGTTATTTGGTTGCCTTCACACTATCACCCCGATGTCCCTTTTGAGTATTCTTTTTACCGTATAAAGAATCATATATCCTCTCAAGTCGACTTGAACTTGCTTATACCAACGTCTTCTTGTGTATTCTTTTTACCGTAATAAGTATCCTCTTCATCCCTTGTCGACTTGAACCCTTTTACCTCGATAAACTCTTGACTATCCCCCCCCCCACTGAATCAATGTTGCTGTCTGCGGACATTATCCGGCCAACTCGCCCCTAATATTCTCTAAAGTATTCTTTCTTGCTAGATAAATGTGTAGGCTTGCTCCTCGAACGAAACACTTGTGTATCAAGATCGTCTCTTGTGCACTTTTCTCTATCAAACGGCATCTCGCTTGTGAACCGATCCAATCGATTATTTTCGACTCTTTATCAGAAGGTCTTTCTCTGGGCGACTTGTATTAACCCTACAAGGGAGTTTTCTTCCTTCTCGAAGAAATCGGACGTAACTCTCGTGTGATGAATATGATTTAACGTCAAAATATGTGCATGCAAACGCGAAAACACCATTTGCCTAACGGTGGGTCTTGCAAGATGAGGGGGAAATCTTTCTATTAACCCAAAGCGATGCATAAGGTGGGAAGAGGGCGCCCTATCAAGCGTAGCCTTTAGGGATAAATATAGTAGGGAAAAAAGAGAGATGGTTGTAATGAGTTTTCTCTATCCTTCTATCTTCGTTGGTCTCCTATTTTTTTACGCAAATCTTTGGGCGGAAGGCAAGCCTCCGCCACGACTTCGAGCGGAATAAAAAACCGGTTCTTGACTCGAAACAGATTCATGAGAAGACCGTTATCGTTTCCTTCTTTCACGATCTTTTCGATCGTCACTAGGAAAGCTTGATCGACCACCACCGTCTCGGCAATCTTAGTAGGAAGCTTAAGACAGGTCGGGGCTCGACACAACTCCGAAACCTTCTGCATCTCGTGCACGATTGCTAAACGCTGTTTTGTCACGTCCTTCTCACTTTTGTTGTACCGCTCTGAGAATTTGCACGGATCTTCTAAATCTTTCTATCCCCCATGATGCAAAAAGCCAGGAATGGTTGTTGCGATATCCATTAAATGCAATTGCACGGAAGCAAAAGGAAGTCCTATGATGCCGCACATGTATAGTTCCCAGTAAATGGTTCACTTTAATAACGATTTTAGCATAAGGTCGGCGAGTACCTTGCTTCATTCGGGAACTCATCGGGAGGTCGATGATCGTTCGTAACCATCTCGCTCCTAGCAAGGGGAGAAAGAGTGTAATTCCTCACTATCTCAATAGTGGCCGACTTTGACAAAAACAACAATGAGCCCCGGTTGCATCCATACGATCTACAAACGTCTATATTCAGATGGCTAAATTGTTCGTTCGAATAGTTAGTGCCTTACCATGTGAATACTACTTTCTGTGGAGCCCTCACAATTCCAGGTGAACTATAATGTAACATAAGAAAATCCTTAAGTTTGGGGATGTCATGGGGCCCGTTTAACTTAACGTAGGTGGTGGGGAACTTGTTTCGAAAAGGGAGGATTATGAACAAGCCCCTAGAACGAGGAAAGCGAGATTTTGTACCTGTAATCGATATAGATTCATGCGATAAGGAAAAAAATTGAATATAAAATGAATAAGCGAACTCAGCGGATAAACGTTAATACGTGAGTAGTAATCCTTCATATTCTTCTCGCGCATCGGAAAGATCTACATCTTCGTTCTTAACAAGCAATCGGGTCCTTGAGCAATCGAAAAGGACAACGGGAACTCTGAACAGGGTGCATACCATGCAAGCGAGCTTATTCGAGGTCTTGTGCTCCCCAAGATCGTAGGCCTTACCGAACTCCCTCAATTTTGCTCAAAACTTGGGACGTAGAGGCAAAGGAGCACCTCGGAGGTGTCTCAGGTATGTGGTCGATACCACGCATGTATTGATGGGTCTATCCCTTTGGCGGCGATAAACAGTACATTGCATAAAAAAGTTTGTTCCGCAATGTCGTACTAATTCTTTAATCAAAACTTGATTATTCGTGTCGTAAAGCGTCATGTTTGGTTTAGTGTTCGTGAAAGGGGTATAAGACATCACTTTAGTGAAAAGTGAATCCATTGTCTTCCACATATAAGTCCATCTTGTTAGCGAGTCAGACGACGTGAACTTCCCCGTAATGTTCATTTGTGTAACAAAAAACCACGGTTTTCCGGAAAAAAGGGGATTGCTCGCCTGTTTTTATGTGACATTTATAGCGTGGAAGGAAAATATTCGACCCTCCTACGGTCGACCACGATGAGTGAGTTCCCCATCTTGATTCCGGATTCAAGAAACAAGGACCCAATGTAGCGACCGGCCGCCGTAATACTCGATCTCTGGTAAGCTTTGTGAACGTGAGTGCACGGCTTGGACTTTCGTCTAAATTTTCGTCTTGGAATTTTCGTTTCGTTTGCATCAAGCACACACCATGAGTAATTTTCAACCTATCCACAACAACACGAGCAATTGGTACGCACAGTTTACTTGAGTTCGTAATATGTGTTTATCTCACACTGTTACATTAGTTCAGTCGTGACATTCACTCTCTCATTAACGGGACAAACAAAAGTGTTGTTAACAAGCTTCCGTAACACTCGATCTCTGATGACTTTATGAACGCGAGTGAACCTCTTGTAAGAATGTTCGTTTCGTTTGCATCAAGCACACACCATGAGTAATTTTGAACGTATCCACAACACCACGAGCTGTTGGTACCCATACCGTGTTTTACAAAATTAATTACGGAAAAACGTGTTACGCCCAAAAATAATTACGAAAGAATTAATTACGATCGTCCCAAGATTGTAATTAATTTTTCCAACCCAGCAAACGACTAGCAAACAAACACACTCCTTAGTTTCAGTCAAAGTGCCTCATATTTTCCTCCATTTTTTTCCAATCATTGACCACGGAGCTCTTTTTGCTTTTCATCCATGCCCACAAATCCGTGTACCACCTTCCCAAAAGGGGCTTGAGTGCACTGTCCCTATTATCAACGGTTGTTGCATCGACAGAACCATCCAATTCCAATTTCTTAAGAGCTTTCCTAAGAGCTTCCGAGCGATTATATTCTCCGGACTTGGTCTTGATGAAATTCTTCACGAGTTTGTTTATCGCCAAGTCCAAAACACACAACCAATCCGTCGTTCGTCCCGGAATTTCTTCCAACGAACACCTCAACTCTCCCAAAACCTCTCGGACCTTTGGTGATATGTGTGTGTAGTGTTAAACATCCCAACGGCCGTCGCCTATTTATCTCAGAAGTCAGCAGTGCCATTTGTGACTTCCCTCGCCTTGAACTTCGATCTTCAAGTGAGCTTTTTTCGAGTTCTTGCATGTTATCGACCGCTCTTTTTAACTGCGGGTGGTAATTCGAGAATAGAGAGAAGTGTGCGCGTAGTCTCAGGCGCATTCGATGAAGTTTTTCCGACGTTCATATACTTCGCGAACTTCTTCACGTTCTTGACGTTCATACACTTCGAACGTGAAGAAGTTCTCGTAGTATATGAACGTCGAGAACGTGAAGAAGTTTGCGTCACCCTATGGTGCGAGCTGGAGATTATCGTTGTGAGTGAGCTGCTTTGTTCTAAGGGTTCGAAACGCGTGGCAGCTGTTTTCTGAGGGCACCAAAAGTTCGTTTTGAGGTGGGCCAGGCGACTGGAGTTTTCCCAAAGGGCTTTTGCGATCGAACGGAAAAACTAATTACACTTTATCGAAAACCGTAATTAGCGTAACGATCTTTTCCGTAATTAATTTTGTAAAACACGGTAGCACAGATCGTAGCTCGCGCACACCCCGGGACATCCTTTTGACAAAAGTATGCATAAGTATTCATTTGAACCAATCGGGGTCTATCAAAATAAGATATTGTATTATCGAGAATGTTTGCTCATAACCAGTCATGGGCTGAACAGGACAGGGTTCTGTACGGGTTTTGTGCACCCTGTGCTGTCCTGTCCTGTTTTGCGAAATTCCACAGGCTAGAACAGGACAGACTGTCTGTTCTGTGCACAGGTCGGACCTGTGCTGCACAGGTGCAAAGACTGCACAGCACAACACAGAACTGCACAGACTCTGCACAGAATCTGCACAGAATCTGCACAGACTGTGCACAAACTGTGCACAGACCTGCACAGACTGTGCACAGACCTGCACAGACAATGCACAGACCCTGTCTGTGCTGTGCTGTGCTGTACAGGTCTGTGCGCATGTGCAACACAGGTCTGACCCTGTGCACAGAACAGACAGTCTGTTCTGTCCTGTCCTGTGCACAGGGGTCTCAGCCCATGTCTGCTCATAACTACCAATATCAAAAGGGTAACAAACGCTTCACAAACGTAGCACTTCCGATGTGGAACTTGAACTCGGGTCGCTTAGTAACATTAGAAATCCCATTCCTCTCTCTTCTTGAGAAACTTTGAGGGTTAAAAGACCCGATGGACCTCTAGATTTGGATTAAGACAGTTGTGCTAGAAAGTGAACATATCTGATGCGGCTTTCCAGCCAACGTAATATGAAAAAATCAACCACCTGGCCCTCCATTATTATCCCCAGACAAAGCCTAAAAATTTCTAAATATCGACTTCATAAGAATTTCAAATTTGAATCCCAGTTGTTTTCCGTTGATGTCGCTAGTTTTTTCATTTCCGTGGAAAGGGATCAAGGTTCATAGGACATTATTGTCTATTGTTGAGGTGTTCGAATGATGTTACATTTGAATTTTCAAGGGCATCTACCTACACCAACGAAACGATCGCTCTCCGACCTAGGCCTTTGACCCGGTTCAAAATATTCGAAAGCAATAAAAACGGATAAGATATATCATTCAAAGAGAAAGTCGCCACCACGATGTTCCTATCTTCAATCTCACGCCACCCTAACAAATTAAAAAAAAGCAAAAAGAAAACGCATAACAAGAAAAATCAATGCTCGAATCATTTACCAACGCATTTTTATCAAAGCATGGAAAGTTTTTCGATTCCTGGGCCTTCCAAATCTAGGGGCCCCGTCTTATGCGAACTCTTTTTATAAGAACGATCGCTGATGTCCCCAATATACCTCTTCCTTCGAAAATGCATCGACCCGACCTCTTGAACATACATATCGAGGATATAAATATATGTATTAGTGTACATATGGATATATACTAGCATATGCAGGTTTTGAACCCCTTGCTCTTGCGTCAAGAAAAAAGGGATGTCGCTTCAATGAGCGCATAACTACATCTTCGAAAGAAGTTCGATCATGAACTAGCATAATTGAGAATAAACACAACGAGGCCATACTCCAAACTCGCCACTAGAAGGGCAAAATCGTTTTTTATGAGTATCCTAGCTCCAATTTGGTTTGGTTTTTTGACTTGGATTGACCCACTCATTGGAAAAAGAGAAAAAAAGATAAGAAACAAGGAGACGTACGGAACAGCTCACGACTCTCGGTGGGAATCGAACCCACATCGATCCACCCCTGAGCACGAGAGTTAACACTTGATTTAGTAAAAAAGCTCGTGTAGAAAAGAATCTATTTGGCCCATTGAAATAAATGCGCGGGGTTTGGTGGACCCTAAGTAGTTGGGGGCATCAACCTCCGTTAGTGTCACTAACTTAGTGAGAAAGTAGAGCTCGTGGCAGCACAAAATGTCTTTTTTGTTGTTTTTCTTAGTAAATAGCAATGTATCATGCATTGCATCAATTCTGCGGGTTCCTCCAGTAGTTCCGAGCACGTGGCTATACTTGCAGCTCCGAAAGTAATGCCGAACTATTTGCTATTTACTATTGACTTTTTTTCTATTATTGCTCATTGTCGATCGAGCAGTTTATCTGTGGTACGAGGATGGGTTTTGGGGTAGTTTGAATTGACAAAGTTTCTTCCCTTAAGAATACGGTGTAGCAAAATGTTTTATTCGTGTGTTTCGACACTTGAGTAGAAACGGGTTTGCAACCCTATTTATATATTCATAGAGGCGTTTTGAAATTTTCTTGAGACTTTTTGGTTCCAGAAACCTTTTTTGCGGGAATTTGATGAACGTTGCACCTACTAGCATTTAAGATATATTGAACATTCTCCACGGGTTTCATTTGTTACCCGAATTACTCAAACGACCCATAGCTTTTCACCTTATGTTTTATGCACACATATCCACCCTTGGATTTATTAAAAAATTGTGTTATCCAAACGACTGCGCACTATTTTGATTCAAATACTTTTCATTCTTACTTTTTATTCATTAGTCATGACCATGTTCATATCCCGTATCTTGTTTTTTCTCTTTGCATTCTTGTGTTTTTTCTAGCATGACGTGAAAAACAATTTCCTATAATTACCACGGGGCGAGCTAGGGGCGACCCAGAAAGCTGCGCTGCTCACGGCATATGCGAGTTGATTTCCACCAAGGGTTGCGATCTTCGAACTTAACGAACGAGTGGCGGATTTTAAGAAGGGCGATGGAACTAAAGATCTTTGATGATCTTAAAATCATTGATAGTAGGTTTCTTTTGTGTAGCTTAGAATCCTTTCCTCTCTTTTTTTCTTTCGAAATGACAGCAAACTAATGGTACAAACAAATTATTTATCAATGGGCATGATTATTTCGCCCGAGATTGCAAATTTTATATTATTGCAACATCCTCAAGAAAGATCTTTCTTTTACCCACCTCGTATCATGTGCTAGATTTCTTGATGATAACTTCGGAATAACATTGATTCACGATAGTCAACAGACAGATTTTTTTGTAATAATCATTCATTGAATATATTATTGCACTTAGCTTCACCAACAAACAACACGGTTGAACATTCAACAATCGTGATTTGCTCCTCACATACTAGAGTTAATGAGGATATGTGAAAAGCTTTATGAGTATGGCTAGAGGAAGGAGCACTTTCAAGAATAAGGAAGATATATGGGGAGATTTTGGCCCAAGGAAAGGGGAGGCTCAAAGGGGACCAGAGAAATCATCCACGAAACCATGGTTTGTCAAGACTTTCATCGTAGCGGCAACACCCTAGTAATAAAGTCGTTCTATTGAACAAGTTTAATTGTGTAAGGGTGCAAATGATATGAATGATTATTTCTATATAACATAAAAGAACATCGAATAACCGCACTTAACCTTTTCTTCAATTTTTGGCGTTTTGTACTAATCGAAGCATCTTTGGAACGAGGACGCGCAGGCAATTAATTCTCCAAGAAGATGAGTTGGATGATTAGCAGTCTGGCTCCTTCGAAGTCTTCAACTTTTTAGTCGTAGTCCCTCGATCCTTCCCAATAGTCTAATAAAACATGAAGATCCCGATCATGAATTTTTTTTGATGGCGATAAAAGTAATATATCGTCTGTAAAAATAACTAATTGCGATTGAAATTGTCCTCGTGAAAACCAGGGTTTCCCATCGCAATCGAGGTCCTTGCTGCCCAATCCCCTATAATATATTCCAATTCTTGGTCAGTTTTATTTATATTTTTGAATCTTTACTGAGTTTCTCCGTCCAAGACCGAGGATGATCAAAAAGCCAACAAGGCTTTGCATATATAATTAAGCCAAGTCTTACCTTGTCCCGTTCTACACTAATGCTTCAGTACTTCGAGATTCTGCGAAAACGTTGCCCCCGAATCTTTTTGCTCATTTCACGAGTTTCTATTCAATAAATAACGAATATCACATGTCTATTTGGGAGCGCTTGGCTTTTAACAACAAACAATTTAGAAACTACATTCTTTTTTTTCTAATAATATTTTTTACTCTTTACCCTATGGCCGGATTTTACTTGTTGACTTCAAAAAAAGTTTTTACTCTTTCGTAAAATTACGAGATCCTACAACATGGACGTTCATGACATCGACGTTCACTAGTATAAAAACATGAACATTCTTCTTCGACACAACCTATTTGATATTGTCTAGAAGCTTTTTCTTGTAATTGGAGTAAATAATATAGATATCTTCAATTCTCGCCAATCGACGTAAAAAGACTCGATGTATGACACTTAACCAACACATAACAGAGACTTGTTGCGCTACGAGCTAGTTGATGGACCACTGATGGTGGTGGTCCACCACCCTACCACGGTACGGAACAGGTACGGTGGTTCACTATATAGGTATGACAGGTCCTACTATTTATGAGGTTAGTAATAAAGATTATATCCTTGTAAACCGCTATATATGTACGGTCGCCACGGATGGCATGAAGATGTGAAAGTCTCGCGGCAGACGTTGCGCGATTTGCAATACTAGGTTTGTGTGCCGCTGACCAAGGCTTGAAGGTCCATGGTTTTGGGGATTGATGCCTCAGGGACAAGTTATTCCACGTGTTGGATTGTTTTTGGTAGCCCTCAATGCATGTCCACATACACAGAGCGTAAAAACCCGTCAGAGGCATAGCTATGGCATGGGCTTGCACAGTTTCTGCAAATCTTGCCAAGTCTCGCTTAGGCAGCCATTGCCATGCGTGGCGAGGTCGAACTGCCGAATCCTTGGCCCATACCCGAATTTCTCGAAGTTTACAGATAGGCACCGCCAAGCGATTCCTTCGTGTAGCAATTATCAAACCCAAATGTTCCAACTCCTGGGTCGGTTCCCAATGTGATCTCGTTATATGCCACTGTAACCCCAAGCGACATAATTATTCCCGAATAAACGGTCCATTTCTACTAGCTTCCTCAAACGAACGACTGATCACGAGAAAATCATCCAAATAAAACTAACTGGCTGACCTATTTCGCAAGGGGACTGACCCGCCCCGTGTTCGAATCCAATTTGTCACTGGTTTGAAAAACTTGGTAAAACAACTAGAGAGTTAATCTAGCCCATGGGTAAACCCACGTAACAAAAATATCGATCCTCCAAACGAAACATAAAATATTTACGATACCGAGGATGAAGACGGAGATGGTAATATCCATCATGTAAATCAATTGACGACAACCATTTACTTGCCAATGTAAGCTTTTTCAACATCGAGATATCCTCATACATCGTGTGCATTTTGGAACAGGATGGATTTAGTGTCCGCAAATCAACCACAAGACCGCACCAAAGAAGTCGGAGAAACGCACGCAATATCCGCAGCTGATTTGGTCCGGTCTCGTCCAGCACAAATCCACAAGTCTTGTCAAAACCGGACAAGTCACGACCGGTTCAATCCTATCGAGTCCGGTCCAATCAACCACAAAAATATGCGGAAAGCTGGACTAGTTTCTGACCGATTTTCCGGTTTCAGAGAGGTCACACCACATTTCGCCTTGATTAGACAAGCGATGTGACCTATCTAAAACCGGATCGACCCTGATCTTGACAAGGTTGTTCCCCTGTTTTGGACCGGCGCCAAGTCGGTTTGGATAGGAGGCCGCCTATCTAGAACAAATCACGCCATTAAGCACATATTATAGTGGTAGTAGGGTATCAATCAGTTCGGAAGTGACTTGATTAATTAAAGAACAAAGTAATAATATTATACGTATGTGTGATCAACGTGAGCCAAGCTCACTAGCTGCCGACTAGAGGCAGGTGGTTACCTGTGGGATTCAAACCCGGGTTGGCTAAGTCCTAGTCGAAAGCGCTAATTCATTCAATCAATCGATCAATCATTAATTTTTTATGAGAGGCCGCCGCCGCCGACCACCTATTTCAAAGATACAACGATCGACAATGAAAGCGCAGTCCACACCATATGGACGCTCAAGTGGGGGTCGTTAGTATAAATTACCCGTTTTTTTGCATTACTAAAACTAGGTTTTAGTAATGAAAAACTGTATCATACAATCTGTTTGTGCAGTGGACCACTGCCTGTGATCGCACAAGGTCTAGCAAAGAATTAAAAAGAGAGAGAATGAAAGTCGGTCAACCCATAGCATGATTCGAACCCACTATTACTGATGCTCTTTTCCTTCGAAGAGCAACGACTGTAGCGAAAGCAAAAAAATCCGAAGGATTCCGAAGTAAGGGACCAATTGGGTTGATGGGGTAAAGATTCTTGACCCCGCATTAACCTTGACTTAACGTAAAAGACTATCGAGTTGATCCAAGAACAATGCGAAAACCGAGGTGGTGAGGTGGGGTAATGGGCCACATTGTAAGTTTGCTCAATGGAATATTATCTGCAAGATAAGAAGATATGTCTTTTGTAGTCTTGAGGAGGGACCATCCCCCAGCTATACCTTTTGCCTCCTTTTGTATTTATTTTCACGATAAAAACAATGGTGTCGACTCCACGAACAAGTGGATTGTTCCTTTGTCGTCGTGAGCAGGATGTCAAAAATTTGGGCGAGAATACAAAAACAAAGCCCGATTCGTCCAACAAACCCCTTGGTATCGTCCAAAAACACCTGTCTTAAGGACAAACGTGGTTCGACTCCGCGAACAGGTCTCAGTTTGTCGTGCTAACTGACTTCGTTACAAGATTGTAAATCTACCCCATTGAACAATCGAATGCCTCCGTATCGAGACGAGGTTTTTTCAGACTCTCCACCACCACCCATCCTCACTTTCTTGACTTTTTGTGTTCTCCCCTTTGAGAATTGAGATCCTAACATTGTTTCATCATGCAGTGTTTCATAAGTTTAAGCAAGGCCGCATCTTTTGTACGACCTAGCTTGTAGATCATAGTCACGATAGCGTCAATGAAATAACAAGTTTCAAGTTATGGCCTATTATTCAATATTTCATGATGTCAAATTTTTTTCTACACTTGAGCGCATTAGGACGATTTATAAACGAACATTAAGTGGTTCGAGAAGGTTGGTTGCAATAGAGCCTCGATATCTCGAGAAAAAACTGAATCGCATCTCGAACCACACTATCTACCAAGGTAGTTACAGAAAAATAAGCAAAAATGAAAGGTCTAGAGGGGAAACGAAAGCGAATGGAGGATCAAACATTGTTCGATCATAAGAGTTGAGGGTCAAGGCAGCACCCGGTCATTACGAAGCTCTGTTGAATGTCCGGAACACCTCGCTTGCTGCATTCCCAGTGCCCCCATTAATGCAGCTTGAGATATGGTATGTACCAAAGTTGTGCGCCGTTGCAACGGCTCCGTTAATAACGGCGCCGTTAACGGTAACGGGCCGTTGCCGTTCCGTTGTCGCTAGCGTTTTACAAACCTGTTAAAACCCGTTAATTGACCGTTAACGATCACACAGCCGTTATTAACGGCATCTGCCGTTGCCATCGATTACAATGGTCAATGTTACTAAATTAAGAGTACTGGAACGAATAATCCACCCCGTCCCGTTCATGCCTCGCTCGTTTCGCGGGCAAGGAAAGGAATGAAATCGTATGGGGATGAAGCCAAACGAAAGAAGTGAACTTTTCGAGCACGTCGCACTTTGTCGCGTGCGAAACGAGCAAGAAACGAGGGAGATATTCCAGTTTCTGTATTTTCCACAGAAACATGGGAATACCCAATACCTCCTTAAATTTTTTATTTTAGTTGGTTCTATGTCTGAAAATAGCATTTGGAAAAGGCGGAACCAGAGCCGGGTCGTACTGTACCGACCCTGCTAAAACTGGGTCAATACCGACATTTTACCGAGGAGTTTAAATCACCTTAAATGACCTTAAACCCTAAGGTGATTTAAGGTATAACATCCATTTACACTAGGATGTAATAACTCCCAAGTCGGTAGAATACCGACCACGGCAGGTTTTCAACTTGGAACTTTAAATGCTCATAACTTCCCACATACACCTTCAATGGATCCCAAACAAATTGCAATAGATAGGAAATGTCTTTCTCTTGCGATTGGATACCTCAAAAACGCAATTTGACTAAGTATGAAAGAAGTTATGAGTGTTTTTCTAAATCGGTCGGTATTTATACCGACCCAGGTCGGTATTGTACCGACCAAGGTCGTTATTGTACCGACCCCCTTCGGTACGGTACGGTACGGTACAAACGGGTTGCTGCCCGGCTCTGGGCGGAACCTGCTCTGTCTCGCCCTATTCTTCGTGAAAAGACCCGTGGAAGTTCCGCTTTTTGCGCAACTTTAGCGGCAGTGAAAGGCGGCACAACGACGGAAGTTCTTATCAAGTTAAAAATAGATCTGATGTAGATCTTCACCCACACCACCCGCCGTTTTTGCTGAAAATTTTTAGGGAAAATTGGTTTTCGACCTGGAAAAGGCAGCTAAGACACAAGAAAAACTATTTCCGAGCACGTCGCATGTCCATGTTTCTGTGGAAAATACAGAAACTGGGGTATCTCCCTCGTTTCTTGCTCGTTTCGCACGCGACAAAGTGCGATGTGCTCGGGAGAACATATGGATTCGGTTGGTTTTATTTCTAAACGAGTTTACTTCCTTCCTCACTCGCGAAACGAGCAGGGAACGAAAGGGACGGGGTGGATTATACATTAGTAATACTTGCAGAAAGAGTTGTGAGTACGCAAAAAACGCCGTTAACGGTGGCCGTTGCAACGGGCCGTTACAACGCCGTTAACGGCCGTTAAACCGTTGTGCAACAACGGAACGGCAACGGTTTTCACGGCAATTAACGGCCGTTAATTGCCGTTGCCGTTCTGTTGCCGTTGTCAATTTTTCGACTTCGGCGCAACTCTGGTATGTACAAACGCTTTTCTCAATGTGCAAGGAGTTTGTGTGAGCACTAGAGCATCAAATATCGGGCGGCACACAAAGCCGTTGACCCTCACAGGCTTCGACAGAAACAGAAGCCAAACAAATGGGAACGTGAATCGAATCGTGAATGCTTTGCATCGGAGCATGGGCACCAAGATTGCCGGTGCTCTTTACGGTTGGCCTCTCACCACACCGATCGCAATTCCATGTGGTTGTTGGCTTTACCCCGTGTTAATAACAAACCTGTTCGAGCCACCACCACAAACACTTGGCGAGCTCGAACAGCCACAAACAGGGGCCTGAAATTGTGTAAGTCTAGTTTTCATTAAGGTTCATAGCGGACAATCAATTGGCGGTTCAGATGATGGTGGCCAAGCAGATGCGGTTTAAACTGACCAAGCTGACCAAGCTAGAGAAGTAAACATTTTTCTGGTTGTTTTTTTTTTTTTTTTAATCTCGTGAGCTGATGATGATCCTCAAAATGAAAGGTGAATCAACTCTTACACTCGAACGGTCAAGAGGTGGACCTGTACACTCTCTTTGAACTAGGTACTTAAAGGTAACAGCTCTTGTTTAAGCGTCCATATGATGTGGTCCGCTAGTAATGAGCGCTTACGACTCGGACTTAGCTAACCTGGGTTTGAATCCCACAGCTGACCACCTACCTCTAGTTGGGGGCTGGTGAGCTTGGCTCCCGTTAATCACACATTAAAGATATATATAATATTATTACTTTGTTCTTTAATTAATCATCTCACTCCTAGCTAATATGTGCTTAATTGTGTGACCTGTTCTAGACATGCTCCCACTTGTCGAGACCGAACTGTCTTCACTTTTTTATTGAGGTGTTACGAATAGTGATAGTTTGGCGGATGGACAAGACTTTGAATACCATAGTTGTGACGACAAGCAGAGTACATTCGACATTCTTATGGAATTTGACTAGCTTTCTTGAAAATCAGAAAAGATACGATATTCAATTGACTAGTCTAAAGAGTCCTCAAGTGTGGAGCAAGTGTCACTTGAAAAAAGTGTGAAAGGCAGTGTGCATTGACGCATTTCCTATCAAGTGCTCAAGGCTTCTTGATACGGGATAAAGCGAGCTCAGCCCGCAAAGGGAGCGGGCGGGTCCACCAACGTCCCGTATCGTGTATCATTTTGTCCCCCCTCGGGCCGAAATAGAGACCGGCCTGTCCCCTTTGGGGGCTGTGCTCGCTTTATCCCGTATCACTTCTCGCCTTGGCTTGTAGCTGGCGGTTATTTAGCTTTTGTTTGCTCTTGATTTCTAGATCATCGTGGGAAACTTCATGAATTGTTGATAGAATCACTTTGTACTTTAAAGTTTTTGAGGAGGTGATGCTCGAAAGACGGCTCGCTGCATAAATAGGAACCAAACAAGTTTCTTATTAGTTGCCTAGTCTCAAATCAATTAATGGAGCTCTCAACAACCTCGAGGCGAAAGATGTTTTAGTGGAGGGTGGCTTAGATGTAGCAACGGTGTGTGGAATAATAACTTAAGCTTGATTTGTTTGGAAAAGTACAAAAAGAGATTGATCCATATGATGATTGCAAATTGGCGATCATTTCGGTGCCCATTTATCCATCTTCAACGTTGAGAAGAACCCCACTACGATGGGGTGGAGTACTTAATAGGTGCTATAGTTTTAAACCTCTCGTATCTCTCTTGTTGCCGTTGAATCTTTTTTCCAATACCGTTACCGTTTTTGAAGAAAGAATGTCTGACGATCCGACCAGGCGAAAATTTTCCGAGAATTAAAAGAAAGCCTTCTACCCCATTGGTCGCCTAGCTTGACGTTTAACTACCGAAGGTTAGCAGAGACTAGAGAAGAAGAATATTATCAAAGGGAAAAAAGAGGAGAGTAAGGTTAACGAGAGGAAAAGTTATATCAACCCTTTCTTTTGTTTTTTTGCTTGACCGTAACGCACGGTATCTTTTTTTTCTTTAACATAAGGTAACGTAGATCAAGAAGAAGAGCCGATTCAAGATCAAGAAGTAGGATCGTGGCCACCCGAAATCAGCCTTGTATTACAACAAGAGCTCGTTCAAGTTCCGGTCGGAGAAGAGGATGTTCAAGATCTAGCTCAAGGATCGAGGCCACCCGATCATCATGATTTGTGTCAGAAAAGTGGTAGGATGAGAAATAGCTTTACGCACTCGAGGAATAAAAGTAATTGAATTGGAAAAGTCGCTTAGAACGCATGTGCGCTCAAGAAAAGAAGGTTTCATCACCCAAGCACTATTCATACCCTTGTTCTCGTAAAAGCCACGGATCACCATGGATTGCCGACGGATGGATTGGTGTGTTTAACCATGAGTAATCATTCTTCTACCCACGCAGAGTGTTCAGATTTAATAATATTACCTCCACTTGGACATATTTTACCATAATAGATGTTAGGAATGGATTCTTCAACATGCCCAATCGCACTAGTTTTAGCCTCGCTGTTTTAGGTCCTGCACTTATGCAAACCTCAAAAAAAAAGGACAGATATTTATATATACATCTGACCTATAAACAATATAGGGTTTTTCATGATTCGACTCGATACACATAACGTGCCGCCCAACTTTTTGTGGAGACTTGAAAAGAGCGTTCCTCGACATAATGTCGGAAAAAGGCTTCCTTTAATTGAACGTATCAAAACCGTCCATCTATGGTGCACTTAAATGAGGATGAGGTGGAGCATCTAATCGATAAAACCAATCATCTTCTATTGGGAACGTTTGTACCCAATTAATTATCGTTTTCAGTTTTGCTTTGAGAAAAGTGGATGTCCGTTAAAGTATGGAACTAAAATGACCAAAGATAATTGTATCATTAAAATTACTGAGCGAAGGCAACAAAGCTAGGGATGACCTTTAAATTGATAAAACAAATACTTTAATACTTTGTTAAGGTAGCATCCAGACACTTTGTGATATTCACTCCATTTCTTCACTACACGTCGTTTCTTTTTTAATCCCACTCTCATCAAAAGTGCATACAAGTAATGAAAAGGTAATGAGGAACGAATGGTTCGCTGTGTTAGGCTACAACAAGAACCACCTCAAGAGAATTAGGAAACCTCTAGTTTCCCCATCGTGGAAGACATACTCAAGGGAATTGATATCGGGTCGAACATGAGGTCGAATCCTCATATTGATTTAGCTACTACTTGCCGATTCACAAGGTTTATCCAAGGTCCCATGGGTTTACTTGCAAATGCTTTTGAATCGATATCGAGACAATCGTTTTGTTCTTCCGGACTCATGTTAAAACATACCGCTACGTTATAAAAAGATACACAGTTTTACCACACGATTGGATTAGCTCAAAAGAAAGTAATTTTGCCAAGGATCGACTTCGAGTCACATATCTTACCAAGGAAGAATAGGGTCAAGGTAATATCATATATCTCATACAATGCTTAAGACTTGGAAAACTTTATGCTTGAAGACTATAGAAGTCAATATGAGACGGGGTTTAGGGCCATATCTTTCGTGAACGACACGGATATGTTTTTTGCTCTCCTTATAAATATATTTTTTTTCATGAACTCGTCGCTAAGACGTACATTTTGCTTTAAGGCAACACCAAAGCCAGTACGTGACTTTCGTTGTAAAAGGCATTGCTTGATCAATGAAAATGCATGCTGGCTGAGTAGGTGGTATTGTAACAGCCAGGTTAGTTGAATACAAGTCCTGTTTCTTACCTAAGTTTCCCAACATCAACGAATTATCTATTTACTCCAAGAATCTCTTTATAGTATCATAATTGAGAAGGGTCTCTCTAGCTTCTTTTGAAGCGGTTTTTCAAGAAGAGGATGAAGATCCTGAGTTTCACATGAGAAGAGATGAAGCATAGGGGCAACCTCTTCAAATATATGAGGGATGTTATCATTCACGGATGAACGATAACATCCCAGATACATAGGACTGTTAACACTCATTTATACTTCAGCAAGTCGGCGCGAAAGGCAGTTGAGGTTGTCTTCGCTTCGCATCCAGGTGAACCCGATGATTGCGAACGCGATTATCATGAGTGCGCCGCTCAAATCCGTTCACATAGGACTCTAAAGCTATCCTTTGGTGTCTCTTGAAGTCGAAGACTCATTGTTATGGCCAGCTTTTGATCTCCACTCGTTTTGTGGGAGATCCTAAGTTGCCACTATACTTCTTAGTTGAACTGTCTAGACATTACGTACATAAGCTACGCGGACGTTGTTCTGATGCAAGTATGTTCAGGTATCAACATACGTTTTCAGTCGCCTCCTATCCATTCACTAACATGCATTTAACATGTTTATAAAGCCTAACATCGATGTGCTGAATGGCTTACCAAGCAAACAAGGTGCAGGAAAGGTAGGTAATTGATTCGGTCCACACGGTTTCGTAGATTACCCCCATCGATGGTAGCTTCCGACAAGACTGAACACTCATATTGATGTAGCTACCACTTGCCGATTCATAAGGTTCATCCAAATGCAAATGTTGTTGTATCGATATCACGACAATCGTTTTTTTCCTGGAATGATGTTAAGACATATCGGTACGTTTTAAAAGAATACACAATATTGCCACGATTGGGTTAGCTAAAAAAAAGTAATTTTGCCAAGGATCGACTTCGGGTCACATGTCTTACCAAAGAAGAGTGGGGTCAAGGTAATATCATGTACCTCTTATAATGCTCAACATTGAGAAAACTTACGATTTCAGAATATAGAAGTGGATATGAGGTGGGCTTTGGGCCACATGGACTCGATTCTTCAAATCTTCAATGTTCTGGCTAAACACTAGGCTGAGGAGTCTTTCTTGCAGCATAGACACAAGCTCGTTCACCTGCTCGAACGTCAATTAATGGATTGTATCGCTACTTGGGATGATACTCTTAGATTCAGAAGCATATATGAGTACAAACGTGAGCCTTTTGTGTGCTGTATTGGAGGGAAGCTTCATGGAGCTAGAGTGATTGGTATCGTATAGCTCTATCTGTATTTACGGTGGCGCAATAACCCACATGGGACGCTAATCTGATTACGGTCACAAGAGAACACTTACCAATCGTTTTGAAAAGATAACATTCCGAAATCAAAAGATCATGGTTACGTCATTGGAGCTCTATATTAGTGCCAATCTGGATCAAGGTCTGGTGGACACTACTTGCCAAGGGTCAATATTAGAATGGGATAGTTACGGCGAAGAGAACAAACGCACACTTCTTGTGGTTGCTGTTCACGCATCAAAACACGCCCACCAGGCAAGGGAAATACGCGATAGAAGAGATCTGAGTCACAAATAGAGCAATCTCCTAAGATATTTGAAGTTGATTTCCTATAAGGTCGTCATTAGCAATCGACAAAAACCGGCTTACACAAGCGCTTCCTTCACTTGCGCATCGTTGTTGTTATCTTGGTGGACGTTGTTATCTGCTCGAACTACGATATTTCGCTGAAAAAAATGCCAGTACCGACCACCGCTACCGTTTTTTACCCTCGCGGACCCGAGGAGGGCGATTGCGAGCAGCTGCGTTGTATGAAGTTTCGTGGGTGCCAGCTTATTTTTGTATTTGGAGATGTAAGAATATGGTGCAAGCTCGTTTGTGGGCCACAATAAAGATGAAACTACCCTCTAGCGGTTAACTCACACACATTTGATGGCAACAATGAGGACTTGTCATCGGAAGAAATGACTTCTTTTGGTAGCCACTTCCATTAGAGAAAAGATAAAGCAGGTTGACGGTGCGACAACACACGGAATGGGGTAGTTAGGATCCTTAGGGAAAGTCCATGCCTTGAGGTGATTATGATATCATGTATTCTTTGCCAATGTCCCTTTCAACAAAATACAAGCGGTTTTAGCTTTTAGAGTCCTCGTTAAATCTCCTTCAGCCTTTTTTATTTACTATATGGTATACAAAGCGGTTGAAGGCAAGCGATGAAGGGTGTGACGCGCCTGCTACGGTAGGATAACTGCAAACGCTCATGACGCATATCTCCTCAATCGTCCAAACACACGACGACATTTGGAAAGATAAGTGCTTTTTGCTTCAAGAGTGTGCTCTTATGAGTTCGACAAAGACAAAGGAACGCCTACTCCCTCTCACATCTTCCATTTTTTACGGCCTAGTTGTAGTTAAGCCGTTAGAAATCGAGCGTATGCTAAAATGGAATAGGAGTTTGGCTCCAAGGCTCCCCGTTGGCATTTCGATGAAAAGGATTATAGGGGTGTCATAAAGACACATAGTGGCCTCATTCAAACCTCATAAATGACCGACGAGCAGACCTGGGCAGCAACCCGTTTGTACCGCACCGTACCGTAACGCACACGGTCGGTACTGTAACGTGTCCGGTCGGTGCACGCACCGACCGGACGTTACAACACGTTGCACACGTTACAACGACGACCCAATCCGTACAACAACGCCCCAGTCCGCTACAACAACGATCAGACGTTACAAACAACGATCAGACGTTACTGTAACGCCAAAGCGTTGTTGTAACGCAGTACGTTATCAGTAACGTCTACGCCGGCTGCTATAACGTCCGCACCGAGGCAAGACGTTACAACAACGATCGGTTGCGTTACGTGTAACGATAACACGTTACAACAACGGCCAGGTCGGTACAACAACGTAATGGCGTTGCAGTAACGTCATGTGGATGACGTACAAAGTGACCCCCGCAGGGTCCCCGGAACCCAAGGGAACCGAGTGGGATTCGAACACCGTACCGCACGATACCGAGTCATCTACGCTAAGCACTGAGCCAAGCGGACCACGATGGATTTGTGGCCGTTGCAATGATATACCGTAATTTTACAAAATTACAAAAAAATTAAGGTATATTATTGCAACAGCCACAAATCCATCGTGGTCCGCTTTGCTTAGTGCTCAGTGTAGATGACTCGGCATCGTGCGGTACGGTGTTCGAATTTCACTCGGTTCCCTTGGGTTCTAGGGACCCTGCGGGGGTCACATTGTACGTCATCCACATGACGTTACTGCAACGCCATTACGTTGTTGTAACGAACATCGTTACTCGAACCGTCCAGGGCGGTACAACAACGCCAGTGACACGTTGCAACAACGACCTTTAACGGGTGCCGGTCATTGGCGACGACGTATTGTACCGACCTGGTACCGATGTTGTACCGTACCGTGAAAAATACCGATACCGTACCGTACGGTTCGCACCGTGTTTTGGGGGTCGGTACGGTACATCCCAGGTCTGCCGACGAGGGTCAATGTTGATTTGATATCGTTTGCTTGATGTTTTGTATGCGAGAAGGCCAGAGCATGCTAAACAAGGCTTACACACTTTAGTGGTAGAAACAATTGCAGGGAGTTGATCATGTCTTGAAGCAAGTTGATATCTATCTTCAAGACAATTGCTACGCAAAGTGCAACCCATTAAAAGAAATTAACAAGAATATTGAAGTCTTCATGAGTCAGTTATCGCTACTAATATTTTTGATTTTCGTAAAAAAGACACTTTAATCGCTTGGCACAGGTACAAAGCCCTTTTGCGGCCAACACACCATTCCCTGAACGAACACCCTTAAGGGTCAAGAAAGAGCGAAGCATCCCCGATGCTCTAGCGCATGGATTTGGACCAATACCCCTTCCTATATTCTCGCCTTTCGCCCTCAGGGGTTTGTATTCCAATGACGATTTCGAAGTCCGCGACCGACCCACCTACTAGCTTCTTTCCCACCATTTAGCACTGGTGTTGGACGAGTTTCTTGGAATTCCTCCGGGATCAGGCCCCGAGGTGGGAGTGTATGTCCGACTTCATGGAGGACTACAGGTCGGGGGTCGGGGGGTCGGGGGGTTCTCAATCTGATTTTTGAGTTTTTGTTTGAAACCTATTGGATGTTCATTATACTTTAGTCTGAAAGCTATTAGCTTCCAGGTTTATCAGTTACATCCAAGCGTGACAAAAGAAATGAGGGGTAAAACCTAAATAAACAAATTTTCATAGAAAACGTTGATGGGGCAACGTAGTGATGAAATATAGTAGGATTGTGAAGATTCTTTTTGAGATTGGTGGGACATCTTGGGGCGGGGACAAAAGAAACCGAAATCGTCAGGTGGCGCGGAGTCGGGGTGGAAAAAGAATTCATTCCTCTAACATCCAAGTTGGTGGAGCATCAGACCCGGGATTGAAGTCGTACATGGAGGATACTATGATGCTAGCAATTGACGTGTGGAGGTATGGCGCTTTATCCGCTATGGATGCAATCCTCGGCGTTTTTGACGGGCATGGGAGGCAACTGCATCTGTTTTCACGATAGATAATATGATGCAGTTGTTCAAGAGGTTGGGTAGAGGAGTTGCATTTGGTGGGGTTGATCATTCCGATGCTCAGTGCAGCAAATAATGCAATTTGTGATCAATAACTTACTTGGGATAAAATATTCTGATGATCGCTGATGCAATCGCAATCTCTAATGCAACTTTCCTTTTTATTTATACATTAGGGATAGTCGACCCAAGGCTTTTGCGCAGAAGACTTGCGAGGGGCCCCTTGATGACGCCTTTTTTATGGTTAGGAAACTAATGAACAAGTTTTTTATTGCTTTGGTAGTTTTTTTTGTTTTTCGTTGAACACATGATCATAGGGATCCATGTAGATATTGATGAAAATACTCAAAACTTGATGAGACCTGTTTGCTCAACACATAGTTAATAAAGATGGCCACAATAGAGGATCGAGTGGGTGTGGACTAGCGAGACAATCTCTTTAATGTTATTTACATTTAAGGAGGGATTGTCATGATAGTTTTATGCCGGCTTTCTTAACACATGTTTTTAAAACAGTGAGCATCTCTTTTTACGAAAAGAAAGCGGACGATGGCCAATTATTCCTGTCAACCTTGTAGCAGAGCTGGGCTGTACCGTAACGACCCCCAAAACACGGTGCGAACCGTACCGTACCGTACCGTACCATAAGGGGTCGTTACGGTACGGTACGGTATCGGATATTTTCACGTTACGGTACAACATCGGTACCGGGTCGGTACAATACGTTGTCGCCAATGACCGGCACCCGTTAAAGGGTCGTTGTTGCAACGTGTCACTGGCGTTGTTGTACCGCCCTAGACGGTTCGAGTAACGATGTTCGTTACAACAACGTAATGACGTTGCAGTAACGTCATGTGGATGACGTACAAAGTGACCCCCGCAGGGTCCCCAGAACCCAAGGGAACCGAGTGGGATTCGAACACCGTACCGCACGGTGTCGAGTCATCTACACTGAGCGCTAAGCCAAGTGGACCACGATGAATCTGTGGTTGTTGCAATAATATACCCTAATTTCACAGAATTACAAACAGATTAAGGTATATCATCGCAACAGCCACAAAATCATCGTGGTCCACCTGGCTCAGTGCTTAGCGTAGATGACTCGACACCGTGCGGTACGGTGTTCGAATCCCACTCGGTTCCCTTGGGTTCTGGGGACCCTGCGGGGGTCACTTTGTACGTCATCCACATGACGTTACTGCAACGCCATTACGTTGTTGTACCGACCTGGCCGTTGTTGTAACGTGTTATCGTTACACGTAACGCAACCGATCGTTGTTGTAACGTCTTGCCTCGGTGCGGACGCTATAGCAGCCGGCGTAGACGTTACTGATAACGTACTGCGTTACAACAACGCTTTGGCGTTACAGTAACGTCGGATCGTTGTTGTACCGGACTTGGACGTTGTTGTACCGACTGGGTCGTTGTTGTAACGTGTGCAACGTGTTGTAACGTCCGGTCGGTGCGTGCACCGACCGGACACGTTACTGTACCGACCCTGTGCGTTACGGTACGGTGCGTTACAAACGGGTTACTGCCCAGCTCTGCCTTGTAGAAAGAAACAAAAAGCAATACCACCCGAATCATATGGATGGCTCGACCAATTAAATTACGGATTAGGTCCGAATCCTCAGGAATTATTATCGTGGTTCAAACCTCGAAAATCAGTTGTCTCTACGTCTGATGCCTGTCCGCGCTCTCAGGTCCCACGACCGCTTATGAATCCACCAGCAACACCTCCGTATCCCAAGTCTACGAAAAAGACTGCTTTCGAACGACTTCAGAGCTTCGAAGCGGATTTGTTAAGCCGGTGCCCAAACCGGGCACCACTCTAAAACCAAGACCAAAACTGGTGATAAAACCGCTACCAATCCTTCCCGGCCAAAAGCAAGAAAAGGTTGCAAGCAGGGAGCACGACCTGAACGCACTGCAGACGCAAAGCGACAGGCTGAACAAGACCGCCTCGAGCTGCGCAACGAGCGTGACCAGGAAAAAGAAAAGCGGAAAAGGCGGAAAAAGAATTACAGAAATTCCAAGGAGTGGCACAGCGTCGACTCGAGCAAGAAGACCATGCACAAAAGAAGTTGTAGGTCGCTCAAGAAGCACAAGGTACCACTGAGAACGAAATGCGGACCTTGGTCAAGGAGTTGGACACCGCGAATAAAACGATTCGCCGAGTCGAAGGGCAAAAAAAAGCCCAAGGACACATCTCAGTTCGAGCGACGAGCGAGATGCGTGGCAGACCGCAGTATACGTTGCACAAGCTGAAACCGGGCTTATGCAGCGAATGCTAGATATTTTTCCGGCCAGGTTGGGAGAAAAAGTAGAAGCCGGTGTCGGACCAGTCTTGGGGTTGCGATAGATGAAGGAGTGTCTACAGCAAAGGCGATACGGGAGAGACATGAACCAGTATATCAGAGCCGTGGAGGTGAATATGTACCCTTCAATCAAAGACTTTCCGGTGTTGATTGCAGCTTGGTGGATAAAACCTTGAAAAGGATTGAGGACAGGAACCATTTTCCTGTGCCAGACCTTCCACCAGAAATGCAGGACTGGAGAAAAGACCTTCCACCAGAAATGCAGGACTGGAGAAAAACCCTGAGAAAGAAAAAGGAAAGGGAGGGGGAAGAACTCGCAGAAATGTCCAAAAGGCTCAAGGACCGTGGCGGTGAGCATCCACCGATATGCTTGTGGTGTAATTCGCCTCTAGCTTGTTTTTGGGGGAGGGAGCCTTATCAACGACTTGAACCACGGAAACTTTAGTTTATTCACGGTACATAAAACATTAGCCAAGGTTGGAAGCGGAATAAGAAGACGACATTTGGCGTGCAAGCGCGCTTATTTGAAAATAATTTTTATATTCAAAAGCTCTATTGGAACATGTTTCAAGGGAGGAAAAGGAGGGTGTGATCAAAGACTCGGAAATTATCTCAAGATTTTCTTTTAAGGTCCAAGCAGTTTTTTGGTAAGATCTTCTATGGGGTCGGCTGATATGCTTATCTGGACAAGGCAATATATCCTTTCATTTTTTTAGAATATATGGAGGGGCTTCAATGGTCCCTATATGACGGACATCCTAGGCCATTTGGATCACGCGGTGAGGTACCTTTTCGTTACATGGTGTCTACCAAAAACAGCAGTGGTCATGGCTATACTATCACGAAGACCCGATGAATAATTTAGTTGCAGTGCCGCCGGTGGGTTGGGGCAAGGAGTCTTGGCGCATTTGTATTGTAAGGGATGGTTGCAGGTAGGGGATCCATGTTCGAGTTTAGGGGTCACTCAAAAAGCTGAAAAACCTCCATACACTCAACGTCATTTACATTCAGAAAGTCACTTTTTCTCCTAAATGCCCGTGCCCTAAAGCCTCGTTCGATTTCCTTTTTGGGTGTTCCACCACCAAAGTTACAAGGCGGGGTTGATGAAGGAAAGGAAAGATCAATAGACGGGTGAACGAACGACAAGTCGATAGCGAGACGCTCGTCTTTTTAAAAGTTAAAATATTAAGGAAAGAGATTTTGAATAACAAGGGTAGTTACTACATGTGTCGGTAGTATTCCGGATATAGAGGACATAAACCCCCCCCCCGAATACAGTACCCCGGGGTACAATAATTATAACTTTGGAAAAAAAATTCAAGGGGGTACACTATTTGGGGGTGTTCTATTTTTAGAGAGGGGGTTGGATCCTCCAGGGGGTATTTGGGAGGTAGGAAGGGAGCTAATGCTCCATCCATCACTAAAAAACTCTTAACATTGCATAAAAACCAGGTTTGGGGTGGTAGGCCCGGGGGGAGGGGTCACTTTTGGGGGGGTACACTATTCCGCGTTTGCTTCCAGGGGCGGCGGGGGGTACTATATTGGGGGGGGGGTACTCTATTTGGGGGGGGTACTGTATTCGGGGGGGGGGTTTAGGTAAACACGATTTTACATGAAAGGATCTAAGAGTAAAAGGAGCATTACATGCACACCTCAACCGAGAATTACGCTTGTGGTGCATTCCCGCATGACAAACCGCTAGAGTGCGTTATCGAGCCAATATTGAATAATTGTGGAACAGTTGGAGCCCTACCTCCACATCGTTGGGTCAATCAGACTTATAAGTTTCAGTTTTATCTTTCAATGATTATCTTGAGCTTTTGTAAATTGCTCTTCTAGTACTTTTACTGCGAATTTGATATCGAAAAGTATGGAGTTCTTCCCATCGATAAAATTAGCATTTAGACATTCAATTGGCTCCAGAAATAATATTTGCACGGATTCCGACAATGTTATTGAGCCATGCTCGAGTTATTCTTATCAAAGGGAGGAGAAAACCTGGCCGACCATGCCATCAAAATAACATCGAAATCAAATGAGGTGATGAAACGATTTGAAAAAACTCTTATTGAAAAAATTCGTGTGGCTGAAAGTAAGATAAGATTCCCGTTTACGCCAGAAACGTTTCTAGATAAAAGCTGGCGTGTACAAGATTATGATTTTGGAAGTCCATCTTTTAGACGGTTTTCAGAAATATTAACGAAGGTTGAAAGCTCGATTTCTTTAAGATCTTGACGTTCAGTTTTTCGTTGCAAGCATAAAATTATTTCCTATAGATATATGGACCTCGAATGCACAAAGAAAGAAAAGTAGCTCTCCCCTAAACGAAACGATTCGAGTGAATGCAAGATTGGAAGGAGTTGGTTATCTGATGGCGGAGAAGTCCGTGAAATGAATCGCAAGCCGGAGATGGGACTTGCATGTACTCCCCCCCCGCACTATTTGATCTAGTTTTGATCATCCGGATCACTTTCGCCTAACCTTCGAGTTCCTCGAGTTGGTTAAAGGGTTGTTGCATAAAAAATTCCTTCATTAATGATAAAAACGAATATTTTAAGCTTTTGGGGTGAGGGGTAGGTAGTTTTAATTTGTCGGAGAGATATACTCCAAGAAAGGTACATTCTTTTTATCAAGTCGATGCACTCAGTATTCAACCTTAAGGCTCAAAAAATATAATACTTTTCAAACCACTCATCATAAACAAAATGTTGGATTGTGAGGAAGTGGTCCGACTCTCGAGAAAGCCTTGGAGTTGCAAAAGTGTTTATTAGACAAACACGCCGGCAATCACACATTACACCAGTTGTAGCATGTTGTGCACAAGCTCCCTGCTCACATGTACAACATGTGGGGTCTTGAGCGCATGCAACGCGTTTTGATGTCAGTCCGATTCTTCAATCTTTGCTACAAAGAAGAATCGTTTCCTCGTGATATGTTAGTGGGAGTTATAGTTCCTATGTACAAGGGGAAAGGTAGTAGGGATGAACCGTCAAATTTTCGTCCTATTACAGTATATTCGGTATTATAGGATCTATTCAAATTTACTTTAATATAGAATGAAAATCATTGGAGGAGATGAGGTTATTTCGAGTTATCAGACGGGGTTCAGGGAGAATTATAGCACACTCCTACAGGTGTTTCTACTGTGGAGTCTAGTATATTGTTATGCTCGAAAAAAATCGAAGAGGTTACTAATCCTCCTTTTTGTAGATTTTCGTTGTGCGTATGACTCGGTGGATCACTCTCGTTTGTGGGAAACATTAGTGGAACTAGGTTATGACCCGAAATTTTCCCGAATTTTCTCTAAATTATGCATTTAAATGGGCTAAAGGGTGCGCTCGGCTGAAGGGGTTTCAACACAGTTTCGCCGGACGGCCGGAGTAGGCCAAGGGGACCCTTCGGCCCCCCTGCTGTTATTAGGAGAATCTAGTGGGGCTCCTTTGGAAGGGGTCCAAATCTGTGAAAGTTGAGAACAGGGAGATTGAGGGTATTTATTACGCAGATGACTGCGTCTTACCAACGGATTCAATAAGAGGGGTAGACAAAAAAATAGAAGTACTAAAAAAATATGAAAAAGAGGGTGGGGTGAGTATGAATTCAGAAAAGAGTGTTTGCATGGTGGTGAACGGGGTATTTGATCATGCCAGTTTACCCATAGAAGTGGTATATGAATTCAAAAATCTAGGTATTTGGGTAAGTGATAAATCCGAAAAGTTTTCTGACAGTCATTTAGGTCGGTTGGAGGAACTCATGAAAAGTAAGAGATGGGAATATTTCGAATGGGCATACCGCCTTGAATTCAAAGATCCCAAAGTTCTTTTGCATGGATTAGACATTTTTGTATTAAGTGCGATTCTGTATGGTTGTGAGGTATGGGGTGCAAGGATTTACCGTAGCGTTTTCGACAAGTTGGAAAAATTATACCTCAATTGTTTACGTTGGATATTATGTCTTCTGGAGCGGACTCCAAAAGGAATCGTTTTTTGGGATTTCAACACCTTCAACATGGAATATCGCATACAAGAGAGAGTTCTTAAATTTTATAATAAATTGATTTCTTTTTCTGAGAACTCGCCGGTTTATTTTCTTGCGGATAGAATGGTAAAACGATATAGAAATATGGGTCGGTCATATGGAAATCTTTTGATTAAGATGGTGGAACCTCTAGGGAGTCGTTTTGTGTCGTGTATTAATAATGGGGAGATTATTGACATTCGGGATTGGAGGGAGACTAAGAAAAATGTTTTGAGATCTGCATGGGTGGAGTCGGTGTGTTTCAGAGAATGATAAAACTTTATTAAGAGAGAAGAGAGACTGGGTTATTTTAGACAACAATTAAAATTTGTTTACGTTGGGGCAATCGCACGTTTCAGATGCGGTGTTCACTTCCTTCATGTAGAAGCTTATACAATGAAAAGAGTTAACCGGGTAGAAAGAAGTGATAGGGTGTGTTGGTTTTGCAAGAATCTAGTGGAAGATGAAATCCACTTTCATGACGAGTCGTCCAGGACGACTTCAAGAACCTTATTTGTGGGTGATGCTACAACAAACCCCTTATTGTAAGAAGTAAGTACAAACACACACACAAAAAGCACGAGAAGGGAAAAAACCCGGAAAATTCTTATCAAAAATTATTTTTCCCAACCCTTATATCCTTATCGTACATACTACAAAACCCACCCCTACGTGCACGTATCATTGCCATTTTGGGGGGGACTGCTCCAAAGTCTAACACCGACCTTCGATTGTCACTATATTGACCCAAGCGGTAATGCCATAGCGCAGTACGATATTTTAGGAGTTCCACCTAGGTCTTAGGGCATGAATCACCCAAGGTTCACATGTCCAGGGCTCGATTCTCTGAGGGTGACGGTTCGATCGTGAAAAAAAATGTTCGTCTCGTAATTTACCGATCCAAATTTGTTTTTTAAGTATTTTTTTCTTGACCTGTCTCGTTGCCCAAGGATGAGATACTCGAAGTATGTACATGTTCGATTGAGAGTGCAAAAACTTTAAAAACAAACTTGGAAAGGTAATAATAACAAAACAGAATCATAATATCGAAGAATATCAGCGGGTTAGAGATAGGTATGGACTTCTTGATAGGAAAAAGAAAAAGTATGCACAAAAGCTTACGGAGTCATCGATTGAAACTCTTATGAGAATCCCAGGAAATTTTTTCGTGACTTTCAGCCGGGAAAACAAAGGGTTAAGAATGTTGTTTTGCTTAATGATTGGGTAGAGTATTTGGGACAGCTCTTTCGTGGTTTCAATACTGGAGTTCAATACGGGAGGAATAATTAGAGAGAAGAAATTGATCGATTGATCGATTAGCAACTTGTAAATACTTCTTATTGTAAAATTAATATAAAAAGATTTACATGTATAACTATTTATATTAGCTCAAGAGAAATACTTCGGGAGCAGGAGTTCAATTTGACGGTTATCTTAGTAAGAATAGACCTGTGTAGACTCTAAGAAAATACTATTAAAGCTAGCCAGTTTTACAATAAAACTCGATATCGATAATCTTGATTACATAGACCGACACTCCGATGCCCTAACGACATGTTGCTGTGTAAGAAAATCGAAGAAGGCATTGAACCATATTTACAACATAAAAAAAAATAATCAAAAGAAATGTTATATCATAAAAGATACATGAAAAAGTTACTTCTCTTTACCAGGGATAAAGCGTTGAGGACGTTTCATAGATCAAAGTGCGAACATACTTACAACAAGCAAGAAGAAAGTTTCCAGGACTTAGGTATTGCTCGTTCCTTTTTTTTTCTCAAAAGATGAGGGAAACTAATGACAAGGTAACTTTACTGATTATTTAGCATCGTGAAAGTGTGCCTTAGCTTGTTTGGGGGGGGAACACCGGCATGTCCCTTGAAGAAGGAAATTTGGGGTGAAAGAGAATATTTATTTTCAGATCGCTTAAGAAGTCTTCATACAAGAGACCTAGGAGTCAATTCCTTAAAAGTGTGAAGTCATGCAATACAAATTGCCTCGCTTGATTGACGTTATATATAAACTTTCAATTTCACACACTAGTTGGGGACAATATTAAACTTTGAGCTAGGAGGAAACAAATGAGTTCAATTCTAATCGATCGTCCATGTACATTATACTATTTCTGAAAATAGAATTCAAGCCTTAGATCAACCCGTGGGTGCAGAGTTTGGTCCGATAAAAAAAAAAAGTACATAGTTCTTTTCGGATTTAGTAATTACAATGGACACCGGCCAAACGGGTGGTTATTTTAATCACCTAATCGAGATGGATTACGAATAGTTGGGGCGAGGGCAATTAATTAGGCGTTTAATCGAGCAACACCGGAACCGATCAAGTTTTTTTTAGTCGTTTTTTTTCAAACCGCTTGATTTTTGAAGACCTCGAAGGAAAACGACTGCTTGAGAAGAGCATTGCATTTCTTGGGTGCTTCCATGATTGACTGTGGTACAAGGAGTTTGGATGTCTGATTGCGGTACAACCCGCTTACATGACTGAGTGTGGTACAAGGAGCTTGGATGTCTACTACAGTACAAGCTGTCTCCATGGCTGACTGTGGTACAAGCCGTTCGTGAAACGGGTTGATAGAGCGAAATTTACCAATTAGAAAATAGGACGATACTGATGAAAGGTTTTTTGAAATTGATAACATAGATCTTTTCCGGAGAATTTTAGAAAGGGGATTGTTTTTTAAAATCGAACAGATGAGAAGAAGAGATATATTTTTGAGAATCAACTGCTCTTGATGGCACTTGCATTATTTGTTTCTCATTTCTTGTTCCGAAACTAACTTTTGCCCCGATCAAGAAGATTTCTCGTAACCATGTCTTTGTTTGTTGAAGACTCTTTGATTATGTTTGTGTTTAACGAGTGGACCCGCTTAGATCTTCTTCACCAATATATTGCTTTGAAAGATATTGTTTTCATCAATGAATGTTGTGAAATCTTCCACGAAAAAGTGTTGCAAAACAGTTTTAAGCCAAAACGCTCGAATACCAACTTATTAGCAGCAGCAGGCCCAAGAACAGAGGGACGACTGGGATCAGCCACATCGTTATGCGTAGTAGATTCTGTTTTTGGAGGTGTGAGTTTGTGACAATCAATTTTCTTTTTGTGTTCTGGAACTGGAGGATGAATTCTTGAGAAAGTTAACAAAAATGTTGGAGAGATGATCTTTTGCAAGAAATTGAGATTCACCGTTAAGAAGAAGAGTTCCAATTTTTGTAAGAAAAGATATGCACTCGTTCCAAGCTGATTTTCGTTAGTTACAAGATAGGTCACTATTCGGTCAGTGCTCAATCCAAGTCCGCTGCTGACTTAAGCACTTGACTTATAGCTCGAATCCTCCAGCCTATTGTTCAGACTTCGCAAACGCGCAACAAAGGTTCAAGCACCCCCGACAAAGGAGTTATTTCCACGCAAGCTAGTATGTACCATAGAGAGACTTTGGCGGTACGAAGTATGAGGCGCTTGGGTCTACAAGAATAATCGTGAGTGGATTTAAACGATAGAAACAACAATGGTTCCGAAAGCCGATACTGCAAGGAAAGATCGAAAGAGCCCCGGGCGAAAAAGGAACAGATTACAAACGATACAATGGCTGCGTTCGAGGAGATGATGAGGAAGTTTGTGGCGGACGATACCGCAACATTGAACCAAAACATTAGAGAATTGCGGGAGTAGGTGGATGTTTTGACGACCGTCACAAAGGTGTGGAGGAACCGAGCACAAGTAGAAAACTAGGCCAAGCATAAAACTCGAGAAAAACTTTTTTTTGTTGTTGAAAATTTCATCTCTGGGTCACCAAAGGAAAACATATATTGTTTTGAGAAAAGAGAATATGTCACGAAGAAGATGTTGTTGGAGTCGGTAATACGAAAGGTTTAGACCGTGAACCCCGAGGCCAGTGAGGTGGCTTAGTGCTCTGGATGGTGCATCCAGTCGGGGAGGTGACGGGTTCGAGCACTGAAAAGGTGGAATTCTGTTGTGAATTTAGAGCCCATTAAAGAGGCTACCCGGTGTAATCAAATGTCTTTTATAGTCTTGTTTTGTCTCGTTGTTTCGTGCCCGTATCAGTCGGTACTAAGAACGTTGCACCAATTCGAAGATTTAACCAAAAAATAAACGAAAGACGGGCCCACAAATGAAAACGACAATTTTTAACGTCAAGTTAAGATAATGCTTCGCTTTGATAGCTTTACATATTTCAGTTGGTCATGAATCTTTACTCCAAGACAATTGAAGTTTCCATAAGCTTTTTCAAGCATGATCGAATTTCTTGGGGTGACGGTGTGTTGTTTCATCAAGAAATAGATTCAGAAAGTTTTTGTAAAGGATTTGATGCAAGCAACCCCACCCCGTCGGGAAACGGTGGAAGTACAGCGTCTTTGGTTAAGGGTGCAAAGAGCGGAAGCTAGGGCAGAGCGCCTCCAAGAAGCCATAGACCAACTCCAGCTCAACACGAACCAGACGCGAGTTTGACTTCAGCAGAGTCGTCAACAATGGGCTACCGAACTATCAGCGCGGCAAGCGGGGGAAGAGGCTATGACGAGGGCGTAGAGGATCATGCAGGGGCTATACGTGGAGCTGGAGAAAGAACGTGAGGAACACTAGAGCTTCCGAGATATCGTGAGTGCGCCGAGGCATGGGCCGGACGTCGAGCACCAGAGTGTGCAAACAAAAGAGGAGCTTCCTCTCAGCGTGACGGACATAAGAGAAAGAGAAAACGTTTACTCTCAACCGAGAACTATCGAAAGAATTAAAAAAAATAAAGCATAAATACTAGTTAAAGTTTGCACCTTGATCGGATGCTCAAAAGCTTCCGAAACGATTGTATGGGGAGTATTATATATGTTTTTTTTATTCTACAATTGCATTAGCAATTTTTTCTACACTTGAAGTAGTGAAGTAACTTTGAGCGAAAGATATCGTGTCAACGAAACAAAGATCAACCAATCAACCCGAACCCTAAAGCATGTCCCTCTATATTCACTTGGTAGTAATTGTTTGAAGAATGTTTACGGATTTTCTTCTACAATTAGTCAATAATGAAAAACTATTTACCATATATATACAAAGGAAAAGATAGAACAAAGAAGTTATGACCAAACCAACGAACTCCAATATTAAAGAGGGAAAAATTGTTGCGACACCTTCCCGATTTTTATCACTACAGTGAAAAGTTCTATCAGTTGTTTGTCGTCGATTTTCTACAAGGAAATTTTTTGATATGGCATTTTCATCAAGTTATTAGTCAAAACTTAGTGCATTGTTTAATCATATGTGGCCAGTTTGTTTAAAAAAAAAGGGATGTATGCAACAAGGTTTGATCCCTTCTTGTCTCCTCATTCATTCACGTACCACCAATCAATAGTGACCTACATAACCAATGAACACACACACACATGCGCACGTGACTTGTGACAGGTATTCGATTAACATTATCTAATATTTAAAAAAACTTCACTCAGATCCTAGATCACTTGTCATCAACATATGTGGTCTGTGGAACAGTTGGTGTTGAATTTAGCGAGATGTTGCTAAAAAAATCATGGTTTATCCTCGAAATGAATTTCGATCATGTTTATTTGCTCCACGTTAGAAAGCTCGGTGAGAAATCTAAGGACTCATAGTGTTAAGAGGAACAAAAAACTATATATGCAATAAAGACGAGCGATAACGATGATTTGGCGGAAAAACCTTTCTATTGAATTAAATATCTGCTGAGTTTTTCGAACGTTCACAATTCTTGATCGAGTTAGTTTTTCACGAAGTTGCCGCATGGGTTTTCAAACGCTTCACAAGAATCCGCTAGTTTTTAGTCTAGACTATGATTCATCTTTTATTATACACGTGGATATCTTTCTACAATATTTGAGCTCTTGAAGACTCGAGTGATTGATGAGTAAACGTCCACGATATCATATATTCCTTAACACTCAAGGAGTCCACTCTCCCCCAAAGGGAATTATCATGTTTTGGGTTAACAAATATCGCTTGGTTGTTTGATAGGTTTTAAAGATGCCTAGAGAAGGTAGAGAATTATTACCTAAGTTTCGCAAGGGTAATGGACCGCATAGGGAATAATGTGTGTCAGTGTGACAAAACCTAGCTATGCTTGCTAGACCTCCATAGATCGATCAGAGACAAGGTGGCTACCAAAATGTCTGCTGAACTTTGAGATGCGTTTCGAATGGTGAAATGGAGAAATTTTAGCTTTCGAGAGTGGAAATATAGGGGCTTATGAAAAAAGAAAAAGACCAGGCTAGCTTCTGAACCAATGAAGATGGCCAACCTCCTGGAGATCCTATTCATAGAGAGATAAATTTAAATCTCTTCTCATCCGCTCATGAATTTTTTTTTATGTCATCATGGCAAGGGTAAGAATCTTCCATCACGTTGAAAAAGATACGATGTATTTCTGATAAAAAGAGAACTCAAGAGGAAGATTGACTTACGAGGTCAGGTGGCTACGAAGCGGCCAATAGTGCCTCAAATCGACGAGTCGAACTTCTTTCCAATATATGTGAAAGGAGCTGCGTATTGGTTAAACCAACTAGTAATCTATTGCCAATCAGCGACTTTTAGGGATAAATCGAAGAACCTTAGTGCTTGCAAACTTTGCCACCCTCTGACAGGGGATCCTAATCTAATAGCTTGGATATGGGCTTTAAATCACAAATGCACGAGGTTTCTATTGGAAGCGCAAGACAACCTGTTTTTTTAAAAAGGAGACATGCGTTCTTGTAAGCACTCATTAAAGAAGTATTTTTTTATTGATTAGCTATTTCGCTAGTTTAACGATATTTATTATTGATTAGTTGAAGTCGATTTTAATACTTTTGTAGGATTATTATCAGGATGGCCGAATAGCCGCGTTGAAACTAGGAGGAGAAAACTAGCGAGTCGAGAGTTGATTCTAGAGGTGGAAGAAGAGGTGTGTTTGCGAATATCACGTTTGCCGAATACTGTTTTTTCAAACATTAAAGTAAGGACGGCTGTAACATTCCGTCCTTGAAGTTCTTGAGACCCCTGAAAGCATTGGAGAGGATTTCGATTGTCGCTTATCAAGTTGAGCTTGTGGCACATTCATAACATGTTTCAGATTTTGCTCGGGCATAAGCCAAGGAAGTTTGTGCAGCGTAGAGACATCACTACTTCGAATTTATTGCGTGCACCCAGTATCAGAAAACGTTCTAACCATAAGACCTTGATTATGGCTATAACACATCGCTGAGAATTCTGTTTGGAAGATGTAACGAATGGGTAAGGCAAGTTGCTCTATGTACCGTTTTTTCTATGGTAGAATTTAATCTCGTAAAATGACCCTCCCTCTTCGTGGTTTCTTGGAAAATTTTAAGGTTGTGTTTAATAGTAGCTTCTTTCTAATAATGATCCCCCGCCTTGGGGGGTCTTGGAATTGATGAAGGCCCGTGCTCAATTGTAACCACATTAAAATCACAGCGTGAAAAGAATGACAAATGCAGAAGCGTTTTTTAAATTTTATAGCCGATGCTTGCGATATGGTCTTTAAAGGTATCTTCTAGTATGACCACGAGACACCTTCGAGGTGCTTTTCTGCCTCTTGTTTACCATCCTCCCTAAACCAAATGA
Source organism: Bryopsis sp. KO-2023 (assembly GCA_030272585.1). Lineage (NCBI taxonomy): Eukaryota > Viridiplantae > Chlorophyta > Ulvophyceae > Bryopsidales > Bryopsidaceae > Bryopsis > Bryopsis sp. KO-2023. Next base: position 3,428,376 of record BSYQ01000002.1, read on the forward strand.
GTTCCCCATTACCTACGTTAAGTTCAAAAGGCACCAGGACATCCCCAAGCTTAATGATTAAGCCTACGTCATTTTCGAGAAAGGATGTCGCGCATAGTGTTCGTGTTGATTTTGCTTGCTTCGTAGTGAAAGCCTCGATGTTCATCGGGTTTTTTTTTCTTCAAAGTTTTTTTTATTTTTTTTTAAAGGTTCTTTTGGTTCTTCTAATTGGTGTAAGGTTAAGCTAGATCATGTCCCACACTCGTTGAGATGGTAATATTGAGCTCGAGGTCGTTAAGTACTCTCTTGAATGCTCTTCGTTTAGGGTTTGAGTGATTCAAGCTTAGTGTTTAGGGTTTAGCTCAAGTTACGATGGCTCAAATAGTTAACATTTGAGGCGTTAGACGTTTGATGTGCAATGTTATACTAGTGTTGTGCATGAGTTAAAGCCCATCTTCTTGTATATTAGCCTTGACGTCCCCACTTCGACAATTCTTTGGATGTTAGCTGAGACAATAGACCTCAAGGCCGAGAAACCCAATTTTTGAAGTCTTAAGACCTTAATTCTTCGTCTTTTGTTGATTGTAAAGAACAAATTTTTTCACAATTACGTCTATATCATTGTTGACAAACAACTTTCCATGTGGCTGAGGCTGAGACTGGCTTCCAATCTAGGTCATCCAAAAAATTGCAGAACGTCTCAATAATCCGAGCGGCCTTTGACTTTGAGCGCCCTTTCGAACGTAAGGTGACCAGAAAAGAAAAAATTCCAGGAAAGTTCGGAAAGAGTAAAATCGCGAAAAACATCCTCCAAGGGTGAATTGGGATTACAATAGAAGATAGCTTGATATGATTTTCCTAAAGAGTTGAAAGGATTTTGAGCATGTTTTAAAATACCGTGATCATGACAATGTGTTAATAAGATGTGTTTAAAAGTTGACCATCCATACCAAATGACATAGCCAAGAGACTCCAATTCCAGTTTGTTTTCAAATTTCTTGAGTGAAAGACGTTTTAATAGGGAGGCTCCATATTTTAGAATTCCATATATCGATCAAGAAAGTCTTTTAAAGTCCACTCTTCGTCTAGTAAGTAAGAAGTAGATTTTCGTCCGACCACGTAGCCACTATGTGATAATGAGCATTCAGCCAGAGCATACGGAGAGCATACGGATGACGAATTTATGTTGGATTTATACGAAGCAAACAAATATATATATATATATATATATATATATACATATTTATATTTTTATAATCGATCGCGATCCGTCCGGTTAATCAATTTTCTTAATTATATATTTATATATTTAAGGGAAAAGAAGATGCTGGCGATGATGAGCCTGAAAGAAAGTCTAAAATGAACACGAAGTTCATTTATTCTTCTCGAAACATTTGGATCGGAAACTACCCATTGTTGGTCAAGGGGTCCATATTAGGGTTTTTGATAATAATACTTCCCAGCGACTCGACAAAAAAATATGGATGAGAGAGGCCTCGTTGGGCCCCTTCTAATACCTACCGAGCGTTTGTTAACGAACATGTGGAGCAATGCCTTTTGGATTTCCACAAGGTGAAGTTTTGCTAGTATTGTAAAGTATTAATATCACCCTAGTTTACCAAGGTTATCCTCATACCTTCATGAACAGCGGGGAGTTTAGATCTCATCTGTCTCACGACCTCCTCATCCACCTCGTTGTTGGCACTTGGGGTGCTTACCACTCTTGAAAATTTCTAGTTTTTCGTTGGGAAGTTCGACAAGGGGATGAAATGCCTCTGGCCAATTTAAATCGAACGCGGAATTTTTCAGACATAACTGACTCGGCCCCTTCTTACCATCTACTAGGCGATTGATAAGGGTTATCTTCTAGTAGTTTAGACACGAAGGGAGGGGGGGGCGAGAAGCCGAGGATGGGTCAAATTTGTTTTTGGGCGATGTCCACGAACTTATCACTAATAAGTAATATAATTCCTTGATTAATGAGTCATTAGGTGATAGCGCCTACGCCTACCCCCAGGAATCTCAATTGTTAGCACCTTATATGAGGCCAACTAACTTTCATCAACGGTGAAGCTGCCCTTGATAGGTAAATGAGTAAAGCCAAGATTCCTGTAGAATGGGGATTTGGTGATATTTTATCAAGTTTCTTTTCTTAAACCAATTAAAGAGAACGAAAATTAAATTACCGTCTATAGGCAAACACTATATAATCGCAACTCTAAATAATAATTGTATATTTTGCATGCACTAGAATCAAATATCCACTTTTTTTAACATTAGACCTCTTCTTTGGATGACTACTCGCAAAGATAATAGATTTTTTTTATATTACAATTAAATCAAGGCAACGAGCCTCATCCCTTTTTTTGTTTTTTTTTAAGTTACGATTTGCTCAAAGTTGACGGCTTAAAATTAATTTTCGTGTTTTATATGTGTGTCATTTTCAAGAAGGATGCAACGAAAGTTAAGAAGTATTTAATATACTTCTTGATGGGCTCATGGGAGAGCATCTTGTCCCATACAGTGAGGACAAGTTGAGCTTCTGGGGTAAAACAATCTCGCAATTTGGTCCACGAAAACTTTTCAAGTCCGAAAGATGGGAGGTTGAGCGACGGCATGTGTTGTGTGCGGAAGGAAATATTACAAGGTTTATATATTTATGTATATATGTGTGTGTTGACAGGAGTTAGTCAGGTATACCAAAGACGCAAGTAGCTTAAGCGGAGATATCCCAATAAGAAGAAATACTCATAGTTGGATCAAGCGAGGTTCGTTTGTATATGTGCTTGGGCGCTAACAAGTCACTACCCTTCAAGTTTTCATAAAAATTGTATCTAGGTAGAGTATATTTTTTCGTCTTGAATGACCGATAAGAAACCAAATCATTAATCAAACGTTCTCCTTCAAGGTTGACAAGAGATAGTACCTAAGAAGATTAGGCTAAGAATATCTTACAATCAATACTCACGAGGATTAGGAAGGGAAATAGAAAAATCAAGCTGTACTCGAAGTCTATGTTGAATGATTTAGACTACACCAGACACCACTTATTGTCTTCTGATACTAGGAAAGGATACCTCAAGTGAATTCAAAACAATACGAATACCATGACGGAGTCAGCCGGACGGCTTTAAAAAAGTTTCGCAAACGACCTAAAGGGTAAAGGCCTGATAGACGAATTCACGAAGGAAGCCGTAAAACTCAACATGATAGAATTCACGAAGAAAGTCGTGAAACTCAACGCACGAGGTACCAAGAGGGCGATTTTGACCTTCTTTAGAGAGCTCGACACTATCATCACCTCATTTTTAAAATTTTGGAAGTAAGATCGGGAACATTGGTACTTCTAATGTCTCTTTGAACAATTTTCTATATTAGGAGTTTCTAAAACGTGTAATAATGTCCTTTCCTATTACATCATGAGACTAAAAGTCTTCCAATAAAATCGATTCTACACCAGACTTCGAATCCACTCTATCTGCACTTCTGAAGTGATTCTCCCTTCAGAATCACTTCAGAGAAGGATTTGATTTGGACCTACTCGAAGATGAGCCGCCGATTATCAACACTGGATAAGGACAGACTGGTTGGGTTTATCTAATCAAGCTAGATAGGTGCATCTCAATTTGACTGATCTAGAAGGTTCCAGATCAAACATGCGCATACAAGTAAATAGAATCTAATTTTGTTCATGAGTTGGGGCCTCTTCAGACAAGAATCTCATCATAAGATTGTATAAGAAATGAACAATATTATTATCGATCTATATTATTTATTCATCATATACATCATATATTAGATCTAAAATAGATATAGTAAGTGATACATACAATATATATATATATATAACACAAATTGTCACAAAAAGACAAACGAAGCTAGCAAGATCACTACTTTTGAGAGATGGGTTAAAATTTGTAGCATCGCTTCATGCACCATATTATCTACATACATATTATTAAAATACCATATATAATTCTCATGAATATTTGATTCACATTAGGCAAACTTGCCCAAAAAAGCCATCCACAACGAAGTGATTCAGCCTTGCCCTTAGCAAACGTTGAGCTCAACATATTCAGTTCTGATTAACCCTACACAATTGCATCTAAGCTAAAATAGTCCTAGTAAAGTCCCTTGTAAATATGATTTTCGTAGAACATATATTATTTGAAACTATAATATCCGTATCTACAAAGCATTGCGGAAAAAACATACATAATTGTCTGTTCTAGCTTGTGTTTTTTTTCTTGGAGGGTCTACCACGCTGCTCCGTTTGATTTGAGAAAAATAGAGTTCATGACTCAACTCGAGATGAATTGAGGGGAAGGCATTAAAAATAAAAGAGAAGATCTGAAAAATTTCGTGGGAAACGAATGAATACAGAAAGAAACAATGGATTTCACGCACCCACTTGAAAGGGAGAAAGAGAAGGGGGGGTACTTTCAATATTACGACACTTTCTTTTACTTCGTCTCACACTTTAATGTCTCAGTTTTTCACACTTTTCTAGCCAGAAAAAATGAATGAGAATAGATACCTAGCAGAAATAGCATTTTTTTTTAAACCAAGTAATATTTTCAGGGCTGGTTATTGGGTTGGCCGACGTTCTCCAAACGAATAACCAACCGCAAAAATATTACTAGGAAAAAAAATACATATTTCTCAAATAATAATGATAATATAGTAGTATTTCAAATATTATAAAAACAGAGGAGCGGGAGAGACCCAAAAAAGCAAAAAGATCGATGCGAATTTTCCTCGAGGGAAAAAAGGTGAGGGAAAAAACAAACGGAAAAAGTGTGAAAAAGTGAGAAAAAAGTTAAGAGTATAATTAATTACCCAGAAGTGCTCCTCTCCTTTTGATTTTTTTTTCTCTGCCCTTCCTCCTAGTTTTCCTCTTTTTTTTTGCTGAATCCAGGCTGCCACAAATTTCATTTTTTTCATTCACCACTTCACACTCAGCTCCCTCACCACCCCTGAAAAACAAATCAATTCTCTTTTTAGACTGATGTTTTTTTTCTTCTCACGCCCACTCCCTCTCTCTCTTCTCCCTTTTTTTTGTTTCCTTTTTTTTCTGTTTCTTTTTTCTTGAAGGAGCAACAGAAAGGCCAACATGCTGAGACATCTCAAAGAAACAGGAAAAGAAAAACAAAAATAAAACATGAAAAAAACAAGAAAAAAAGACAAGAAAAAAGAAAAGAAAAGGAAAGAGAGGTAGCTACTGTTTTTTTACACAGATATTCCTCACAGATTTATCTTGTTCATAATTTTTTAGATTCTTATATTTTTTCTGAAGATGTACTCTTCTTGTTATTAAATACTGTCTCAGATCACAACAATTTTTTCATCAAAATATCGACATATTCTTTATTTTAAAAGAAAAAAACTTTAATAAGCTGTTGCTCCTGATCAGGCAATTTAAGAAAATGGAACAAGGAGAAAAAGGGATCGACACCATAATAAGGGGAAAAATAACTGGAGAAAAAGGAAAAAGAAATAAGAAAAAGAAGAAAACTTCTCCTATGCAGCGGCACCGCACCTTTTTTCCGAAAAACGCTTCCTCCTGTCCACCCGGAAAAAAAGGGTATCACCAGCGAAATCCACTGCACATAATTTTGCCACCTCAAATCTCATACAAAACCCTAAACCGGAAAAAGAAAAACAGAACAGAACAGAACAGAAAGGGAGAAACAAAACAGTTGCGCAGAACACAGGACTCAAAAGCCCACCAGTCGCTCTCCAGCTCCACTTCTGCGATGGATCTCCTGGTTCATTCATCGGGGAAAAAACAAAAAAAAGAAAAGAGGGGGGAGGGGAACCCTCGCGCGCTCCAATCCTTTCGTTATCATTCAACTTCGTAGCGGGAAGGGGCGGCGCAGCCGAAACCAGAACCAAAAAAAACGCGCCCCTTGTCGCAAAGAAATAACCAGCGCGAAGAAGACAGGGGGGAAGAAATCACTGAACGATCACACCAATACTCCGACCGCGCCGCCAGTCAGACTGTGACGCAGCCCACATGTCAGACATGTCGTAAGTCGGAGAAACGGGGTCGGTACGAGACACTTACGTGAGCAAAAAGCTTAGTAATCGTGGAAGGAAACTTTGTTGAACCTGTTTTCCTTCCACCGACTCAAGATAGTAGCGCCACAGCAGCGCCTCAGCCGAATTCGATTGTGCTTCAGCGCTCCAAGCAACGGGCAACGACAATCGGAAAACGGAGGGGGGGGGGGGGACCAAAACGAGGAATTTTCATACATTATCACGGGTTCCGGAAGTTCCGAATCGGAACCCGATCAGAACGTGCGCGCAAAATGGTACAGTGAGGGTCAAGCGTGGGCATACCCCCCAGCTGCTCCGAGTATGAATGTCTTACAAGTGACCATACATCCTCCATTCTCCGCGTCGCCAGCGGGACTTTTTAAGGCGTCGTAACGCTCCCGCAACGACCACGACAGGAAACAGCCGCCCACTTCCCAGCACCACAGACTCTTTTCGATTAGTTTCTGAGCAGCTTTTCGTTCCCCGTTCAGAAGCCTTGTTTTCGGTAAAGTTCCTCCTTTTCCCGCCGAGCTGCTCACGACGAGAAGGGACATCTCAAACACGATGATGACTGCTCCAGCAATAGCGCTTCTTCTTTTACTAGCGTCTACCATCGTGGAAACGACGCCAGCTCTCCCTTGTCTTAAATCGACGAACCAGCTTCGATCCGGTGAGCAAACCGACGCAAGCGCTACGCTCAGGTCGGCGCAAAAAAAAGATTGAACGATTGGGATCCTTGAAACGCCTTTGTTCTTGTTTTCGTGTGCCACCAGCAAGCAGCAGGGAGCATTAGCTTTAATTTTGTACGACCGTAGCGTGTGGTGTTCCCTTTTCTAATCCTGTCGTTGGCCCCATGTTTCTCCATTCAATCTGTTTGCTTCTGTCCACAGGGGGCCCCATACCCTCCACTCGCCCTCACCGCGATTTCAGAAAACAACTCCAAAATGAGGTGAACAGAATCTTCTCAGCATTGCTGGGTTTCCTTCGAATGATAACGAGACTCCTCCTCTCCATGTGACGTGCGTTCGCGCGTATGCGGACGTCCTTCATTCACCTTGACGTTTTTGTATTTCTACCAGATTTGCCTTTTTCTGTTTCGTGTATGAGTATGTGTTCGCTCGTTCCTGAAGGCTGATATGGATCTGGAGCTCGAGTCGGTATTAGAGGCGTCCCTGGAGGAGGTTGCTGGACCTCCATCCCCTTCTACTATTTTATCAGCAGATGATCAAGAGGTATCCTTACCTTCTGGCCAAATGCTCTAGTTTCAACGTCACTGGTGCGTTAAAAAACGACCGAAAAACATGCTGAGGCTGGTTTGGTTTCAAGGAAATTGATGACATGCTCTTGGAGGCTGCCCGCGATGGAGATCTTGACCAAGTGAAGGTAATCCCACCATTTAGAACATCTTATTGTTAGTGGTACTTTGGTGGAAAGAAGCGGCAACCGCCGGTTCTTCTTCTTGAATATTATACGTGAATCGTACTTTGCGAGCCGAAATCAGCACAAACCCACGAAACCATGCCCTCTTTCAATATTTGCAGGTGTTTGTTAGCCGTGGGGCAAACTTGGAGTCTGAGGCTGGCAGCGACGCGGTCCTCGGTGCGGCCTGGAACGGCCACTCTGAAGTTGTGGAGTACTTGCTTCTAGCGGGTATATGCTCGACTATGGCTACTTCCTTTCCTGCCTTATTTCTTCAAAGATGTGATCTGGAGCAGTTGATGAGCAACTGAGGTCGCTTTTGTTTTGCGATTGCTAGGCGCCGACTCCGGTCCTTTAAATTTGTTGGGCACGGCTGCTATGAACGGCAGTGTTGTGGCTGTCAAAACTCTTCTTGGAGCAGGTGCGAAGCGAAAAATCCTCAAAGCGAAGAACATTTAGGCAACAACGAAATAAATGTGTGTTTTCTTCCTTGATGTACCCTGTTTGCAGTCCAACGAGATATGAGATGCATGTTTGGACGAAGAACTTTTACTGACAAGTGAACGACCTCAAACAACCTCGTGTATTAAGCCAACCGTTGAGTGAGCGATCGTTTCGACAGGGCTTCATAAAAACGCGGAAGACTCGGATGGGGAGACTGCGAAGGATGCTATTTGTACTTGTCCATTCAATCCTTGTGATGAGGAAACCGAGAACGAGCTGCATGAGCTACTCGACTGAGCGTTTCCGACTTCCAAGTATCAGTGAATGCAAGGCCTCCATCCTGGCCAAACACCATGTGATCAACGCTGGCGCAATGTTTTTCCCCTCAGGCCTGAGGAAAAGACAATTCAAAACTGTTTCGTAATCCCTGGATATTATTGAGAAATGTTGAAAGGGTTTTTTTTGCTGACTTTGCTGTTTAGGTTATGTTGCTTTTTGGCATTAGAATGCAATGGTTTGGTACCCACTATTTGTACAAGTATTTCAACTCGTATTTTTGTATTCTCAAGGGATGTTGCAAATATGGTTGCGTATGACCAGCGATCATCGTTAAGCTGTGTGATTACGCTGTTCAGTTGCCCAATGTTGGTGTATTGAAAGGTTTTTGCTCAGCAGTTCAAATTGACAGAACCGTTTTCTCTGGTCGACAGGACTGATCAGGAGAACACCTCTCTAAGTGGTACATTTTCTTGAAACCCTTCTAAGGCACCTTCGTGAATTGCACCTCGTTCATGAAGCAACATAAAACTACCTGAAACCAAAAGGAATAAAGTGTTTCTATAAGAATTTCCCTCCTCCCCCGAACAATAGTTTCCAAAATGGAGAAATATATTTCCATGGATAACAATCTAGGGATTGTTAAGCGGCAACAGAAGTAAAGTATACACCTGAAGCAAACCCTCCAAGAACGCTCTCTGTTTTTCTCTGAGCTCCCTTGCTCGATCCCACCACGAATGAGAATGTAGTTTGTCCACAGTTATCCTCCCAAACGATGAGGAGTACAAGAAATACATATATATATATAATTGAAAAAATTAAAAAATTGAGCGGTCCCTCTGATTGTCTACCATTGGTGAATCCTGTGCTTTGCTCTGGTGCATTGTCCTCCCACCGAGGTAGGGGGCCAGTGATCGCTGCTCGGTTCCCCGCCTGGCGCTTTGCCTGACCCTTCACCCATTCCGTCACCGACTCTTCAGAGAAGGTACCAGAACAGACCCACCCCTTGGAAAGGATGCACCATCAACGCTCAGCACCGGACCAAGGACAGACACCTTCGATCCACGCTCAACAGTCCCCGCTTGGGTGATAAACAGGCGCTACCCTGCTCGACGTTTTGTTGTATCCGTTGAAGGCATGCCATTTTTATGTTCTCGGTTGGATTTTGGGCGCTGGCGACAAAACCAAATGTCAGTTCTGCAAACCTCCAGCACACTCTGCGTGGTGGAGAACGAGGTGCACAGGGTGGAACGTTGTCACAATAGAAAAATCACCCAGATGTGTATGATAACCACGCTGGGGGAACTGGTGCCCTTAATGAAAGGAAAGCACCCCGCTCCACCCTGTGCACCTCGTTATCAGGCACGCAGAGTGAGCTGGAGCTTCGCAGAACTGACATTTGGTTTTGTCGCCAGCGCTCCAAATCCAACCCAGAGCACAAAATGACCTGCCTCCAACCGCTACAATAGAACGTCGAGCAGGGTAGCGCCTGTTTATCACCCAAGCGGGGACTGTTGAGCGTGGATCGAAGGTGTCTGTCCTTGGTCCGGTGCTGAGCGTTGATGGTGCATCCTTTCCAAGGGGTGGGTCTGTTCTGGTACCTTCTCTGAAGAGTCGGTGACGGAATGGGTGAAGTGTCAGGCAAAGCGCCAGGCGGGGAACCGAGCAGCGATCACTGGCCCCCTACCTCGGTGGGAGGACAATGCACCAGAGCAAAGCACAGGATTCACCAATGGTAGACAATCAGAGGGACCGCTCAAGTTTTTTTGGTAGCGGAGGTACTCAAATTTTTTGTGCCACCAACCCATTTGGGATCACGAACAAAATACAAGCTTGTTGGCAAATTTGGGTGGGCACATTGGCAGGGCGTTAGACTTCACGCCTGATGGTTCCTTTATATGCATTTCAGCTGAGAAAAGTGTGCGAAGCCGGGTCTATATGGAGTTGGTTGTCAAAATGAACGTGGAGGTTCCATAGCACCTTCAGTACATGGACTCGGTTCCGAATTCTGACCGGATCTGGTCTTGGAGCGTCGCTGACCTAGGGTATCGGCGGGGGTTCGATTCCTCCTCTCCACACTTTCATTTTTGGCCGCAGAACAACCCTGGTCCGACGACAATCATGGGTCAAACACGAGCTTTCCATAGCTTTTGGCTGAACCAGGGACACAATTGCCCCTGGCAACTCTCAGTGTTTTTCTTCGGCCATTCGACGAAAGACGCAAGCTAATCCCGTCGTCGCTTCCCTCTCGATTCGATTTTCTTAAGGGGAGAAAGCTTTCCCCTCTTCTTCCCCAGGTGTGTCGAGCGTGGAGAAAGAAGGGACCCACAGATCGCTTTTTATCGAAGTTCGTGTGCAGCATGGGTCCCAAGCCAATTCGCTGCCCACTCTTAGAAGTATGTGAACAAGACGTCGCTGATTGGGAGAAGAACATCATTCGACGCGCGAAAAATCTGTTGGTTTGGTTTGGGGGTACCAGAACGGTCCAGAGATGACTGTGAGTAGACAATATCAACCGCAGGTTGGCGCTCCAAGAAGTTGGAAAGGACGCCCCAAAGGGCCTTGGTCATTTTCCGATAAACACAAGCGAGCCCCCTCGTTCACATAGAGCAGCAAAACGTTGGAGGGAGGCGATCGATTCAGAAGCACTTCACTCGTGCGTTTTACCCGCCTCCATCTTCCTCGAAAGAACAGAACCAACGCCACAATGTCAAAATCAACCGCGCTCGCTGTTTTGATCCTTATGGTTTCGATAGTGGGTTCGCATTCCAGGCCAGTAGCTCCTACGACAGGTACGCCAACAAAGGGGGGCGTTTTTCTCAACGCTTTTACTATCCGGACGGTTTAACCTTGTCCAGTTTTCCAGACAACATGGTTTCTCGCGATCCATCCACGAACAAAAGGGCGTTATCGCTTGCTGCGGCGTTTTCTTCTTTCTTTTCCTCAGTGTGATCGAACGTTTAGGCTGTAAAAAGCGTTGAACGAGAAAAAAACCATCGTGTTCCGCAGGGGAGGATTGGTGCCGCGATTGCTACTTGGCTTTTGATTGCAATTTCTACCCTTTCGTTTGCGTGAAAGAAGGCGGCGTCCCGTGGTCGCATGAGAAGGGGGATCACTTTGAGTTTTGTTGCAGATGTTAACCTTGTTGGTTGGAAGAAACGAAAAAAAACACCACCCCCATTTTTGTACCAGTTTTTTCTCCTACCTCTTTTTCATAGAATCCCCTGATCAACCACTGGGTGCCCAAGATTGGGCTTTTTTTGGTTGGTGGCATGATAAAAGCAAGATATTTTTTTTGTTGAATCTTCCACGAGTTGTGTTTCTGGATGATCACATTTCTTGGTTTGATACGAGCTTTCCCTGACGTTCAAAATGGTCCTTGTGAGGAAAAGAACGATGTTGTGCTGTTTCTCGAGGCTTTTCCCTCCCTGTAGCCGTGTTTTTTCTTTCTTTTTCGCTGAAAATTGGTGACAGGTTCTGCAGTACTCTTGGTTTTTTTTAATTCTCAGGCAAGATTGCCACCTTAAAAGTCTGGCATCATATTTGAAACAAGACCTGTAATTTGGTTCTGCTTTTAGCCTTCTCCACTGTGGAAGGCTTGAAAATTGAAAAACAGAATGTTGGATATTGGGGCCCAATGGCAAAAAGTATTCACTAGATCTTTTTCCCAAAGTTTCATGCTGGATATGGATGCATGCATGCATGGATTTGCGATTCAAACGATGGCACATGATAAAGAAATGAACAGCCTAGATATCAGCCAAGATTGCTTTTTTTTTAAGAAACGTTTCCACGACTTTGGATCTTGTACAACATGTAATTTCTGGTTTGGTTTGGTTTGGTTTGTACAATATATCACTCTTCTTACACAGCTAAAAAAAGATCAATTCGGTCACGAACTTTCCACGATTTGGTCTCGACAGAAGCGAGGATTACCATAAACTTACGTCAGGAAAAAGCACACCGAAAACTCAAAATGTAAGAAATATAAGAAACGAGCCAGTCTTTCCCATAAGCTGGCCATCCTCTGGACTAGCCTTTTTTCATACTTTTTTCAGCTTCATGATTGGCATCTCCTTCACAATGTAATTCAATGTTTGTTTCTTCAGCTTCTGAGTTGTTTCAAGTAATATCCCGTCGCCACCCAGGGTCCGCTTGTCAAGTCTTTGAGTATCGTCAGAGAGCGTTTCTTGGTGTTCTACTCCTTTCCCTCCAATGCAAGCCACCAGTCTTGCTCTAACTCGGCGAGACCGTCGGTGGGAGAATTTACATCATGTCAATCGGGCGCCTGTCCCAACCATAAACAAGAACTCAGGAAAACAATTTATTTGCAAAACATCCCTGTTGTTTGGGACAAATTCAACGAAAAGAAACACCCGAGTTATGGAACGAACACGCACGTTGGGGCCCTATGCTTTTCTCCAGGCCGGTCAACAAGTGAACGCGACCTCTTATTTCATCACCTCTGTTTCTATTGCATCTTGAGATAATAATTTGTAAGGCGCCATCGTGACGTCGAAGTCAGGAAAGCTTTGCCGCGGTTCGACTCGACGGCATTCCCATGGATAACGACTATCAAATTTGGTTTCGTCGAACGAGGTTTTGTGTTGTAGACAGCAACTAGGTCAAAGAAAAGCAGGATCCACCTCTGATTATTGAACGAGAATGCCAAGAGTATGGTTTTTAACGGGTGTACATCTGCGGATCGGTAGCTGATTGCCCTTTGCAGAATCCCCTCTCTCTTTCTCAATCAATAAAAATGGACTTGTTGCAAGACTTCCACAACACAGGATCACACACACAAAAATTTGTTTAAACAATCAATAATCATTGAAACAGGTTTCTTACGCCAAAAATCAACACTTGTTAATCTTCAAGGCAAGAATGGGCCCAGAAGTCCCACACCAAGATTTTCCCGTCACGCCGCACAGCCGTCCGCTTACCCTCCGTCAAGAAAAGACCTATGAGTTTACCCCCTACATGAAACGTGCGAAGGAAACAATCCTCCTCGACAACACCAGAAACCACCACTTCCATCGAGGTTACCGTACAGTGCGCAAACTTGCTTTCGTTTAGCGCAAAAAAGAACCACCTTGGGTGATTGTCGATAACTCGCACAGACTCGAAGGTCTCCAAGTCCCATATCCGGACGGTAAAATCCATAGAGCTACTAACGACCATATTGTCATTGGCATCAACACGCGAGACAGGACGAGAGTGTCCCTCCAGCGCCGCCACGCGGGTGCAGGAGGCCAAGCTCCACACTTCTAGATGCCCAACCCTCAATCCACATATCAACAAACCCACTCCCTTGGCGAATGCCGCACACAGAATGTCCTCTTGCTCCGGGCCACCCTCATTCAAAACCTTCACACGAGTCCAGCCCATCTTGCTCCACAAATCCAGGCACCCAAACCTACCGCCAAAGACCACGTGGTCCCTGACATCCACGATCACATCAACCGTGAAACGAAGGCTAATGGCCGCGATCTGTCTCAATTCAGGCATTTCCAGGACCATCACCATTCGATTGCCATTCTTGCACAGCAGTGTTCCATTGATCAAACACACAACCGAAATCCTCGTGTTGGCTTCGGTCCTAGTCAAGACGTCGCCGTTTTCAGCGTTCACAGAAAGAATCTTTTTTCCCTGAACCATCGCAATCATATCGCCCCGCATATCACAACTACCAGCCCACCGATTCTTGGGGAACTCGATACATTTCGGCACAACGGTGCCACATCGCCAGGATCTCTCGAGGTCGAGTTTTTTAACGAAATGGCCTTCCTTGGTGACCTCGTTCCAAGCCTTAGCGACACTGGAGCATCTGGCCAAAGCCCTTGGGCAAAGCCCCTCGAAAATTCGACCAACCACGCCACTGGGGAGCTCCCACTCAACACTCACGTAGTCGCTCATTCGTTCAAACGCGGCACAAAGAGAACCCCTTTTCCCCCACGATGTACCTCGCCTAAGCCTCGAGCTTTTGGTGTTTTCCACAAAGGAAAAAATTGCGGGAGAATCGAGCGGGCCTGTTACGAACGCGGGCACCAGAAAACGCACTTCACGGCACTATTTGCGGAAAGAAAAGAAAGCAGGGCGTTTTGGTTTTCCCGGTTGAAAAAACTCTGGTATTTATCTGCGAAAAACGATGCGTTTCCTGTGACGACGTTTGCAACCCTTTGCAGCGGCGCAGCGAAAACGAGGCTGCCCGTCAGTGTGACTGATCGTAAATATTACTAATTCCGATGGAGCTCCTTTTTGAAGAGGGGGGGGGGGAAGGAGAAAAGAGTGATACAGAGTTGGCTGAAACGTTCAAAAATACAAGTTGGGTGTGGGGGTCGCTCTAAAAAAGTTGCCCCCGGACCAGGAAGTGCTGAAACGAGGTACAGCCGAGTCCATCGTTGGTGCACAGCGCTCACATTCAATTTTATAATGAACTGTTATCAATCTGCAAGAAATCGGTTCCTTTGAGTATGGTCCAGGGCAGTTACAATTGACTTAGAATATGTAGATAGAATCGCTTGTAAAGCTTTCCTTTGGGAACACAGCAATGAGACTTTTTGTACATTGATCCTGACGCTTTTTTTTTCCTTGATACTTCTCCTATCAATTGATACAACCAATGTTATAAAAAACTGACAGCCATGGCGAAAAAACACTGAAATTAATCAATTGGTTACATGCGATGTCTTATCGTTCACAAAGTTCAATCTTAAGAAAATGATCGCCAAGCAGACCCACTGCTGTCCTGTGGAATCATTGCTTGGCAAAGGGAGGCCACTGAAAATCAATATTTGATATCTTGCCTAACACAAACAGGACGAAACCCATCGGATATCTACCAACACAAAACTCTATAAAGTCACATGAAATGAACACCCCTCTCTTCCAAAAAAAATGCCTCAGCAAATCTTGCAGAATCATCAAGGGGCCGAGTCATTAGTACACCTGTAGGACGATGCCAACATACCATGTGAGAAAAAATCTTCTCTAAATTTGATAAAAAGAACGTCAAATAAACAGCAGCTGTCATTTTTAACACACATGGATTCAGCGACCACCGCCCCCTCCTCCTCCTCCTCCCCCGTCACCGCCGCCGCCCCCTCCTCCACCACCACCACCACCACCACCGCCGCCTCCTCCTCCTCCCCCGCCGCCGCCGCCGCCACCGCCGCCGCCATAGCAGCCTCGGTGGCACTTACAGCGGCAAGCCCACGAGTCCCAAAATGCGTAATCACAGCACTGATTGTTTTTCCAGCCACAATCTGCAAACAATCAACCCATACATCCTCAGATACAGACTGTTCGAACGCAGCAGTTCATTGCAAAACAAATACCCGACAGCTACAGCGGATATCTAACCTCTCCAACCGCAACCAGCCAAATGGCGTCCAGAAGACAAAGAAGCTTCGATGTCTGCAAAAGAAACCAAAAGGCCAACTAAGTTTCCGAGCGAGAGTCTTTTTTACTGCAATCAGGAGGAGCAAGGGTCGGAAAATGCAACCCACCAGCTTCAACCATGGCAGCAGTGGCCACGAGGCCAACCAACAAAATCGCGACGAAGGTGCGCATCCTTGATTAACTGAGTTCAGAAGGGCTGTAAAAGAGTGTTCTTTTTTGCGGAAACAGATGTCCTTCGACGTTTTATACCCCACAAAACGCACCACGTGTGATTCTCAGTGCTTGGGAGGGCATATCATTACCGTCATTGCACCATGAAAAGTCATATCATTTGAACGTAACGTTTCTTCCATTTGCACATTGCAGTGGGAAACACAAAGCTGACCACTAAAATATCTCTCAGACACCCGAAAATTCGAAAAAAAAATCGCCCAACACTTTTCAGCCTGATTGATTTGGCACAAGCATAAAACTTGAAACTGTGGACAGGATGAGCCAGATCTGTCGGGTCGAGACTCAGGTGAAAAGCTCATGCCAAAACCAAAACGGACGAAAATGGTGATCCAGCATATGTTTGCACAAGGTGGGGTTCGAACCCACGCGGAGACCAGCTCCATCAGGTCTTAAGTCTGACGCCTTAGACCACTCGGCCACTTGTGCCACAAAAACTAGTCGACAAACTCGTTTTTTTAATCGTGATCCTGTATTGGTTGGTGAGGAACAAGAAGCAAAACTGCTTCTCACCCCTAGATGAGGACTGTCAAAACGACAAAAATTGAGTGGTCTCTCTGGATGTGTACCAGTGGTGAATCCTGTGCCTCGCTCTGGTGCACTGTCCTCCCACCGACGCAGGCGGCCAGTGATCGATGCTCGGTTCCCTGCCTGGCGCTTTTCCTAACACGTTACCTATTCCGCCACCCACTCCTCAGAGAAGGTGACAGAACAGACCTGCCCCTTGGAAAGGAAGCACCATCGACGCTCAGCACTGGACCAAGGACAGACACCTTCGATCCACGCTCAACAGTCCCCGCTTGGGTGATAAGCAGGCGCTACCCTGCTCGACATTCTATTGTACCATTTTAACTCACGTCATTTCCAGGCTTTCAGGTGGAACCAGAGTGCTGGCGACAAAACCAAATGTCAGTTCTGCAAAGCTCCAGCACGCCCTGCGTGCCTGAGAACGAGGTGCACAGGGTGGAACGTTGTTCCAAGGAAACCTCCATCCGTACCACCATGCCGAAGTGACTGGAACCCGGTGACGGCGGTATCACGTGACCAGTTGAGAGTTTCAACCACTGATACCTGTCGATTGACCGATCGATTGAAAGAGACCCTCCTTGAAGAACCCCATAGACGTCCTCGGCACAGGAACCTCGAGCAGAGGCACAGGCGTTTGGACGGTCCACCAGGGTCGTTCTCAAGCGCTTTTCTCCAACACGCAAAAAAGGTAGAAAAGCAAGGGTTTTTTTGCTACCAACACAGGTGCCTTTCTTTTGAAACTCATACCTTTCTCGGCCTTTTGGCTAAGATCAAGTGTAGTATCTGTTCTTATCAGTTTAGTCGCTGATATGGGATCTATTCGATCCCTTGACGATTAAATTGATTTTTCATGGGGTGCGGGGGTAACAGATGCTTGCATTTGCCCTGCACGGCATGGTTGCAGTCTTGCACTGCCGCTGTGATCGTGCACCCATGACAGACAAGCAGCGTTGTGGCTTAGTTCGGGTTCAACTCCCGAAGCGCTGAAATCCATAGTTGCTACTTCAAACAGTTTAAACAGTTTAAACAAGGCATATCCAGAACAATCCAAAGTGTGTATCCACTCTCCCATTTTGCAACGCAACACGCCAAAAAATAAAGGTTAACATGATACTTGATAAACCGAAAAGAAAAAGCGTGTGGAAAGTCCCTTTACCTGAATTCAGGATGGTGGAACACGTCATGGTTTGGAACCCTAAGCTCTGGAACTCCAGAGTTCACGATTTTAAACTCAGGATATGCAAAGTATCAAAAAGAACAGTTGAGGCTACAGTCGGGAACAGTTGCCCCACCCAATCATTCTTTGTGAAGATGTACCATTAGTCACTGACCAGGCCTCCGATCTTTGTATCGTTCTTTTCGAATGACAATTGTTGTTTGTAAATACGGACTTGAGTAATAAAGCCTTCGGTCTCTTGGAGACTCAATCAATGAATCAAAAATCAATATTACACACACAGAAGCTAGGGGCTCCATTGAAACCAAAAATAGTAAATCCAGCGTACAGAATCTACCAAGAATACTTTAAGATGAAGTACCACCCAAAGAGAGTCGTGGGTCCGTGTTTTACTGATCCAGACCCAGCTGGTCTTTCCACATTTTGTTGAAAATTGAAGCAATGCAATGAAATGCGTCCACGGCAGGACTCGAACCTGCAATCTTCTGATCCGGAGGCAAACACCTTCTCCAATAGGCCATGTGGACACACATCATCATTTTGCCCAATTCTCTTGTAATCTGGCCCGTTTCTTTGCCGAATCTGGGGGAATGCTTAGCTTCCCAAAGTCACAGTAAAGATGACGAGAATGGTTTCGCTGATTGTGTGCCGATGGTGAATCCTCTGCTTCGGTCTGTGCATTGTTCTTTCAATGAAAAAAAAAGGCCAGTGATCACTCTCGGAGTTCACAGCATCGATCGGCGGTTGATGCAAGGTTCGTTCTAACCAGACCCAAACAGCTTGTGTTGCTTTCATGAAATACGATCATCAGCGATATCGCTGTTTAACATCGATGTTTCCACTTGGATGCATGAACAATTAAGACCTCTGCCGCTAAAGAGGTTTTTTCTCTCAGTGGTGCAGACACGATGTCGTCAAGGTAGTTTTTAATTTCGTTGCGGTTGTAACACGTTTTGTCGGCAGGGGCAACAGGAAAATTTTTTCTTTGGTTGTCAGGTTAGATATATTGCTGAGAAAATTGGCCCCCGTCATCCTGTGCCGCCGCCACTTGTGCCGCCGCCACTTGTGCACCGCCGCAGAAAACAGACATAGAAACTACAGAAACACTGTAGCATCGCCGTCGCAAAATTTTCCGCTAGAAAGTGAGGAGATGCTCAAGGAACTAGGCATCCACTGAGCAAAACTCATCTCTTTCGAGGATGGATTTATCAGTCCAAAAAACGAAAGTAAAACTCAGTCCGGCCTGGAGATGAGAATGGAAGAAGGTGCCAACATGTACACAGCCCCCCTGGGCATGCCCCCCCACCCCCAAAAAAAAGAATTTCTTTTTATTTGTCTCCTGTTGATGAGAAAATTGCGCTCAACTGATTGAAACAAAGATCAAAAAGAAAAAGTTGCTCAGAACTGCGTTACAAATACATCATCCCTGTAATTATTAAGATTTTTAGCTTTTGTAAGTTTTGTCCCAGATATCTTGTTAAAAAACGAGCTTCAAAGTAAAAGCTTGGTAAGAAGAGGAAGGGAACTTCCAAAGAAAGCCCTCTCTTCCCTGAAAACATGCCTCCAAAAAACAAAAATGAAGTAAGCTTTCTCATATACTGTTGCATATACTGTTTTTGGTGCATCCAAAACAAGTATTCCAGGAGCATATCAAAAAAAAGATCATCGAACTGGTCATATTCCAGGAGCATATACAAAAAATCAAAATTGAACTGGTGGCGACAATCGTCTCCTGGACTCCAAAATCTGAGGGGAGATTTTGTTCCCCCCTCATCCCTGAGCAGATCGGCACCAATAACGATGAAAAGTCTGTAAATCCATTTATCTTCTCACAAAGACAGAAAAAACATAAAAACCGAAACCCCGTATAACCCAGCCGACGCTGGTTTTAGCTGGGGTTGGGTTGTCGTTGGGTTGGCATTGATGTCGACGTCAACAAAGACGTCTGGTGTCCTGGTTAAGCCGTCGCATTCAATCAAGTGTTTTGATGCCAATCTGTCGTTCTTTTCAAAACGAAACAAACAAACAAACAACATTTACATTTCAAAACAAACACGCGTGTTTAACACTGAGCCGCAAGAATATGTATCCAAGCGCCGCACAAACATTATTAGATGTCGCGTAATCGTTGAAAGTATCATTTGCAATCGCATCATGATGACCCGAGGGGCGATTTTTACAAGATTTTTGGACAATTTTTGGTGTCGTCATGTTGAAGGAGGGTGATTTCGCAGTGTAATAAGTGATTACTAATATCCGTGCAAAACCCTGCCACTTTTCGCGATATCAAAAACGCCACCAGACTTCCTTCGAAAAGAAGGTCTTCCCCGCCACAGCGTTTGACGAGAGGAGGGCCTGAGGGGTTTTCTGTCGTTCGCGGGGAAGAAACGATGAGTGGAACGGAGGCGGACAATGTCGAGGAAGCGATGCAGGTCCCGTTGCTGGGTCAAAGTGGGGATGCTGCTTCTCCAGACTCCAAACTACGAAAATTGGGGTGAGTTTTCGGGGATGTGCCAAACAGTGTTTCTTAGTTCAGCCCAGCGCTGGCGAGTGGTGTCACGAAGCGTCCAGGGGCTGCTCCTTCTACTACTGGGTGGTTTTTCCTCACACCATGGAAAGACTCGATCAGTAATGGAGCCCTTGAACAAATGCTAGCAGTGTTTAGTTTGTGTTGATGTTTCCAGCTTCCTCCCCTAAGAAATAATCTTCAAGAAATTAAGAAAAAATGTTATTATTAATACAAGCCATGAATTGTAGCGAACAAATTGTTGGGCAAATCTCAGGGGAAATCTTGATTTGTTTTCTGGATTTCGTTTTTGCTCAGGGTTTGGACATAAAAGACGGTGCTGCAGCATTTCTTGCCTTTGGGTGAGATTTCAGGAAACGAACAGCAGATATGTAACGCTGTTTTCCCAAGTGCTATAGGCTTTGGTCTGGCCTATGGGAATTTGGTCTGTGTTGTTTTTTTTGTTTTTCTCGGAAACATATTCAATGTTTCACATTGAAAACCAAATGAAATGCAGCCCAGCACTTCCAGAGAAAAATTGCCTGTTTTCCCCACAAGGTTAATGGTCAAATTTCACTCACTTTTTAATCATATTTCTAATGTACCTGTCTGACTACATATGATCAACATACATTCTTGAAAGATGGTTTCAACCAATGCTCATATTGGAACCAGTGAAACACCGGTGGATGTAACAGCCAGGGGTGTCTAGTTAGAGACAATGATAATTGTCATTGTTATGATAAGTATGAGCATCAGTGGGGCCTGGTGGAAATAAAAAAAACAACAAGCAAATCGATGAATTCATGAATAAATTAATTTATAAAGAAAAAAAAAAACAGTCAAAAACTGAAAATGAATAGAAAAACATTGCATCAGCTCTTTGAGAGTTGAAAACCCACCAAGGAGTATTTTAAAAAAAATCTTCTCATCTTATCAATCGAAAACCACCATTTCTTTCGCATATAAATATTTTTATTCTCGAATTCAACCCAAAAAATTGAAAAGCTGGATTGTTCTCTGACCTGGCTTTCTTTTTTGGTGTGTGTTCTTTACCATTCAGGATTTCTTGTAGCTTTGGTTTGGGCAATGCTGTGGCCGTATCCAGGAGAAGCAATTTCTGAATGGCAGGTGATATGCTGCAGTTTTTCCAACTTTTTTTTTGGGGGGGGGGGGGGGGGGGGGGCAAAACAAATGCACATTCTGACCACATGCATCTGGGCCATCATTGTACCACTAAAAAAGAAATTCAAGTGTTGTCCGAAAAAAAAGAAAAGAACAACAACTGGAAATCTGTACATAGTTATATTTATTTTTGTTGCGGACTTTTAAGACACCCATAGAAATTGAGGAAGAAAAGTTTCTGGGTTCATTGGTTGAAACCCAATATTCAGTTTTTTTCTCCTTTTCAAAAGAATTACACCGAAGAATTACACACTCCTCCTCAGAATTATATTTCACTGTTTAATTTTAGGTTCTGGGTATGATTTTGTCTGCCTGCCTGACCCCTCCCCCCCTTCTTTAGAAAGAAGAGTTTCTTTTATCGTAAATTAAAAGAAAAATTATAAAAGAAGTTGATTGATTGCTACGAAAAACAAGCTTTGCCCCCCCCCCAAAAAAAAATAAAAAATAAAATTGAATGGACAGCTGATTTGATTTGAAACAAAATTGATTTCAAGCCATACTTCTGATCTCATCAGTGGGTGAACCAGTCGGACTTAAACTGTTGCAAAATTAAATCCCACTGGCGGCATCCTCCATGGCCTATTAATAGCTTTCCCAATTCATCCTGAGAGGGATATTAAAACGCGACATGCGTCCCCCCCCCCTTTTTTTTCCAGGTGGGCGGCTATGGACTCATTCAAACCATAAACGTGTGCACGATTTTCATCATCTCCGGGCTGACGCTCAAAACCACCGACATAATGGCAGCCCTGAAAGCTTACGTCGGGTTCCTGTACGGCGCCATCACCATCCTCATCATAACCCCTTGCTTAGGTTTCGCCTTGGTCAAAATCCCCTTCAGCACCCCCGAGTTCGCGACTGGGCTAGCAATTTTCGCCGCCGTTCCCACCACGCTCACATCAGGGGTTACCCTGGTGGTGCAAGCGTACGGCAACGGAGCGCTCGCCTTGATGCTGACGGTTTGCACCAACATGCTGGGCATCCTCACCACCCCTTTTGCGATCTCCGTCGTGGTGGGCGGCGGCGGCAGCAGCATCGACATCGACGCCACCCGCTTGGTGGTGAAATTAGCCTGCACTATACTCGTCCCTCTGTTGATCGGGAAGGGGGTGCGGGAAACCCACGTGACTGTGCAGCGGCTCGTCACGAGGTACAAGACGCTCCTCAGTCTGACGAGCAGCGTGTCGCTCGTTTGCATCGTGTGGCAAACGCTCAGCCGTTCACAGGAGGGGATAAAGAAACAGAGCGTCGTGAACATTCTCGAAGCGCTCGCGGGTGCGATCGCCATGCACCTGGTGTTTTTGGCATTCAATTTTGTAGGGGTGGGCATCCTGCGGTTGAGGGACAGGGAGCGGAAAGCGGTACTCATTATGGCGAGTCAGAAAACGCTGCCGGTTACGGTGACTGTTATTTCGTTTTTGAAGGAGAGCGAGGTGGGGGATTTGGGGTTGATCACGATTCCTTGCGTGATTGCACATATCTCGCAGCTGTTTATCGATGCTTACATCGTGGGGATATGGATTGCGAAATATGAGGCGCAGGAAACCGCGCCGCCCCTCTTTTATGATGATGATGGCGATAAGCAGCCCAAAAATTAAATTGAGTTGCATTGAGTGGCGTCAAAAAGGCGGTGTTCTATTTTCAGAATCTTGTTTGTTTTTTCTTTCTGTCGATCAGTGGATCGAGTTAAGATGCACAGATTAATTTTTTTCCAGGGTGGATTGCTTCGATTTTCCATCAATTTTTTGTCCTCTTTTGCCATACTAATTTTTTTTTTTTTTTGGGGGGGGGGGGAGAATTCATATCAAGGAGGGAAATTGGTTTTGTTTTCGGGGAAAATCAGGGAAAACTAGCACTTAATTGCTGCCTCAAGGAAAAAAAAATCGAATTTCTTGTAACCATTCATTGCAAAAATGGATTTCAGGTGAATTCTTTGTTTACCCTTCTGGCAAGACCCCCTTTTTTCTAAATCTGATTACATACATTTTTTTGCTTCGTATTAATGAATCGAGGATAAAAGTCAAAAATCAACCTGATCACCTCACGATTGAAACAACAGATGGGAGTTTCGTGAGGATCCCACTGTAAGCCAATATGAAATTACATCAACATGTCTTTTCACTTTTCCAATGATCACTGATTGAATAATCAGAAGGCTTGATCTCCTTGTATCAGAATTGCAAATCGCATAGAATCTGGAGTCATTCAAAAGCAATTTTGGTAAGAAACAATACCCACAACACCACAAATGCTGAGGAGCATTCACAGAATTTAGGGGCAATCTCCCTACTGGAGCAACTGGGTTTGAAGAGGATGGGAGGATGGGAGGATGGGAGGGGGGGGGGTGCTCTGCTGGATGGATGGCTAAAGAAAGGGCTGCTCGCATGAAAAAGTCTATCCCTAGCTCCTGATGCCTATTCTTCCCTGAGAATTTTTCCGTTTTCTCCTAAACAGTAAAAGAGATAAAAAAAATGAGAATGAAAGGAAGGGAAAAGATGCAAAAATCAGATCCCACCAGCCCATCAAATTCGAGACGCACAGTTGGTCTACAAGAACTGAAACAAAACACCCATAGATTCTTGTTGGATGATCATTTCCATTTTCTGCAAGGAAATGAAGAGAAAGAAAGGATATCAGTTGCTCTCCATGAAAACATCAGGTTGACATTGCGATCGTTTCTTTCATGGTTTCCTCACCTTGGCAGCTATAGTTCCCTTCAGGAGTTTGGTATGAAATGTGGCTGCACTTTTCCACCACCATTTGTTCCAGCTTTAATCTCATGCTCCAGATTGTCATTCTTCGTGCTCTTGGGTACCCTACCAAGATTCCGGCAGCATCAAAAATGGACCCCGACTTTTTTTTTCTCATCAACTATTTTTCCACCCACACTAAGACTGCCACTCAATCCCTTGCCAATTCGCTCGCAAGGAGCCTCCAACTTTTCTTACGAAAATGCAACAGAAATGTGATCTCACAAGGGTTTTGTTTTTTTGAACTCTTTGCTTTTCTTCCTCTGTAGGAATGTCCGAGAAAAAAAGTGGACTGACTGCTGCTCCTCTTCACCCCACCCCCCCTTTCAACCTCCTTTTGCTGCGGGTTCCCCATGATGAAAAAATGATGAAAGCTTTGTTCACGCCTGTGCAAATATCCTCCTGGCTGCCAAATCCTGAGTGGGTAGATCGACCACCTCTGTTTGCTTGTACGCCACCAAATCTCCACTGACGCTTTGATTAATCAATGTGTAAAATCTATTTTTTGTTTGCTTTTTCACCCAACCTTTTCTTTCTTCCCAAAATTTTTCTGCACCCCTGAAGTGTCCATCAATCTTTTTTTTTTCTCTTTATTTTTTTTCTCTGATTTTTGTTTCATTTTGACAGGGCGCCCCCCAAATGTCACGCTTTTTTTTGCTTTTCCCCACCTACCCTGGAATCCCCACCTATCCCCTAGATTAATCTTTGTTCGTTTTTTGACATTTTCTATTTTTTTTCACCCACCTGCCCTAAACACGACTCGAAAATGTTTCTTCCCCTCCCCCCAGCACCCCATCCCCTTCTTTTTCCCTCCATCAGACGACACCCAAATAGAAAAAATCCAACCGGTGAAGGATTAATGCACGTTTTCACAGCACTCACAAAAAATGCGGGCAAAGCCACACGACAGCAAGGATGGGAAAAAGCGCCTCGAAAAAAATGACAGGGTACCATCAAGATGGCAGGCCTTCGAAAGAAATCGAATAAGAGAAAACCGCCCGGCCGACCTAAAACTGCTGCCGACGCCCCCTCCCAAAGGAGTATATGTAGACACCGACCACTATTCCAAAAACAACAGATGGCGAAAAACGAGACGAAACCCTCAAAAAGCCGGTACGGGTCAGCGATGAACAAGAGCGCCATTAAAAAACCTACCAGTTCCATATTTTCCATTGCGAGCGTTCGGCAGTTTCACAAGACAGTCACGCAACAGGCCTCCGTCTTACTTTTGAAGTGCGAGCAAAGATATCCTTTTTCCTTTCTGAGGGTGGGTGTGCGTTCCCTTGCCAGTTTTCCGGTGGCGAACAAATACACGTGACGTCCTGGAGCGCGGCGGTACGAGGTCGCAGGGTCAGACATGCTGGATTCTCTTTTTTTGGGAAGATATTTAGACCCCCATAAATTTCGTAACGGATCACCCCATGGTTTTTTGCGTGGGTTCGAGCACTCAGTGAAGGTCAGGGTTGCAACCAACGTGAGTGAAGCACTCAACTCCGGACCAGTCGCAGCACGCCACAGGTGAGCACGCACGACCTCGGTGATAAACCCACTTTCATGTTTCACCTTCGCCTGCTGTTTTTCTTCTTTGTTGATATTATTTTGAATATCGTTGTTCAACACCCCTCCCCCTCCCCCCCCCCCAAAAAAAAACCAAGAGAATGGATATTGACGGGATGAAACATAAAGTGCCTCCAGGGGGGGGGGGGGGGGTTGTGATCTTCCAGTTTTGTTTTGCTGGTGGGGTTTTGGGGTTTGGGGTTTTTTCATTTGATATCACTGCCACTGTTTCACAGCTCCCCTCCCTGCCCCTTCTCCTCCCCACAGCCATCAAAGAACCTTTTTTTTCTAAAGAAAGCATAAATAAATAGCATGCTGGATCCCAAGATAAAAGTTTTTGTGAAGAGGAGCACTTCACAATTTAGAGAACACAGCAAGCACAACGAAATTTATTCGGTGTTTTTTTTTATTTATCAGAAAGGTATTCTGCTCTTGCATTTGGTTTGATCGATCTCTGCATTGGGTGGCCAAGGAAAACATCAGTTTGATTATGCGAAGGTAAGTATTGGGTGTTAATTTGCTGAAAAAAAGGGAGGAGTATGGTGTTTTTCCCCTTTTTCTTCTTCTGCCTTTAAGAGAAATTTTCTATAATAGTCAACTGAAATTTCAGACCAAAGAAAACAGTTGCCAGTTAATCATCCCTTGGGAACCTGATTGGAGATGAATTCTTATCGAGAAAAAGCATAAAAAGTATACATAATATATCTTTATTTAACTTTTTTTTATTTTTTTCTCTGACACAATTGGCGATTTATGGCAGATGTGATTCTCTCTTCTGTTTGCATGGCCAATTTGGTTTTGTTTTCCAAACAGAATTTTTTGATGGAGAGCCAGGGATGCAACATCAGAGTAGGAAAAAGATATAACTCGGCAAGCAGGGCTGGTTTTTCAGGGGTTTCATCCTTCCTCATAGAAAATTTTCCCCGGTGCTGGCGTGCCATTTCATTTATTTCGTTTATTTTTCAGCACCTCCAAAGGTGAAGTCAAATCCTTGAAGGATCCTTCAAGAAAAACAGTGAATGTGCTTTTCCTCCAGAAATGAAATATCCAGCAAACGCTGGTAGGGACATTCCCAAGGAAATTCTCGGTGAAATTTTCACTCTGCTCCTATCGCAACCCAATCCCAGACAATCACTACCATCAATATCAGACTCTGTACTGAACGTCGTTTGATCTCCTACCTTTTACTAATGAGCCCTTGACGCACGACCAAAACTATGCACGATAACAGCAGTGGTACTTCCCTCAAAAAAGTGAAACAACTTCACTGTAGAAAGTTCCATCCAAGCTGGAACCTGGATCAGTAACTCGAACTCTGATCGAAATTTGGAGAAAGAAAAAAAAGCATGTCCAGTGTGTTTTCCTCTTCAAATTTCAAAAAGAAGAAAAAAGAAACAAGCACAAACTTTGTGCAGGTACAAGTTGGACCTGCCTCAGCCACCATCTCTTTCTCTTGGAACTTCCAAAGAAAAAAAAAAAAAAGAAAGGGGTCCGGCCTGGAGCATCGTCAGGTTCTACGAACTTCCACCCGAGGGGGGGATTTTTGTTTTTGATTTGATTTGATTTGTTTTTTAACAAAACCAGGCAAAGTCTGAGAAATGGAAGGAGTTTTTATTTTTGAGTTTCCTCGAAACGAACCTTTTCTGCCATTCCCTTTCTCACGGCTCCATCGCTTGTCCTCGCCTCCACCCAAAGCATTATGGACCTTTATTTCCAGAAACACGTGAAATCAGACTTCGGACGCAACACTGGTGAAGGGAAAAAGGGATCAAGTACACACCTCGTTGTCGGACCTGTACATATAAACATACAGGTTTTTTCGCCATGTTATGATCCATCCCCAACCCGCATTTCACCCAATACCAACACCATCGATTGCAGCAAAGAGAAGTCATCAATAAAAGATGCTGCAGATTTCCTTTCAGGCCGCTTCGCTCTCCTGGCGGGTGGATTTGGGGGGAACAAATCAAAACTCCTACGTTTCGATGAACGAGGAGCGACCTTCCACGCTGGTGGTTCGTCAATTAACCAATCAACCGTTGAAATGAATATCGGAAAGTCTCTGCACGGTTACGAACCATCAACCATCGTTCTTCAAGAAGCGCGTTTGACCCCTTCTGACAGTGGTTTTTTTCTGCATTCACTCAAGAGTTGGTGTACGCAGCCTATCTTCAAACCACTATCGAAACAGTTCTACAGCAATGATTCTATCTGCAAGAGGACAAGCGTGGCGGCGCAGTCCGACTACAGTCGCACGTTGGAGGAGCCCACACACTTCCACCCTTCGCTGTCGGGGGGTTGAGCCTACGTTCCGCACAGCAAAAACGAGGACACCAAACACGGCTGTCAAGTTGATTGAAAGAGCTACGGTCGCGTGTTGGGCTGGTGGAGACATTTCTGAGGCTGAGCGACTTGGAGATAAGAAACGCTGGGAGGAATCCGGCGAAAAGGGCGAGTCGGAGGAGTGGTAAGCGTTCCTTTACGTTCTTCGTTGTGTCATTTCGATTTTCTTGTTTGTGCAGCAACACTCTACAAGTTGTGCACCACAAGAGAGGAGGTTGTCGAAGCAGCGCAAGCGGTCGCGAACACAGCTGAGCGTTTTCCAAGTGCTGTATTGTCTTACAGGAAATGGACTCTGAACTGGGACCACATCACGGACCAGATAATCGTGGGGTCTTGCCCGCGGAGCTCAGATGATGTGGTGCGTTCCAAACCATGCTACTCATTCCCTACTCTTCGCCTCCACCACTGCAGGTTTTGTTTGATCGTCATTTAAGCGCACAGGTTCGCTCATGATCTAATTTCTTTCTCGATCTATACAGGAAAGAATTGCGAAAGAAGCGGGAGCAACGGCCGTGTTGTCGCTTCAGGTTTGTCCACCCTAGCCTAAGTTCTCTGGGCACTCATGTAGTCTACCTCGTCCCCCAGCTTGGGCTGACCACTGGTTTGGGAAATCTTCCTTCTTCCTGTTTGACGTTGCAATTCAGGAGACAGCCCACAACTTTTTGATCTCAATGTCTGGGTCGAAAAACAAGGCTACATGAAGCCACAGTGTTTGTGTTCGATCCCCAAATGTCGATTCTTTCACTGGCTTGCATGACATGAGCAACCTGTGTGTGTGTGTTTGGCGCCTCTTTTTTTCCAACGCCTACAGTGTGACCTTTGTCTGGAGGCTCTGGGAATCGATTGGTATGCAATTCGCGAAGGGGCCAACAAACACGGCGTAGGAATAACGAGGGTACCGATCCGTGATTTCGATCACGGGGACCAAACCCTAATGCTCCCTGAGGCGGTGCGGAGCTTAGGTCTGTTGTTAGACCTCAAACACACGGTCTACGTACATTGCACCGCGGGGATAAACCGGGCCACCCTGACGGTGCTGGGATATCTGACCTTCGTTCAGGTACGCATTTCTTGGCACAGAATTTGTTAAAAAACTTCACTTGAGCTTTCGTCATGACTTGGCATTATCGTTTGCAGTGAATGTCTCCTTGAATGACCGATTCGAATTCCTTGTCTTTCGATCATCAGGGTTGGGAGCTCCACGATGCTCTAGACTTTATCAGAACCAAGCGCCCCCAAGCTCATCCATATGTCGATTGCTGGAAGGTTGGTTTGTCGATTTGATTGATAAGTAATGACGTATTGATTCAACGGTGCTTTTTTTCAATGATCTTGCACTTTCTTCCATGGTTGAAAAAGTCCTGAGCTCATGCAGCTAACAAGAGGCTCAATAGATGGATGTGTGAATAAGGATGCATAATATGGGAGAAAAAACAGAGAGAAATCCCATCTCAGGATAGATATCATGCTTGGCTGGCTTTTTCTTTTTGTTGTTTTTTGTTTTATTTCAATTCTATCAAGACTCAAACTCCTCTGGATAGTAGACTCCATTCTAGTCCAGCAATCATGATAAGGGGACCAATAATCGGATCGTTCTCATTGTTCGTTTTGTGCAGAGCACAAAAGCCTCGCTCTTGAAGGGACGGAGTCACGAAGTGGCGGCGATAGCGAGGGAGCTGTCAAAAGACTCATTTGCCAACTGGATAGAGGCGGAGCAGCAAATTATCCAGGAGACTTTCAGGAGGCAGTTGGAGTGCAGCCTGTCTCTCGTCTCTTCTCTATCGGTATGTGTTACGCCGACACATATGCTCTCTCTTTCTTTTTTTTTTTTCCAGCGGGGTTGATGAGCTCTCAACTCCTCGTTGCCCCTCTTTTCAAAGATTGATCACAGGACTGAAACGCGCCGTCGAAAAACAATCTGATCTTGTTGTGTTCTTGAAAAAACACGTTACCACAAAAAAAAATTCTTAACGAACACGAGGATGCGAACGTGCTGAGAGAATAGAACTTTGTTTTCTCTTGTTGGCGGGTGCTTTCAGGGGCTGAAATCGAGCTCCGTTCCCTCGACGCTTTCTTTCGAGGAGAACGAACATTCCTTATCTCTTAACGGTGAGGATTGATGTTTCCAGGAAGTCAAAACTTGGGGGAAATGAGAGTATGAGTGCCACGTTTCTTACAATTTGAGAATAACACTGAGTCGAAGAAAGAATTGGCGGATGGACGATTGTTGTGGTGGTGTTCTTATAACTCTTTTGTTTGTTGCTCTTGAACCAAATCGCAGCTGCGCATGTAATTTTTGGTTTGGTTTGGTTTGAACCAAATCGATCATTTAAGTTGCTTTAACCTTGAATAAGGTGTGAACGATGATGCGATCGATAGACGTTTCTTGTGCAGAGGTCCAGTCTGAGTTGGCGGACGCCCGAAATGAGATCGCGCTTTTGAGGCAGGGGTTGAGGGAAATCGCAGAAGCCAGTGCAAGAGCACTTCTTGGTAGGTTCACAACAAATTACCAGCCATTCCTTGTCCACAGTATTGTTCCCGTTGTGTCGATAACGTTACCTGGTTTCATTGGTAGTTTAAGGATGCATAGGGTTAATCATTTTCCTAGCTCTTTTCTCAAGGGATGTTTTCCTGACGCAAAAGAAACAGTTGATGGGGTGGATACGTCAGGTGTCCGAAACTTTTTGGTGGGGTTTGCTTGACTTTTGCTTTTTCTTTTGATTGTACTTTCAGATCAACCTGCGGGTCTGGAGGACCGGACTGACGAAAACAGAAATGGAGCTCAAAACCCTGTGGATAGCATAGGTCCTACAACCAGTCTGTAGGGACAGACTTTCCCTGGTAAAAATGAGAGGGAGGGGGGGGGGGGGGTAAAAAAACAGAACAAAAACAAAAACAAAGACAAAGACAAAAAAAAGAAGGTGCATTTCAGACATTGTACAATATACATGTATAACAGTAGCGCCATCGTCGACTGCGTTCGATTTTGGTTTGGGATGGGGATCGAAAAAATCAAGAGGAAAAAAAGTGAAAAAAAATTCTAAAGGGGCTGGGTTTCTTTTCTTTATGGGTATGGGAGGGATGCATTCGACAAAGCATCCGAATTCAGTTTCGACAAGTTTTGGGGCCACACAGAATAAAAAGAAAGCAAACAAAGAAGGAATCAGAAGTTTCCGTGGTGTGGATTCTACTTCTTGGCATCCTGACAGTTAAGGTGGGGTGGCAAATAAAAGGGGATGGAAACCCCAGAGGGGTCAATAGTTATAGGTGAAACAGAAAACAAGGGGATTTGCTCAAAAAGATTGTGTACTATATCTGTTTCATTTTGTACAGAGTTTGTGACGCTTGTTTTTCAAAAGAGGTGGGAAAAACTGGGTTTTTTCTTATGTTTTATTACTAAGAAACGCAATACTTGTTTTTTCTCTTCCCTGCCCAGGGGGCGAGTTTTTTTTTCCCAACGGGAATCGAGTTTGTTTTAATCAAATATTTTTTTCTCCCAAAATTCCACGGGAGTTTTTTTTGGGATGAGTTCCAGGGATTTGAAACTTTCGATGGTTGTTAAAGAAAGAAAATGTACCCAGTGAGTTGGGGGACTATCAATTTGTAATATTTCTCCTGTGACCCCTTCATGCCCCTGATGACTTGTTTAATAGTACCTGAACTTTGTGGTAATCTTTCAAATCTATAAAAAAATTCACACTGAAATTGCATGTTTTTTCTTTTCGGGCCTGTGTCATTCTCTTATGGCCCGAGAAAGTAAGCCCCTGTCTCAACTGGAGATTAATGACCCACACCCTCAACGCAATTTCCCCCCAACAAATTCGTCTTGTAAGACGTGCAGTGCTGCTTCCATTCACCACCCAGGAGCCGGAAAGAATTCTTGACCCACTTGAACACGACCTGAAAACCATCGAAAACTAAAACGTATGCAGCTTTCACCCGCAGTCGAATGCTGAGAGTGACCCTCTCGAAATTGTGTGAGTTTCTAGCTCGACATTATGTTTTTGACGTGCCTGGAGGGTCCATCGAAAAGAGAAACAGAGAAAACGAGCTTGTTTTTAACGGTGAAAAACTCTTTGCGTCAGTTTGACGCATGTGATTCCACCGTCAAGTCGATGACGTGACATTACCAATATTTTTTAATGCTGGTGGTTTCAGCATACTTTTCAGTTAACTCTCGAACAAATGATGGGTGAAAAACACACAACAACAATCTCACAAGCACTCTGGCCATCATAACTGTCAACACAATCAGCAGGAATTAAAAAAGTAAAAGAAACATCGTGCCAGTTCGAGCCCATCGAACCTCTCCCTGGGACAGTCCTAGTGACCATCCCCTGCACTTCAATAAAAAAAAACATAAAAAAGAACCTTCATCCCATTTTTCAGAGAGAAGGAAGAAAACCAAGCACAACTCTCCCCCGAGTCTCCTTAGTCGCAACGGCGGCGCCTCGACCTTTTGGGTTCCTCCTTGACCGAAGTCACTCTGGTGTGTGAGTGCGCGGGCTGGTATTGCTGGTTTCCGGCATTACGTGTTGTCTTTCCTTTGTTGGGGTCTCCCTGCCAGCAATCTTCAGCCTCCGGAACGCCGACACGCCCCTTCCCCTTTCCCCTTGAACGTCCGCAATGCTTTCTGTTCCTGGACTCCCCTTTTCTTTTCCTTTGAGATTTTGCGGAACGACTGCAGTTAGCCGATGAAAAACCAGGCACACTTTGGCGGTGGTTCTTTGCCTCCAAACTGCGAGACTGATCGTGACAAGCACGTGGCGTGCATTTCGCTGTGGCTGGCGTCCTGGCCACACCACGGCTTGTAAGTTTTCCATTCTCAGTCGCCAGTGATTTTTTCGCGTTATCTCGCTCCTTTTTCTCCATCTCCTGTTCATTCAGGTCCGCCCAGCTCATTTTGCTCTCCGCAATGGACAAGGGTGACATGATTTCGTCTTCCGTCGCGGACCATCTCGAGGGGGAGTTGGGCGCCTGTGGAAAAATGTGTCCGTCGGAAGGCGATAAGCGGATCTTGATGACAGGAAGTTGATGGTCGGGCGCCCATCGGTCTGAAAAGAGGATCGTGTCGTCCCTGCACACGACGCCACGAAGATGCTTTCTGGGCAGCAAAAAGCCTGATAGATTTTTTGACGCACGTCCACCCGACGGGCCGTCGGAATACTTTGAGAAGGAGGAAGAGTCGTTTTTCAGTTGGGAGTGCGGTACCTGGAGCTATGAGAGCAAACGGATTCCTCCTCTGTTTGGAATGACACATTGCTTTCTCCGCTCAGCCTGCGCTTCAATTCGCGGAGCTCCTCCTTGTGCGCCGCTTCGGCGACTTCCATCTTTCTGTCGGCGTCACGACGTCTTGTTTCCTCGGCCTCGAGCTCGTCTTTGACGGTCCTCACCTCGACTTGACTGCAGGAGAGCCTGACCTGGAGATCAAGAACTTTTGCCTGCGAAGGGACATCCACACCAAGCCCACATTAAGAAATACAGTTTCACACAGATTCTAGAGAAAATTAATATAAAGTTTTAACGATAAGTTGTAACAGTGCAGTGTGCATGTAATGAACACACGGTCTCCCAAGATTCATTTTGAAAGCCAGCATTCCGTCTACGAAAGGTATCGAATCCACACCCCATGAACAGTGTGTGTGTGTTAGAAGCTCACCCACCTCCAGAAAATCGATTCTTCCCTCGACTTCAGCCAGCACGACATCAGCGTTAAGGAAAAGCGAGCGAAGATTTCCCAGATCGCCCTGGAGACCACCCGGCGACCTACCAGAGTCGCTTGAGTATGTCTGTGCACCGAACTACAGAAAAAAAGAAAGACAATTAACAGACATGCACCACTTCCAACTGTTAATTCATGTGCATGATGCACAGTGCATCTAACCAAATGTCATTTTTTTTCACTCCCGGACTAACCCATGAAACGCAAGGGGGTCGCGCAGCATTTTGTGAACCTATCTCTCAGGCCGGAAACCCGCCGATTACGCAGCAAACACATCGACCCGTCGACTGACGCATGAAAAAACAAGAATAACAATCTTGACACAAAAAATGCACGCCTGCGCCGGGATGCCCACGAAATGCTTGAACTAGTCGGAAAAAAGCACCTAAAAGGAACTCACACTCTTCACAAGCTGCTCTTTCTCCGCTTTGAACGTCTTTCCTTGCTGGCGCTCGAGCCCCGCGCCGAAATCAGAAACCCTGTTTCAAAGCGAGAACAGAAATATCACGACAGACGTCCTCCAGAAAGGTAGAGGAGAAGCGAATAGTGAACAGCGGAAACAGCAGCACTTACTCGTTCATTTTGTGAACGAACCCCAATAAGCTCCAAGCTCCGAGGTCGATCAAATCCCAACAGCCCGAAGGCGCACTCGTAGTACAAACGTTGCTTCGCACGGTAATTCTGTCCAAACCTCGAAGAGAAACAGCGAGTGCTCTTTGGGAGGGGTAACCTCGCGAGAATAAGGATGCTGTGGGGTGTACTGTTCAAGGTACATTCTGACAAATCAAGGTACGGATGGAGCGCTCTCTTTCGTCCTCGTCAACATATCGTTGATCCCTGTGTCGTGGCTTATTCATGATCCTGTTCCTGGGAATGCAACAATTTGGACCAGCGCCGCCACCCTGGCTCAGGCAGTGCGCAAAAGTCTTCCTTACCAGCTTCCAACGACCTGATTGACTGTTCGGGTTGTTGTGTAACCAAACTAACTGCTGTGGGATATTTTGAAAACCATCCAAAACACCACAGCAACACAACCGTTTGACCGGATAACGTTGCATATGTTGTGCAGCAGACTCTGCTCCGGAAGCAAGGGCTGGTTATTGTTGCTTCAAGTAACTTGGAGTGCCGGAATCCTCCGTTTCACTGAAAAAGTTTATCGAAACGACGTGAGCAGAATTTTTCGAACTCCAGCTGACAACCCGCAAGCGGTCAATTTTCCTACAAGTGTGCGTAAAGAATGATGAACGGTCTGCGACTCGACTTTGGAGTTTGCAAATGTGCCACCATGACTGGCGGTAGTGTTCAAGGCGACGACTTGCACCAATTCGTCCTTGAGGTGCGTGTCGACAGGTTTCGCTCTTTCTCCCCACAGACCTGCAGGAAGTTGCCGGTTAGCTTTTTGCACAGCTATTCTCTAAAAATGACCAGGGGTGTCTTGGTGAATGGAACGTACAATAGACGCTTACACTTGTTTCGTACCTTCCAGAATGATGCTCGAGCCATTTTGAACGTCAGATTTACCGAAGACGTACATGTTCCAAATGGAGACGGCCAGTTTGCACTTGTCACAGCGGTTAGGACCGGGAACCTGGAAATCGCGAAGCTTCTGCTCGCACACAGGGTCGCCGCATCGATTTTTGAACCAGTCGCAAAAACCAATGCAATCGTTGCTGCCTTTGGATATGGTGATGCGGAGGTAAGAAGGTTAACAAAAACGCTTAGTATTTTAAGGGTAGGAGAACCGAGTGGTTTCAGTTGATGCTTTCAAGGAGCGGTGGATGTCTTTCGTTGCTCTGACTGTTATTAAAAGGTTGTGTTTCTCCAGATGTCACGGCTGCTGTTACAATTCGGAGCCAATCCTGATATCGAGGATGACGATGGTAACACAGCACGCTCAGTGGCACCATACTGCA
The DNA here is from genome assembly GCA_030272585.1 of Bryopsis sp. KO-2023. NCBI lineage: Eukaryota > Viridiplantae > Chlorophyta > Ulvophyceae > Bryopsidales > Bryopsidaceae > Bryopsis > Bryopsis sp. KO-2023. The sequence continues at coordinate 3,463,849 of BSYQ01000002.1, forward strand.
GTGAATTCCTAGAGATACTTTCTGAGTATGATGCGGGTAAGTAAAGAGCAACAACACATGTCCCACAAACAAACAGCAATTTTCATTTCAGAGGCACTTCTGCTTAAAAGATTGGGGTAGAGACGAAGTACACAGCCACTGAGCTCAGTTTGAGTTGAGTGGGGAAATCTAGAGGGCTTGAAAATGTACTGGATAGTGGGAAGTTTGTGGCGGCAGGTGGAATGAGAGGATCATACAATACAATATATATATTAGCGAACAAACCTGAGAGTGATATTTTTGCAATCTTTACAATTACTCAGTGTTTGACGTAAACATTTTCCAGCTTGTTTCTGCTGTGAGGGTATCACATAATACTCTAGTTTTTCTTTGCGTCCAATATGAGGAACCAATAGAGCCCACCATAAGGTGGTGCTTTATCTTGTGATGTCCTTCCTGCATTATGTGTTTTTTGTAAGAAGAAGTTTGTGTTGCTGTTGTTTTGTGGAAGTATCGATTGCTGTGTGGTGAAGTGAGCTACTATTTCATCTTCTTGTTGATAATACACAGCTTTTGAAACACTGTTCTGCCATGTTACAGACGGCTCGATGGCTTTTGAGGATCCTCCTGGAACATGGTCCACATGTCGTGCCGAGTACGGCGGTGAGTTTCGAGTCGGCTACTCGAAACCAGCGATGTTGGTTGTGCATTAATCTCTCGTTGCTGGCAGGCGCATTGTACCTCAACAAAGAAACACTCGAGAAAACCAAGGAGACGCCGCCATCATGTGCTTGGCGCAAAAATGCCATTCAGGGGCACACGTTTTTCCAGAACGCCGTCACGGGGCAGACGACGTGGAGGAGACCTAATGCGCTTGCATGGAGAAAGTTATTGGATGAAAAAAGCGGAATGGAGTTCTGGTACAACTATCGTACCAACAGATGCAGCTGGCACACACCCACTGAGGTGCCGCGCGACCTGGTCGGGGAGGTAAAAAAAAAAAGACATGGATCCCTGCCAAAAACCTCCTCGTTGCTGGTTGAATTATGTTGACGGCTCCCTAGCATGTATTTCATGGTTTCTTTTCACATATATTTTAGTCCATGTATCTGTTCCGTGCAGATGGTCCAAGAAGCAGGAACCTTTTGGTACCACTGTGCTTCAGGTGAGCGCAGCTGGGAGGATCCAAACGAGTACGAATAATGGAGGGAATGTCACTTGGAAGAATATGGGGTTCCATACTACTGGAGCCGAGTCTTGGGGAGGTCACAATGGGAGAAGCCGCCAGCTCTCTTGTGGTGCAAGGGGAGGATATCGAAGGGAGCAGTGACGACATTAGTGGACAGCTTAAAACGCCTTGACTTAGGGTGTGGTGAAGAGAGGGTCAGTGGAAATATGGAAATGTGAAAGGGTGGTTCGAATGAATAAAACAGATAGAATTGATGGGGAATGGGGATTTAAATGAAAAGAAAAAATGAAAATGACAAATTCGTCATGCTATTAAAATCTTGTACGTACATGAACCCAATAACTCATCGGTTTTTGTTCCCAATAGGCAGAATCGGGATACATGTATCAACCGGAACGGACGCCTATTGCTTCAATTGTGTGAGTCCTTCCAGTTGGTAGTTTTGAATGGGCGAGCTAGAGGTGATCAATCTGGAGGTTTTACTTTTGAAAATAATAGGGGGGATAAATCTACTATTGATTTTGTTATTGTTTCGCGTTCTATTTGGGGGTTATTGCCGACCCTGTTTATCCCCACATTGGTTCCTTTTGAATCGGATCATCGACCGGTTAGGGTTTCTTTGTCGAATGTCCCGGTGGGCAGGGTTCGTTCTCAAAAGCCGAGGTGTTTTTGGAATGTGGCAATGTCGGGGTTTTTTCGTACTTCTTTTTCACGCCACACCCCTTCTTTACTAAGGGTGTTTTCGTCTTCCATGGATCTCGATAGTATGGCGGATCAAATTCTTGCTGCCATTCGTTCTTCTATCCCAGCGTTTGCTTGGAAGATGCCTTCTCAAAGAATTTTTTCTCGATTTCAATGGTTCGATTCGGAATGTTATTCTCTTCGTGCGCGGGTTTGGCGGGCATATAGATCGGACAAGCATGGGTCTGAGTATAAACAGTTGAGGTCAAATTATCAAAAATTATGTTCAGGGAAAAAATCTGATTTTCAGAAGACATACGGGGATCGTTTGTTAGGCCTATATCATAGTGATCGTAAGGCGTTTTTTTCCCATTTTCGACCAAAGTCTTTGGTTGAACCGGACTGGGTTTCTATGGACGATTGGGTCAGTTTTTATTCCTCTTTGTTTTCCCCTAAGGACCATGACTCCTCATGGTCTCTTAGTTCTTTTTTTGAGCATACTTCGGTGCAGGATACCAGTATTTTGGAGCATGCCATTACATTGGAGGAAGTGTTGGGGGCAATTATGCGGTTACGACGTCATGCAGCTCCAGGACTGGATGAGTTACCAACGGCCCTCTTTAAAGATGCCAAGGATTGTCTCATTGGGATTTTGGCAGGTTTTTACCAGGTGTGTTGGGATCGTAAGCAATTCCCCAGGGGCTGGTTAACAGGGATTCTACGGCCTTTTTACAAGGGTAAGGGTAATCGTGTTGTCCCTGAATTTTACAGGCCCATAGTCCTGACGTCTCCTCTATATAAGATTTTTTCTTATATATTATTGGGTCGCATGGAGGTTGTAGATTGTCGTGTCGGTTTACGTTCAGATTTGCAGGCGGGATTTCATGTAGATTTTTCTCCAAATGATCATCTTTTTCTTTTTTGGTTGTTTTGGTTTCATTCTAAGGACCAGCGTCTGCCCTTTTTTATTTTATGGTTGGATTTTCGAAAGGCGTACGATTCGGTGCAACATAGGCGTTTGTGGGAGACTCTTTATTGTTTTCGTTTTTCAAAAGCCTATGTGGAGATGTGGCAGTATTTATACGAACATTCTTCTTTTGTTATAAAGGCATCAGTAGGGACTTCGGTACCGATACCTCTTCGGGCCGGGGTTTTACAAGGTTGTCCAGCAAGTCCTTCTTTATATAGTCTGTATCAGGAGCCACTCCAAGATTTATTGAACTCGAGGATTGTTGCTCCTTCCTTGGGTGGGGAGACCATTCCATGTATGATGTTTGCAGATGATACGGGGATACCAGGACATTGTTGGTCTGGGGTAAAGGAAGTGTTGCAGGTTTTGATTGAATGGGAACAATATTCGGGAATTGGTTTAAACTTTTCCAAAACGATTCTGATGGTTTTTTTTCAGCAGCTTATGTCTTCTTCTTTTCATTTTCATGAGCATTCTATACCAATTTCAGAGGACCATACATATTTAGGAATTCGGTTATCATCAAGTTCTCATCATCCTTTTTTGCCGCATATTGATTATGTTTTAGCACAGTGTCGGAAAGCAATGGGGTTTGTTTTGTCGCGTCTTTTTGCTCTGAAAATTGAGGATCCAAAAGTAGCATACAATCTTTTTAAGGTGTATGTTTTGGGCAGTATAGGATATGGGTTTCCTATTTGGGGTCCATTCCTAACAGTTTCTCAGTGGCGTTTGTTGGAAGCAATTCATCTCCAGTTTATGAGAAGTATCCTCCGTTTGCCTCGATATACGCCAAAGGAGGTTCTGTACGGGGAATTAGGGTGTTATCCATTAGAATTAGCACTTTGGTCGCAATTGTGCCGATATTGGAACAAGTTGGTTGGGTTATCAGTTGATCGATTGCATGGAAGATTGTTTTGTTGGGGTTTTGATCAATATCACGCATCTCGATCTTCTTGGTTTGGGCGTATTTTGGGTTTTTTCAGACGGTTTTGGCCGGAGAAGATATTTTCTTCTACGACTTTGGTGGACATTTCGGAATTTCAGCGTCGTTATAAAGCTATGCATGCTGAACATGTTTTCGGTTCATCTGCATCTCGAGTTATATCTTGGTATCGGCATATTAAGTTTTCCCTCAGATTTGAACGGTATTTGACAACTTTAAAACCAACTTCTCTTCGGGTTTTCTTTACTCGTTTTCGTTGTGGTATTCATTTCTTGGAAGTGGAAGTGGGACGATATAATGGTGTACCAAGGGAAAACAGGATTTGTCGGTTGTGTCGATCCGCGGTGGAAGATGAACGGCATTTTCTTTTTGAATGTCCTTTTTATTCTTCCTTTCGTTCTTTGCATTCAGATGTTTTTCGATGGGCTAATCCCAAGGATCTTTTTAGTAGGGTGCCATCGGGCAAATTAGCTTTAGTTATCAGCAAAATGGCTTCAATACGTTCAGCAGGTTTACAATCCTAAGGTTTTTGTTTTGTTTTTGTTTTTTTGTTTTTCTTTTTCTTTTCTTTCCTTTTTGTCTTTGTTCCAGCATCATAGAGGGTGATGGCTCTCTTTTGCTGTGGGTTGTAATTATGATTATGATTATGATTATGAACCCAATAACGTTAACGAACAACATCAGCACATCCCAATTGGTATATTTGTTTTTGCTGTTCCAAAATCGAATCCAAACTGGCTCATGGCACCTATAAAGGATACAGGTAGCCCCCGCCCGCCTCTTGATGTCGACTTTGACAACCTACCCAAACGTGACCTCCTTTCAAGCTGAAACTTTGTTTTGACGACCTCAGCTATCTGCGCTTACCAGCGCTAAAGTTTATCCTGGTACGCAACTTTCGACATTCACACGTTCTCAACGATCCTTTTGAGGGTTCCGGAAGTTACCGGTTTCCAAGCAACCTTGGCGCACGTTGCGCAGACGCCTTCCAAGTGTATGAGTTTTTGCTGGTGAAACACGAAAAACACTGCTCATAGATCTTGGGAGTTCGATCTTCGATGGCCTTTCCTCATGACAAACTAGAATTTGTTGTTGCGCTGTTGCTTTCTGTTGCGCCCCAGAGAGGTTCATTCCACGTTCCAATCCTTTTCTGACCTTGACTTTTCTTTTTTTTCTCTTTGCTGTGCGTTTGCACAGAAATGCCTCGGGACTATAGTGTAATTGAAAAAGTATTAGAAAAAAAACTAAAAATGAGTCGCTTGACAGAGATGGACCTGATTATCAGTGCTCAAATCAACAACAAGAGCAGTACTGATTCCCAGACAACAACAGCATGCATTTTCACAGTTTGTGCTACTTCTGGAACGTTCCCAGGTGGCCACCGTGCAGCGAACCGACACCGCACACAAGGCGGAGTGCGATTTTTCTGGTTTTTCTACAGTCGTCTGTTCATTTCTCAGAAAGTTGTGGAGCCTGTGTGTGGTGGTGTGCTTGCTCTACATAATTATGAAAGGAAACACCGCACACAATGCGGCTGCCTTTGCGCATGTGCTAAATGGATGTTTCGTTACATCTTCCCACAATCAAGTGCGAACAGAAGCAAGAGTGGATCCCAACACGGGCAAACCGCTGGGAGCAGTTATATCTTGTCAGGTTTTCCCCACAAAAGCTGTCATCAGAGAGCTCAGAAAGTCACGAGCAGTGACGGCAGTCAAAGAAGTTTGCAGGTTCAATGCGTTCGACATCGACAGGGCTCGGCAAATTTCCCCGCTGGCTGTTCCAGCAGGTGCCTTGAGTCTTTGACTCTCTTCGTCTTTTTGCATCGTCATTCCATGATTCTTCAGATCCACAGCCTGGATCAACAAAAATGCACGTTCAAGCTTCACATGATTGTTTTTACAAACTGAACAACAACACAGGCACTCCATTCGTGCAACGAAAACAATATCAACAAGCAAAAAAAACTCCTTTCCACGGAGCGAAATTCTTTCCGGATTCGTTCCAAGGAAAAAAATCATATCTAGCACTTGATCGCAAGGCTCATCGGACAAGTGGAAGAACCTGCTTGGGCTTTGAAAAAACCTGCAGTCGATCTTGCGACTCTTCCACCTCTTGTTCAAGCTTTTTTGAAGTGCTTTCTGGTCAATTTCAAATATGTCAGCGACAGCTTGGGCACTGAAAATCCAAACGAAGCCGGTTTCTTTTTCAAAACCATCCTTTGAGGATTCGCCCGAAACAAATACTTTTCCTGACAATCTTTTCATGGAGATAAAGAATCCAGGGTAATAAGCTGTGGGGCTGTTGTGTTCGAAGAACACTCACCAAAAATCCACCAGTTTTTGAACTGAGACTGTCCAGGAGTCCCTCACCACTTTCATTTCTGCAATTTTCTCGACTTCCTCTTCCTCCCATAATCAAGCTGCGGCGGAGTATCTCCTGTTCACCCGCTAAAGTTTTTCCCTGTTCGAACTCAGGGTCGATGACTTCTTCCATTCTGTGTTCAAACAAGCGAAGTCTTTCGAGATCTCAAAAGACTTCGCTTCTAGAACAACGGCTCAGACACTTCTTCCCTTTCTTTTTTGAATCTTTCCCGCCCAGCGACCACGGCTCCAAGCTCAGACGCCTGGATGAAATCGCAACGAAACTATCAGGAGTAGTATCATTTGAAACTGGGCTCAAAAGGTGAAAACAGGCAGAATGGAGGATACATTGATTGACCTGTTCCTAGTAAACGAACACATGCACACATACTCGATCCACAGGAATGCAGCCCTCCAGACGACACAATTTGAAAACATTGAGACTACCCCACTCAAGCTTCATGACCATTTCCATCATGTGTGAGTGCGCCTCTCCTCCAGGAGCGGCAATTTCCTGCGGGTACTTCATCCGCACTTCATGTCGCAACGGCAAGACTTTCTGGTTTGTCAGCCCCTCATAGAATACGGAGTTGCATATCCTTCTTCCGAGAATAGAAGCTCGTCGTCATTCGTCGCCTCCTGACCATGACCTTCTCTTGGTGGTCCAGGCCTGAACACCCCAAAGCCCTGGGAGTCGGTCCCGACGACTTCCTTTGTGAAAATGTGATTCGTGAACCCGTTAAGTTTTGTCTGCTGCAGAATGGCGCGCCGTGATCACGTGAACACCCCAATGAGCTCATTCAGCACTGTCCCTGCCTTGGCGCCCGCCATGGGTTTTGTTGAAGCTTCGATGCATCCGTACCTCACTGAAGACTTTGAGCGGTCTCGAAAAACGCTCCCACGCAGTGTTTTTTTGTGTGTCCTAAATACCACTTTTTGTCATAATCATGCACGCCACGACCGGGAAATTGCACCACCACAGGGACCTCGTTCTGACAACGTGTCCGCCAAACGACGAGGGGAATAGCGCGACTGCGGACAAATTCCCAGCTTGAAGCGCTACTCTGCGCTCCTCTACTATAGTGTAGTGTGGTGGTAGTTAGCGCTGTTGTGACACAAACACGCTCGAGTTCTGGTTTTCGACATGTTGTTCGATGTCAGTTTTTGGTTCAGGCTTGAGCCAAAAATTTAAAATGTGTCCGGCAAATTTTACCACCGATCTCTTTCATTCGGTCGGTGTCCGACAAGAATATCGAGAAAAAAAATCCCTGCTCCCACGGCTTCCAGGCATCTCGGGCGGACCATAGCTACCACATCTATCGCATTTGCATTTGCACCATCTGCTAAGCTCCCACCAGAAGGAGTGAAAAAGAACCCTTGTGTGTCGAGGTTGGTTGTTTTGTGTTTTTTCATGCGTCCACACCCCACGCATGGAGAAAACTCCAGTCAGTTCTTCCACCACTCTTTCGCAAAAATTTACATTTTTCCCGGAACCTTGAAATAGCTCCGTTACGTGAGCGCACGTGGCCATCAAGTCGGACAACCTCCCCCTCACCTCTCTTCGATTTTTCTTTGGGAACGTCTTTGTTTTTTTGTTCTCCCGCCAAGGCTGTTGTGGACCGGCGAAACGAAAACCGCCCTCCACTCCTTTCATCAGAGATCATGATCGTGCCGGCGAGTAAAAGAATTTCAGTCGAAAAAGCAAGCGCAGCAGCGAAACAGGATGCGCGAAAAGGGCGACAGGTGTGGGGCAGTCAAAAATAAAAAAGATTCGACGAAACGAAAACGTATCTTCGTGTCTGTTATCGTTTTTTTTTCCTTTTCCCTTCTTTTTCTCTTCTTGTTTTATTTATTGATTGCTCCGTTCGTTCTTCATTTTGCAGGGGAGGTCGGCGCGAAAAAAAGAAAATCGATTTTGTCGACGACAGGGTACCGTTTTTTTCCAGGTTGGTTTGAAGGAAAAGCATTCTCGTTTTCACTATTTTTGAGCTTTTCGTTTTGCTGAAGGTAACAGAGGGAGAGAAAAAAAAACAATGAAACAACCCACCAGTAAAAGAATTCGATAAAAATGAATTTATATGCATGTACATAAATATGTTTATTTTTTCGGTGTGATTTCTTAAAGGTGTTTTTTTTTTTTCCCAGAAAAAGAAAAGGATGGCTGTGAGAGCAGAACTGAGGTAATATTACTCACCTGTTTTTTTTGTTATTATTTTTGCAATCCATCAACTTCTCAGGGGGTTTATTGTTTCCTTTCAGTAGGAAAGCATTTTAATTTTTTGCTTTTATATGTTTTCTCCTCTCCTCCCCCCGGCCCCCCCCAAAAAAAAAAAACAAAAAAAAAAAAACAAAACAAAAACCTTGTCACTCCAAAATTTTCCCCTCTCTACTTTTTCTTTACTCTGCAAAAGAAAGGGTGCGAAAATATCAAGAAAGTTTTCTTCCGAAATTCTGGTTTATTCGAACTCCTAAAAGAAGGGGGAAACATGAAACTGAAAAACCTCTCTTTTCTTGATATAAAAAAAGCTCCTGTGTGTATTTATGTACAAAAATTTAATTGTTTTTTGTTTTCTTTTTTCGCTGACCTTCTTTCCCCAGCCAATTATTTATTCCCTATTAAACGTAAAGAAGAAAAACAATTGCCAGAAACTGAACAAATTATATGAGAACTAACGTTGATTCATGAAAAAAAAATGCACCTGCTCCAGGTCAGGGATTGCAAAGAAATTCTGGAGCAAATTTCCCATGTACAAAATAGGGGAAGAAAAGCCTTCTTTTGTTGGAAAAGAATTCTGAACATTCTCAGAATTTTAAATGGAAAATGATGGTTGTTTTTTCTTCACAATTTTTATCAAAAAAAAGGAAAAAAGAATATGATTCTAGAAAATATTTTCTGGTCGAAGAAAAACAGACAATGAGAAAAAGAAGAAAAAAAAACTACCTCGATAATCCTCTCAATAGATATGTTCCTGAAATTTTTTCTTCCTTGTTTTTTATGTTAAGGTTGGATGGAGAGAAAACTTTTAACCACCATATATAAGGAGTTGTCTCCTGATGGAGTTGCATGAGGTAATATCTTAAAAGAAGAAAGCTTTTTAAAATGGAAAATTAAAACGAATTAAACTTTTGTACGAATCAGAAATGGAAGCATTTTTCACAATATCGTTCATTAACAATCAATAAACAAAAAAAAACAGTACTCAAACACGCCCTCCCCGAAAAAAGATGAAAAAAAAAAAAAAATCGTGTACACGTCCAAATCCCGGAAAACAACACTTTTCGTCTGTGCTTTCGTCCATGGATCTGTGTACACCCACTTTCTGTACAAGTACTCTCGTACAAGTACTCTCTGTACTTTACACTTTGTACACCTAGGTCTCTTTTCGTTGTGATGAAATCGTCGCCTCCTTGGTGTCTTTCAAGGGGATCTTAGGAATATGTGTACACTTGAGAAGACCGTCGGGGTTGTACACTTGAAGCCTGTTTCGAGTGTCCATCAATGAGCTGTTCGTGCACACTATTATCCTCGATATAATTATGTTATTATCCATTATTCTCAATCTTCAAGGGTGTATTACAATATCTGGCTTTGTCAATCTGACTTCTGACTTCCTCGAAAGAGACAGGGTAGAAGGTTATCCAAAAACCATAATAATTGAGGTTACAAAGAATGAGAGAGAAAAGATTACCTAATAGGTAGATCTACGTGCCTTAGAGATCTTGACTTTAAGTAATTAAACGCGTTTTTAGTTCCTACGTGTTACGCATAAGCGTTTAATTGGTCCAGGGAACAATATCTTAGAAAATTAATGTTATATGATAATTATAGCATGCCATGACCTGATTAACCCGATTCAGATTGAATCACCACCCCATATGAATGAGCGCAAGGAGAGAAAGTTTAAAAAACGGACAAGCCAATAGGCAAACGAAGTACAATCATGTGGTATATGAGCAAAGCTACGTGATTTCCTTAACAGAGCCTAAGAATTTACGCTTCGCAGTCGTCTTCAAAGAATGTAAGAGGGCCTTCTTCTTCATAGTCTCCTTATACATCGACGTTTGTGCTAACGCACCCACGTCCCGATATCGCTCGGGCATTCGTCTTATTGTTGTTCGTCTTCTTGTTCTTGTGTCATTGTTGTCGCCGTCGCCGTCGTCGAATTAGGCCCTAATTGGGATGAACAAGTTTTAATACATTTCCAAATATATCGAAATATCGTTATTGATTGCTCCCAATAGTGGACATATTTGTCTGTTTGGGGTGCACCTTGAGAAGCGCAGCTGTTACGGCTGATACTTTTGAATAGTTTTAAGCATGACCTTAAAGTTCTCAGAAGCAAGGCGTAAAGCTCCTTGGTCGTTTTTCCAACCATCCTCCTCGTCAATGGAACTCCACCACACATCAGGGCATTGTATTGTACAATTTGTATGTAGCTTGATAACGATAATCCTTTTGTTCGTCGGAAGGTTTCATGATGTCTATCGACTTTTTTTCCTCGTTTAAGTCATTCACTTGCTCTTCGTTCGGTTCAATGCCTTGGTGTATCTTGAAAGATCCTATGAAAAAGGGGTATATATATATATATGGATTATGACTAAGCTCGTAGAAGATAGAAAAGACTTCTCGAAGTGATTTTATAGATGATGGCGGCTACCTCCTTTGGTTGATTCTATATTTATACCTCCTTCCCATGACTCTCTTAGGGAAATCAATATGAAACCTGTCGCTCAACTTGCTTCGGAGAAAACCTGTGTCAATCTGACTATTGACTTCCTCCTTCTAAAAGGCTGAGTAAAAAGGTATCCAAGAAAAGTGTTAATTTTGCTTACGAACAACGTAAGTGAAAAGATTATAGGTAGATGTTCTATCTACCTGCTTTGAGTATCTTGCATTCAAATAATTAAATTCGTCTCTAATTTATTTCAATATTTAGAATCTTGTTGAGCACTAATTCGACTCCCATGGACGTAACCAGCTATATAAAACGTTAATTTTTGAAGGATATCCATGAGATGTCGAAAATCTATTTTAAACCAAAAAACTGCAAGGCATTCCAGGCATCGATGGAGCGTATCATATCATCTGAAAGAGTTGCACCACATTTTTCCCTGATTTCCTTCCCAACCAAGAGCTTGTCCTCTTTCGAAATGCGGATCAAACATGATTGAATCCACAATACCTTTGATCACGATGGTCCCACAGTAGAAATCTCTTTTTCCTTTATCTTTTTCCCGTAGCTGAAAAATGTCTACGAGAAACTTTGAATGGATTAAAATCATCGAAAAACGAAAATCCCTTTCTGATAATATCGATTAAACCCCTTTCCTTTGGTGCCGGAAAGATACTTGCTCATCTATCTTACGACGCCATCGCATAATCTTTTATACGTTTCTAGCATACAAAGGCAAAAATATTCACGAATAGAGCTTATTTCTTTTTGGCGACAATTGTTGTAGCTCATGCGTTATCCAAGTACGTCCGAGACTAACCCCCCACTCTCAATGGTGTTACCAATCCTTCCAATTGCAAAATAGCAATATGCCATTTGCGGAAAATGATGTTGCATGCGCATTTAAATCAACCTTCAATAGTTGGAAAACATATAGAAATTTTATTACATATCACCCCACTCGGCAAACCGGATTTTGAATAGCCCCTTGTCTCCCCTTTTCAAAACATTGTAGCCTTGAGTTTTACATTTCTTGATGGTAGCCGATCAAAATCAGCCCCACGAAAGAAGCCTTTTTAAGAATAGGATTGCATACATTGTTTTTTTATAAATTTATCTTTTAATTTTCTTAGCCTTCTTAAAAGATGTTCCCTTCCTCGTTCCAGCAATCACGCCCCAAATTCAAAAGATCCAAAATTGAAACAAAACGAGGCCGATTCATTCAAAACGATCATAGCTTCAACTGAAAAAGAGCGTCAGACGTAAAAAAAAGGGGAAAACGTATTGTGTTCATGAAGGATTATATCGATGTGCTGGTTTGACTCAACAAATAGCGGTCTCTTTCCATACCTTTTTGATAATGGATTGTGGTGAGTCGCAGTAGAATACAACTTCTGTATTGGGCGGCAAAAAAGAGAAACCAAAAGGGGTCTTTCTAACTTCGATCATGAATGTGGAGGAGGGGTGGGGAACCTCTGTTCCTGGTAAAGAACCTTCTCTTCTGGTGCCTTCTCTAGGTATGACCTCTAGATCGAAGCTTTTTCAGAGTGTTATGGGGAGGTTCCACAAGACTAACAGCCGCCACCGCAAAAGGTTATTCCCTCCTTACGGTCCAATACCATTTATGGAATCGCGCAAGCTTTTGGAAAAAGATATCCAAAATACACACAACTCCTTCGGCGTTCTTCGTACTTCTCAAGTATGTTATATTATATGGAGCGAAAGGGAAGAGAATATCGATATAAAATATCAATACTGATGTGAGTAAATTTCACTTCTTAAAGAGAAAAACAAGGCGTTTTGTTATGGGGAGGAGGGCGGTGGTCTATACCACCAGCGTTTCAGTCGCGGCCCCGAAGAAGGCGGTGATGACCGCAACTAGCGGCACGTTTGCGATCCCGCCCCAGCTCTGGAGCTTATTGACAACCTCACGATCGCTTTCCGACAGATCTCCCAGCATCTCCCCAAGCTAGTGACGGCCTCGCCCTCCTTAAGGCCGCGAGGGAAAAGAACGGTAGCAGTGGTCGATACAATCATTTTTTAAAGCAAAACAACGTAGTTCGAGCAGATAACAACGTTCACCAAGATAACAACAACAATGCGCAAGTGAAGGAAGCGCTCGTGAAGGCCGGACTTTATCGCCGTTCGCGCGCGCTCCGATGTCCAGCGATGTAGATGTTTTTGTCTAGGTTGGTAACCAAAGCCGAAATTAGAAAACTCCTTCGTACTTCTTTCACTAATTCTAACTCGATTCACAAACGGGTACCTTAAGTGTTGGCGAAAGCGATAGATGTTTAAGAAAGGTGCATTCGAGGGGGGGTGGGGGATATTCCCCTCGGGGGAAGCAGTAGCATAAGAGTTTCTATGATCAATTTAGCCTCGGAGACACAAAACTATTGCGATTTTAATTATACCCATAGGACCACAAGCGCCACATTTCTCACTAGCGAACAAAATTTAGCCAGTCCCGTAATCAGGATTTGCACAAGTTTCTTGCCATTGGTCCTCTTCCTCCCTATCTGCCATATATATATTCTTGACTTCTAGGAAGTTCTTTCCATTTGCCAACTTCAGACACCCGTTAACCAAGTGTTCTTTCTTTCCACAAAAAATACACGTTATCTCTGTAAAAGGGATATGCATGTTAAAGATTCTTATTTTCAAGAAATACATCCCCTCTAGGTTCCGGCAGCCCATCAATCCATTTAATATTTTCGTCGACTTTCATTCAAACACGGTAGTAAGTCCCTCCGAGCGAAAGTCGACGTTCTCAATCGGCCAAATTCTTGGATGCAGAATTCTTAACGATCCTTTGTAACCCATAGATGCAAATGCGACCCAGTTTACAAGATACGAAGCAAAAGGTTTTCAAATTTCTCTCCCTTATCATCAGCCCTTTAAAAGATAAGGTAACCTGTAACTTGAGCATTTTTTCTGCTAGGATAAATCACGCAATAATCAAACCTTCGCATTTTTTTTAATTCGGTTGTATATGTGCATCTTTGACTTTTTTGATTTTATCCTAGAACCACTCCCTTCGTCATAGAATGCAACACGTGCGTCGATGTCGTGTTTGTCGCCACTTGTGTTTTCAAGATATCTTTCTGCGTAATCAACAAGCGAACAGCAGTGTATGAGTTAATTTATCGATGCAAATGCTTTTGTGCCATACAAATCTTTATTTTTGAAATCTAACTTGCGGAATGGTTCTTGTACAAAATATGTTCTAGCCACCATGTAGAGCGCCAACGATCCAACATCGTACGTTACCGTCTTACGAGACCTTCGGATACTAATCCATCGTTCCAATTTTTTGTCCATCTTATTTTATGAGCCTATTTTTAACGAGTCTATTCGCTCCACGTTTGTACCAGTGACCCCCTTCGAGCGTCGTTGGCACTTCCGAGCGTCGCTGGCACTTCCGAGCGCCGCTAGGTTTCTGAACTTCGGGAACAACTTTGGACTCTTTTACACCCAACCCATTATTTTTGTTCCCAAGCAGCTCACATAGACCTTGACATGTCAATATGCTTCAACCTAAGGTTAGCAACTTTGGTAACACGTCGTACCAAAATCACTCACGGATGTGTTCGATACCTTCAACTACCTATGATTGGCCCGCCCCAACAAAAGCACCCTGCAAGATGGCAAAAAGAAATATTATAAATTTTTTGAATCGTGCGTAGATTACCTTGGGGCGCGCCAATAGCATCCAAGCGTTCAGCTCGCCTCTTCAATTCCCGCAGGAACATTAGCCACAATCAGTTTATAGATCTCTCGTTTAAGGCCATCAAAAAACATGTGGTATTGAAGATCCTTAGAAATATCAGGTATTCGCAAAATACGACGTTGGAAGTCTCGAACATATTTCTTCACAGACGTCCATTGCTTGCCTTTTGTCCACTGATTATTATAAATATTGCAGGAATTTTGAGGTCAACAAAATGATCTCTCTATATATATACAAGCAACGTGATGCGGTAAATCCACAAAATGGCATAACGGATTCTAATCGTCCCTAATATACATGCGGTAGTAACATGTCTTCTTCGCCCCCCAAAATCTTAGGCTTGCCCGTAGTGCGGTGGCTCTGCATGACGATCTGTGATGTGAAAGTTTCCAAAAAATTTTGAAGACTTTTTCCTTCCCGAGGAAATGTGCTTATTCTTCATCCGTGAATTTCTTTATCGTCAACATCTACGATAATTTTGGATTAGCACAAAATTTGACATCACAAAGCGGAAGCAACAAACCTGGCACATCCCATTATGCAACCACTCGTTCCCATATCTTCTTTTGGAATGGATAACAAACTCTCGGGACGGTTATTACTCCTTACTAATGCTCTCGCTTGATGGTCCGCACGGTGGTTCGCTCGGTGGCTCGCTCGAGCAAAGACAATCCTCCGGGCTTTTCCGGAGAGTATTTTTTCTCTTTTGAAAGAAACGAACGAACAAGACGACAAACAATCGAAAGGCGATTTAGTTTAGGGTGGACAAAGGGAGTTCTTTTAATACTTCAAGGATTGCCTCGACCTCGGAGGCCAACGTTGGACAAGACCTTATCTCCTCGAATCTTTGATGCCTAAAAAGTCGTAACGTTTTGATACCGTGTCCATCCCCTTCTCCCGAAACGCCATGCATTCTTAAAGCTGCCACAAAAAACTTAGGCATAGTATCGCAAGTCCTATAACTTTTTTGTGGCGAGACTCTTTTGTAACAAAAACTGAATGTCCGAAAATTGTTGAAATTTCAGGGCTTTATGATGGAGATATGGGTGGGAATAGTACATTGCCAAGCTAAAACGACACCTCCCACAAATGATCAATCTCAGGACTATCTTTACAATGCAAAGCGGGGTCAATGAATCTACTCATGAAGTTTGTCTCGTAGTGTTCCACACTTGAAGGTTTCGTCATCTAATCAAAGCCATATGTCGAGGGCTATCTTCCCGATGCCACAGTCGGAAGATTGTGTCGTATCGCTTGTTGCGCACTCGAGGTAGTACATCCAATCGATGTAGAGTATGGTTTAGTCATGAGTCATAGTCCTTCAATTCACCACCAATAAGTATATCATCAACGAAATGTAGGGCCGAGGATGGTTGTAAAACCCTCTCTATTATATCATGAAAAAGGCAAGCACATTGATGCTAGTCCTGGGGAAGTGAGGTTATCGGGAACCATAGGTCTTGGAAGTAGAAGCAAAATATTTGTTGTAACGCCCTTTCGATAGGCGTTTCATTTTTTCCAATTGTGGAAGCTATTTTTAAGGTCCATGATTGTGAAACATTTCCATAAATATGGATTATCCGATAGGACGCTATTCGTTGGGGGCAAAGCGCACCACCATAGCTTTACATATACGTTCACGATTCTCAGATCAATTGTCAGGCGCACCTTATCGGATGCTTTCGGGATAAGAAACGCTTGAGAGAAAAACCTACACACATATGGCTTCATTCAACGTAGAACGCCTCTTTGCTCCAGTTTCAATAACTATTGGTGGGCGTGTGAGACCAAAATCGTTGCTCCAATAATTGTCACCCTTGGACAAAGAAGCTACAGTATCGACCCTAAGCTATCAACGTTCCACCCGCATCGTCTGGCATCGTGTCACAAACTTTTCCCGAAACTTTATGGTACGGAGAAGTAAACACGATGAGGAAAAAATACAATAAAGCAAAAAACATACCACCAAACGAATTGGATTGGGAACTGTCTTGGTTTTGGGACCCATGCTGGCGTAAAATTCCAATGTATTCTTTCGTGTGCACGTTGCTTCTTTTGAAGTGGACATGATACCTGAAATTTTTATGGGGGTTTCTCCTAAGCTTGGCGAAGAGAGGTGAACAACACACCAACACACAAAAGAAAGCTAGATTAACACTTGGAATGACGCTTAAGCATCTCGTTTTTTTTTTACGCAAGCAAAAATGTCATCTAGGCACGGTAATGCAAAGACCATCATGGTCTCTCAAAATGAGGTGTAAACCTTGTGCACTGCGTAACGAGGATTATGTAAGAAGGCAACCATGGGATGCATTAGCTTGGTCCAAACATATGTACTCGTTGACCACCGCATCAGAACTCAGATAAACTTTCAAACCTTTCTGTTAACCAGAATCGTGAAGTACTTTCTATTCCTTTTCTTGAGTTCGAGATTGTAACGTTTGATGT
The DNA here is from genome assembly GCA_030272585.1 of Bryopsis sp. KO-2023. Taxonomy (NCBI): domain Eukaryota; kingdom Viridiplantae; phylum Chlorophyta; class Ulvophyceae; order Bryopsidales; family Bryopsidaceae; genus Bryopsis; species Bryopsis sp. KO-2023. The sequence continues at coordinate 3,480,822 of BSYQ01000002.1, forward strand.
GATGGGACTGATTGAGGTGACTCTAGCTTTGTGTTTGATACTTATGTGAGAGCGTTGGGGAGTCCTGTAACTTGTTTTCGATCGAACAATCCTGAGCCTGTCTAGAACGTTTCACTGGTTTCGGAGCTAGACCTTTTTACGATGGAAGCCTTTGACTAAGGGGGGTTGAGGACGACCCTTTCCTTCTTGCTCGAGATATTGGTCGTGGCGACTAAGGGCGTTTTATGGAGCTATGTGTTTCCTTGAGTACTGTTGGTTCCTGCTCTAGGACTTTCATTTTTTTGGGATACTTTGGGTTTTGTTGGACGATGAAAGCGAGCGTAGTAAGGTGGTCAGAGATTCAGAGCGTCAGTTTTTCGAGTGGGGAAGGATTGGTGAGGAAGGTGCTTGTGACGAGGGTAAAGAGGAGGCTGTGGATGCTGGGGTTGACATAACAAGTGCCAAGTTTTGGTTGGACGCAGCGGTGCAGTCGACAGGCGATAAAATGGGATTCGCCTGCGGTTGGTCGATCTGTGAGGGTAAAACGTTCGCGCTGGGATTAGCTGGAGCCTTCGCCCATACCACTGTAGACGATGGTGCTGGTGAGGTTGCAGGAAGATTCTGCTGTGCGAGTGTTCCTTGTTTGGCCAGGGTTTTTGCAGAGGCTGACTCACAAGCTCTACTGGGGAATCTGTCGAAGACTTTTAGAAGTCGTAGGTTGAGGCAGAGACGGTTGGAGTGGCTAATGCCCTTGTTACAACAGCGCAGCCGTTGTATGCTGCTGAAGGGTCGAGCTGGGGTGTTTTAGTGAGGCTAATTCGGTTCTTGTGGAGATTACTGAGCTCGCCACCTGTAGAATCAATTGTGGGCTACGCTGGGTCGAATGGTTGTGCATGGGGCGTGGATAAGGAAGAAGTGCGGTCGATCGCTGCAGTTGAAGCGATCGCTCAGATCATGAACGGGGTTGGTGAAAGGAGAGGTTGCTGCGAGGCGGACAGGACTGCACTTGCTGTGGTAGTGATTGTCGTCGCTGGGGAGAAGGAAGAGGTGTGGAAGATGGTTGCTGCCGAAGCGATCGCGCAAGTAATGGAAGATTCTGGTGAAGGCAGTGGTTTGCATCAAGGGCGGTGGCGCTTGGGTTCTTTGGAGTCGATCCATGTGTCTGGCCTGGAAAGGAACGTATTTGGGTGCTTGGGAGTCGATCCATGCGTCTGGCCTGGAAAGGAACGTTCCAGAGGCCTTTGCTGCTGCGACAGCTTCATGTTGGTAACGCTGGAGATCGTCTTATAAGTGAGAGCAAGTCGACAGGAAGGAGGTCCAGTGGGGAAGTAGGGGAAGGAGTTCTTTGTGTTCTTTGGAAGTCGTTGTTGCTGTGGTGAACCTTTCGGCGCAGCTGTTCCACTTCCTGGAGGGGCTGACTCCTCTGGTGCAAAAGGAGTTGCGACTTCGAAAACCCAAAACGTTGGACGAGGCCGTGGAGATGGCAGAGCGTTGCGACGTGCGAGTGGGGGATTCGAGCGCAGCGGAGCAAAGAGGGGCCAGCGATCCCATGGATGTCGACGCCATGTGGTCGCAGTAAAATCGCGATCGCAGTGGTGGCGGCTACAGGCGGGGTAGGGAGAACGGGGCAGCGAAAGGCAAGCCAGACCGAGGTTACTGGGCGAGGGAGTGTCTGAATCAAACAGTAGCTGCACCTCCAGTACTGATCGAATTGCAGACAGCTGCAAGGTCGGAATTCATTACAGGATTTGTTGCTGGAGGTAATTTTGAAAAGAAGTTTGAGTCGTTTTAAGTTTTTGGGCAGTGAGAACTCTGTTTGTTCATTGGGGAAAAGAGATGTGTTGAGATTTCAGGTAAAACTGCAAGTCAGACAAATTTAGGGATTACTAAATACAGGGGCTTCTGAGAATTTTGTGAAAGAAGAGTGGTGTGTGAGTCACAGAATTTCTACTAGGGACTGTGCACCTATAGCTGTGAGATTGGCAAATGGGGATCCAACAGTGAGTGATCAAATGGTGGATTTTGACAGTTTACAGCTTGGAGATTTTGTGAGTTCTTTGCAGTGTAGGGTGTTGCCATTGGGCAGATTTGATCTGATTTTAGGGGGCACTTGGCTGCAAGATAATCAGTGCAGAATAGACTATGGGCAGATCTCTGATAAGAGAGTTTCGATTTTGGCTGGCACAGAGAGGGTGATTATTCCCACCTTAGGTGGATGCGATCCAGGATCACATGGTTTGGAAGTTATGGAACAGCTGGGAACTGATCCAGGGCCTCTTTCTTTAGGTCCTATCTCTTTCAAAAAGTGGACAGGTTTTATGGACCAGAGTGGGGGAATGGGGGGATTAATTTCAGTGTTGGAAGGAGAGAAATCTTCTGTGGCAGATGGGACACCTGATTTGCGTGTTTTGACATTAGAGGAAATGTTGGAATTGGAAAATATCGAATTAGGGGGAACCTTGCAGGCAACACAGGACTTATCTCCTGAATTGGTTAAAAGAAGGGACAGAATCATGGCTAGATATCAGAAGTTGATGATAGGGAAAGGTGAAGTTATGCCTAGCCCGCCGACGGATCCTGACCAGACTTTGCGACCATTCTATCGGATTCGGCTTGTTTCAGGTGCTAAGGCTTATTTTCGAAGTCCTTATAAGATGAATGATCGGGAGTTAAAGGTACTGAAAGAATCTTTGAAAGAGTACTTGAAATTGGGCTATATTGAGCCATCTCGTTCGGAGTGGGGGTCACCATGTTTGTTCGTGAAAAAAAAGGGGATAATATGCTTCGGCTTTGCATAGATTATCATTGGGTTGTATATTTCGAAACTTCGACCTTTTTGTTCGTCTTCTCGGTTTTCGCAGAGCCAAGTGGATTTGGGTTTTCCTGTTATGGTGGGTCGGGAGGAACATGAGGTATCGGAAGTAGTTCGAACGCGGGTCCGTTCTGAGGGGGGAAGAAAAGGAAAACAATTCGAGAATACTTGGTTCATTGGCAGGGTTGTAGTGAAATAGATCGAACTTGGGAACCTCGACAGCATCTGACGAATTGCAGGGTCAAGGTCGTCGAGTTTTGGAAACAACAGGGTGTGGCTCCTCCCAGTGACGCTTTTTGAATATTATGATTAAGGTAAACCGGCCGGCGACGGGGTCGCTGGGTAAGACGGACTGTTGTTTTGGATAGACAGGACTGGACGGGTTACAGGAGAGACTTTTTTGTAATATTTGAAATGATATATTATCGTTTGGTGGAGTCTGTGAGTTCGATAATATATACCGGTTTAATGGCCCGGTTGATCATGTTCGGTGGAACAACTGGGATGTTTGGTGGGTCCTTGAGTGTTGTGCCAGGTGGCTTTAGTGGTTGTTTCCGAGAGTGAATGAGTTCTTTTGGATCTTTGGGTTTGAGGTATTATGGGGTGCCGAGGAAAGGCCCTTAGAACTAATTGAGCAAAATACCTTTTAGCCGGGTCGAGTTCTTTTAGTTTGGTTTTTGGTCGCTATTGACTTTCCTCGAAAAAAGGTTCGGATTTTGGGTAACCTTTCTCTTGAGAGGGGGAAGGGTGTAACGTTTGATGTGATGGGACTGATTGAGGTGACTCTAGCTTTGTGTTTGATACTTATGTGAGAGCGTTGGGGAGTCCTGTAACTTGTTTTCGATCGAACAATCCTGAGCCTGTCTAGAACGTTTCAGAGATGGTGATAGGCGTCTTCTATGTTAAATTCGATCATCTAGGGTTGTTTCTTCAGCCAAGGCATTTGACAAAATCTCGTAACGAGAATGAGTGTCGTGCAATGATTGTTGACATGTTCGAGGTCCACTATCGATCGATACCCGTCATTCTTTTTGGGGATCATGAACGCGCGTGATGCCTAATCCACATCCCTTTCACGCACTGTTGCGTCTCACTACATTAATTCTTGTACCATAAGCTTCCACGATTGTCTCTTCATCCTGGAAGGGTAAACTTCCCCGCCAGTAGGGCACTCACATACTTCTATCAAAGTGGACTCCCCTCTATCCATGGAAGCACTTTTGCGGAGGAACCCATTTGGCGCCATACGGTCGAGACGTTTCAATGACGTTTGTAGTGATATCCCACAACCCTTGTGCACATTTGCATACACTGCTACCTTTGTTGCCTTTTTGAAGGCACTCATTCCGCTTCCCTCTCCCCGGAGAAATAGAACGCGTACGGGGCAGTTCGCACCAAAACTATAGCTTTACTCTCCTCGTCATCCACATTCAGCATGATTCTCTCACATCCCCATACACGCTTTCCCGTAAGCAACTCGAAAGGAGGGTTCAAGTAACTTTCTTTCTTAGTGATAACGAAAAACTTAGCTTTTTTTAAGCGCCTTGATGTGTTGTGGCAACGTGGTTCAGGAATCAATCCAGGTGGTGCCGGAGCTAGTCCTCTTGTTATGCTTATCCTCGAACTTTCAACTTGGACTTCCAACGTCCACCATGTGTAAATTAAACCAAAGCTTCCCGGGTGCGTGCTATAGTATACCGTTGATTAATACGGGATCGGTCCTCGTCAAGCACAAACGTAATGTTCATCTCCACTGCGAGTTTTTTAATGGGAACTGAAGGCCCGGCTTCATGATTTTATTTTACTTGTCATTGTCGAACTTACATGATTAACAACCACCCGTTGTCTTCAAAGCCAGTTTTTTATGATGTATGATATAAAATCAAGGACCTTTCGGCTTCTTAATTAATAAAAATTTGATGAAAAGCGATAATCAATTAAAAACGCTCAAATGATCGAAATTTTATTCAAAAGGGAGCTGCAAGAAAACCCCAAGTTTTTCATCACTCCCGTAGTTCGAACGTGGTCCCGAACATGGTGTAGACCGTGCAGGCAAAGTTATTGAGGGTCTCGTGATCCCTAAGATCGTAGGCCTTATCAAACTCCCTCGGTCTTGTTAAGAACTTGGGACCTACCTTTAGGTAGGGGAGCACCTCGGAGGTGTCTCAGGTCATACTACGCTGGTATCGCTGGGTCTATCGCTTTTATCTTTAAGGATCACATCACAAGTATAACCTACAACATTTGACTAAAAATCTTTAACATTCAAGATTCTTTTTTCCCGTTGCGTTTTTCAAAGTGTATAGAGCAATTACTAACTTTGTAGGGCTTCAACACATTTGTGTGGAGTTGAACGTACGCCAACCTGGATGCACAACAACTTATGAAAGAAAGACTCCGCGTTACGTCTTCCTCTACCTCTCTATTCTTTCCCCTCTTCAACCGGGTATTCAAATTCAGGGTTTCCCTTGATGGATTAAATAGGCACTAGAGGGTTTGAGTGTCTCCAACTCTTTGACTAAAAGTTTGTGCACCTTGTAAGTTAGTCAAAAGGAAGTGAGAAGAAAAAGTCGATGGAGAGCGTACGCATCAAACAAAAACAAAAAGGAGAAAACAAGCTCCTCTAGTAATATCTAGTATTATAGCCGTAAAGGGCTTCGTATATCACGGAGAAAAGCGGTTGGATATCAACTTGTCCAAATATCTTTCAAGTGAAAACACTCTTGTTGTCATTCGCAGAAGCTGAAAAAATACATTGGTTGCAACTATCCACCCTTTTTGACTTTGTGTTAACTGTCCGAGTATGTAAGATATAATGTTTGATCAAAGTTTGGATAGAGCAGCAATAGATGCAATAGCCGCTGCATTTGCCACCGGCGTCGGTTGATGCGTCTGCGTAACTACTCTCTTTCCGTGCGGCATTATGCTAGGGGGCTAGACGGGGGCCCTCTGTGCCTCTTCTCTGGTTCTTGCGAATCATCTTCTACACTTTCTTCTTATAACGGGGGCTGGATATCCTTTGGTTTGCGGTCGGCGCGCTAGTATCGAGGCTTTCTTTCGTCCATTGCAACTTCTCTACTGTAGTTCTAGTCTTCCACTTAAACTACTTCCCTATAAAAGTACTCAGCGAAAAAGGAAAGACAATCTATCTTGCAACGTTTGTCTTTTTAACTTTCGACCACCTGCATTTTTTTGGTAGTACAAGTCTCTGTGAACATGATGTTCTTGTAGTATCCGTTGTTTCAGTAGTAACTGCGGACACAAGTCTTCGTCACTTTGCCCTAAAGTGTAGTTGTCACGTGACCTAGAGACGTTAAGCAAAGTGGTGTTTGACCTTTTATTGTCACAGCTCCGAGGGAAAGGGGGTGGAGCACACACTTGGTGCACAGGGTACAGGAGGAGGGCGTTGGAGAACTCAAAATAATGATTACACAAACAAACGTTCGTTGGCTTTTAACGGCCACCTTGAAATGACCCTTCTCAGTCCGACCGGTACTGACAAGACCCGTGTCTAGGACACTGCTGTAAACCCTGACAGTCGTAACAATCACCACCCGATGAGACTAAAAACCGTCCTCGGTCGGGCTCGTCGAACTTAAGAAAATCAAAGTAATGTAAAGTCTATCCTTTATCAACTCTACCTCTCCAAACAACATGTTTCGCATTTAATCACCATAAAAGTCATTTCGAAAACCCCTTTGAAACAATCAACCGAACAAACAAGAACTCACGCATTTCCCTCTTTCTGCACTCTTTAAACTAGTCTTTTCTCCAAGCCGTTATAACACTGGCTCGAGCTGGCTGTCTACCGTCGCAGACAAGTAAGTCCGCCACTCCATTCCTCTTTGCAACCACCGTCAACTCGAGTATCATCCGTGCCGGCTATTATCCAAGAGCTTCTCTCACAGATACCAAAGTATCGGCTTTCGCTTTCCTTAGATCATAGGAAATCATATCCACCTGTGACGAGTGCTTCCAGTTCAAACGCATGCTAACCTTGGTCCATGGAAGATCACACGCTCGACATATCGGAACCACTTCCGTGAATCGCGTCCCATACCACGTTCCGTGGTCAAACCGCTGCCGTTGAACTCCTTGCTTAATACGTTCTCCAGGTCATGATATGTCCTTGCCACTAGCTTCTAGCATATGGCCAATGTGTTACTGACGCCGCAGTTGTTTTGTTTTTTCTCTCAGTATGCCTGGATTTTTAGCTTAATCCGCACATACTCCTTGATTGCTCCTTTCGACATATCTCCGGTTAACTTCCGCCACTGCGAGGAACAGCTGCACTGAAATACGACCTTTGCGATACCTTTTCGCTGTCGGAATTCACCATTTCTGCCAAGACCCCACTTCATTTCCAGCTTCATGTGCCACCAAACACATCATCCACCAAGCACTTCTGCTAATTCAACTGAAGTGTCTCGAACTCACTGCTAAACACGAGCTAATCTGAGTTTCGAACAAGAAATCTGGCTATAGTGTTTCCACTAAATCATTTCCAGCACTTCCTCCGTCACACACAGGTCTTGCTTTCTCTTTTGATCAGAAATTCTACTTCTGCGCAATTCCAAGAACCTCTGCTATTGTTCCTCTCTATATCGCTTTTCGACACATAGTTAACACCCCATCACTATGTTCAATTCGATTTTTCTGCAGCGCGTCTCATTTTTCAATTTGATAGATACTTTCCATTTCTATCAGAATTTCCACTTGTTCTATATTTCTTCACAAGCACCGGTGTTTCTAACATCCTCAAAAATCCTTTTCACTTCCTTTCCTGCTTCTGCCTTTTTTTTTTACTGCTAATGTTACTGTTGAAGATCAGGCTATTTCCGCTTAACAAAACTTAGAAAAACCTGCAACTGACCACTATCGCCAGCTGTAGAACACCCACTGTTCACATCCGATAAACGGGAAAAACACCTCCTTTTGTCCATCCGGCGAACAATAAAAACATACCATCCGTCCAAGTTCAGGATGTTCCACTATCCCCAAAGCAATACTTCTCACTTGTTTCAGTTGTAGTTCAAGTTCAATCCACAGGTCCTAATTCATATAAACCCAATGAACCTCATAAAAACCAGTTTATCCACAGGTCCTAATTTATAGTAACCCAATGAATCTCATAAACCCAGTTTTCCAGTTTTCCACAAACCTTTCCTTAATCACGGAAATATTTGAAACTTCCTTTATCCACTGAGATACAACACAAGTAAGAACAGGCATCTATTAATGTCCAGAAACAATAGATATTCGAAATAGTTATAGATCCAACTGCAAAAAGAAACCAACAGATTTATGGTACCAAAACCCATTGTTACTTTCACACAAAAGCATCACCAACCACACCACCGTGCGGCATCCATCACCACCCCAAACTCACGAGATAGTCTACAGTTGGGTGTTTGGTTATCCGCATGTGGTGAAAACATCAGAGTATTTTTCTGCAAAAAACACATTACCATCTAGCTCCCAAAAAGAGGAGTCTTGTTTGCCTCGACAGCGCCAGTGCGCAATTCTGTCCAACCCTTGACCAAGGGAAACGTTGCACTGGTGTCGGATGCACACAACATTTCAACTCCGGATGACAGCGTCCGGGCTCCACCTGTCGTGATTTCTTCGCATGGCATCTTGACCAGATGTTTTAAAACTTGCAAAAACACAATATCACCAAAGGTTTTTACGATCGTCAATACCGGTCACCGGGAGTGAACACGCGTCCCTTGTAGTAGAGAACAAGTAGGTCGCTTTACGGCGCATCAATACCGTCCATCAGTTCTACACGCGGACCGGGCCCGGTAGGCATAATAGCTTCCTCCCATCCAGTAGCCTCCAGATGTATCCCACATCTGAGGTAATCCATCCACCATCGTCATGATGAATGACTCGGCCGCAAACTCTCGCCAAACATACTCCAGGCCAGCACGCCATCAGAGTTGTCGAGTTGCGGAGGGAATTGACGTTCAACCCTGAGTATTCCATTTTATTTATAACACAAATACTCCTACTCATATCGGGACTCCCTTTGATAACCTCATCGTCGAATAGCACTCCATTTGCACCTCCACGGCACAAATATGCATGTACAAGTCGCACTGACCACCACGTTCGCTGTCTCCACCAATCCTGACAATACCAATGGACCAGCTGCTTCTTAAGACAACCGTTCCACAATAGTTTGTCATCTTCCAAAGCATCCCGTCGGCAATAGTCCACCAGCGATTGGTTTGTGCCAAACATATGGTGCCACCACCGGTCGTCACCCGGTCGTGCTTCTTTTCAACATGTATTTTTTTTCAGCCCTCATGCGATTTTCTTCTCTCCATTTTATACTTGACGTATTTACACTCAGTTCGACTTGAGGCTACCGAAGTGCACACCTGCCATTGTGGCATCGCTAAACAGCGGCTAGGCAATGGTGTCCGAACTGATTATAAGAGCGTAACCAACTCCATGTAGATGACTTCTGCTCCACCAGAATTTCTTTACCATCATTTTGCTTGAATTTCATCCATGTATCCAACTGAAAATCTCCGGGAAATACAACAACGCGCTGGGTATATATACTCCAAAACTCCATTCATCAGAATTTGCGTGCTACTCCTGAGAATATTTCCAGTTCTGATGCAAACATGATGTAATCGCTACCTGCTCGCCAAAAGTATTTCCGTCGGTAGTGAGTACCTTATCTTCCGCCGGAACCACTCCATTCTGAGTAGTACTTTTCGCTAACGCTTGATGAACAAGGCACTTCCTCCAGAATCACATTACTTCCAGCATTTCTCCACCTCAGCACCTTCTTTTGGTCATCAGCTAAAGCCTTTTATCACCACACACCATGCTGGAACATGTGATGGCAATGGTATAAATCAAATGCCAATCACGGTTGGAACACATAGCGGGTAGGCTTTCAGCAGTCGCACGAAATTCTCCCAAGGAATTGTCGGGATGGTCGGGTTATACCACCTCCGTCTGATTACTCCCTTTACCCTTCAGTCCCACTGACTGTGGTCACCAAATTCACATTCACCCACTGCCGAGACTGCAAGGTCAAGATGTACTTCGCTTCAGCGAAGGTTTAAACACATACTTGAGGGTCGTTTAATCATTCCTTCCAAAAGTCCACTCTGTCCATTAAAACATGTTCAATTCCTCATCATACAGAGCTCCAATCAAGTGTTGATCATCACTGATGCTGGCACAATTGTAAAGTTGGCACCCCCATCCAATTGTCCTCCACCACCACCAGCTTTAATCACGGTTACCCAAGTGATCTTCTTTGCAAAAGGGTCACTGGCACTCAGCCACATCGCCCGGCAATTTCCATTGAGATCTCACTTGGTTTTAGAGGTTGCAGCAGTAGATGTGGTCTTACTGGATCAGTCCAGCAGTAGTTGGTCACTCCACCACCACACTCCACAGTATTTCTTCAAGTAGCGCGCTTCGCCAATCATCTACTCCTTCCTTCTGCTTGAATGGTTCCATGTTCGCGCTTATAACATCCATCTTCCCATGGATGCATCGCTGCGGTTTCACAGGTTATCTTTCGCGCATCCAGGTTGGGAAAAAACCGTGCTGCGTATGATAATCACACCATTCCCTCCATGATACATCCTCCTCCCCTTTGCTGGACGAGGTTCCAGCTCCCTCCTTCGTACAATAAATAGTTGCTGCCCGAAAATACCATCCTCGCTCAAGGTTTCCGGCCTCTTTATTGCACCACCAATTTTTGCTTCTCGGTAGTCCAGCCACTACCGCTTGGTTCAATCCAGCAATCCTTCTCGGCCACCAGCTTCACCAAGACAACATTCTTCCCGACACATTGCACTCCTTCGTAGTATGCGGTGTTATAGTATCATCAGTCCTACAAACAAGTGTCCGCGTCCATGTAGAATCTTCCTTCCGATCGGGTAGTTCCATAGATTCCTCCACCTGTTTTTTTTCCTTGGAGGTATATCCTCTTCCTCCGACCATATTGCAGTAGGTTTCCACATGAATCTTTTTTTTCTTTACTTCTATCCTCAGCGGCAGTTTGAAGAATTCATGTCCGTATTATGCTTTCCACTCGTCTTTCCATGATTCTTCCTTCACTCTGTTCGCTCTCTTTGGTTTCTTCAACCATTCTTCTGATCAGCAATATTATCGTCTTCATTCTGATGCACATGTATCCCGCGTGATGCCTTCTATTCTTCCATCTTCCAATCTTCTCGCGGTTTCCAAAAACTCCTTCCAGTTTCGAATATCACATTTAAGTGCCGCTGCAATCTTCATTGCTCCTTCCATACATTGTGATCCGGTCTTGATATCTCGCTTTTTCCCTTGTTGGGCATTTCCCAACGTAGACTTGTAATAGACACATTCGAGGCTGAGCATGTATCCCCGGCCTGGCCTTGAGATACTCCTCCAATGTACTCTTCGGATTTCACAATCTCGCGACTCCTTGATAGGTCAGTCAATGAGTACCCCCACACTGTATATCGCTTTTGATGAGCTGCCACATAATGTCCATACTTCTTCCACTACCATCATGTGAGCTGGTCTGGGTATATGTCATTTGTCTACTATCAAATAGCACCTCAGGTTACTCCATCGCTGCCTTAACTGGAATGTGTTCTTCGACTCCATCACCACTGGCACCCACTACTCTCGATTATCTCTCTCCAATATATATATTCCCCCAGTTTCTCCTCTTCTTCTTGACTGAACTTTTGGCCATTGTCCCGGTTATCATTTGTATTTTCAGGTCCCACTGCCAGTTACAGAAACCAAGGTCAGTGTTTGTCTTCAGATGCTCTAGGCACTACCGCTGGTTACAGAAACCATACTCGGTGTTTTGCTCTTGATGCTCCTGACTCCACTGCCGGTTACGAAAACCAAGGCCAGTGTTTTCTGCCTGTGGATCTTCCTGGCTCAGCTCTGACTCCTTCTCCAGCAACTTCTGCTCATGAGTTTATTGAGCTACAGATCCCTTTCAACCCAGACAATTCCCTTTGGCACAAAAGAGTCTTCCTTCCAAATCAGACATCGATCTTTATGTAGTCCACAACAGCTCCCAACAGCCATCAGTCTCTTTTCTTTTCTTTCCACCATTTGCTTGACTTCAGGACTATTGGTCTTGATAGATCTCCAGCAAGGAATCATCAGCAGTATAAAATCAGCCCCTCAGGCTCCTCCAGTATTTTATTTGCTTTATAGGTTCACAGCCTTCAATAATCCACTGCAGGTCCACTGCCTCCAACAATCCACTTACATCCATCGGCTCCTTGTCGGCTCCTTGGCTGTTCCTTTGTCGGTTGACGACCACAACAGTCGCTCAGTCCCACCAGTGTCTTAGACTTCGACTTTTTCTCCCTTCAGAGTTGGCTCCATTAGTGATCGCTCACTTTCTGTAAACCATCGACCACCTCTTTTACGCTTTCGTCAACTCAGAGGTCACTTATGCTCTCTGTCGTATACAACCTTCTCGTCACAACCACTCCTATTCGCACTGCTGCTTCCTGTCGACTCCAGTATAATTTCGATCTGCCTGTACCAGCCTTCTATCACGTTGCACAGTCATACTCCAACGACCTGGCTTTTTTCCAGCCTCTGTTGTCGGCAGCACTGCGTCATCCAATGGTCGAAGTGACCAGCGCCATAGTGAACGCCCGCTCGCAGTCCCACTGCGCGTTGTTCGCCTGGCTTCTTCGTCTGTCACACTTCTCACACCTTCGCCAACTGCATGTCCGACATACAGTACCTCTGCCACAGAGCTTCCAAACGCTCCTGTAGCTTTGGCCGCCACGGTCGCCTGCAGACACGCTGGGTCAACTGGTGCTGCGACCTGGGTTGACTCCTTCCGTCGGCCCTGCTGTCGTCTAGGATCGACCTTTTAACCTAGGTTCGACCCTTCTCCTGTGGTTCTAGGAATTCTGCACCTTTTACTGCAGATCTTCGACCTGGTAGTTAAACTTCGAACTTCGCCTTCCTGGTCGAAACTCCTGGACCTCCACTACAACTTTCAGCTCTCCTTTACGTTAGGTTAAGTCGAGAAACCCCAAAACTGCTTGGGTGTTAGTCTTGGAATATGCAGATCTATAGATCTCGAGCACCTTATTTTTCCTGGCGCCCCAAAACGCAACTCCAAGCTTCCTCTTCGACTTTGCTCACATACCCGCGCCGTGTCGCTCCTTGAAGCGTCGTTTTTAAGCCCAAACTTGGCGCGTCCTCCTTTCAACTCCTTTTACCCTAGCCAGGATAAGTGCTATCGTTTCTGGCTGCTCTTCCCTTGGGATCGTCGTCCCTAAAGGGTTCCTTTCCTCGTGAGCTGCCCCAAGACCTCGACCCCTTACGCTAGGGTCGACCACGGCTCCGAAACCATTGTCACAGCTCCGAGGGAAAGGGGGTGGAGCACACACTTGGTGCACAGGGTACAGGAGGAGGGCGTTGGAGAACTCAAAATAATGATTACACAAACAAACGTTCGTTGGCTTTTAACGGCCACCTTGAAATGACCCTTCTCAGTCCGACCGGTACTGACAAGACCCGTGTCTAGGACACTGCTGTAAACCCTGACAGTCGTAACATTTATACTTGCAAAATGCACGGAAATTTTCTTCACAAGTCACGTAATGTAGAACGAAGGTGGGGAGACTCAGTTAGGGGAAATACAAACACACAAGAGAAAACAAATTAAAAATCTTGTTACCACATCCAAACTCCAAAATGACCTCCAAATAAATGGACTGAAGCAAAAACAAGCCAGAAACTGGAGCTCGATAACTAACACTGGACGTGGCACCGCCACCACATCAGTACCAGCTCAGACAAAAACAAACTCAGAACATCTCACCTTGATCCTCAGCTCCATCTTCTTTTCTTCCAGCCTGCAACAAAACCACATAACACCACATCAGCACCAACTACTTGGTTTGGTCGAGGTGGTTCATAACAATTTGGATCCCCCTAATTCTCAAACGCCCCTCTATATCTATTGTTCCACGCCTTGTCAATCATATCTTTTCCCCTGGATGACGCCCCCGGGTCCGTTCTCAACTTAGCTACAAGCCGTAAAAAAAAAACAATAGAATTATTGCAACTTGAGTGAGGTCTTTGGCGATAAAGCCGAGAATTACCATTTCCTCCTGATCCTATACGGTTGGCGTCATACCGTCAAAGGTTGCGGTATAAATTGCAAGAAAGGGAGATCCCTAGGGTTGATCATGTCTTCGAAAAGATCCTTCAGAAACGATAGATTCCGGTGAAAAAGTTCAAGTATTTAAAAAAAATTGACAGTCATCAGAATCTCATCGGTTTCGGTATTTTTGGACCAACTCCCCTGTCATAGGCGTCATAGGCCTAATTATTAGGAATCCAATTCGATAAGGTGATTGTGATAATCACCCACTAAGAATAAACACTAACTTTTGGGAGCATCTGTTAGAGTGGCGGCTAGTGTAAATGAACACGTTGGGAATTCGTGAAAATTCGCCGTATTCTGCGTATTGTGAGCGCCAAAGCGGTAGATGACTGAAATGAGGCAATAGTGGACGAAAGGAAGTGGTGCTGTGTAACGTGGGGTAGTGCGATAGTGAGGGAATCTTGTGGCTAGTACTGATTAGTCGTGGGAAGGTATAAAGTTCGACAGGGGAAACTTGTAAACAATAGATAGCGAACGTTTGTTCGCGTTGAGATAGCCTGCGCTCAAAGTTTGTTACAGTATTCACCACTGATTGACCGAATTCGGAAGAATTCGGAAAAATTCGAAGAAAATAAAAAAAGCTGGAAAAAATAGAGTAGAATGCAATCAAAATAAAAATCAATTTTTTCTGAAGTATCTTATGTTGTTAGTATGCCTAAAATAATGTATTGAGCTCAAGAGATCGTAAGTTGACATCTGCTAGATCATAAAATTTTTTCTTGAACCAACGTATTTTTCCGTATTCAAAAATCATACCGTATTTTACGGTATTATTCCGTGTTCGTATTCGTATTCAAATTTTGGACTCCGTATTCCGTATTCGTTTACACTGGTGGCGGCTGTAACAACATTGGTGCTCAACAATTAGTAAACTTAGTATATCCCCAATTTCCCTTCTTTTTTAAGAACACCTAAGAAAAGTTAAAAAGCAAGTCAAAACTAAGCCGGCTCAGCTTCCTAAGTGCTTGTTGGACGTATGTTCGCCCCTTGGTCGGTAACACGTCCTCAATACTTTTTCCCAATGAAAAAACTCCATATAAAAACGTCTTTAACACTTTTTCCAGCCGAAAAATTCAACCATTTTATGTATCGTACCCATGAGATTACGTTTTTTCTAACTCTTTATATCATATCTAAGGTTCAAAACCTCTTTCATTTTTCTTCGGATGGAAAGATCTCGCTGGGACATCTTTCCACCTCCAAAAAAAAGAAAGATAGTGGACACCTCGCTAACCCTCTCGCAGTTTGTATCATATGCTTATGTTAATCACTTTTAACGAACGTGTTAAGCGTGTGAAAGTCAAGTGTGCATCTCGGTGGAGTGCTAACATGTCGTCACAATAATCTTCCAAAAAAAAATCATGGCTGGTTTCTTGACGGAAAAATATTTATTATCACAAAAGGTGGCATTGCAATAAAAAATCACCAGCTAAATCCTTGTAATGGCCCTCCCAATTTTGCCACATCAAGACTCCCTTCACTTTTGGACGAATAATCTCATAATTCATTCCGCTTCAGTGGCTATGTAAACCCAAGTGACTTTTGCTCTAACAATTATTGATGTAGCTAATAGCATAGCATGGATCCAACCCGATCAAGTCGGTCTCCGAGCATTTGGTCAGGCCGATCAAATTGGGATCGAATTTTCCCAATCGGATTGGCAGCCGATTATTATTGGCCATGTCGACCATATAAAAAACAATTTTTAACTAAATTTATTATTAGGCCGTTTTTTTTTTCCGAGAATGCATTTAATTGATCACCTTTGTTTAATTTTCTCATCATCGGCTTCACCCATTTTGTTGCAATCCGCCCATAATAGTCCCCGTAACAATAATCCGACAGGGGAAAGGCCAACACCATCGAGGCTTGTATAAAACCTGCCACCTAAACTTTGATCTTAATTTTCCAACAAAAAAGCTAAGGTGTAGAACAAACATGTCGCGAAAATAACTTCTCCAATTTAACAGATTAAAAAGTCCATTTTATCTTCCACCACCCAATCATTGCATACCGAACACAAACGGGAGAATCGTGACAAACCTCTTGAATCCAAAACTGAATTGTGTCACTCGGCGAAAAAAAAACAAAACGGCAGTACGCACCTTAGAAATCGCTTGAAAAATGTGCTAAAAAAAAAAGATAAGTAGCATATCCGAAACTTGAATCAAGGAAAGAGTTCACGAAGCACCGATGAGTTTGAGCGAAATAGTCGTTCTTAAAAGAAAAACACTGTAAACAACAAGTGAAGCGATTGTTTTCGGATGAGTGGGACTATCTATAATACGTTCCTGACTTCGTGACTACCTAACAATGGATTTATAGCAATATAAAAAGCAAAACAGATTTTTTTTGGAAAGCTCCACATACGGTTTTGCTATTTTTCAACGGGCCAATAAAATTGATCGTCTCCCCGTAATTGATTGTCACGTTGAGGCGTGCCTACAACAATCAAACATGTGCGGGAACTTTGTTTTCATTTTCATTAGTTTTGTTTTTTTAGCGTGGGCATCAATCCCGGAAGATTTATACGTGTTATGGTTGTCGCCATTGTAACAAAATGTGCACGGGTAGCACAACTGACTCTTCTCCTCATCGTGAGGGCGGATCCGGAAAGTTCTTTACTCTTTATCTATCATTATTCAAACCCCAGACCTCTCCAACCCAACGGCCGCGAGTATTTTAAGCTACCTATTAGGTAGTACCTAAGCTTTGTGCGCCATCAACAAAGCGGATCTTTCACCAAGAAACAAATGTACAAGGGACTTAAAGAGGAGAAAGAAAGTATGGTAGTCCACAGCCGGATTCGAACCTGCTTTAGCCTCGGCTCATTAACTTTCATTTGAGATAAAAGCCGGGCGCTCCCAAATAGACATGCGACAACCGATTTTGATATTGAACAAAAACTCGTGAAATTGACGGAGACGTTTTGGGGGCAAAGTTTTAGCAGAATCTCCAAGTACTCGGTCATTGATGTAGATTAGAACAAGGTTCTTGTCAGTGGTAGGACTTTACGGTTACGGTACCGTAAACCGTACCGTAACCTCACTCCGGTCACTTACGGTTACGGTCACTCCGGTCCGGACCGGAGTGGTTTTCGTGCTCGGAACCGGACCACCGTAAATGTTATCCGTAGTACTACGGCGTCATTACGGCGGTCCGGAGCATGAAATGACGGATTTACGGTTCGGTTATCACCGTACACCGGAGCATGCCGTAAACTCACCGTAAATCAACAACCGTAGCACCGTAAATCATCCACCGTAGCGCCGTAATCACGTGACCGTAACACCGTAAACCGCAAACCGGAGTCCGTTCCACCGTAAAGAGGAGTTACGGTGGGAAGCTGTCCCGTCGTACGCAACCTCCCTTATAACCTAGCCACTCTCCCATCGCTAGTTTCTCCTTTGGTTTTCTACTGTCTCGCGGTGTGTTTTCGTTTTTTTCCGGAGTGTGTTCAGTATGTCGGCGACGTCGGATGTTCAGTTGATGGGCGAGGTCAGAAAGGATGCGGGGTTGCGTCCTGTCGACTACGCACCGCTGGCGACCCTGGTGGTGCAGCTCGACGACGGCTCGTGGGAGGCCTATGTAAAAGGAGAAAAGGGGAAGAAAAAAGAGGACAGGCTGGTCAAGCTGAAGTGTTTGCTGTGCGGACACATGTGCTCTTGGTGTAAGTATTTTGTATTTTTTTTTTTTTTCTTTTTCTGGGTTAATATTTCTGGAGTAGTTTTTTATTTTGGTGTGGATGTCTGCAGCCAAGGGGTCCTACAGTGGCCTCAAGTCCCACTGCTCTGGGAGGCATGGTGTGAAAGACCATGATGTCCTCACCACTGCCAAGGGGTGGATCGATGATGCTGCGAAGGATGGGAAGGACTTCCCATTACAAGAATGGACGTCGAAAATGGCAGCAGCAGGCCATTTGAAGCCAGGAAAGGGGGGGAAGTCAAGCGAGGACCCATCCGAGACGCTGATATCCAAGTCTCTACACCGGGTAGGTTTGTGATTGCTTGTGATGTTAATGCATGTGTTGTTGTGTTGCTGGATGCTGGAATTTCCAGCCTGATTTTTGGGGGACTGCATGTGTTGTTGTGTTGCTGGATGCTGGAATTTCCAGCCTGAATTTTGGGGGACTGCATGTGTTGTTGTGTTGCTGGATGCTGGAATTTCCAGCCTGAATTTTGGGGGACTGCATGTGTTGTTGTGTTGCTGGATGCTGGAATTTCCAGCCTGAATTTTGGGGGACTGCATGTGTTGTTGTGTTGCTGGATGCTGGAATTTCCAGCCTGAATTTTGGGGGACTGCATGTGTTGTTGTGTTGCTGGATGCTGGAATTTCCAGCCTGAATTTTGGGGGACTGCATGTGGTGCTGATGTGCATGTGTGATGTACAGAATGTGCGCTACCAAGCCGGCAGTGCCGGATACAAGAGGTTCGTCAGGGAAGCGGCAAAGTGGGTGGCGAGGGACTCCCTTCCTTTTGGGACTCCATGCACTCCAGCCTTCCTCGAGTTCGCCAGGGTGCTTGAACCCAAATGCCCAAAAGTGGATCCCAAAACCATAAAGCGCGAGATCAGTTCTGTCTACAAGAGCGAGATGGAAAGGTTGACGAGGTCCGTCCCATGGAAGGTAACCGCTTTTACGACCGACCTGTGGAAGAGTAGGACTTCATGTGAATATATAACATTCACATGCAGCTGGGTAGATACAGAGTGGGTTTTGCAGACTAGGACATTAGGATCGCATAGGTTAGAGTATACAAGCATAACCGCAGAGGTTCTTTCGGTGGAAATTCCAAAACTGCTTCAGGGGTACTTTGGGGGGTCAGCTCAGTTAGGAGAAATGAGGCCGACCATAATTTCAGATTGTGGATCGAATATTAGGAAGGCCCTTCAAGAAGAATTAGAATTTGACTGGCTCAGGTGCTCCTTGCACATGCTCCACAATGTGGTGCAGCTGGGCTTAGGGCATATAGGCGTTATTGGGAGGGTCAATAAACACACGGCCTTACTACTAGAGGCAATAGATGTGTTGAAAGGGGTAGCAGCCCATGTACGGCGCTCCTCTACTTTTAAAACTAAGTTCAGTCAGGCTCAGGTAGAGATGTGGGAAAGGGGGGAAGGGGGGGAAGGGGGGGAGGGGGGGGAGGTGGAGTACATGCCGGCGGACCTCGGGGAGGAGGAAAGCGAGGACTCGCTGAAGGATGCACAGGATATGGCGCCACAGGTGGATAAACTCTCCTTTATTTTCTGTTGCTTCCATTCACTTCCCTTTTTCTGTGTTGCTGCTTGCTTCTTGTTATAAGTTGAATTTTTTCTGACATCTAAATGGCTTGTTTTGGGTGTTGTTTGGCTGCAGGGTCCCACCAGTCAGGATCTTGATGATATTGCTGCAGCTGCTGCTGCTGCTGCTGCTGCTGCTGTGGAAGATCTGACATCACAGGTGATTATTGAGTTGTATTTTTTTTTCCAAAATTTTGGTCCGGTTCCGGTTTTTTACGGTTTTTTACGGTTTTTTACGGTGTTATACGGTTTTTTACGGGTGTTTTACGGGTGTTTTACGGGTTTTTTACGGTTTTTTACGGTTTTTTTACGGTGTTTACGGTGTTTACGGTGTTTTACGGTGTTTTACGGTGTTTACGGTTTTTTACGGTTTTTTACGGTCGAACAAATTTTCACTATCATTGACATGTTGTGTTCCAATCGATTTCAATGCATGTCTGTGAGGTGACAAGTGTTGTGTGATCTGCAGGGAGAGGGCACGGCAGAGACCATGGATGTGGAAGTGGTTGGCCCTTCTCAACAGGCTGGTGGCCCTTCGCAACAGTCTGGTGCACCATCATCGCAGCCGGCACCCCCACCAAGAAAACCTAGGGTGCTGCAACTCCCCACGATCGTGAGCACACGGTGGAACAGCACCTTCATCATGCTCCAGAGAGCCGTGAGGCTCAGGCCAGCAATCGATCGATTGCTAGCTGAGCAACATGGGGAGGGGGATGAGCACCGTGAAATAACACCACGGCAGTGGACGCTGCTGGAGAGCCTGTTGGAGTTGCTGAAAGTTGCGAGGGATGCCACACACCTGTAAGTACAACATTGCAGAAAAAAAACCAAACAAAAAACTTGATTATTGAGAAGATGTATGATTTTTCAAGTAGTGTGAACAAAACGACAAAAGAAAAAACAGGGAATAACAAACTGAACTGCAGCCCGTTATTTATCAAGTATTCATTCAATGTGATGTCTTGTTTTAGATTGGAGGCATCGAAAACAGTGACAAGCGGGAGGGTGGTCCTGACGTTCGCGAGGATCCACAGTTTTTGGAAAGACTGGATCAGAACAAATGTGGAGGCCGTGAAGGAGGGGAGATCCCCCCCACCGAACATCCAGGCGCTGTCGCCAATTGTGTATGCCATGGTGGACAAGCTGGAGAAGGAATGGAGCGACCCGCAGCTCGGGCTGGCCTGGATGTTGTGCGCTCTTATGGATGTGTCAGTGCGGTGGCGATCCCTCGAAGAAGCGTACCTGTTTTTGCAACTGCTGCCCGACAACCAAGCTGATTTTCCTGCTCCCCAGGGGATGCTCCGGTTTGGCCCTGAGAGACTCCTCTTCCACAAGTCCTCCATGCTGAGGCACCTAAGGATACTGCTTTCGGATCATGCACGTGATCTGATCGAGAAGGGGGAGATCACCGTCCAAGCCACACAAACCAAAAAAAGAAAAGGGAACATAAGCACAGTCTTGTGCAGCGATGACAGCGATGACGGTGGTGGTGGGGGTGACAGGACCTTGGCTTTGCATGAAATAGACAGATTTCTGGGTGAGAGACAGAATATGGGCAAGTGTAGTGAACCCCTGGTGTGGTGGCGGGAAAATAAAAGTCGACTTCCGATAGTCAGTGAGTTGGCTCGTCGGTATCTTGCTGTCCCAAGCAGCTCAGCTGCTAGTGAGCGTGCGTTCTCAAAACTGGGACACATAGTGCGTTCTAGAAGGTCACGGTTATCCGATGATCACGTCACCGAGCTTTCACTTTTATCGGGCTGGTGTGAAGAGCGGGGTTGATTGGAGGGGGGGGGTGATTCAATGGGGAAAGGGGGGAGGGGGGGGAAGGGGGGGGAAGGGGGGGGGAAAACCAAAAAAAAAATAGAATCAAAATGAATCATCCGATGGGATGTTAATGGTTGTGACTCTGTGGGTTGATGGGCTGTTGGGACTCTGTGGGTTGATGGGCTGTTGGGATTATGTGGGTTGATGGGCTGTTGGGATACTGTGGGTTTATAAACAGTTGGGATTCTGTGGGTTGATGGGTGGGATCATGTGAGTTAATGGTTGTGACTCTGTGGGTTGATGGGCTGTTGGGATTATGTGGGTTGATGGGCTGTTGGGATACTGTGGGTTGATGGGCTGTTGGGATTCTGTGGGTTGATGGGTGGGATCATGTGAGTTAATGGTTGTGACTCTGTGGGTTCATGACCTGTTGGGACTCTGTGGGTTTTTGGGCTGTTGGGACTCTGTGGGTTTATGGGCTGTTGGGATTATGTGGGTTGATGGGCTGTTGGGATACTGTGGGTTGATAAACAGTTGGGATTCTGTGGGTTGATGGGTGGGATCATTTGAGTTAATGGTTGTGACTCTGTGGGTTCATGACCTGTTGGGACTCTGTGGGATGTTGGGCTGGGTGGGAACAAATATAAATGGTTTTACAACCACTCTGTGGATGTTTCTCCCTGTATCAGGTGTGACCGTAGCAACCGTAGTGACCCGTAATGACTCCGTACATCCCGTACCGTACTTTGGCAACTACGGTGCACTACGGACCGTAAAATCAACCGTAAAAGACTGACCGCAACACCGTAATTGACCCACCGGACCACCGTAAATTCTGACCGTAACACCGTAACCCGTAAAACCGTAAACCATAAAAAACCACCGTAACCAGGACCGTAACCAACCGTAAATCAGCCGGACCGTAACCGGAGTAAACAAGTCCGGTTACGGTACGGAGTTACGGCCGTAGTACGGTGACCGTAACCCGACCGTAACCGGACCGGACCGGAGCCGGACCAAAAAATCGGCCCAAGTCCTATCTCTGGTTCTTGTCCGTTTTTAGATCACCTCTAGCGACCCATTCTTTTCAAATTTGACGACCTTCTCATGTAGTGAATACCATAACCGCTGCATGCACAAGTTCTGTGTGCAGATGCGATGTCTCCCACAAGGCATAAGTTAAACATGTGTTCCCAACGATGAAGACATCTTGAAATACAACGAGCAACCCTTGTCGGACTCCTTCAAGTCCTCCACAAACTTCAATTTTTCTTGCTCCTCACTACAAATAACTTGAAATAGAACTAAGAGTTTGAAGATACTCTAAGGAACTTGGCGGGACCAACTTCACTTTTGCCTAACGCAAAAGTGTGATTCCCGGACCCTCCCTTTTTTCGGGGAAAGACAAGGGGGTAAAATTGAACGATTGAACTTTCCTAATAATCGGGCGGTTTTCTCATGCGAGTGAGGTGGTGCCCATACGATGGAGGCCTTGGTAAGACCTTGGTTTCGTAGATAATTTCTCTAGCCCCCTTTGCCCTTCCCCATAGTCCTTCGAAAAAATTCCCCTAGACATCTTCCCTAGTCTTGAAAGTCTTTTCTCCTGAAGCAACACTCATAAATCTTTCCATAGATCCTAATTAACTCTAGTGGATGAGGAGCGAATAAAAAAAGTTAAATGTCCAGCCATCCGGTTTGTTGGTGAAGTTGTATGCAATAAATTATGCAAGCTAAGAAACCTATCCGTCAATTATCGTGAACGAAAGCAAATCCCGAAAATTATCATCAAGAAATCTTGCATATGATACAAGGTGAGTAAATATAAAACATCTTCCTAAGCATCTTTTGAAAAAAAAAATTGTCGGGCGAGCTAGCCATGCTTATTGGCGGACCCCCTATTTGTAGCATCAGTTTGTTTTCACATTGAAAATAAAAATAGACAGAAAATCTAAACTATGCAAAAGATACTTGGTATTAGGGATATAAAAATCATCGAAAATTCTTCGCAACGATCTCAGCGCTTGCCCCGGTGTAAAGGTAATCTGTGTCGTCTGTTTCAAAACGAAGGTGTTTTTAATCGGAACAATGCTCCTAATGCGACAAACTTTTTACCTAGTTCGTTTCCTAGCAATTCCTTTCGAATACAAGGTTTACAGTCTCTTTGAAGAATCTTATGGAATTGGAAGCCTATCCAGCTTGGTTCGTATTTGGTTGCATGTGTACGTTGCGGATATTTGCGTTCCACATCAGACCTGGGCGCCGATCCGTTGGACCGGACCGGACAGGACCGGCAACCACTTTTTGGACCGGATTTGACCTTTCTTAGACAGGTCAAATCCGGTCTGGAAAGGTCAAATCCGGTCCAAGAAAGGTCAAATCCGGTCTAGTAAAGGCCACCTTTTCTAGACCGGATTTGACCTTTCCAGACAGGTTGTCGCCTGTCTAGTACGGTCATACTCGTGTGACCTGTTTTAGACCGGTGTGACCCTGTTTTAGACCGATGTGACGCCCAATGTGACCTGTTTTAGATCGGCTCCAGGTCGGTCTGGACAGGCAGCCCACCTGTCCAGACCGACCTGGAGCCGGTCTAAAACAGGAGAACAACCCTGTCAAGACAGGGTCGTTCCGGTTTTAGACAGGTCACATCGCCGGTCTAATAAAGGCGAAATGTGGGTGTGACCTGTCTAAAAACGGAAAATCTGTCAGAAAACCGGTCCAGATTTCTGCAGATTTCCGAGGTTGACTGGACCGGAGTGGACAGGACCGGACAGGTCACAACCTGTCCGGTCTTGCAAGGACCGGCGTTTTTTCGCTGGACCGGACAGGACCGGACAGGACCGGACAGGTCAGCCGGTCCATGGACAGGTTGGACCGGACCGGACCGGTTTTTCGCTGCCGGTCCGGTCGGGCCCAGGTCTGTTCCACATATCCCAAGCGTCCCAAGGGGGCGGAACTACAGTGCTCGAACAATGTTTTTATGGTTTTACATAGCTGCACTGGCTCAAGAATTTAAAAGGGGGTTTCTTATTTTATTTTATATTTTTTTACATCATAATGGAGCAAACGCAGTCAAAACAAGGAACGAGCACCTAGAGTCTACGAGGAAGGTCATCACCACGTTTCAAAATGAAAGGTTTCCGAGTCACAAGAGCGCATAATCGCTTAGACAACACCTCATCTAAATGAATCAACAATGGCTATGCCAAAGCTATAGTTCGTTTATGTAATTTGGGTAACAAATGAAACTCGGGAAGAATGTTTAACACATCTCGAAAGTTGGAAGGTAAAATTTTTAACCAAATTTCCCGGAAAAATTGGTATCATATAATACCTTGAGTTTTTTCTCATGAAACGCAATTCGCGGCGGTCTTGTGGCAATAACAGATCCACTTCTTTTACCCACTTGGAAGAATTTACACACGAGAAAAATGGAAGGCCAAGCACAATAATCAATACGTTTTCGATTCAAACGACCCCGGTACCTCGCCAGGAGTAGTCTCCACATAACACAAACGAGTTGTTCGAGTGACACCGTGCAATGGAACAAAAACAGTTGCAACCTAAACCTTGAGCGTTGCTTGCGGAGCTGCGCGTATGGTGCCACGTGCTCGGAACATTTGCAGAAACCCCGCAGTATCAACGACGTGCTTGAGGTGGTGCATTTTACAAAAAAAAATAACTGAAAGTATAAAAGAATAGCACTTAGTGCTCCCACAAGGTTTCTTGATACACTCACAAAGGCTGGTGACCTAACTCCTCGGGTCCCATTAAAGGCTTTGTGTGAATTACAATAGTGCGAATCGACTCTTTTTAACACGAGCTCGGTTATTGAATCAAGCAGTGACTCTCGCTTCCTAGAGGTGGATCGATATGGGTTCGACTCCCACCGAGAGTAGCAAGGTTTTTTACACCTTTTTCATGTTTTGTTTCTTGTAGATGAGTGGGACGTTACGGAGGGGCACATGATTTTCATGTCCTTTCACTTTGTAGATGCGTAGCAGCAAATAGTTGCCCGAAATGTGATGCAACCATCTTAAGGAGCCATGATAGTAGAACTTGGGTTTGGGGTTGTAGTACATTTGGGAGTACGACAGGGGTTATAGGGCAAGGGGCCATCCTGTAAAAATTAAATTCCCAGTGACTCTCTCTCTCTCTCTCTCTCTTTCTGTGTGTGTGTGTGTGTGTGTGTTTGTGTCTCGGGGACTTGTGAGCCTATTATATCAAGCCAAATGACTGTCATTGCACTACTTGTGGCAATACGTTCTAGCCATCGTGTAAATTGGCGGATCCTAGTGAGAATATACTATTTCCCTTCGGTTTTCCGTGACGCACCAGTGAAATCCATCAAGGAAAGTTTAGAAGAAGATATACATAGAACTCCACAAATTTTGCAACTCAATTTTTTAAACAAGAGATTGAATCGAAGTTGAAGTACGAAAAGCTTCTTGGAACCCGGCGCAAATGTCCTATTGTGTAAGAAGAAATGGTCCGCGTCTAATCATTGATTTTTGAAAATTAAACACTCTTGGTAAAGGTGAATGTATCCATGGTTTGCTCGATACTAGAGATATCGTTGGTTTAATACTTTATCACTCTAGATATCGCTAAAGCTTATAATAAAATGCCTTTGGCGGAAGATGTCACAGGTTTGATGGCTTCTCTTGTTTGAGAACAAGGGTACATTTATTCGACTATACCACATGGGATGTCAAGATCGGTGAAAGTGCTTACAAAGAGAGTCAAGGGAGTCCTAGAAGGGCAAAAATTGAAGCGATATATGGACGACAAACTGATAGGAGGAAGAAATCCTAACGAATGCTTACGAAGACTTCGGAAGGCAATAACTCCGTAACACTTTGCGAATCAACATTTTGGGCAAATCAAGAATTATGGACGCCGATGCCGATTAATTAACGTTATGATTGAAATCATAGAAAAAGAAACAAGGCAAGATGATGGGGAACTTATGATGTCGAAGTGCATTGATGCAATTCAAGAAATGATGGACAAGGAAAAGTGGAGCCCAAACCTTATGGCCAAATTGTGGGGGACGGTACCATAACGGTGCTACATTATTGCCTCGGTCGAAGCGTACAGAATAACGGCGGAAGTAGAAGGTATGATGTTGCGTTGATGGAAATGAGAAACCTTGTTAGATCGGATCAATCGTAACTCTAGTAGCTTCGTTCTGCTGAACTCGAGGCGAAATGTTTTCATATACTCGTCCAATCACTCAAACACTTGGTCCTTGTATTGTCTCGGCCAATAGCTAACACGCAAGAGCTCACTTCTTGCAATGTAGACCATGAATGAGGGGGCCGAACGACTGAGTATTGGTTGAATTCTCTTGTGGGCGTTCTCCACCAGCTTAGAGACCTCAATTATCAACAACCTTCTAACAATAATTAATTTATATCAATAGCGAAGAGGCCTTTGATAAGAAAATAAGTACATTAAAGATAATTTGGATTTTAGTTTGTTTTCAACTTTGAGAAGGTTTAGAGCTGGAGTTCATTTTCTTAGAGTCGAAACGGAACGTCATAAGGGAAGAGCTCGCCAAAAATACTAATTAATTAAAACAAATAAATAATAATAAATATATATATATTTTATTCAAATAAAATAATTAATTGATTGATTCGACCAAAGGGTTGAAAAAGTGAAGTCACGTCCTGAAATGTGCATGTCTAACGGCGGCGTAGCGGTAACGTTTTGGAAATTGAGAGGAGGGGGTTGTTGTGGATACAACCTGGCACTATAATCAAAGAAGTTTCATCAAAAAAGAGGTTCCATAACAAGGAAACGTGGATTTTTTGGAAAGAAAGACGCAAACTCTCCCGTCACGTGAGTAACGGAGAACTCCCCAGAAGAAGAACCCGTCTCTCACAATTCGATAACGCAGATTGAATATCCGCACCTAACGGGGAAAAAAGCCCCACAGTACTGAACAAAAGAAAAAACCGCTCAAAATCGTCAACCCGCTGTCTGAGCACTTCCAGAAACTATCGATTGACGCTTGGTGCAAAGGGCAAGCCCGTCGTAGTTCTAAATTATAAGGAATAATAATAATAAAAAAAAAAAATCTATAATAAAAATTATATTGGTGTAGAACACTATCAAATAAAAATAAAGTTTGTGGAAAAAGCAAGCATGCAGCACAAAACAAAAAGTTGAGACTCATTTTTTATTTTATTTTTTTGCTGAGAAGACTTACACTATCTCAGCATATATAACTCACTGCAGAAAAGCATATTGATATATCGTGGTGATGGTTTGTCCGCAAATGATCAAAATCCTGGTTAGGTAACCCATGACTCTGGACTTCACAACATCCACTGGTGATCCGATACACCGGTGAAAAAATCAGCACCAAGACCTGCAAACAAACATCCAGGGGCTACACTCAGTGACTTCCAACGAACGAGTCGGATAATAAAAACGTCCTACCAAGATCAACCACAATCCCTAAATTACTATTATCAATTAATTAAATAATAAATAATATTTACTTCATAAATAATAAATAATTATTATTTATTTAAGAAACAAACAAATAATAATTGTTTATTTAATAAAGAAATAAATAATAAATGTTTATTTAATAAAGGAATAAAAAAAAGTATTAATTGAGTTTAAATATTTGAATTAATCGAGGTTGTAGAGAACCTCGATTCTTATAAGATACCGCTTTGATCCTAGTCCGAGAACAGTAATGAAGAACTGGGTGGTTGATTCTCCACGTTGGGTCAAAAGCCGCCTTAGGTATTTTCACTTTTTCTAGAGTAGCTGTCGCACTACAAATCTACAGGTTTGTCAGATCTATCGGCCCTCATGGTTTCTAAGGAAGATAGAAATAGTATTTCTAATTTCGATAGGATAGGTTGCAACTTGCGAATAGCAAATATAATGCCCGAATGAGGAAAATCGAAGAATTTCTTGTTCAATTAATGAAAAGAACATAGACCTCACAAAGGGAGGACGAGAAGGTCTTTTTTAAATGATAGTTGGTGTTGTACTTACCAGAGTGGCGGAGCCCCCCTGCCAAGATTTTTATTGATATGTAAAAGAAAGGTATTAGCAATACTCGCATTGCAAACGGAATTGCTTTTTGAGATGTGATATGATAGCAATATAACTTGAAAAGGGAGAAAATTTTCAAAGATGGGAACGTTGCTTCAATTGCCTAACGTGATTATTAACTTAAAATGGCAACCCAATCAAGCTATCTTCGGGCAGAACGGTCTTCGGTCACAAAGCAAAGAAAGGTCAATACAAAGCTATACCAAAGATAACCACCGCATGGCGGCGTTTCGCTCATTTTAACAGATCTTTTCAAGGCATTTCACTTTTTTCATTACATATCCATATTATATCGAAAGCGAGTAGATAGAGGTTAGCGCAGTTGTCGGCTCATGCGACCGCAGCTGAACTTGTGAATGCCATCCCCACCGAGGGTTTCAATCCTAGCTTGCTTTCGTTTGTTGTCACTCTTTAATGCCAATCCAATCAACAAACTTGACAATATAGAAACCAAAAGACATTTTTAGCATCACCAAATGAGCGCCGCAAAAAGTGTGGCCCGAGTCTACCGAATAAAGGAGTTTTGTTCGGGTTTGGGACATATTACAGGACGGTGCGTCCACATGCTGGAGGGGTCTTTGTTATAACATGGTAACATGTGTTTGGGGGGGGAATGTCTTGGTGTGAGTTTCCGACATGAATCCTCAGGCGTGAGACACTAAGACGGGACAATGTCTTAGAACCCAGGGCGACTTGCTTGAATATTTTTGGGGAGCGATCCGCGCTTGCGTCAATAGAGGGTGGTGGACACAATTATCACGGTTAGTTTAAATGATGTGGATTTATTGAACAAACCTGAGCCAGGAAAGTTTGAGAAGATACCACTTAAGGAATCACTCACGTCAATTCAGGTGCGGGAGAACATGAAGCGGCTGGAGGAAAGGCGATAGAAGCCAGCCCTAACGTGTAACATATGGACGAGTCGCAATTAAGACAAATTCATGACAATGACAGTGCATGGAATGAACGACACGGTACAGCGTTGGAGAATCCAGACGTGGATTCTGGGATCGATGCCCATGGAAGAAGATTCGTTAACCTCAAATGGTGAGTCTGAGTATGTGATTTGTTAGTGAATTGGGTTTAACTCTATTGCTGGACACTGGTAATGTTTATATGTGTGCTTTGACGTTAATCGAAAGCATGTGGAAGAGGAGGTTCAATGCTTCGGGATCATCTGGTACCGGCCCACCATAATAACAGACCGGGGAAGCGGCGTGGTACACTGTTTTGACAGGTTATGCGCCCATACCGGGCGACGGTACAAGAGTAGTAGGCAGAGTCTATGTCAGACCGGATTGAGGTATATAATGTGTGTGGAAACTTCTACAATTGTAATTGGTCTTGGCACGTCAGTACTAGGACCCCGTGGTGTGGGCGTGACCCCGTTTCTTGGTGCAACAGGGGGCATTTGATGAACCTCTTAGCCTTAATTTATTCCACATACCATATCTCTTTCAAATACAATTTTTCTGTTTGCCCAATCTGATCACTTGATTGAGGTGGACTTTTAATCAAAGGGAGGGGTGAATCAAAAGATTGATCTAGCAAGCTTTATAAGATGCATGGAGGCATGGTGCGTTTCCCAAGTGGGTGGATGGAGAGGGTTAAGAGGAATCCGCACCCTAGCGCACTCCAGCTTACCGAACGGGTTTGGCATTCCGTCAAGGTGTTCACTAGCTTCCATGCAACAAACCTTTACGCATCGAAAAGATGATAAAAATGTTCCCACAGAGTTTCTTGGAGGGACGTTTTACCGAAGAGGTATTGCAACTCATCAATGAGATCACCACAATCTCCCCTGATGAGGATACGTCTGAAGAAAAATAAGAAATTAGGTACTCGATGATATTATTGCGACAACAATAATAAATTTCGGCATTGCCAAATAAGGTATCCTTGATCGTTCATTTGAGAAGGAGGATCTATCGCATCGGCAGAAGATAAGCCGTCAAGTATACCCGCCCTTCTAATCCCATCACCCTTCCGGTTGTGCAATTTGATTAGGAGAAGATAATGAACTACTACACCGTGCTGGAAGTTCGCATTGGTGGTGGTTTTTAGGATGATGATCGAATGCATCAGTTGAAGGCGTGCCACCCAACACACCCACAACCCCAATTACCCAAGCTACCCTAACATCACCAACCACATAGCGATTCAATTGGCAGACAGTCGTGGCGGACTATTACAACGAGCAAGAAGAGGTTATCAATAATCTGGATCGTATGCAAATCTGACCGTTGCGTTAAGCAAGAAACATTGTTCACATTTTTTTTTTTTTCTTTAAATCAATTGTGAGTAATCGGTGGAGGTCCCTATGAACGCACTCCGTTCTCTTTTTTTTACGGGAACAACTCGTCGACCACTACACTCATAAAGGATTATTTTTGGAATTCATTGTACATATCTCGATGGGAGGATGAACTTAGACGGAAAGAAGGTTGTGCATGACCAACGCCTTATTGAAGATTAATCTAACGGGCGGTATTTTGACGGTATGATATATCTTGCGGCACGTTTAGCGCCCGAATGAATTCCGTCGACAACAAGTTGATCGCATAGCTGGGGTTTTGGAACAATAACCTCTTCGAGAGCATGTACGGAAAAACATTCTTGCCGGATGATATTGCGTTACACTTAGGCTTCGAATAGGCGGAGTTCTATTTCTTACACCACAATGTTATCGATCCCTCACTCAGAGCAACGCACGTTGGGAAAGATGGTTAGGAACCGTTTGGCCCGTGCTTGATGACCTCTCGTTCTTGACCACATTAAAAGAGAAAGCGTTGTATTGCGTATACGTTAGGCGATATTTGATAGGGCGCTTTAGTGGATTCTAAGCAACTTTCACAATCGATTTTAAATGATGAATAGTGGCGGTTGATCTTTGCTTTAAGGATGCATAAATGTTTTGACAAAGAAAGCAAACTTCAGCTAGGTATTAAGCGATTTAATTTGAAATATTCCAAACATTCCGTGTTGGGCGTGACGTTTTTCAAAAGTGTTCATACTCCTACGGAAATGGTCCATGTAAGTGTAGCGTAGGTCTCGTTGCCGAGATAAAGCGATAAGGATATAATTGAATCTTCGGATTCTTGATATTGGTTCGATACCCTCGATACCCCATAAGATCGAGTAGCGGCGTGACAGTCATAGGTGATTTATTTTTATCGGTTGAGGATAAGGTTTCGGCTTGGTCTTTTTTTAGCCTTCAACCTTTAGTGTGACCGGTTGCAGAGCTTAGAAACGGTGGTTGGTCCACTGCCCGAGTCTTGTCGTTCAATACAGAGGAGGTTTTGGTGTATCAACCAGCATCAAAGTTTGGTAGACACGATACCTCCTGAAAATACCGAATTGGAAGAGGTGTCGGACAACAACAATACAAGTGGAGATTAAAGAAAGGTTGTGAAGGTAGAAAACCGTTGGTGATTGGCACCTCCATTCAAGTATTGTTGTGTCGAGGAATTAACATAGAAAGATGAACCTACGAAACCTATGATTGGGGGCAATAGTGTTAGATATACCTAATCCAAAGTTCAGTTTTCAAATCGACTTACTACTCATTCTTATGGTGCATGACTACGTCCCCCTCTTCGGACACGCCCATCAGCCCCACTCGCGGCAATTGGGCCTTACTTTTTCCAGATATGGGTGCAGCGTTTGTTACATAAAGGAACCACCTGTGCTGGAGCCGAACTGCCATTGACACCGCATCTGCAACTCCGCAAAATGTTGGCGTCGCGTCTGGCATAGCGATATCATGGCGGGATACGTGGCGGGATACGGGAGCAGATACGTAGGAGGCGTTTGGGATGCGAGCGTTCATCACGCATACAACGGCCTACCCTCGAAGAGGTCGTTTCAGCCATTGCTCGATTTGAATAGCGGGGAGTTTAGATGTCATCTATCTCACAACCTCCTCATCCACCTCGTCGTTGGCACCTGGGGTGCTTATCACTCTTGAAAATTTCTAGTTTTTCGTTGGAAAGTTCGAGAAGAGGATGGAATGCCTTTGGCCAGTTTAAATCGAACGCGGAATTTTTCACACATAACTGACTCGGCCCCTTCTTATCCCCTAGCCATCTACTGGTCGATTGATAAGGGTTGTCTTCTAGTAGTTTAGACACGAAGGGAGGGGGGGCAAGAAGCCGAGGATGGGTCAAAATTGTTTTTGGCCGATGTCCACGAACTTATCACTAATGAGTAATATCAGTCCTTGATTAATGGGTCATTAGGTGATAGCGCCTACGTCTACCCCCGGGAATCTCAATCGTTAGCACCTTATATGAGGCCGATTAACTTTCATCAACGGTGAAGCAGCCCTTGATAGGTAAATGAGCAGAGTTGTGCGCCGTTGCAACGGCGCACAACTCTGCGTCACACCAAAGTCGCTGCGTTGCAAGGTTCGCTCGCGTTTTGGTGCCTCCTCGTTTTAGGACTCAAATCACATCATTGAAAAATGTGTGAGTCGTGCCGACGTCGTTTTTGCAACAACGACAATGGCCGTTAACCGTTAACGCCGTTAACGGCTGTTGTCGTTGTCGCAAAAACGACTTCGGCACAACTCTGGCGACCTCCCTATGCAATCTCATTCTTTAAGAAGGCTTCCCTCGTGCGGCTAATATACATATTCATGCATACATTTTTGGACAATGAAGAAAGAGGGCCTTATGGATATTTTTTGGAAGCGTTCGTGATCCCCGGAATACCTTCGGACACGCTAAGGTTTGTGCGATTAACTTCAAGAAGGAGCCATCGTTTCCTACCCGTGTTACAACTTGATTGTGAGTATTAACGTCTTATCCGCTCTGGGTGAAGCATATTTAATGTTCAACTTACGGTTCCCTCCGTGACAAGGGAATATGAAACCCATAAAACTTTTTTTCTAAGTTGAAATTAGGGTTGAAAAAACCGCCATTCAAGCTATTAAGGCAGTGTGAAGCCATACCTCAGTATAAGGCGGCCTAATTGATTGATAATTTATTTAGTCACCCGATAGTGTGAACTTCTTACACATCACTAAACTGTTGCAACGCAAAATTAGGAGCTTGCAACGTAAGAACAACGCCTAATATAAATTGATAGATATATAATTTATATTATAGAAAGAATACACATTTGGTAGGGGCAAACAACATAAGGCTATGGTATAGTAAGAGAGACCCAACGCATCTTGAATCTTAATTATGGTTCGCTTCCTTTTAGATCTCTCCCCAAATAAGGAAGCAATTGAAATACCTAAATTATTCGACTCATACTAAAGATCTATCGAAAGCACTTAAAATATATCTAGGGTACCAACTAATGTTTTACACATATATTTACGTTCATTGTAGTCACTTGATCAATCACCAATATTGAACACATAGAAATTAAGGATGCATTTAATTATTTGAAGGTAAGATCTCTAAGGACTCTAAGGCAGGTCAATCTACCTATTAGGTAATTTTTTTCTCTCACGTTATTTGCAACCTCAATTACTATTGTTTTTCGAGAACCTTTTTCTCAATCTTTTACGAGGAAGGCGACAATCAATTTGACGAAGTCAAATATTGTAATACACCCTTGAAGGCACAGAATAATTGATAATAACATAATTATATCGAGGATAATAGTGTGCACGAACAATTCATTGATAGACACTCGAAATAGGGTCCAGGTGTGCAGCCCCAGTGGCCTTCTCAAGTGTACACATAATCCTAAGATTTCCTAAGATTTCCTTTCAGACACCAAGGAGGTGACGATTTCGTCACAACTTGCCAAAGAGGTGTGGGTGTACAAAGTGTACGATACATAAAGTACTTCAGCTGAGAGTACTTGTAGAGAGAGAGTACTTGTAGAGAGTGACAGTACTTGTAGAGAGAGAGAGTATTTGTAGAGAGAGAGAGTACTTGTAGAGAGAGAGAGAGTACTTGCAGAGAGAGAGACTACTTGTAGAGAGAGAGACTACTTGTAGAGAGAGACTACTTGTAGAGAGAGAGTACTTGTGGAGAGAGAGAGAGTACTTGTAAAGAGCGAGTACTTATAGAGAGAGAGAGAGAGAGAGAGTACTCGGAGAGAGAGAGTACTTGTACGGAGAGTACTTGTACGGAGAGTACTTGTACGGAGAGTACTTATACGGAGAGTACTTATACCCAGACCCATGGACAAAAGCCCGGACGAAAAGTTTTGTTTTACGGGATTTGAATATGTACACGAACTGTTTTCGTTTGTTTTGCTCCTTTTTGAGAGGGGGGGGGGGGGGGGGGATTTTGACGTGCACACGAACTTTTTTTTTTTTTTTCAGTACTCTATCTTTTTTAATGATTGTTAATGAACGATACTTTAAAAAATGCTTCCGTTTCTGATCCGTACAAAAGTAAAATTTGATTCAATTTTCAATTCAAAAATGATTTCACATTTCAAGATATTACCTCATGCAACTCCGTCGGGCAATGGGAGCTCCTTACATATTAAAAGACGGTTAAAAGACTTCTCTCCATCTGACCTTGAAACTAAAAACAAGGGTAAAAAAATGTCAGTAACATAACATATCTATTGAGAGAATTATCGAAGTAATTTTTTTCTTCTTTTTTTTATTGTTTGTCTTTCTTCAAAAAGATAATATTTTCTAGGATCAAATTCTATTTTTCTTTTTTTTTGATGAAAATTGTAAAGAAAAAACAATCATCATTTTCCATTTTAAATTCTGAGAATGCTCAGAATTCTGTTCCAACAAGAGAAGGCTTTTCTTCCCCTATTTTGTATATGGGAAAAAAAAGAGCTCCAGAATTTCTTAGTGATCCCTGACCTGAGGCAGGTGCATTTTTTTTATGAATCAATGTTATCAATTTTTTTCTTCTTTACTTTTAACAGGGAATAAATAATTGGCTGGGGAAAGAAGATCAGCGAAAAAAGGAAACAAAAAAAAATAAACTTTTTTTACATAAGAACCACAGGAGTTTTTCTTATATGAAAACAAGAGATGTTCTTTTATTTTCTTCTAGGAGTTCGAATAAACGACAATTTCGGAAGAAATCTTTCTTGATATTTTCGCACCCTTTCTTTTGCAGAGTAAAGAAAAAGTAAGGAGGGGGAAATTTTGCGGTGACAAGGTTTTTGTTTTGTTTTTTTTTTTTTGGGGGGGGGGGAGAAAAAAGAAAACATAAAAAGCCAAAAATTAAGAGTTTTCCTATTGCAAGGGAACAATAAAAACCCTGACAAGTTGACGGGTTGAAAAAATAATAACAAAAAAAACAGGTGAGTAATATTACCTCAGTTCTGCTCTCACAGCCATCCTTTTCTTTTTCTGGAAGAAAAAAAAAAGAAAAGATTTTTTAAAAATACACACGGAAAAAATAAACATATTTATGTACATACATATAAATTAATTTTTGTTGATTTTTTTTTTACTGGTGGGTTGTATTATAGATTCTTTTTTTTCATCCCCTTGTTACTCCTGCCAAAAAGAAACAAAACCTCAATAGTAGTGGTGACAATATATTTTTTTTCCCTGAAAACCGCTTCCCTGTCGTCCACGAAATCGATTTTTTTTTTTTTCGCCCCGACCTCCCCTGCAAAATGAATAACGAACGGAGCAATCAATAAAAAAAACAAGAAGAGAAAGAAAGAAAGGGAAAAAAGAAAAAAAAAACAGACGCGCGAAGATCCGTTTTCGTTTCGTCGAATCTTTTTTTTTTCCGACCACCATACACCTGTTGCCCTTTTTCCTGCATCCTTTTTCGCTGCTGCGCTCGCTTTTTCCGACTGAAATTCTTTAACTCGCCGGCACAATCATGACCTCTGAAAATAGAAGAGGGGTGAGGAGGCGGTTTTCGTTTCGCCGGTCAACAACAGCCTTAGCGGCAGAAAAAAAAAAAAACGTAAACAAGAAAAACGGTACCAGAAAAATCGAAGAGAGGCGGGGTGGGGGGGGGTGTTGGTTGTCCGACTCGATGGCCACGTGCGCTCACGTAACGGAGCTATTTCAAGGTTCAGCAAAAAAAGTGAATCTTTGCAAAGGACAACACTATATCCACTGCCCATCCCCGACCTCCTCAACAACGCCAGAAAACTCTGCAGTGTACTCTGCAGCTCTGCAGTGTATTCCCCTTTGGACGCCGCCGAAGAGAGACCCAAAGCTAGCTGTGGAAACGTCCGCGAAGATCAACCGGACCGCGTCCACTCCAACGCGACACTCCCCAGGTTTAGTATCCGCAAGGACTTCCTCCACAAGGCGCAGATCAGCATGCTGCTGGTCTTTGGGCCTCGCCAAACTCGCGTCGTCAGGTCTTAGGAAGCAGAAAGCCTGGCGGAAATGCTTGGTTGCTCTTTGAACAGAGAGGATGGTGCTTCAGCGAGGCAAATGTGGCAGGGTATTGCAAGTGTTTCGTGATTCCATGGGGATACAGTCAAATCGACCTTCACAGCAGCACCGCAAAAGAAACATCGTGTGCCATTTTCATTTGCGAATCCTGGAAATTATTCAGACTGTCAGAAGAAACAGCGTTATCGTATTGTTTTGGCTTGTTCGCTTCAGAGTTGGGTCGAGAAAAAGTCGTTTCTTAGTGGAGGCTTTTTGAAAAAATGGCTGCGGCGGTGGAGAAACCCGTTCCGGTTGCCACGAGGAGGGCCCAGGAGATGGACCTCCCTCCCTAGAAGAAAACTGATGCCGCTGCAGTCGAAACCCAAGATGACGATCCGTACACGAAATTGAGAACTCTGCAGAGGCAATACGAATTCTTGGAAATTCAGTATTGATATCTGAACTAAAATATCTCAACTGTGAAGGCTGAATATATTTACTATATCATATTCTCTGAAATACATCTGAAACTCAATTAAAAACATCGTCACCTTCAATTCTTCCTCGAAAGCCTTTGCAGCACAAACAACACATTTTTTTTATTTTTTTTTCAACACAGCAAGGATCGCAGAGAGCTCATCAGGGAAGAACCTGTGTTTGGACTGTGCAGGGAGTTCGAATTCCACGATGTGCACTCAATCCTTAAGACTGGGCATGAGCGATACTGTCAAAACGTCATGCCTTGATTGCAGCGAGAGTTCCGATCCTGGGATGTGCAGCCATTGTTTGACTCAGGTAGGATAATTTGAACTTTTTGTTTGGAGTGAAATTGGCATTTGATCTAACATCCAGAACAGTTTTATGATTTGGCTTTGTTAGGACTCGGAAATTGACTTTTTTTTTTTTTTTTTTTTTGGGGGGGGGGACCTGAAACTGCACGTGGTGGTGTCTTAATTTGAGCAATTTTTGCCTAGGCAGTCACCGATGAGCTCAAGATCACTACTTGTGCTAAATGCATGGAGACTTCCCTCCCGAATGCCTGCATCCATTGCCTTTCTTTTGCCGTAGAGGACTCGATCAAGGAGGAACATTGCCCCCTGTGTGCAGCAACCTCTGAGCCATGCAAATGCACAGAATGCCTTGCATCGGTAGGTTTTTCCCTGTCTCCTTTTAGGAAACATGCTCTTCTCAAGAGTCCGTTGATACACCAGGGTTAGTGGATTTTGTATCAATGCTTGTGGCAGCATATATTGTTTTATGAATCGATTGTTGGAATTGGCCTGCCATATGTCATCTGAAACACTTTTGCCTTTTTTGCCGTTTAAAAAAAAAAGGCATCTTCAGTTTCCTTTGATTCCAGAGTGTTGGTTTCTGTCCCCAGGCGATTACTGATTTTCTCAAGTTGAAATTGTGCGCTCACTGTGCGGGGACTAAAAATCATGCAGAGTGCAACGGATGCCTCACTTTAGCGGTCACCGACTCCGTCAAGGAGGAATACTGTTTGACTTGTTCAGACACTGGTATGCGATAAATTCACAACACATGCTCCTTCCAAGAAATCATCATTGAAAAACACATCCATTCGAACAAGCAAGCATTCTCTTGTGCCAACTATGTGGAGATAGAACCAATCAAATGTTCTAACAGGGGTAGCTTCTGGGTTCATGTATGTATTGTTTGCATCGTTGTTTGTTGGTGGTTTACGGTGTTTTGGCATTGGGTGCAGCTGATTCTGCGATGTGCAATGAGTGC
This sequence comes from Bryopsis sp. KO-2023, assembly GCA_030272585.1. Classification (NCBI taxonomy): domain Eukaryota; kingdom Viridiplantae; phylum Chlorophyta; class Ulvophyceae; order Bryopsidales; family Bryopsidaceae; genus Bryopsis; species Bryopsis sp. KO-2023. The sequence goes on from BSYQ01000002.1 coordinate 3,518,958, forward strand.
TTGAGAAGTGCAATCACGGATGATATTAAACCAACCTGTCTGGTATGTGCCAACAGCTCAAATCCTTCCATCTGCAACCATTGCCTGCTGCAGGTAAGTTCGAAGGCTGAAAAACTCCACATGACTCATAAATGAACCAAGCCAACCACCCATCATCATCTGAATTTATAGCATCAGTTTTCTGGCATTCCATTCCGGTGCATGGTATGATGGATTCGCTCAAAATAGGAACAAACGGGGATTATTTGGGTTTATTTTCATTCGTTTGGCAATCAATGAAGTGAGTACAGTTATTTTGCAGTAAGGAATTTGGGTGGGACTTTCATAGCGAAGTTTTGCTTGTTTCGCAGGTAAAGGTGCTGTGGTTCTTGGAGGGGGGGTGGCTGTGAGAAGTGGAACTGTAGGGCTGTAGTAGCATACGTCTGTGGTGAGGAGAAGTGAGGCATGAAGGGAAAAGGGGAGAATTGGAGGAATGTAGTGATGTTTGTATGTGGTGAAGCGAGTTTGTTTGCTCTCCGTTTTCAGTTTCCTTACCAGTTGCATCAACTTTTCTTTGTCAGAGGCTGGTGGGAATTTCTATCTGAATTTGGTTCACCGAACTGGATGGGGGTTGTTTACAGTGTAAACTATGCACCATCAATCGCTACCATCACTACCATTGTCACCATCACCATCAACGCCACCGTCACGGGCATCATCAGAGAGATTCAAACCTACACGAGTCACAATGATTTGATCACAATCTGAATTAGTGTTCAGGCATTTGAACGCTCTCCCTTCGAGTTTGGACAGTCACTCATATAACTTGCCTGTTTTATGGCCTGTCCAGTATGTCTTGCCGACTAATGTTGTAGTCGCACCATGTGACGATTATCATCGAGTCGGAGCTGAAGGGCTGCTGTTCGCATTTCTAGCAAACTGGAACGTTGCACCAAAATTGAGCACACCACTGCAATAGCGAAAGGATTTATGGGCTTCTGCGCATATAATATTGTATTGGGTTTGGACGTGTGTATTCGAAGTTGTTGGTTGAAGGGTTTTTTTATAAAAACTCTGGGTTAAGAGTTTGGGACAGTCGTGTGTTTTTTTTATTTGTTTCAAACCGTGTTTCTATCATATGTTCCAGGAATTGTGGTCGACATGTTTTTTACACCTTCTCTACAACAATAATACATGTGCACATGACGGTGCTTCACAGGACATGATTTTTACATAATTTCACACTCGAAGTACATACAATTTACAAAACAGCAAAAACACATATATGTAAAATGGGGGGTTTTTTCACTGGTGGCAGTGTAATAAGTGATTACTAATATCCGTGCAAAACCCTGCCAGCTTTTGCGATATCAAAAACGCAACCAGACTTGCTCGTAAGGAAGGCCTTCCCCGCCACAGCGTTTGACGAGAGAAGGACCTGAGCCCCTTCCTGTCTTTCGCGGGGGAAAAGCGATGAGTGGAACGGAGGCGGACAATGTCGAGGCAGCGGTGCAGGTCCCGTTGCTGGGTCAAAGTGGGGATGCTGCTTCTCCAGACTCCAAACTACGGAAATGGGGGTGAGTTTTCGGGGATGTCCCAAACAGTGGTGTCTTAGTTCAGGCCAGCGCTGGCGAGTGGTGTCACGAAGAGTTTTGTGCTCCTCCTGCTTCTGGGTGGTTTTTCCTCACCCCATGGAAAGACTCGATCAGTAATGAAGCCCTTGAACAAATGCTAGCAGTGTTTAGTTTGTGTCGATGTTTCCAGCTTCCTCCCCTAAGAAATAATCACCAAGAAATTGAGAAAAATGTTATTATTAATACAAGCACAACAGCTTGACACAACACAAGCAATGAATTGTAGTGAACAAATTGATGGGCAAATCTTAGGGGAAATCTTGATTTGGTTTCTGGATTTCGTTTCTGCTCAGGGCTTGGACAAGAAAGACAGTGCTGCAGCATTTCTTGCCTTTGGGTGAGATTTCAGGAAACGAACAGCATATATGTATCGCTGTTTTCCCAAGTGCTATAGGCTTTGGCCTGGCATATATTCTAGGAATTTGGTCGGTTGGTTGTGGTGTTTTTGTTTTGTTTTTTCAGAAACATAAACCCCCCCCCCGAATACAGTCCCCCCCCGATTAGTATCCCCCCCCCCAAATACAATCCCCCCCAGTCGAACGTGGTTTTCCTCCTAAATACAGTCCCCCCCTTCAAAAAAAAAACCCAAGTTCGACTGGGTGGGGGAACCACGACGCGAGTCGCGTCTGCAAGACTTTCGATTGTAGTGGACATCCAAGACACGAAAACAAACAAACTGAAAAACGGTTGTGACGATTCTTTTCACACATCAGCTACATCGACGTCCGACTCGACGTTTCTGAGCGACGCTTCTATCCAAACATGGGCGACAGTGACATCGACCTCGAAGTCGAACTGGACGAGGGAAAAAAAGTTCAGACAATTATCTACTAGAGATGTGTTCAAGTGATTTTTTTTCGGGGGCATTGGCTACCGTTCTGGATGTAAACAAGTCAGGGGACATGTTAATCAGAATTTTTGTATAATCCCCCGAATACAATCCCCCCCCAAATAGAGTCCCCCCTTAAAACTGCCACACAACTGCAAATCTATAGTCCCCCGGGGGACTGTATTCGGGGGGGGGGTTGCGGCCTAATAATGTTGTTTCACATTGAAAACCAAATGAAATGCAGCCCAGCACCTACAGAGAAAGATTGCCCTTTTTCCCCACAAGGTTATGGTCAAATTTCACTCACTTTTTAATCGTATTTCTAATGTACCTGTCTGACTGCATATGATCAACATACATTCTTGAAAGATGGATTCAACCGATGGACTTCTTGGTGCCAAGTTGTCTAATTAGAGACAATGATAATTTTCATTGTTATGATAAGTATGAGCATCGGTGGAGACTGGTGAAAATATAAAAAACAAATAAAACAATAAATTCACGAATACATCAATTTAAGAAAAAAAAAACATTCAAAAACTGGAAATGAATAATTAAATGAAAAAGTACACAAACATAATATGGTTTTTTTGTTACATTGCATCAGCTCCATGAGAGTTGACAACCCACCAAGGAGTATTTTTAAAAAAATATTCTCATAAAATCAATCGAAAACTACCATTTTGTTTGCATATATATTTTGTATTCTCGAATTTGAACCAAAATAATTGAAAAGCTGGATTGTTCTCTGACCTGGCTTTCATTTTTGGTGTGTGTTCTTTACCATTCAGGATTTCTTGTAGCTTTGGTTTGGGCAATGCTGTGGCCATATCCAGGAGAAGCAATTTCTGAATGGCAGGTGATATGCTGGAGGTTTTTCAACTTTTTTTTTTTTTTTTTTTTTGGGGGGGGGGGGCAAAAAGAATGCATATTCTGACCACATACATCTGGAATCATCATTTTTCACCACAAGAGTAATTCAAGTTGTGTTTGAGGAAAAATGTAGAAAAAAAAGTAGAAATATATATGGTTATCTCTTCATTTATGCTGTGGAATTGATAGACACCCTTAAAATTGAGGAAGAAACGTTTCTCGGTTGATTGGCTGTAACCTAATGTTCAGGGCCTCTCCGTTTTGAAAACGATTGCATAGAGGAACCTACTCCTCGATAGTATTATTCTCTTCTTCCAGTTTTGGACCTGATCATGATTTTGTCTGCATGCCTGGCTCCCCTCCCCCCCCCCGAAAAAGACATTCTTTTTGTATTTTTTCGAAAAATAAAATAAGAAAAATTGGTTGATGGCATCAAAAACAAACTTTGCCCTCCTTCCTTCTCCCCCCTTCAAAAAATTAAATTAAAAAAATAGAAAATTAGCCTGGATTTGATTTCAAAAACAATTGATTTCAAGCCGACATTTTGAACTCATCAGTAGATGAATCAGTCGAGATGAACCTCTTGCAAAATCACACACCACCACTGATCTCGTCCATGGCCTATTAAATAGCATACCCAATTCATCCTGGGGCTCCCTCATCAGAGATATTAAAACGCTAACTGCGTTTTTTCATCCCTTTTCTTCCAGGTGGGCGACTATCGACTCATTCAAACCATAAACGTGTGCACAATCTTCATCATCTCCGGGCTGACGCTCAAAACCACCGACATAATGGCAGCCCTCAAAGCTTACGTCGGGTTCCTGTACGGAGCCATCACCATCCTCATCATAACCCCGTGCTCAGGCTTCGCCTTGGTCAAGATCCCCTTCAGCACCCCCGAATTCGCGACTGGGCTGGCCATTTTCGCCGCCGTCCCCACCACGCTCACATCCGGGGTTACCCTGGTGGTGCAAGCTTACGGCAACGGAGCGCTCGCCTTGATGCTGACGGTTTGCACCAACATGCTGGGCATCCTCACCACCCCTTTCGCGATCTCTGTCGTGGTGGGCGGCGGCGGCAGCAGTATCGATATCGACGCCACCCGCTTGGTGGTGAAATTGGCATGCACCATACTCGTCCCTCTGTTGATCGGGAAGGGGGTGCGGGAAACCCACGTGACTGTGCAGCGATTCGTCACGAGGTACAAGACGCTCCTCAGTCTGACGAGCAGCGTGTCGATCGTTTGCATCGTGTGGCAAACGCTCAGCCGTTCACAGGAGGGGATAATGAAACAGAGCGTCGTGAACATTCTCGAAGCGCTCGCGGGTGCGATCGCCATGCACCTGGTGTTTTTGGCGTTCAATTTTGTAGGGGTGGGCATCCTGCGGTTGAGAGACAGGGAGCGGAAAGCGGTACTCATCATGGCGAGTCAGAAAACGCTGCCGGTTACGGTGACTGTTATTTCGTTTTTGAAGGAGAGCGAGGTGGGGGATTTGGGGTTGATCACGATTCCTTGCGTGATTGCACATATCTCGCAGCTGTTTATCGATGCTTACATCGTGGGGATATGGATTGCGAAATATGAGGCGCAGGAAACCGCCGGTTGTGGTAAACACCGAAAACTACCGAAAACCACCGAAAACTACCGAAAACCACCGAAAACCACCGAAAACTACTCACGAAAACCACCGAAAACTACCGAAAACTACCGAAAACTACCGAAAACTATAAAAATCGACATGATAAAACGAAAACTTGAACAGTAAAAATAAATTTATAACGGGGAGTCCACCGAAAAAAACCATTACACACAAAAGAAACTAATACATTCATTTTGTTTATATGAGTAAATATGTTACAAATGGTATGGACTCTTGGTTTGGTTCCAGTGGCTCCTTGGTTGGTTGACTCGGGTTCGAATCCCGAGGGTCATACTTGCATACCCACTTGCCGATAAGTACTATCACTCGGAGACTCACTTGTTACCACTCTGAAAGCAAATGTCTTGTTTGAAATAGTCTTGAATATTTATCTTTCCCTTTTCCTTTTATAAAGGGTAATCGCTGCATAGTTACAGTTTTTGTAGTTTTCGTGAGTAGTTTTCAGTAGTTTTCGGTAGTTTTCGGTGGTTTTCGTGAGTAGTTTTCGGTGGTTTTCGGTGGTTTTCGGTAGTTTTCGGTGGTTTTCGGTAGTTTTCGGTAGTTTTCGGTGGTTTTCGGTGGTTTTCGGTGTTTACCACGACCCGGACACCGCGCCGCACCTCTCTGATAATGATGATGGCTATAAGCAGCCCAATGGTCGAAAGGAGTCGAATTGAGTGGCGTCAAAAAGGCGCTGGCAATTCTAGTTTCAGAATTGCTTGTTTGTTGTTTTTCTTCTTTATCGATCATTCGATGAAGTTAACATGCACAGATTTTCATTTTTTTTCTTCAGCATATATATTTTTTTTAAGGTGGATTGTTTCGATTTTTCATCAATTTTTTTCCCCTTCTTTCCACACTTCTTGAGGGAGGGGGATTTGAGTCATGGTGTGCAATAGGTTTTTGTTTTCGGGGGAAATTAGCCCTCATTTTTGCTGCCTCAGGAAGAAAAAATCGAATTTTTTGTAACCATACATTGATTTCGGTTGATACTTTGTTCACCTTCCAGAGAGAAGACCCCTTACTTTTACTGCTTGTTTGTTTGGATCATTTCTATATTTTTTGATTCACATTGATTAATTGAGAATGAAGGCCAAAAACTAACCTGATCACCTCACAATTAAAACAGCAGATGGGAGTTCTGTGGAGACCCCACTGCAAGCAAACATTCTTAAAGTGCCTTTTCCCTTTTTCTATGATCCTGTTGTCAATGATTACATCATCATAAGGTTGTTAATTTTTGCATAGAAGTTTGCAAACCGCGAAGATTCTGTAGGCATTTAAAAAAAATTCCGATAAGAAACATTACCCACAACACCCAAAATGCTGAAGAGCATTCACAGAATTCAGGGGCAATCTCCCTACTAGAGCGGCTGGGCTTGAAAGGAATTTCTTGGGGGGAGCAGTCTGTGGATGGATGGCCGAAGAAAGGGTTGTTCACATGAAGAGGTCTATCACCAGCTACCGATGTTCATTTTTCCCTCAGCATTTTTCTGCCAGGAAAAAAAGAAAACTAAGAATAAAAGAGAGGGAAAAGATGTGGATCTCAGATGCCCACAGCCCATCAACCTCGAGACGCACAGTTGCTGCACAAAACCCCAAAACGAAAACCCCGATTATTGTTGGATGATAATTTCCTGTCCTGCAAAAAATTGAGCAAGCGAAAATGACATCAAGTTCTTTGCATAAATACATCAGGGTGACTGACATATTGTTTTTTTTCACTTTAACTCACCTTGGCATGCATAATCGCCTTCAGCGGTTTGCAAGAGTGGATCACAAACTTGATGATGACTAAGCACCAGTTCAGTTGAGGTGTGGCAGTCCTTTTCCACCACACTTCAAGCTCAACCAACATCCACATAGTCAGACTCTCCTTCTTCGCATCCTGCCAACGGTACCATGAAATCATGAAAGGCCCCGACTTCTTTTTCTGCATTGGGTTCTTCTTCTACCCACAAAGGCTGTCATTCGCCACTATGAATCTCGATACCTTGCTTTACAAACAGAAAAAAAAAGAGATTCAAGGCTGGTTGGGTTGAACTCTTTTTTCAAAAGATATATCTCATCTCGACTGCAAAAATAGAAAATCAGAGACAGGCAGAGTTTAGGAATGGTTGGTGGGTGGAAAGGGGAACAAAAACCCTTAACAATGAACATCAAAAACCTTTTGCACTCACATCATATTACGATTCCAGCTCTATCGGTGCAATTGTTTCTTTGCTTCCTCCGCTACAGGTTTTTCATGTCGATGAAAGCTTCAGCAGCACAGTTCTGTGCATTTGCCCCTTTTTTCTTGTTTGCTTTGGAATTCAAATTTTTCATATGTTTTTGGTTTGATCAGAATGTTCTATTCCAACAGCGCTCCCACCCACTTTGTTTTGGTATGTTTTTTTTTTACTTTTTACTTTTTCCTCAGCCTGCAATTTGCCCCACCTACCCCTCTGATTTTTTTTTTCTTTTACTTTTTTCGGCCTACAGTTTTTGTTTCGACCCTGCTACCTAAAACTGGCCTCGATAATCTCTCAAACCCCTCCCAACTCCCCTCCTTTCCCCTTTCCCTCCACCAAACCACACAGATGCAAAAACACAATGGTAACGCAGTTACCGCTTAGTGCCAGCACAGATTGCCTTCCTGACAAAAAGACAAGACAATCCCACAGCCCCAATGACCATCCCCTGTAGCCACCTTTTCCTCCCCCTGCCATCACTTGGGACCCTCACTTCCACCTCTCCCAACTCCTGATCCCCCCCGGAATTCTCCGGATCTTGCAGAATCGGGCTGGCAGACCGACTGCTCTTCTCACCCTTCATCTTTCTGACCCCAGCCCCCTCTGCCAGCCCCTCCAGACCATCCTCCAATGCGTTTTCGCCATTTCCACCCATATCGGACACACCAGCCCTTATCTGTTCTCTACCTCCCGATATTGGAATCGATTCTTCCACCTGTGTATTGTGCTCCTCCAGCAGGCACAGCAGCCTCCTGTTCTCGAACATTGTGGTCATCGCGGAACGCTCTGCATCAGCCCACCTCTCTTCGGACTGAGCCAAACTCCTCTGGAGAAAAAGAACAACAGAATTTGGTATGATAGATGGTCAAATCATAGATTTTGAAAGCAACTATCCAGGACATCCCACTGTTTCTCAAATTTTGTCACCTGTAGACCCTCCACAATCTCATTCAGCCTCCTGTTCTCCCTGAGAGATTCTTCCAGCTGCTTGTGGAGGCGCTCGTTTTCTTCCCTCAGTACAGAGGAAGGCGTCGACACAGGAGGTTGACTGGCAACAGATGGGGTCCGCGAGAGCTCCTGGGAGGGCTGCACAGACCGGTCGCGTCCGACGTTTCAGAATCATCAGTGGACGAGGGGCTCGCTAAACCTTTCAAAACCTCGCCTTCGTCGTGCCCCTCGTCCACTGATTTTTCTTCATCTACCCAACCCCAGCAAATGGAGTGGGGGGAGCTCTGGGTCGACCACATCGTGTTTTCCTGAAAAGAAAACATTCGTGACCAAATAAACATGCATGCACGGCTTGACAGCATTCTCGAGAACTACCCGCCCCAGCGAAGCCACACGGCAGCAAGCAAGAGAGGCTGCATCGGAAAGATCCGCGAGGCATCGGGCAACCTTATCCTTCCGAAAGTTTTTAAAAAAGAGTGAACGACCCCATCGACCGGCTTTGGCGAGAAAGCTGCTGCTGGCCCATTCCCAGGTGGCGCACGTCGAAACCGACCGCCGGTCGCCGACCCGTTTTCATAAGCCAAAAGCGACTCCAGACAGACAAAGGCAAAGACGAACCCTCAAAAATAGGGTAAGCGATGGCAAAACGAACGCCACGAGAGACTCACCGCTTCCATTCTTCCTTCGTGCGTTTGTTTGCTCGACACGGTCCAGTTCAGACGCAAGCAAAAAACCCTGTTAACGTTTTGCAGACAAAGGTTCCCTTGCCAGTTTTCCAAGTGACTATCGTTAGTGTTTGACCCCCCCATGAATTCAACGCCCCCATGAATTCAACACTGTGAATTCAACAAGGACATCACTATATTCACTGTTTTTTCATCCTGGAAAACCAAAAAACCCTGCTTTCTTTTATTTTCGCAAATAGCGCCACAGAGTACGTTTTCTGGTGCCCGCGTTCGTAACAGGCCCGTTCGATCCTCCCGTATTTTTTTTCTTTGGGGAAACCACCGAAAGCACGAGGCCTAGGCGCGGTACATTGTGGGTTTTCTTTGTTTGAACGAATGAGCGATTACGTGAGTGTTGAGTGGGAGCTCCCTAGTGGCGTGGTTGGTCGAGTCTTCGAGGGGCTTTGCCCGAGGGCTTTGGCCAGGTGCTCCTGTGTCGCTAAGGCATGGAATGAAGTCACCAAGGAAGGCCGTTTCGCTAAGAAAATCGGCCTCGAGAGATCCTGGCGATGTGGCACCGTTGTGCCGAAATGTATCGAGCTCCTCAAGAATCGGTGGATCGAAAGTTACGGTATGCGGGGCGAGATGATTGCGATAGTTGGGGAAGAAAAGATTTTTTCTGTGAACGCTGAGAAAGGCGACGTCTTGACTAGGGACCGAGCCAACATGGGGAGTTCGGCTGTGTGTTTGATCAATGGAATGTTCCTGTGCGAGAGTGACGCGCGAATGGTGGCGGTCCTGGAAATGCCTGAATTGAGACAGATCGCGGCCATTAGCCTTCGTTTCGAGGTTCATGCGATCGTGGATGTCGGAGACCACGTGGCCTTTGGTGGTACGTTAGGGTGCCTGGATTTGTGGAGCAAGATGGGTTGGACTCGTGTGAAGGTTTTGAATGAGGTTGGCCCGGTGCAAGAGGACATTTTATGTGCCGCATTCGCCAAGGGAGTGGGTTTGTTGATATGTGGATCGAGGGTTGGGCATCTGGAAGTGTGGAGCTTAGCTTCCTGCACCCGCGTGGCGGCTCTCGAGGGACACTCTCGTCCTGTCGTGCATGTTGATGCCAATGACAATATGGTCGTTAGTGGCTGTCGTGACGGTATCGTCCGGATATGGGATTTAGAGACCTTCGAGTCTGTGCGAGTTATCGACAATAACCCACGGTTGTTTTTTGTAGCGTTGAATGAAAGCAAGTTTGCGCGGTGTACGATGAACTTGATGGAAGTGGTGGTTTCTAGTGTTGTCGAGGAGGATTGTTTCCTTCGCACGTTTCATGCAGGAGGTGAACTCATAGGTCTTTTCTTGACGGAGGGCAAGCTGACGGCTGTGCGACGTGACTGGAAAATCTTGGTGTGGGACTTCTGGGCTCATTCTTGCCTTGAAGGATGAAAACTGTTGATCCTTGGCGTAAGAAACCTGTTTCAATGATTATTGATTGTTTAAACAAATTTCTGTGCGTGATCCTGTGTTGTGAAAGTCTTGCAAAAAGTCCATGTTTAACAATAAATTTATTGGTTGGGAAAGGGAGAGGGGATTCTGCAAAGGGCAATCAGCTACCGATCCGCAGATGTACACCCGTTAAAAACCATACTCTTGGTATTCTCGTTAAAAACCATACTCTTGGTATTCTCGTTTAATAATCAGAGGTGGATCCTGCTTTTCTTTGACCAAGTTGTTGTCTACAACACAAAACCTCCTTCGACGAAACCAAATTTGACAGTCGTTATCCATGGAATTGCCTTTGAGTTGAACCGCGTTTGAAATCTTTTTCTTCTGAAAAAGAGAACGAAACAGGAACTGTGGTAAGGCTTTCTTGACGTCGACGTCACGATGGCGCCTTACAAAACATTATCTCAGGATGCAATGGAAACAAAGGTGATGAAATAAGACAAGTTAACGCGACCTGGAGAAAATCACAGGTCCGCAACTTGCGTGTTCGTTCCATCACTCGGGTGTCTCTGTTCGTTGAATTTGTTCCAAACAACTTGGATGTTCTGCAAATAAATGAATTCTCCCACCGACGGCCTCGCCGAGTTAGAGAAAGACTGGTGGATTGCATTGGAGGGAAAGGAGTAGAACACCAGGAAACGGTCTCTGACAATACTCAAAGACTTGACAAGCGGACCCTGGGTGGCGACGGGATATTACTTGAAACTACTCAGAAGCTGAAGAAACAAACATCGAATTGCATTGTGAAGGAGATGCCACTCATGAAGCTGAAAAAAGTATAAAAAAAAGGCCAGTCCAGAGGATGGCCAGCTTATGGGAAAGACTGGCTCGTTTCTTATATTTCTTATATTTTGAATTTTCGGCGCAAACGCGCTAAGGGTGTGCTTTTTCCTGACGAAAGTTTATGGTAATCCTCGCTTCTGTCGAGACCAAACCGTGGAAAGTTCGTGACCGAATTGATCTTTTTTTAGCTGTGGAAAAAGAGTGATATTTCGTACAAGATCTAACTGCTTGACAACATTTCTTCAAAAAAATAACAATATATATATATATCTTGGCTGATATACAGTTCATTTCTTTATCATGTGCCACCATTTGAATCACAAATGCATGCATGCATCCATCTCCAGCATGAAACTTTGGGAAAGAGATCTAGTGAGTACTTTTTGGCATTGGGCCCCAATATATATTGTTTTTCAATTGTTTTTCAATTTTCAAGCCTTCCACAGTGGAGAGGGCTAAAAGAAAAGCATAACCAATTCACTGGTCTTGTTTCAAATGTGATGCCAGATTTTTTTGTTTTTGTTGGCAATCTTGGCTGAGAATTCAAAATCAAAAGTAGTGCAGAACCTGTCACGAATCACCATAGAAATAGAAAAAAAAAGAACATTGCTACAGGGAGAAAAATGCCTCGAGAAACAGCTCAGGCGATCACAACATCGCTCTTTTCCTCCCAAGGGTGATTCTGAAGGACAAGCTGTAGCTCTTTCAACTAAAGGATTTTGAGATAATGGTCAGAGAAGGCTCGTATCAACCCAACAATGTAATCATTCAGAAACATAACTTTTGGTCGAGCAAACAAAAAAAAATCTTGTTATTATCATGCCACCCACAAAAAAGGATCCATCTTGGGAACCCTGTGGTTGATCAGGGGAGTGTATGCAAAATAGGTGAGAGAAAAAGCTGGTACAGAGATGGGGCAGGGTTTTTTCTTTTCTTTCAACGAACAAAATTAAAATCTGCAACAAAACTCGAAGTGATCCCCCTTCTGATGCGACCACGGGACGCCTCCTTCTTTCACGCAAACGAAAGGGTAAAAATTGCAATCAAAAGCCACGTAGCAATCACGGCACCAATCCTCTCCTGCGAAACACGATGGTTTTTTCACGTTGAACGCTTTTTACAGCCAAAACCTTCGAGCACACTGAGGAAAAGAACGAAGAAAACGCCAACCAACCAAAAATTCTACAAGACATGCCAGGCCAGTGCCTATAGCATTGAGGAAAAACGAAAACGCTGCACGAAGCGATAATACCCTTTTTTTGCATGGAAGGATCCCGAGAAACCATGCTGTCTGGAAAAGGGCTAAACCGATCTGGATAAGTAAAGCGTTGGAAAAAAACGTACCCCACCTGTCGTAGGAGCTACTGGCCTGGAAAACGAACCCACTGTCAAAGCCATGAGGATCAAAAGAGCGAGCGCGGTCGATTTTGACATTGTGGAGTAGTCTCAGTTTGCGGTCTTCTTTTCGAGGGGCACCAGTGAAATGCTCTGAATCGATCGCCTCTGCGTTTTGCATTGGCGATTTGTGGACGAGGGAGCCCTCACTTTGGAGCGGCTTCATCGGGATTTGGTCAAGGCCCTTTGGGGCGTCGTTTTCAACTCCTTTGAGCGCCAAGCTCAAATCAAATCATGATTACACACGAAGAACCCGCTCGGCTAAGGAGCGCCAAGTTGATATCGTCTACTCACAGTCATCTTTGGACTGCTCTGGTAGCTGCCAAACAAACAGGTTCTTATATATATATATATGGAATCGAGTTCTTATTGTCACCAGCGAACCCTTGTTCCCCTGTCTCTGGTTCAGCCAAAAGTTATGGAAGGCTCACACTCTCGTGCGTCCGAAAATGAAAGTGTGTAGAAAAGGAATCGAACCCCCGCCAATACCCTAGGTCAGCAACGCTCTGAGACTAGATTCGGTCAGAGTTCGGAACCAAGTCCATGTACTGAAGGTGCTATGGAACCTCCACGTTCATTTTGAGAACCAACTCCATATGTACCCTGCTTCGCATAGTTTTCTCAGCTAAAAAGCGTGAAAAGTATTATCTTGTGTCAAGTCAAACGCCTGCCCACTCAAACTTGCCAACAAGTTCGCCTTTTGTTCGTGATTCCAAATGGGTTGGTGGCACAAAAAATTTGAGTACCTCCGCTACCAAAAAAAATTGAGCGGTCCCTCTGCCTATCTGCCATTGGTGAATCCTGTGCTTTGCTTTGGTGCATTGTCCTCCCACCGAGGTAGGGGGACAGTGATCGCTGCTCGGTTCCCCGCCTAACGCTTTTCCTGACACTTCAACCATTCGACCACCCACTCTTCAGAGAAGGTGCTCGAACAAACCTACCCCTTGGAAAGGATGCACCATCAACGCTCAGCACTGGACCAAGGACACACACCTTCGATCCACGCTCAACAGTCCCCGCTTGGGTGATAAGCATGCGCTACCCTGCTCGACATTGTATTATAGCGGTTGGAGGCAGGTCATTTTTGTGCTCTGGGTTGGATTTGGAGCGCTGGCGACAAAACCAAATGTCAGTTCTGTGAAGCTCCAGCACACTCTGCGTGGTGGAAAACGAGGTGCACAGGGTGGAACGTTGTAACAATAGAAAAATCACTCAGATCACCACGCTGGGGAGAGCGGAATCCTCAATGAAAGGAAAGCACACGCACTGCTGGAGCCACGTTCCACTCTGTGCACCTCGTTCTCCACCGCGCAGAGTGTGCTGGAGCTTCACAGAACTGACATTTGGTTTTGTCGTCTGCGCTCTAGTTTCACCTGAAAGCCTGTAAATGGCGTGCGTTAAATTGGTACAATAGAACGTCGAGCAGAGTAGCGCCTGCTTATCACCCAAGCGGGGACTGTTGAGCGTGGATCGATGGTGTGCGTCATTGGTCCAGTGTTGAGCGTCGATGGTGCATCCTTTCCAAGGGGCAGGTCTGTTCTGGCACCTTCTCTGAGGAGTCGGTGACGGAATAGGTGGAGTGCCAGGAAAAGCGCCAGGCGGGGAACCGAGCAGCGATCACTGGCCGCCTGCCTCGGTGGGAGGACAATGCACCAGAGCGAAGCACAGGATAAACCAATGGCAGACAGGCAGAGGGACCGCTCAATATTTTTATTTTTTCAATTATGTTTATATATATAGATATATGGTTTTTTTGTACTCCTCATCGTTTGGGAGGATCACTGTGGACAAACTACATTCCCATTCGTGGTGGGATCGAGCAAGGGAGCTCAGAGAAAAACAGAGATCGGTCTTGGAAGGTTTGCTTCAGGTGCATACTTTACTTCTGTTGCCGCTTAACAATCCCTAGATTGTTATCCATGGAAATATATTTCTCCATTTTAGAAACTATTGTTCGGGGGAGGAGGGAAATTCTTATAGAAACACTTTATTCCTTTTGGTTTCAGGTAGTTTTATGTTGCTTCATGAACGAGGTGCAATTCACGAAGGTGCCTTAGAAGGGTTTCAACAAAATGTACCACTTAGAGAGGTGTTCTCCTGATCAGTCCTGTCGACCAGAGAAAACGGTTCTGTCAATTTGAACTGCTGAGCAAAAACCTTTCAATACACCAACTGTGGGGATCTGAACAGCGTAGTCACACTGGTAGTATCGCTGGACAGCGTAGTATCGCTGGTCATACTCAATCATATTTGCAACATCCCTTGAGAATACAAAAAATAAGAGTTGAAATACTTGTACAAACAGTCGGTACCAAACCATTGCATTCTAATGCCAAAAAGCAACATAACCTAAACAGCAAAGTCAGCAAAAAAAACCTTTTAACATCCAGGGATTCCGAGACAGTCTCGAAATGTCTATTCCTCAGGCCTGAGGAGAAAAATATTGCGGCAGCGTTGATCACATGGCGTTTGGCCAGGATGGAGGCCTTGTATTTACTAACAGTTGGGAGTCGAAAATGCTCAGTCGAGAAGCTCATGCAGCTCGTTCTCGGTTTCCTCATCACAAGGATTGAACGGACAAGTACAAATATCATCCTTAGCAGTCTCCCCTTCTGAGTCTTTCGCGTTTTTATCAAGCCCTGTCCAAACGATCACAAGATCACTCAACGGTTCTCCTAATTCACAAGATCGTTCGGCGTCGTTCACTTGTCAGTAGCACTTCTTTGTTCGAACAAGCACCCCATATCTCGTTGGATCTTCAGGGAAGATCAAAGAAGCAAAACACATTTAATTCGTTGTTTCCTGAATTTTTTCGCTTTGAGGATTTTTCGCTTCCCACCTGCTCCAAGAAGAGTCTTGACAGCCGCGACACTGCCGTTTTTAGCAGCCGTTCCCAACAAATACAAAGGATCGGAGTCGGCGTCTAGCAATCGCAAAAGAAAACCGACCTCAGTTGCTCATCAACTACTCCAGAGCACATCTTGAAAGAAATAAGGCAGGAAAGGAAGTTATCAAAGTCGAGCATATACCCGCTAAAAGCAAGTACTCCACAACTTCAGAGTGGCCGTTCCAGGCCGCATTGAGTATTGCGTTGAGGTTGTTGGCGGCCCTAGCCTCCAAGTTTGCCCCACGGCGAACAGCCACCTGAAAATATTGGAAGAGGGCATGGTTTCGTGAGTTTGTGCTGATTTCGGTTCGCAAAGTACGATTCACATATGATATTCACAAAGGAGAACCGCCGCTTCTTTCCACCAAAGTACCACTAACAATAAAATGTTTAAAATGGTGGGATTACCTTGACTTGGGCGAGATCTCCATCGCGGGCAGCCTCCAAGAGCATTTCATCAATATCCTTGAAACCAAACACGCCTCAGCATATTTTTCTGTCATTTTTTATTGCAGCAGTGACGTTTCAATGCAACCAGAGCATTTGGCCAGAAGGTAAGGATACCTCTTGATCATCTGCTGATAAAATTGTAGAAGGGGATGGAGGTCCAGCAACCTCCTCCAGGGACGCCTCCAATGCTGACTCGAGCTCCAGATCCATATCATCCTTCAGGAACGAGCGAACACATACTCATATACGAAACAGAAATAGGCAAATCTGGTAGAAAGACAAAAACGTCAAGGTAAACGAAGGACGTCCGCATACGCGCGAACGCACATCACATGAAGAGGAGGAGTCTTGTTATCATTCGAAGGAAACGCAGCAATGCTGAGAAGATTCTCTTCACCTCATTTTGAAGTAGTTTTCTGAAATCGCGGCGAGGGCCTTTCAAGGATGTGGAGCCTCCTGTGGACAAAAGGGAACAAGTTGAAATGAAAAACGTGAGGATAACGACAGGACCAAAAAGGGAATACCACACACACACACACAAGCCGATCCAGGAGAACTGTTTGGACCCACAGATTCAGCCGCTACGAAGGAGCGAAATCAACGCTGACACAAGAAAGAAAAACGAAGGCGTATCAAGGACCCTAATCTTTACTCAACACCGAGCTGAACGTAGCGCTTGCGTCGGTTTGCTCACCGGATCGAAGCTGTTTCGTCGATTTAAGACATGGGAGAGCTGGCGTCGTTTCCACGATGGTAGACGCCAGTAAAAGAAGAATCGCTGTTGCTGGAGCGGTCATCATCCTGGCCGAGATGTCGCTTCTCTAGTCGTGTGCAGTTCGGCGGGACAAGGAGAAAACTCTGCCGAAAACAAGGCTTGTGAATGGGGAACGAAGAGCTTGTCAGAAACAAATCGAAAAGAAAGTCTGTGGTGCTGGGAAGTGGGCGGCTGTTTCTTGTCGTGGTCGTCGCGGGAGAGTTACGACGCTTTAAAAGGGAGATTCAGAGAATGGAGGGTGTATGGCCACTCGTAAGACATTCATACTCAGAGCAGCTGGGAAGTATGCCTCCTCTGTACCATTTTGTGCGCACGTTCTGAACGGGTTCCGATTTGAAACTTGCGGAGGTCCCTTCAAAATAGGGTGGAGGATCTTTCGTATCACGGTCTCACAATGTAATCATTATCATTATCACGGTGTTTTGGACGGAACCACCGCTGGGCGCCAGACAACAAAAATCCAAAATTGTTTTGGAGCTCCTTTGTACAGGTTTCACCTCCCAAAACAATGGGATATCATACAAACATGATTGTCTGCTGACAGCAGGGTTTTTTTCAGGACAGTACTTTTTTTAAAGGTCGATTATTTCGATTTCCATCAATTCATTTTCTCCCTCTTTCCACACTTGTGGAGAGGCAAGCCATTGTGTTAGAGTATTTCTTTTTTGAACCTGTTTTGATCTCTGGGAATGTTCCCTCCCCTGACTGAAAACTTTGATCATTTTTTCTCACTCTTCTGGAGAGCCCTTTTTCGATGGTGTTGTTTTTTATGCTTCATGCTGACCTGTTCCATGTTGAAATGGTTATATAATCAATGGTTGAATCATCAAAAGGTTCAATCTCCTTGCAAAAAACTTAGATTCTGTATGGCATTTCACATCCCCACCCATATTTATCAAAATAATACATGCAAAGAAGTCCAACACTTTTTGTAGGCACCCACACAAGGCTAAGAAAACCAAAAACAATAAAAACATGGGGATGGCCCCTTTTTATAACATCACTGCGATATTTGAATGAATGATTTAGTCAGGGTGTTCCAATGAGAAATAGTAGGGCCGTATTAAACCACATTCTCCTCTGTCGAATTCACATGCATCCATTCCTTACAGAAAATTCCCACCATGAATTTCAAAACAGGTCAACCACAAGCATGCTTGGGGCCTGCCTCGCTTTCTTCTTTTTTGCAGCATTGCCTGAGTAGTTCAGAAGATGGATTTATTTTCCTTGAATTCTGGCAAATGCTCAGTCCAGGTGATGCCAGAATGTTCAACTCAACACCATCCCCAGCAACCCCGGAGAACATTCCTTGTTAAACCCTTAATTATTCTTTCGTTCCAGGGGACAAGAACAAAAATCAATCGGTGAGCAAATCACCATATTCTTGCAAGTCGATGTGGATGGAGCCCAGTTTGCTCTCAAGCCTCCGCACCAGGTGGAACCACCGGAAACGACATATTTTCTCCTATTAGGTGTTGCCCCAATCCGATATTTTCTTCCTCCCACTTGATTGGTCGATCGGTCCTCCTGTGGCCTGAAACCATCATTGTTTGTACATGTAAGATCAAAAAACAGGGAGGATTAGGGTAGAGAATCAAAAACCCACAACACTGACCTTTGACCTCACCTCATTAATATACATGATATCATTAGCAACTTGATTGGCACCCTCATGCTTTTTTTCTGGAAGACTCCTCCGTTGTTGATTCCCCCTGCCGACAAAAAGTTGCATTCACGTCGTCCAGCTCAGCAGTTTTTGCTGTACACATAGCAAAAAACATCTTGTATTCTTGTATTTCGTATTCACGGTATAATCTTCAAAAAAAAACACATAGAACAGAAAGGTCAGCATGCAATCGAATTTGATGGGAGCAACAGGCATCATGTGAGAAGAGCACCCACCAAAACACCCAATAATTAATCGCAAGAGTCCTCCACAGCCATATCATTTACTCCTTGCTTGCAGATCCTGGGAAAACTCAGCACCTCCATCCATTTGCTTGGACACCAAAAAACCAAGCCCCTCTTTACCCATGGGGATGATAGACTGAAAAAAACCATTAGGGACTGAACAAACCTCCTCATAAACAGCGTTTCTGCCCCCATCATATCCACAATAATTTTCCTCCGGTGCTTCGGCAATGAAAACATACCTTGACAACTATTGATTGCATCTCCCGTCCCAGTTGTTCTCCCATTGTCGATATATATATATACTTTTTTTGCTTTTTTTTCTACTCTCGAGTGAATACTTTCTTCCGCCATCCTTTTTTTTTTTCTTTCTTTCTTTTTTTTTGTAACTTTATGATCTGGTCATTACTCATTGAATACGAATGCATCTCATTGAAAACGACCTCCCACCTAATTTTCCATTTTTTTCTTTCCAACAGCTTTTTCCCCACCTACCCCAAACAGACGTAGAGAATAGAAAAAAAAAATCCAGCCCCCAACCTATCCCTGTTTTTTTTAATTTAATGTCCTTTTTTTCAGCTTAAAGTTCTTGTTGTACCCCACCTACCCCTGAGATTTTTTTTTTTTTTTCGACCTACATTTTTTCTGCCCCACCTTCCCGTGTTTTTGTTTTTTTTTCCTCACTTTTTTCCGTCGACTATAGCATCTCTTCTTCCCCACCTACCCCAATATTTTTGTTTTCAATAATATTTCTTCCCATTTCTCCCTTTTCCCTTCACCAAACATATAAAAATACAATGGTAACCTAGTTACCGACAGATAGCCCTCCTCACAGTGAAAAAACAAATTCCCACTGCGCACAGTGCGAAACCCTTTATCCACCTCCTCCTGAACATGCCAGCCCCTACCTCCCTCACTCCCCCCTCCCCGACCTCCAAATCACCCCCTTCATTCTCGGACCCTTGCAGGCTGGCAGCCCGGCTACTCTTCTCACTCCTGATATTTTCAACCACATCTTGTCCAGCCAGCCCCACCAGATCGCTCCCTATCGAGCTTCCACCCCTTTCATCCACCTCAGGGATGCTCGCCAAAATGCCACCGGATCCAGAGTCTATCCTCATTTCCTCCTCCAGCTGCGATGACAGCCTCCTGTTTTCCATCACAGCAGCAATCGTGGTGAATCTGCCTTGTTTTCAGTAGTTGGGTTTCCTTGAAAAACAAACCCATAAAAACATAAGACATAAAAAATCATGAAGCCCTTTTTCAGCAGTGCTTCGTCCATCGTTCATTGACTTTTTTTGTTCTTTCCCTTGGTTTGCTTTCCTAAATTTTATTAAGCTCAATATCCCAAACAGCAAGACGCTTGAAGTTCAAGCCTTGAACGCAGACCTTCTCAGCTTTTTCCCCAACATGTATTGTTCATGGGCGCCTGTGAAACGCGTGCGGAAGACGACCTCGACCCACGACCTCAAAAAGACGGACTTCCTGTCTTCCGAAAGTTGGGTTTCGTCCATCCAAAAACGAAAGCACGCGTTCATCTCTCACCTGAGGTTGGGTACAACGGTGAAGCCCTCGAAATGCGATGGGTTGTGGGTTAGGCGGTTGAAGGACCAGATGTTGGTTGGGGTGGTTCTACGTATCGTTAACGACGACGGTTATCCCCATCGATTGACTACCAGGTAAAGAGTTAGAACGACGCAGGAGCGTCCACTCGTCTTGCTTCTATACATACGGTGCAGTACAAATCAAGAGGTGGACATCCTGAACACCCCAGGACCAACAAGGTAAACGATCTCCATGCACTCGCTTGCAGCACGCAGTTTGATCATTCTCTTTTTCTGGAGGGAGCCAGGTATCCATTGAAACACTGCCAGGCCCGGTCTGCTCAAAGAAAAGCTCTTCGTCTAGGCATTGTTCTGTGATAAAGCTCGTAGGGATGCAGGCAGCCATACTCGAGATAATCCACACTCGAATTCCATGATAGAGTCTTGTTGTTCTTCTGAACCATTCATTGTGTCTTTGGAAACCAGGATGGTCTTTTTTTTCTTTCATCAAGTATCGGTATCGAGTACTGATGGGGACGACGAAGAGACCTCCATAGAACCCTTTTTTAATTCTCCCAAGAGAAGTGTTGAGGACCAGGTGTCGACTTCTCGACATCAACCTTGTGGTGTGTTCTCCCCAGTATTTCCAGAAAAAAAAAAGTTGCCTTGTCGAGAGCTGAACCACCCCTCAAATACATATGAGATTCTCATTTGTTGGTTTTGATATGAACCTTCTAGACATCGATCCAATCTGTAGAGAACTTCAATCTGACAAGAAGAATATGCCTCATTGGAACACAGGTGGGGGTTAATGGTGTATTATCTGACGGGTGACTCCTTTATTACTATGCATGTTGTATTTCAGAGTCCCAAGAACAGAGGGATGCAGCCTTAAGCTCCGTCGATGGTCACGAGCCCCAACAGGGCTTCCAACAAAACATAGCCGATTTCTTGGACTGGCCAGAGTCTTGCAGTTTCTGCTGAAGATTCCAGTGAGGGTGACGCACTGGTTTCGAACGAGTTGGAAACGCTCTCGTAACCTGTACGGCATATACCCTCATCAAATCGTCAACCCCCCCATAACAGCGTGAATCGTCAACCGCTGGAAGCTTGGCTTGTTTGTTAAACGAACATGGTAATTGATGCCCGACTTGGACCGATGTTCGTGAACGTATGTGTGGATAGCGAGTTTTGGCTTGGTTTTACACCGCATCGAATGAACTTTCACCTTCACTTGCTCTGAAGATTCCCGCGGGTGGTGTTGGGGTCAGCAGCTGATTTCTCCACGACCTCGGTTACTGTTCCGACATCTTTGTGCGAAGCCTCTCCCTCGTTTTGGTAGTGTATCGGTTTTAGTGGTGAACTTCTGGGACCATCCTGGATTTGCACCTGTTCCAACAGATCGAAAGAAGCGATCGGACACTACTTTTCCTGGGGTGGCTGCGTGAGTCTGAACACTTTCCCTGATGCACTCAGTGGTGCAATTTGTATGGTCGCTGATCAAATATTTTGTAGCATTTTCGTCCTTGTTTCGCGTTGGACTCACCTTTTCATTTTTATCGCATGCAAAGAAATATTGGGTCAAGGTGTGGAAATATATTTTAACTCACTCTTTCTTTTTTCCCGGGCATTTTTCGAAAAGAGGGCGGGTGCGGGAAGGAAAAAACAACAAGAGATGTTCAGTTGTTGCTGCGATTTGGTATGAACCTTTCGATTGTCGACGATATCCATTGCGTCACCCTCACTGGAATCTTCAGCAGAAACTGCAAGACTCTGGCCAGTCCAAGAAATCAGCTATGTTTTGTTGGAAGCCCTGTTGGGGCTCGTGACCATCGACGGAGCTTAAGGCTGCATCCCTCTGTTCTTGGGACTCTGAAATACAACATGCATAGTAATAAAGGAGTCACCCGTCAGATAATACACCATTAACCCCCACCTGTGTTCCAATGAGGCATATTCTTCCTGTCAGATTGAAGTTCTCTACAGATTGGATCGATGTCTAGAAGGTTCATATCAAAACCAACAAATGAGAATCTCATATGTATTTGAGGGGTGGTTCAGCTCTCGACAAGGCAACTTTTTTTTTTCTGGAAATACTGGGGAGAACACACCACAAGGTTGATGTCGAGAAGTCGACACCTGGTCCTCAACACTTCTCTTGGGAGAATTAAAAAAGGGTTCTATGGAGGTCTCTTCGTCGTCCCCATCAGTACTCGATACCGATACTTGATGAAAGAAAAAAAAGACCATCCTGGTTTCCAAAGACACAATGGGCTATTCAAAAGAGCAACTGAATTCTGTCACGGAATTGCAGTGTGGATTCTCTCGAGTATGGCTGCCTGCATCCCTACGAGCTTTATCATAGAACAATGCCCGGACAAAACGCTTTCCTTTGAGCAGACTGGGCCTGGCAGTGTTCCAATGGATACCTCTGCTCCCTCCAGAAAAAGAAATTGATCAAATTGGGTGGTGCAAGCAAGTGCATGGAGATCGTTTACCTTGCAATCCTGGGGCTTTCAGGATCTCCACCTCTTGATTTATCCTGCACCGTATGTATAGAAGCAAGACGAGTGGATACTCCTGCGTCGTTCTTGCTCTTCACCTATTAGTCAATCGATGGGGATAACCGTCGTCGTTCACGATAAGTAGAACCACCCCAACCAACATCTGGTCCTTCAACCGCCTAACCCACGACCCACAGCATTTCGAGGGTTTCACCGTTGTACCCCACCTCAGGTGGGGGGTTAGCGCGCTTTCGTTTTTTGGATGGACGAAACCCAACTTTCGCGAAGACAGGAAGTCCCCCTTTTTGAGTTCGTGGGTCGAGGTCTTCTTGCGCACAAGTTTCACAGGCGGCGCGCATGAACATGTTGGGGAAACACCTAAAAAGGTCTGCGTTCAAGCGTCTTGCTGTTTGAAAGTTTGAACCAACGAGTTCGCGCGCGTCAGTTTTTTTGGCCGGCCTGTTGATAAATTTAGGAAGACAAACCAGGAATAAGAACAAAGTAAATCAATGAACGAAGAGTTGAAGGCAGGGCCAAACCAAAAATTTGGTAACGCAAGGATTTCCGTTGCTGGCTTGGCATCTGGCCTACATGGCAAGAAAAGGTGTCGTGCCGCCTTTGGTTTTTCGCCTCTTTCCGGTCTGGTTTTTGGTCACAGACAAGGATTTCCTGACTATCAGACATATGGAGGAACGTGGGGGTTGGGTCGGGTTCGCTCACTGAAGCGATGGAAGGAAGCTGCATAGTTGCGAGTGTTCCCTCAAAATGCGACCGCCAGCAACACACGCGACTACGCGCCCTGGAAGCTCATAGTTTTTCTGGAGCTCCGCAGTTCCAAACGAGTTTTGTTGACACAGGCGAGCCTCCCCTCAGTAGTCGGAGGAACTGTTGAGGTGCAACGGTGGAAGAAAAGGCTTGCAGGGCGGCAATGTCGTTCGATCAGAACCATCCCTTGCAAGGTAACTAAACATGTTCGCACCCATTTTCCCTGGTTTTTTCTCCCCACGAAAGGGACGCGGCTACCACAGCAGCGACACCATAGCCATATTTCCTTCTCAGCCCACGATAGCGACACCTTTGAAGCTCCGCGTTGTTATGAAAAGTTGGCTAGTTCGGTCCTGGTGTCTTTTCAGCCAGCAAATGCGCGCGCTTCCTCACGATTTGTTTCTGGATGTTTTGGAACAGTTGTAGTCAGGGGACCACACTGTGCTTCTATGCAGGGAACTGCTCGGAGATTTTAGACGTTGAAGTGGAATGCGATAATCTTCCTGACCGTCTCAATGGACTGGAAGGCAACGCTGATATTAACATTCCCAGGGATGTCATGCGCAGTTCTCAAGAGGACCCTGTGCTAGGTGAGAGGAATTTTCTCACCCGGCCACAGTGCGCTGGTCTGCGCCACTTGTCCCTTGCCTTGTTCACGTTTTCCGCTGGAGTTCGTTGAAGATATCAGGGCCGTTCCAGTTGTTATGTACGACTCCATTTTGTTCTTCCGTTCCGCCTTCAGTTCAACAGAGTGGATATATCGGGGTGTTGTTCCTGATTCGTGAACTGTGTCTAAAAAAGACCCCGTTCGCTCAGAAAATGTTTTGAGAATCTTCTTTCTTAGTGTGCAGCTCAGGTGCTCCAGGGTCGAGGATGCAGCAAACGCTGATGAAAGTCAAGAACGTGTCTGAAACGATACACTTGCTCAAGGTACTCTAACAGTCTAGCTCCTCTTGATCAGCTGGACGCGACAAGAACTGTACAAGGCCAGGGGAGAACTTTTGGTTTGTGTGCGGTCGTTCAGGTCACCGTCGACGCGAAAGAAAAACACCTGCGCAATGTTCTGAAGCAACTGGAAGAAAAGGATATTTGTATATCTGCGAGGGACGCCATAATTGATCAGAGAGATACGACGATAAAGTCTCTCCTGGAGAGTCTCGAAAAAGATAGGGCCATGGTGAATTCCCTTAGTGAGCAGCTGCAGGCTAATGTGGGGCAGTTGAAGAAGAAAACTGATAAGATAATGTCCCTTCAAGCGACCCTCGAGGAGAACGTCGCCCACAGAGTTTCCAAGGAGCATGAAATCGAAGCTCTGCGAGGTATGTTGCCCCGATACCAGGGACGAAAAACGCTTTCATCCATATTTGACTTGTGTAAGGGTTCAACGGAAAAAGCAACAGCATCCCTCTCAACTTTTAGCTACATTGTGTTTTAGCCATACAATTGCGCAGCAACACTAAGGACACAAGAACCCAGAGATCGACCTGGTACATTTCCCATGAAATAAACCTCCCCTTCACACCAGTGTGTACCCTTAAGACTTCTGTCTCTACAACTTGCACATTTTCCAGTAAGAAAACGAAACAGTGCGGATACACGCTCTCTTTTTCTGCTGCAGGTGAACTCGAAACACTCAAGCAGAAACAAATCAAGGAGGAAGACGAAGTGATCAGACGGAGAGAGGAGATAATGAGAGCGAATGTCGAAAAAACAATGATGCGCGGTAGACTTCTAGCTGATAATTTTCTGGACGCTTTGGCTCCCGGTTTCAGCGATTCTTGGCAATCATTTACGATCACCTCCACAAGATGAAAATATTAGACTTTTCAAGTCTTTCCAAATTTTTTGCTGGTGCAAACGAGGAGTGCTGTGTTTGATCCATCTTCTCAAAAAAATGCATGCCTGAATTTTTTGACCACGAGTGGCCCAATTCTGGTTGAAAATTGAGAAAGCCTGTTGATTTTTATGAGCCCTGGAAGTTGTTGGAGTTGATTGAGATGCGACTCTAGAGAGACAATGGGTCGATCAATCAACCAATAGTGAATTGCCACATAATGAAAGGGGAGCACTCTTGATCAAGAGTAGGGAACTGCTATGAGACAGTGCGCAGAAACGGTGTATCGAAGACCCACATCGTCATGTATACTTACAGAGAGACAACATACATAAAGTGTTTCGTTTTATCGCGCGTTTGTTTGAGCCTGCAGAAGATGATGTGCTCTGAGAGAACCGACCAAAGCATCGAGAGGGGTGTCGAGAGGGAATCTGCCTGATTCTGATGTTATGCAGATAATTTTGCTTGCTGAGGGTTTTCCTTTTGAATCCCCCTGATTCCATAGGCTGTGGCCTGGCATGTCTTGTAGTACTTTTGATTGGTTTGGTACCAGAGATCCGTTGTTGGTCTGAATAATACCAAGTTCGTGAAATTTATGAGTAGAATGAGGCGAATTTCGAAACACTAAAGAGCTCAGAACAATGGAGGGGGGAAACTCATCCGGAGCATGGATCCACCCAGAGGCAACTCAACAAATATTATCAGCATCCAACAATTGTAGCAATTGTTCAAACTGCTCTTCGGTGGCGACAAAGCAAAGATAAAGCATCGAAAATTTAGCCACCATCCAATAAAAGTCGATTCAATAAAACAGCCTCTTGAGACATAACCCCCCCCCCCCCCCCCGAATACAGTACCCCGGGGTACAATAATAAAATTTTAATTATTGTACCCCGGGGTACTGTATTCGTTACTGTATTAGTTTAAACTTTGGAAAAAAAATTCAGGGGGGTACACTATTCCCCGTTTGCTCCAGGGGCGGCGGGGGTATTATATTTGGGTGAGGGGGGGTTACCATAGAGAACGACAGTGGAATAGGCAAGGAGACAAAAATATCCATGAGTATTCTGACTATCCGCCGCCAAAAAACTGTATTCTTTCCCACGGTTGGCGGTTATATGGACGGTCTGACCTGCGTAACCATCTTTGTTTGACCTTCAGGGCTCTACATAAGCAAGGAATCCACAGGACGGCTCCACCTTCGATGATGTTGGGTTGGATTCGCAAACTGTGTTGTGGTAAACCACCGAAAGACCTGCCAATAGTTTACGACCACCAAGCTTCTTCAGTGATTGCGGAGGAGCAAGCGCCAGTGATTGTGGAGGAGCAGCCCCCAATTTTTTCGGACGACGGATACGAAGAAGACCTCTTCAGAACAACAGAGACCTCCCTTTCGATCAGTGACCCTTATCCCGTCCCTCCATCGACACCACACAACTTCTTCGAAGATCCTGCGTGGGCGGCGGTAATATTTTTCAGTCAGAAAAATATATTTCTGAACATATGTATATTTTAGAAAATAGGTTTCTCGATTTAGGTGACAATTTGGAATATACGTTTCCAATTTTAAACTTGGAAAATGTTTACATGTTTAAAGTGTTCTAACTGTTTAAATGTTTTTCTTGTTCAACAGCTCCGTGTGCTGAGGGCCACTGTAAAACTGGAAAAAATCGTCGCAGCTAATAGAGACCTAGAGGTGAGTATAGTCAATCGCTTGAAATAGATATCACAAGTTGTTTGTCAATTGATTGGAAACCGCAAGCATCGCTCTGGTCTGAATAAAACAGTTCGACGTGGATATGAGTGCTCGAAAAAGAGAAAAACGAGAAGTTGTCTGTATATTTTGCATGGAGAGATGCAACTTTGGTCCACCGAAAGTGAGACAGGGAATGCCGTTTTCCAGGTTTCGAACAGCGAATGAAGGTTAGAGGATATAGGCGACAGGCGCTGGACCAGAACAGCTGTGAAACAATTTCATGGAACGTCCAAGCAGATGGTGCAAATGCGATGGATGAGAAAGGTTTCGTCCGCCGAAGATGCCTGGAAACAGTGGGAGCGCTTTCCAAGACGCTGAAGGTTTTCAATCTGCTAAGGCATCGAAACTTCAACAAATCCCAGGATGCCAAGGAATGGACACTCCTAAATGACTGCAGCGGAGTGTTCACCCGACCGGGGTGTTCAGACAGAACTTTACAAATGAATCAACGTTTCAAAAAGGAAGTCATTGGTACCGACTCCAGTTTATTGTCACCAGACTCAGAGGGAATCCCAGTGTTTTGGGATTTTTGGAAGGAAACCAGGCAAAAGTTTCTCCAATGTGGAGGTCCCTTGCATACAAGTCTTTTACAGACCGTCGTTCGAGCTCCTCATCGACCTGACCCTCGAAATCAGAGCTGGATTTTACACCGCTAGCGGGGGGAACTGCCGAACCTCGTCGATGTCCAGAGAATCGAAGTTGCCAACTCCTCAACTTACAGCAGTCACAGTTCATGACCTTCCAGGCTTTGTCTTCCCGGCTTACTCATTTGCAGTCAATCCTGGACAGGATGTGGCTCCACCCACTGCTCCACCCACAAATTTTGGCGAGCGTGGGTCAACCACGAATGATGAAACTATCAAGGAATCGCTTGCAGAGCGTCAGGCCGAGAGAGACAGAAATGCGACTCTCTTCAAGCTGGGTGGGCCCCCCTTATCTTTCGAAACGCTCGGCAAAGAAAAGCAATTGCTCGGCCAGGACACCCTCGTGCTCAACTTTCCGAAAAAGCTCAGAGATAATGAAAGGAGGCAGGTGTTGGGTGACAAATCCAACGACATCCTGGAGTCCGAAACTGCTGAGCTGAGAAGGGAGAGCAGGCGGGGGAAAGTGGACAGGGCTTCACTAACAAACGTGCTGGTCTTGAGTTTCGAGAAGGGAACTTTGTTGAATGACAGCCCCCATGGTGAACATCCTGACAAGATAAGTGCACTTCGGGATGGAGGATATGAAAAAAATCACAAAGGGCAACCCAAATAGTCACACTCCAACCTCATTGTTCAGTTTGTTTCAAGGTTGGGGGGGATGGATGACCAGCCCATGAGAAACACTCACTATATTTTTTACATTTTGATTTTTTGGCGGATTGATGGACAAAGGAGGAAACGAAAATGAAAAAAAATTGTACACTTTGTTGTAGGTAAAGAGTTTGGGGTGCGTGGGTTATTTTGGAACGGTTGTTTTTCGGGTTACCTGATCGATCAGGAACCAAAAAAATTAAGTTCAAGTTTGGTTGTGAAATACTAAAAGCCATACATATCATAAAGCGAACTTTTTCCCAACTGTTGTCGGTGTGAGGGAGATGTTTGGTTCGCTCTCAGTGTCCATCGTGAAACGTTCCAGAAGTCGCACAGAGTGTGGGTGCTTATACTAACACCATACAGTGTAGAAGTTTTTCTTCATTGAGAGAAAAAAAACAAAGTGAACGCTTGCTAAGCGTCGGAAGCATGGCTTGGTTTTCCCAACGAACCATGATTGGGCTCCTCTCGACACCACCTTTTTGGGACAGAAATCCAAGAGAGATCAGACTCGTCTACGCATGTGATTTAGAAGAGAGATTGTTGGACCTTCTGGTGGGAAGCTTTTGAAACCGCTAAGATCCCGTCGATCTAGGCCCCCTAAACAAGGGAAAGCTGTGTTCTGAGAAATCTAAAGAGATGGCAGAAAAAATTTTACTGATGACGGTTGAACAGCTATTTTTTTAGGTCAAACGAGTGTAATGTTGTCAGACATACTGGCCCTGGTTTGAATAGCATGTGAACAAAAACTCGGTCTCGTGGTACGGTCGATGCCTTTTGGAAGTACCTGTTCGTACCACGAAAGCTACACAATCAGGAGGTCCTGTGAACGTGGAAAACAAAGGTGGTCAAACTTGGGACGCGCTTCACCAAACGCCTAGGATATCAAATTCGATCGTGCGACTCAGTTTCTTTTTCGTACCCCTCTCCCAACCGACAGGAGCCCAGAGACGTTAATGATGGGGAGGTTCGTCAACGCTCTGTGGATTCTCGTTGTGTTCACGGTCACAGTGGAGCTCGTGACGTCACAGAACAGCACGGTCGTCAGGACGACCAAAGAATTTAGCAAGGCGCTGTATGACACACGCATCGACGTGATATATCTCCAGCACCCTCTCACCGTGTCTGGCGAAGAGTGGGGATTCGTGAGGCCGGATATCAAAAGACGGGTAACGCGAGCGGATATATTTCGAAGGAGATATGCACATTCACCCCCGAAAAGAAAAATGAAAAAGAAAAGAAAAGTCGCCTGAAAAACTCCAACTGAAAAAGTTGTTTTGACCGTTTAAAAATAAAAATATAAAAAATATAAGAAATTGCGCTTTTCTTTGGCAGGTTCAGATTAGACCGTTGGAGCTCACAGAAGACTTCGTTCTGGATCTAGGCGGAGGCTTCGATCTGGCTTTTGTGAGCGGGCCGTCTGGGGAATTGCATTTCCATGACCTCCAGCTTCATGGAATATACCGACTGGCTCTTGGGGGTTCCGGAACCGGTGGCATCATGAATCTGTTCCGTGTGAATGCTCCCCAATCGATCCACATCCACAACTCCATCTGCTGCTTTCTCCCTGAAGTGTGTACTTCTATTTCTGATGATTTGAAGAAGATCGTGCCATCGTTGAGGGCAGCTCTCAGCGCACTCGGTTGGGATTCTTGCCAGTTTCCAGATGCAAAACCGCCCTTCCACACATACAAGTATCACGAAGGGTGTGTGTTTCCTCAAGAGTGGGATGCCAGCAAGATCACAGGGAGCATTCATTTTCACAATACCTCTTTCTCGTGTTCTGAGAAGTGCAAGATTAACGCTCGCCTTCCGGATATTCCAATCGTGCAAGTCTCCACGGTAAGGCAAGCATCACAGTGTTTGACTACTTAACATGATTGCAAGCCATAATTCTGAAAGTTCTCATTGCGTGTATGTGTGTGTGTGTGCAGTCCGACAGTCGTCAGCTTGTGGCGGCTGTTGGCGGTATGGTCTCCGAACCTCAAATCCTTGAGATACGTTTGCTCGGGAGATTGGTAGTTTACGAATATCAGTGGTCGAACCCCATCATGATTGTGGCGAGAAGAGGGACAAGAATGTCGATCGATGGGCGCTTGGAAGATGGGAGTCATGCTCCCCTTGCGTTCCTTACAAATCACGTGTTGATCAAGGCACTGGGGGAAATTACGCTCCAGCTGACGAACCTCGAATTGGAGTTGGAGAGCTTCAAACCAGGCTTCTTCTCAAAAACGGACTGGAATTTTCAGTTCTGTGATGGTGAAGATTACTTTTACAAGGTGATCGATCGTAGTTTGAGCTGTGGTTCACAAGATTTCTTTTTTCCTTCTCGAAAGCTGTTGAAAATGGAACTTTACTTTGCTGTAGTGGCCGCTGTATCTTCCCTACCCGTTCGCCCTTCAAGTCTCGCTGGTTCAAATAGCCAACGTGTCCATAGTGTATCGAACATGTCCCTCCAACCTCGACTTCGACAAATTCATCGCTTCGCTGGAAGATTTCAAGCAACACTTCGTCAAGAGGGACTACGGAAATCTCACCATCGCCCCCCCTTCGCTCTCGATCAACAAACTCGAGGTAGCCGGCATATTCTTCGATCAGTTCGACGTCAGCCTTCCAGCTTTCTTGGGAGATGGAGCTTCGTGGTCGCCTGTTATTTTGAACCATTTGGAGTTGCACAACGTCACCGTTGTTTGCGAATCTTTTGGTGAACCAGTGGGTGAGATCCCCCGCTGCTTTGGGGGCGAGGGGAGCTTCAACGGCAGCGAGGGGAAGAAGACTACGAACAAAACGGGCAATGCAGCCCCAATGGACCCGTTTCTGAACTTGTGGGGAGTTCTTGCCCTGGCGACAGTGGTCTTTGTGGAATTCTGGCTGTAAAGTGAGGAAGACGGAACTTTGGCTTTTGTTCAAGACATGATTCTTTCGGATCATTCCACACAAGAACATTTTTGGTTGGTGTGATGTTTTCTTTTTGTACTTTCCTCCAGTGTGAGCCAAGGTCAACAAGGGGAAACCATAAAAAGTTTCACTACATTGTGTGAGTTCCAGTGCTGGTTGAAACTTTGAAAGACCAGAGCGTTATCTCTGACATCACTAAGGTAATAATTAAAGAAAACAACTCCTGATAGGTGTACACCTTCCTGATGTAGGATGCTCAAATCCCTCTCTCACCGAAAAAACATTAATTTGCTTGTTGCAAGGTTTCAACAGCACCATACACGCAAACCATGCATAAAGTTTCCTTCAGCCAAGATCAATTTTTTTCACTCTGTAGAATAGTGGGAAAGAAAATCCCACACCAAGATTTTCCCATGGCCGCCTCACAACAGTGAGCTCGTTTCGGTAGAAACTACTCATAAAGCCACCTCCCACATTGAGCGTGTTGATGCAACAGCCCTCGGCAATATCGCGAATCACCACGTCGAGTGGATTTTTTCCACTCGCCAAAAACCGTCGACTGGGAACGACGAGGGGTGGTCAGGAAAGAAAAAGATCCTTTACTGTAAGGAGATTTTCTCCCGCTTAGTAATCCCCACATAAATATCAGACACAAAGAAAGTCCTTTCACCAGGTTGCACTGTGGCAAACTCCTGAAAGCAACTGAACAAGCCCAGGAAAATCGACGAACACGTTGTGCATACACAAGGTAGCCAAGCCACAGTCTTTTTTTTGCATCTCTTTCGCACTCCTCCGCAGGCAACTTGCCAAACTGACAGGGAGGTTTTGACACTACGTGCAGGATGAGCGCAACCGAGAAAGAGAAACGTCTGGAGGTAGAAAACGCCGCTCTCCGTGCTCGTATCAGTGAGCAGGAGGTCATGGTGCGGGGGCTGTTCAGCCACATAAGCGAACTCCAGGGAAAACTGGCCAAGAGTGGTGATGAAAGGGACAAGGCCGCTGGGAAGAAACGGAAATTAGAGTCGGAGGACGTCAAAGAGCGCCTGTGCGCAATGGACCGGAAACTGGAGGAGGAGAGGGCGCGTCTGAAAGATTTTATCCAAGCCGTTTAGGAGAAAGATGAGAAGATAAAGGCGTTGGAAGCAAAGCTTAATGACCAGAAAGACTTGCAGAATCAGATGGTCTCCGCCAAAGAATTTGACAGCAACAGCCAAACCAGCAAAAAGCTCATCAAAGAAAAAATTCTGCTCCATCTGTGGGAACATATCATGGTGCAGGAAGATAGCCAGGTCTTTAACAATTGTGTGCTATGCTAGATGCGGACAAGAGCTTACTTGATAATTATGGAAGGACACCACTGGCCCTTGTTGAAAACTATTCTCCGCCTGAAGCGACGAAGGGAGAGTTGAAGGTGCTCCTTCAGTAAGGTTCGTTTTTCTCAGCAATATATTTTTTCCTTTCCAATCACTGTTAATTTTGAAAACGGTTTTCCTGGAGCCCACGCTTTACAAACGAAAGTGGTCCAGAAATTGCAAAACTGAACATGTAAGATTAGTTTTGAAAGAGGTCATATTTATAATGATCATACAGAATTAGGATTTAACAACCCCCTTTGTTGTTTCAAGGAGGGATGGGATGAGTTCATTTCGCTTGACCACCAACCCACCAGGATGATAAAGCATGATCCCCAAAAATCAAGTCGGTTTTTTAAGGTCTTATGGTTGGGGGCAGTCCAACAAGGAAGGCTCGGAGCATTCTTTCTCTTTTCTTTGATTTCACACTTGTTCAGTCGATGACAGTTAGTTACTTACTGCTTATAAGCAGTACATGTTTCTCACTCTTGTTTGAAATGCGGGAAAACGTATGGAATGGGGTCCAGGAGGGGGGCAGTGCTACTCACTGTTCCGAAAAAGGGATGGCTGAGGGTGTTTAATCAAAACAAAATTCTCAACTTGATACATTTGATGTTTGTGCTGACCCCATCTTCACCATGGCACTGCTATCCCAACAGTGGAATCTCAATGGCTGCAAAATACCCCAAAATGTTGGTTTTTGTTTCCTCATTCTGGTGCTCTCTTGTACTGTTCTTTTCCTTGTGTGGGAGAGCTTCCCCTTTAAACAAGCAAGTTCAGACATGCATCCCACAAACCTTTTCATCTTCTTCATAACCAATGCGATAAAAACATTGTTTCTTCCATTTGGACAATTTTGCTGTAGGAAAGTGAAACTTCGTTCTAAAGGTGTACATCTGCAAATAGGAAGCTGATTGCCCATCCAAAAAACAATGACTGTTGCAAGACTTCCACAACACAAAATCACACACAAATTTGCATAAACAATCGTTGAAAAAGGTTTCCTACACCAAAGGTCAACACTTGTTAGTCTTCAAGGCAAGAGTGGGCACAGAAGTCCCACACCAGGATTTTCCCGTCGCACCGCACAACAGTCAGCCTGCCCTCCGTCAAGAAAAGACCTATGAGTTTACCCCCTACATGAAACGTGCGAAGGAAACGATCCTCCTCGACAAGACCGGAAACCACCACTTCCATCGAGTTTCTCGTACCCTGCGCAAACTTGCTTTCGTTGAGCGCTACAAGAAACCACCTTGGGTTATTGTCCACAACTCGCACAGACTCGAAGGTCTCCAAATCCCATATCCGGATGGTATCGTCCACAGAGCCACTAACAAACATCTTGTCATTGGCATCAACACGCAAGATAGGACGAGAGTGTCCCTCGAGTGCCACCACGCGGGTGCAGGAGGCCAAGCTCCACACTTCCAGATGCCCAACCCTCAATCCACATATCAACAAACCCACTCCCTTGGCAAATGCGGCACATAAAATGTCCTCTTGCACCGGGCCACCCTCATTCAAAACCTTCACACGAGTCCAGCCCATCTTGCTCCACAAATCCAGGCACCCAAACGTACCACCAAAGGCCACGTGGTCTCCGACATCCACGATCGCATGAACCTCGAAACGAAGGCTAATGGCCGCGATCTGTCTCAATTCAGGCATTTCCAGGACCGCCACCATTCGCGTGTCACTCTCGCACAGGAACATTCCATTGATCAAACACACAGCCGAACTCCCCATGTTGGCTCGGTCCCTAGTCAAGACGTCGCCTTTCTCAGCGTTCACAGAAAAAATCTTTTCTTCCCCAACTATCGCAATCATCTCGCCCCGCATAGCGTAACTTTCGATCCACCGATTCTTGAGGAGCTCGATACATTTCGGCACAACGGTGCCACATCGCCAGGATCTCTCGAGGCCGATTTTCTTAGCGAAAGGGCCTTCCTTGGTGACTTCGTTCCAAGCCTTAGCGACACAGGAGCACCTGGCCAAAGCCCTCGGGCAAAGCCCCTCGAAGACTCGACCAACCACGCCACTAGGGAGCTCCCACTCAACACTCACGTAATCGCTCATTCGTTCAAACGCGGCACAAAGAAAACCCCTTTGTACCCAAGTTGTATCTCGCCTAGGCCTCGTGGTTTCGGTGGTTTCAGCGAAGAAAAAAAAAATGCGGGAGAATCGAACGGGCCTGTTACGGATGCGAGCACCAGAAAACACACTCCACGGCACTATTTGCGAAAATAAAAGAAAGCAGGGTTTTTTGGTTTTCCAGGATGAAAAAACAGTGAATATAGTGATGTCCTTGTTGAATTCACAGTGTTGAAGTCATGGGGGGGGGTATCAAATACTAACGATAGTCACTTGGAAAACTGGCAAGGGAACCTTTGTCTGCAAAACGTTAACAGGGTTTTTTGCTTGCGTCTGAACTGGACCGTGTTGAGCAAACAAACGCACGAAGGAAGAATGGAAGCGGTGAGTCTCTCGTTGCGTTTGTTATGCCATCGCTTACCCTCGGTTCGACGTGCGCCACCTGGGAAAATGGACCAGCAGCAGATTTCGCGCCAAAGCCGGTCGATGGGGTCGTTTACTCTTTTTCAAAAACTTTCGGAAGGATGCGGTTGCCCGATGCCTCGCAGATTTTTCCGAGGCGGCCTCTTTTGCTTGCCGCTGTGTGGCTTTACTGTGTCGGGCAGCTTATGCGAATGCTGTCAAGCCGTGCATGCATGTTTATTTGGTCGTGACTCAACATTGAGTTGAACATCCTGCCATCACCTGGACTGAGCCTTGGCCAGAGTTTAAGTAAAATAAATCCTGCACTCTTGTGAGAGTATGGAGGAACGTAGTCATGTTTGATTCCATACTTCTGCATAGTCATCGCAAATCGCCGCGAGGTAAACACTGCAGCGTTGTCGGTCATCACGATCTGTGGTTGGCCATGATCCTGTACCCACGCTTCCAACACCTGACTTACAGCAACAGCATTTGCATTCGCCACAGGTTTAGCATCTGCAAACCGAGAGCAGTGGTCTATGATCGTGATAACATAGACTGCGCCCTGAATTCCCTTAGGTAAAGGACCCACCACGTCCATACTGAGGGCCTGCCCAGGCCATACACCTCGCTTGGTATCTCCCCAAGGTGCCTTTTCCTTTGGGTTCTCGTACTTCTGACAAACGACGCAAGCATCCACATACGATTGAACGACAGCTCGAGCTACCTTTCTGCCTTTCGCCCGTAGTATCTGTAACATCTTCGACACCCCGAAATGCCCTTGATGGGCCTCTTTCAGCCATCCATTCACTTGTTGCTGATAGTCCTCTTCCATCACAATACTCCGCATAATTTTTTCAAAGTGTTCATGTGTCGCCCAGCGCGATAAAAGGTCCGCGAGGATGTTTGCCTTACCGGGCAAGTGACTAAAACACAAATTTCCCCCAATCGTGTAGTTCCCCGCTATATAACTCAAGAGTCGTAACACCCTCAAATCTGTGTCGTCGGTAAGGTTCCCTGAGTTGAACTTTTGAGCCGACCCTGCAGAGTCCGTAAAGACTTGAATATTCCCCCCACCAGTAATCCATGATACCTTCTTCAGCGCGCGCACAATTGTTTGCGCTTCACCCAAGAAGCTGGATACCGCCCTCTTGCTCGGCGAGTTCAAATGTGATCCCAGAAACAGCAGTCGATCCCCTTGTGTTAAAGCGTACCCGCCAGCAGCTGACGACCAATCCGTGTATAATTGGAAGTCGGTACTTGGTTCCTGCATCCCGATGTCATACACAGAGCTCATAACATCGGTTACAACGCTTCGAAAGCGCTCATTCACCAAATCCCAGTCTGCTTCTCTCCCTATCGCCGAAAGTTCCTCGTACATATCTTGCACTCTTCCTGCATAGCCAGGAACATGCCCTTTCACCACGTTCAACATTCCCAAGGCCTGTTGTAGCGTCTTTCGCCCTTGGATTTTTGGTAAACCCTCCTGTAACTTCTTGCAATACGGAGTCACACTCACTGTCCCATGTGATACCTCAAATCCAAGGAAGGTAACGCTGCTCTGTTTGAGTTGTAGCTTCTCCTCCTTTACCTTAAACCCGAATCGGTCCAAGGCACGAAATAGTGCGTTTAATTTCCTATCGTGGTCCCACTCATTTAACGCGCCAATGATGATATCGTCCATGTATACTTCGGCGTCTAGTTCGGGATCTATTTTTCTCGCTTCCTCAAGGACACGATTAACAAGAGCATGAAACATCAATGCACTCCCGTTAAAACCCTGTACCAACCTTCGGAACTGGTACCGTTTCTTCCCCAAACTAAAGCAGAAGTATTTACTAAGCTCAGCATCAATTCCTAAATTAAAAAACCCATCTTTCAAGTCAATTACCGAGAATACCCGGTAATCGGGGTTTAACCTTGATAATATCGTCTTGGGGGGGGGCAATGGCGCCTTCCATGTTCGGAAAAGTTTGTTCACGCGACGGCAGTCTAACGTGATCCTCACTGAGCTGCCCCCCGGCTTCTGGAATATCAAAGGCTGCGAGAAGAGGCCTCGCTCTTGCCATGACATCTCGCGTATTATTCCCCGTCGTTCTAACGTGGCGAGCTCGTCCTCTGCTGCCCCCATCTGTGCTGTTGACAGCGGCTGCCATGCGCTTTCGGAACTGAAGTGTGTTTCCCCTATCTGTTCGAGGTCAGAAAGTGTGACCGAAAGAGCCGCCATATCTCGTGTCATTCCGCTAGCGGCAGGTGACAAATCAAACACCCGTGGGAATCGTTGTATAAGCTGTGATAGACACTCATCTCGATTCTCAGGTTCAAACAACTCGTTGTTCATAACGTCAGCGCTTACACCAAGAGAACCTTTCCCGTCATCCCATTCCCCATATCGACCCCATTTCGAACGTCGAATATCCCACACTTTCATCGAACCAATCCCCTGTTTCCCATTCTCTTTCTTGTGACGTTTCCAGCTGCCTTCCACTTTTTCCTCCTGTCGCCGCTGATTCTGCCGATTTGCCTCCTTTCCCGACTTTCGCACATACGGTTGAGCCACAGGGCTATTCCGCACTCTAGATAATGCACAACGACCATCAATATCGATTAATTCACAAAGACGACCAGGAATGAACCAAGCCTTTGTTTTCGGGGTCACATGTTGTACTTCACTGCTATCATTGACCAGATACCCAAACAGCGTTCCTCCTGTGCGCTGTTTCATCACCAATCTAACTCCCTTCTTACTAAGACAATCGATGACAGGCCCTCGGATCCCTGTAAGTTCATAAGGTAAACTCATGACTGCGACTTCTCCTGGTCCCAGTACCACACTTCGATTTAGATAGAACACCACAACATCTTGATACTGCTCTGGATAATATTCAATCTCCTGAGTTAACTGAATCCTTATACCATCGTCGATCGTCCTACCATCGTTTCCTGAATGCATGGACGACTCGCACCCAGGCATCCTTTTTTTGAATCGTCTTGAGTACAGACAGCGGGTCGCACTTTGGCTTTCTCCAGGAAAATCGTCTTGGCCAGCTTTGCTCCTTTCTTAAGCAAGATCGAACAACTGCGCTCATTTTCCACATCGAGGACAACAGGCTCTCCTTCCTTTGGTCCTGCAACCAATTGCGAATGTATCCGAAGCCCATGCTTATCTGCGTGAAGGTTTCGCGGCTCAACAGCCATAACCACATCCCCGTGAAGAAAACATCGAGCAGAGGAAACGACTTGTGTAGTTCGTCCAGGCCCCAAAAGGGTGTCGTTTCCTAAGGTCAATACACACTCGCCTGAGTCCGCTTGGGTCTCCTTTGGCTTTCCAGACGAGGGTGCCTTAGGTGCAGCTGAAAAACAAATGATTTCGTCATCTGTATTTTTGTCCACAAGTCGATCAGTTCCAGGGTCGATAACAAAGCCCAGGAGCCCAATCGCTTCCTTGCCCAGGATGCTGCGCCCATGCCCTTCCAAGATAACGAACTTGATTTCAGCTCGGTTCTGCCCTACTTCGACGCTCACAGTCGTCGTCCCCAGGGACTGTACACTGTCCTGCGTAATGCCTTGAATCGAAATCGTCCCTGGTTGCAATGGCAGACCAAACTTTCGCAGCGTTTTTTCGTAAAGGATACTGACCGCAGCCCCAGTATCGATCAAAAACTTGACCTGCTGCCCTTTGATAATTCCATTCACGTGCATGAGCCTCCTGGTTTGGCTACGAGTTTCGGAAGTACTGCCAACCCCCACATACACCTCCTCTTCGTCTGACTCCGAATTCATCCAAACAGTGTGCACGGTTTGCGTCTCTGTAGTGTCCACGTGCTTCACTGGCTTCCCTGACGAACCAGCCTTTCCAAACGGGGTTTTCCCTGGGGGCTGAAGCGAGGAGGGCCCATTTCCTTCGGCTTGTGCTGTGTGCACGATTTCCTTGATCCGATCCGCTAACCACGGGTTTCGCATCCCCTTTTGGATAGTACTCAAAAGCTCATTCATGCGCGATAACTGTAAAGGAAATGTAACCAAGCCCTTTCCATTAATGGGCAGTACCTCCACGCTTTCCTCGCCCTCCAACGCCCCACAGTAGTCGGCCGCATTCACTTTGCCCTCCCTGGGACCCACGCCGCCCAGAGCTTCCCAATCGCCAGCAAGGGCAGTCGCCCTTTCCAGCGTCGTGGGTTTCCTGGATTCGACTTGAACGCGAATCTGGGGCTGTAAGCCAGCGATGTAGTGGCCGACTAACTCAGCATCATGCGCTTCTGGTATTCGCACAGCCAGCTTTCGAAATACTGCGTTGTACTCCTGTACGCTTCTGGTGCCTTGCGAACAACTGCGAATCAACCTTCGAACTCGAGTGTCATCATCCTTTCTCGCAAACTGATCTTTCATTTTCTCACGAAGCATATCAAAGTGCAGGTCCCGAATGTCAGAGCGTTCTAAGAGGACCCTGTACCAACTTTTCGCAAAGCCTCGCAACATTGTCCCAGCGTACCGCACCCGCGCGTGCTCCGAGCTCTCGCCAATCAAGTCCAAGTATTCGGTGATACTGAACCACCAGTCCGACCAACTCTCGTCCGCTTTCTCCCCTGTAAAGAAGTCTGGTACACCAAACTTTACTTTGGCGACCATGGGAAAACGCATTCCACTTCCGTTAGGGGTGTCGTGTCGCCGCCCTTCACGATTTCCTGGGCTAGGTACAGTAAACACCTCATCGTATTCACTTTCTTGCTGGGAGTTTACCCTTTCTGGCGGCGGCCTTAAGCCTTGCGATGCCTCCAACGCTGACATGCGTACTTCAAGCTGAGAGAACTCTTCTCGCATACTTGTGCGAATAGCCTTTACGATTTCCGATTCCATGGCGGTTGTCTGCTCAGGTCGTGAGCCCTCTGCCAATATTTCTCCTGCCTCAGGCTCGTTCATAGCTCCGAAACCATATAACAATAATCGTACTGGACTTGTTCCAGTTGGGTGAAACACACAAGAGACACACTTGGGCTTTGCCCTGAAGGGACTTACAAGAACTAATTGTATCGTTCCTTTCACAACGTTTTATCCTTCCCCTTTCCAAGTATTGCCTGTCCTCCAGAAAACCACTGTATTGTACCAATACACCAAATCTTCCTGTACCGCCTGTGAACCCTCACAAAAGCCCACGTGGTTCACCATCTACCTCTTCCTCCTCTAACCTTTTCTACAGGACTTCTGTGCATGTATTACTTTGACAATTATGGGTGGGGGTGTGAAAAACCATACAGAATCTAAGTTTCGTGAAAGGAGATCAAACCTTTTGATAACCATTTCAACATGGAAGAGGTCAGCATGTAGCAAAAAAAAAAAACACCACCATCAAAAGGGGCTCCAGAAGAGTGAGAAAAAAAAGGATTAAATCAGGGGAGGGAACATTCCCAGAAATCAAAACAGGTTCAAGAAAGAAATACCTTAACACAAGGGCCTGCCTCTCCATAAGTGCGGAAAGAGCGAGAAAAAAAAAGTTGACGAAAATGGAAAAAACCTATGCTGAAATAAACCTGCTGTCTGCAGACAATCATTGTTTTGGGAGGTGAAACCTGTACAAAGGAGCTCCAAAACAATTTCTGGATTTTTTTTTCTGGCGCCCAGTGGTGGTTCCGTTAAGAATACCGTGATACGAAAGATCCTCGCCCTGTTTTGAAGGCACCTCTCCTCAGTCTTGCGCCAGTATTCATCCCGAAACACCGTGACAAATCGTCAAACCGTCGCGCACAGATGATATTGTCGTACTGCGGACGGGTGGAACAGAGTTCCACTTGGAGATACGAGACGAGCGCACTCACGTGAGCAAAAAGCTTAGTAATGGTCTAAGGAAACTTCGTTGAAGTCGTTTCCTTGCACCGACTCGAGATAGTAGCGCCACAGCGGCGCCTCAGCCGAATTCGATCCGCATGGACTTCAGCGCTCTAAGCAGAGGGCAACGACAAGCGGAAAATGGAGGGGGGGGACCAAAGCGAGGAATTTCCGTACATTTTGACAGGTTCCGGAAGCTCCGAATCGGAACCCGATCGGAACGTGCGCACAAAATGGTACAGTGGGGGTCAAGCGCGGGCATACCTCCCAGCCGCTCCAAGTATGAATGTCATACGAGTGCCCATACACCCTCCATTCTCTGCGTCGCCAGCGGGACCTTTAAAGCCGTCATAACGCTCCTGCAACGACCACGACAAGAAACAACCGCCCACTTCCCAGCACCACAGACTTTCTTTTCGATTTGTTTCTGCGTAGCTCTTCGTTCCCCATTCAGAAGCCTTGTTTTCGGCAGAGTTTTCTCCTTGTCCCGCCGAACTGCACACGACGAGAAGCGACATGTCGGCCAGGATGATGACCGCTCCAGCAACAGCGCTTCTTTTTTTACTGGCGTCTACCATCGTGGAAACGACGCGTCTAGCATCTCTCCCTCTTGTAAAATCAACGGAACAGCTTCGATCCGGTGAGCAAACCGACAAAAGTGCTACGTTCAGTTCGGCGCCACGTAAAGATTGGTCCAAACTCGTGAGATGTTTCGCTTCGCCGAGTTTTGGAGGAGGCGGTGCACAGTGTCCTATTTACAATGAGTCTCATCGCTATGATAGCCTTGACTCTCCTGCCTAACGCTAGCATTTCTGGTGTACAGGCGATCAAGTTTCTGAAAGCATGGAAAGACCCCAGCGACAGCTTTTGGTGAGTTGGATCCATCCACTTCAGGACCGAGGCGTTCAAACGCTAATTTGTTCGGCTGTGATCTTCGTTTCTTCGATTGCCCTGTGCTGGATCGCCCTCAAACTCCTGTTTTCTGTCGGACAGTCCGGTTTCTGACTCTTAACCCGATCTGCGAATTTTCAGGGGTCGAAGAAGCGTATCATGGTCGACGCAGGCCATGGCGGAAGAAAACCAGGAGCCGTGGCCAATGGTTTCGTAGAAAAAGAGCTTAATCTTAAAACAGCCGAACTGGTGCGAGAATATCTGGAAGCGAGAGACTTCACGGTTTTGATGATACGTACCGACGACGAACACGTCGATGTCAAAGACAGGGCGAAAATGGCCAATGAGGAAGAAGTTGATCTGTTCGTCAGCATTCACTACAACGCTGAAGTTCCTGAAGCGCACGGTTCCTTGGTGCTGGTGGACCCGTCGGTGGAGGAAGGCGACCTGGCTGAGGTGTGTGCTACCGCTGTGCTGACGCAGCTGGGCGAGAAGACCAAAATCAAGACGGGGGAAGTGAGATCACAAGTCCTAGCTGTTCTTAAAAGAACCAGAATGGCTGCAATTTTGGTGGAAGCAGGGTTTCTCACCAGTCCTATCGACAGCGAGCTCCTCAGGGACGATGAGACGATTGACGCTATTGCTAAAGCCATTGCCGCGGGGGTCGACGAGTGTTTGTAAACCCTTGAATCAACGTTTTGGTGGGCGGTGTGTCTATACGCTGACGCAGCACCAGTTTTGAATATTTGATGAAGGTTTTCGAGTGTGTTAGGATTGATTTAAAGAACTGCATCCAGTACAAAGTGTGCAGCTGTTAGGCCGGTATTGCTGCCATCCATGGAGATGGTAACTAAATGCCGATAAATCGCTCGACGAAGTGAAGAAATGAGTGAGGTTAGCAAATCCCCTGTAGTCAATGGTGGCCTCATATATGTGAAAAAGTGTGATGTGGACAAGGGGGAAGTGTTTTTGTTGATAGTTTGGAATTCAGGTGGAGGCCTTTTTTTGGACGGCCATCTCAAGGTCGAGGGGGGTTGATTGAATTAGTTTTGATTGATTTTGTTTTGGATTGGACAGGCTGAGGGAGGAACTGTTAGACATTTCTTGAGATGGATCGATTTCATTTAGTGTTGAGATGAACTGTTGGCTTTTGCTTGTGATATATTGATTTAATTCGATTTAGTTTTGGATTGGATTGG
Source organism: Bryopsis sp. KO-2023 (assembly GCA_030272585.1). Lineage (NCBI taxonomy): Eukaryota > Viridiplantae > Chlorophyta > Ulvophyceae > Bryopsidales > Bryopsidaceae > Bryopsis > Bryopsis sp. KO-2023. The sequence continues at coordinate 3,561,821 of BSYQ01000002.1, forward strand.
GTGAGGATGAATTGTTGGCTTTTTTTGAGGTGATTTCATTTAATTTTATCTCCAGTGATCATTATTTGACGTCAAATTTGTTTAACATTAGTCATCCAAGGTTGGATGCCATCGGATGCTTGATTGTCAAGATTGCACCAGTTATATCCAGCCCAGATTCTCTCCAGAGGGATATTGCGATGTGTCACAAAAAATGTACAAGAAACCCTGTCAATGTAAACTACGCTGCTTAATCGAACCAACACTTGGTTTCGTTGGCAGAAAAGTATTTCACCGCTTTTGTGGGTCCCACAAAGCAAAAACCGCCACCTATCATCAATTCGACTGAATAGTTCTTCTTCTGCGAATCAGAGACAGGGTGACGCCTGAGCGGGCGTTATGGGGATAAAGCCAGAAATGGGCGTGAGTAAAAAGAGTTTGCAAGAATAGATGTTTCATGCCAGGACTGTCGCAGGGTATCAAAACGTTTAGCTTTTCAAGAGAAAAATGGAAGAAGCTCGAGGAATCCATCCTCCATGTTCACAAATTTTTCCATAGTCTCGAGAAACTTTGCTGAACCTGTTTTCCTTCCACCGACCCAAGATAGTAGCGCCACAGCGGCGCCTCAGCCGAATTCGATCCGCATGTGCTTCAGCGCTCTGAGCAAAGGGCAACGACAATCGGAAAACGGAGGGAGGGGGACCAAAACGAGGAATTTTCATACATTATGACGGGTTTTGGAAGTTCCGAATCGGCACCCGATCAGAACGTGCGCACAAAATGATACAGTGGGGGTCAAGCGCGGGCATACCTCCCAGCTGCTCCGAGTATGAATGTCTTACGAGTTGCCATACATTCTTCATTCTCCGCGTCGTTAGCGGGACCTTTGAAGCCGTCGTAACGCTCCCGCAACGACCACGACAAGAAACAACCGCCCACTTCCCAGCCCCACAGACTCTTTTCGATTAGTTTCTGCGTAGCTCTTCGTTCCCCATTTACAAGCCTTGTTTTCGCCAGAGTTTTCTCCTCGTCCCGCCAAACTGCTCACGACTAGAGAAGCGACATGTCGGCCAGGATGATGGCCGCTCCAGCAACAGCGCTTCTTTTTTTAGTGGCGTCTACCATCGTGGAAACGACGCCAGCTCTCCCTTGTCTTAAATCGACGGAACAGCTTCGATCCGGTGAGCAAACCGACGCAAGCGCTACGCTCAGGTCGGCGCAAAATAAAGATTGAATGATTGGGGTCCTTGAAACGTCTTCATTTTTCTTTCTCGTGGTCCCAGCAAGAAGAAGGGAGCATTAGCCTTGATTTCGCTCCATCAGAGCTGCTGAATCTATGAGTCGAGTGTGTGTGGCATTCCATTTTTTGGTCCTATCGATATCTTCACGTTTTCTTTTTCAACGTGTTTACTTGTGTCCACAGGAGGTTCCACGTCCTCCACGCGCCCTCACCGCGATTTCAGAAAACTACTCCAAAATGAGGTGAACAGAATCTTACCAGCATTGCTGCGTTTCCTTCGAATCATAACGAGACTCCTCCTCTCCATGTGACGTGCGTTCGCGCGTATGCGGACATCCTTCATTCACTTTGACGTTTTTGTCTTTCTACGAGATTTATCTTTTCTGTTTCGTGTATGAGTATGTGTTCGCTCGTTCCTGAAGGCTGATATGGATCTGGAGCTCGAGTCGGTATTAGAGGCCTCCCTGGAGGAGGTTGCTGGACCTCCATCCCCTTCTACTGTTTTATCAGCAGATGATCAAGAGGTATCCTCACCTTCCGTTCAAATGCTCTAGTTTCAACGTCACTGGTGCGTTAAAAAATTACAGAAAAATATGCTGAGGCGTGTTTGGTTTCAAGGATGTTGATGAGATGCTCTTGGAGGCTGCCCGTGATGGAGATCTCGACCAAGTCAAGGTAATCCCACCATTTAAAACATCTTATTGCTAGTGGTACTTTGGTGGATAGAAGCGGCGGCTCTCCTTCGTGAATATCATACGTGAATCGTACGTTGCGAACCGAAATCAGCACGAACTCACGAAATCATACCCTCTTTCAATATTTGCAGGTGTTTGTTAGCCGTGGGGCAAACTTGGAGTCTGAGGCTGGCAGCGACGCGGTCCTCGGTGCGGCCTGGAACGGCCACTCTGAAGTTGTGGAGTACTTGCTTCTAGCGGGTATATGCTCGATTTTGATTACTTTCCTGCCTTATTTCTTTCAAGATGTGATCTGGAGCAGTTGATGAGCAACTGAGGTCGCTTTTGTTTTGCGATTGCTAGGCGCCGACTCCGGTCCTTTAAATTTGTTGGGCACGGCTGCTATGAACGGCAGTGTTGTGGCTGTCAAAACTCTTCTTGGAGCAGGTGCGAAGCGAAAAATCCTCAAAGCGAAGAACATTTAGGCAACAACGAAATAAATGTGTGTTTTCTTCCTTGATATACCCTGTTTGCAGTCCAACGAGATATGAGATGCATGTTTGAACAAAGAACTTTTACTGACAAGTGAACGACCTCAAACAACCTCGTGTATTAAGCCAACCGTTGAGTGAGCGATCGTTTCGACAGGGCTTGATAAGAACGCGGAAGACTCGGAAGGGGAGACTGCGAAGGATGGTATTTGTACTTGTCCGTTCAATCCTTGTGATGAGGAAACCGAGAACGAGCTGCATGAGCTTCTCGACTGAGCGTTTTCGACTTCCAAGTGTCAGTGAACGCAAGGCCTCCATCCTGGCCAAACGCCATGTGATCAACGCTGCCGCAATATTTTTCTCCTTAGGCCTGAGGAATACACATTTCGAGACTGTCTCGTAATCCCTGGATATTATTGAGAAATGTTATATGGGTTTTTTTGCTGACTTTGCTGTTTAAATTATGTTGCTTTTTGGCATTAGAATACAATGCCTTGGTATGGACTGTTTGAACAAATATTTCAACTCTTTTTTTTGTATTCTCAAGGGATGTTGCAAATATGATTGTGTATGACCAGCGATCATCGTTAAGCTGTGTGATTTCGCTGTCAGTTGCCCAAAATTGATGTGTTGAAAGCTTTTTGCCTCAGCAGTCAGAATTGACAGAACCGTTTTCTCTGGTCTATAGGACTGATCAGGAAAACTGCATTTGAGTGGTACATGTTGTTGAAACCCTTATGAATATTAGCTTTGTGAATTGCACTTAGCTCATGACGCAACAGAAAACCGCCGTAACCTGGAAAAAAGTGGCTCGAAAAAAGTAATGACGACACCCAAAGGAAGAAAGCGTGTCCATGTGAATTTCCCTCCTCCCCCGAACAATGGTTTTCAGAATAAAGCACGAAATATCGTTATTTCCATGAACAACAAATCGGAAGGGCAACAGAATTGAAGTATGCATCTGAATCGAACCACTCTCTGTTCCTCCTCTGAGCACCCCTGCTCCCTCGCACCATGGTCGATAGAAAAGCGCCTCAAATGAGGATGAAGGTTGTCCAGAATGAAGGATACTTGAGCACTGCAAAAGATAAATTGAGCGGTCCCTCTGCCTGTCTGCCATTGGTGAATCCTGTGCTTTGCTCTGGTGCATTGTCCTCCCACCGAGGCAGGCGGCCAGTGATCGCTGCTCGGTTTCCCGCCTGGCGCTGTTCCCAACACGTTACCTATTCCACCACCCACTCTTCAGAGAAGGTGACAGAACAGACCTGCCCCTTGGAAAGGATGCACCATCAACGCGCACCACTGGACAAAGGACAGACACGTTCGATCCACGCTCAACAATCCCCTCTTGGGTGATAAGCAGGCGCTACCCTGCTCGACATTCTATTGTATCGGTTGAAGGCATGTCATTTCCAGGCTTTCAGGTGGAACTGGAGCGCAGACGACACAACCATTTGTCAGTTCTGCAAGGCTCCAGCACACTCTGCGTGGTGGAGAACGAGGTGCACAGGGTGGAACGTTGTTACAATAGAAAAATCACTTAGATCACAACGCTGGGGGGACTGGGGCCCTTAACGAAAGGAAAGCACGCCCACTGCTTGAGCTTCGCCGTTCCACCCTGTGCACCTCGTTCTCCACCACGCAGAGTGTGCTGGAGCCTTGCAGAACTGACAAATGGTTGTGTCGTCTGCGCTCCAGTTCCACCTGAAAGCCTGGAAATGACATGCCTTCAACCGATACAATAGAATGTCGAGCAGGGTAGCGCCTGCTTATCACCCAAGAGGGGATTGTTGAGCGTGGATCGAACGTGTCTGTCCTTTGTCCAGTGGTGCGCGTTGATGGTGCATCCTTTCCAAGGGGCAGGTCTGTTCTGTCACCTTCTCTGAAGAGTGGGTGGTGGAATAGGTAACGTGTTGGGAACAGCGCCAGGCGGGAAACCGAGCAGCGATCACTGGCCGCCTGCCTCGGTGGGAGGACAATGCACCAGAGCAAAGCACAGGATTCACCAATGGCAGACAGGCAGAGGGACCGCTCAATTTTTTTGGTTGGGGAGGTACTCAAATTTTTTGTGCCACTAACCCATTTGGTATCTCGAACAAAAGACAAACTTGTTGGCAAATTTGGGTGGGCACAAGTGGCCAGGCGTTAGACTCCACGCCTGATGGTCCCTTTTTACGCTTTTCAGCTGAGAAAACTGTGCGAAGCCGGGTATACATGGGGTTGGTTGTCAAAATGAATGTGAGGGTTCCATACTACCTTGAGTACATGGATTTGGTTCCGAACTCTGACCGGATCTAGTCTTAATCGTCGCTGACCTAGGGTATCGGCGGGAGTTCGATTCCTCCTCTCCACACTTTCATTTTCGAACGCAAGACAATTAATGTGAGCCTTCCATAACTTTTGGCTGAACCAGGGACAACCTCCTGGCAACTCTCTTTTTGCTTTCGTTTGCAGCATGGGTCCCAAGCTTGGGACCCATCGCTTAAGCGAATTCATTGCCCACTCTTAGAAGTATGCGAACAAGGGTTCGCTGGTGGGAAGAAGAACATCATTCCACGCGCGAAGAATCTGTTGGTTTGGTTGGGGGGTACCAGAACGGTCCAGACATGACTGTGAGTAGACAATATCAACCACAGGTTGGCGCTCCAAAAAGTTGGAAAGGACGCCCCAAAGGGCCTTGGTCGTGTTCCGATGAAGCCGATTTCCTCCAACAGTGAGCCCCCCCTCGTCCACATAGAGCAGCAAAACGTTGGAGGGAAGCGATCGATTCAGAGCATTTCACTCGTGCGTTTCACCCGCCTCCACCTTCCTCGAAAGAACAGAACCAACGCCACAATGTCAAAATCAACCGCGCTGGCTGTTTTGATCCTCATGGTTTCGACAATGGGTTCGCATTCCAGGCCAGTAGCTCCTACGACAGGTACGTTAACAAAGGGGGGCGTTTTTCCCAACGCTTTTACTTGTCCAGATCGGTTTGGCCTTGTCCAGATTTCCAGTCAACATGGTTTCCCGGGATCCACCCACGAACAAAAGGGCGTTATCGCTTGCTGCGGCGTTTTCTTCTTTTTTTTCCTCAGTGTGATCGAAGGTTCAAGCTGTAAAAAGCGTTGAACGAGAAAAAAACCATCGTGTTTCGCAGGGGAGGATTGGTGCCGCGATTGCTACTTGGCTTTCGATTGCAATTTTTACCCTTTCGTTTGCGTGAAAGAAGGCGGCGTCCCGTGGTCTCATGAGAAGGGGGATCACTTTGAGTTTTGCTGCAGATTTTAACTTTGTTGGTTGGAAGAAAGGAAAAAAGGAAAACAAACCAGCCCCATTTTTGTACCAGTTTTTTCTCTTACCTATTCTGCATGGACTTTTTTGATCATCCACAAGGTCCCCAAGATGGAGCTTCTTTTGTTGGTGGTATGATAAAGATATAATGTTCTTTTTTTGTTATTTCGACGAAAAGTAGTGTTTTTGGAATGATTACATTGCTTGATTGTTTTATGGTTGGTTCAACATCCTCCTGTTAAAAGAGCTACAGTGGATCTTCCAGACTCGCCCTTGCGAGGAAAATAACGATTTTGTGATCGCCCTAGCTGTTTCTCTGGGCCTTTTTCTATTTGTAGCCGTGTTTATTCTTTCTTTTTCCCTGGTGATTGGTGACAAATTCTGCATTACGTTTGGTTTAAGACCTCTCAGCGAAGATTGCCTACAAAAACAAAAAAATCTAGCATTAAATTTGAAACAAGACCTGGAAATTGGTGGTTCTTTTCTTTTAGCCCTCTCCACTGTGGAAGGCTTGACAATTGAAAAACAGAATGTTTGATATTGGAGCTCAATGCCAACAACTCCTCACTAGATGTCTTACCCAAAGTTTCATGCTGGAGATGGATGCATGCATGCATGGATTTGCGATTCAAATGATGGCACATGATAAAGAAATGAACAGCCTAGATATCAGCCAGATTGCTATTTTTTTGAAGAAACGTTTCCACGACTTTGGATCTTGTACAACATGTAATTTCTGGTTTGGTTTGGTTTGGTTTGTACAACATATCACTCTTCTTACACAGCTAAAGATCAATTCGGTCACGAACTTTCCACGATTTGGTCTCGACAGAAGCGAGGATTACCATAAACTTACGTCAGGAAAAAGCACACCGAAAACTCAAAATGTAAGAAATATAAGAAACGAGCCAGTCTTTCCCATAAGCTGGCCATCCTCTGGACTAGCCTTTTTTCATACTTTTTTCAGCTTCATGATTGGCATCTCCTTCACAATGTAATTCAATGTTTGTTTCTTCAGCTTCTGAGTTGTTTCAAGTAATATCCCGTCGCCACCCAGGGTCCGCTTGTCAAGTCTTTGAGTATCGTCAGAGAGCGTTTCTTGGTGTTCTACTCCTTTCCCTCCAATGCAAGCCACCAGTCTTGCTCTAACTCGGCGAGACCGTCGGTGGGAGAATTTACATCATGTCAATCGGGCGCCTGTCCCAACCATAAACAAGAACTCAGGAAAACAATTTATTTGCAAAACATCCCTGTTGTTTGGGACAAATTCAACGAAAAGAAACACCCGAGTTATGGAACGAACACGCACGTTGGGGCCCTATGCTTTTCTCCAGGCCGGTCAACAAGTGAACGCGACCTCTTATTTCATCACCTCTGTTTCTATTGCATCTTGAGATAATAATTTGTAAGGCGCCATCGTGACGTCGAAGTCAGGAAAGCTTTGCCGCGGTTCGACTCGACGGCATTCCCATGGATAACGACTATCAAATTTGGTTTCGTCGAACGAGGTTTTGTGTTGTAGACAGCAACTAGGTCAAAGAAAAGCAGGATCCACCTCTGATTATTGAACGAGAATGCCAAGAGTATGGTTTTTAACGGGTGTACATCTGCGGATCGGTAGCTGATTGCCCTTTGCAGAATCCCCTCTCTCTGTCTCAATCAATAAAAATGGACTTGTTGCAAGACTTCCACAACACAGGATCACACACACAAAAATTTGTTTAAACAATCAATAATCATTGAAACAGGTTTCTTACGCCAAAAATCAACACTTGTTAATCTTCAAGGCAAGAATGGGCCCAGAAGTCCCACACCAAGATTTTCCCGTCACGCCGCACAGCCGTCAGCTTGCCCTCCGTCAAGAAAAGACCTATGAGTTTACCCCCTACATGAAACGTGCGAAGGAAACAATCCTCCTCGACAACACCAGAAACCACCACTTCCATCGAGGTTACCGTACAGTGCGCAAACTTGCTTTCGTTTAGCGCAAAAAAGCACCACCTTGGGTGATTGTCGATAACTCGCACAGACTTGAAGGTCTCCAAATCCCATATCCGGACGGTAAAATCCGGACCAACGACCATACTAACGACCATATTGTCATTGGCATCAACACGCGAGACAGGACGAGAGTGTCCCTCCAGCGCCGCCACGCGGGTGCAGGAGGCCAAGCTCCACACTTCTAGATGCCCAACCCTCAATCCACATATCAACAAACCCACTCCCTTGGCGAATGCCGCACACAGAATGTCCTCTTGCTCCGGGCCACCCTCATTCAAAACCTTCACACGAGTCCAACCCATCTTGCTCCACAAATCCAGGCACCCAAACCTACCGCCAAAGACCACGTGGTCCCTGACATCCACGATCACATCAACCGTGAAACGAAGGCTAATGGCCGCGATCTGTCTCAATTCAGGCATTTCCAGGACCATCACCATTCGATTGCCATTCTTGCACAGCAGTGTTCCATTGATCAAACACACAACCGAAATCCTCGTGTTGGCTTCGGTCCTAGTCAAGACGTCGCCGTTTTCAGCGTTCACAGAAAGAATCTTTTTTCCCTGAACCATCGCAATCATATCGCCCCGCATATCACAACTACCAGCCCACCGATTCTTGGGGAACTCGATACATTTCGGCACAACGGTGCCACATCGCCAGGATCTCTCGAGGTCGAGTTTTTTAACGAAATGGCCTTCCTTGGTGACCTCGTTCCAAGCCTTAGCGACACTGGAGCATCTGGCCAAAGCCCTTGGGCAAAGCCCCTCGAAAATTCGACCAACCACGCCACTGGGGAGCTCCCACTCAACACTCACGTAGTCGCTCATTCGTTCAAACGCGGCACAAAGAGAACCCCTTTTCCCCCACGATGTACCTCGCCTAAGCCTCGAGCTTTTGGTGTTTTCCACAAAGGAAAAAATTGCGGGAGAATCGAGCGGGCCTGTTACGAACGCGGGCACCAGAAAACGCACTTCACGGCACTATTTGCGGAAAGAAAAGAAAGCAGGGCGTTTTGGTTTTCCAGGTTGAAAAAACTCTGGTATTTATCTGCGAAAAACGATGCGTTTCCTGTGACGACGTTTGCAACCCTTTGCAGCGGCGCAGCGAAAACGAGGCACATTGTTCACATTGGTGTACATTTTCCCGCAATAGAAGCTAATTACACAAGTCCGTATTTATGTCCACAATCCATCAACCTCAAACCCAATACTGTGTCTACCCTCGATCAAAAGCAAAAGAATCAAACGACAAAGAAGATCGCTCCAAAAAAGCGTTACCCTGAGGCCGATGTAAAGAAAGAGAGAGCTGCTGCCACGCTCTTTCAACAACAACTGAAACCGGGAGATCTTGACAAGTCGCAACTGCGCGGGATAAAGAACGAATCAAATGACCACTGTCCGAAGAAAACCCGCCAAAAGATTCGGCCGCAAAACAGATAAAATCAAACCCCAAACGATGACATTTCTCAGCCACTTGAGCCTTGCGATCCACACAACGTAAAATGCCCGCCCCCGCTTCGCGAGTAGCCCGAGCCAAAGTGGCTTGCTGTAAAGGATGCGAAACAGTGACATCAATAACACACGCCTTACCATGCCGCCAAGACGGAAAAAATACGTCGGCCGGACGCTCAAAAGAAGAATCTACGTGCAACTCCATGCGAGGACGCACACCCGCCGACCGAGAAAAATGGAACAAAAAGTTCCGGATACTATTATGACGAGCCAAAACACTGCCCCCCACTTGGCACATGATAGCATGATCACCAAAAACATCCATGGACGAATGACACATGGGACAAACAGCGCCATCCTCATACATGGGGAGACCCAACCGCCATCGTAATAAAATATTGAACGCCGCCGAAGAAAGCTCCGTCCCCAACGCCTGATTAGGCAAAGCAGAAAGGTAAGCCCCAGAATAAGGAAGAGAGAGACTTCGCAAACGCGCCTCATCCCGCCGGAACCCTTGACGCAAAAGAGCATCAAACCGCCGCTCCCCAACCAGCAACGTCAACGCTTTCTGGGTAACCTGCTCCTTCGCGAACCACTCCTCGGGGGAACTGAGTGCTGCTGGCGGCAAAATATCATCAAGTTGCACAGCGGCAAAGCTCCACGAAGGATGGTTTGAAGAAAAAGAAACCCCCGAAAGAATCGACAAATCATGACGAACAAAATGTAGAGAAGAAAAATAGGCTACTGCATGAAACCAACTTCCAGCCGAAATCCCAAGTCCCCCACTACGAACCGGCAGGCTGGTTTGCAACCAAGCCATCGAAGATAAAGATAAACAAAAAAACTGTTCCATAGAATCCCGTAACAAACCATCAAAGCGGTCCAAGAAGTGTTGGACACTGCTATACAAACAAGGAGGAGTAGTGCGAAAAAGATGCACCACTCGACATGCCCCTAAACAGGAGCGCAAAAAAAGAAATTGTAGCTGAGAATCAGCAACCTCAGAAATACACTCAACCAACGACTTAACTTGCTCATATCGACGATCCAAAAACGGTGTAACCCACTCATCAGACCCAAACGGGGCCCCCAACACATCCGCCCCCCAACAAGTACCAAACGAACGTGACAATTCCCTAGGAAGCGAATCCGCGGAAGGAGCTGAAGGCCAAAAGAGTTCACATTTGTGACGATTAATGTGAATCCCATGATGGGGGCCTAAATCACAAAGAAACTGAAAAAAACTGGACACTTGGTCAACTGGACCCCCAATGGTGCCGTCATCTAAATACCATAAATCCAAAGGAACAGAACACACTTCTCGAACTTCTTGAAGCACCTTTTCCAAACCCAAAGAAAATAAAAAGGGTGCCAAAGGATCCCCTTGCTGCACTCCAATGTGACTAAAAAGTGTACGGTCCCCACACACTAGACGACAAGGCTGAGAATATGAAGAAAAAACCCATTCCGCCATATCTGGAAAATGGGTATTAAGCTCATGAAAAACAGAAGTTCGATTCACCAAATTGAAAGCATTCTCCATGTCGATCTTTAAGAAAACAAAATCAGACGAAGCATGGTGAGAAGCTAAAAACAAACGAGAACTATGCACCACCGATTCTGCGCCACAGGCTGCAGCTACCCCCCTTTGGTGCGGACCAAGAAAATCCGCCATTTCCCCACGAAAACATCCACAGAAACATTTGCTGACGAGACGACGAAAAACGTCGCCGACAGCTATCGGCCTTACCCCCACACCCTTTTTTTTAAAAGCTGGGTGGCTTCTTCGCGTGTAATTATGTTATGTTATGTTATGAAAACGAGGCTGCCCGTCAGTGTGACTGATCGTAAATATTACTAATTCCGATGGAGCTCCTTTTTGAAGAGGGGGGGGGGGAAGGAGAAAAGAGTGATACAGAGTTGGCTGAAACGTTCAAAAAGGGTCGCTCTAAAAAAGTTGCCCCCGGACCAGGAAGTGCTGAAACGAGGTACAGCCGAGTCCATCGTTGGTGCACAGCGCTCACATTCAATTTTATAATGAACTGTTATCAATCTGCAAGAAATCGGTTCCTTTGAGTATGGTCCAGGGCAGTTACAATTGACTTAGAATATGTAGATAGAATCGCTTTACAAGCTTTTTTCTCTAGAATCGCTTGTAAAGCTTTCCTTTGGGAACACAGCAATGAGACTTTTTGTACATTGATCCTGACGCTTTTTTTTTCCTTGATACTTCTCCTATCAATTGATACAACCAATGTTATAAAAAACTGACAGCCATGGCGAAAAAACACTGAAATTAATCAATTGGTTACATGCGATGTCTTATCGTTCACAAAGTTCAATCTTAAGAAAATGATCGCCAAGCAGACCCACTGCTGTCCTGTGGAATCATTGCTTGGCAAAGGGAGGCCACTGAAAATCAATATTTGATATCTTGCCTAACACAAACAGGACGAAACCCATCGGATATCTCCCAACACAAAACTCTATAAAGTCACATGAAATGAACACCCCTCTCTTCCAAAAAAAATGCCTCAGCAAATCTTGCAGAATCATCAAGGGGCCGAGTCATTAGTACACCTGTAGGACGATGCCAACATACCATGTGAGAAAAAATCTTCTCCAAATTTGATAAAAAGAACGTCAAATAAACAGCAGCTGTCATTTTTAACACACATGGATTCAGCGACCACCGCCCCCTCCTCCTCCTCCTCCCCCGTCACCGCCGCCGCCCCCTCCTCCACCACCACCACCACCACCGCCGCCTCCTCCTCCTCCTCCCCCGCCGCCGCCGCCGCCACCGCCGCCGCCATAGCAGCCTCGGTGGCACTTACAGCGGCAAGCCCACGAGTCCCAAAATGCGTAATCACAGCACTGATTGTTTTTCCAGCCACAATCTGCAAACAATCAACCCATACATCCTCAGATACAGACTGTTCAAACGCAGCAGTTCATTGCAAAACAAATACCCGACAGCTACAGCGGATATCACTAACCTCTCCAACCGCAACCAGCCAAATGGCGTCCATAAGACAAAGAAGCTTCGATGTCTGCAAAAGAAATCAAAAGGCCGACTGAGTTTCCGAGCGAGAGTTTTGTTTTACTGCAATCAGGAGGAGCAAGGGTCGGAAAAATGCAACCCACCAGCTTCAGCCATGGCAGCAGTGGCCACGAGGCCAACCAACAAAATCGCGACGAAGGTGCGCATCCTTGATTAACTGAGTTCAGAAGGGCTGTAAAAGAGTGTTCTTTTTTGCGGAAACAGATGTCCTTCGACGTTTTATACCCCACAAGGCGCACCACGTGTGATTCTCAGTGCTTGGGAGGGCATATCATTACCGTCAGTGCACCATGAAAAGTCATGTCATTTGAACGTGAGGTTTCTTTCATTTGCACATTGCAGTGAGAAACACACAGTTGACAACTAAAGACTCTCCCAGACACCCGAAATTTCGAACAAATTTTGCCCAAAACTTTTTTAGCCTGATTGATTTGGCACAAGCATAAAACTTGAAACTGTGGGCAGGATGAGCCAGATCTGTCGGGTCGAGACTCAGGTGAAAAGCTCATGCCAAAACCAAAACGGACGAAAATGGTGATCCGGAATATGTTTGCACAAGGTGGGGTTCGAACCCACGCGGAGACCAGCTCCATCAGGTCTTAAGTCTGACGCCTTAGACCACTCGGCCACTTCTGCCGCAAAAGTAAGTCGACAAATTCGTTTTTCGATCGTGATCCTAAATTGGTTGAAATGAAAAATAAGCAAGAGTACTTCAAAATTACTTGTCACCCCTAGTTGAGGACAGTGAAAAGGACAAAAATTGAGCGGTCTCTCTGCCTGTCTGCCAATGGTGAATCCTGTGCTTTGCTCTGGTGCATTGTCCTCCCACCGAGGCAGGCGGCCAGTGATCGATGCTCGGTTCCCCGCCTGGCGCTTTGCCTGACACTTCAACCATTCGACCACCCACTCTTCAGAGGAGGTGCTAGAACAGACCTACCCCTTGGAAAGGATGCACCATCAACGCTCAGCACTGGACCAAGGATAGACACCTTCAATCCACGCTCAACAGTCCCCGCTTGGGTGATAAGCAGGCGCTACCCTGCTCGACATTCTATTGTACCATTTTAACTCACGTCATTTCCAGACTTTCAGGTGGAACTAGAGTGCTGGCGACAAAACCAAATGTCAGTTCTGTGAAGCTCCAGCACACTCTGCGTGCCTGATAACGAGGTACACAGAGTGGAACGTTGTTCCAAGAAAAAACTCCACCAGTACCACCACGCCGAAGTGACTGGAACTCGGTGACGGCGGTATCACGTGACCAGTTGAGAGTTTCAACCACTGATACCTGTCGATTGACCGATCGATTGAAAGAGACCCTCCTTGAAGAACCCCATAGACGTCCTCGGCACAGGAACCTCGAGCAGAGGCACAGGCGTTTGCACCGTCCACCAGGGTCGTTCTCAAGCGCTTTTCTCCAACACGCAAAAAAAGTAGAAAAGCAAGGGTTTTTTTGCTACCAACACAGGTGCCTTTCTTTTGAAACTCATACCTTTCTCGGCATTTTGGCTAAGATCAAGTGTAGTATCTGTTCTTATCAGTTTAATCGCTGATATGGGATCTATTCGATCCCTTGACGATTAAATTGATTTTTCATGGGGTGCGGGGGTAACAGATGCTTGCATTTGCCCTGCACGGCATGGTTGCAGTCTTGCACTGCCGCTGTGATCGTGCACCCATGACAGACAAGCAGCGTTGTGGCTTACTTCGGGTTCAACTCCCGAAGCGCTGAAATCCGTAGTTAAAGAAATCCATGGTTAACCTTAAGTAACAAGGTTAACCATGGATTTCTTTAACCTTAAGTAACAAGGTCTTAGACAAGGCATATCCAGAACAATCCAAAGTGTGTATCCACTCTCCCATTTTGCAACGCAACACGCCAAAAAATAAAGGTTAAAGATTAACATGATACTTGATAAACCGAAAAGAAAAAGCGTGTGGAAAGTCCCTTTACCTGAATTCAGGATGGTGGAACACGTCATGGTTTGGAACCCTAAGCTCTGGAACTCCAGAGTTCACGATTTTAAACTCAGGATATGCAAAGTATCAAAAAGAACAGTTGAGGCTACAGTCGGGAACAGTTGCCCCACCCAATCATTCTTTGTGAAGATGTACCATTAGTCACTGACCAGCACTCCGATCCCTCTATTGCTCTTTTTGAATGACAATTGTTGTTTGTAAATACGGACTTGAGTACTAAAGCCTTCGGTCTCTTGGAGACTCAATCAATGAATCAAAAATCAAAATTACACACACAGAAGCCAGGGGCTCCATTGAAACCAAAAATAGTAAATCCAGCGTACAGAATCTACCAAGAATACTTTAAGATTAAGTACCACCCCGTATCAAAGAGAGTCGTGGGTCCGTGTTTTACTGATCCAAACCCAGCTGGTCTTCCCACTTTTTGTTGAAAATTAAAGCAATGCAACGAAAGGCATCCACGGCAGGACTCGAACCTGCAATCTTCTGCTCCGGAGGCAAACGCCTTCTCCATTAGGCCACGTGGACACACATCATCATTTTGCCCAATTCTCTTTTAATCTGGCCCGTTTCTCTGCCGAATCTGGGGGAATGCTTAGCTTCCCAAAGTCACAGTAAAGATGACGAGAATGGTTTCGCTGATTGTGTGCCGATGGTGAATCCTCTGCTTCGGTCTGTGCATTGTTCTTTCAATGAAAAAAAAAGGCCAGTGATCACTCTCGGAGTTCACAGCATCGATCGGCGGTTGATGCAAGGTTCGTTCTAACCAGACCCAAACAGCTTGTGTTGCTTTCATGAAATACGATCATCAGCGATATCGCTGTTTAACATCGATGTTTCCACTTGGATGCATGAACAATTAAGACCTCTGCCGCTAAAGAGGTTTTTTCTCTCAGTGGTGCAGACACGATGTCGTCAAGGTAGTTTTTAATTTCGTTGCGGTTGTAACACGTTTTGTCGGCAGGGGCAACAGGAAAATTTTTTCTTTGGTTGTCAGGTTAGATATATTGCTGAGAAAATTGGCCCCCGTCATCCTGTGCCGCCGCCACTTGTGCCGCCGCCACTTGTGCACCGCCGCAGAAAACAGACATAGAAACTACAGAAACACTGTAGCATCGCCGTCGCAAAATTTTCCGCTAGAAAGTGAGGAGATGCTCAAGGAACTAGGCATCCACTGAGCAAAACTCATCTCTTTCGAGGATGGATTTATCAGTCCAAAAAACGAAAGTAAAACTCAGTCCGGCCTGGAGATGAGAATGGAAGAAGGTGCCAACATGTACACAGCCCCCCTGGGCATGCCCCCCCACCCCCAAAAAAAAGAATTTCTTTTTATTTGTCTCCTGTTGATGAGAAAATTGCGCTCAACTGATTGAAACAAAGATCAAAAAGAAAAAGTTGCTCAGAACTGCGTTACAAATACATCATCCCTGTAATTATTAAGATTTTTAGCTTTTGTAAGTTTTGTCCCAGATATCTTGTTAAAAAACGAGCTTCAAAGTAAAAGCTTGGTAAGAAGAGGAAGGGAACTTCCAAAGAAAGCCCTCTCTTCCCTGAAAACATGCCTCCAAAAAACAAAAATGAAGTAAGCTTTCTCATATACTGTTGCATATACTGTTTTTGGTGCATCCAAAACAAGTATTCCAGGAGCATATCAAAAAAAAGATCATCGAACTGGTCATATTCCAGGAGCATATACAAAAAATCAAAATTGAACTGGTGGCGACAATCGTCTCCTGGACTCCAAAATCTGAGGGGAGATTTTGTTCCCCCCTCATCCCTGAGCAGATCGGCACCAATAACGATGAAAAGTCTGTAAATCCATTTATCTTCTCACAAAGACAGAAAAAACATAAAAACCGAAACCCCGTATAACCCAGCCGACGCTGGTTTTAGCTGGGGTTGGGTTGTCGTTGGGTTGGCATTGATGTCGACGTCAACAAAGACGTCTGGTGTCCTGGTTAAGCCGTCGCATTCAATCAAGTGTTTTGATGCCAATCTGTCGTTCTTTTCAAAACGAAACAAACAAACAAACAACATTTACATTTCAAAACAAACACGCGTGTTTAACACTGAGCCGCAAGAATATGTATCCAAGCGCCGCACAAACATTATTAGATGTCGCGTAATCGTTGAAAGTATCATTTGCAATCGCATCATGATGACCCGAGGGGCGATTTTTACAAGATTTTTGGACAATTTTTGGTGTCGTCATGTTGAAGGAGGGTGATTTCGCAGTGTAATAAGTGATTACTAATATCCGTGCAAAACCCTGCCACTTTTCGCGATATCAAAAACGCCACCAGACTTCCTTCGAAAAGAAGGTCTTCCCCGCCACAGCGTTTGACGAGAGGAGGGCCTGAGGGGTTTTCTGTCGTTCGCGGGGAAGAAACGATGAGTGGAACGGAGGCGGACAATGTCGAGGAAGCGATGCAGGTCCCGTTGCTGGGTCAAAGTGGGGATGCTGCTTCTCCAGACTCCAAACTACGAAAATTGGGGTGAGTTTTCGGGGATATGTCAAGCAGTGGTGTCTTAGTTCAACCCAGCGCTGCCGAGTGGTGTCACGAAGAGTTCGCAGGGTGCTCCTTCTGCTTTTGGGTGGTTTTTCCTCACCCCATGGAAAGACTCGATCAGTAATGAAGCCCTTGAACAAATGCTAGCAGTGTTTAGTTTGTGTTGATGTTTCCAGCTTTTTCCCCTAAGAAATAATCACCAAGAAATTAAGAAAAATGTTATTATTAATACAAGAAATGAATTGTAGTGAACAAATTGTTAGGCAAATCTCAGGGGAAACCTTGATTTGGTTTCTGGATTTCGTTTTTGCTCAGGGCTTGGACAAAAAAGACGGTGCTGCAGCATTTCTTGCCTTTGGGTGAGATTTCAGGAAACGAACAGCATTCATGTAACGCAGTTTTCCGAAGTGCTATAGACTTTGGCCTGGTATATGTTCTAGGAATTTGGTCAGTTTTTTTTTTTGTTCGGAAACATATTCAATGTTTCACATTGAAAACCAAATGAAATGCAGCCCAGCACTTCCAGAGAGAAACTGCCCGTTTTCACTCACTTTTTGGTCGTATTTCTACTGTACCTGTCTGACTAATTATGATCAACGTACATTCCTGAAAGATGGTTTCGCCAGGGGTTTCTAATTTGAGACAATGATAATGAACGGTTATGTTAAGTATGAGCATCAGTGGGGCCTGGTGGAAATAGAAAAAACGAATAAGTCAATAAATTCATGAATAAACTAATTTTTTTAAAAATAAAAAACAGTCAAGAACTGAAAATTAATAGAAATAGTACACAAAAAAAATATTGTTTTTTTTGTTACATTGCATCAGCTCTATGAGAGTTGAAAACCCACGAAGGGGTATTTTTTAAGAATCTTCTCATCAAATCAATCGAAAACTACCATTTCTTTTGCATACATATTTTTTATTCTCGAATTCAACCCAAGAAAATTGAAAAGTTGAATTGTTCTCTGACCTCGCTTTATTTTTTGGTGTGTGTTCTTTACCATTCAGGATTTCTTGTAGCTTTGGTTTGGGCAATGCTGTGGCCGTATCCAGGAGAAGCAATTTCTGAATGGAAGGTGATATGCTGAAGATTTTTCACATTTTTTTTTCTTGAGGGGGGGGGGAGGAGGGCAAGAAGGATGCATATCCTGACCACATACATCTGGCCATCATTTTTCCACCACAAGAGTAATTCAAGTTGTGTTTGAAAAAAAAATAATAGAAAAAAGTAGAAATATAGATGTACTTTTTTTCATTTGCTTATGTTGTGGAATTTATAGGCACCCTTAAAATTGAGGAGGAAACGTGTCTCGGTTGATTGGCTGAAACCTAGTGTTCAGGGCTTCTTTGTTTTAAGAAGGATTGCACAGAGGAACCTACTCCTCGGTAGACTTATTATCTTCTTCCAGTTCTGGACCTGATCATGATTTTGTCTGCATGCCTGGCTCCCGTCCTCCCCCCCCCGAAAAAGACATTCTTTTTGTAATTATTAAAAAATAAAATAAGAAAAGTTGTTTGATAGCATCAAAAACAAACTTTGCCCTCCTTCCTTCCCCCCCCCCAAAAAAATAAAAAAAATAAAAAATAGAGAGGTAGCCTAGATTTGATTTCAAAAGCAATTGAGTTCAAGCCGACATTTTGAACTCATCAGTAGATGAATCAGTCAGACTCTTGCAAAATCACACACCACCACTGATCTCGTCCATGGCCTATTTATAGCATACCCAATTCATCCTGGGGCTACCTCGTTAGGTATATCTCTGATATCTCTGATATCTCAAAACGCTAACTGCATTTTTCCACCCCTTTTTTTCCAGGTGGGTGACTATCGACTCATTCAAACCATAAACGTGTGCACGATCTTCATCATCTCTGGGCTGACGCTCAAAACCACCGACATCATGGCAGCCCTCAAAGCTTACGTCGGGTTCCTTTACGGCGCCATCACCATCCTCATATTAACCCCGTGCTTAGGCTTTGCCTTGGTCAAAATCCCCTCCAGCACTCCCGAATTCGCCACTGGGCTAGCAATTTTCGCCGCCGTCCCCACCACGCTCACATCAGGGGTTACCCTGGCGGTGCAAGCTTACTGCAACGGAGCGCTCGCCTTGATGCTGACGGTTTGCACCAACATGCTGGGCATCCTCACCACCCCTTTCGCGATCTCTGTCGTGGTTGGCGGCGGCGTTCAATTTTGTAGGGGTGGGCATCCTGCGGTTGAGAGACAGGGAGCGGAAAGCGGTACTCATCATGGCGAGTCAGAAAACGCTGCCGGTTACGGTGACTGTTATTTCGTTTTTGAAGGAGAGCGAGGTGGGGGATTTTGGGTTGATCACGATTCCTTGCGTGATTGCACATATCTCGCAGCTGTTTATTGATGCTTACATCGTGGGGATATGGATTGCGAAATATGAGGCGCAGGAAACCGCGCCGCACCTCTCTGATAATGATGATGGCTATAAGCAGCCCAATGGTCGAAAGGAGTCGAATTGAGTGGCGTCAAAAAGGCGCTGGCAATTCTAGTTTCAGAATTGCTTGTTTGTTGTTTTTCTTTTTTATCGATCATTCGATGAAGTTAACATGCACAGATTTTCATTTTTTTTCTTCAGCATATTTTTTTTTAAAGGTGGATTGTTTCGATTTTCCATCAATTCTGTTCCCCTTCTTTCCACACTGCTTGGGGGAGGGGGATTTGGGTCAAGGTGTGCAATTTTTATTTTTTTTTTCGGGGGAAATTAGCGCTTGTTTTTGCTGCCTCAGGAAGAAAAAATCGAATTTTTTGTAACCATACATTGATTTCAGGTGATATTTTGTTCACCTTCCAAAGAGAAGACCCCTTACTTTTACTGCTTGTTTGTTTGGATCATTTCTATATTTTTTGATTCACATTGATTAATTGAGAATGAAGGCCAAAAACTAACCTGATCACCTCACAATTAAAACAGCAGATGGGAGTTCTGTGGAGACCCCACTGCAAGCAAACATTCTTAAAGTGCCTTTTCCCTTTTTCTATGATCCTGTTGTCAATGATTACATCATCATAAGGTTGTTAATTTTTGCATAGAACTTTGCAAACCGCGAAGATTTTGTAGGCATTTAAAAAAAATTCCGATAAGAAACATTACACACAACACCCAAAATGCTGAAGAGCATTCACAGAATTCAGGGGCAATCTCCCTACTAGAGCGGCTGGGCTTGAAAGGAATTTCTTGGGGGGAGCAGTCTGTGGATGGATGGCCGAAGAAAGGGTTGTTCACATGAAGAGGTCTATCACCAGCTACCGATGTTCATTTTTCCCTCAGCATTTTTCTTCCAGGAAAAAAAGAAAACTAAGAATAAAAGAGAGGGAAAAGATGTGGATCTCAGATGCCCACAGCCCATCAACCTCGAGACGTACAGTTGCTGCACAAAACCCCAAAACGAAAACCCCGATTATTGTTGGATGATAATTTCCTGTCCTGCAAAAAATTGAGCAAGCGAAAATGACATCAAGTTCTTTGCATAAATACATCAGGGTGACTGACATATTGTTTTTTTTCACTTTAACTCACCTTGGCATGCATAATCGCCTTCAGCGGTTTGCAAGAGTGGATCACAAACTTGATGATGACTAAGCACCAGTTCAGTTGAGGTGTGGCAGTCCTTTTCCACCACACTTCAAGCTCAACCAACATCCACATAGTCAGACTCTCCTTCTTCGCATCCTGCCAACGGTACCATGAAATCATGAAAGGCCCCGACTTCTTTTTCTGCATTGGGTTCTTCTTCTACCCACAAAGGCTGTCATTCGCCACTATGAATCTCGATACCTTGCTTTACAAACAGAAAAAAAAAGAGATTCAAGGCTGGTTGGGTTGAACTCTTTTTTCAAAAGATATATCTCATCTCGACTGCAAAAATAGAAAATCAGAGACAGGCAGAGTTTAGGAATGGTTGGTGGGTGGAAAGGGGAACAAAAACCCTTAACAATGAACATCAAAAACCTTTTGCACTCACATCATATTACGATTCCAGCTCTATCGGTGCAATTGTTTCTTTGCTTCCTCCGCTACAGGTTTTTCATGTCGATGAAAGCTTCAGCAGCACAGTTCTGTGCATTTGCCCCTTTTTTCTTGTTTGCTTTGGAATTCAAATTTTTCATATGTTTTTGGTTTGATCAGAATGTTCTATTCCAACAGCGCTCCCACCCACTTTGTTTTGGTATGGTTTTTTTTTACTTTTTACTTTTTCCTCAGCCTGCAATTTGCCCCACCTACCCCTCTGATTTTGTTTTTCTTTCACTTTTTTCGGTCTACAGTTTTTCTTTTGACCCTGCTACCTAAAACAGGCCTCAAAAATCTCCCAAACCCCTCCCAACTCCCTTCCTTCCCCCTTTCCCCCCTTCCAGTGGAAGGCTTCCACTCCACCAAACCACACAGATATAAAAATACAATGGTGACGCATCACCGCTTAGTGCCGGCACAGATTGCCCTCTTGGCAAGAAATGACAATCCCACAGCCCCAATCAATATCCCTTGCAACCATCTTTTCCTCCCCCTGCCATCCCTTGCCACCCTCACTTCCACCTCTCCCAACTCCTGACCCTCCCCAGCATGCTCCGGCTCTTGCAGAATCGGGCTAGCAGGCCGACTGCTCTTCTCATTCTTCATCTTTCTGACCCCAGCCCCCTCTGCCAGCCCCTCCAGACCATCCTCCAATGCGTTTTCGCCATTTCCACCCATATCGGACACACCAGCCCTTATCTGTTCTCTACCTCCCGATATTGGAATCGATTCTTCCACCTGTGTATTGTGCTCCTCCAGCAGGCACAACAGCCTCCTATTCTCGAACATCGCAGTCATGGCGGCACGCTCTGAATCAGCCCACCTCTCCTCGGACTGAGCCAAACTCCTCTGGAGAAAAAGAACAACAGAATTTGGTATGATAGATGGTCAAATCATAGATTTTGAAAGCAATCATCCAGGACATCCCACTGTTTCTCAAATTCTCTCACCTGTAGACCCTCCACAATCTCATTCAGCCTCCTGTTTTCCTTGAGGGATTCTTCCAGCTGCTTGTGGAGGCGCTCGTTTTCTTCCCTCAGTACAGAAGAAGGCGTCAACACAGGAGATTGGCTGGCAACAGATGGGGTCCGCGAGAGCTCCTGGGAGGGCTGCACAGACCGGTCGCGTCTCACAACACCATGCTCCATGGCCATGAGTGAGGAGAAGTCCAACAGGGGGATCCAAGCAGGTGTCAACCGCCTCGCACTGGTGACGGACTCGCATAACAGGATATCATCGAGCTCGCTGTCGGAAAAACAGGTTCCAGCGGGGACATCCCTATTTCCGTCGCACGACGTTTCAGAATCATCAGTAGACGAGGGGCTCGCTATACCTTTCAAAACCTCGCCTTCGTCGAGCCCCTCGTCCACTGATTTTTCTTCGTCTACCCAACCCCAAAGAATGGAGTGAGGGGAAGTCTGGGTCGACATCGTGTTTTCCTGAAAAAAAACATTCGTGACCAAATAAACATGCATGCACTGCTTGACAGCATTCTCAAAAACCACCTGCCCCAACGAAGCTACACGGCGGCAAGCAAAGGAGGTCGTCTTGGAAAAAACAGCGAGGCATCGGCCAACCGCATCCTTCCGAAAGATAGAGAAAAAGAGTGAACGACCCCATCGACCGGCTTTGGCGCGAAATTTGCTGCTGGCCTATTCCCAGGTGGCGCACGTCGAAACCGACCGCCGGTCGCCGACCCGTTTTCATAAGCCAAAAGCGACTCCAGAAAGACAAAGGCAAAGACAAACCCTCAAAAATAGGGTAAGCGATGGCAACACGAAAGCAACGAGAGACCCACCGCTTCCATTCTTTTTTCGTGCGTTTGTTTGTTTGTTCGACACGGTCCCGTTCAGGCGCAAGCAGAAAACCCAGTGAACGTTCTGTAGACGTTCCCTTGCCAGTTTTCCAAGTGACTATCGTTAGTGTTTGATAACCCCCCCATGAATTCAACACTGTGAATTCAACAAGGACATCACTATATTCACTGTTTTTTCATCCTGGAAAACCGAAAACCCCTGCTTTCTTTTATTTCCGCAAATAGTGCCATAGAGTACGTTTTCTGGTGCGCGTTCGTAACAGGCCCGTTCGATTCTCCCGCATTTTTTTTTTCTTCGCTGAAACCACCGAAACCACGAGGCCTAGGCGAGATACAACTTGGGTACAAAGGGGTTTTCTTTGTGCCGCGTTTGAACGAATGAGCGATTACGTGAGTGTTGAGTGGGAGCTCCCTAGTGGCGTGGTTGGTCGAGTCTTCGAGGGGCTTTGCCCGAGGGCTTTGGCCAGGTGCTCCTGTGTCGCTAAGGCTTGGAACGAAGTCACCAAGGAAGGCCCTTTCGCTAAGAAAATCGGCCTCGAGAGATCCTGGCGATGTGGCACCGTTGTGCCGAAATGTATCGAGCTCCTCAAGAATCGGTGGATCGAAAGTTACGCTATGCGGGGCGAGATGATTGCGATAGTTGGGGATGAAAAGATTTTTTCTGTGAACGCTGAGAAAGGCGACGTCTTGACTAGGGACCGAGCCAACATGGGGAGTTCGGCTGTGTGTTTGATCAATGGAATGTTCCTGTGCGAGAGTGACACGCGAATGGTGGCGGTCCTGGAAATGCCTGAATTGAGACAGATCGCGGCCATTAGCCTTCGTTTCGAGGTTCATGCGATCGTGGATGTCGGAGACCACGTGGCCTTTGGTGGTACGTTTGGGTGCCTGGATTTGTGGAGCAAGATGGGTTGGACTCGTGTGAAGGTTTTGAATGAGGGTGGCCCGGTGCAAGAGGACATTTTATGTGCCGCATTTGCCAAGGGAGTGGGTTTGTTGATATGTGGATTGAGGGTTGGGCATCTGGAAGTGTGGAGCTTGGCCTCCTGCACCCGCGTGGTGGCACTCGAGGGACACTCTCGTCCTATCTTGCGTGTTGATGCCAATGACAAGATGTTTGTTAGTGGCTCTGTGTAGAGGGTCACGTTGTTGATGAGAGGGAGTGGTCGTGAGAGAGAGAGGTGGTCGGGGTCACAAGCTCTATCGAGCGTCAATGTCTTACACAGGTCAAAATATGGTCCTCGATACAATCCCAATAGTGCCCTTTATCCTAACTCTATGTCGGACACCGAGAAAGTCAATCACGTGGCTCTAACTAGCCCGAAAATCAATGACCCGACTACAATCCCCTCCACCTCACCGACTAAACTCCAGTCAGGCGAGTGAGGTCACATCTATCAAAATCCAAAAGAGCAACTCAGGATCGTATCCCAAAAATCAGTCCAAAGTCCGTCAAAGTCCGAATCCGAATCAATCCGAGAATAGAGAGAAAAACGTCCCACTATCCCGTTCTCTCAAGCGAGCCAATTCCAAAAGGCAAAGCTCAGCTCATTTCATTCTAGCCCACTCGAGTTCGAATCCAGCCCAAGTCAATTCAATAAACAGTCAATCAATCAATGTCCCACTGACTCCCAGCTAGCAAATAAACAGTTCACAGCCAGCACTCTAGCAAACTCCCCTCCAGAAACATAATCAAAACATTCAAAGTCCAGGAAGTGCTAGGGAGTACAGGAAAATCAAAACACAGGAATCCAGTCCCAAGAATCCCAAATGTTCCAGTAAAAATAAGAAATCCCCAGTCAATAAACAATCAGGTCATTCAGGTTTCAAAACACTAGCCTCTTCCCAGGCTACCCAAATTCGATTTTCTTTTCACTTCCTTTTCGAATCTTCTTTCTAAAAACTTCCACTTCGACTTCGATCGGTTTCCAGCGACTTACCCAAAGCAGTCTGCGGTTGCCTAGCGGTAGTACCCATCACGCAATCCGATAACCGCTCCCTCGCACTCCGTCAGTCTGTGGGTATTCTGGTCGTCCTTCGCCTCGATCGTCGCAAAGTCGTCACCACCAATCACGTCCGCCCCCGAAGGATAGCTTCTTCCTTCGTAGGCTGGATTCCGACCAGTTGGTGGTATGCCGCCACCCTTTCTGACGCGTTAACCAAGTGCTTCCATGGCTCCCAGGAATCGTGTTCGATCCCATAGCCGACCCAGCGAATCAGATATCTCCTCGTCACCTTTCGTCCACGTCTTGTTTCCTTGTGATCCAGCACCCTCTCGACTTCGTATTCGAGTTCCTCTTCATTAATCACCGGTGCTGGCGGCTCTGGCTCAGGTCGTCGAAAGTCTGACGACTCCTTAAATCTCCGCAATCTCACAATATGGAAAACGTCGTGAATTTTCCACGTCTCTGGTAACTTGAGCTTGTAGGCAACCTTTCCGACTCTTGCGACCACCTCAAACGGTCCCACGAAACGTGGTCCGAGCTTCGGCGAAATCCCGCTGCCAGCAAATGACAGATTCTGGGTCGTCAGCAAAACTCGTTCTCCAACCGCGAACTCTTCTTCACGTCGCGACTTGTCGGCATACTTCCGTTGCCTCTCCTGAGCTTGTTTCCACAGTTGTTTAGCCAAATCCAAGTCATTCTTCATGTTCGACAGAATGTCGTGCACGCCGCGAATCTCGCTCTCGACGCGTCGACCTCCGATAAGCGCCATCGGCACTAACGGGTGCTCCCCTGAGTTCAAATAGAACGGCGTGTGACCCGTCGACGTATGCTTTCCATTATTGTACGCGAACTCGGCGGCCGGCAATCTCTCGTCCCAGTCGCGCCGTCGTGCGTCGACATAACAGCGTAGCGTCTCCTCTAACACACGGTTCATTCTTTCCGTTTGGCCGTCGGTCTGCGGGTGAAACGCCGAGCTCATCTTCAATGACGTCCCACTGAGCTCCATTAGTCGTCGCCAGAATGCTGAGACGAATCGACTGTCGCGGTCCGACACCAAACTCGTCGGCATCCCGTGGTGTCGCCACACCTCTCTGAAGAATATGTCCGCCAAATCCTTGGCAGACGCGCTCGTCGACGTCGGTATGAAGTGCGTCATTTTGCTCAGCCGGTCGACGAACACCACAATCGCCGAATGCCCTCGTTCTGTTTCCGGAAGCTGCACGATCAAGTCGAGACTGACCGACTCCCAGCGTCGTTCCGGTATCGAGAGCGGCTGCAGCTTCCCAGCTGGAAGCTTCGCTTCTGCTTTAGATTTCTGGCATTTAGGACATGTTCTGCAATATTCAGCAACATCCTTATCCAATCTTCTCCAGTAAAAATATCTCTTGATTAGATCAAGAGTCCTTTCTCTGCCCTTGTGGCCTGCCACGGCTGAGTCATGTGCCTCTTTCAGGACATCATGTCTGATGGATGTAGGAATGACTAATTGCCCAGTTTTCTTCATGAGAGTTCCTTCATGTAACTTGAATTGTTTGATGACATTTGCATCCTGTTTCTCCAGTAGTTCCTTGATGTTGATGCAATATCCATCCTTTCCTTGCTCAGTTCTGATCTTTTCTCTTGGTATCTTCACTTGTTCCACCTGACTTCTTGTCAACACATTCAGGGATGGGGCTCCTCCATCCATAGTTTGATTCTGTGCCATGTTTGCCTCCATTCTGCAACTGTCTGCATCATTTACCAGTCGCTGTCCAAGTGGTCTTAACTTCTCAGGGATCCCATCAGATTCCTCTCCAGAAGACCAACATTTCAACTCAGTTGCTTGTGGATTAATCCTTACTTCTTTCTTGGACTTTTCCTCACCCTTAGGTGGTTTTAGAGCTGCCACTGGACCTTCATTCAACTCCTCAGTCGAAATTCCAGTCTTTTCTGGTTTGCTTGTGTCAGGGGTGTTCCTTCCATCTCCCCCTCCATTTCTTTTGTTCTTTTGTTCCAGTGGTAGCCCCAAAGGCTTCTCTACATCTGTGCAATCCCCAGCACCAGATGTCTCCAGCAGTTTGTTTATTTCAGTCTGTGATAGCTTGTCCCCAGTTTGCTTCTCAATCAGACTCCCTTGTTCAGTTTGGTTGATATTCTGTTCTTGTTCTCTGTTGGGTGTTTGGAGAGAACCAAGTTCCCCCTCCTGTTCCATTAATTTCTGGTTCTGTTGTCCTTTTTCAGCTTGATTTCCATTTGTCCTATTCTCCTTCAGCATTTGTCTGTTCGTTGTTCCTGCAACTTTCCGATCAACACATTCATCTTTCCACAACTCAATCACTTTGCCTGACGACTTCTGTTGGGCTGACGACTCCTCATCCCCTCCTGAACTCAATCCAGAACTCCGATTGGGTTGAGGACACCTACTCAAGGCGTCGGCCACAACGTTGTCCGTCCCTTTTATGTGCACAGTGTCGAAGTCGAACGGTGCTAGGAACTGCGTCCATCGCACTTGTCTCCGAGTCAATCCTTTCTGAGTGTCGAGCCAAACCAAACTCGCATTATCTGTTCTCAACACGAAGTGCCGCCCCTCCAGATATGTGCGCCATTTCTTAAGGCAGTGCACAATCGCAAGGAGCTCCTGTTCGTGAACAGGATAGTTCTGTTCGGCCTCCGTGAACTTGTGTGACTCAAAACAAATAGGGTGTAACCCTTTTTCCGTTCGCTGCATTAGAACACCACCGATGCCAGCTTGCGACGCATCTGTTGCCACCACCACCGGAAGTTCGTCGTCGAAGTGCTTCAGCACTGGCGTCGTTGTCATAGCCGTTTTTAGAGACTCGAAAGCCTGCCGCTCCAGCCGTCCCCAATTCCAACCATTGTGTTTTTTCGTTAGATTCGTCAAAGGGGCAGCGAGCACCGAAAAGTTCCTGACGAACCTTCGGTAAAACGAACACAGTCCAAAAAAACTGCGAACGTCGTGTACAGACTTCGGCGTCGGCCATTCTTTTATCGATTTAACTTTTTCCGCCGTGGGGTAAGTTCCATCCCGTTCCAGCCACGTTCCCAGAAACTCGACGCCGCTTTTTCCAAACTCACACTTACTGCACTTCGCATACAGTCCTTGCTCCTCCAGCTTTTCCAGCACCAAACGCACGTGGTCGGCGTGCGAGTCGGCATCCTTACTGAAAATCAGCACGTCGTCCAGAAACACTAGAACGAATTTGTCGAGGTAGGGGCGGAGGGTGTCGTTCATCAGCCGCATGAAATAGGCCGGCGCGTCAGCGAACCCGAACGGCATCACTAGCCATTCAAAGTGGCCGTAGCGCGTTCGGAACGCCGATTTGTGGATGTGTTCGTTCTTGATGCGGACCTGCCAGTAACCGCTCCTTAAGTCAATTTTCGTGAACCACTTCGCTCCTTCCACCTGGTCGACCATTTCGTCCATTCTCGGCAGGGAGTACTTCGAGCGGAGAGTTTGTTTGTTGAGCATCCTATAATCGATGCAGAAACGAAGAGTCCCGTCTGCTTTTGGCGCGAACAGGACGGGAGCTCCGTATGGGCTGTGTGAAGGCCTTATCATTCCGTGCTGGAGAAGGTAGTCGAGCTGTTTTCGAAGTTCTTTGAGTTCAGCCGGGCTTAACCGGTAGATCGGTCTTGAGACCGGTTGCGCCCCTTCCTGTTCGTTTATTTCGAAGTCGAACTTTCTGTGAGGTGGAAGCTTCGTCGGTAAATCGTTCGGGAACCGATCTGCATGACGACGAAGCACTGCCTTGAGTTTCTCCAGTTCTTTGGGCAGTTTGTCAATCATCCCTTCCAGTTTGGAATCCACTTCCACACTTCCATGTGTGGGCACTCCCATTGGATTCTCCTTTATTCGATTTGCCTTAGCTTGGTTAGGAGTCTCAATGTTCGTGACAGAATTGGCTTGAGTTCCACTTGGTCCACCAATTCTTTCCCCCAGTTTATTTGTTGATCCAATGTGGTCTGTGTTCGATTCCTTCCTCTGATTCACTTTCTCAGTTCCCTTCGATTTCCCGATTTCTGTGTTCAGTTCTGTTTCCAGTTCTGTAGCTTCCTTTTTGTGAGTTGCAGTTCCTTTCGACTTGTCTTGTCTTTCAGCAATCGACTTCTCATTCAGCAGTTCAGCCATTCTCAATTCTCCTCCAGTTCTTATGCCTCCACATTCCTCCGAATTTCTCCACTCCATGAAATCCTCCGAATCATCATTATCTCCGACATCATGAATCCACAGCGAGAACACCTCATCGCGACCTCTGCGCATGATCTTCGACATTTGTTTCGCCGAAATCAGATTCAAATTCCGCGCACTGTGGCCACCTCCAGCATCATCGCCGTAGTACCCCTGTAACTCCAAATCCCTTTTTCCAGGACGACAGATTTTTAGCTTGTGTGATACCCAGTCGATCTTAGGGTTCACATCTGATAACCAACTCTTTCCAAAAATGACATCATGTACCAATTCAGCCAAAACCAAAAATTTTCTTCGCACTCTGTATGGTCCAAAACGAATTGTCGTCGTGCATGATCCAACGACATTCGCGACTGAATCATCGGCCAATGTCACAGGTCGATGCTTTTCGAATGCATCGATGTTTAATCCCAACCGTTTTACCAACCGTTCTGATATGAATTCCGTCGACGCTCCGCTATCGACCAGAACTCGTACTGCTGCATGGCCCAGCGAGCCGTGTAATTTCAGCAGGGATGTCTTGGATCCCACTCCGGTCACCCTTAGATCCACCGCTGTCGGCTCCTTTCCGTCACACGATGCTCCTGCGCTCTGCGATGCTTCATCCTCGCCATCGCTTCCCTTGAAATCCTTCCCTGGATCTCTCGAAATCCCTTCCGATTCCGACTGATGATCACCAGCCTGATGCACGCCAACTGGCTCCTGAGGCATCGTGGCGCATGGACTCGCCTTCGCCTTGGTCTGCCCCTCAGGTCGATCATCGAGCGCACCCGCATTCGTGGACGCCGCATCGTCCTCTGCATGCTCGACATGCATTTTCCCTGACCTGACGCCTGTGACGTCCGTCACACCATTGTCACTCTCCGTTCCAGAGCTCGCGCTTTTGTTTTCTGACAGTTCCGACTGGTGTAACTTCCTCGCCTGGCGTCTACCAGTCCTACGAGAAGCTCGTCCCACCGTCGTTTGTTGATCTCTGCGTTTCACACTTTTCGCAGCATCTGTCAGACGTCGCGACTCTTTCACGATCTCGCTCAACTGTTCCAGTAACGTTTTCTGTCCTTTAAGGAGTTCGTTCATGTTCCTTTCAACCGTCCCAACACGGTGTTTCAAACCTCTGCACCGACCATCGCCGTTCGACGATTTCTGGCGGTCGTTGCGTCTGTTTCGATCGAACTTCTCTTCCTCGTATCGTTTCACTTTATGTCCGAGGTTTCTGTTAGCCATGGTCCCAGTTTGGAAAGTTGAGCGTGACGTCTCTCTGTGATTCCTCGTTCCTTATCCGATCGTTCCTCGTTGAGAGGTTAAAGCTCCGAAACCATTGTAGAGGGTCACGTTGTTGATGAGAGGGAGTGGTCGTGAGAGAGAGAGGTGGTCGGGGTCACAAGCTCTATCGAGCGTCAATGTCTTACACAGGTCAAAATATGGTCCTCGATACAATCCCAATAGTGCCCTTTATCCTAACTCTATGTCGGACACCGAGAAAGTCAATCACGTGGCTCTAACTAGCCCGAAAATCAATGACCCGACTACACTCTGTGGACGATACCATCCGGATATGGGATTTGGAGACCTTCGAGTCTGTGCGAGTTGTGGACAATAACCCAAGGTGGTTTCTTGTAGCGCTCAACGAAAGCAAGTTTGCGCAGGGTACGAGAAACTCGATGGAAGTGGTGGTTTCCGGTCTTGTCGAGGAGGATCGTTTCCTTCGCACGTTTCATGTAGGGGGTAAACTCATAGGTCTTTTCTTGACAGAGGGCAGGCTGACTGTTGTGCGGTGCGACGGGAAAATCCTGGTGTGGGACTTCTGTGCCCACTCTTGCCTTGAAGACTAACAAGTGTTGACCTTTGGTGTAGGAAACCTTTTTCAACGATTGTTTATGCAAATTTGTGTGTGATTTTGTGTTGTGGAAGTCTTGCAACAGTCATTGTTTTTTGGATGGGCAATCAGCTTCCTATTTGCAGATGTACACCTTTAGAACGAAGTTTCACTTTCCTACAGCAAAATTGTCCAAATGGAAGAAACAATGTTTTTATCGCATTGGTTATGAAGAAGATGAAAAGGTTTGTGGGATGCATGTCTGGACTTGCTTGTTTAAAGGGGAAGCTCTCCCACACAAGGAAAAGAACAGTACAAGAGAGCACCAGAATGAGGAAACAAAAACCAACATTTTGGGGTATTTTGCAGCCATTGAGATTCCACTGTTGGGATAGCAGTGCCATGGTGAAGATGGGGTCAGCACAAACATCAAATGTATCAAGTTGAGAATTTTGTTTTGATTAAACACCCTCAGCCATCCCTTTTTCGGAACTGTGAGTAGCACTGCCCCCCTCCTGGACAGAGATAGGACTTGGGCCAAATTTTTGGTCCGACTCCGGTCCGGTCCGGTTACGGTCGGGTTACGGTCACCGTACTACGGCCGTAACTCCGTACCGTAACCGGAGTAATATGTTGTTTTTACGGTACGGAACAGGTACGGTATAACTACGGTAGGCCCTAAATCACCGTGAAGTAGCGTGGTTCAGTGCTAAAGCGTTAGGCTGCAGTCAGTAGGGTCGCGGGCTCGAATCCCCCTGGGTTCCTTTGGAATCGCGGGACCCTGCGGGGGTCACTTTCTACGGTTTACGGTTGTTACGGCCGTTACGGTCGTTACGGTCCGGTACGGAGCGGTACGGAGTGGTACGGTGCTACGGTTACGGCCGTAAAAGTACGATTTTCTGACGAAAATTGTACTCCGGTTACGGTCCGGTTACGGTGGTTACGGTCCGGTTACGGTGACCGTAACCGTAAAGTCCTATCTCTGCTCCTGGACCCCATTCCATACGTTTTCCCGCATTTCAAACAAGAGTGAGAAACATGTACTGCTTATAAGCAGTAAGTAACTAACTGTCATCGACTGAACATGTGTGAAATCAAAGAAAAGAGAAAGAATGCTCCGAGCCTTCCTTGTTGGACTGCCCCCAACCATAAGACCTTAAAAAACCGACTTGATTTTTGGGGATCATGCTTTATCATCCTGGTGGGTTGGTGGTCAAGCGAAATGAACTCATCCCATCCCTCCTTGAAACAACAAAGGGGGTTGTTAAATCCTAATTCTGTATGATCATTATAAATATGACCTCTTTCAAAACTAATCTTACATGTTCAGTTTTGCAATTTCTGGACCACTTTCGTTTGTAAAGCGTGGGCTCCAGGAAAACCGTTTTCAAAATTAACAGTGATTGGAAAGGAAAAAATATATTGCTGAGAAAAACGAACCTTACTGAAGGAGCACCTTCAACTCTCCCTTCGTCGCTTCAGGCGGAGAATAGTTTTCAACAAGGGCCAGTGGTGTCCTTCCATAATTATCAAGTAAGCTCTTGTCCGCATCTAGCATAGCACACAATTGTTAAAGACCTGGCTATCTTCCTGCACCATGATATGTTCCCACAGATGGAGCAGAATTTTTTCTTTGATGAGCTTTTTGCTGGTTTGGCTGTTGCTGTCAAATTCTTTGGCGGAGACCATCTGATTCTGCAAGTCTTTCTGGTCATTAAGCTTTGCTTCCAACGCCTTTATCTTCTCATCTTTCTCCTAAACGGCTTGCATAAAATCTTTCAGACGCGCCCTCTCCTCCTCCAGTTTCCGGTCCATTGCGCACAGGCGCTCTTTGACGTCCTCCGACTCTAATTTCCGTTTCTTCCCAGCGGCCTGGTCCCTTTCATCACCACTCTTGGCCAGTTTTCCCTGGAGTTCGCTTATGTGGCTGAACAGCCCCCGCACCATGACCTCCTGCTCACTGATACGAGCACGGAGAGCGGCGTTTTCTACCTCCAGACGTTTCTCTTTCTCGGTTGCGCTCATCCTGCACGTAGTGTCAAAACCTCCCTGTCAGTTTGGCAAGTTGCCTGCGGAGGAGTGCGAAAGAGATGCAAAAAAAAGACTGTGGCTTGGCTACCTTGTGTATGCACAACGTGTTCATCGATTTTCCTGGGCTTGTTCAGTTGCTTTCAGGAGTTTGCCACAGTGAAACCTGGTGAAAGGACTTTCTTTGTGTCTCAGCGCTTTTAGAATGTGCACAGTCGAGTGCTATGAGGCTGCCAGCACTCAAGTATAGGCACTGCCATCGTCTGCAAGTTCTCAGTTCTCGGGGTGTCCAAGCATACGGTGGGATGGTGAGGGTTTTCAGCTCACAACAGTTATGGGGTTCAAAAAAACACAAGGAAAGCAGTTCTATGAGTTTCATAGTATGATAGAAAATGAGCGCACAACTGATCTAACTGAGTTTCTAGATACAAACGATTTTAGTGGCTGAGATGATGCACCGATGTGTTTTAAAAGTGAAGTTCATCATTCCGTTGCAATACTTGACCACCCTTGGTAGTTTGGGTGGTGTAACACATGATTTTCGTATTGAAAGAACAGCAGCTTCTCAAGACCATAAATTCGAAGATTACCACCATGGATTGTTAAGTGAAGACAAAGAAACGACAATCAGAACAATTCTAACATTGAGAAACCTCGCTGCGTTTCACGTGATTAACTATTGAAGCAGGAAATCCCAAAATGTAATCGTGCCAACAACGTCGACCACCACAAGCTCACTACGATCTACCCACAAGCATAAAGATGTGCGCTCAACACCAATAGATCTTATCAGCTTTTGCTTAACAATGTCCCAAATATCTACCGTGGTCCCCCTCGATCCGATGACTATTCGAGAATCATCTAGATCAACACATTTGACCCATTTAAGGATTCGATACGTTTGCTTAACCTCTCCATCTTCTAGACTCCAAAGGTTAACACTGTTGTCAAACGATCCGCTCAATACCCAATCTCCATGAACAACAAGAGATAGCACACTTGAGGAGTGCCCTTGAAAACTTTGAACACATGTCGCTGTGGAGATATCCCATGCACGAATACTTCCATCGAGGCATCCAACAAGTAAGATTTTCCCATTGCAAGCTGATGCCAAGGCCCGAATATGGCAAGAATCTTCAAGTAGTTGTTGTTCGCACTCCCAAGTCCCTGGCATCCACAACCGAACCCTACGATCATCTCCAGCACTTGCCACCATGTCTCCAACCTCGACAATGCAAGCCACCATTCCCATATGTGCCATGAATTGTGACAATAAGACGCTTCTCTCGATACTCCACACATGTATGCGGCCCCCTTGGTTTCCGCTCAAAACCACGTCCTCCAACAAGCATAAAGAACAAGACCTCGTTCCCGTTTCGATCACCTTCCTGATTTCTCTCTTTCTCAAGTCCCATATTTTAATCCACCTCTCACCCCCTACTCCGATCAGGTTGTTTCTTTTTACGGCACAATAAACTTCTGAAGCAACATTTTTCAACACAAATGTGATAGGTTGTACATCTCCAGCCCTCCAAGATTTTTCCAAATCCACTTTCTTTTTCAAGCTGGGATCAGAAGCTGCAACCATCCATGCCGAAGCTACACAAGCGCATTTGGCGACCTCGCTAGGTGGCAGAGGTCCCAGAATATGAGTGATGAGATCTACAGGTAAATCCCACTGATGTCGAAATGTGGATTCCATCAGGACCTGTGGTGATAACAGGAAAAAAGCAACAGTGAGGTTTGCACCTCATGAAACTAGCAACTTTGATCCTAGAGGAAAAAAATCAGTGGAGCATAGGAAACGACAGCTGAGGAAATTTTCATTGATATTCTTTTTAAGAGTAGAGTGACGCAATGTTTTTCTTTTGGTTTCCCCACCTGACAGGCGCGCGTGCCACCCGTCGTCGACAGCGAGTTGGAACTGCAACTGGAACTGGACCTGGCGCTGGAGCTGGACCGTATTTGCTGACTGAAGGAGTGACGTCTGGCCAGCAAACAGCACCAGATTTTGTTTGTTTTTCTATCGCTTTTTCCTGACGTAATTTTGTGCTAATCCTCGCTTCTGTCGAGACCAAATTGTGGAAAGTTCGTGAATGAATTGATCTTTTTTTGGCTGTGGAAAAAGAGTGATATGTCGTACAAGATCTATCGGAGCGAAAGCAATTCTTCAAAAAAATAGCAATCTTGGCTGCGGTATTCAGTTCATTTCTTTATCATGTGCCATCATCTAAATCGCACATCCATGCACGCATGCATCCATCTCCAGCATGAAACTTTGGGTAAGACATCTAGTGAGGAGTTGTTGGCATTGAGCTTCAATATCAAACATTCTGTTTTTCAATTTTCAAGCCTTCCACAGTGGAGAGGGCTTAAAGAAAAGAACCACCAATTTCCAGGTCTTGTTTCAAATTTAATGCCAGATTTTTTTGTTTTTGTAGGCAATCTTCGCTGAGAGGTCTTAAACCAAAAGTAATGCAGAGTTTGTCACCAATCTCCAGGGAAAAACAAAGAATAAACACGGCTACAAATAGAAAAAGACCCGGGGAAACAGCTAGGGCGATCACAACATCGCTCTTTTCCTCGCAAGGGCGAGTCTGGAAGATCCACTGTAGCTCTTTCAACAGGAGGATGTTGATCCGACCAAAAAACCATCAAGCAATGTAATCATTCCAAAAACACTACTTTTCGTCGAAATAATAAAAAAGAACATTATATCTTTATCATACCACCAACAAAAGAAGCTCCATCTTGGGGACCTTGTGGATGATCAAAAAATTCCATGCAGAATAGGTAAGAGAAAAAACTGGTACAAAAATGGGGCTGGTTTGTTTTCCTTTTTTCCTTTCTTCCAACCAACAAAGTTAAAATCTGCAGCAAAACTCAAAGTGATCCCCCTTCTCATGCGACCACGGGACGCCGCCTTCTTTCACGCAAACGAAAGGGTAAAAATTGCAATCAAAAGCCAAGTAGCAATCGCGGCACCAATCCTCCCCTGCGAAACACGATGGTTTTTTTCTCGTTCAACGCTTTTTACAGCTTGAACCTTCGATCACACTGAGGAAAAAAAAGAAGAAAACGCCGCAGCAAGCGATAACGCCCTTTTGTTCGTGGGTGGATCCCGGGAAACCATGTTGACTGGAAATCTGGACAAGGCCAAACCGATCTGGACAAGTAAAAGCGTTGGGAAAAACGCCCCCCTTTGTTAACGTACCTGTCGTAGGAGCTACTGGCCTGGAATGCGAACCCATTGTCGAAACCATGAGGATCAAAACAGCCAGCGCGGTTGATTTTGACATTGTGGCGTTGGTTCTGTTCTTTCGAGGAAGGTGGAGGCGGGTGAAACGCACGAGTGAAATGCTCTGAATCGATCGCCTCCCTCCAACGTTTTGCTGCTCTGTGTGGACGAGGGGGGGCTCACTGTTGAAGGAAAGCGGCTTCATCGGAAAATGACCAAAGTCCTTTGGGCCGTCCTTTTCAACCTCTCCAAGTTGGAGTGCCAGCCTGTGGTTGATATTTTCTACTCACAGTCATATCTGGACCGTTTAGGTACCCAAAGATAATCAAATCGAGATGGAAGCGACGACGGGATTAGCTTGCGTCTTTCGTCGAATGGCCGAAGAAAAACACTGAGAGTTGCCAGGGGCTGGTGTCCCTGGTTCAGCCAAAAGCTATGGAAAGCTCGTCGGACCAGGGTTGTCCTGCGTCCAAAAATGAAAGTGTGGAGAGGATGAATCGAACCCCCGCCGATACCCTAGGTCAGCGACGATCTAAGGCTAGATCGGTCAGAGTTCGGAACCAAATCCATGTACTCAGGGTAGTATGGGACCTCCACGTTCATTTCGACAACCAACCCCATATGTACCCTGCTTCGCACTGCTTCGCACTGCTTCGCACTGCTTCGCACAGTTTTCTCAGCTGAAAAGCGTAAAAAGGGACCATCAGGCGTGAAGTCTAACGCCTGGCCACTTGTGCCCACCCAAATTTCCCAACAACTTTGCCTTTTGTTCGTGATCCCAAATGGGTCGGTGGCACAAATTAAAGTATCTTCCCAACCAAAAAAATTGAGCGGTCCCTCTGCCTGTCTGGCATTGGTGAATCCTGTGCTTTGCTCTGGTGCATTGTCCTCCCACCGAGGTAGGGGATCAGTGATCGCTGCTCGGTTCCCCGCCTGGCGCTTTGCCTGACACGTTACCTATTCCGCCACCGACTCCTCAGAGAAGGCGCCAGAACGGACCCACCCCTTGGTAAGGATGCACCATCAACGCTCAGCACAGGACCAAGGACATAAACCTTCGATCCACGCTCAACAGTCCCCGCTTGGGTGATAAGCAGGCGCTACCCTGCTCGACATTGTATTATAGCGGTTGGAGGCAGGTCATTTTTGTGCTCTGGGTTGGATTTGGAGCGCTGGCGACAAAACCAAATGTCAGTTCTGTGAAGCTCCAGCACACTCTGCGTGGTGGAAAACGAGGTGCACAGGGTGGAACGTTGTAACAATAGAAAAATCACTCAGATCACCACGCTGGGGAGAGTGGAATCCTCAATGAAAGGAAAGCACACGCACTGCTGGAGCCACGTTCCACTCTGTGCACCTCGTTCTCCACCACGCAGAGTGTGCTGGAGTCTTGCAGAACTGACATCTGGTTTTGTCGTCTGCGCTCTAGTTTCACCTGAAAGCCTGTAAATGGCGTGCGTTAAATTGGTACAATAGAACGTCGAGCAGAGTAGCGCCTGCTTATCACCCAAGCGGGGACTGTTGAGCGTGGATCGATGGTGTGCGTCATTGGTCCAGTGTTGAGCGTCGATGGTGCATCCTTTCCAAGGGGCAGGTCTGTTCTGGCACCTTCTCTGAGGAGTCGGTGACGGAATAGGTGGAGTGCCAGGAAAAGCGCCAGGCGGGGAACCGAGCAGCGATCACTGGCCGCCTGCCTCGGTGGGAGGACAATGGACGAGAGCGAAGCACAGGATAAACCAATGGCAGACAGGCAGAGGGACCGCTCAATATTTTTATTTTTTCAATTATGTTTATATATATAGATATATGGTTTTTTTGTACTCCTCATCGTTTGGGAGGATCACTGTGGACAAACTACATTCCCATTCGTGGTGGGATCGAGCAAGGGAGCTCAGAGAAAAACAGAGAGCGTTCTTGGAGGGTTTGCTTCAGGTGTATACTTTACTTCTGTTGCCGCTTAACAATCCCTAGATTGTTATCCATGGAAATATATTTCTCCATTTTGGAAACTATTGTTCGGGGGAGGAGGGAAATTCTTATAGAAACACTTTATTCCTTTTGGTTTCAGGTAGTTTTATGTTGCTTCATGAACGAGGTGCAGTTCACAAAGGTGCCTTAGAAGGGTTTCAAGAAAATGTACCACTTATAAGAGAGGTGTTCTCCTGATCAGTCCTGTCGACCAGAGAAAACGGTTCTGTCAATTTGAACTGCTGAGCAAAAACCTTTCAATACACCAACATTGGGCAACTGAACAGCGTAATCACACAGCTTAACGATGATCGCTGGTCATACGCAACCATATTTGCAACATCCCTTCAGAATACAAAAAAAAGAGTTGAAATACTTGTACAAATAGTGGGTACCAAACCATTGCATTCTAATGCCAAAAAGCAACATAACCTAAACAGCAAAGTCAGCAAAAAAGCCCTTTTAACATTTCTCAATAATATCCAGGGATTACGAGACAGTCTCAAAATGTCTATTCCTCAGGCCTGAGGAGAAAAATATTGCGGCAGCGTTGATCACATGGCGTTTGGCCAGGATGGAGGCCTTGCATTTAATGACACTTGGACGTCGGAAACGCTCAGTCGAGTAGCTCATGCAGCTCGTTCTCGGTTTCCTCATCACAAGGATTGAACGGACAAGTACAAATAGCATCCTTCGCAGTCTCCCCATCCGAGTCTTTCGCGTTTTTATCGAGCCCTGTTCAAACGATCGCCCACTCAACGGTACTCCTAATTCACAAGATCGTTCGGCGTCGTTTACTTGTCAGTAAAATTTCACTTTCTTTGTTCAAACATGCCTCTCATATCTCGTTGAACCTCAAACAGGGTACATCAAGGAAGAAAACACACATTTATTTCGTTGTTGCCTAAATGTTCTTCGCTTTGAGGATTTTTCGCTTCGCACCTGCTCCAAGAAGAGTTTTGACAGCCACAACACTGCCGTTCATAGCAGCCGTGCCCAACAAATTTAAAGGACCGGAGTCGGCGCCTAGGAATCGCAAAACAAAAGCGACCTCAGTTGCTCATCAACTGCTCCAGATCACATCTTGAAAGAAATAAGGCAGGAAAGTAATCAAAATCGAGCATATACCCGCTAGAAGCAAGTACTCCACAACTTCAGAGTGGCCGTTCCAGGCCGCACCGAGGACCGCGTCGCTGCCAGCCTCAGACTCCAAGTTTGCCCCACGGCTAACAAACACCTGCAAATATTGAATGAGGGTATGGTTTCGTGAGTTTGTGCTGATTTCGGTTCGCAAAGTACGATTCACGTATGATATTCAAGAAGGAGAACCGCCGCTTCTTTCCACCAAAGTACCACCAACAATAAAATGTTTAAAATGGTGGGATTACCTTGACTTGGTCGAGATCTCCATCACGGGCAGCCTCCAAGAGCATCTCATCAACATCCTTGAAACCAAACACGCCTCAGCATATTTTTCTGTAATTTTTTAATGCACCAGTGACGTTGAAACTAGAGCATTTGGCCAGAAGGTGAGGATACCTCTTGATCATCTGCTGATAAAATAGTAGAAGGGGATGGAGGTCCAGCAACCTCCTCCAGGGACGCCTCTAATACCGACTCGAGCTCCAGATCCATGTCATCCTTCAGGAACGAGCGAACACATACTCATACACGAAACAGAAAAAGGTGAATCTCGTAGAGAGACAAAAACGTCAAGGTGAATGAAGGATGTCCGCATACGCGCGAAAGCACGTCACATGGAGAGGAGGAGTCTCGTTATCATTCGAAGGAAACGCAGCAATGCTGGGAAGATTCTGTTCACCTCATTTTGGAGTAGTTTTCTGAAATCGCGGTGAGGGCGAGTGGAGGGTGTGGAGCCTCCTGTGGACAGAAGTAAACACGTTGAAAAAGAAAACGTGAAGATATCGATAGGACCAAGAAATGGAATGCCACACACACCCGACCCATAGATTCAGCAGCTCTGATGGAGCGAAATCAAGGCTAATGCTCCCTTCTTCTTGCTGGGAC
Organism: Bryopsis sp. KO-2023; assembly: GCA_030272585.1. NCBI lineage: Eukaryota > Viridiplantae > Chlorophyta > Ulvophyceae > Bryopsidales > Bryopsidaceae > Bryopsis > Bryopsis sp. KO-2023. The sequence continues at coordinate 3,601,559 of BSYQ01000002.1, forward strand.
CACGAGAAAGAAAAATGAAGGCGTTTCAAGGACCCCAATCATTCAATCTTCATTTTGCGCCGACCTGAGCGTAGCGCTTGCGTCGGTTTGCTCACCGGATCGAAGCTGTTCCATCGATTTAAGACAAGGGAGAGCTGGCGTCGTTTCCACGATGGTGGACGCCAGTAAAAGAAGAAGCGTTGTTGTTGGAGCGGTCATCATCCTGGCCGAGATGTCGCTTCTCGTCGTGAGCAGTTCGGCGGGACAGGGAGAAAACTCTTCCGAAAACAAGTCTTTTGAATGGGGAACGAACAGCTACGGGGAGCGTTACGACGCCTTAAAAAGTCCCGCTGGCGACGCGGAGAATGGAGGATGTATGGCCACTTGTAAGACATTCATACTCGGAGCCAGTGTATTTTTTTTCAATTTCACTGGCCCCAAAGTGGCCCTAAATCTGGCCGTTTCATCCAGTTGTGGCCCTTTTGTGGCCCCAATTTGTCCGAAAAAAATAGAATGTGGCCCCAACTTCAAAAACAGAAATTACAAGGCTTGGTGTTTATATAGCATTTACTTAATGTTGTTGGTTTTGATTTTTGTGGAAACTCGATTGATTTCTTGGATGTGGCCCAGGCCTTACGAACTTCGGGTGAATGTGGCCCTTTTGTGGCCCCAAATTCATCTTGTAATAGAACGTTTTGGCCCTTTTGTGGCCCCAAAATTTGCCATTCTGATTTTTTGGGGGGCCAAAATGGGCCAAATGGGCCACAATGGGCCACAAAAAAATACACTGCTCGGAGCAGCTGGGAGCTATCCCCACGCTTGACCCTCACTGTACCATTTTGCGCGCACGTTCTGATCGGGTTCCGATTCGGAACTTCCGGAACCCGTGATAATGTACGAAAATCCCTCGTTTTGGTCCCCCTCCTTCCGTTTTCCGCTTGTCGTTGCTCTTTGCTTAGAGCGCTAAAGCACATGCGGATCGAATTCGACTGAGGCGCTGCTGTGGCGCTGCTATCTTGAGTCGGTGGAAGGAAACGACTCCAACAAAGTTTCCTTCCACTATTACTGAGCTTTTTTCTCACGTGAGTGCGCTCGTCTCGTACCCCCAATTGAAACTCTGTTCCACTCGTCCACAGTACGACAATGTAGACCATGTGACATGGTACACCCGTGTACGAGCACTCGCGAACAAGTGCAGCATATCGTGGCTAAGTGTAGCCCCTTGGTACGCCGCCATGAAGCCCTTGAAGAACTGCACCAAATACGTTACAGTTGTTTGTCACGCGAAGCCAATTGGAAGCGCTCGTTCAAGCTTAAGCGCTGCTCAGCTTCTCCACTGCTGTGAACTAGTTTTTTTTGTGATGACTAACTGATGCGTTTTCTACCCTTGATTCGATTCTTTTTCTGCTCCGACTCGAACAGAACGACTTTTGTCGCAGGTAGTGTTAGCATCTGTGTAGGGCTGCAGCGGAATCGCGGTGGACCGCGGCCCAAAAATCGGGATGGATCAAGAGAGTTGTCAACCGATGGACCGAACGTTGTGGGATACAGTTTTGCGACAGGACGAAGCCACACGCACAGCCGAAAAACGAAATGTGGGAGAAAATACAGTTCCACAGTGCTGAGTCGCTCATGGTCGTATTGGTGAATGGGGATTTTTTAGCTTGGGATGTAGTTTTGCCAGAATAGTAGAGACTTTGGGAAGACTTTGGTCCCTGGATATGTTGCGTCTTTGATTTTTTTTCATTGCTTGTTTGTAAGGCTATTTTTGGGGGCTGGTCGTTTTTTACTTGAGACGAGTTGATTGAACAGGCAAGATTAGAAATGAGTTGGCTGTGGGGCCTCAAGTGCACTGCTCTGCTCCCAATGTACCTTTTGTTTCGCGTGGCAAACCCTCCCTCCGTCACAACCCCGTGATTCGCTTGATTACCGAATCCACACACTCCTCGCTTCCAAAAACTTGTGGTTCTGTCCTAGAGTGCACCTCCTCTCCATGTCCTCTTCCCACACCCCCGACGCTCTGGCTTAACCTGAACGTGTCAATTTCTTTTCCCAAGATCTTCAGCTTCTCTCAGTACTCCGTCAGCTCTATTGCACGTGACCTTTTTCGATATATATATCGTTGGCTTGCTGGAGGTGTTCCACCTGCTGTGCAAAAGGACACCTCTTGATGATGGAACTAAAATGCAAATCTGGAAAAACAAAACACATTTCAAAAAACCTAAGAATAGCACGTTTTATTGTGTTTTTTGAAGTTCTTTTTTCCCAAATCTCAAGGGGAACAGAAAGAGGAAGAATTGGGAAGACAGCCTAATGTGAGACTTTTTTCATAACAAAGCAGACATTCCTATCCTCCAGTCCAGATTCTTTCCACACAGGGTGAAAAAACATGCTTATTTATTTAATGGTAAACGAACTACGTCCGCCGCCTTCTGGAAGTCGTCGACTCGATCGGGTCGTTTCCCTAACTGTCGTCACAAAGATTCTATTCTCATTTCATTTTGGCACTGGTCGTCAGTGTTTGGATGAAACCAAATCGCTTGTTTGTTCTTCTTTATGATAAATATCCCGAACTGCCAAGGTCGTCAAATTTATATCATAACAAAAACAAAATCATAGGATGAAGTGACGTCAAAACCGTCATTCGTCAGCATTCCAGATTTCAACCCACATAATTATTTTTGACCGAGTTGCTGTCCTCCATACAAAAGTGTTGCAACTTGTCAGGGAAACACACTCGTTGAAATGAAAGCGTTGTCGACGAGGTGCAAATCTTGCGACTGGTTGACAGCCGCCGAGCAATCCCTTTTCGTCCTGAACGCTCAAAAAGATGCTAGAGCGAAAAAAATATGGGTGAGAAGATACTAGTGCTTTTTATCAACAGCCTATTCCTTGAAAATACTTTGGAGCGTAGAGGTAAGTCAACGGAAGATTCCAGCTCTCTAATTTCCGTCGTTCGTGTTGCTGTCTTGTGTGCTGTTTCAGAATAATGGAAAAGGAAAGTTTGAGCGATTCACGCTCAAGCAGGAAACGATGCTGAGACGTGATTTGGAGCCCTTGGTTTCTCCAGCGATCGGACGGTTGCTCTTTTCCAAAGAGTTTAAACACAAGTGTCAAGCAGCGGACACGATAAAAGCGTCTGTTGACACTCAATATGACGAAGTCCTATCTTGCGTGGATCTCATTTTCAGGTGTGGGGAAAAATGGGGAACAAAACATCTGTGCCGATAAATTTCTGTTGCTCGCGCAACATGAGTCTCTTCTGCTGAGTGTTTAGAATTATGTGTTATCTCAATACCAGAAAACGTCAGTTTCCTCTTCTTTGGTTTTGCATTTTCTAATAGAGCTTCAGTGGGAGGTTTGAGAAGTTTTCATTTTTACTGGTTTTGCAGATGGGCGGCCATGCGAATCGTAGAAGGCAACACCCAGAGTCTGGTAAAGACATTGGACATGTTGAGGACCTTGCTGGGGACCATGGTTAGAAGAGGATACAGAATGAGCGAGTACGAAGGTCGCATTCTGACGCCCGTCCTCGTGGAAAACAGCGGCCACAATCAAGACAGGATTAGAAAGGCGCATAGAGAGCTCCTGATGTTGATGGCTAAAGTTTTACCCCTTCCTCAGGTTTTCTCGTACTTGGCAAAAGGAATGAACAGCAAGAACAACAGGACAAAGGTGGAGTGCGCCCAAGCATTCAGAGATATAATCGACAGTGTGGGCATGGCCGCCATTGGAAGTAACAAGTTAATCCAGTGAGTTGCTGAGAGTGCGTTGTTTTGGTGCTTCTGCAAGGTGTTGTTTTTCGCATCCAACGACGCCTGTGCTTCTGATACACACGGGAATGTTGCATTTTTTTCAGCTCGTCGACGAGCTGAAAAACGAGAAAAATACATACCATATCAACTGGAGAAAAATTCATGAGACTTTTTCTCTGGAATGGGATCGCGCTTCTTGCGGACGACTGTCGACGTCCCTTGCGCAGAACTGAGAAAAGTGACAAATTCTTCATGAAAGAGTAAGCAATGGTTTCTTTTCTTTTCAGAACGCTGCGTGTACTGGCAAAATCTGTTGTTGGAGACATAAAATTGAGGCAAGCTGCTCTTGGGACCCTGGAGGTAATCTACAGCTTCGAGGGCGACAGAATTTGGAAGCTGCTGGGGACACTCACAGACCAGCAACAGAATCTGATCGAGAAGCGGATAGAGAGAAGGAAAGCAGAGCTTACGAGGGAAGGAATAACCCCGGGTTTCCGCAGGCAAACTCTTCAAGTAGAAGATCGGGCAACATGTGGTAAAACCGAGGACATTTCGCCAGGAACAATTGAACCGGTGGTGGGAAGCCCATCAGAAAAATCTGCAGAGACGTTCAAGGTGTTTTGTTCCGGTTTGATGGATGCTTCGAAGGACGGATCTCACGAGGACTTTATGGATGTCCTGATGGATCGTGCTGACGAGCTTATCAAGAAATTAATGACACTACTCGATGTGGTGAGGGCTACAAGTTACGATAAGTGGACGAAGTTCTGAATGTTCCGGGAGCTCAATACACAAGATTCCCAAAGGGACAGCTTGCGTTTTTCTCCTTCTTTCCACTGATATGCGCAGTGCTCGTTTGAGCAAAAACCAAATTCGATTGTGTGATGGCAACACCTTAATATCGTCGAACCACGGTCGACTCAACACGATTTTTGAAAAGAGCACTTGATCTGTTCCAGGCAACCGCACCTGTGTTTATGATGTAGATGATCTGTGAGGCCGCCGCCGCCGAAACAAATTCCGCTCCAGGTTCTCACCCCAAGTTGGCATTCAAACACACTCTCAACACCTTGATGGTACTTTTCGGAATCCCAGAGGCGACTCAGAGTGTTTGCAGATCCACTGTCAAACACACAGTCTCGTGCCTGTTGACTCTCTTGGTGGATTATAGACTTTCTGTCGTGCGTGAGGCCAAAGCGATCGATGCTCTACTTCAAAAGGCGCTGGAAACTTTTAACGCGAACTCTTCCTTCAACTTACTACTTGAGTTGTTGAGAGACCCGCCGCATCAAGTCCAGAGGAGCTCGGCCGCCACCCAGCAGAAATTTGCTAGCCTGGTTTTCAAATGTCTGACCAAGATGACGGAGTCGATGGGGAGCTTTCTGGTGGAAGGCAACGAGCAGGGAAAACTCGATATCAGGGAGCTTCTGGTGGACATTCACGTGTATTTCACAGCTGTTGATGCACGTGCAATTGGAAAGCCGAGCGAGGAAGAGGAAAAAAGCTTACAAATGGTCAAGGAGATTCTCCACGAAATATGCAGGCACAAGGTATAGAAGGGGGGGGACACCTGTGTTGATGGAGAGGTAAAGTACCATTAATGTAAAAAAGAAATGAGGATATTTTTTGCATTTTGCGTTGCACGTGATCCTAAGCTCAGAGGGGTGTGAATGCAGGGTGATTCTATCGCGGATTATGTTGACAATGTACATCCAGATGGAGACCAGCCCGCAACCATCCTGACGTACATCGATCTCAGTCTCCAGAGCTTGCACAACCCCTTAGACACTCTACCCACACTTTCCAGCGAGCAAAGCGACTTGGGACACACTCTGCGCGAAGAAAGACCAGAGCAGTTGGAGGAGTTTTCGGAAGACATCGTGGTTGAGATGGGTGCAAACTGTGCGGATCTAGGGGACACTACGAGTTTGAGGGTTTCGTTGTCGTGCGTTGAGCATGCAGGACCGTTGCAAAAAGCAACGAAGCAGCTGGAGGAGCCGAGGCGATCGACCGTGACGAATCAGGACGCCTTCACGCTGCTTGACGAGCCCATCAGCCGAAGCCCCCTATTCATGGCCAGAACGAACCCAGCCTACGATAGTCAACTCAGCCTGGACCATGATCATGTCGGCCGCCCCTCAATTCTGAACTTCAATGGACCCCACGCCGCGTTGGGAGTGCCATTCGATTCCACAGTTGGATTGGGGAATCTGTCCGACTCGCATCTGATTGCAAAGAGGAGTAGCTCCATGGGGCATTCATCTGTGGATGGGGAAGGTACAAATAACGATGCACCACACACACACACGAAACCCAGAGAGAAATAGAAAAGGACACAGACATATTCATATCGCCAGCGTGGCGATATTGGGGTTGTATATGCTTGTTTGGGTTTAAGTCTAATGTGTCTATGGAAAATTCGGTGAGGTCGTCCTGATCTGTGGATTTTCTCAGGTGGGAAAGCTCAATTGAGCTTGCAAGCTGTGAATGGGTCGGTCAACAAGAGGCTGGATGATCTTGACGAAGTCCTAAAAGAAAAGGGGAACGAGATGTATTCCATGTCGGACATGTCCAAGAAGCCTAAGGGGGCGAAAATCTCTCAGTCGCAACATGAAGTGCAGGTGTACTCACAGCAACAACTTTCCACTCCAGTGAGAGAATGAAGGACTCTAACATAAATAAATCTATATGTATATATATTCTTAGGTTTTTCAGATTTGTGGTTTGGAGGCATCGGTAGAAACTCAGGTTCATCCTCGTGAGGTGTCCTCTGTCGCAAAACAGGTGGAGCACCTCCAGCAAGCAAATAAGGAACTGGTTATTGAAAAGGCTGCGCTGCAACAAGAACTGGCGTCATGCCAAAGGGAGGTAGCAAACTTGCGGAAGGAAATTGAGACGCTCAGGTCGGGACCGAGTGTCATGGTGAGAGAAGAGGAAATTGATGAGAAAGGAACCTGTGGGACAAAACTTTTTGGAGGGAAGGGTGAGGAGGAAGAGGATGTGGAGAGTGATAATAAAGAGAATTATGGGATTGTGCTGAAGGGGAATTTCAAGGGTACTGTGGTTCGAGAACAGGTGAGCTTGTGTCGCCTGTTGCGTTTTTTCCGAGTCGCACGATTGGGTGCCGAAATTGTTCGGGAACAAAAGGTTCATTTAGGCCGTACCGAAATCCTTGAAAAAGATACTTTTCCTCAAAGAAGACAAGATGTGGGAGACTCCAGTGGACTTATGAATCGAAGAAGCCTTTGGCGCCGTTCGAGAAAAAATGTACATTCGATCGTTCCTGACATTGTAAGTTTGTTACGTTTTGCTATCAGCAGAAAGATATTTCGAGCCGACAGGGAGACGTAAGTCTCTCGATGGATGGAGCGAAAGTCACCGTTCAGCGGAAGAAAGATGAAAAGGTGAGCCATGGATTTGTCAACAGTGGTAGTTTTGTTCACTCAGCACAGAGGTGTTGCGCTCTATTTCGATGCAAGTGCATTGAAAAACTATTTCCATTATCGATTCTTTTCGATTTTTTTTTCAGCCACGTCTCGTAGCTAGGATGAATAATGATTAATTACCCTCAAAAAAAGCAAAAAAAATTATTCGTTGAGCTTTGACTTTGGGAGAAGTATGGCAGTATCTAGACCCCACTGTGACCTATATCCCAGAGTTGACGTACATTTTTGTCAACCTTTTGAATGAGCTCCAAGAATATAAATCTAAGGTCAAAGAGGAGGGGGAATCTAGTTTTGATAAAGCACTCGTGTTTCATGAGTGTTTCGCAGAAATCTGTCCCTATACTGTGCCCTTCAGATCAAATGAGAGCTTATGAATTTGTGTTAAATCATAGAATCGTCGAATAGAAAGGGTGCACACATCATATGCCGCGTTTCAGCGAATATGAGAACAGGGCTTGCTCAAGCAACGCCGAGTTCCAAATTTTAGACAAGTCAGCTCGATGAGTATACATACTCCTTCTAACACTTCCCTTGCAATTCTGTTCCAGACGGAAGTCATTGATGTTCAGAGAAAGGAATTGAAAAACAAAGTGAAGGAATTATCTGAGCAGCTGGCCTCGAAAGAGGCAGCTCTGGATACAGAATGCAAGAAGTCATCGATCCTCAGTTCGACCGTGGAAAAACTGCAACGGGTAGGGCATATTGTCAGCGAAAAAAGCAACACACAAGGAGCGATTCTCCCTTTTGAGATACAACGTGACCGAGGTCCAGAACGCTGGGTGGAAATATCACAGCACAATAGATCCGGTAGCAAGAAAAAACATATTTTTCCGAATCCACCTGAGTTTTTTTCAATTGGAAATACTCATGTCGTGACGTCTTGTTGGATTGAGTATCCACATCTCCCGGTTTTTCTTTTTTGAAGGAAATCGCATCCATAGAGCTGGTGGTCCATCGATTGGAGAACAGGGTGACAGCCTCGCAAGCCGAAGTCTTGCGTTTGAATGAATTATTGGGGACTGACAAGGAGAGATCCAGCGCCCCAGCTCGATCATCATGGGAGGAGGAACCAAATCGTTCTGGAGATTCCTCCAAGGGGGGTTTTGAAACCGACCCCTTTTGCATTTACAGTAATGAAGCTTTCACAAACGATGTTGATTATGAGCAGGGAGCAGCTCAAATTGTCTTTGAACAGGTACAGATCACAGTGGTTTAGAAAAGGAAAAAAGGAGAGAATGTTTTATATTCACCGCGGCTTGCAACATTCTTTCCTTTCCGGAGTGAAAACTTGATAAAGCGTAGAAAAACGGAATTTTCTCTTTGAAGGAAAGATTGTGCATCTATTTGTGTGTCTATCATAGGAGTCCTCCGCTTCAGAGAGAGATCGGTTGGAATCCCAGGGTTTGGATACTTTGCAAAAACTGGAGAATGCTGCTACGACGAAAGAATTAAAAATAAAATGCACTGCAAATGCCGTTGAAGAGAACCACTGCCACGTGAGGGGGTTTTCAATATGTAATCGTGTTGTGTTGCTCCACTGGTCAGAGAAAAAAAAATGAACATTCGTTCTGATCAAGTTCAATGAATCATTTACTTATTTCAGTAGGTGTTGGACAGGTTATTTCCAGCCGAGTGAAAATCCGAGCGAAAGAGCTCTTGTCGAAAGGAAATTTCATCTGCTTGTTGAAACCTTGAATACTGTTTTCGTTGCACGAATGAATGCCCGTGCTGTTTTTGAGCAAAACTACACTTGGTGAGAAAGAACGATAATTTGAAACCTGGGAAGGTGTCTCTGTTGTTACAGCTTGTGGCTATGCAGGAGGAGCCGCGTTCAACGGAGATGGAGACAGACAAAGAGGTTCAAAGACTCGAGGCACCCGCTCGAGTAGTCCTCAGCGGGGGGAACTGCCGAACCTCGTCGACGTCCAGGGAATCGAAGTCGCCAACTCCTCAACTCACAGCAGTCACAGTTCATGACCTTCCGGGCTCCGTCTTCCCGGCATACTCATTTGCAGTCAATCCTGGACAGGATGTGGCTCTACCCACTGCTCCACCCACAAGGTTTGCCGAGCGTGGTTCAACCGCAAATGATAAAACTATCAAGGAATCGCTTGCAGAGCGTCAGGCCGAGATAGACAGAAATGCGACTCTCTTCCAGATGGGTGGGGGCCCCTTATCTTCGGAACCGTTCGGTAGAAAAAGGCAATTGCTCGCCCAGGACACCCACGTGCTCAAATTTCCAATAGAGCTCAGAGTTAATCAAAGGAGGCAGGTGTTGGGTGACAAATCCAACAACATCCTGGAGTCCGAAACTGTTGAGAGCTGAGAAGGAAGAGCAGGCGGGGGATAGTGGACAGGGCTTTCCGAAAAAACGTGCTTGTCTTGGGTTTCGAGAAGGGAACTTCGTCGAATGACAGCCCCCATGGTAAAGGTGCTGACAAGATGAGTGGACTTCGGGGTGGAGGATATGAAAAAAATCACAAAGGGCAGCCCAAATAGTCACACTCCAACCTCATTGTTCAGTTTGTTTCAAGATTGGGGGGGATGGATGACCAGCCCATGAGAAACACTCACTATATTTTTTACATTTTGAATTTTTGGGGGATTGATGGACAAAAGAGGAAACGAAAATGAAAAAAATGTACACTGTGTTGTAGAGAAAGAGTCTGGGGTGCGTGGGTCATTTTGGAATGGATTTTTTGCGGGCTACCTGATCGATCAGGAACCATAAAAATTAAGTTTAAGTTTGGCTGTGAAATACTCAAAAGCCATACAGATCATGGGGCGAATTTTTTCCCAACTGGTGTCGGTGTGAGGGAGATATTTGGTTCGCTGCTAGTGTCCATCGTGAAACGTTCCAGAAGTCGCACAGAGTGTGGGTGCTTATACTAACACCATACAGTGTAGAAGTTTTTCTTCATTGAGAGAAAAAAAAAAAAACAAAGTGAACGCTTGCTAAGCGTCGGAAGCATGGATTGGTTTTCCCAACTAACCATGACTGGGCTCCTCTCGACACCACCTTTTTGGGACAGAAATCCAAGAGAGATCAGACTCCTCTACGCATGTGATTCGTCGGAATGTTTGCACGCTTCCAACGTCGCTTCCATCGTGGTTCCATCTTCCGCTTCCATGGAAATGAGTGTGGCACCGATCGCTTCCGCGGAAGCGATCGTGGAAGCGTGCGATTGTAACGCCCACAGCTCGCTTCCAAGACTGCTTCCATGGAAGCGGTCGCTACCACACTCACTTCCACGGAAGCGGAAGATGGAACCACGATGGAAGCGAGAATGGAAGCGATGGATTCCAGTTTCGCTTTCAGTTTCGCTTCCATTGGAAGCGAGCCGGAACTGGGCGTGCTGGGGGAAAATTGCAAGAATTTTCTTGCGTCTAATTGATGTTATTAATGAGCACTGGGAGTCGAACCCGAAAAAGCCCAGGGTCGCCGCCAAAGAGCGTCCCTTGCACACTCTTTTAGGACTAGTCCCAAACTGACTCACACTACCAAGCATTCATGAATAGGCAGTTCTCCTGTGTTTGTGGGAAAACCTTTGCTAAAAAATCTGGCCTTGGACGTCACAAACAGTTCTATGGAAGTAGATGTGTTCCTCCCATAGCCTCACGGAAGCGACCACCTTGTGAAGAAGAAACTGATCCTCCTGGAGATCAATTGACACATCTTACTGATGATCCAAGCATTGAAGATACAAGCCATAAAATTTTCGCTGACAACTCAGATCAAGAGGATTTTTGTCCACAGTTTGAAGGTGACTAATAATTAAGATGATACAGGTTGAAAAACTGTAAAAAACATCACAATAAAATAGACTGACCAAACTTGCAACTCATCTTTCACATGTAGGCACGAACTTGACGCAAAAATTACTGGATTGGATGTTATCTTGCAATGGAGGACGAGGACTTTCCACCCGTGATGCAAACACACTTCTGAAGATTCTTCATGATCCCCAATTCTGTGTGGAGGAGTTGCAAATAAAAAATTTCGATGATGTTAAGAGAGCAAAACAAACTATCATCAAAGACGTGATGGACTCTTGGACGGTGGAAAAAATTGTCGTACCAATTGATGGGAAAGACTTCACCTTTGATTTCCACATGAGAAATCCTTTACAATGGTTGCAAAAGGAACTATGTGGAGGGGGGCTGATAATGCGAGCTGAAAAACGTTTCCACAATGGTGAACGTGTGTATGACGGTCCTCATACCGGTGATGCTTGGGTAGCCTCTCAGGAATTGGAAGGAAGGGGAGAAGATTGCGTGATAGCCTCCTTACAGGTCCTATAGCCCTTCACGAAACAAAAAAGAATCTCTCATGCACATACCCCAGCTTTAATGAAACTGAGAATTCTCTTTAAGATATTTTCCAGGAAACTGTTAGTGTGCAGCAAACACAGAATTTCTGTGGACCACTTCTGGAAGTGCAGTCACATTCATGCTGCACATGTATGTTCCAACATGTATATCCAAGTCCTTTTTTTTGTTATTAGAAGATGGAAAAGAAAAAAGAAGCAAAAAGTCCAATGCAGAATTCGGAAGAGTTTCTGAGAGCATTCAAACAAACCACCCCCAGAAAAAAGAAAAAAACTTATTAAACATAATAGAAATAAAATATTCAGAGCTCACCACCTGTTCTTCTATTTTTATTATTCCCTGCTGCCCAAAATAGATTCTTCCCCCGTGTTTCTGCCGATTTTTTTCGAGCACACGCTATTTTTTTCTCACCTGTTTTTCCTGAAACCTGTTTTTCGCTTCGGGCGTTTTTTTCCTTCGCAATAATTGGAGAGGAAAGGGAGGGGATCCTTCGTTTTCGGGGGAGAAAAGAAAAAGAAAAACTTCATAAACATAATAGAAATAAAATATTCAGAGCTCACCACCTGTTCTTCTATTTTTATTATTCCCTGCTGCCCAAAATAGATTCTTCCCCCTGTTTCTGCCGATTTTTTTCGAGCACACGCTATTTTTTTATTCACTCGATTAAAAAAAAATGCTATATTCTGCCGTCTTTCAATGTTTCAGACCTTTTTTATGTAAATCCTTTCAAATGGTGATTTTTATTTTTATGAAACTTTTCTCTATTCAATTCTGATTCATCAATTCTTTCAAACAATTAACTACAATACTGAAATATTGTGAGCTCACTATCAGACTTGAGTACACCCACCGCAATGCCAGAGATGGTGATGCCATTTGTGGAGCTTTCTGGAATTTAGACTCCGACCGTTTCAGCTCTTCCTGTCCACATTGTAGTATTGCAATCTGCATTGCATATGTACCATCCAGTTCAGATTGTTGCCCAGCAATATCCAGCACCCAAGACCAATGGATTATTGAAACTGTCAACCTCACTCTGAGTTCAAGGCCTTGGCTGAGATTGCTTTCATTAAACCATCCCCCTGAAAATATAAGCAGGACTTCAACTGGACAACACACAAGTTTCTCATCCTTGCTCCTGTGGTTTACCTTCCTTCCAGATATCGTGACACTGATTTCCCCAAGCGAAGCCGGATCAATCCAGACATCGCAATCATGTCTTCCACGCCCTTTCTCTCCATCTCTGTTTTTAATCCATATCATTTATTTATTTTTCACCGGCAAGAGGTTCTTTAAGAAATTTTATTCTCATTCCAACCCAGAGCTACTTGTTCAGGTATAGGACATACCATCAAACGAAGGCTGGACGTTGCACACCAAAAACACAAGACATACCACCTGGCACCCAGCCAAATTCTCGCAGGGTGGGAACGTGGCCACCAAAATGCTCGGCAGCCACGCCACCAACGCCAGGAGCGAAATGGGCTCCGGCTCCATAGATGCATTTACGACAGTATTCATCAGTCGCGGTACGCTTGGGTGTGGCAACCTCTCCGCACCCTCGTGTCGTCTTGTCCGGAATAATTCCTCGCCCCCGTCCCAAAGCCAAATTCGAAGCAGGGCAACCAACCTGGTAGTGCTGCGCCTTCGTCGGACATGTGCATTTGAACACGTGACTCCACTTCACGTGCACACGTGCAGGGGATACAAATTATTCTCTTGGAGGGTTTGGGGAGTTTTATGGATTGAACCATGGAAACGCTTGGTTGGAAGCGCTGGTGGAGGCGAGGTCGCTTCCATGGAAGCGCTGGTGGAGGCGAGGTCGCTTCCATGGAAGCGCTGCTGGAGGCGAGGCCGCTTCCATGGAAGCGCTGCTGGAAGCGAAGTCGCTTCCACGGAAGCATATGGAAGCGCACCGCTTCCGAGGAAGCGATTTGGAAGCGCGCTTCCGCCTTGTGCTTCCGTGGAAGCGAAGCCTCCAAACATTCCGACGTTTAGAAGAGAGATTGTTGGACCTTCTGGTGGGAAGCTTTTGAAACCGCTAAGATCCCGTCGATCTAGGCCCCCTAAACAAGGAAAAGCTGTGTTCTGAGAAATCTAAAGAGATGGCAGAAAAATTTTTACTGATGACGGTTACACAGATATTTTTATTAGGTCAAACGAGTGTAATGTTGTCAGACATACTGGCCCTGGTTTAAATAGCATGTGCACAAAAACTCGGTCTCGTGGTACGGTCGACGGCTTTTGGAAGTACCTGTTCGTACCACGAAAGCCACACACTCAGGAGGTCCTGTGAACGTGGAAAACAAAGGTGGTCAAACTTGAAACACGGCTCACCAAACTCCTAGAATATCGAATCCGACCGTACGACTCAGTTTCTTTCTCGTACCCCTCTCTCCACCGATAGAAGCCCAGAGACGTCGATGATGTGGAGGTTCGTCAACACTCTGTGGCTTCTCGTTGTGTTGCTGGCCACAGTGGAGCTCGCGACGTCACAGAACAGCACGGTCGTCAGGACGACCAAAGAGTTTTCCAAGGCGCTGTATGATACACGCATCGATGCGATATATCTTCAGCACCCTCTCACTGTATCAGGCGAAGAGTGGGGATTCTTGAGGCCGGACGTCAAAAGACGGGTAATTGGACCGAAATTATCATATGATATGGAGGGAACATGCACATTTCCCCTCCAAAAAAATGTTTTGCTCACCGAAGGCTAAAATCCAATCTGAACAAGTTCTTTGACTGTGTCTGTTTTCATATTTGATATTTTCAGGTTGAGATTCGACCATTGGAGCACACAGAAGACTTCGTTTTGGATCTTGGTGGAGGCTCCGATTTGGCTTTTGTGAGCGGGCCGTCTGGGGAATTGCATTTTCATGACCTGCAGCTTCATGGAATATACCGACTCGCGCTTGGGGGTTCCGGATCCGGAGGCGCTGGCATCATCATGAATCTGTTCCGTGTGAATGCTCCCCAATCGATCCACATCCACAACTCCACCTGCTGCTTTCCCCCAGAAGTGTGCACCTCTATTTCTGATGATTTGAGGATAATCGTGCCATCGTCGAAGGCAGCTCTCAGCGCACTCGGTGTGGACTCTTGCCCGTTTCCAGAGGCGGAAGAGCCCTTCCACACATACAAGTATTACGAAGGGTGTGTGCTTCCCCAAGAGTGGGATGCCAGCAAGATCACAGGGAGCATTCATTTTCACAACACCTCTTTATCGTGCTCTGAAAAGTGCAAGATGAACGATCGCCTGCAGGATATTCCAGTCGTGCAAGTCTCCACGGTAAGGAAAGCTTCACAACGTTTGGTCACAACATGATTGCAAGGCATCATTTTTGAAGTTCTCATTGAGTGTGTGTGTGTGTGTGTGCAGGCCGACAGTCGTCAGCTTGTGGCTGCTATTGGTGGAATGATCTCCGATCCTCAAATCCTGGAAATACATTTGCTCGGGAGAGTGGTAGTTTACGAGCATCAGTGGTCGAACCCCTTCACGATTGAGGCGAGAACAGGGACAAGATTGTCGATCGATGGGCGCTTGGAAGATGGGAGTCACGCAGCCCTTGCGTTCCTAACAAATGACGTCTTGATCAAGGCGCTTTGGGTATTTACGCTCCAGCTGACGAACATCAAATTAGAGTTGGAGAGCTTCAAACCGGGCTTCCTCTCAAAAACGGACTGGAAATTCCAGTTCTGTGATGGTGAAGATTACTTTTACAAGGTGAGGTGGAGCGTGGTTTGAGCTGAGGTTTTTCCAATCAAGCCCCAGCACGAGTTATTTTTCTCATCCTGAAAGCTACCAGGAAAGCTTTTTCTTTGGTATTGAAAATGGAACTGTACTTTGCTGTAGTGGCCGCTGTATCTTCCCTACCCGTTCGCCTTCCAAGACTCGCTGGTTCAAATAGCCAACGTGTCCATAGTGTATCGAACATGTCCTTCCAACCTCGACTTCGACAAATTCATCGCTTCGCTGGAAGATTTCAAGCAACACTTCGTCAAGAGGGACTACGGAAATCTCACCATCGCCCCCCCTTCGTTCTCAATCAACAAACTCGAGGTAGCCGGCATATTCTTCGATCAGTTCGACGTCAGCCTTCCAGCTTTCTTGGGAGATGGAGCTTCGTGGTCGCCTGTTATTTTGAACCATTTGGAGTTGCACAACGTGACCGTTGTTTGCGAATCTTTTGGTGAACCAGTGGGTGAGATCCCCCGCTGCTTTGGGGGCGAGGGGAGCTTCAACGGCAGCGAGGGGAAGAAGACTACGAACAAAACGGGCAATGCAGCCCCAATGGTCCCGTTTCTGAACTTGTGGGGAGTTCTTGCCCTGGCGACAGTGGTCTTTGTGGAATTCTGGCTGTAAAGTGAGGAAGACGGAACTTTGGCTTTTGTTCAAGACATGATTCTTTCGGATCATTCCACACAAGAGCATTTTTGGTTGGTGTGATGTTTTCTTTTTCTACTTTCCTCCAGTGTGAGCCAAGGTCAACAAGGGGAAACCATAAAAAGTTTCACTACATTGTGTGAGTTCCAGTGATGGTTGAAACTTTGAAAGACCAGAGCGTTATCTCTGACATCACTAAGGTAATAATTAAAGAAAACAACTCCTGATAGGTGTACACCTTCCTGATGTAGGATGCTCAAATCCCTCTCTCACCGAAAAAACACTAATTTGCTTGTTGCAAGGTTTCAACAAGACCATACACGCAAACCATGCATAAAGTTTCCTTCAGCCAAGATCAATTTTTTTCACTCTGTAGAATAGTGGGAAAGAAAATCCCACACCAAGATTTTCCCATCGCCGCCTCACAACAGTGAGCTCGTTTCGGTAGAAACTACTCATAAAGCCACCTCCCACATTGAGCGTGTTGATGCAACAGCCCTCGGCAATATCGCGAATCACCACGTCGAGTGGATTTTTTCCACTCGCCAAAAACCGTCGACTGGGAACGACGAGGGGTGGTCAGGAAAGAAAAAGATCCTTTACTGTAAGGAGATTTTCTCCCGCTTAGTAATCCCCACATAAATATCAGACACAAAGAAAGTCCTTTCACCAGGTTTCACTGTGGCAAACTCCTGAAAGCAACTGAACAAGCCCAGGAAAATCGACGAACACGTTGTGCATACACAAGGTAGCCAAGCCACAGTCTTTTTTTTGCATCTCTTTCGCACTCCTCCGCAGGCAACTTGCCAAACTGACAGGGAGGTTTTGACACTACGTGCAGGATGAGCGCAACCGAGAAAGAGAAACGTCTGGAGGTAGAAAACGCCGCTCTCCGTGCTCGTATCAGTGAGCAGGAGGTCATGGTGCGGGGGCTGTTCAGCCACATAAGCGAACTCCAGGGAAAACTGGCCAAGAGTGGTGATGAAAGGGACAAGGCCGCTGGGATGAAACGGAAATTAGAGTCGGAGGACGTCAAAGAGCGCCTGTGCGCAATGGACCGGAAACTGGAGGAGGAGAGGGCGCGTCTGAAAGATTTTATGCAAGCCGTTTAGGAGAAAGATGAGAAGATAAAGGCGTTGGAAGCAAAGCTTAATGACCAGAAAGACTTGCAGAATCAGATGGTCTCCGCCAAAGAATTTGACAGCAACAGCCAAACCAGCAAAAAGCTCATCAAAGAAAAAATTCTGCTCCATCTGTGGGAACATATCATGGTGCAGGAAGATAGCCAGGTCTTTAACAATTGTGTGCTATGCTAGATGCGGACAAGAGCTTACTTGATAATTATGGAAGGACACCACTGGCCCTTGTTGAAAACTATTCTCCGCCTGAAGCGACGAAGGGAGAGTTGAAGGTGCTCCTTCAGTAAGGTTCGTTTTTCTCAGCAATATATTTTTTCCTTTCCAATCACTGTTAATTTTGAAAACGGTTTTCCTGGAGCCCACGCTTTACAAACGAAAGTGGTCCAGAAATTGCAAAACTGAACATGTAAGATTAGTTTTGAAAGAGGTCATATTTATAATGATCATACAGAATTAGGATTTAACAACCCCCTTTGTTGTTTCAAGGAGGGATGGGATGAGTTCATTTCGCTTGACCACCAACCCACCAGGATGATAAAGCATGATCCCCAAAAATCAAGTCGGTTTTTTAAGGTCTTATGGTTGGGGGCAGTCCAACAAGGAAGGCTCGGAGCATTCTTTCTCTTTTCTTTGATTTCACACATGTTCAGTCGATGACAGTTAGTTACTTACTGCTTATAAGCAGTACATGTTTCTCACTCTTGTTTGAAATGCGGGAAAACGTATGGAATGGGGTCCAGGAGGGGGGCAGTGCTACTCACTGTTCCGAAAAAGGGATGGCTGAGGGTGTTTAATCAAAACAAAATTCTCAACTTGATACATTTGATGTTTGTGCTGACCCCATCTTCACCATGGCACTGCTATCCCAACAGTGGAATCTCAATGGCTGCAAAATACCCCAAAATGTTGGTTTTTGTTTCCTCATTCTGGTGCTTTCTTGTACTGTTCTTTTCCTTGTGTGGGAGAGCTTCCCCTTTAAACAAGCAAGTCCAGACATGCATCCCACAAACCTTTTCATCTTCTTCATAACCAATGCGATAAAAACATTGTTTCTTCCATTTGGACAATTTTGCTGTAGGAAAGTGAAACTTCGTTCTAAAGGTGTACATCTGCAAATAGGAAGCTGATTGCCCATCCAAAAAACAATGACTGTTGCAAGACTTCCACAACACAAAATCACACACAAATTTGCATAAACAATCGTTGAAAAAGGTTTCCTACACCAAAGGTCAACACTTGTTAGTCTTCAAGGCAAGAGTGGGCACAGAAGTCCCACACCAGGATTTTCCCGTCGCACCGCACAACAGTCAGCCTGCCCTCCGTCAAGAAAAGACCTATGAGTTTACCCCCTACATGAAACGTGCGAAGGAAACGATCCTCCTCGACAAGACCGGAAACCACCACTTCCATCGAGTTTCTCGTACCCTGCGCAAACTTGCTTTCGTTGAGCGCTACAAGAAACCACCTTGGGTTATTGTCCACAACTCGCACAGACTCGAAGGTCTCCAAATCCCATATCCGGATGGTATCGTCCACAGAGCCACTAACAAACATCTTGTCATTGGCATCAACACGCAAGATAGGACGAGAGTGTCCCTCGAGTGCCACCACGCGGGTGCAGGAGGCCAAGCTCCACACTTCCAGATGCCCAACCCTCAATCCACATATCAACAAACCCACTCCCTTGGCAAATGCGGCACATAAAATGTCCTCTTGCACCGGGCCACCCTCATTCAAAACCTTCACACGAGTCCAGCCCATCTTGCTCCACAAATCCAGGCACCCAAACGTACCACCAAAGGCCACGTGGTGTAGCGCAGGTGTGGTACAGACAGCTGTATGTCTGACTTGGTAGTACAGAAGAGTACAGGGGTCACCTCAGAGTACGATAGTACTACAGAGGTTACAAGAAGGGCTCTGTGCTAGGTTCGAACGAATTATTCTTTTTTAAGTTATTTCCCTTCAAGTGTGCTCGTGTGTGACTATCGCCCCACCCTCAGTTCGTTACACAGCTCAAACCCACAGAGCTGTAACATTGGTTTCGGAGCCCGGCGAAGAGCCTAGGCGAAATAGAGAGCGAAGGTCGACCTGAGAGGCGAATTCGCGCGCACCCAACCCTAACACGGTCCAAGAACTACAACCTACTACGCCTGGAAGCTATACTACGAAGTGCTACTACGTTTGGAGGTCCTACTATCCCAAGGCGGACTCCAGGGGTCGACTATTGTGGAGATAGTCGTCCAGAGCGTGATTTAGTACGACTTCCAGGGCCTACAAAAGTTGGTGGAAAGGCCAACAAACGGTTAGTCGGACTTAGGCCAACAAAAGTAGTGGGAAGGCCGACAAAGGATTGGGTAGCGGACAAAAGTGTTGGAGCAACACTGAAGAATCAGCAGTGTGCCAGCGGACTGTGAATAGGCGGACTATCACGTGACCACACATAGCGGAACATTAACTATTCGTTGACAAGGCGGATTGGTCGACACAAGTGTGGGAAGAAGGACTTCACCACTGTGTAGGAAATTGCTAGTCGCCAACTTCTGGTGTGAGAAAGGTTCGGCCTGTAAACATCCCTGCGAAGTTTTGGCGGACTAACAATGTCACGGGAAAGCGTAGCACAATCGCCACATCGCCATGATGATGGTGGTGATGGTGAGCCGATGGAAGCCGACGTTGTCGGACATGTGTCCGTCATAGGAGGAACTACACCGCGAGTTGTATCTCCGGGAACAGTTCCCGCTAGCTCTAGCGGAGTTTATGCCCGCTATGCCGACCACATGCGGTTGCATACGCGGCACCGAGAGCTACAGCGGGCTATTGATTCGCGGATAGCACATGTGGATCAACAGCTTGAAAATATCCACGGATTAATCGAGCAGACCCGCAATGACGGACAAGGCAATGTGCGACGTTTAACCGAGGCAACCCGGCGTTTGGATGGTTTGTATGCAGCACTCGACCGACAAGTTCAAGAGGTTCGTGAAACTCTCACTCCACTTCGAGCGGAAGTGGCGACAAACTCAAATGAACTGCGGACGTTACGAGAGAGCAACAATCAGGCTAACCAGCGCATTGATCAATTGACTGCCCAAGTGGGAGAACTCCGACAAGCATTGCAGCATGCAGCGGAGAGTCGACGAAGGGATCGCACCGCGAATCAGCAATTCCGCGAGACCGCAAACGGACAAATGCAACAGCTATTGCGCCGTTTGGCGGCGGTGGAACAGCGGGTGGAACAAGTTCCTACAGACGCACCACCAGCGGTAAACCCAGCTGAAATTGCACGTATGGGAAATGCGGTCCGAGAAATTGGAGAACGTGTAACCCAAGTAACAAACACCTTGGCGGACACGCAAAGAACGCAGAGAAGTGCTTTCGACGCGCGACTGGATGATCTGAGAAGGTCCGCGCGCGGAAGAACGGATGTAGTGGAACAGCAGTTAAATGCACGAGTGGATGAGGTGGTGGCAAAATTGGAGGAACTCGGCGGCGATGAAGTGGAAGAAGAAGTGGAAGGCGGACAAGCCATTCCGAACTTCTTTGACCCTGACCAACAAGGTCAGCCGCAAGTTGTTCCCCAACAACCACCTCAGGTGGTGGCACCAGTGGTAGCGGCAGCGGCACGCCCATTTGCGGTCGCCCCACTAAGGTTGCCCGCACCAGAACGGTTCTATCCAGAAAATAAGAACCGGGAGTTACCCTCAGAATGGATAGAGGGACTCACCACTCAGTTCGATGCATTGAACGTCCACGATCCGGAGCGTGTTCCAATAGCATTGACCCTACTCGGAGGCGCAGCGGCGGCATGGGTAACTTCAACGCCCATGCAAAGAAGATATTTATCGGCGCTGTCGTGGGACGAATTTGTGGAACAATTCGTTTCGCGTTTTGAGCCTATTAACCGGGAGCGGCACAATCGGGACGAGCTCGGACGTCTAAAGCTTGTTGGCAGCATGAACATTGTGGACTACTGTCAGAAATTCCGACTATACCGTTCGCGGTGTCGGGAGTTGAGCGACCAGGAGGCCTACAGAATATTTGAAGCCTCGTTGCCAACTCAACTGCAGTATGATCTTCGATTGCGGGCAGAGCTAGACGGAGATTACGAGGGCGCCTTCCAAATGATTCAGAACATTGGGGGAACGCTGTCCCAGATGACGGGCCGGTATAACCCGTTCCAGCAACAAACCCAAAGGGGCGGACGACGAGGCGGACAAAGAGGAGGTCGTTCCGGAAGAGGTGGCAGACAAACACAATCCGCGCCGCAAGGGTCAACAACCGGCGGCGGAAGCGGATATGGATACACCTCAGTTGCTGGAGGTACTGGCGCTGGATCACAAGCAAGTGTTCAGGGCGGAAGGGGTCAGTCAAGAGGGAACCGAAGAGGAGGTGGCCGACAAAGCCAACAGGGAACACAAATGTCCCTTGGCACCTGTACCGTTTGCAATAAGACTGGTCATACAGCGGCCAATTGCAGACAGAAACAGGGAAACTAGCCTCCTCTGATCGGGCTGCCGGAGAGGTAAAACAACCTGGCAGGCGGAAAAATCGCCGACTGAAGCAAGCCCACAAGAGAGGATCGGCGGCGAGACTGAACCACGCAGTACCACAAGGAGATAAAAGGAAGAAACGGGTTAGAAGGGGTGTCCGGGGTGGACAAGGAAGAAAACGTGCAAGTGTGATCAACAAGTTATTAGCGGCTATGGAAGGATTCTCTAGAGGACGTCAAGCGGATTGTTCCAACGTGCATGATACCCCGGGGGTATCGCTCAGTAGGCACATTGGTAACCTGAACATGACGGAATCTGGATGTTTTGGTGGAAACCGGCAGGACCAAAGTCCGGTAAGGGGAGGTGGACAACATCCTACAGTTTGGCAAGAGTGGAGAGGGAAGACGCAAGCCCCCACGAGAGAGAGCGCGAACCCTCTGGCTAACAAAGCAAACCGCTCTGGGATTAAACCTTGGCGGCGGAGTTTGGCTATTGAGAGCCGAAGTTGTGACACAAAACAACCGCTGCGGATGTCATCAAGTAGCACTGGCTGCCAGACACTTCCTCTGGAACAGTCGGCGCTCTCCGCAGTTGCCCGTCCTACAAGCCAAGTTCGTTCCACCAAACAAACTTCTAGTACTTCTGAACCTGGAAGGAGGACATTGGTTACCTCTATTAGCGAAGCTGACGCTATTGGTACCTTGTTCCGGGTCGAAGTGAAAATCGCCAATCACCCGGTGACGGCGCTTATCGACAGTGGCGCATCGGGCGATTTCATTGCGGAAGATGTGGTCAAGTTGTTGGACCGCAAGTTGGAGAAGGTGGAATCCCCCACCGAAGTCTCACTAGCGGATGGAACAAAAGTGGAGGTTAAGCAGCAAGTCCGAACAGTAGTGCGGATTGGCCCCACAACGTCCACCACAACTTTGTACGTGTTACCGAAGACAAGTCATTCAATCATCTTGGGGAAACCATGGCTAGCAAGAGTCAACCCACAGATAGATTGGAGGGAACACGAAATGCACATCTCTAGGCGGAACCAACCAGATGCTCTTGTAAAGGGTATCCCGCCAGGAGTGGTGCCGACTATATCTGAGGAGAAACCGTTAAAAGGAGAGTTCATGACCGCTAAAGCAGCAGCTAAAGCGCTCAGACAAAGGAGAAAGCGTTCGTGTCTTGTTCTCGTGAGACAAGCGCGAAGGAATCCGACAGAAACAGATGGAAAGAGGAAGTTGGAGTTACTGTTAATACATCCTACAACGGGCAAAGTATCAGCATTTCCAGAGGCCGACAAACCTTTGGAGGAACCAACCGAACTACCGAAGGAAGTGGATCCACGGTTTGGGGACGCTCTCAAGAAGATACCTGAGAAGGTTATCAGAGACGCGTTTAAGAGGAATGCTGACATGTTTCCGGCAGATTTACCTGGAATAGCGTCTTTGCGGCCCAAATACGATATGAGGATCGATTTGGAACCAGGGACAAAGCCTGCTTGGCGGCCGTTGTACAAGTACAGTCCCGCAGAGTTGGACGAGATGAAGACCCAAATCGATTTCCTACTCGAGAAGGGGTTTATCCGGCCATCGCATTCCCCATACGGAGCACCGATATTGTTCGTGCCCAAGAAGGAGGGAACAATGCGAATGTGCATTGATTACCGCGTTTTGAACCGCCACACGGTCAAAACCAGGTATCCTCTGCCGCGGACTGAGGAATTGTTCGACCGACTTGGGGGAAGTCGTTACTTCACCAAGATCGACTTGCGAACAGGATATTGGCAGCAGCGTCTAGACCCGGCGGACGTGCACAAGAGCGCGTTCAGAAGCAGATACGGCCACTATGAGTTTTAAGTGGTACCGTTCGGGCTAACGGGAGCCCCAGGATACTTCATGTCGATGCTCAACGACATCCTGCGGGAGCACCTGGACGACTTCGTCGTTGTTTTCCTCGATGACATCTTGGTATTTTCGCGGACAGCTAAAGACCATGCCCGTCATGTAGAGGCGGTTCTGGCGAAACTTCGGGAGCAGAAGCTATACTGCAAACTGCCGAAGTGCGAGCTGGCGCGGACAGGAGTAGAATATCTCGGACATTGGATATCAGCGGCCGGCGTTATGCCTATGGACGACAAGGTGGCGAAGCTTACGAAGTGGCCACGTCCTACAAACATCACTGAAGTACGTTCCTTCTTAGGAATGGCGAGCTATTACCGCAAGTTTATCTTCCGGTTTAGTGAAATAGCCGCCCCACTTCATGAATTGACCAAGGCAAACGTGGTATTCCGCTGGACTGAGGCGTGCCAGAAGGCATTCAAGACATTGCGGACATGTCTCAGTGAGAGTCCGGTCCTACTATTTCCTGACTTACGGAAACCGTTCACGGTTTTCACGGATTCCAGCAACCATGCTGTAGGAGGTGTGTTATGCCAAGAGGGAACTGGCAGACAACTGCAACCAATCGCATATGAGAGTCACAAACTCATACCCGCTGAGCGGAACTACCCATACTAGGGATATGATAGGTAATAATCGGCCTGCTGTAAACAGGTCTAAACGGGGTCGGATCGGACTCTGGTTTTCACGAACGTGTGTTTTGGAGTGATACAAAAAAAGTCGGTTTTTTTTTTTTTTTTCAAAACCGATCATGATCGGCGTCGATCATCGGTGATCGGTGTTATGATCGGACCGATTAATCGGGATCGGCGACCGATCCGATCAAAGAACGGCGTCGGCCGATCACGATCCCGATCCGATCAAGGCGTGGAGCTGTGATCGGAATAGTCGGCCGATCAAAGTCGGCGTGTTTTCTTTGATCGGTGCAGTGATCGGGGTGTGCCGATCATGATCGGTGTGAAAGGCGCAATGTCGGTCACATCATTCAAAATCGGTTGTGTGGGTCTGATGCCGACTTGCGATCCGACTACCCGTGTTCACTGACACACCGATGACTCAGATGTGACGTCCAGCGCAAAACTGCCTCCAATATATGTCGAGCCTCGAGGCGTTTGGGCCACCTTCTTTTCTCGTGTTATGCTTGGACTTGTCTCTGTTTGCATATTGCGGTCCCTGTTTCGGTCCCTGTTTTTGTCCCGGTTTCGGTCCCTTTACCCCAGGTCCTGTTTTTTTTCTCTCGGTTTCTGAAATGGTCGACGCGTTCCCTGCTATTCGGTACGCCCGGGAGCTTAACAGCCTCGGTGGCGCGATTCCTCCCGCGGTGGGAAAAGAACCTGCCGACGCGCGGCAGAGAATCTATGGCTGCGTCCGGTCCCTGCGTCGGTTTTTCGGATTGGAACGGGTAAGTATCGTTGTCGCGGTTTCTGTTGGTGCTGCTGTTGGTGTCTGTCCGGAAACAGATTTCTTGTTTGCTTGGTTGTGTAGGTTCCGTTCCTGAAGGTTTGCAGTACTCTCGGATCCGGTTATCTGCAAGCTGCGATGGACAACGACCCGTACCTGCCCAGACTCGTGGACCGTTTGCTGGTGTACCTGGAGCAAGGCCCACCCGGAATCGTGAGAGAGGGTTACCAGAACCTGGCTTCGGATACGCATCGGGTGATATCGGTTAAAACAGGTGAGTTAAATCAGTTGAATATCTGATGCTGCGGTTGTTTTATTGTTTTTTTCCTGTTAGGGTAACAAGTTGTTGTGTATGGAGCAGGAGTGCTCACAGGATATTGCCTGGAACAGAACCTGGCTCAGCTAGAAGTTGAGGTCCAGAATATGATAGTAATCTCGGATCAGATTGCTGCAGACTTCTCGATTCCATTACCACCAGCACCAGCACCAGCACCAGCACCAGCACCAGCACCAGCACCAGCAGCACCACCAGCAGCACCACCCATGCCATCTGGATCAGGATCCTCAGCGCCAGCAGCAGCACCACCGGTTGGATCAGGGTCAGGAATGGCACCACCAGCAGCATCGTATGAACCGGCCCCATCAGGACCTGGCTCATTCATCAAGGTGGAGCCTGTGGAACACTGGGGAGACGATGACAGCGAAGTGGAGCTGATTGGGGAGTTCCGACCTCAACCAGGGCGTGGATCCTGTGCGGAATATGAAGATGGAGAGTACCCAGATTCAGGATATGGATCGGGGTTTGGATCAGGGTTTGGATCGGGGTCAGGACTTGGGTCAGGATCAAGGCCTGGATCAGGATTCGGAAACGAACCTCTCAGAAGTGGTGGCAGGGGTCCCCAACCTAACTTTGAACAGATGCGGGCCCAGATGCACGCACACAGGCAGGACCAGAGTGAGCCCCAGAGGTACCCAGTAGAAACCCCGTTCCCGAGAGATTTTGATGGCTTCTCCTGTCAAACGGATCAGCGCGGTAGAGCCGTGCCCAGAAGGTGCCCAGTACAACAGGACCAGATCCAATTATCGGATGAGGAGCGGGTTCAGCTGCGGTTGGAGGACATGGAGCTCAGGACCAGGTACACCTTCAACGGAGATTATAAAATCCAATTCCCCATCAGCTTCCGGTCGATGGTCCACCTGGTACAGTTCCTCCAAAACGTGGCCCTGGAAAACTCGTGGATTCTCCACAGAATAAAGGAAGCATTATATATCCATGGCATTGTCATATCAGACACTAAAGTTTACAGGAGAACCGGAAGAGGGGGGTTGGACGGTTTCAGGCGTCATTCAGGGAACTCGGGCACAGTGTTCAGCGTTAGAGAATGGAATGATGCACTGGTGGAAGAAATCGATGTTGTAGAGGAGCAGGAGCAGGACCAGGATCAGCAGCACCATGGGGGTGGGTTTGAAGGGTAGGAATGTGATGATTGTCCAGAGTTTGACAATGGAATGGTGCACTGGTGGGAGAAATCGATTTTGTAGAGGAGCAGGATCAGGATCAGCTTTGCTGGGTAGGAATGTGATGATTTGTGATGACTGAGTGGATGTGGATGAAAGAACGAAATGGTACACTGCTCTGGTGGAGGATATCGAGTTTTCAGGAAGCAGTATTGGGATCAGGATCAGGACTCAGTGGATCAGTGACTCAGTGGATGATGATGAACGGTTTCCGGACTCAGTGAAATGTAAAACCGTTTGTGGATGATGTTCACCCCGAGGGAGACTACGGAAAACTGGAACAGATCCAGGTTGCATGTTGAAAAACTGCCTGTTAAAAAACGGAAAAACCAAGACTGACCCCTCCACAAAAACCCCTGCCAAACCATGGAATCTGGAACAGATCCAGGTTGCATGTTAAAAAACTGCCTGTTAAAAAACGGAAAAACCAAGACTGACCCCTCCACAAAAACCCCTGCCAAACCATGGAATCTGGAACAGATCCAGGTTGCATGTTAAAAAACTGCCTGTTAAAAAACGGAAAAACCAAGACTGACCCCTCCACAAAAACCCCTGCCAAACCATGGAATCTGGAACAGATCCAATTTGCATCAGAAACAGATTCAGATCCAGGTTGCAGAAAAAAAGAAGGGAACCACACTAAATCATATCCAGATTGTCCCGTATCAGTGTCAGATCCCGCACCTTGGAAACCTGAATCCGCCTCCTGCGCTTATTCAACTGATGCCCGTTAATACTGAACATCCGTTCCACAGATGCACTGGACGCTGGTATGCACAAATACTCGGCTGCCAGAACTGCTACAGCTGGGTACAGAGCCTGATTTAACCGCCACCACTCCAGACCTGAAGTCAGTACAGATGTGAGGGGGGTTGCCCTCACTGCACAGTACCGTTCCCACTCATCTGTTCCTGAATCGGTTGGATCCCCTGATGGATGGACAACTGTGAGCCAGTCATACGTGGAATGCACCGGGCTTTTTTCTGGTCCTCTGAAGGTGCCGCATGCATCTGCTCCTGCCTCCTGATCCGGTCTCTCTTTGATGCACATTATGAGCTTGTTGCACTCCTCTAGCACATCATTCACCCACAGATCGCACCGAGACCACCGAGATTTGAATTCATGGAACTGGTCCGATCCCCACAGATACCGAGTGATAACAGGATCATCCAATCGCAAACGTGACGGATCCAGTTGTTGCATGCATCCGACGGCCAGGAGCCAGTTTGGATCATCGAATTCCTCATCCATATTGCTTCTGAGCTGCTTTCTGAACTGATCCAAGTCCTGACAGGGTAAATCCATTTTGTCGATGATGTCACTGACCCGGGCCATGACCATCAGAACCAGCGAACAGGTGACCGTTTTTTCAGCCTCCATGCGCTTGGTAGCTTCCTTGTATGGCTGTAAGATCGAATGCAGGTGCCGGAGTTGTATCCATTCCAATTCTGTCAACCGATCCTCTTCAGACATGGTCTGCAGCATTTTACGCATATCCTCCTTCAGGATCAGGAACCGATGCAGCATGTACCACACAGAGTTCCACCTGGTTTCAACGGGCAGGGTCAATCTCAGGATCCGCTGCGATCTCCTGACTGGTCCAGGGCAGTCTTCTGTTTCCTCCATCAACCAGTCATCATCAGGACATTCCTCCTCATCAGAGGAGTACATGGGGAAGGGCCCCTCCTCCTCAGCCTGGTTCTGATCCTGATTCTGGTCGGAGGTGCCAGCCTGACTTCGATTCTGACTCTGGTTCTGACTGCCAACCTGGTTCCGGCTGGCCTGGCTCTGCATATCCGCATCCGCTGCAGCCCGGTCCCGGTCATAATCTTCCTTGTATATGCGCGCTTCTTGGATTGTCTTGAAACTTTCCCACAGGTTGGCAGATCCCATGACACGGACACAGATCTGACGGACCTTCTTGATCAGGAATTCCAACGGCTCAGGTGCCTGGTTCAGGGCTTTTCTGACTCCGAGATTGATCCGGTGAGTGCAGCATCCGTGCCAGTCGTATTCACCTTTGCGTTCACAGGCCGCACCCATTCTTGATTCATGATCTGTGACAATGCTTGCCCGGTAATCGCCCAGGTTGTACCGATCCCGAATTTCTGCCATTTTTTTTTTGATGTCCTCAGCATCACAATTTCCCTTCAGGTCCCAGGTTCCCAAGCTGATCCGCTTCAGTTCAAACAGATCCTGTTCAGCGTCCCGGTGGATATAAACAGCTCCCATGGCAAACCAGTGCTTCGGTTCCTGCGACCAGCCATCTGCAACGAAGCAGGGTCTGAATTTTCCGAGGTCCTCTTCTCGGATCCTTTTGCTGAGCCGTTTCGCTGAAAGCCCAACGTTGGTGGAGATGGTCTTTGCACTCAGACAAGGTGCAGATGCATTAAGGGAGGAGCACATGGCTCTGAAATGTTTGTCCTCCACACACCTGAAAGCTGCACCGGTGCTGACCACGAATTTCATGACATGATCCCGGAAGTTTTTGTACTCTTTGGTCAGGCAGCCCCATCTAGACACGAAAGGCAACGTTCTCTGGTTTCCGAACGAAACGATCCGTTCCCCCCCCTGCTCCTGATGATGTCCCACAAATCCGTTGTGGACAGCGATCTGCATCTGCTCCGGGGTGGTGAGACCATGCCTCTTAGCATGGGTCAACAACGAGGTGCGGCCTCCCTTGCTGTAGACCAACTGACTCCTGCATATCCTACAGGTCACTACTTTCCTGTTCCATTCATCCACAAATCGCTCCATTTCTCCTGCACTGTTCTGTACATACATGGAGTCCACCCAAGTGTGGATTCCGGTCCGTTTCTGGTTCTGTGCCTGCGTCCGAGCTGATGTTTGGAATGTGAGATCCACTACAAGACAACCAGCATGAGGCCCAAGGCCATATCTTCTGAAGCATATCAAAGCCCACAGGTGACATGTCCCTACCTGGAGGCAGATGCAAGGAAACACCAACACCCCAAGAGTGCCCCACCAAGACAATCACATCTGATGAGTTCACTGCACAGCAAATTTGCCACACTCACCGGTTTCTGTTCCAGATCGTGTTCCTGCTCCTCCTGTTTCCGTTCCAGTTCCAGATCCTCTTCCCCCTCCGCGTGCAACCCCCTTTGGGTTCACAGAATCAGAGCTCCAGCGGTGTGGCGTCGGCTGAACTGCGTTCGGTTCGCCTCGCAAGTCATCCCCGGACAGCTCGACGGGAGGTAAGATACGGTGCAGCGCTCGCGGTTGCGCTCGCGGTTTCGTCTTTCTCCTGTTGCCTCTCATGTTCACGGAAACACGGATAATCCGACGCCACGGGCTTTGATGTGGTGCCGATCAGGGGAATCGGTAGCCGGACCAGCGATTTGATCGTTGTCGAGTGATAATGCGTCGCCGATCATGATCGGCGACGCGCCGATCAGATCGGTCAATTTCCGATCTGATCGGAAACCGCCGATCCCGATCCCGATCCGATCTGGTTTCCGAGGCAGAACTGGGTGATCGGCCGATTTTGATCGGAAAAGTCGGACCGTTTTTTTTTTATCGGTCCGATTTTGATCGGCGATCGGTCTGATCGGACCGATCTTATCGGTGATCGGCTTGATCGGAAACTGCAGGGACCGATCTTGATCGGAGATCGGTTTGATCGATGACCGACATGTCGGCATCGGATCCCTAGTATGGAACTACCCTGTACACGAACAGGAGTTGTTGGCGGTGGTGCATTGTCTCCGCACCTGGCGACACTACCTTGAGGGACGGAAATTTGAGCTCCGGACGGATAATGCGAGCCTTTTGTATCTCCGGACACAACCCACGTTAACACGGCGACAAGCACGTTGGGTGGAGCTACTAAGTGCCTTTGATTTTGACATTGTGCATATTAAAGGGACCGCCAACATTGTGGCGGACGCATTATCCCGAAGACCTTTACGTGAGGACACGGAAGTGCCTTGCGGCGGCGGACAAAAACACCCCCCAGGACGACAAAAGCCTGGGGTGGGATCCCGCAAGACAGATGAAGACTTAAGCGGACAGGCCACTAGACCTGACCGCCCGGGGAAAGGACAATTGGGGGACTGGGCATCGGACCAGTCGGAGGTAGCTTTTGATGAGCCCCCATTGAAATTTTGGGATCCGTCAGCTGAAGAAGTGGAAGCACTTGCTCGACGTGCCCCGGAGTCCAACACGGACGACAAAATTAGTAGGCTGGACGACAAAGTTAGTCGGACACAGGCCGACAAAGTTGATCCGTTGAGGGAGGAGTCTGGCGATAGGGGAAACAAGACTCAACCGCCACTAGAGCTTTCCGCTCTGGTTGACGCGCGCACCGGTCCCACTGATGACCTCATTGATGCTATAAGAAACGCACAGAGGTTGGATCCATTGGTGGCGGACATTGTATTGCGGTTAGAAGCGCGAGAAGCGGAAGTGGAAGCTATGTACGTGATGGAGGAAGACGGTTTACTCAAGAGACGACTATCGGATGAAGAGGAGCTACGCTTGGTGGTACCGCGGGGGAACATCCGCAACAAAATACTGCGGCTCTGTCATGATAGCCCTGCGAGCGGCCACAAGGGCCAAGAAAGAACAAGAGAATTAGTGGGAAGATACTTCTACTGGAAATTCTGGAAGAAGGAGGTCAACCACTACGTCCGCACGTGTCCCACTTGTCAACGAACTAAGGTGGAGTCACGACGGCCGGCTGGTTTGTTAACACCATTGCCAGTGCCAGGGCGGAAGTGGGAATCCATCGCGACTGATTTGGTGGTTGCTTTACCTCAAACAGAGCGGGGATTCGATGCCATTGCGGTATTCCTTGACCGCCTAACCAAAATGATTCATCTTGTTCCCACTACCACACGTGTTACCGCTGAAGGATACGCGCGACTGTTCTTTGAGGGCGTTTGGAAGTACCACGGACTTCCACGTTCCATAATCAGTGATCGCGACG
This sequence comes from Bryopsis sp. KO-2023, assembly GCA_030272585.1. Classification (NCBI taxonomy): domain Eukaryota; kingdom Viridiplantae; phylum Chlorophyta; class Ulvophyceae; order Bryopsidales; family Bryopsidaceae; genus Bryopsis; species Bryopsis sp. KO-2023. Next base: position 3,632,843 of record BSYQ01000002.1, read on the forward strand.
TAAGGTTCACGAGTGAGTTTTGGCGAGCACTCTGGGCGATGCTGGGCGGAGAGCTCCGCATGTCGACCGCCTTTCACCCGCAAACAGATGGAATTACGGAGCGGGATATCCGAACTGTACAAGAAACGCTGAGGGCGTACGTTTCTGAGAGACAAAACGACTGGGATCTTCGGTTGGCGCAAGTGGAGTATGTCTATAATAATGGCGTTCACTCTGCTACCCGCTATACACCATTTTATCTCAACTATGGGATACATCCGGAGCATCCCGCTGCACTTGTGTCTGGCGCACTACAGGCGCGAGCGGAAGGGGTAAGACAGTTCACCCAGCGGATTCAAAGAGACTTAAGAACCGCACAAAACTATCCGGGGGCAGCAAGAGTAAGAATGAAGCGATTGGCGGACCAGAGCCGACGCGATCAAAACTTTGCTGTGGGAGAACGTGTCCTACTGCGGACGAAGAACATTGAGCTGATGCACAGCGGGCCAAGCAAGAAACTACAGGCACGCTATGTAGGTCCGTTCCGCATCCTGGCGAAAGTCGGGGATGTTGCATATCGTCTTGAACTTCCTCGAGGGTGGCGAATCCACAACGTCTTCCACGTATCATTACTGCGTGAGTTCCATTCCACTCAGCAGTATGGCCGCCGTGAACTGGAAGCTCCACCGGCGGATTTGGTGGAAGGAGAAGAAGAATATGAAGTAGAGCGAGTTGTGGACCACCGGGAAAGGAGAAGGGGTCGGCGATCGATCCTGGAGTACTTGGTTAAGTGGCGAGGATATGGCATGGAGGAGGCACTGTGGTTACCGGACGATGAACTGCAGAACGCACCACTTGCTGTAGCTGACTACCGCGCTGCCGCACGCTTGGGGTAGATGTTGGGGAGGACATCTATCGTCGTCGAGAACAAGTGGCGGACAGAGGCGAGGGGAGCTTAAACCAGTTCTGGAAGAAGTGGAACTCAACGAGGAGCCGACAAACTCTCAGTATATCCGCTGATTTCAGTCGGCCGGTGGCAGCACCGCCGCTGAGGCTGGTATGGGACAGTTTTGGTGGAAGTTTACCTAGCGCTAAAGGGAAGGACTGAGCAGACACCGGTTATCCCGCTAGCGTGAACAGCCGACTGTGGGGACTGCTGCGAGGGAGTTTGGAGGTACTGGATCAGAGACACCACCGTCGATATGGTGGACTGTTGGAGCGCGCAAGGAGCTAGAGTATGCTGTGGACGCAGTGGTAGCCGCGCAAGACCGTCAGAGACAGTGATGGGTGTTCGGGGTCGTTGAGTGGAACTGGGGTGGGTTTTCTGGGGGAATCAAAAGGTTGGGGGATTTTTAGTTTGATTACAAGTTTTATGATTTGGAAATGATTGAATTGATTATTGCATTTATTTGACCATTCCAAGCAGACAATCTTCTTATTTAGAGTCGGGACGATTTACTAGATAAGAGGCGGCGTTTGTAGCGCAGGTGTGGTACAGACAGCTGTATGTCTGACTTGGTAGTACAGAAGAGTACAGGGGTCACCTCAGAGTACGATAGTACTACAGAGGTTACAAGAAGGGCTCTGTGCTAGGTTCGAACGAATTATTCTTTTTTAAGTTATTTCCCTTCAAGTGTGCTCGTGTGTGACTATCGCCCCACCCTCAGTTCGTTACACAGCTCAAACCCACAGAGCTGTAACACGTGGTCTCCGACATCCACGATCGCATGAACCTCGAAACGAAGGCTAATGGCCGCGATCTGTCTCAATTCAGGCATTTCCAGGACCGCCACCATTTGCGTGTCACTCTCGCACAGGAACATTCCATTGATCAAACACACAGCCGAACTCCCCATGTTGGCTCGGTCCCTAGTCAAGACGTCGCCTTTCTCAGCGTTCACAGAAAAAATCTTTTCTTCCCCAAGTATCGCAATCATCTCGCCCCGCATAGCGTAACTTTCGATCCATCGATTCTTGAGGAGCTCGATACATTTCGGCACAACGGTGCCACATCGCCAGGATCTCTCGAGGCCGATTTTCTTAGCGAAAGGGCCTTCCTTGGTGACTTCGTTCCAAGCCTTAGCGACACAGGAGCACCTGGCCAAAGCCCTCGGGCAAAGCCCCTCGAAGACTCGACCAACCACGCCACTAGGGAGCTCCCACTCAACACTCACGTAATCGCTCATTCGTTCAAACGCGGCACAAAGAAAACCCCTTTGTACCCAAGTTGTATCTCGCCTAGGCCTCGTGGTTTCGGTGGTTTCAGCGAAGAAAAAAAAAATGCGGGAGAATCGAACGGGCCTGTTACGGATGCGAGCACCAGAAAACACACTCCACGGCACTATTTGCGAAAATAAAAGAAAGCAGGGTTTTTTGGTTTTCCAGGATGAAAAAACAGTGAATATAGTGATGTCCTTGTTGAATTCACAGTGTTGAAGTCATGGGGGGGGGTATCAAATACTAACGATAGTCACTTGGAAAACTGGCAAGGGAACCTTTGTCTGCAGAACGTTAACAGGGGTTTCTGCTTGCGTCTGAACTGGACCGTGTCGAGCAAACAAACGCACGAAGGAAGAATGGAAGCGGTGAGTCTCTCGTGGCGTTCGTTTTGCCATCGCTTACCCTCGGTTCGACGTGCGCCACCTGGGAAAATGGACCAGCAGCAGATTTCGCGCCAAAGCCGGTCGATGGGGTCGTTTACTCTTTTTCAAAAACTTTCGGAAGGATGCGGTTGCCCGATGCCTCGCGGATTTTTCCGAGGCGGCCTCTTTTGCTTGCCGCTCTGTGGCTTTGCTGTGTCGGGCAGCTTACGCGAATGCTGTCAAGCCGTGCATGCATGTTTATTTGGTCGTGACTCAACATTGAGTTGAACATCCTGCCATCACCTGGACTGAGCCTTGGCCAGAGTTTAAGTAAAATAAATCCATCTACGGAACTACCCACCCAATGGCGAAAAAAAAAATGAGCGAGGCAGCCCCCCAACCATGCTTGTGGTTGACCTGTTTTGCAATTCATGGTGAGAAGCTCTTGAAAAGAATGGATGCATGTGAATTCGACAGAGGAGAAAATTATGTAAGACAACCCTACTATTTCCTATTGTGACACCCTGACTAAATCAACCATGCAAACATCACAGTGATGTTAAAAAAAGGGGCCATCCCCATGTTTTTTTGTTTTTTGTTTTCTTAGCCTTGTGCGGGTGCCTATAAAAAGTGCCGGACTTCTGTGCATGTATTATTTTGACAAATATGGGTGGGGGTGTGGAATGCCATACAAAATCTAAGTTTTGTGCAAGGAGATCAAACCTTTTGATAACCATTTCAACATGGAAGAGGTCAGCATGAAGCAAAAAAAAAAACACCACCATCAAAAGGGGCTCTCCAGAAGAGTGAGAAAAAAAAAAGGATTAAATCAGGGGAGGGAACATTCCCAGAAATCAAAACAGGTTCAAGAAAAAATATCTTAACACAAGGGCCTGCCTCTCCACAAGTGTGGAAAGAGGGGGGGGGGGACTTGACGGAAATGGAAAAAAACTATGCTGAAAAAAACCTGCTGTCTGCAGACAATCATGTTTGTATGCATATGCCATTGTTTTTGGAGGTGAAACCTGTACAAAGGAGCTCAAAAACAATTTCTGGATTTTTGTTGTCTGGCGCCCACCGGTTCCGTTCAAAAGGCCGTGATACGAAAGATCCTCCGCCCTGTTTTGAAGGCATCTCTCCTCAGTTTCCCGCCAGTCTTTATACCGAAACACTGTGACAAATCGTCAAATAGAGTTTCAATTGGAGATACGAGACAAGCGCACTCACGTGAGCAAAAAACTTAGTAATGGTGGAAGGAAACTTGGTTCAAGTGGTTTCCTTGCACCGACTCGAGATAGTAGCGCCACAGCGGCGCCTCAGCCGAATTCGATCCGCATGTACTTCTGCGCTCTAAGGAGAGGGCATCGACAAGCGGAAAACGGAGGGGGGGGGACCAAAACGAGGAGTTTTCGTACATTATCACGGGTTTCGGAAGTTGCGAATCGGAACCCGATCAGAACGTGCGCACAAAATGGTACAGTGGGGGGCATACCTCCCAGCTGCTCCGAGTATGAATGTCTTACGAGTGGCCATACATCCTCCATTCCCTACGTCGCCAGCGGGACCTTTCAAGCCGTCGTAACGCTCCCACAACGACTACGACAAGAAACAACCGCCCACTTCCCAGCACCACAGACTCTTTTCGATTAGTTTCTGACCAGTTCTTCGTTCCCCATTCACAAGCCCTGTTTTCGGCAGAGTTTTTTCCTTGTCCCGCCGAACTGCACACGACGAGAAGCGATATCTCGGCCAGGATGATGACCGCTCCAGCAACAGCGCTTCTTTTTTTACTAGCGTCTACCATCGTGGAAACGACGCCAGCTCTCCCTTGTCTTAAATCGACGGAACAGCTTCAATCCGGTGAGGAAACCGACGCAAGCGCTACGCTCAGTTCGGCGCTAAATAAAGATTGGTAGACTTGTGGTCCTTCAAACGCCTTCGTTCTTGTTTTCGTGTGCCACCAGCAAGTAGGAGGGAGCACTGGCTTTAATTCTGTACGACCATAGCGTGTGGTATTCCCTTTTCTAATCCTGTCGTTGGCCCCACGTGTTTCCATTCAATCTTTTTACTTTTGTCCACAGGAGGCTCCACACCCTCCACTCGCCCTCACCGCGATTTCAGAAAACTACTCCGAAATGAGGTGAAGAGAATCCTCTCCGCATTGCTGCGTTTCCTTCGAATGATAACAAGACTCCTCCTCTCCATGTGACGTGCTATGCGGACGTCCTTCGTTTACCTTGACGTTGATGTTTTTCTGCCAGATATTCACATTTTTGTTTCGTGTATGAGTATGCGATTTCTCGTTCCTAAAGGCCGAGATGGATCTCGAGTTCGAGTCAGCATTGGAGGCCTCCCTGGAGGAGGTTGCTGGACCTCCATCCCCTTCTACTATTTTATCTGAAGATGATCAAGAGGTATCCTCACCTCCCGACCAAATGCTCTGGCTTCACTGAAACGTCACTGGTGCTTTAAAAAGTGAAAGAGGGGTTTGCTGAGGCGTGTTTGGTTTCAAGGATATTGATGAGATGCTCTTGGAGGCTGCCCGCGATGGAGATCTCGCCCAAGTCAAGGTAATCCCACCATTTTAAACATCTTATTGTTGGTGGTACTTTGGTGGAAAGAAGCGGCGGCTCTCCTTCTTGAATATCATACGTGAATCGTACTTTGCGAACCGAAATCAGCACAAACTCACGAAACCATACCCTCATTCAATATTTGCAGGTGTTTGTTAGCCGTGGGGCAAACTTGGAGTCTGAGGCTGGCAGCGACGCGGTCCTCGGTGCGGCCTGGAACGGCCACTCTGAAGTTGTGGAGTACTTGCTTCTAGCGGGTATATGCTCGATTTTGATTCCTTTCCTGCCTTATTTCTTTTAAGAGGTGATCTGGAGCAGTTGATGAGCAACTGAGGTCTGCTTTTCTTTTGCGATTGCTAGGCGCCGACTCCGGTCCTTTGAATTTGTTGGGCACGGCTGCTATGAACGGCAGTGTCGTGGCTGTCAAGACTCTTCTTAGAGCAGGTGCGGAGCGAAAAATCCTCAAAGCGAAAAAATTGAGGAAACGACGAAATAAATGTGTGTTTTCTTCCTTGATGTACCCTGTTTGAGGTTCAACGAGATATGAGAGGCATGTTTGAACAAAGAAAGTGAAATTTTACTGACAAGTAAGCGACGCCGAACGATCTTGTGAATTAGGAGTACCGTTGAGTGAGCGATCGTTTGGACAGGGCTCGATAAAAACGCGAAAGACTCGGATGGGGAGACTGCGAAGGATGCTATTTGTACTTGTCCGTTCAATCCTTGTGATGAGGAAACCGAGAACGAGCTGCATGAGCTTCTCGGCTGAACCTTTTCGACGTCCAAGTGTCAGTGAATGCAAGGCCGGCCTACATCCTGGCCAAACACCATGTGATCAACGCTGCCGCAATATTTTTCTCCCCAGGCTGGGGAGTAGACATTTCAAGACTGTCTCGTAATCCCTGAAAATTTTTGAGAAACGCTCTGGGGGTTTTTTGCTGAGGTTTTTGTTTAGGTTATGTTGCTTTTTGGCATTAGAATACAAACTCGACTGTTTGTACGAGTATTTCAACTCGTATGTTAAATTCAGGGATGTTATGAATATGATTGAGTACGACCAGTGATCATCGTCAAGCTGTGTGTTGTGTTGCCAACAGATGGTGTATTGAAAGCTTTTTGCTCAGCGGTTAGAATTGACAGAACCGTTTTCTCTGGTAGATAGGACTGATCAGGAAAACGGCATTCTAATTGTAGATGTTGTTGAAACCCTTACGAATACCCTTAGCTTTGTGAATTGCACCTCGTTCATGACGCAACATAATCATAATCATAATTACAACCCACAGCAAAAGAGAGCCATCACCCTCTATGATGCTGGAACAAAGACAAAAAGGAAAGAAAAGAAAGAGAAAAAACAAAAAAAAAAACAAAAATAAAACAAAAACCTTAGGATTGTAAACCTGCTGAACGTATTGAAGCCATTTTGCTGATAATTAAAGCTAATTTGCCCGATGGCACCCTACTAAAAAGATCCTTGGGATTAGCCCATCGAAAAACATCTGAATGCAAAGAACGAAAGGAAGAATAAAAAGGACATTCAAAAAGAAAATGCCGTTCATCTTCCACCGCGGACCGACACAACCGACAAATCCTGTTTTCCCTTGGTACACCATTATATCGTCCCACTTCCACTTCCAAGAAATGAATACCACAACGAAAACGAGTAAAGAAAACCCGAAGAGAAGTTGGTTTTAAAGTTGTCAAATACCGTTCAAATCTGAGGGAAAACTTAATATGCCGATACCAAGATATAACTCGAGATGCAGATGAACCGAAAACATGTTCGTTCATGACGCAACAGAAAACTACCTGAAACCAAAAGCAATAAAGTGTGTTCCTGTGAATTTCCCTCCTCCCGCGAACAAAAGTTTCGAAAATGGAGAAAGATAATTCCATGGATAACAATCTAGGGATTGTTAAGCGGCAACAGAAGTAAAGTATGTACCTGAAGCAAACCTTCCAAGAACGCTCTCTGTTTCTCTCTGAGCTCCCTTGCTCGATCCCACCACGAATGGGAATGTAGTTTGTCCACAGTGATCCTCCCAAACGATGAGGAGTACAAAAAAACCATATATCTATATATATAAACATAATTGAAAAAATAAAAATATTGAGCGGTCCCTCTGATTGTCTGCCATTGGTTTATCCTGTGCTTCGCTCTGGTGCATTGTCCTCCCACCGAGGCAGGCGGCCAGTGATCGCTGCTCGGTTCCCCGCCTGGCGCTTTTCCTGGCACTCCACCTATTCCGTCACCGACTCCTCAGAGAAGGTGCCAGAACAGACCCACCCCTTGGAAAGGATGCACCATCAACGCTCAGCACTGGACCAAGGACACACACCTTCGATCCACGCTCAACAGTCCCCGCTTGGGTGATAAGCAGGCGCTACTCTGCTCGACGTTCTATTATACCAATTTAACGCACGCCATTTACAGGCTTTCAGGTGGAACTAGAGCGCAGACGACAAAACCAGATGTCAGTTCTGCAAGACTCCAGCACACTCTGCGTGGTGGAGAACGAGGTGCACAGAGTGGAACGTGGAAGCTCCAGCAGTGCGTGTGCTTTCCTTTCATTGAGGATTCCACTCTCCCCAGCGTGGTGATCTGAGTGATTTTTCTATTGTTACAACGTTCCACCCTGTGCACCTCGTTTTCCACCACGCAGAGTGTGCTGGAGCTTCACAGAACTGACATTTGGTTTTGTCGCCAGCGCTCCAAATCCAACCCAGAGCACAAAAATGACCTGCCTCCAACCGCTATAATACAATGTCGAGCAGGGTAGCGCCTGCTTATCACCCAAGCGGGGACTGTTGAGCGTGGATCGAAGGTGTGTGTCCTTGGTCCAGTGCTGAGCGTTGATGGTGCATCCTTTCCAAGGGGTAGGTCTGTTCGAGCACCTTCTCTGAAGAGTGGGTGGTCGAATGGTTGAAGTGTCAGGAAAAGCGTTAGGCGGGGAACCGAGCAGCGATCACTGGCCGCCTATCTTGGTGGAAGGACAATGCACCAGAGCAAAGCACAGGATTCACCAATGGCAGACAGGCAGAGGGACCGCTCAGTTTTTGTGGTTGGGGAGATACTTTAGTTTGCGCCACCGACCCATTTGGGATCACTGGAGTTGGTTGTCAAAATGAACGTGGATGTTCCATAGCACCTTCAGTACATGGACTTGGTACCTAACTCTGGCCGGATCTAGTCTCAGATCAACGGTGACCTAGGGTATTGGCGGGGGTTCGATTCCTCCTCTACACGCTTTCATTTTCGGACGCACGAGAGTGTGAGCCTTCCATAACTTTTGGCTGAACCAGAGACAGGGGAACAAGGGTTCGCTGGTGACAATAAGAACACGATTCGAGGGGAAGAACCTGTTTGTTTGGCAGCTACCAGAACAGTCCAAAGATGACTGTGAGTAGACGATATCAACTCGGCGCTCGTTAGCCGAGCGGCTTCTTCGTGTGTGATCATGATTTGATTTGAACTTGGCGCTCCAAGGAGCTGAAAACGACGCCCCAAAGGGCCTTGACCAAATCCCGATGAATCCGCTTTCCTCCAAAGTGAGGGCTCCCTCGTCCACAAACCGCCAACGCAAAACGCAGAGGCGATCGATTCAGAGCATTCCACTGGTGCCCCTCGAAAAGAAGACCGCACACTGAGACTACTCCACAATGTCAAAATCGACCGCGCTCGCTCTTTTGATCCTCATGGCTTTGACAGTGGGTTCGTTTTCCAGGCCAGTAGCTCCTACCACAGGTGGGGTACGTTTTTTTCCAACGCTTTACTTATCCAGATCGGTTTAGCCCTTTTCCAGACAGCATGGTTTCTCGGGATTCTTCCATGCAAAAAAGGGTATTATCGCTTGGTGCGGTGTTTTCGTTTTTCCTCAATGCTATAGGCACTGGCCTGGCATGTCTTGTAGATTTTTTGGTTGGTTGGCGTTTTCTTCGTTCTTTTCCTCAGTGTGCTCGAAGGTTTAGGCTGTAAAAAGCGTTAAACGTGAAAAAACCATCGTGTTTCGCAGGAGAGGATTGGTGCCGCGATTGTTACGTGGCTTTTGATTGCAATTTCTACCCTTTCGTTTGCGTGAAAGAAGGCGGCGTCCCGTGGTCGCATGAGAAGGGGGATCACTTTGAGTTTTGTTGCAGATTTTAACTTTGTTCGTTGAAGGTGACGAAAAAAAGAAAAAAAAACCCACTTCATTTTTGTATCTATTTTGCATACACTCCCCTGATCATCCGCAAGGTCCCCAAATGGATCCTTTTTTGTTGGTGGCATGATAAAAACAAGATTTCTTGTTTGTTTGCTCAACCAAAAGTTATGTTTCTGAATGATTACATTGTTTGGTTGATACGAGCCTTCTCTGACCATTATCTCAATATCCTTTCGTTGAAAGAGCTACAGTTTGTCTTTCAGAATCACCCTTGGGAGGAAAAGAGCGATGTTGTGATCGCCTAAGCTGTTTCTCGAGGCATTTTTCTCCCTGTAGCAATGTTTGTTTTTTTTTCTATTTCGATGGTGATTCGTGACAGGTTCTGCACTACTTTTGATTTTGAATTCTCAGCCAAGATTGCCAACAAAAACAAAAAAATCTGGCATCACATTTGAAACAAGACCAGTGAATTGGTTATGCTTTTCTTTTAGCCCTCTCCACTGTGGAAGGCTTGAAAATTGAAAAACAATTGAAAAACAATATATATTGGGGCCCAATGCCAAAAAGTACTCACTAGATCTCTTTCCCAAAGTTTCATGCTGGAGATGGATGCATGCATGCATTTGTGATTCAAATGGTGGCACATGATAAAGAAATGAACTGTATATCAGCCAAGATATATATATATATATATTGTTATTTTTTTGAAGAAATGTTGTCAAACAGTTAGATCTTGTACGAAAAATCACTCTTTTTCCACAGCTAAAAAAAGATCAATTCGGTCACGAACTTTCCACGGTTTGGTCTCGACAGAAGCGAGGATTACCATAAACTTTCGTCAGGAAAAAGCACACCCTTAGCGCGTTTGCGCCGAAAATTCAAAATATAAGAAATATAAGAAACGAGCCAGTCTTTCCCATAAGCTGGCCATCCTCTGGACTGGCCTTTTTTTTATACTTTTTTCAGCTTCATGAGTGGCATCTCCTTCACAATGCAATTCGATGTTTGTTTCTTCAGCTTCTGAGTAGTTTCAAGTAATATCCCGTCGCCACCCAGGGTCCGCTTGTCAAGTCTTTGAGTATTGTCAGAGACCGTTTCCTGGTGTTCTACTCCTTTCCCTCCAATGCAATCCACCAGTCTTTCTCTAACTCGGCGAGGCCGTTGGTGGGAGAATTCACATCATGCCAATCGGGCGCCTGTCCCAACAATTTATTTGCAGAACATCCAAGTTGTTTGGAACAAATTCAACGAACAGAGACACCCGAGTGATGGAACGAACACGCAAGTTGCGGACCTGTGATTTTCTCCAGGTCGCGTTAACTTGTCTTATTTCATCACCTTTGTTTCCATTGCATCCTGAGATAATGTTTTGTAAGGCGCCATCGTGACGTCGACGTCAAGAAAGCCTTACCACAGTTCCTGTTTCGTTCTCTTTTTCAGAAGAAAAAGATTTCAAACGCGGTTCAACTCAAGGCAATTCCATGGATAACGACTGTCAAATTTGGTTTCGTCGAAGGAGGTTTTGTGTTGTAGACAACAACTCGGTCAAGGAAAAGCAAGATCCACCTCTGATTATTAAACGAGAATACCAAGAGTATGGTTTTTAACGGGTGTACATCTGCGGATCGGTAGCTGATTGCCCTTTGCAGAATCCCCTCTCTCTTTCTCAACCAATAAATTTATTGTTAAACATGGACTTTTTGCAAGACTTTCACAACACAGGATCACGCACAAAAATTTGTTTAAACAATCAATAATCATTGAAACAGGTTTCTTACGCCAAAGATCAACAGTTTTCATCCTTCAAGGCAAGAATGAGCCCAGAAGTCCCACACCAAGATTTTCCAGTCACGTCGCACAGCCGTCAGCTTGCCCTCCGTCAAGAAAAGACCTATGAGTTCACCTCCTGCATGAAACGTGCGAAGGAAACAATCCTCCTCGACAACACTAGAAACCACCACTTCCATCAAGTTCATCGTACACCGCGCAAACTTGCTTTCATTCAACGCTACAAAAAACAACCGTGGGTTATTGTCGATAACTCGCACAGACTCGAAGGTCTCTAAATCCCATATCCGGACGATACCGTCACGACAGCCACTAACGACCATATTGTCATTGGCATCAACATGCACGACAGGACGAGAGTGTCCCTCGAGCGCCGCAACGCGGGTGCAGGAGGCCAAGCTCCACACTTCCAGATGCCCAACCCTCGATCCACATATCAACAAACCCACTCCCTTGGCGAATGCGGCACATAAAATGTCCTCTTGCACCGGGCCACGCTCATTCAAAACCTTCACACGAGTCCAGCCCATCTTGCTCCACAAATCCAGGCACCCAAACGTACCACCAAACGCCACGTGGTCTCCGACATCCACAATCGCATGAACCTCGAAACAAAGGCTAATGGCCGCGATCTGTCTAAATCCAAATCCAGGCATTTCCAGGACCGCCACCATTCGCGCTTTACTCCCGCACAAAAGCATTCCATTGATCAAACACACAGCCGAAATCCTCATGTTGGCTCGGTCCCTAGTAAAGACGCCGCCTTTCTCAGTGTTCACAGAAAAAATACTTTCTTCCCCAACTATCGCAATCATCTCGCCCTGCATAGCGTAACTTTCGATCCGCTGATTCTCCCAATTGGGGAGCTCGATACATTTCGGCACAACGGTGCCACATCGCCAGGATCTCTCGAGGCCGATTTTCTTAGCGAAAGGGCCTTCCTTGGTGACTTCATTCCAAGCCTTAGCGACACAGGAGCACCTGGCCAAAGCCCTCGGGCAAAGCCCCTCGAAGACTCGACCAACCACGCCACTAGGGAGCTCCCACTCAACACTCACGAAATCGCTCATTCGTTCAAACGCGGCACAAAGAATACCCCTTTGCTCCCACGATGTACCTCGTCTAAGCCTCGAGCTGTCCGTGGTTTCCGCGAAAAAAGAAACGCGGGAGGATCGAACGGGCCTGTTACGAACGCGGGCACCAGAAAACGTACTCTGTGGCGCTATTTGCGGAAAGAAAAGAAAGTAGGGGTTTTGGTTTTCCAGAATGAGAAATCCCAGGTATTTATCTGCGAAAAACGGTGCGTTTTCTGTGGCAACGTCTGCAACCCTTTGCAGTGGCGCAGCGAAAACGAAGCTGCCCGCCAATGTGACTGATCGTAAATATTACTAATTCCGATGGAGCTCCCTTTTGAGGGGGGGAAAAGGACAAAAGAGCGATTCAGAGTTGGCTGAAACGTTCAAGAAAACAAGTTGGGTGTGGGGACCATTCTTTTAGAGCGACCCTGTACCAGGAAGCGCTGAAACGAGGTACAGCCGAGTCCATCGTTGGTGCACAGCGGTCACATCCAATTTTACAGTGTACTGTTGTCAATCTGCAAGAAATCGGTTCCTATGAACAGATGAAGAGTATGGTCCAGGACAGTTACAAATGACAATGGATAATAGAATCGCTTTACAAGCTTCTTTCTCTAGAATCGCTTGCAGTTCTGCCCTCTTGGGAACACAGCAATGAGACTTTGTGTATATTGATCCTGACGCTTTTTTTTCCCCTTCTTGATCCTTGATACTTGTCGTATCAATTGATACGATCAATGTTAACAAAAACTGACAGCCATGACAAAAAAACACTGAAAATAATCAATTGATTACATGCAATGTCTTATCGTTCACAAATTTCAATCTTAAGAAAATTATCGCCAAACAGACCCACTGCTGTCCTGTGGAATTATTGCTTGGCAAAGAGAGGCTACTGAAAATCAATATTTGATATCTTGCCTAACACAAACAGGACGAAACCCATCGGATATCTCCCAACACAAAACTCTAAAGTCACATGAAATGAACACCCCTCTCTTCCAAAAAAAATATCTCAGCAAATCTTTCAGAATCATCAAGGGGCCGAGTAGTTAGTACACCTGTAGGACGATGCCAACATACCATGTGAGAAAAAATCTTCTCCAAATTTGATAAAAGAACGTCAAATAAACAGCAGCTGTCATTTTTAACACACATGGATTCAGCGACCACCGCCCCCTCCTCCTCCTCCTCCTCCCCCGCCACCGCCGCCGCCCCCTCCTCCACCACCACCACCGCCGCCGCCGCCTCCTCCTCCTCCTCCTCCTCCTCCTCCCCCGCCGCCGCCATAGCAGCCTCGGTGGCACTTACAGCGGCAAGCCCACGAGTCCCAAAACGCGTAATCACAGCACTGATTGTTTTTCCAGCCACAATCTGCAAACAATCAACCCATAGATCCTCAGGAACAGACTGTTCAAACGCAGCAGTTCATTGCAAAGCAAAATCCCGACAGCTACAGCGGATATCACTAACCTCTCCAACCGCAACCAGCCAAATGGCGTCCATAAGACAAAGAAGCTTCGATGTCTGCAAAAGAAATCAAAAGGCCGACTGAGTTTCCGAGCGAGAGTTTTGTTTTACTGCAATCAGGAGGAGCAAGGGTCGGAAAAATGCAACCCACCAGCTTCAGCCATGGCAGCAGTGGCCACGAGGCCAACCAACAAAATCGCGACGAAGGTGCGCATCCTTGATTAACTGAGTTCAGAAGGGCTGTAAAAGAGTGTTCTTTTTTGCGGAAACAGATGTCCTTCGACGTTTTATACCCCACAATGCGCACCACGTGTGATTCTCAGTGCTTGGGAGGGCATATCATTACCGTCAGTGCACCGTGAAAGTCATGTCATTTGAACGTAGCGTTTCTTCCATTTGCACATTGCAGTGGGAAACACACAGCCGACCACTAAAGACTCTCTCAAACACCCGAAATTTCGAAAAAATTTCGCCCAACACTTTTCAGCCTGATTGATTTGGCACAAGCATAAAAGACATGGGCAGAATGAGCCTGATCTGTCGGGTCGAGACTCAGGTTAAAAGCTCATGCCAAAACTAAAACGTACGCACAAAATGGTGATCTAGAATATGCTTGCACAAGGTGGGGTTCGAACCCACGCGGAGACCAGCTCCATCAGGTCTTAAGTCTGACGCCTTGGACCACTCGGCCACTTGTGCCACAAAACCTAGTCGACAAACTCGTTTTTTTAATCGTGATCCTGTATTGGTTGGTGAGGAACAAGAAGCAAAACTGCTTCTCACCCCTAGATGAGGACTGTCAAAACGACAAAAATTGAGTGGTCTCTCTGGATGTGTACCAGTGGTGAATCCTGTGCCTCGCTCTGGTGCACTGTCCTCCCACCGACGCAGGCGGCCAGTGATCGATGCTCGGTTCCCCGCCTGGCGCTTTTCCTAACACGTTACCTATTCCGCCACCCACTCCTCAGAGAAGATGACAGAACAGACCTGCCCCTTGGAAAGGATGCACCATCGACGCTCAGCACTGGACCAAGGACAGACACCTTCGATCCACGCTCAACAGTCCCCGCTTGGGTGACAAGCAGGCGCTACCCTGCTCGACATTCTATTGTACCATTTTAACTCACGTCATTTCCAGGCTTTCAGGTGGAACTAGAGTGCTGGCGACAAAACCAAATGTCAGTTCTGCAAAGCTCCAGCACGCCCTGCGTGCCTGAGAACGAGGTGCACAGGGTGGAACGTTGTTCCAAGGAAACCTCCATCCGTACCACCATGCCGAAGTGACTGGAACCCGGTGACGGCGGTATCACGTGACCAGTTGAGAGTTTCAACCACTGATACCTGTCGATTGACCGATCGATTGAAAGAGACCCTCCTTGAAGAACCCCATAGACGTCCTCGGCACAGGAACCTCGAGCAGAGGCACAGGCGTTTGCACGGTCCACCAGGGTCGTTCTCAAGCGCTTTTCTCCAACACGCAAAAAAGGTAGAAAAGCAAGGGTTTTTTTGCTACCAACACAGGTGCCTTTCTTTTGAAACTCATACCTTTCTCGGCCTTTTGGCTAAGATCAAGTGTAGTATCTGTTCTTATCAGTTTAGTCGCTGATATGGGATCTATTCGATCCCTTGACGATTAAATTGATTTTTCATGGGGTGCGGGGGTAACAGATGCTTGCATTTGCCCTGCACGGCATGGTTGCAGTCTTGCACTGCCGCTGTGATCGTGCACCCATGACAGACAAGCAGCGTTGTGGCTTAGTTCGGGTTCAACTCCCGAAGCGCTGAAATCCATAGTTGCTACTTCAAACAGTTTAAACAGTTTAAACAAGGCATATCCAGAACAATCCAAAGTGTGTATCCACTCTCCCATTTTGCAACGCAACACGCCCAAAAAAAAAGCATGATACTTGATAAACCGAAAAGAAAAAGCGTGTGGAAAGTCCCTTTACCTGAATTCAGGATGGTGGAACACGTCATGGTTTGGAACCCTAAGTTCTGGAACTCCAGAGTTCACGATTTTAAACTCAGGATATGCAAAGTATCAAAAAGAACAGTTGAGGCTACAGTCGAGACCAGTTGCCCTGTGCGGATGTACCATTAGTCATTGACCAGGCCTCTGATCCCTCTATTGTTCTTTTCGAATGACAATTGTTGTTTGTAAATACGGACTTGAGTAATAAAGCCTTCGGTCTCTTCGAGACTCAATCAACGAATCAATATTCAATATTACACACGCAGAAGCCAGGGGCTCCATTGAAACCAAAAATAGTAAATCGAGCATACAGAATCTACCAATAATACTTTAAGATGAAGTACCACTCAAAGAGAGTCGTGGGTCCGTGTTTTACTGATCCAAAGCCAGCTGGTCTTTCCACATTTTGTTGAAAATTAAAGCAATGCAACGAAAGGCATCCACGGCAGGACTCGAACCTGCAATCTTCTGCTCCGGAGGCAGACGCCTTCTCCATTAGGCCACGTGGACACACATTACCCTTTTGTCCAATTCTCTTTTAATCTGGCCCGTTTCTCTGCCGAATCTGGGGGAATACATACCCTCCCAAAGTCACAGTAAAAATGACGAGAATGGTTTCCCTGGTTGTGTGCAAATGATGAATCCCCTGCTTCGGTCTGGTGCATTGTTCCTTCAATGAAAAAAAAAGGCCAGTGATCACTCTCGGAGGTCACAGCATCGATCGGCGGTTGATGCAAGGTTCGTTTTAACCAGACCCAAACAGCTTGTGTTGCTTCCATGCAATCCGATCGTCAGCAATATCTCTGTTTAACATCGATGTTTTCACTTGAATGCACGAACAATTAAGACCTCTGCCGCTAAAAAGGCTTTTTCTCTCAGTGGTGCAGACACGATGTCGTGAAGGTAGTTTTTAATTTCGTTGCGGTTGTAACACGTTTTGTCGGCAGGGGCAACAGGGGAAAATTTTCTTCGGTTGTCAGGTTAGATATATTGCTGAGAAAATTGGCCCCCGTCATCCTGTGCCGCCGCCACTTGTGCCGCCGCCACTCGTGCACCGCCGCAGAAAACAGACATAGAAACTACAGAAACACTGTAGCATCGCCGTCGCAAAATTTTCCGCTAGAAAGTGAGGAGATGCTCAAGGAACTAGGCATCCACTGAGCAAAACTCATCTCTTTCGAGGATGGATTTATCAGTCCAAAAAACGAAAGTAAAACTTAGTCCGGCCTGGAGATGAGAATGGAAGAAGGTGCCAACATGTAAACCGCCCCCCCGGGCATGGCCCCCCCCCAAAAAAAAAGAAGAATTTCTTTTTATTTGTCTCCTGTTGATGAGAAAATTGCGCTCAACTGATTGAAACAAAGATCAAAAAGAAAAAGTTGCTCAGAACTGCGTTACAAATACATTATCCCTGTAATTATTCAGATGTTCAGCTATTGTAAGTTTTGTCCCTGATATCTCGTTAAAAAACGAGCTTCAAAGTCAAAGCTAGGTAAGAAGAGGAACGTATCTTCCAAGCAAAGCCCTCTCTTCCCTGAAAACATGCCTCCAAAAAACAAAAATGAACTGAACTTTCTTATATACTGTTGCATATACTGTTTTTTGTGCATCCAAAACAAGTATTCCAGGAGCATATCAAAAAAAAGATCATCGAACTGGTCATATTCCAGGAGCATATACAAAAAACTCAAAATTGAACTGGTGGCGACAATCGTCTCCTGGACCCCAAAATCAGAGGGGAGATTTTGTTCCCCCCTCATCCCTGAGCAGATCGGCACCAATAACGATGAAAAGTCTGTAAATCCATTTATCTTCTCACAAAGACAGAAAAAACATTAAAACCGAACCCCCGTATAACCCAGCCGAGGCGGGTTTAAGCTGGGGTTGGGTTGTCGTTGGGTTGGCATTGATGTCGACGTCAACAAAGACGTCTTGTGTTCTGGTTAAGCCGTCGCATTCAATCAAATGTTTTGATGCCGATCTGTCGTTGTTTTCAAAACAAACACGCGTGTTGCACACTGAGCCGCAAGAATATGTATCCAAGCGCCGCACAAACATTGTTAGATGTCGCGCAATCGTTGAAAGTATCATTTGCAATCGCAAACAAACAAACAAACATCATTTGCAATCGCAGCATGACCCGAGGGGCGATTCTTACAAGATTTTTGGACAATTTTTGGTGTTGTCATGTTGGAGGAGGGTGATTTCGCAGTGTAATAAGTGATTACTAGTATCCGTGCAAAACCCTGCCAGTTTTTGCGATATCAAAAACGCAACCAGACTTGCTCGTAAGGAAGGACTTCCCCGCCACAGCGTTTGACGAGAGAAGGACCTGAGGGGTTTTCTGTCGTTTGCGGGGAAAGAACGATGAGTGGAACGGAGGCGGACAATGTCGAGGAAGCGATGCAGGTCCCGTTGCTGGGTCAAAGTGGGGATGCTGCTTCTCCAGACTCCAAACTATGGAAATGGGGGTGAGTTTTCGGGGATGTGCCAAGCAGTGGTGTCTTAGTTCACCCCAGCGCTGGCGAGTGGTGTCACGAAGCGTCGAGGGGCTGCTCCTTCTGCTTCTGGGTGGTTTTTCCTCACCCCATGGAAAGACTCGATCAGTAATGAAGCCCTTGAACAAATGCTAGCAGTGTTTAGTTTGTGTTGATGTTTCCAGCTTCCTCCCCTAAGAAATAATCTTCAAGAAATTAAGAAAAAATGTTATTAATAATACAAGCAATGAATTGTAGTGAACGAATTGTTAGGCAAATCTCAGGGGAAATCTTGATTTGGTTTCTGGATTTCGTTTCTGCTCAGGGCTTGGACAAAAAAGACGGTGCTGCAGCATTTCTTGCCTTTGGGTGAGATTTCAGGACACGAACAGCATATATATGCAATGCTGTTTTCCCAAGTGCCATAGGCTTGGCCTGGCATATGTTCTAGGAATTCGGTCGGCGAGCAGTGGTGTTTTGACTAAATATGATAAACATACATTCTTGAAAGATGGTTTCAACCGATGCTCCTATTGGTGCCAGGGGTGTCTAATTAGAGACAATGATAATCGGAATTGTTATGAGAAGTATGAGCATCAGTGGGGCCTGGTGGAAATATATAAAAAAAAAAACAAATCAAAAAATTCATGAATAAATGAATTTATAAAAAAAAGAAGAAACAGTCAAAAACTGAAAATAAATAATTGAATGAAAAAGTACACAAACAAAAGATGGTTTTTTTGTTACATTGCATCATCTCCAAGAGAGTTGAAAACCCACCAAGGAGTATTTTTTTAAAAATCTTCTCATCAAGTCAATCGAAAACTACCATTTCTTTCGCATACATATTTTTTATTCTCGAATTCAACAAAAAAAATTAAAAAGTTGGATTGTTTTCTGACCTGGCTTTATTTTTTGGTGTGTGTTCTTTACCATTCAGGATTTCTTGTAGCTTTGGTTTGGGCAATGCTGTGGCCGTATCCAGGAGAAGCAATTTCTGAATGGCAGGTGATATGCTGGAGTTTTTTCAACTTTTTTTTTTTTTTTGGGGGGGGGGGGGTGGTGCAAAAAGGATGCATATCCTGACCACATACATCTGGCCATCATTTTTCCACCACAAGAGTAATTCAAGTTGTGTTTGAAGAGAAATATAGAAAAAAGAGTTGAAATAAAGATGTACTTTTCTTTTCTTTTGCTTATGCTGTGGAATTTATAGGCACCCTTAAAATTGAGGAAGAAACGTTTCTCGGTTGATTGGCTGAAACCTAATTTTCAGGGCTTCTTCGTTTTCAGAAGGATTGCACAGAGGAAACTAATCCTCGGTAGTCTTTTTATCTTATTTTAGTTTTGGACCTGGTCATGATTATGTCTGCATGCCTGTCTCCCCTTCCCCCCAAAAAGGGATATCTTTTTTGTGCTTTTTTTCAACAATATAAGAAAAGTTAATTGAGGGAAGAAAAAAAACCCTTTGCCCTCCTTGCTCCTTCCTCCCCCCCCCCCCCCCCCCCCCCCCCCCTTTAAAACAAAAAATGAAAATAGAAAATTGGGCTGATATGATTCCCAAAACTGAGTTCAACCCAACCTTCTGATCTCATCAGTAGGTGAACCAGTCAGGCTGAAACTCTGCAAAATTGAGGAGCACTGCCCGCATCGTCCATGGCCTATTTATAGCATTCGAAATTCATTCTGGGGCTGCCTCATCAGCAATATTAAAACGCTAACTGCGTTTTTCCACCCCTTTTTTTCCAGGTGGGTGACTATCGACTCATTCAAACGATAAACGTGTGCACGATCTTCATCATCTCTGGGCTGACGCTCAAAACCACCGACATAATGGCTGCCCTCAAAGCTTACGTCGGGTTTCTGTACGGCGCCATCACCATCCTCATCATAACCCCTTGCTTAGGCTTCGCCTTGGTCAAGATCCCCTTCAGCACCCCCGAATTTGCCACTGGGCTGGCCATTTTCGCGGCCGTCCCCACCACGCTCACATCGGGGGTCACCCTGGTGGTGCAAGCTTACGGCAACGGAGCGCTCGCCTTGATGCTGACGGTTTGTACCAACATGCTGGGCATCCTCACCACCCCTTTCGCGATCTCCGTCGTGATTGGCGGCGGCAGCAGCATCGACATCGACGCCACCCGCTTGGTGGTGAAATTGGCATGCACTATACTCGTCCCTCTGTTGGTTGGGAAGGCGGTGCGGGAAACCCACGTGACTGTGCAGCGATTCGTCACGAGGTACAAGACGCTCCTCAGTCTGACGAGCAGCGTGTCGCTCGTTTGCATCGTGTGGCAAACGCTCAGCCGTTCACAGGAGGGGATAATGAAACAGAGCGTCGTCAACATTCTCGAAGCGCTCGCGGGTGCGATCGCCATGCACCTGGTGTTTTTGGCGTTCAATTTTGTAGGGGTGGGCATCCTGCGGCTGAGCGACAGGGAGAGGAAAGCGGTACTCATCATGGCGAGTCAGAAAACGCTGCCAGTTACGGTGACTGTTATTTCGTTTTTGAAAGAGAGCGAGGTGGGAGATTTGGGGTTGATCACGATTCCTTGCGTGATTGCACATATCTCGCAGCTGTTTATCGATGCTTATATCGTGGGGGTATGGATTGCGAAATATGAGGCACAGGAAATCGCGCCGCTCCTCTCTGATGATGCTGGGGACAAGAACCCCAAAAATCGAATTGAGTCGCATTGAGTGGCGTCAAAAAGGCGATGTTCTATTTTCAGAATCTTGTTTGTTGTTATCTTTCTATCGATCATTCGATCAAGTTAACATGCACAGATTTTTTGTTTTTTTCAAGGGTGGATTGCTTCGATTTTCCATCAATTTTTTTCACACTGTTGTGGTGGGGGGGGGGGTCAGGTAAAGGAGAGAAACTGTTTTTTGGGGGGGGGGCAAAACTAGCACTTGTTTGCTGCCTCGGAAAGAAAATTCTAAATTTTTGTAACTATCCATTACAAATGGATTTCAGGTGATTTTTTCTTACCCTTCTGGTGCGAGTCCCTTGTTTTTAATCTGGTGACAATATATTTTTTTCGCTTCATATAAGTTAATCGAGAATGGAGGTCAAAAATCAACCAGCACGATCAAAACACCAGATGGGAGTTTTGTGAGGATCCCACTGTAAACAGCAATGAACTTACAAAAAAGTGCCTTTTTCCTATTTCAATGATCATTCGATTGACAATGAAATCATCATAAAGTTGGATATCCTAGCACACAAATTTTCAAATCGCACAGGAAGGCATTCAAAAAAACTTTTGGTTTCAAAAACAAATACCCACAAGACCCTAAAAACGTTGAAGAACTTTCACAGCATTTAAGGATAATCTCCCCCCTGGAGTGGGGTGGGGGGGTTGGTAGAAAGCTAGAGAAAGGGCGGTACAACGGCGCTACACAGTTTCATGGTCAGACAGGCATGGATTCTCTTGTCGAAAAAATATTCAAACCCCCTTGAATTCAACAGAATCTATTCCTGCCTGACCCTGTAACTGTACCTCCCTTTCTGTAACCAACTTGACCGACTGGTGGGCGGTCGTGAGTCTTTAATGGCCACTGGAGGAGAACCAACCTCTAAACAACAGAAACAGGGTTTTCTTGCTTGCACCTGAACTGCAATCGAGAATTGTGGGAGACTATCTTACCAAGAAGATCCCGTTTTGCTATCAAGACGCGCGCAAAAGATGGAACTGGTAGGTCTATGGCGGCATTCATGCTTTTATGGCCTACTCTCCCTGGTCTTCAAGGGCTTTTTCGCCTTTCATTATATGTGGTCAATGTTGTTTCAAGCACAGTGGTCAGTTTCGACAAGCGCCTCCCAGCGAGGGGGCGTACCATTTTTCGCCCTAAAGTCGGCGAGGGGGTCATTTTTTTCTTCTCGGCTTCCTTCATACTCAAGAATGTTGACGGTGCCCTGTCGTTTTTCTCGAGGCGCTTTCTTTTGCTCGCCGCCTTGCACCTTTGGGTTGGTTGGCATTCTGGTAATGCACGAGGCATGCATGGATGATTATTTGAGTGTTACCATTTCTCAGGAAAACAACAGATCCACCAGGGGCTCCACACCCCACTCGCCTGACGGCGGTGCTCACCTCATTTGCTGGGGACATGTGGAAGATTCGGATTCAACACCGCGTCAAGAAGCTGCTTTCGAAGCGTTTGAAAAAGTACTGGAAGGCATCCCGAGCCCACCATCTACTCCTAACGAGTCTGAAGCGTCCTCCCATGAAAGCCAGGAAGTGATATCCACTGATGACTTTTCGTTCAACAGCAAGGTTGACGAGATTTGCCTTGCATCCACCGACCGAGGTTCGTCGTGGGTGAAACCTGAAGGAGTTCCAAGCTTGGATTTCTCTTCACTCCTTGACCGGGGCGCTCAAGGAAGCCAGTTGGGTCCAAGAGCCTCCCAGCACCCATCCCAGGGCTCGTTTACAACCAGCGCTCCTCTTATTTCGGAGCCTCCCTCTGTGCTGAAGCAGGAGAACATGCGCCTGTACACGCAGCTGGAGGAATCCCTCGCGGAGAATAAAAGGCTCAATCAAACGGTGGAAGAGCTCCAGGTGAACAATTTGAGGAGCAGTGAGACGAGTCAGGGGGGGTTGACTGTCTTTGGAAATCTCTCTGCTTTCCTCGTCGTTTTTTTCCAGTGTTGTGTTGTTTTCGTTTTACAGAGTCGTATAAACGAAATGAACTACCGCTGGGCCGAAGCAGAAAGGGCGGCGATGACTACAGCAATCGAAAACAGGAGGCTTTCACGGCAGCTGGAGGAAAAGAGGAGAAAAGAATCTGCGGGAGATGCTCAAACCAGTATGAGGGACGTGCCCGACGTGAGTGCAAGAGGCGTGAATCTGGTGGAGGAGGGAAGGGAAATGGAGACAGAGGTCGAAAATGCGGAGAACAAGATGAACAGTCGGCCTGGCAGACCACCTCCGCAGGGGCCTGAGAATGCCAGAGCCAATCCTGACGAGGTGGAAATGAGGGTAGGAAACAATGGGATATGGAGGAGCAGATGGATCAAGACGTCTGCAGTAGGAGCGATTGGGCTCTTTGTCGCAAGGAAAGCGCTCAGATTTGCTTTCAAACGGTAGCGGCTTTGTCGTTGTACTTTTGCTTTTTTTGCTTGTGGGTTTGGTGAAGGGAAAGAGGTGGGTTAGGGAGGGGGCTTTTTTTAGTAGGGAGAAAAATTACGTCAAGAAAAAACCAAAAACAACAGGAGGGTTCCATGCAACTAGGGTCCAGGTTGCATTATAGACGTTTGTACAACAGTAGCACCATGGTTGACTGCGTTCGACTTTTGGTTTTCTTGGGGGTAGGTTGAAAAAAAATCGGAAGAAAAAAGAATGGATTTCAGAATTTTGTACAACAGTAGCGCCCTGGTCGAATTTGACTATTGGTTTTAGGTGGGGGGAAAAAATAATCGAAATAAAAAAAAAAAGGAAAAAAAGGAAAGAAATATATTCTAGAGGGGCTGGGCTTTATTGGAAGCATCGGATGGAGATGCATCCGATCAGGCATCTACTTCATGTCCCGACAAAATTTCGGCACCATGGAAAAGCAAACAAAGAATGGGCGAAAAATCTGCTTGGTGCAAAAGTTTATACTTCGTGGCATCCTCACAATCAAGGCGAGGTGGGTATCGGGTTAAAAAAAGCACAACTAGCTGAAGCCTTGTACTGGTAGAATTATTCTGGGAGGAGCATGAGCGATGAATGATTTTTTTTTTTGGGGGGGGGGGGGGGGAGGGGGGGAGAAGGCGATGGCTGAATTGTTTTTCTGCGTTGTGTCCGAAACTTTCCTCGGTCACCAAACCACAACAAACTGGATACTTGGAGGAGGAAAAAAAATGCAGGCATTTTTTCCTGCATATATCTTTATATAAAGGGGATGAAAACCTCAAAAGAGGGGTCAAAAGTTTTAGATGAAGGAGAAAAGAAGGGGATTTGCTCAAAAAGATTGTGTACTATATCTGTTTCATTTTGTAGGCTTTGTGATGCTTGTTTTTCAAAAAAGATGGGAAGCACTGTGTTTCTTCCTATGTTTTATTACGAAGAAAAGTCATTAGTTCTTTTTTCTCTTCCCTACACAGGGGGTGAGTTTTTCTTTCCCAACAGAAATCGAGGTTGTTTTATTCACATATTTTTTTCTTCCAAAATTCCACGGGAGTTTTTTTGGGGGGGATGAGTTCCAGGGATTTGATACGTTTGATGGTTAGAGAAAAAAAATGTACCCAGTGAGTTGGGGGACTACCAATTTGTAATGTTTCTCCTGTGAACCCTTCATGCCCTAATGACTTGTTTACTAACACCCTGAACATCAATTTTTGGAAATATTTCAAATATATTTGAAAATTGACATTGAACTTGCATGCGTTTCTATTTTTATGGCCTGTGTCATTGTTTTATGGCCCGATAAAAGTACCCCCTTGGCAGAAATCTCAAATGGAGATTAACGACCCACATCCTTGACGAAAGTTTCCCTCAACAAATTTTTCTTGCAAGACATGCAGTGCTGCTCCTATTCATCACCTAGACGCCGGAAAAAATTCTCGACCCGCTTGAAAACGACCTCTAAAAAAAGCAGAATGCTTGTCGTTGTGAAAGTTAGAGCTTTGTAAGCCATTGAAGAACAAAAACGTATGCAGCTCCCACCCGAAGTCAAATGCCAAGGACGACCCCCTCGAAACTGTGTGAGTTTTAAATCCACGGTAGGGCACATCTTGTTTCCTGACGTGCTTCAGGGGTCAATCAAAACGAGATTTCACGCAACAGTATTTCACACGCAGACCGCACTGCTGAATTCCAGGTTTCTTGAACCAGCATTGATATCGATTGGGATCGGATACAGGCTTCACCTATGTAGGAGGTAAAAATGACGAAAAAACCTCAGAAATTGACCATTATCCGCTAAAAAAACTGAAATTGAGCAGAGAATAATGAATGCAATAAGCAGCTGTTCACCACTCGATCGATTGTGGACTGTGGAAAGAAAACCCAAGCAAAACATTACTACCTGCTGATCATCATCAGACTTGGGTGGGGTGCCGAACACGATTTCGCCCTTATGATAGACAGGGAATTTCTGGTTGGGTTCGTATTTCCTGGAAACCACCTGTGGCGGCAGCTGGGATTCTTCTTCGTTGACTGTTGTGTTCAGGAAAGAATAATCCTTGGTGACATCGATCTGGGAAAAAAACTTTACAGACGTGACATTCACAATCGCCTCCAGCATGAAGGAAGGCCTTTCTTCATCCTGAAAAAAAAACACAACAAGATTAAAAAACTTACTGGAGGCCTTTCTTCTTCCTGACAAAAAAAAAATAAAATAAAAAACTTACTGCTTTTCATTGCTAAAACCAAAAATAAACAAGATGTAAGAAACTTACTGCTTCTCATCATTAAAACCAAAAATAATTTTTTCAAAAAAATCCAAAAACTCTGCACAAAATGATGTCTGTCCGCACAAAAATACAAGATATATATTGGAACGTTTTCCTGTGAGGAGTAATAAAAATCTGAGTGCAGCCTTTCTTTGATTTGCTGATTTGCCACCCTGCTCATTCATGATGAACAGAAAAAAAAAATAGTAATGAAAATATATAAAATAAAAAAGCTCCTGAACAAAAAAAAATAGTAATGGAAACAAAAAAAATAGAAAAGCTCCAGAACAAAAAAAAAAGTAATGGAAACCTATAAAATAAAAAAGCTCACCTCCTCTTCATCACCGAAATCCAGCCCGGGCTCAGGACTTAATGCACCGGCTTTTTCAGAAAATTCGATTTTCACTTTGAAATGAGCTCCTTGGATATACCGATGACCAGGCAAGATGTCGATGCGGAAATTTTCACAGTCTGTCGTTTTCCACAGCAAACCCCAACTATTATTATTAACATTATTATTATTATTATTGTTTTTTTAGAGTGAAAATTCAGGGAAAGAATTAATAAGAAAATAAATTGCAGGTTTGCTTACTACCTGTGAGAGTTGAGGTCATGCACATGGATTTGTAAAGCAGATGTGGAGGTTTGTCTTGGAAATCGCCTCCATCAAACCAGTACTCGAGCTCCACGTCAGTCAGATTGATCGGCTTGTTACCAACATTTTTTAACCTTCATTAATAAAACAAGCATACAAATGTCACTCGAACAGCAAGACAGAAAGAAAAAACAACTTCGAATGCTGCCTTTTAGACTTTTTTTTTGCATAACTGTGATAGAAAATTTCAGTGAAGGTGGTTTTACCTTGGCCATAGGCCGTCCAGGGAACACAAACAGACTTTTTTTTAATGATTTTTTTTTTTTAAATAAAAAAAGCAAGCTTCCAGACCTCGATGTTTACCTGAAGGCAAAGATAGCAAATTTCGACGCGAACTCGTTGTAATAAAAACGCATGTTGGTGAATTCGATCGGAAGGTACTCCAACTCCAACACTTTTTTCCTCGGCTTGACAACATCATTATATTCCACCCCAACATCCTGAGGCAGACGGACATCAGGGGCTCTGTTGCATGTCAGACCATTGAACTTAAATTCCGAAGGCAGCCCCACCTTATAGACAGGCTCCGAAGGCGCCGATGAGTTGCTGAGTCCCTTGTATGCATTGAAGCCAATTTCCACGTTGGTGGTGTTGTCTAAGACCCCCCCCCCAAAAAAAAACAATCAGGACACGGTTTGGAGCTCCGAATTGTGAAAAATGTGGTCCAATCAAAGGCAGGGAAAAAAAACAAATCCTGAGCCACTGGTATCACTAGTTACTCTATTTACAAAGAGTAATTCGGGCTATTTTTGATTTTTTCTTTTTTTTTCTTTTTCTTTTCCCCTGATGTTTTTCTTTCAAGATGTTTCAGGGAAAAAACACCTCCCACAAAAAAAATAAAAATCATCAAACCCAAAGACTTTCGGAAGTAACCCCAACCCCTGCAAAAATGTTTCCTTTTTTTGTTGTTTTGTTTTTGTTTTTGCCTGTAGGATAGCAGCAAACCTGAATAAAACTGAAGCTCCACCGTTTGCATATTATCACTGGTTGTGGTGGAGAATTCGACGCCCCTTTCCTGGGTTATCTGCGACGGTCCAGGGGCTCTGAAAACATCGGCGCCACCCCTTATAGCTTCACCCTCAGAAAAAGTCCATTGGAGGTTTACATCCCCACTGGAATGCTGGGGACGAACAATTGAAAAAAAAACACATTCTCATTATCACAAGACTACAAAACGAAACCACGCTACGAAAAAATCCTGATCAAAATTTCGACCCTTTTTGGAAGATTCATCGCACAAAAACCCGGCTCAGGGTTTACCTCCAGGTTGTTTTGACACCCCAAACCCCAACGATTCGACCGCTCCGCCCCTCCCCAAAAAAAGCAGCGCGAACAAGAAAGAAAAACACGCGAGGAAGGGGTGGTGGTGAAGGCAGTGATTTCTTTCCACGACAGACAGCGCACATGAATTTTTGGCGTGCGGCGCTCACCTCGCTGGTAACTATGAATCCCCGGAAAATCGCTGACTTGTTTGCTTTTACGGGGTCACCCGTCACGGCCGAGTATTCTATGACCGCCTCGCAACCGCCTATGTCTGGCGAGGTTCCGTTCAATTGCCCTGTCTGAGGCTCCGACAACGCGCTGTCCGTCGCACCGAACAGCAAACACGCGATCATCCCCACACCCACATGAATCCTCCATGCCACTATGCCGCATGCTGGCATACTTTTCCTTCTCAGAATTCCCCGGAAAAACCAAGCTAGCACCACCTCACTCTCCGACTGTGTTTTCCTTCTTTCTATATTTTTTTTGTTTTTGGTTTCCCCCTTCGCCGTTTTATCGTGTTTTTTTTTCTTCGAGTGTCTTTACCACACGCACGTACAAAAAAAAAGTATGAAATCACAAAGCGGAAAAACAGCACGAAAGCTGGAACTGAAACACTTGCGCTATCTTTCCGAACCCCCGAATGCAACCTGATTGAAAAATGGAGCGACGCGCTGTTACGCTGAAACGCAACTGGGAGGTCTTGGCAAGAGGGCCTTCGGGCAAATGGATCTGCCTCCGAGTCACCTCCTAGCAGTCAGTGTCCGAGTGATTGGCAGTCATGCGAGTAGGATATTAGACGTGGAACGAGGTAATAATTAGTGGATTAGGATTGCTGTCATAATGTATTAGTCATGTGAATGCTGAAGGATCATTGGTTCAGGGAAGAGTACCTTCACAAGTTCCACAGCCTTGGGAATTATACTTAGGTTAGGTTGAGTACAAGAGGGGAATGAACAATCATGTAAGCACTCTGATCTTGGCACACAACTAAGGCTCAGACACACACACACATGTGTCACAAGTAGAAAGGGGTCCTCCCACGACACCGTCGTCACGACAGTGTCGTGGTGTTGGGCGTCGTGACGATGTCACCACTTGCACCACGACGTCGTCACGACGCCCATCCGCTCAGGGACGTTGCGAAATCGAGTGACGAGTGACGTGGCCATAAAGGTCCTGGAAAAGGTCCTCGCTCGTGCTGAGAAGGCACACTGCGCAAGCCAAGTGTTAGTAAACTGGGTGGGATGATATCTAAATCGTGCAGAATTCGTCTAAAACCTGAGAAAATCTTGCAAAAATCTGACGCATGTTCGCTCATCTCGCAACGAGTTGGGTTTACTGGCTCAACTAACCCTCCAACTCGCCATGCGCTTAACCCATTTGGTTGTTCGAACTTCCACCTCCCGTGTTTCAGGACGGCGGGATACTGGGAAACGCAGCAGGGACAGAAAATTGGCCTCAGCCGACTCGTGGTCCTGGAGTGAGGGCTATGGGGGTAGAAAAGTTTCGTGCATTGATACTTTTCTTTGTTCAGGGTCTATGGAGGACGGCCTGATTTCGTGACGAGAAAGCTCTTTGCCGACGGGGCGTTCGAAAAGGTGGTAGGGTAAAGTGTTTTCAGAAAACCTTGGCAAGAAATTGTTTTTCGACGGAAACATTATTTACGAAAACTGTCTGGGAGAAAGCGTATTTCATATAGTGTTCGGTTTGTGCCGCGCAGGACAAGACGACCGCTTGTCTGGCGAGAAAGGTCAAGAGGAGCACCCTCTACCCCTGAGGTTGGTTCGTTACCAAAACAAGGAAATGGGAAACAACATTCTCAAACCCTTCCTGTTCTTTGTTCGATTGTTTCACTGGTCGTTTATTCAACCGACTCTGTGTCCCTGGTTAGGTGACTTTAACAAGGGTTCATACATTGAGATCTGGGAGCCTTTAGAATCAAGAAGGAGCCATTGCCCGCTCAGCCATACAGCCTGTATGATACAGGACTTGGAAAAGAGGTTGGGAAATGGTATCCAAATCGAACAAACACTGACCAGAGAAACACCAGAGACGGTGAACAGATGTGCTGCAGTTACCCCAGAATGCTTTTTGATCAACTTTATGAGCTCAAAAGCACAAGAGAAACAGTCAGATGGAATGTGGAGAATCAGAGACAGGGCTAATAGTCTGTTCTGTAATAGGTCTGTTCTTGGTTTCCTGGAAGGGGTGCCGATAATAGCGGAGACAGGTGCTGGATGTTTTTTTAGGGCCTGAGGTTGGCCTGAAAAGAGAGAGAAGAAGAAACATAGAGTGGGGTTTTGTATTGGTTTTTGCATGTGTGAGAGGGGAGAAGCTATGAAAGGGAGAATTCTGATGGATCTCTTTGTAATTTTGATCGATTTGTAATTATGATTATTGTGTGTGCTCCCAAACTGTCAATTGTTTCAATCTAATTCAATGAGAAATTAGAAAATGTGATGAATCAGAGAGAAATGGCAAGCACTAATGATGATTCAACTGGTAAAATCGAACAAATAATTGCGGTCAATCTTCTGTTACGTAACAATTATAAAAGATACGTATCCAGAGCACGTGAAAGACCTTTCGTCCACGTCACCAGCGAGGGCCCATCCCACCCACGACTAGTCGTGACGACGCCAAAAATCGACGAAATTTGTCGTGGGAGGCGTCGTGGTAGCGCCACGACACTCCTATCGCAGTGTCGTCACGACGCTCCACGATGCCTACCACGACCCTCACAAGCGAACCACGACTAGTCGTGGGGACACCCCTTTCTACTTGTGTGTGTGAGTTCAGCGTATTTTTCTGTGAACTCACGAACAAATGATGAATGAAAAACACACAACAACAATCTCACAAGCACTCTGGCCATCATCAATGTCAACACACTCAGCAGGAATTAAAAAGTAAAAGAAAACATTGTGCCAGCTTGAGCCCATCGAGCCTCTCCCTGAGGCAGTCCTAGTGACCATCCCCTGCACTTCAAAAAAAAAAGAGATCTCTAGAACCTTCCTCTCATTTTTCAGAGAGAAGGGAATAACCCCAGCAACGAAAAAAACTATCGCCCAAGTCTCCTTAGTCGCAACGGCGGCGCCTCGACCTTTTGGGTTCTTCCTTGATCGAGGTCGCTATTGTGTGGGAGCGCGTGTGCTCGTAATGCTGTTTCCCGGCATTACGTCTTGTGTTTTTTTTTGTTGGGGTCTTTCTGCCGACGCTCTTCAGCCTCCGTAACGCCAACACGCCCCTTCCCCTTTCCCCATGAACGTCTGTGATGCCTTTCATTCTTGGACTCCCTATTTCTCTTCCTTTGAGATTTTGCGGAACGACTGCAGTTAGTCGATGGAGAACCAGGCACACTTTGACGGTTCTTTGCCTCCAAGGCGGGAGACTGATCTAGACAAGCAGGTGGCGTGCATTTCGCTGTGGCTGGCGTCCTGGCCACACCACGGCTTGTAAGTTTTCCATTCTTAGTCACCAGTGATTTTTTCGCCTTATCTCGCTCCTTTTTCTCCATCTCCTGTTCATTCAGGTCCGCCTCGCTCATTTTGCTCTCCGCGATGGACAAGGGTGACATGATTTCGTCTTCTGTCGGAGACCATCTCAAGGGGGAGTTGGGCGCCTCTGGAAAAAGGTGTCCGTCGGAAGGAGATAACCGGATCTTGATGACGAGAGGTTGACGGTCGGGCGCCCATCGGTCTGAAAAGAGGATCGTGTCGTCCCTGCACACGACGCCACGAATGTTTCGTGAACTAATAAGCTTGATAGAATCTGTGACGCACGTCCATAATATCTGAAGGGGGAGGAAGGGGGACGTTCAGTCGTGTGGCAATTTCTGCAGTGGGGAATGCGGTACCTGGAGCAATGAGAGCAAATGGACTTCTCCTCCTCCGACGGCGCATTGATTTCTCCGCTCAGTTTGAGCTTCAATTCGCGGAGTTCCTCCTCATGCGCCGCCTTGACGACTTCCAGCTTTCGTTCCGCGTCATGCCTTCTTTTCTCCTCGGCCTCAAGCTGGTCCCTGGAAGTCCTCAGCTGGACTTGACTGTCGGCCAGTCTGCAGACTTGGAGATCGAGAACTTTGGCCTGCAAAGGGACATCCACACCCAGCCCACATCAAGAAATACAGTTTCACAGAGATTGTAGAGAAAATTAATATATAGTTTTAACTATCAATTGTAACGGTGTAGTGTGCATGAAATGATGAACAGCGGAAGCAGCAGCAGTGCTGCTGCAGCACTTACTCATTTATTTTGTAAACGAACCCCAATCGGAATAAGCTCGGAGGAGATCAAATGGGAACAGCCCGAAGGCGCACTCGCAGTCTAAACGGCGCTTCACTCGGAAATTCTCTCCTCACCTCGAAGAGAAATAGCGAATGCTTTCCTTTAAAAAAAAAGAAAGAACCTCGAGAGGGGTAACCTCGCGAGAACAAGGATGCTGTGGGCTGTACTGTTCAAGGTACATTCTGACAAATTAAGATACGCACGGAGCGCTCTCTTTTTATCCTCGTCAACATATCGTTGATCCTTGTGTCGTGGCTTCTTCATGATCCTGTTCCTGGGAATGCGACAATTTGGAGCAGCGCCGCCACCTTGGGGTAGGCAGTGCGCAAAAGTCTTCCTTCCCACCTTTCAACGACCTGATTGCTTGGATGACTGGTTAGATTGTTGCGTAACCAAACTAATTAGTTGTAACTACTTTGGGATATTTCGAAAACCATCCAAAATACCACAGCAACACAACCTTAGAGTGATCTTTCTGCACTGATTTCAATTATTTAGTATTTGAGATAAGAAGTTTCCAGCTTGTTGTGAAACCGGTGGGACAAATGATATTAAATATAATATATAGAAATGAATGCATTTTTATTGGACCAAAGTAGGAGGAACTCTGGCTTGTGGTATTTGAAGGGACTTTGGTTGGAACAGGGCTCGAAATTTTTACAGTAAAAACTGTGAATTCAATGTAACACAAAAAGTAAACCAGCCCATTCAACCAATGATTGGTTTTCTTTTTCACCAAGAGTGTATGGTGGTTCAAATATGAATTCCAGCCAACACCTCCACATGTATTTTTTAAACTAATGTTCTTCGTTCAGGTTGGGGCCAATTTCGGTTCGTTTTCGACTACGTTCGAGTCGGATCGTTTTCCAGTTCAGGTGAAGATTTATCCGACGCAAAAAGACTGTTACGGCCATCCCTCTGCAGCAAAGACTCATATTTCCCTCCAGGGAAAAATGTACTTGAACAGGACAATGCTCCAGAGCTTTCGTTCCTTCTAAGAAACGAATGGAACGAATAGATAATTATCTATTATGTCCACCGCTTTCTTTTTTTCGATCGGCGCTCAGTTGTCCGCAGATAATGTATGTGCGAAAACAGGTCCGCCGCCATCCATGGTGCTGACAGAAGACAAGAAGAAACGGTCCCCCGGTCAAAACCGGTCCACGCCGGTCGACTCCACCCCTTGGAGCGGGAACGAACGTGGCGGCGGAAAAGACCGAGAAGCTCCCACCAGAAAGAGTAAAAAAAACCCCTTGTGTGTCGAGGTTGGTTGTTTTTTTGTTTTTCCATTCGTACACATCCCGCGCATGCAAAAAAACTCCAGTCAGTTTTTCCACCACTCTTTCGCAAAAATTCACTTTTTTTTTCCGGAACCTTGAAATAGCTCCGTTACGTGAGCGCACGTGGCCATTGAACCAACCCCCCCCCTGCCTCTCTTCGATTTTTCTGGCACCGTCTCTTGTTTTCGTTTTTTTTTTTTTTTTTCTGCCGCTAAGGCTGTTGTTGACCGGCGAAACGAAAACCGCCCCCTCACCCCTCTTCTATTTTCAGAGGTCATGATTGTGCCGGCGAGCTAAAGAATTTCAGTCGGAAAAAGCGAGCGCAGCAGCGAGAAAGGATGCAGGAAAAAAGGGCAACAGGTGCAGGGCGGTCGAAAATAAAAAAGATTCGACGGAACGAAAGCGGATCTTCGCGTCTGTCTTTTTTCTTTTTTCCCTTTCTTTCTCTTCTTGTTTTATTTATTGATTGCTCCGTTCGTTTTTTTTTTTCAGAAGAGGTCAGGGAGAAAACAAATTCGACTTCGTGGACGACAGGGTACCGATTTTTTTCCAGGTTTTTCTTGAAGGGAAACAACTCTTGTTTTCACTATTTTTGGGCTTTTCTTTTTGCAGAAGGCAACAGGAGCAGAGAAAAAAAACCCCAATAAATCAACCCACGAGTAAAACAATTCAATAAAAATGAATTTATATGGATGTACATAAATATGTTTATTTTTTCTGTGTGATTTCTTAAAGGTGTTTTATTTTTCCCAGAAAAAGAAAAGGATGGCTTTGAGAGCAGAACTGAGGTAATATTACTCACCTGTTTGTTTTGTTATTATTTTTTCAATCTATCAACTTCTCAGGGTTTTTATTGTTCCCTTACAATAGGAAAGCTTTTTAATTTTTCGCTTTTTATGTTTTCTTTTTTCTCCCCCCCCCCAAAAAAAAAAAAGAAAACAAAACAAAAACCTTGTCACCGCAGAATTTCCCCCTCCTTACTTTTTCTTTACTCTGCAGAAGAAAGGGTGCGAAAATATCAAGAAAAATTTCTTCCGAAATTGTCGTTTATTCGAACTCCTAGAAGAAAATAAAAGAACATATCTTGTTTTCATAAAAGAAAAACTCCTGTGGTTCTTATGTAAAAAAAGTTTATTTTTTTTTGTTTCCTTTTTTCGCTGATCTTCTTTCCCCAGCCAATTATTTATTCCCTGTTAAAAGTAAAGAAGAAAAAAATTGATAACATTGATTCATAAAAAAAAATGCACCTGCCTCAGGTCAGGGATCACTAAGAAATTCTGGAGCTCTTTTTTTTCCCATATACAAAATAGGGGAAGAAAAGCCTTCTCTTGTTGGAACAGAATTCTGAGCATTCTCAGAATTTAAAATGGAAAATGATGATTGTTTTTTCTTTACAATTTTCATCAAAAAAAAGGAAAATAGAATTTGATCCTAGAAAATATTATCTATTTGAAGAAAGACAAACAATAAAAAAAAAGGAAAAAAAATTACTTCGATAATTCTCTCAATAGAATATGATATGTTATGTTACTGAAGTTTTTTTACCCTTGTTTTTAGTTTCAAGGTCAGATGGAGAGAAGTCTTTTAACCGTGTTTTAATATGTAAGGAGCTCCCATTGCCCGACGGAGTTGCATGAGGTAATATCTTGAAATGTGAAATCATTTTTGAATTGAAAATTGAATCAAATCTTAATTTTGTACAAATCAGAAACGGAAGCATTTTTTAAAGTATCGTTCATTAACAATCATTAAAAAAGATAGAGTACTGAAAAAAAAAAAAAATTTCGTGTGCACGTCCAAAACCCCCCCCCCCCCCCCCCTCTCAAAAAGGAGCAAAACAAACGAAAACAGTTCGTGTACATATCCAAATCCCGTAAAACAAAACTTTTCGTCCGGGCTTTTGTCCATGGGTCTGGGTACAAGTACTCTCCGTACAAGTACTCTCCGTACAAGTACTCTCTCTCTCCAAGTACTCTCTCTCTCTCTCTCTCTCTCTATAAGTACTCTCTCTTTACAAGTACTCTCTCTCTCTCTACAAGTACTCTCTCTCTACAAGTAGTCTCTCTCTACAAGTAGTCTCTCTCTCTACAAGTACTCTCTCTCTCTCTCTACAAGTACTCTCTCTCTACAAGTAGTCTCTCTCTACAAGTAGTCTCTCTCTCTACAAGTACTCTCTCTCTCTCTACAAGTACTCTCTCTCTCTACAAGTACTGTCACTCTCTACAAGTACTCTCTCTCTACAAGTACTCTCTCTCTACAAGTACTCTCTCTCTACAAGTACTCTCAACTGAAGTACTTTATGTATTGTACACTTTATACACCCACACCTCTTTGGCAAGTTGTGACGAAATCGTCACCTCCTTGGTGTCTGAAAGGAAATCTTAGGAAATCTTAGGATTATGTGTACACTTGAGAAGGCCACTGGGGCTGTACACCTGGACCCTATTTCGAGTGTCTATCAATGAATTGTTCGTGCACACTATTATCCTCGATATAATTATGTTATTATCAATTATTCTGTGCCTTCAAGGGTGTATTACAATATTTGACTTCGTCAAATTGACTGTCGCCTTCCTCGTAAAAGACTGAGAAAAAGGTTCTCGAAAAACAATAGTAATTGAGGTTGCAAATAACGTGAGAGAAAAAAATTACCTAATATGTAGATTGACCTGCCTTTGAGTCCTTAGAGATCTTACCTTCAAATAATTAAATGCATCCTTAATTTCTATGTGTTCAATATTGGTGATTGATCAAGTGACTACAATGAACGTTAATATATGTGTAAAACATTAGTTGGTACCCTAGATATATTTTAAGTGCTTTCGATAGATCTTTAGTATGAGTCGAATAATTTAGATATTTCAATTGCTTTCTGATTTGGGGAGAGATCTAAAAGGAAGCGAACCATAATTAACATTCAAGATGCGTTGGGTCTCTCTTACTATACCATAGCCTTATGTTGTTTGCCCCTACCAAATGTGTATTCTTTCTATAATATAAATTATATATCTATCAATTTATATTAGGCGTTGTTCTTACGTTGCAAGCTCCTCATTTTGCGTTGCAACAGTTTAGTGATGTGTAAGAAGTTCACACTATCGGGTGACTAAATAAATTATCAATCAATTAGGCCGCCTTATACTGAGGTATGGCTTCACACTGCCTTAATAGCTTGAATGGCGGTTTTTTCAACCCTAATTTTAACTTAGAAAAAAAGTTTTATGGGTTTCATATTCCCTTGTCACGGAGGGAACCGTAAGTTGAACATTAAATATGCTTCACCCAGAGCGGATAAGACGTTAATACTCACAATCAAGTCGTAACAAAACGAAAACGATATACGAGGGTAGGAAACGATGGCTCCTTCTTGAAGTTAATCGCACAGACCTTAGCGTGTCCGAAGGTCTTCCGGGGATCACGAACGCTTCCAAAAAATATCCATAAGGCCCTCTTTCTTCATTGTCCAAAAATGTATGCATGAATATGTATATTAGCCCCACGAGGAAAGCCTTCTCAAAGAATGAGATTGCATAGGGAGGTCGCCTATACTTCAACCATCTAAACCACGCTCTAATTATGAGATTGGTGATATTCTCAACCTCGCTTTATTATCGAACACAATGCACGTACCCACTTCCTTCCCACTTTAATCTCTTGTTGATGCGTGCCAAATCCTTCATTACTAACTCGACCTCTTCCCATCGAAAATCATTGTGTTCCCATAGCTCTATAGGGTACATCACTTCCTCTTCTATAAAAGAAAAACAAAACAGAGAGGTATATAGAGTGAGAACCGAGAGTTGAGATCCGTGGCAAAAATCCTTTTAATTTGGATAAGATGAAGTAATAAGAATGAAAGACAAATACGTATCGTTGCAACGGGTTGACCTACCAAAAGTTTGATAAATTTGAAAATCCCTTGCTTGGATGTATACTTGTACGATTCTTTTAGTTGATTATGTTGGCCTGGTTCCCCAAGTATAGGTGCGCCACGCCGCCCCTCACCCCTGTAACTGCACCACATTTTCGCCAGCCTGCAAAAAGCGACAAAGAGAAGGACTATCGCTTTTAGACAAGGAAGGAAGCAAAGTTCTTTCTCAAGTTGAGAGGGTTCCTATTCTTTATGTAATAATTAGAGTTTTACAACACCTTTTGAGAGCATAAGCGTCGAAGTGATCCGGCTAATAATATCCTAGAACATTAATGTTATATGATGATCATAGCTCGTCATGGGTCGTTAACTTTCGATATCGGTCATCTAGTTAATTCATAATTTGTACTACATTGTTGGGTCTCGGTCTGCTACTCATGTTCGCTTGCTAAATGCACTAACGTGTTGCCAATCAGTATAACCTCCACGAGTTTCATGACTCACGCTAACAAGCTTTGCATCCAGCTTGCGCGATTCCGTCAATAGTTTCAAATAATGAGGCGGCGGCTCAAAAGCGAGTCGAGCGACAAGTTTTTCTGCTGGTTTTATTTTTTGAAGAAACTGATCAAGTGCATCAGCAACCCTATTTGTAATGGTTGGCTGCAAGTGCTTGGCTAGGTTTGCCCAAGTCTAGGTTGTTCCCTGCGGCTGCGTGACTGCGGCTGCGGCTGCGTGACTGCGAGAAGTTACAAATGATTCACAAGTAAATGCGCGTAACTGCGCGAGCTTTTTTTTTGAAACTGATTAAAAGAGACAGTCTTCCACATTAACCCCTATTCATCATCAATCACTTCATCAGGAGCCCACTCCACCATTGTTTCTTCATACCCAGCCTCCCATATCTTATCTTCAACACAAATAGACCCATGCACATGAACGAGCTTGTTTGCTCTCGAGGGAGTAAGGCGGTTTCTCAACTTGCTATGAAGCCAAGAATGATCTTTCCAGTTTCTTTCGGCTGCCCCAACACTCGAAACTTGCGATAAGACCTTGATAGCCAAATCTCGGAGCTTTGGCACTCCCACACCATACAATGACCACCACTTATACGCCAACATCGTCTTGGAATTTGCAACTGTCGATGGCCTCCCAAAAACACCCTCTCGAGATTGATACTTTGCAAGCTCTTGTTCAATATGCCCCGACTCCTCCGATTCATACCACCCGTCCAACACAAGAAAGAAATCATTCATCACCTCAGCATTTGATGCTTGGTCGCATTCAACATACTCCGGGTCAAGAACAAATCCAATCGAATGAAGCGGATTGTGCCCCATCTCCCAACGCTTCATGAACAGGTGATGTATCTCCAACGGGTCCACATGTGCAGGGGCCCCAAACTTCAATATCTTCTCCGCGATATTGTTCATTCCTGCCCAAACTTTTCCAACTGTTGGAGTATCTCCATCAACCAAACGAAGAAAACTGATTGTATCACCCATCAAATTCGTGTACATCTCCAAAACCTCCCAAAAGTCTTGATCCAACACTGATGCAACCGCCGTTTTGTTCCTTTCTTGTTTCTTTGCTGTCTTGAGAAATTCATCAAATTCATCCGAAACCACCACTTGCTTGATCTGATTCTTTAATTCAAAAAGTCTTTTCATCATCAAGTAATGTGAAGCAAATCTGGTCTCAACGGGAAATAAAAGAGATTTCTCTGTTTTCTCCCTCAACAAAGCCAAGGGCCGCTCATGGTGCAAAAAAAGTTTCACCACGTCTTTTGCACTCTGAACAGCATCCCGGCACCACGACAATTTAGCAACGTCTTCAAGAAAAAGATCGAGGCAATGCGAAAGACAAGCACCCACAATAATTTTAGGATATTCTGCTTGCAAAAGTTCCCGGGCCAATCGGCAATTGCTTGCACTATCCGTAAGCACCAACACCACCTGATTTCCACTCTCTTCAAGAAGCTCCACCTTCTCAGCTAAGACTTCTTTCACAAACTCAGCAGTTTTTGTCTTTCCGCTTGTGTCGAGCGAACCAAGGAAAAGGGGACCCGATGGTGTAACAGCCAACGTGTTGATCAACGGCCGTTTTTGAACGTTTTTCCACCCATCACTCACCAAGGTCACACCACATCCCTTCTTCTTGTTCTGCTCCAACATGTCCTTTTGGGTGTCTTCTGATTCCTTGTAAGCCTTGTCCAAAAGCTGATTTCGAAGAGCATCAAAAGATGGCAAAGTGCCAACGCTCCCCACCTCCTTCAACTTTTCACACATAGCACGAAAGTGCTTATTGCGTATCAGATTGAAGCTCAACCCATTTGCATAAAAACAACGAGAAACTGCCCGGTGAAGCTCATCTTGGGATGCCTTCTTGAAAGATTCCACAATTCCTGGTTGCCTTCGCTTTTGACGACGAAGTTCAGCCTCCTCATGACCAGCCATGGCTTCAAGTGCCCTTTTTTCCTTCCCTTTTTGCCTCCTTTCTTTTACCTTCTCTTCGATTTCTATCATTTCAGCTTTGACAACTGAAATATCTTCTGCGGTGCAACGTGCAACTCCACACCCGTGACCACCTGAAAATTCAAAAATCGATAAATAATATACAACTCCAACTTCACAACAGAGAAAACAATTCTGTTACTTTTCCAAACTTACCAATAAAGTGCAGTCTGATACGGCCAGAACCTGCCACCATCACTTGGCCACACTTGTTGCATTTTACTCTGGGATCCGATTTCAGCTCTTCGACGACTGTGACGTACTTGAACTCAGGTCCACGCTCCCCTTTTTTACCCATTGCACTCTACCGCAGAGACAAGCGCCTACAGCCACAAGCCTCCACGCGTTTAACCGCCCAAGAAACCACGTTGCTTTTCACGGCCTCTGATCTGGAGTGACATGACTTTGCACCCAAAAAAGAACAGAGAGAAAAAAGAAATAGCCTGAAAAACCGGCTACGGCCACAGCTTCAAGAACGAGCGAACACAGCGAACACCTCAGCGAGGCGACCTCAGCGAGGCGACCTCAGCGAGGCGACCTCAGCGAGGCGACCTCAGCGAGGCGACCTCACCCAACAGTGCACCCAACAGTGCGCGTCCCTTCTCTGAAAAATACAACTGCTCCCTTTTCTTGGCCATACCTCACTTGCTGGTGTTCAAAACGTCGCGCCACACAGTATCTCCATGCAGTTCACGAGTGTGACGAAAAAAAAACTTCAAAGAATTTCCATGCCTTCGATAATCCTCGCGCATTTACGCGAAGCCACGATTATGACGCGATTTCGCGCATTTACGCGCATTTACGCGCGCAAAGTGACGCATTCAACAACCCAGGCCCAAGTGAAAGAGGATTGTGAAAGAGGATTGCAACGGTTCTTTTTATGAAATCACCCTGGAAGAGAAGAAAAGAAACTTTGAGGTTATCAGGTAAAGGAGTATATGTATACCATTTTCCTCCCCTTTAATATCCCTCGTGATGGCCGCCTTCGTGATGGTTCTTGCCAAGAACCTTCAGGTGTCACATATATAGATCATTTGATAGACGCTCTGTAAAACAAATTCGTAAGGACGACTAATTTTGTTAATTTAATCAAGACCTATAATTTTTAATTTATATATATATTAATTCATCAACGGATTAGGTCTCCTTAAACCTAGGTGTGGCCTAACAATGCCTCTACTACGTCGATTGCATTTTTCTCAACTACCCGATTACAGCTCGGAAAAGACTCAAACCGATGTTCCTTTCGGATTGCGACGAAGGATCTGCTTTGGTAGCGAAATATGCAAGCTCTCAATCGATATATAACTTATATTTTTTTTCCTATTTATCGCAAGAAATTGCCACCCACAACATAAATCCTTCACTTCCACTCATGTGCGAATATAATCGAACAACTCCATAAGGGGTCTATTGTTTCCTCCCTCGTTATGATTAAATCCTAGGCGTTGACAATCATTTTATATGGGTTGCACACACAATTTTTCTGATTTTCTTTCTAAACAAAAGCTTGTCCTCCTTCGAAATGTTGATTAAATATGATGGAATCCACAATACCTTTGATCACGATGGTCCCACATCTAAAATCTTTTACCTTTTTCCTTAGCTAAGAAATGTCTACGAGAAACTTTGAATAGATCAAAATCATCGGAAAACCAAAACTCTCTTTCTGATTATATCAATTAGACCTCCTTCCTTCGGCATCTGGAAAGACACTTGCTCATCATCTTACCATGCCATCGTATAATCTTTTGTATGTTTCTAACATATAAAGGCAAAAATATTCACGAATAAAGCTTACTTCTTTTAGCTACAATTGTTGTAGCTCTTGCAAAACCCAAGTATGTCTGAAACTAACCCCCCTTTCCTAATGGTGTTACCAATCCTTCCGATTGTAGAATATCAATCTGCCATTCGCCGAGCTCGGAAAACAATGCTGCATACGCGTCTAAATCGGCCTTCAAAATCTAGAAATTTTATCACATACCACCCCACTTCGCAAACCGGATTTTAATTATCCCCTTCTCTCCCCTTTTCGGAACATTTTAGCCTTGAATCCTACATTTGTTGATGGCAGCCGACTTAACAGCCGACTTCAATCAGCCTCACGAAGGAAGCCTTCTTAAGATAGGATCGAGTACTTGTTTTCTTTAGGGATCTCTTGTCTTTCTTAAGCTTCTTAAAAGGTGTCCCCTTTCTCGTTCCAGCAATCAGCGCCCCAAATTGGCGAAAACGTGAACAAAACCAAGCCGATTCGTTCAAGACGATCAAAGCTTCAACCGAAAAAGAGCATAAAAAGCTAAAGAAACAAACAACATATTGTGTTCATGGAGGATTTTATCAATGTGTTGGTTTGACTCAACAGATAGCGTTCCCTTTCTAAACTGTTGCGATGATGGACTGTGGCGAGTCGCAGTATACTACAATTTATGTATTGAGCAGCAATTTAGCAACCCCCCCCGGGAATCCCTTCTAGGTATGAACTGTAACTGAAAACTCCACCACCTTCAATGTAGAATTTCCGATCAATGTAGGTTCTTAGATCAACCCAGGCTTTCTTCCAACATGCATCTTGAGCATACAAACAATGCCTATTACACTCCCAAATTCGGACGGGTGTGTTCTTGCGGGAACACAACGTACAACCCAAATTAAACATAGGTAGCTAAAACTACTCCTCTTTCAGTAGGTCTACATGTGTGTCCGCTTCCTAGCCTACCTACCTCTTGGTCTGTCTAATGCAACTGTTACACTTCAATTTTTTGGACTCCTTAAAAAAAATTAGAAATGGTAAGTGCAAAATCGCGAGTTCGGTATCTGGATTTCTTGAAATTCACAATCTTTTACGTATTTGTCAGGATCTAATCGTATTCGAACAATAGTTCGTACTTATCGCTCAGACAATCATAAAGAATATTTTTTTGCCAATGAAAAAGATAGACCTTAACCGTTCGCCTACAAGCAACTCTATAAATGAAATACTAATGAATGCAAAATATTTTACCGCGGGAGTAGTCTGCACATTGGTAATTAGTCGGGCCCTATCAACCCATCACGCCTTCTAGGTAACCTCGTTTTATGTGTTTTGTTCGGTTTGCCCAAGTATTTGGTAAAAGTAAAATACAACATAGCAATATGGAACACCTTTCCACTACCTCCCCCGGGCTCTTAATTCAATTTGAAGACCGCGTGCATCTTGACTTTCAACATTTCCACCGACTTATGTCCGCACAACGGTTTGATCGTCGGCGATTTGGTCGTTTTGTGCCAGATCAGGAGAAGGAGGTTGGGCTTAGGGCTCTCGCGCTTGATTCCCCACAAGAGTAAACGGCTGCTATGGACGGTCTTGTTGGTTTGAAACATTATCCGATATAATCTACAGCAAAAGGAGTCTTGCTAACTTCGATAAAAATGGGTAGGCGTGGGGAACCTCTCTTCGACTTTCCTGGTGAAGTCTTCTCTAGGTACGAGCTCTAGCTCGAAGCTTCTTCAACGTGTTATGAGGGGGGGTTCAACAGGGTTCACAACCGCGACCGCAAAAAATTATACCCTCCTTAATAAGGAGTCCTTATGGTATAAAAACATTTCCGGAATTGAACAAGCTTTTGGAAAAAAACATCCAAAATACACGAAACTCCTTCGGCGTTCTTTATACTTTTCAAGTATGCTAAGCAATATGAAGCGAAAGGTCGAAGAGTTTTTGTGAATTTGCCCTAGTTTTTTCTTT
Organism: Bryopsis sp. KO-2023; assembly: GCA_030272585.1. Lineage (NCBI taxonomy): Eukaryota > Viridiplantae > Chlorophyta > Ulvophyceae > Bryopsidales > Bryopsidaceae > Bryopsis > Bryopsis sp. KO-2023. The sequence continues at coordinate 3,675,875 of BSYQ01000002.1, forward strand.
TGTGATTCAGCGTTCTGAGCCCCTTCCCCGACCCTGTCGCGTCGGGTCTTTCGCAGTCTTCAACAACGTCGTAAATTGATCTTGATATAAAATATCTATACTAATGCTAGTAAGTTCCACTTCTTTAAGGGAAAAACATGCCGTTTTGTGTTTGGCTTGGTGACCCACCAATGGTGGGTAACCAAAGCCAATATTATAAAACCCCTTTTGTATTCCTTTTACTAATTCCAACTTGATTAACAAACGAGTACCTAAAGTGTCGGCGAAAGCAAAAGATGTTCGAGAAAAGTGGATTTTAAAAGAGAGGGGGGGGAAACAGGTACATAAGAGTTGCTACGACCAATTTAGCCTTGGAGACACAAAACTATTGCTTTTTTAATCAAACCTATAGGACCACAAGCACCACATCTCTCGGTTGCCAACGAAAAAATTAGCCGGTTCCGTATCGGGGTTTGTATAAGTTTCTTGCCATTGGTTCTCTTCCTCCTTGTCTACCATATATATTCTGGACTTCTAGCAAGTTCGTTACATCTGCCAACTTCAGACACCCGTTAACCAAGTGTTCTTTCTTTCCAAAAAAAAAAACACGTTATCTTTGTAAAAGGAATATGCATGCCGTTAAAGATTCCTATTTTCAAGAAATACATCCCCTCTAGGTTCCGATAGCCCATCAATCCATTTAATATTTTTGTCGACTTTCACTGAAACACGATAGTAAGTCCCTTCGAACGAAAGTCGACGTCCTAAATCAGCAAAATTATTGGATACAAAATTCTTGACGTTCCTTTTTCAACTCATCGATGCAAATGCAACCCAATTTACAAGATACGAAGCAAAACTTTTTCAAATTTCTCTCCCTTATCATCGGCCCTTTAAAGATAAGGTAGCCTTTAGCTTATGCATTCTTCTACCATGATGAAAACGTAGTAGTTACATCCCCGCATTTTTTCAATCCGCTTTTTTATGTGTATCTTGTACTTTTAAACCTGTATCCTAGAACCACTCCCTTCGTCATAGAATGCAGTACGTGCGTCGATGTCGTGTTTGTCGCCACTTGCGTTTTCAAGATGTCTTCGTGCATAATTAACAAACAAACAACAGGGTATGAGTTAAGGTTTCGATGCAAATTCCAAAGTCCGCGGTAGTGGTGTGCCGGCAGGGTCGCAGGTTGCAACTGGCTTCATGATCCTTGATTTGGTTTTCTGAGTCGGCTCGAGTTCTGGCACCTTCAAGTAAATTCCGCTCCACATCGCCATTTGGTCCTTGAGCTTTCCCGGCCATTCCTGCTTCCCGATCCTTTCTTTTGCACATTGAGGGCAGGCCGGGAGTTCGTCCGTGAAGCTTGGAATGGGCCGGATCCTTTGGGTGGCATCATCAATCCCACTATGCAAGCACCTGCTCCCGAATCTTCTTGTGGAATCGATAACAAACCAACCGTCTTGGGACAATTGTTACTCCTTACCAGAGTTGTGCCCCGTTTTAACGGCGCACACCTCTGGTGTGGGTGGTTTGGGCGTGGGGTTGTGTTTTTGACTCTGATTGCTGAAGTAAAAAGATAAATTTCCGAAGATTTCTAAAGTCGTTTTTTTGAAGATTCCTGAAGTCGTTTTTGCTACCACGATAACAGCCGTTAACCGTTAACGGCCGTTAACGTTGTCGCAAAAACGACTTCGGCACAACTCTGCTCCTTACCAATATTGTCTCTCGGCTGTCCGCTCGGTGGCTAAAAAAGACAGTTCTCTTTGGAACGAGGATTCGCTGGGGGAGAGATTACCCTCTGTAGAAAGAAACGAACGAACAAGAAGATGAATGATAAGGACGGGTCAGTTTGGGGTGGACAAACGAACTTCTTTGAAAACTTTAGGGATTGCCTCTCTCAACCTCGAACGGCCACGCCTGACAAGACCCGACCACCTCGAATCTTCGATGCCTAAAAAGTCGTAACGTTTTGATACCCTGTCCACAAATCCTCTTTTGAAAACATCAACCCATTTTCTTGGCGAAGTACTAACATAACGACCAATGTTCCTTTCTTTTGGCGGAAACTCATCCACACCACCGCCTCAAGGAATACGAGTGGAAAATTCCGCCCCTCCATTGAACCAAGTACACAACTCAAAGTCTCCTTCTCCCGAAACGCCATGCATTCGTAAAAACTTAGCCATAGTATCGCAAGTCCAATAAATTTTTTGTGGCGAGACTCATTTGTAACAAAAATTAAGAATCCAAAGGTTATTGAAATTTCTGGGCTTTACGATGACGCAAGGGAGATATGGGTTGGAATAGTACATTGCCAAGCTAAAACATCTCCTACAAATGATCATAATTAGACTAACGTTACAATGCAAAGCGGGGTCAATGAATCTACTCAAGAAGTTCGTCCCGTATTGTTCCACGTTTCAAGCTTTCGTCATCTAACAAAAGACATATGTCGAGGGCTACCTTCCTGATGCCACAGTCGGAAGATTCTGTCGTATTGTTTGCTGCGCATCCAAGATAGTAGGGCCTCTCCAAGAGAAAGCTTGGTATGGATGTGGGCTTGACTTTGAAACCGTGAATATCCAATCGATGTAGAGTATGGTTTAGTCATCAGTCATGGTCCCTCTTCAATTCACCACTAGTGAGTATGTCATCCACGAAATGTGGGGCCGAGAATGGTCGTAAAACCCTCTCTATGATATCATGAAAAAGGCGAGCACATAGATGCTACCCCTGGGGGAGTGAGGTTATCGGGAACCATAGGTCTTGGAACTAGAAGCAAAACATTCGATGTAACGCCCCTTCGATAGGCAAATTCTGGAATCTTTTTGTTGGGTCAATGATGTGAAACATTTCCATAAACATGGATTATTTGACAAGGTGTTATTCGTTGGGGGCAAAGCGCACCACAGTAAGTTTTGATATACGTTCACGATTCTCGGATCCATTGCCAAGTGCACCTTATCGAAGGCTTTCTAAGAAACGCTTTAGAGAACAACCTACACTCCTATGGCTTCATTCGACGTAGAATGCCTATAATGACTATTGATGGGTGTGTGAGACCAAAATTGTGGCTCTAACATGATTGTCACCCTTGGACAAAGTAGCTACATGATCGACCCTAAGCTATCAACGTTCCACCCGCATCGTCTGGCATCGTGCCACCAACTTTTCCCGAAACTTTATGGTAAAGAGGAGTAAACACGATGATGAACAAATACTATAAAGTATATCACATACCACCAAGCGAGCTCGATTGGAAACTATCTTGTTTTGGGACCCAAAGTCCACCCAAACCCAACCCCCTCTCATCCCGCCCAGACCCAACCCAAGCCCCATCGGCGATGGGCCATCGCCCCCCCCCAACTCCCCCCAACCTCAACACCCACCTCGCTCCACCTCACTTAATTTGTCATCGAGGGGGGCTGCGTTGATGCCCCACAGGCCTAGAATGGCTCAAATTTCCGTCTTTACAAAAAAAAAGGTTCCCCTCTTATTTTTTTCAGTGCCGTCGAGCAACATAATACGGTACTTCTTGTAAACCCCCCCCCCCGAATACAGTCCCCCGGGGGACTATAGATTTGCAGTTGTGTGGCAGTTTTAAGGGGGGACTCTATTTGGGGGGGGGGTTTACTTCAAAAAGTAGGCCTACGAGCATACCCCCGAATATGTTCACGGTATTGACCTGCAAAGGAACTTCTTATCCATACCTTGACATTGGCCATCGATCCAAGCGAACCAACTTGAATAGGTAAGGGCGAATCCCTTAGGCACTCGCTTCACATCTGTAGCGCTTGCACCGTAACAACATCCCACGTCTACCCCTATTTGTATGAGAGTTTAACCCCCGCACTGGCGGTAGTCATTTTAGCCTCGTTTATGTCCGTAAAAATGTTGCACACATTCTCAATATAGTCTTGAAAGATTACAAACCATGGCATTCCCAAGTCATCAACAAAGTTGCGCAACATTTCCAACATACTCCTTGAGGATCTTTTTCAATTCTTTTTTGGAATGTGGAGGAGGCATTCGTTAGTCCTTGGCACATCACCGCGTTTTGCTTCATCCCCTTTGGCATCGTAATTCCTGTTTTCATCTTGCTCTCTTCCGCTATTGGTACTTGAAAGCATACGAATAGTAGGTTCAAATACCATATCAAAAAACATCAAACCTTGCTTGGAATTGAAGCAGATCATTACAATTCGGAAGCGGAAAGCTTTCCTTATGACGTGGGGCCCACCAGTAGCGTCATTAACCGATCGCATGACACCCACCATATAATATTTGTTAGTCTTTTAGCGCTATACGAGGTAGTTTGGGATAGAGCCGAGGGTGGCTGACGCATGTGGGTTCGCGAGTAAGACAGATTAGACCCAGAGTTTGGGGCATGCGTCAGCGTACTACACTTAGGGGTACTTAAGAGGCCCACTCGTTGTTTTGACATCTTCTTTACTTTGTAAGAAACTCGGGATTCGTGGGATTGGTGTGTTCCCGCTTGTGTGTGTGTTTGTGTGTGTGTGTGTCTAAGTGTTTGCCTGACGCAATCACTTATCCAACCAAGTGCTCTAGTAGCGTTCACAACCGCGCTAGCTAGAGAGTTGTCTAAAGCAACAAACCCCACAAGTATACTTGCGTTAGCCAGCAAGTTATCACGAATCCAACCAACACAGCCGACCACTATTGCGTCACCCACAAGCTTCACTATCAATATTAACTAGCACTATTTCGAACTTTCGAGGATCCTCTCAAACCTTGCGAGCCGTCGAACCCTGTGACTCACAAGCTGTGAGTGCTAAAGGGGCCGAGATCCGCTCAATGTTAATGCAACTTCCTACATATTAACGCCTTTTACAATATGATCTAATCCCATTTTCTGTATTCTTTCGTCTTTTGCTACTGAGAGACTCTTATTGAGAGTGAATCGTCCTATCGTCATATCGTCACTCGACCGGATAACTTGGTTGCAGTCATCAACCATTGAAGAGCATTGTGGTCGGTATGAGGGTCAAAAATAGCTCCAAATAAAAATAGTTTCTTCTTTTTCTTTGTCAAAGTGATCGACTTTGGGTTCGAGACCAAGTCCCTTGCGACTTAAGTCAACTTTCAGCGTGATCCTCGAAATAATCTCATCCAAGCTACGTGGAGTGGACGAAGCGACACTCGTGAATATCAAACATACCTACACACTACGCATATATTACAAGAAATTCTGGCGGAAAATAGCAAATCAAAGGGAATGATAACCTCAAAAGTGAAAGGCGGCTTCGTTTGGCCAAGGTCGGCCCTTCTTTGGCCGAGACAGTACCTCATCAACAATTCTTATCCCGTGCGTCAAAGTTGGTTTTTGTAGACACTACAGAGTCGTTCTAAAAAGAACCCCCAAATCTTTCCGTTGAAATCACGTTGAAGAAAAGTTTTTTGTGCATCGTAGTTAAAGGTTGAAAATGATCCTCGAGTCAAACGATTACCTATATTGGCACTACCCCTACGTAAGATGAGGAATGTTATGAAGGCCAAACTCAACATTCAACATTGAAATTATGCATTATTGAAGAGAGGATTCGGCGTAGGTTGAGCGACGAGGAGGACTGATATCAACAATCCCATAATCGCCCCCACTCAATCGCGACAAGAAGTTAAGGATCGTATAGGAAGTTTCAACCCCTAATACAAACCTTCTCGACCTGAGTGTCAATGCAATACTACACTTGTGAAACCCGGTATACCTACTGACATTAGTTCCGTCTCTATGAGTAACGGCACCGTACAATGAAGATCAAGAATCCGGAAAAAGCCAAATGGGAAATGAACGTTACTTTTGAAAACTTATCAACCCCTCTCTCGCTCTTATCAATTATTTCCTTGGTTAATAAACTTAAAGAATTCATCTAGCAAAAAAATAGAACCCACCAAAAAAAAATCACTAGAGATTCTACCACCCATAGAAACTGCATCGCGCACCAAATAGCTACCAAAAAAACATAAAATAGTGGTGCTCTTTGACCGTCCGATTTATCGTACTTGTATAGGAGCCTCGTAGTGACAAAATGTCTTATCTATTCTTGAAAAACCACTTGATGGACCAATTGCACATATGACCAACAATATACGTAGAAAAACATCGAAGTGGCCAATCATGTCTTTAGGGTTTAAATTGCGGATTCTTAACAACCCTCTCAAAAGAAGGATATTACTCACTAGCATAGAAGCTTCCAGGATCGTTTTGGGTGGATGATGCGCAAACCGTCCCCCTTCGGGGTATCAAACCATCCACGATTGAACGTCTTATAATTAACAACACCAACTTTGTAATGTGCGTCAAGAAGGGTCAAACTTTTACTATAATTAGTATGATCTAAACCTCGTGTCCTATTTCTAACGTGTTCCATGTTCATACTCGAGGTGCTGACTGGAAGGTGCGTACACTGCGACTGTGTTTGCTACTTCCTTTGGGTCAATCATTCAGCCTCCCAATCTCCATACATGTACTCTGCGTACGGTGCTCTCCGCCACACATCTTTCATAAGGAACCTCCTTCATGCTCGGTAAAATGTCGAGTAACTTTCCCTTGCGGCCATGATGACAGTCATAATATGTGATGAAAAATTGGGCTTTTTAAAGGGCCGAAACATATAGTGACAACATGATATAAGCAATCATTTCAGGCAGTGGCCGAGCTACTTCTCTTGTAATCGTCATTCTGATTGGACTTTCATGAGCCACCATGTGTGCATCAGACGGAAGGTGCCTAGATGCGTTTCTTGATAAATACAAAAAGCAAGCTGGCTTAGTCCATCTTGATCATGATCCTCATTGTTGTCGTAACTTTAACGATGGTTTTGTCAAGATTGTATGCCGTTGCGTGATGTCCCCTTTTTAGGAAGCATATTACCATCTATGCGTGGAGCACATAATATAATGTGATATAGGATATATCTGACAAGAAGGATTGATAGGTGTAAACGTCCATCTATTGTACTTGGGCTGGTGCCCATATTCGATGATTGTATTATTCGATCCTATTTGAGCTATATGCCTAGCATTGCCTTTCACAACGTTTATTAGAAGTCCGACATACCTTTAAGAAACCGTGCGGGAATGCAAGGATAGTAAAGAAGTTCAAGTCACTTAATATGGACTTTGGGAATAAAACCCATGGCAACTTAAGCTTTCTTTCAATCTCCACAGCGTCCACAAAAAACAAGTAGAATATCCAAAAGTGCCAAACCCAAATCCATGTCAAACAAAAATTTTTAACCGAACAGCCTCCCAAACTGCAGACTGCAACAAAAAATCCACCCATTTGCATACGGAAAAGTCACCCAACTGTAGACAAAAAATTCACCCAATCCACCCAACCTCTTTCCATGCAACATTTTTACCATACCAACCATATGCCTAATAAAAACATAACCATGCAAATCCACATAATCACCGACGTCCGCACATCGACACCAAAACTGGCCGGGGATTGTCTTCGCGGACTCGCAATTGAGTCGGAATCCATGTCACAACTCAAAATCACGTCGCGCAACCTCACGCGTTGGATTCTAACGTCCCTACGACGTCCGCCAATTCGTAGGATTCTGTCTCAAGTGGAATGGCCTCGTCCGATGCCTCTCCCTCCTCGCAGGCCTAACGCCATCCCGCGACTCCGTGTCGTGGATGCTGGTCGCGCCGTCGCTAGCGTCGGGAGTCCACTCGCAGTCTGGTACCTTATGTCGTTTCAAGTGTATTCATGCAAATATATAGGGATTGAGATGAGTTCATCCACTTGGATTTAGAATCTTATTTCAAAAAGTTGAACAACGTAAAGGTCCCACTCTTCGTTCTTTCTTTCTAAAACACAAAAATAATAGAATTATTCTTTACCCGTTCAACCTGACCGAAACAATTCACCTTTGACCAAAGGATCCCCACAGAGTCACCTACAGGTATGGGTTGCATGAAGTGGCTTGTTTTCTTCTTTTTTTTTTGGGGGGGGAGGGGCCCAACACACGAAAGAACCTAACGAGATTCAAACTCGCGACCTCTAAGACTAAACCCCCCCCCCGAATACAGTACCCCCCCCGAATATAGTACCCCCCCCAAATATAGTACCCCCCGCCGCCCCTGGAAGCAAACGCGGAATAGTGTACCCCCCGAAAAGTGCACCCCCCCTTGCCTACCACCCAAAACTCGAAATAGTGTACCCCTCAGGTCGCTCTCTAGTCGGACGAACGGTTACTTTTGGGACGACGTTCGAATTTCTAGGCGCCGCCTTCCTCCTCCAGCATCACTCATATTCTGGTTCCACTACAGCCATTCACTGTCGCCACAAACACCGCACCACCAATAGTTGCACATATCCATTTCCATGGTTAAACTCATGACCATTGTAAAAGCGACCATGATGACCTTTATGTAAGTCCTTGCGTCGCACACTCCTTGCTTCAAATTCCACCACTTCGTGTCAGTGTTGCGCTTGTCTGTGGCTTCCTCTCTCCTGTCTCGTCACCTCGTCTGTGGAGCGCTTTCTTGTGTCTCGTCACCTCGTTTGATTAATCACAAATGTCGTCCTCGAACGAGGGCTTCTCCGAAGATCAAAGCGATGGGGTGGAGTGGTGGAGCCACGAGCAAGACGAGGTCGATGACAGCAGGGTGGAAGACGAGGTGGACTGGCTCCATCAGTCCGACTGGCAGAGCCAGGAGGAAGGCGAAGACGATGGTACAGACCAGGTGGAGGCGGACTGGGAGAGCCAGGAGGAAGCCGAAGGGGATGATGGGACAGGTCAGGTGGAGGTGGACTGGCTGCACCAGTCCAATTGGGACAGCCAGGGGGAAGGGGATGATGGGACAGGTCAGGTGGAGGTGGACTGGCTGCACCAGTCCAATTGGGACAGCCAGGAGGAAGTTGATATGGGGTGGTGTAGTCAAGAGGACAATGAGGAAACCGCGGCAAGTGAGGGTCAGGGTGCTCCAAGCCAAGATGAGGGGATAGATTTTCCCGCCATTTCAAAGAAAAGTAGGAGATCAATTCCTATTGTCAACAAGCTTGCCATAGTGAAAGAGGTGAAAAGAGGGATGGGAATTAAGGCAGCGGCAAGGAGGCATGGCTTGCAGCCTGTCCAAGTAAGGAGGTACCTCAAAGAGGAAGAGAAACTCTTGGAATTAAAAAATGTTTGCAGAAAAAGAAGGCGTGTGTCCGGTGGGGGCAGAAAACCAGTGCATATGAAAGTGGAAGAGGAGCTGGTGAAAGAACTTCGTGAGTGTTTGAGGAAAAAAAAAAAGGTCACGAAGGTGACTATTTTTAATCTTGCAAAGAAAGTTGCAAAAACTATTGGTGATGATTTTGAGGTTACAGAAAAATGGTTGGATGGCTTTCGACGACGTAACAATTTTGAGAAGCATAGCGTCAAGAGATACCTCAGCGTCAGCGTGACGGAAGCTTCTTCGAAAATTCGGAAGTTTCATAAATATGTACGGAAAGTGCATAGGGAAGGGCTTTTCCCTCTCTTGGCGAAAAACGTGGGAAATATGGATGAATGCCCACTTTCTTTCGATTCTTCGGGACACTTTTCTTTCAATGAAAAGTGTACGCCAAATGAAGTGGTCGGGTCAACCGTCGACACAAAACGATTTTGCACCGTGATACCGACGGTGTTCCCTCGGGAGGAGCAGCCTGTGAAAACCTTGATCATCTTCAAGGGCTTGGGGAAAAAAATCTCCGCCCATGAAAGAGCAAAATACGACAAAAGAGTTGTCGTATGTTTTCAGAAATGCGGTGTGATGGATGAAAACCTTTTCGTCAATCAGTATGTGCCTCTTTGGAGGAAAGTACGGGGTAGTCGTGAAGAACGACAACTCCTAATCCTTGACTCGGCTCGAGCTCATACTACCGAACACGCAAAGCAAGCCATGAGGAACAATAGCATTTTGCATGCTACTATTCCTGGTGGTTGTACTTTGCATGTTCAGTACCTTGACTTGAATTTTTTCGGCCGGTTCAAAAAAGAGTATTCTTGCATTAGTGAGGAGTTTTTGTTCGAGAGACGTGGGTCGAAAATATCGGTTGCAGAAAAAAGGGTGAAAGTCACGGAATGGGTTGCTGATGCTGTGGAAAGAGCGTTAGCGGGTCAAAATATTCTGGAATCTTTCAAAAAACTAGGATATATTTGGAATGACACTTGGGGTGATGGATCCAATCAAGTTTCCTTGCGATCATTGCCCAATTACAAGTATTCTCCGGATGTAGATGATTTGGAAATTGAGGAGGAAGAAGATCAGCCACGTCAAGCTCCCTCTAGGGGACCCTCCAAAGGTCTTAAGCAAAGATCAATCGCAGACTTTTTCAAAAGGCAGTAAGACTGGGTTCTTTTTTGTAACAATTTTTTCATGGATTGATATGAAGCAAGATCTTCCCTTGAGTATAATAGGTTTTATGCAATGTTAAAAATCTTCTTACTCATTAGCCCCCTTCCTGCCTCCCGAATACAATACCCCTGTAGGATCCAACCCCCTCTTTAAAAATAGAACACCCCCCCAAATAGTGTACCCCCTTAAATTTTTTTGCCAAAGTTATAATTATTGTACCCCGGGGTACTGTATTCGGGGGGGGGGTTTATAACCATGAGTTCTAACACTCTAAACTACCACACCACGATGGTTTAGGGGCTTCCGTACCTATACTCTAGTAAACCGTAGTAAACCGTGGTAAACCGACAGCGGGTTGGAACCGCTCGTTCTAACCTGTTCCCGTGCCACAACGGTTTCCATCGGGAACGACCGCAACGGGCCGTTGTAATTTTACAACGGGTACCCGTTGCGGTCGTTCCCGTTCTAAAACCCGTACCCGTTTTGGGTTTTTGGGCTGGCGCACAACTCTACTTGGTTAATCCTACTATTGAGAGGTGATTTTTAGTGGGTGATTCAATTGACACTTCTTCCAAGGACACTAAAAAAAATGAAATGTAACGCCTGGATATACATAAGAGAAGTCGAGTTTATATTCATGTTAGCTTTCTCCGGATATATTATCTTGTGGAATATACTTGATTGTGGCGACCTTGTTACTCTCTACTAGAGCGTACTCCTTATGAATGTTAAGTTTTAAGCGGGATGTGAACTCCCTCTTAAGCTTCCACCACTTTTCGCTTTCGATTGACTTTGCCACCTCGCTGATGAAATTCTCGTTCAATATCTGTGGCGGATGTAACACTATCTCTAAGCGGAGATCATCAGGCGGGGGGGGGGGGGGGGGGGGGTTGGGGTCCCATCGATGGGTGTTGAGTGGGGCTGAACAGTTTAATGAGAGTGATAAGAGTGTCTAAACCCAAGCCTAGTGAGGATAGGCTTCGCTCATATGTTAACAATTTAACAAGAAATTTAAATCATCTAAGTGTCATCTAAGTGTCATCTAAGTGTCTTTCAAGTCTTAGAAGAGTATCGCGCAATCATAGTTTGCTAGCAATATCGCATATTATATATCAAGTTCAATATACTTGCAAACACTACAACCTTGTTATGGCTGTGGCTATCAGTGTAACAAGCCAACTCCTCCACCCAAGTGAAAAAGAAGAGTCAAAAAGTCTTCCTTCTAACTTCAGTGTTAATCGCTCTTGGGGAGGTCCTCGATCGGGATGAATCTTAACTTTTGCTTCTCAATGATTACGAGGTTATTGTTTTCTATACATGTCGCTTCATCTTTTTAGCCACCAATTTTATTCTCATGATACACATGGAACATAATCGTTTTCCCTTTCGCCATGTCTAATTTTTCTTGATATTGATTGGTGAAGCGCCATTCGTTGCTGATGAAAGGCCCATCCAATCGGCCATCTTTGTTTTTCAGGGACCCATCGCAGGATCGCCTGACTTTCTTTTTGTAACATCACGGGCAAACTTTGAAACCGTTCAGGTTTATAAATGGTTCCGCGCCATAACCTATCGCTTTTTTCTTTCTCCTAGGATGTCATGGACAACCAATGCAACGTAGGGTGTGTCAAAAACGAAACTAGGTGATCATTGAACATTGAAAGCAATTGTGCGTTTTTGATTGATAGAAGCGTTGCTGGCTAAAAGTTGGACTAGCTAGAGGTCTTTTTCTTTATTTATGTTTTATACATATGCTCGATTGCAGTGATTGTCTCCTTCGAGCTTAGGTTCCAAACCCGCTTCACGAGGCCGTTGCTCTCTCAGCAAAAAGCTAATAAAATTGTTCGTGACTTATGCGAGTGCTTCAGAATTATTTGGCTAGTAATAAAGGTGATTGGCTTTCTTTTGCACATATGGCGACGTTAGTTATCTCTTTTCCAATCATTGTTCGCTTTTAATTTTCTTTGTATTTTTATTTTTCTGTTGCCGCCACGAGCGCGTACCAGAGTCTCTGGACACAGACGTCCCTGCAGCATATCCTGTGCTTCCCACATGGAAGCTCTTGGACTGGTGCCCCAAGAGATCGCGCCGTCCTGAAGCAAAGTGGCTGCAGAGTCGCAGCCGTTGCAAGGAAGCATAAGGTACAACCTTCAATCCTTGGTAAAAGCTTTTTTTTTGCAGGCATCAAGCTTTGATGGATGGTTATCTCAAAGAGTAAGAAAATATGGCGAGAACCCGTGCATTCACTATTTCTTTGGATCTCAATTCATTGTTTGGATCAGGATTCTACATTGTAGAAGTGCGCCCCTTCCAATCCGTTACGATAAGCCGTGCAAGAAAATGAAAGAATCTTTAATCTTTTTTAGAGTCACCCTTAACGACACCACGCCAACTGAATTATCAAACTATAAGCGTTCGTCGACACGATAATGATCCAATAAAACGGTTTCATCGAATGTGTGAGAATATCTTCTTTAACGAGCACTAAGTTTATCGGGAGAAAGAATTACAAAAAAAAACTCCAACCTTCACACTTCAAGTTCTTCAAAAGAATGATAACTACAACCTTCAACTGTAACTCGAAATTGCCCTTCTTGCTTTGACTCCTGGAATCTGTTCTGAAAAATTCCTCTTGGTGTAGGAAAATAATGTTCAATTAGCAAGGACTTTGTCCGGCCTTCCTCTTCTAAGAGGAGAAACGCCCAACCACCATCTTCGCTATTCATCTCCGATTCTAGTTAAACCAACACCATCATTTTTTATAGCTGAGTCACTTGGTCATCGTAATTTTTGTTGTTGTTGAAAACTTCGTTTGTACGTAATAGTCATGATTCTTATGAGTGTATCTCGCTCTATCGACCCATTTTACCCAAGAAATGGAATACTCTTCTCACGCAGTCGTTTTCCTTCAAGGTCTTCAAAAATCAAGCGGTTTAAGAAAAAATCGACCATAAAAATCTCTATCGGTTCCAGTGTTGCTCGATTAAACCCCAAAATAATCGCCCTAGGCCCAACTATTAGTAATCCATCTCGAACAGGTAATTAAAAAACCCACTTGTCATCAACAAAAGTATCAAGGTCATAAAACATTGTTGTATCAATTGGTTGGATCCCGAGTCACCGGAATCTTTTTTCCTTGAATCGATATTCGCATTAAGTTTATCTGGTGATAAGGATTGTTACTAAATAGTCTTAAAAAATATTGGTTCTTTTTCTCTGCCTCGCTCTCTTGCACTAGGATCCGAAAAGAATTATATATTATTTTTTCTTTTACCGGGTCAAACTATGTACCCACGGGTCGATTTGGGGGGCGTAATTTAACTTTTAGAAATAATATAATATGTATGGACGGAGAGAGGTCAATGAGAGTTGAACTCATTTTTTCCTTTTCAACTCAGCGTTTAATATTGTCCTTAGCTCATGTGTAGAATTGAAAGTTTATATATACCATCAATCAAGCGGTGCAATTTAGTTTGCATGACTCCAAGAAAGTGTCCCCTAGGTCTCTTGTACGCTTTTTAAGCTATCAGAAAATAAATATTCTCTTTCACCCCAAATTTCCCTTCTTCGAGGGACATGCTGGTGTCCCCCCCCCCCAAACAAGCCAAGGCACACTTTCAGGGTGCTAAATAGTCAGTAATTTTTTTTTGTCATTAGTTTCCCTTATCTGTTGAGAAAAAAAAGGAACAAGCCATAAGTCGTGGAAGCTTCCTTCTTTCTTGTTATGAGTATGTTTGCACTTTGATCTTTGAAACGTCCTCGATGCTCTATCCCTAGTAAAAAGAATTACCTTTTTCGTATATCTTTTATGATATATCATTTCTTTTGATTAACTTTTTTGATGTTGTAAATATGACTCAATGCCTTCTCGATTTTCTTCCACTACAACATGTCGTTAGGGCATCGGAGTGTTGGTGTACGTAATCCAGATTATCAACTTTTTGCAAACCTATTTCATTCGACAAGTCACCCGTGGATCTTTTTAACCGAGTGGTATCGGGTCATCCATAACTCGTCCATCCTTTCACAAGCCAATTGGAAGTCCTGGCTTTTGTTGCGATCAGTAAAGTATAACATTTAAAGGTCCATGAACCCTCTGATAAGCAACTGAAGTCCCTGCTTATTCAATCAAGCGTTGAGTGTATCTCGCGGTGTTCCCCGGCGATTCTCGAAGAATGTGAGTTCTTCTATGTTGTGGCTTAACCTGTTAACTTGTTGACAACAAGTTCTTAGCTTAGATGATATTTCAACCGCTTACCTTTCTATTCCTTCTAGGAGCGCTTCCGTCTCGTCGTCACTCCATTCTCGTCGATTGAATTTCAAAAAAATAATAATATTAATAAATCGGTTTAAGTACCAACCCAAACTATTGCCTCAATTGCATATATTAAGCTCACAAACATAAGGACTCTTATGAAGATGTTTCAATTTCTTCTTGTTGAGCATGCATATCTATTCTCGGTCAATAGCTCCTCGACTCAAAAAGACATGCTTGGATATTCGGACATCTGCATGTAGGCATAATAAATTTTCAGACTTTTCATTAGTAACCCCTACCGTTACGTTTGCTGTCGCGAAGCACACCCCCACGTTACACCCACATCGGTATGTACGGATCACGAATTTTTTGTAGCTGTTTTTTGCCCTTCAAGTCGGTGGAATACAAACAATATTATGTATATTTTTTTCTTGCATGACGCCTTTTTTTTCATACTTATACATGAATACTTACATTGATTAGTTGTTGGTGGTGTTGTTGCGTTTATATGGAGTCGGTTGGTCTACGTTGCAAATAACATCACCGATTAACACCACCGGGCCTCTTTTGCGTAGTCTCCGCAATATTTTCCATTTCCGGTGCTCAACCCCCCCCAAAAAATCCTCTCATTTCTTCGTGACTATGAGCGACAATAGACCTGAAAAAATTTGCGATTTGAAGGACGACCCATCCATGAACCCTCCATGTATCATCCCTAAATAAAAATGAATGAATCATTACATGAAATCGAGTAGTGGCTATCGCTTTTTGGCTCGTCAATTGAAAAATATAAAATCAATTGAACTCAACTAAAAGGTATCAACAGAGCATACAATAGAAAAACAATATGTACATAATCGGTGCTTCATAAGACTAACCACATAGTCCGCATTTGCATGATAATCTCCTAGCTCGACTAAGAGCAAAGTGATTTCTGGGGGTGCACGCCTAGTTGTAGACAAATTGTTACCCTTCCGCCTCAACCTAGCTAATCTCCGTCTTTTAAGGGTCTCGATAGGAATCCTGCAAACGCGTTTCGTTGTAAAGAGTGAGCACACGAGGAAGATCGAAACATGCAACAAAAGGGGGCGTTTACTAGGGAAAAACACAACGAGAAACCATGGGGAGAGCATGTTCGATTCTGACGACTT
Source organism: Bryopsis sp. KO-2023 (assembly GCA_030272585.1). Classification (NCBI taxonomy): domain Eukaryota; kingdom Viridiplantae; phylum Chlorophyta; class Ulvophyceae; order Bryopsidales; family Bryopsidaceae; genus Bryopsis; species Bryopsis sp. KO-2023. Next base: position 3,691,616 of record BSYQ01000002.1, read on the forward strand.
TGGATGATTTAAATTGACCAGAAAATTACTTTGATAGCGGAAAAGCTTCGCTCGATAAACTACACACACAAACGTCGGGGATTGTGTCTGTTCAGCCTTGTTTGTTTGCGCTTAAATAATTGGACTTAAAGCGATGGTGCGAGTTGATCGAGGCTAGCTATACCAAGAAGATAAGGTAAATCGCATAAGCCCCTCCAATCGACATAAAAAGAAACAAAATCGTAGACAACACGAGATTTCTGCATCGGTCAATCAATATGAGCTAATGGTGGGTTCATCAATACAAACCAGCTCATTTTCAGCGTCCACGCCCTAATATGGTACCACCGGTGCTTTGTGACCCCGGAGAGAACGCTAGGACAACGTCTTTTCGATGGTTCTTCATCATTCATGGTTTTTTTTAGATGTTCGTGGATTCGACCCGTCCCTGCAATCGCGCCGAAACAAACCTCAGCCGCCGCCCAAACTCCCTTGAGACTCTTATTAACGCCGTGTCTGCTTTCTTGAATCCTTCAGCTCGCATCATGTCACACGCTTCTGTGACATCCAGCCGGCTACTTTTTTCGCTTCAACTTTGGGTACTTATATACACAAGAAATAGAACACAAGTTGTGTTACACAACACTCCATATGCTATGGAGATTCTTTCTCAACTTTTGTCTAATAGGGCAGCCCTTCCCTCAACTCCCTCGGATGATGCGGTTTTATGGTTCAAACTTTTCTCATCATGCCGCCATGACAACTAGTGCTCTTGCTACCACCCTTTTTGTGTGTTTTTTGCTTTTTATATAGCCTTATAGACTCATTGCTCAACGTGACAGGTGAAGCCCCCCCCTTAATTTAACTACCCCCCAAAAAGTCGTGTCAACAATTAAAACCTCGGTGTTCATCTCTTCCTTGGAACGAACGGCGAATGCATCATCAAATAGTCCTAAGTTGTTTAGGAATCTAATTTGGTATTCCATGGGTGAACTATTGTTTATCTCGGGCTTACGCAATCATGTGGGCGGATGCTCGTCAATATACTTGCGCAACTTGTCTAGAGAATTTTCCAAGAGCAGCTCTCCACTCGCAATCCGGACTTTTTTTTGTTCACTTTGTGTTGGACCAAGGTTCTGATATAAACCATTAAAAGTGGATGCCTAACAATGCTAGTTATTATTCAAGCACAAGGGGACTGCTGGAATCGATCGAGTGGGGCCCCATCATCAAAAAGAGGTTGGGCTGATGATGTTTTTCTGGCAGAAATCAGCATTTGTATTCTTCGTATGGTGTTTCGAGGTTTTTAAATGCTTGAGCGGTGTTGGGCAACATGATATTTGATCGGCGATATTAAGCACCTATTGTTCTTAGCCAAATAGAATGTCGTTGCTAGGCTCTTATCTGGTGCAACAGCTTGGCTACCTTAAAGCTCTTTTCAAATTTAAAGAGTTTACTTCTTGGGCAACGAGATCCGTTGGGGAGGAATGGGCTTTGCTAACGAGGTTTGAGCGCGGTATTGAGTCAGATGGAGCTCTAACAAGATAGTGTTTCGTTTCTTTTCTTGAAAAAACAAAACAAAAAACAATGAATTATCCCCTATCAATAAATGTGTACCTTTTTACATATCATGCAACTCTTTTTAAAAGACAACAAACTTAACTTATCGCAGAAGAATTTTTTTTCAACATTTTTGTCGATCTTGATAGTAATCCTTCCTCTTTCAAAAAGGTTTCCAAGTGAAAGAAAAAGTTTTAATTTATAGCTTTTCTGTGAAGCATTCGATTTTTAGAGCATCCTCTTCTAGCGCATTATATTCGCTCATGACACCCCTATGGTCCATTCGTTGATCGGTATTAAAGAGCTTCGTCAATACAAATGCACAGACATAAAGAGTTATTTTGATCGAAACGGAAGTTTTGCTTTCAACGACAATGAATACATTAAACTATAGTAGTCGTAACGAGAGCAGCTTCCTCTTCTTAAAAGTGAAAATCTTCTTTCCGATAGTTTCCTCTTATCAATAGGTGATGATCATTCTAACTCGTAAATTTGAAGCCTGCATCAATCCGCCATGGCACGAGATATACAACAAATCTTGGCAAAAATCGAGAGAGATAAAGGTAGAAGTTAAGAGCTACTATACGGATTGCACGAAAAATTGTAAGCTGGATTCGAGAACTGCTACGCTAGAGCTTTTGTAACCGGAGAAAATGAAAGGAAATTATGCGTCAATTACCAATCGATAATCAGCAAATTGTACATGCCCTTATTCCAGTTGGTTTTGTTCAACCCATCCGTATAAACCATGATGGCTCGAAAGGAATCGTGTTGCTAGTGTACTCTCTTCATTTTATCTTAAATGTTTGTACGTCGCTTCACTTCTCTTGCAATAGGGACCTTCTTTAGGCCTTTGCGACGTCGATCACGAAAGAAAAACGCCATTCTTGCAATTTGGAGCGAATCAACTCCCTCGCATTTTGTATTTAGGGCTGATGTTCATCAGTCCTAACAAACATTTTAAGCGGGGAAAAGTCAATTATACGTTTAGGTCTTTTGCGTCTTGTGCACTAATTGGTTTGAGCAGGATTTTTACAAACTTCATCGGGGAAATTATTTTGCTTTAGTGGCTCTATGAAACCTAGTGTCTTTTGCTCTTCCAACCATTGTTGAAGTTGTGGTTCCGTTGGTGTGAGATCTTGTGCGCTTATCTATGGCATCTTGGTTCGAGGTATTCTTTCTTGATAATCTCACTCTTCTAGCTCTACTTTCAACTCTATCATCTTTGTTTCTTGAGGAGGTTTTATTGGTTCAAATACCTTTGGCGCTCTTTTCGTTATTTCCGCGACTCCTTTCCTTAATTCTTCGTTTGAAATGCGTCATTTCCTTCCCCACTCGATCCGGCTCCTCCGTCCTTCCTCGACGGTGAATCTTCTTAATGATTTTCCCTTGAAGGTCACTTCTCCGGAGTGGTTGAACGTGGCCCTCTGTAGTTCAAAGGAAGTTGTATGATTAGGTATTGCCATGCACTTAAGAAGATGTTGCCCTATGTAGTTAAGTACCACCGAGATAGTAGTGCGTATCGCTCTCAAAATTAACAGACTCCATGTAACCACTTTTGATGCGTTAATGAGAATCCAACGTCGAGAGGGAGATCAAGGTACATGGCGCTTCAATAATGTAATCAATGGTTCGTATGGAGGCGTATGCTGCAAGGGTATAAAAACTAATATTGCTAGTGTCCCAACAATAGCATATTTTTTCGTTTTCGCGTTCAGTGCATAGTCTTGTTTCTAACACTTCGAGTAACTAACATGATTTTCTCTTACGGTCGACTTCATCTAAGCGAACCAGAACTCAGTATGTGTGCTTCGATGGTGATGCCGCACATTCTGCGCTTTTGAGTTTTTACTTTGGCTTCGTTGTGACGTAAATATGACACAATGTTGAAGCAGCTTAGCCAAATGATTTACTTTGCTTCCCTGATACATCGCGTCGTGCGACAATTCGCTTCCATACGTCCAAACAAAAAAATAAAAAACATGGAAGTGTTCACTCTATCTCGAGCAATTTTTAGGAATCCGAGAAGATTTTTTGATGGTGGTCACTATTGATCACTTTGTAAGGATTATATACAAGTGATGAGCCGCTTTAACACTTATATTCTAGACCTGATTATCAATGGTGCGAATGCCTTTGTATCAAATTTTGTAGGAAAAAGAAAAATAAAAACGGAAAAATAAAAAAAGTGGTAGTGAAGAATGAAAAATAAGAAAACTGACATATATATAAGAAAATGTTATCTTATTGTCGTCAATTTCAAGGTAATCGTCATAGTTGGGTCTACTTCACGAGCATCGGTTGCGATCGTATGTTCTTCTTCTGAGTTCCCTCTCTTAAACGGTGTAGCAAGAATTCTTTCACCAAAAATCCAAAAAAAAGCATTGAAATTAGGTATCAGACGTCTTTACCTCCGTTAAGAAACGTTAGGGAGTTGAACTGTAATTTAGCACCGCCCTCAAAACGTCTCCGTCCTACTATCCGTTAACTATGAGATTTTTCATTCTAGATTCTCGATACCTTGTACAAATTCGATTTTCAAGGAGCATATAATAATGACATTTATTTGTTTTGTGCCATCTTGTTCGGTATTCCTTTGGGTCTGCGCTCTCTCCACAATTATACGTGCACACGTTCCAAGGGAAATTGTCCCCTCATCACCATCGAGGAAACGTGTCAATCCGATATATAATATACCCACTCGCGCTCTCCGCCGCACGACTCGAAGTAACGGAGACCATCATAGTCGAACTCAACCAATAGAAGGACCACGGCAACCTCCATTTCGAGAATTCAGCCCGCCCAAGCTTCAATCCATCCCTTAACCGTCTATCCAACCCCTGCCTCCGGCACATCGAAAAAAACGAGTTTATTACCATTCAACCTTTCTTGCGCCTTGAGGACGAACAGAGTATTATTCCCCAAACGCTCATCAGCCCGCTTAAAACGATTATCCAACGTCTCGAGCTGCATATCCACATCCCCCTACACGGCTGACAACTGGTCCATCGCGTCTTTCATCTCTCTCAACTCCTCTTCTTATTTCTCGATACTACCGTCGAAAGAATCCACGCCACCCTCTATCACCCCCATCCTGAGTTCCTAACCCGCCATACGCTCATAGCGAATCCACCTTTTCATTCAAAGCGTCGAGTTTCGTATTTAACATTTTACCTTGTTGCTCGAGACGCTCACCAACCCGTTCAAATCCTTTTTTTATTTCACCATATAGCGTCTCGATAGTAAATCCACTCTGAGGAGTAGAAGGACTTTCACGAGACGGAGGTTGATCAATCAGAGTAGCCATCGGAGAAGAGATGCTCGGGCCCTCACCCTGATTCTAGGAGCGACGCTCCTTATCCAACCATCCACTACGATTCTTCTCAAATCGCCGCCGGTTCCGCTCCTCTTCATCTTTAGCTTTACGCTCCCGGAGGTCATCAGTCACTGAACCTTGGCCTGGCCTCGTCTCCGACGCCTGTCTCTGCTCCATAACCTCGTGCACCCTTTGATCCTCGCGCCTCTTTGCTCTAGCCTCGCGATCACTCTTACCACTTGAGACTCTACCCAACCACCCTTTCATATCTGAAGCGCGGAAAAAACTGGTCCATTCCCAAGTCTTATCATTGTATTAGTTAGAGAATGTGAAGAAGAAGATTAGAGGGTCAATTGACGCTGCTAGGTGACCTTATCTCCAAAATGACGGAGGATCCCCCCCCCCCCCCGGCCCAAATATTCTAGCGTCAAGCATATTTGAAGGTCTAGTTGTGGTTTTTGACAACATGCTAAAGCATTCTTGGTGCACTTTTGTTTTGACATCAATCATCTGACACTCACAAAAGCCCGATACACATTCAAGAGATACCACAAGAGGCGGTACTCGCGTTGAATATCGACATCACCGAGCAACAAGTCGAAAAGTGGCCCAACATTGCTTGGTTAATCGTTTGCAAAAGTGCCTCCAACTCTTGGTCATTGTTGCACCATCATTCTAACAGCACGAAACTCCAATCAGGAATGTGTAGCTTTCTTTCTTATTCAAAAAAAGCAAAAATGAAAGGTGCTTTCGTTTCCCCTCAAGACCTTTCATTTTTGCTTTTTTTTTCCGTAAGTAACTTGGTTGATAGTGATAGTCTGGAATGCGATTCAGTTTTTTCTCGGAATGTTGAGGGGTCTATTGCAACCAACTTTCTCAAACCACTAAATGTTTGTTTACCGATCCTCCTGAAGCGCTCAAGTGTAGAAAAAAAAAGGCATCATGAAATATTGAAGAAAAGGTATCTCTATGACTTCCAGGACTCTTAACACAAGTTAATAGCCCTAGTTTCTCAAACAAGGGTGATATTAGTAACCTTGAGAAAACAAGGGTGATATTAGTAACCTTGAGATTCAAGATAAAACTCTTTTTGCTTACACTTTAGGTATTACCCAACCCACTTTAACCGATTATTTTTTATCTCTTCATACTCTTCCGTTTTTTTCCCTAGTAAAAAGAAACAAAGTATACAAAGCGATCCCCCATCAATATACGTACCCCAGGTTGGGGTTAAGTCTCGGGCGTTCCCCTTTTGGAGGCCGATCCTCCCAACAACTCCTTAAAAAAACTTGTGAATTTGGGCTATGATGTGAAACGTTTCAGGTTTTTTTTTGTTATCTTGGGATCACGAAGATCACCTTTTCAAGAAGTCGTCTCATGCACTTGCTAAAAATAGCTTCAAGAAATCGTGCTTTCAAATCGATCGTTTTTACGGGGAAGCGACTTTAATATAGCAACAACGAGAAATTGCTCTTTCAAGTCAAACCTGGTTACAAGGAAGCGACCCATATATAGCAACAAAGTATTTATCGAAAATTGCAGGAGTGGTGCCGTTGCATACATTACCCAGTCCTTTGTTGCCCACGTGTCGTGTGTTCGCATTCATTTATTTCAAATATAACCGAATGTGATGTTTGATCTTTGAGTGTACAAGAGGAGTTATGTTTATTGAAGCGAAGTTACAGATAAATATCAGAAAAGACTATTGTTATGTCGCTTAGTTTTTTTGTGATTGCGCTGAAAACCCAAGTCCTTTTGGGTATGAGTGGTTGATAAGAAAAGTGTTGTCAATGCGATATTCATATCTAGAAAAAAACAAGGTCATTTGTACTATAATATGTTTGTGCGAGTGGGCGGCTCGAGTTCCCACCACTCCACCTCCTCTGGCCCATCGCACACTTATTCTCGCTCCATGCTTCCTATCCCTTACTCCCCTCACCGGACTTTTCATTGCCCCCTCGGACGTTGCCTCGTTAGTGGCCTGCGAACAAACCAACACTCTGTTGCCGTTCGCGTCCACCCATACCCCAACAGCCTGGGGAACAAATACCCCGAACAGATGCAAGCCAAACTTATCTCGTTGGCGCTCTCTCCACGCGTGACCACCTTCTCAAAAATATTTATTGCCGTGAGTCCAAACGTAACGCAGATCGCGTTCACTCTTTATAATTTAGCTCCTTTCGTATCGAATGCTTAAAAAAAATGGGCAGCGGCGGGGGGAGATATATATATCCTTCTTGGCACACGTTTTTTTTTTAACTTCATCATGCTAGCGAGATAAATGACGAGTGGGTTCCTATAATTCTTTTGATAAGAAAATAGAATGAAGCTTAGTTGGAAAATTATGTTCTACGAGGGAACATTCACACAAAAAATCTCGAGCAAAGACGTAACCGCATCCCTGGAAAAAGGTTGCGGAGGTCACCGACGGCCTCGCCGAGTACATCACTAATTCTCGTAAAATGTCGCGATGGTTTAGCGTTAGCAACAAGGGGCTTTGGTTGGGCCATGCAAATAAGTCTGAGGCGAATGAGGAGTGGAGGAAAGATGGGTCGCGTCCTTAAAACAGAAGGAATGAAGCCAAAAGGCACATACTTCAACTATAATAGTTGCAACCTCCACCGTGGTGGTGTAATATCATATTTGATGATGTTGTTAAGAGCATCAAGGCTGTTATTTGGGCTAGGGGCTCCAGGAACAAAACCTTCATAGAAACCTTCAAAGCTCAGTGTTTAGAACCTCTCTTCACGACCTTGTCGCCAAAAGAAGCCCCTTGGACAGCCCCTTGAAGTCCTTTTACCCTCCAACCCCATGGGTCCCATCAACCACTTGGAGGAACCTAGCAAGCTAGGCGGACACCCTGTCTTGTCACATCACCCATCGGGGGGTGTGACCTTGACCACCCACTACCAGACCTGGGCGCTGGCAAGTCTTAAAGGACCGGACCGGACCGGAACACCTTTCTTAGACCGGATTTGACCTTTCTAGACCGGTCCGACCTGTCTAGACAGGTTGCCGCCTGTCTAGTACCGGTCGTACTGGTGTGACCTGTTTTAGATCGGTGTGACCCTGTTTTAGATGGGTGTGACACCTAGTGTGACCTGTTTAAGACCGACCTGGCACCTGTCTAGAACAAACGGGTACTTAAAGGTAACGGCCCCCATTTGAGCGTCCTTGTGGTGGGGTCCGCCATTGGTTTGGTGCTCTCAACTCGGACTTAGCCAACCCGAGTTCGAATCTCTCTTGAGTCGACCGACTCCCTCTAGTCGGTGGCTGGTGAGCTTGGCTCACGTCAATCATACACTAAAAATATAAAAAACAATATTACTTTGTTCTTTAATCAATTAACTCACTTCCCGATCGATTGATACACAAATAGCACGTAATATGTGCTTAATTGTATGACCTGTTCTAGACAGGTGCCAGGTCGGTCCGGACAGGCAGCCCACCTGTCCATACCGACCTGGCGCCGGTCTAAAACAGGAGAATAACCTTGTCAAGACAGGGTCGTTCCGGTTTTAGACAGGTCACATCGCTTGTCTAATAAAGGCGAAATGTGAGGTGTGACCTGTCTAAAACCGGAAAACCTGTCAGAAAACCGGTCCTAATTTCTGAAGATTTCCGAGGCTGAATGGATCGGACCGGACCGGACCGGACCGGTGGTGACCTGTTCAATTTTGAAAGGACCGGCCTTTTTTCTTTGGACCGGACAGGGCCGGACAAGTCCGCCGGTCCATAGACAGGTTGGACCGGACCGGACCGGTTTTTCGCTGCCGGTCTGGTCCAACTCAGGTCTGCCCACTACACCACGCCACCCACATGGCTAGTGGAGGCGGCACACTCAGGCAAGGAGGGCATAACACTCAGTGATGCCGACAACAATTGCAAGCACCGTGGCACAGATTCCGAGCTGCCTAAACCAAAAAACACAGTGAAGATAGAAACGTAAAAGTGCATGAGCACGAACGTAGAACCTTGAGGAGATAACCATGGAAACGCATGAAATATATTTCAAAACCGCAAAAATGCAAGGATATCAAAAACAAGGAAAAGTAGCAGCGTGCCACTATTTCACAATAAAAATGCACGCAACACAAGCGGAACGGCAAACATAATCCGAAATCATGAGAACTAAAATAAGTAGAGCTACAATCAGTCGAGATTTGAATAAGAAAGATTTCAATGCTACCTTGGTCTTCTCCCCGTCATCTCACTCTACAAATGCATGTACCCATCCACGAATATGTCGCAAACGTACGTGTGATAACGTCCACCATAACGGGAACTTTGTTATGATCTACACAACATCGAATATATATTAGACATATGTATATAAAATATATGTTCGGCCTTAACATTTCAATTTGTTATATTGGAGGAAAGGAATTTCAAAACAAGAGAAGAGGAATACATAACGGCTAAAGCAAGGGTAATCTTTGATAATTTATCCTTGTCTCTTCCAACTAGCATTCCTCCCTAGGAGAGTTTATTATCTCGATAACCTCATGTGCCTCTTTTGCAACTCACCAACCCTTGGGCTAAGACTCTTAGCCTAAGAGTGCACCCTGCAACCGCATTTCGCGCACAAGGTTCTCCACTTCTTCTCTGCTTAGCACTGTTATCATCCTACATAAGTTCCCCAACCCAACGATGAGACAGGTTTTAGTCACCACCGGTGGTTGAAAGGATATTAATGGGGAAGCATTGCAAGAGTGTAAAAAAGACCTACAATAAACTTGACTCAACCCTTAACCCTTTAGCACTATGTCGTAGGCCGTACCAGCGGTGAAGTCCTCTGCAATTATCAAAACCAAGTGGAGATAACGATACAAATTTGTCACACGTGCGCACATGCATTCTCGCTTCCTCAAAAAAGCCTTATCTGCATTGCAGGATCGTAGATAACGAAGAGTACCGGTCTAGGATCGTTTTTATTGGAGCGCTTTCAACGATTATACATTGTGCAATACTTCGAGCGTGCCTATGAGGTCGCCGCGAAACGTATAGTGGAATTGGATAAACAAAAAATCGAAGAATCTCTAGCTCTAGGGTATTTTTCTCAACATCAGGGTGTTTGTACTACTGAGCGAGTGAAACGACGGTGACGGCTGTACGAGGGTTGTTCCATAAGTTTGTAACATTCCACATATTTTTTTTTACTTTTGATATGAAACTTTGTACACACTATCTTTCATAAGATTTATTCAGACCCTGAAAATTTGGCGTAATTTGACTCGTCAGTGTCATCGTTACAAACAAAAAGAGATAGTCGACTCTACAGTTCAGTCAGAAATAGCGTTGCAGAGCTCCAAGGGGCATCGTTTTCCAAAGGAGCTAAACGCGACGAAAACCCACAAAAATGTGCACACCACTTTGAAAGAGTGTAAATATTGTTACTACAAAGTACGGAAGTGATATAAAAGTGGAGAAAGCACAAAAAATGCCCCAAGGTCTGACAGACTTTCAGATTTTTGAGAATGTGATCAAATCCTTGCCTTAGTCATAGAATATAAACAAAAAATGTTGGAGACATAGAAAAAAGGCTAAATGAAGGTTTGGATTTGATCCATGCATTTTTACATGATAAATGAGGCCTCAGCAGAGTCTCTTCAAAATGCAAAATGGGTCCCACAATGCACCAATCCAGATTTCTCTAGTCGGAATGGGAACGGTGGCCTCTTGTAGCTTTGAATTGGTTTCCCAACCCCCCAAATCGCTGAACTTGGCCACTAGTGACTTTTTCTTGCTCCGTAAGTTAAAGAGGAGTCTAGAGGTAGCTGTTTTTTAAATTATGTTACGCTTTTATCCGTTTTCTTTCGGATTTTAGATAAATTTTCCTGGACGCTTGTAACGGTGCCACTAATAGGTCAAATTACACCAAATTTTGATGGCCTCGCTAAAACTTATAGAAAATTACATGTAAAAAATTCCATATCAAAACCCGAAAAAAAAGTGTCGAATGTTACAAACTCATGGAACAACCCTCGTAACAGCGAGCTGCTGTGCATGTTTGTTATGTTTTGTTCTTGCGTGATTGCTCCAACATGTACTTGGGTGTTGCGTGTGTGCTATGTTTTGTTGTGGTGTAGCAAATTCAACTCAATTCACCCTCCTTAAAAACACCTTATTGTTTTTGTGTTTCTAGCTTCACCGATATTAATGTTGCCCCGTCAAAAACTTCCAACGACAAACAACGAAAATGTAGGGAAAAATAATCGTTGGAATCAATTCCATTTACATGCCGTGTGCAACAAATGCTTTTCAAGAAATTGAACGCCACGCTCCGCTTGATTCATTGTCTGTTGGTGTAGGTTTATCTAACATTTTTGCGTATGAGCACGCGCTGATGGTTAAATGGTCTACCCATTCATCGACTTTCGTGAGTTCTTGGACTGCGAGATCGTGGGACGTTACCGTCAATCCTTTGATGTAGTGTAAGTCCACGTTGATGTTGCGGATACGTCCTTAGCAAATTTGTTCTAAATTATTACGCGCAATCTGCAACCTGTTTTTAATTAAGCCTTGGCCAAACATGATAAGATCATGCGGCAACTTCTCCATAGATTTTTTTAAACGCTCGTTTTCGACTCGGAAGGCAACTACTTCCGTCATTAAGATCTTCGCCTCCAGCAGTACATTCCCGTTTCCGTTATTTTTCTTCTGCTTATCCTTTTGTGTGGAAAGTTCTCGCTCTATCTGCTTCATCCGTTTGAAATGTGCTTCACCGTTTTGTTGTAGCTTTTTGTTTTCTTTAGTACAATAATCTCGTTCCCGTATGAGGGTTTCAACTTGACCCTTGACGGCTTGATAATGAGTGGTAGCGGTTTGAAGGTAGCCGCGGATTCCAGTCAATTCCGCCTTCGCAGCTTTGATTTCCGCCTTGGCTACTTGAAGGTTTAACGTTTCTCCTCTTTCCCGTACGACGGCTTTATTACACTCATGTTGGAGCTTCCGATATTGTTGTCGATGCGCTTCTGCTACGTCCTCTAGTTCCTTCTTCCTCTTCTTTTCCGCTTCTTTTAACTTCGCCTCCAACTCTGCTATTTTCTCCGCCATCTCATTTAGATCCGTAACCCCCTTTCGTGCATCAGCCTACACCTCCTCAAGCCTCGCTGCTAGTAGAGCGAGAGCCTCTTTTCCGGTCTCCAATGCCGTTTCTGCTTGCTCCTTCCATTGATCGCGCTCCTTTTTGAGCCTTGCGATCTGACCCTCTGAGCTCTCTCTCTTGTCACCTCTGACAGACATGATCGACTTAAATACAAACAAGGGTGGCGGCTTCTAGATCAATGTACCGGATCTATGTGCGCACTCAAAAGCTTTCGGAATAATAGGTTGAAGGGTTGGAGCGTGGGTAGTATAAACCAATGGTAGAGTCAACCACTCATCACCAACATAAGACTTCCTCTATTGAGGGTCTTTTCAGTCAGGGTTCTAACCCGCTTTGATATTACCCTCGATGTCTTGACTAAGCTCTTATTAGCTCGCTCCTTCAGATGAGCTTGCTTATGGGTGAACGGATACCATCCTCTCACCATTGTTCCCATCTCCACATCACTCTGTAGCAACTAGATAGCTAACTTTCGCCGCCTTGTCCGCCTCTATTCCCGCTCTGAGCGGATTTCTTCCTTGGTGGGCAGGCGAGTAGGGTTTCTCATATACTCTACCAAAAGATTGTTGGCATTGGCCAGGTAGGCTTGTAGCTCCCAGGTGGCTTCCATCAAAAAAAAGCCCTTCCACAAGACCAAGTACTCCTTGCGGTTGGAAGATCCTCGATCCCGGAGAATACGCTCGACCTCGTATTCAATGGTGCCATCCACCAACTCCCCTTCGGGAGGTTCCCGCGCAATACTTTTGCACAAGCAGCTGTAGAACCCTCCACATATGAACCTTAGGGGTTTTTTGCCAAACGTTTTTGTTGTACATTTGAAGAATATAAATGACCTCATGGATTCCGTTGACAAACGCCATTAACAAAACAAATTCTTGTTTTGATACCAACATCCAACCAAAAAAAAAAAGAAAGCACAACACTTTTCTTCCTTTTTTCTTCCTTCTGAGTTGTTTGCATCCTGGATACTCAATTTCTAACATTGTTATAATTATTTATTAAAGACCCCCGCTGCTGTTGGGAATATCAAAAAGAGGAACGGTAGTCGGGAGTTCACTAAAAGATGGGGGCATCACACCTCCACCTATTAACTGATATATTGCCCCATGTAAAGCTATTTCCTCTTGAGGACACCCGGGATCGGTGTGGTTGGTTTCTTGGGAGGGAGAATTTCAATTTTAATTGGTTTACTTGAAAAAAAAAATGAAGCCCCACTTTATTATCAAACAAGGAAAATTTTAATTTAGGATAAGCATATTGTGACTAAATACTTCGGGGCAATAGGGAACTTCGATTTTCAATTGCGTTATTGATTAAGACTTAAGACTATTGTCAATGATTCGTCTACAATTTGGCACTGGAGTCGAACCAGTGGAACGTCCAACCCAAACATTTTGTGCAACACATTGGAGAAAATGGAACCTAATCAGAAGCGAAATCGTTACATAAATTGGAGACTTTTGGATGATGCTGGCCTGACCGCACCGATAGCCGGAAACCGATCCGGTCCAACCTGTCTGGGAAAAAGCGGCCTAGTCCATCTGAAAATTGGTTGTTTTTGTGAACACTAGACAGAGAACAACCAATTCGGTCAAATGAAACTAAAAAACCTTACAGAAATATGGAATTGTTTGCGACAAGCTTTTCTGGTCTTAGACCAGCAAAGTAACCTGTTCTAGACAGGTCTCCACCGGTAAGACTCTAGTTCAATAAAGGTAAAAATCTGTCCAACAAGCGGCTTGGGCGTCGACTTGTTTGAACAGGCCGGACAAGGGGTAATTATTGAGGAAAAAAAGACAAAACCGGTTTAGACACAAAGTTGTGCGCAACTCCAAAAAGCGACAACGACAATCAACGGCCCCGTTGTTGTCGTACCGTTGTAACACAACAATTTCACGGCTAACAACGATGTTTTAACGGCCGTTGTGGACTGTTAATAACGGTGACCAACGGCCACCGTTAATGGTACTTTAGATAAACACATGCGTGCGTACACAAACACATACTCTGTTACGACTAGCTAACACTCTCACACGCGCGCACACAATCATACTTATTGTTATTAGAGTTTCTTTAGGTCAAATTGTTGCCAAAGATGTCAACGTTTCGCAAACGTTCCGTTAAGAAAACCCTCTGTCACGGTTGGCAAAAGGGTGCAACGAATGGAACATCGAATTTTTTTTTTATTAGAAATAATTATCCGTGATTAGTTATAAGCCTGACAAGGAGGAGTTGCAAGTGAGACAAAGTTTTGATAGCAGAACCACCACCAACGCAGGTGGACTTCCAGGAGTTTCTTGCGCGGTGGTCATAGATAGGTGATGCGTCAGATTTCATGAATATGAGAATGAAAAGTAAAGGCAAGGTACTGTGGAAACGTTTGGGTTCGAATCCCAAGTGCCTTCCACATTTCTCTTACATTTGTACTTTGTGTGAGGTTATTGTGGTGAGCATGAAAACGTTAGGACACAAAGCCTCCCCTTCGACTCGAATTTCTTCCCGAAATTTCATGGAACACTTCAACAAATTATATGACTTGTATGTGCGGGGTAATCTCGGTCGTCCAACGATGGCTAGAAGGTTTGGGGAGTGTAGTAGTCGAAGTTCTTGAAAACTAAGCTTTTTATATTGAGTTGACTAAGCCACATAATGTATTGCTTCTTAAATCATAAAATGATAGACTGACTTGTCCAAGAAATAAAACTTATGAATGGATGAGACGAACCGGAACGTTGAGATATATCACTTGGCATACATATCGGCGAAAGATTTTTTTGTCCGCCCTTTTTTTGGTCTTGCTTTGTTGCTCGTTTTTCGCGAACACCACGAGAAAAAGATAGCTTCACATGTGCTTGGCGAGCGAGGGGAATGTATGGCGTACACGTGTTTGATAACAAAGATGCAAAATAGGTTCCTATCGGCCGTTCTATTGATGAACCTATTGCCTTATTTAAAGATGAATAATATTGTTGCCAATGACGCAGGACTCCACTGAGTCTTCACCGTACTATATTGTGTGTGAGACTTACACAGAACAAAAGGTTATACATGCTCATCTTCTTCTCTCTTGTAATAGTGGGATCGTTAGCTTGTGAACCGAAATATGAAAGGCTTAATCAAGCGAACAGAAAGAATAGAACAACAGATAAAAACGATTGGACTCATACTCAATCGGCGTTACGGATGCAGCAACAAACATTACAAGCGACCACGTTTTTGTAGTGATCGCCCATGTTTGGAAAAAGGCTATACCGTGAACCAGATGAGCAAGAACTAGGCGAACGACTCCGGGGAGGCTAAGATGTTGAATTCAATGCATGAGTTGCATTTGCAAGGAGGTACCACGATGTTCGAGTTTTTGTTGAATAGGCACGCGTTGTATCTTCCTCTTTTTTTGCTCGTTGAAACTTTAAACCTCGATACGTTGCAAATTTGGATTCGGGAAACCAAAATCCGCTGGACAAGAGCTTTGCTGGAAATCAAACATGTGGTGTTAACCTGATTAGGAGGAGTTAGAGAGGTTGCGGCAAGTAGTCCATCGCCACAAGAAACAGGAGTCAGAAATAGTGGAAATGCAAAAACAGCTGTATGATTCCGAGCAGCTGGAGGCTACGCACAGGACTCTGGTGGTTGAACAACACAGACGCTTGCTGCGCAAATTATTGTATCAGAATTCGATGGACTTTGCCACTGGGAAGATGAACAAGGTCGATGTGTTGTTCTTCCCCCAACTTGTCAAGATACAATATTGGGGCCGAGTCAACCTTGGCAATAGGATGCTTCCGTTCTACCAGGTAATTGATTGATTTTTTTTCCCCTCAAGCACTAATCTTTTGGTAAATGTGGAAATAACTCGCTTGTGGTCAGCTCATAGGCTTGAGCCCTGCATAGAATTTGTTCGAGATTCATTGGTGATACCGCCAAGGTTGGCGCTCCAGGACACGAACAGGGTTGATTCGGATAACGTTTTCGCCTAGCAAAATAAATATAACCATTTTCGTTTTTCCTCTATTTGGCTTAGGGATCCACCAAAGAAAGCTATCTATTAGATGTAACCGGGCTAAAGAAATTGTAGCACGGTGTGTTGGACCCTCGAAACATAAACCTACATAAGCCGTGTTAAAAGAAAGACCGGCTTGGGCTTCAATAAACATCCCCCATGACAAATCAGTGAACCTGGAGAACCGAGAGAGAAGAACCTAACATGTTGAGCAATTTACATGGTGACAAATACGTCGTTTCCACCACCAAAAAAAAAAAATCTTTTGAAAGGATAAAAAGTGAACGAAGTTGATCATAACACGATAGAGAAGACTTTCAAAATGCCTTATCATTAAAAGAAAGAAGGGTATAGTGGAATAGACAATGTGCTCACTTCCCTTGTCTAACTTTGTACGACAAGAATAGCCATTTTCTTTGATTAAAAAAAGTCTTGGTATGTCAGGACCACACATACATTGATCATATAAATTATTGTGGGGTGATCCTAGGCTGGGAAAGTCGTAGACTGGCCGATGCATTAGTCTACGCCGCATAGGAAGCAAAAAACCCTACGCAGGGAGGATAAACCCGAGCCAGTCGTACCACCAAAGAAGAAGAGATGTCACGCAAGCATATACAGGGGAGGATTTATGTCGCAAAAGCGAAAATTGCAGCGGAGGAAATAGAGAAGTCGAAAAAATCAAGGGAGGACCCCGAGTCTAGAAGATATGCATCTCTACAAATACGATATTGGTGTAGTTCGTTTAGATGGCAATAAAAAATTCTTTCGAGGAACTTTTCAAGGAGGGGAAAAGAGCGCGTTGGGAAATATCAACAATTACTTCAAATTGTCGACTTGTTGAGAACACATTGGAACGTTTAAGTTTTGAATTGGTGGTCTCCAACACCCTGACCCTTGAAGGAAAGCAGGCGATGGGAGAGTTGAGGCTACTATATCTTGAGCTGGAGAAGGTTAAAAACAGGGTGCCCAAACAGCGATTGAAGGGTCAAGTGGTGCCCACACTAGTATGAGCATTCCCTCCTTTCCCCAAGTACAAGTCAACAGTGAGGGGCTTGATGTTGCCCCCCCATTGGAGGGAAAAAAAATGCATATAATCTATTAACCCCCCCCCCCAAATACAGTACCCCCCCCAATATAGTACCCCCCGCCGCCCCTGGAAGCAAACGCGGAATAGTGTACCCCCCAAAAAGTGACCCCTCCCCCCGGGCCTACCACCCCAAACCTGGTTTTTATGCAATGTTAAGAATCTTCTTATAGTGATGGATGGAGCATTAGCCCCCTCCCTACCTCCCAAATACCCCCCGGAGGATCCAACCCCCTCTCTAAAAATAGAACACCCCCAAATAGTGTACCCCCTTGAATTTTTTTTCCAAAGTTAAAATTATTGTACCCCGGGGTACTGTATTCGGGGGGGGGGGTTTAGAAGAGATGCTTTTGATATGTCGTGTGTTCGAACATGGCAATTGTAGTACGGGGTAGTATAGGTTCTAGGGTTCAGTTCAGAGAGAACACCTTTAAATTTTTTCTCTGGCACTTGTGGCTTCGTTTCACCATGTGCTCGAGTGTGTGTGTGTGTGTGTGTGTGAATGTGTGTAAACCTAGCAAGGACCTAAAAACTATGTTTTGATCCCGTCAAGAAAATCAACGTAAAAAGCCTTGTTAGAACCAATTTAAAAAATCAACCGCTCGACTTTCTTATATGTATTTTGAAACCAGTCATGGGCTGCACAGGACAGACCCCTGTCCTGTGCGGGTTCTGTGCACCCTGTGCTGTCCTGTCCTGTTTTTCGAAATTCCACAGGCTAGAACAGAACAGACTGTCTGTTCTGTGCACAGGTCGGACCTGTACTGCACAGGTGCACAGACTGCACAGCATAGCACAGAACTGCACAGAATCTGCACAGAATCTGCACAGACTGTGCACAGACTGTGCACAGAGGCTGCACAGACTTTGCACAGACCCTGTCTGTGCTGTGCTGTACAGGTCTGTGCACCTGTGCAGCACAGGTCCGACCCTGTGCACAGAACAGACAGTCTGTTCTGTCCTGTCCTGTGCACAGGGGTCTCAGCCCATGTCTGTTTGAAACGTGTTCTCGGAGATTAAAAAAAAACGAATCAAGGTGTACCTTCTTGCCCAAACGCTGACAAGGGAGAATTCATCACATGATATGAGCTGAACATGATATCTAGAGAGGATGATATGTTTCCCTCCAGATGATTGAAAAGTGACCGAAACGGCTCGGATTATTATGTTTGGATAGCTGGAAGAGTTTTTTGGTAAGCATGTTGCAGTCGCCAATAATCATCGTTACTAATGACAGGATTTGTTAAAAAGGTATTGCTGTTGATTTTGTAGTCCGTGTTTTTCTTGCTCTTTTGAAAAGAGGAAGGTGTTTGTGTTCCGGTTCAGGAGATATATAAACAAAAAGAAAGTAAAACTAAGGAATATGTCATTGCAAGCATATGTTAGTCATCAATCAAATCAATCAACACGTAGCCACAAATAAAAAGGATGAGGTCCCTTATCGTTTACAAACCATAGGAGGGATAATCAGACTCTAACCATCAGGGGAAAGCAGACCAGATGGCGATGAATCTTTATTTAATCAAATCTTGGTTAAATGGTATCAAACTAAGCTCGAATCTTCATTCGGTTGCACAAAAGTATTAGACGACATGATTAGATGGCTTTATACCGAAGAGCATGTCACTTCTAGTTGTAGAACGAAATAAGTCTTGTTTTTTCTTTCTTTTTTTATCGGAACCATTGAAATTGTTACGGCTGCCAAGTAACACCCCCCTCTTCAAAACGCAAACCAATGATCGATCACAGCAGAATCAACGTTTCTAGTTCTTCGCTTTTTCTAGCTCGAGCTTGGGAAGAAAGGGCGAATCGTGACTTCGATGGAAGCGGAAAGTCTTGGTGGACGAGGAGTATAAAAGTTTGAAGTTGGTACAAAAGTTCCTTCAGTGGTTTGACCTAGAGTGATGTGGGGGTAAGGTGAATATCTCTAGTATTTTTGATCCCAATAAAAGTTATCTAGAATGAGCTATTCAACGAATAGATGTGGCTTCGGCTGACAAAAACCTTGTTTTCCAAGTTACGCTTGAGAAACTAACCAAATGTATTCACGTTGCCACCAATCGAATCGGTGACATAGGGGCATTTGACCTTGATAGTATGAAGTTCATAATGATGTGTTCCCGATAGCTGATGTAAGAGACCTCTGTGCGCTAATGTATGGGTAAAGAGAAGAACGAGCTTCCACCGGTTAAATGGTATGTTGAGATCAAAGAGGGCAAGAAAAAGGCAAGATACCTAAAGATCGTCTGTGACACTAGGGGCAAGACAAAATAATTGATGGTGTTCCTTGACAATAGAAACCTGAAAACTCATGACAAAAGTGACGAATTGAAGAATCGTGACTCAACAAATAACAAGACAATCTTGTGATTAGAACAAATGTTTGGAGCCTGGTTGGGGTTGGGGCACCATTCTTCGACGATATTTTCTTTACAACATCGATGGATGAAGAAAAAGATCATTATCGTTATTTTGAATCCAGTTGGTACTTACTAGATGCCAAGCCACACGTTATGAACCTCTTTGCAAGCGAGTATCTTTATACTAGCAACACAAGCACAACATTTGTTGAAAGCGACAATAATCCGAAGGTGATGAAGTGTGGTATTCTGAATAGCGAACGTTATACGATTTTTGTCAGATGTTGTACACATTCGAAGACGCACCAATGAGCATGGATTGGATTATCAATATTTGAACGCTAGTTAATTCACAAATATGAGCAACAAATTCGCGAAAGGAATTGCAGGCCACTGAGCTTTTGGATTCATTGCAAGACACTAGCTATACAAGAACGTAGATGAGTGCGCACTTAATCTTTATTTGGCAATGAAGTCCTAGTTTGATGAAATCCTATTGAATTGTACATTTTGCGATCTTAGGCAACAATATCAGCAGCTCATGGGACATTAATCCACTGTTCCGACCTCAGAAATTCGCATATTCATAAAGTATTAGAACATGATTAGATAGAAGTTTGTGTTTTATAGGCGCCGAAAAGTAACATAAGAGAAAAATACCCCCCAAAAAAGGCGACATATGGTATTGAGATGCGGAAAAACCGACAAAAAACTTTGATGAGCCTTGTGCACGCAACAATAAGAGATCAACATATTTTTCGAATTCAAGTCAATAATGCTCGGATGCAAAAGCTCTTGTTGTGGACTGGTTGATACTTGCCTATGGTGTGTGCTTGATGCGAACGAAACGAAAATTTTTACAAGATCTATATTTACGTTAAAAAAGCGCAGCAAAAGTCGGAGTCCTAGTTGCACACTTCCCCAAAAAAGGCTTATTATGTTAGATGTTTTCCGGATTTTTCCACGAAAATGCTGATTTGTTAGTCGTGTTGTCTTATACGGTCGCTTTTTCTATAGTCTTTTCAACAACCTATTTTATACATATATATTCGGGCTGAGGGTGCATGGCGCCCACATCTATCTTCAAGCCTTTATTTAAATATCCGGTGTTGGTACTAGAACTTCCATTTTTCGAGAAAAAATAGATATAACCCAGGAAGTGGAAATTCCATGCAAGCTCCCCAATCCCACTTCGATACTACGTCTAGTACTAAATTTTATGGCTCGTTAGCAGTAAAAGAAAGATCATCTCTTTTTAGTTATTTCTTTCGCAGGGTTTGGCTCTTTGGCTCTTCCGGAGACTTAAAGGCACCGATCAATGGGTCGATTTGCTAAGATGTTTTGCTCGTTATTTTCCGCCTTCCCCTGGTCACGGTGAGCTATCACCGAAGCGAGGCAGCATCGTGACCTCAAATGCAATAGGAAGCACTTCTTCGAGCTTTCTTGAAGTCGGGATAACCGTGTTTCAGGTTAAGAGTTCCAAGTCTATCCGGTCATTGTTCCCAGCTGAAATAAGGAGTAGGGGGACGGTTAGAACCCTCGTTGTGTGCCGAATCGGCACTGCCGACTTCTGCCAAGATAGCCCACCCAAAACTAAAACTTCCTTAACCATGCGAAAATGAGCGAATACCCACGATAGGAAATAGGGAGGACGACCCTAATGCCAAAGTTGCTCCGTGAACCTAGTGCATCACCGATTGTCTCGTGGATGTTTCTGCATTGACATAGTAGACATTGTGTAGCGATCTGCAAGTTTTATTACTATATTGTATTTCCTGGATGATCATATGAAGAAAAATGTCGAACTCATATCGAAGCAGCCAATGCAAACTCTTTTTGAAAGTTTTGGAATGTAGACGGAAGGCGGATAGGTGGGCCGCATATTTTCAGTCGCGCCTTGTCTATGAGTTGAGCTAAAAATTTTGTTATGAGCGTTTCAATCGAGAACTTTCGACCCCAAAATGTAATATGTATGATCGCCGAAAAGTGATGTCGTGAAAAACAGAGTAACAACCCCCACCAAAAAATGACCCAAAAACATATAGAGTCTTCTTTTTCGAGGAGAAAGCGTTTCTCATCATTGCGGCTCAATCCTTACATTTATCTATTGCTGTATTAATTTTAGAAGGAATCGAACTTTAATGCAACTCTGTTGCGGATCCGTCGATTGTACATGCAAAAATGGAGTTGACTAAATATTTTCATGATGTTGTGTGTCTAGTGCAAAATCGAGGGTTTGTGATATAGAAGCGTGAATTTCAACGAGAGGTCTGATTACGTTCATCAGCGGTTTCATTGATATGGTGCTAGATGTTTTTTTTTTGCAGCTAGGTTTTGAGGAAAATGGAAATTCAAGTGGGTAAATTTTTATTTTTTCTAGGAGTTATGGAAAAAGATTAAAGAACGAAAAGGCAAACGTTGAAGTTGGCACAACATATCATGACACATATATATATCGAGAGAGAGAGAGAGAGAGAGAGTCCTCGTTTGGGTTGTCAAGTTTTCGTTTTCGAGAAGCTGGAATCAAGATGAGGAATCCACTCATCGTGGTCGACGAAAAAAGGGTCCCCATTAGGGACTCCTCAAGGGGTGCCCAACAGGGCACCCGTTTTCAAAGGTCCCCTACAGCACGGCACGACTTTCCCAAGTCCCCCCACAGCAAGGTATCTACTCTCAGCTTCCCGTTTTTGTTTTTGACGGGACGTTTTTTCTCCTCCTCCCCGCCGTGGGATTGGAGTCTCACCGTCTTTCCTCACACGTGTCCGGCTCTCGCTGTTTCCCTCTTGACGGACACCTACTGTTTCCGTGGGCTGAAGTAGGCCGCGGGGTCTTTAGCCTCTCCCGCCGCTTGCTTAACTCACTTCTATTTCCTTCCTGCGCCTCCGTTCTTGTTGCCTTTCAGTCGTTTTTGTTGTTTTCTGTGGCTTTTGTTTTCTCAATGGGTGACTCTCCCACTGCCTCTTCTGCCCTTGCTGAGGCCCCGATCACCGCCGAGCAGCTTAACGCGCTTATGTGACATCTATAGACCCTCGTTTCCAACTAAAGTGCTATGCAAGACGCCCAAAAGGATCTTAGGGATGAGATCGAGTCCTTATCGGCGGCCACTGCTGTCGATGTCCTCTCCCTGCTGACGTCGTCCGTCTATGCTGGGCCCGCAACGGCCTTATGCTTTGCTTTTGACAAGGCGTTGGCTCAAAAGGGTGACTCGGGAATCGATGTGGACACTGCGACCCGGGGTACGTCTAGGCTCGCGAAAGCGATCCTCCTCGTAAGCTTTTTGTGAGGTAGATGATGTCAAGTGAAAAACAACGACGGGGGGTGTTTCTTTGCGCTGCTGTCTATAGTAGGGATTTGAGATTTGGGTTTCGGGCACTTTCAACTATTTGTCTTGTTTAAAAAATCGGCTTGGGGCGAGGTTAGGACCGCAATTGCCACTGTGGCGGGCGTGTTCATGGACCCAGTTGAGGATGAAGAAGCAGATTTTCTTGATGCGGGAAAAGAATATCCGGGATTAGAGCTATACGTATGTGGCATCACAATACCTGCTAAGGCTTCTTCTGTGCAATTGCATTTCATTAATAGAGCAACAATCATTTCCGGATTATTCACACCATGGGGGATAAAAAGATTCGAGAAATTAGTTGAGCCCGCTCCGACAAAGATATAAGGAGAGAAGAGGTACGTTCACCAAAAAATGATCTCGTTGCAAACATCCCTCTAATTGTTCCTCAATGTGTCCACCCCGGAACAAGTCACACTTAACAAGGGCGTTCTCTTCCCACCCATCTTGATAGACGACTCGTTCGTGCTCATTTTTGTTGACCCTACAATCGATGATGCCACTATTTAGAGGGCGCTCCACAAGAGACCTCTAATTACGATTAACTCTCGTGTACAGATGTTTCGGATATATGCACCATTGCAGATCACAGATCCCGTGCCGTTGTTGTCAATATCGCTACAAGTTTAGCGATGAAAGCTCTCCCCATCGGCTAGTTTCCTGTCGGCTTTGTCATGTGCCTGACCCGACGTGATTGAAAGAATAGATTGAAGTGTGACATGTGGTATCGCACGGGGCATATGGTAGGAGAATGTTCCTTAAAAGAGTGTTCGCGGCTGAACACAAACATGCTTAAGATAGGGTGGTAGGCAGACATGGGCTGAGACCCCTGTGCACAGGACAGGACAGAACAGACTGTCTGTTCTGTGCACAGGGTCGGACCTGTGCTGCACAGGTGCACAGACCTGTACAGCACAGCACAGATAGGGTCTGTGCAAAGTCTGTGCAGGTCTGTGCAAAGTCTGTGCAGTTTCTGTGCAGACTCTGTGCACAGTCTGTGCAGATTCTGTGCAGATTCTGTGCAGTTCTGTGCTGTGCTGTGCAGTCTGTGCACCTGTGCAGCACAGGTCCGACCTGTGCACAGAACAGACAGTCTGTTCTGTTCTAGCCTGTGGAATTTCGAAAAACAGGACAGGACAGCACAGGGTGCACAGAACCCGCACAGAACCCTGTCCTGTGCATCGCACAGGACAGGGGTCTGTCCTGTGCAGCCCATGACTGGTGGTAGGGTTGGGTTTATGTGAAGAAAGGGGGGTACTTGATCACGTAAGAACTGGAAATCTTGCAATCATGAAGAGTAGTTTCAAGGTGATTGAGATAACGAAAATTGTTCGAATTTTCTCCTTCGCGCTGCTATCAACAACTTGCGAGATTTATCGCTTTAACAAAAAGAAACAACCGTCCGAATCTCAATCTTGGGGTATAATTCTCGATCAGGATGGAGAACGAGCAATTTAGGATCAACTTGTTAATATTTTGTTTTCAAAACGCGCACTTTTATGTTCCAGCATTTTAATGATGATTAAAGAATAAAGTATTTTTTGAGAGAGGCGAGGATCAACTAAATGGAAGGGATGGAATACAATGATCAATTGGATGGAAAAGATACAGTTTGATGAGGTTGTTATGAGTGTTGGAAAGTCTCATCCTCTGAGTATAGGAGAGAATTGTTGAATGCATTCATCATTGAGCGTTGTAACAGTCACAAGGGGAAAACACTTCGACACACGAAACAAAACGAAACCTTACACGAACACCAACAACAAGACAACCGCCGCCGACTCCTT
This sequence comes from Bryopsis sp. KO-2023, assembly GCA_030272585.1. Classification (NCBI taxonomy): domain Eukaryota; kingdom Viridiplantae; phylum Chlorophyta; class Ulvophyceae; order Bryopsidales; family Bryopsidaceae; genus Bryopsis; species Bryopsis sp. KO-2023. The sequence continues at coordinate 3,716,153 of BSYQ01000002.1, forward strand.
AAACCCCAAGCAAGCCTAATCCGCGGCCCTGACGTAGTGCCTAGGACTCCAGCCGCGGATGTCCCTGGTTCAAATCCCACTAACTACTGCCCCATTCTACACCTCCTGTACCCCTCCCTCGACTCCACTCTAACCTCACACTCACGTCACACTAGTCACCCCGCGGGTCACATCGTGAGTCAATTCAATCCCCTCCCATTACTCCCGAATCTCCCGAGAGCGACACCTATTACCTAATCCGGTATATAGGCGCCCTCTCCCCCAAGTTAAAATAAGAAGCGAACTCAGGACACCCGGCTCAGAGTAGATTACATCTATTCTGGCCCAGGTGACCTGAGTTCGAATCTCAGCCACTACCACCACTAATCCCACACCTAAAGAACTGCTACAAACTCCCCCTGACCTGAAGTAACTGCCCTAGGGCTGCAGGTCACTAACAAAGCAGTTCAAAACAACAAACCTTGAAAGCAAGAAAAACAAAAACAACAACTGGCCCTAGAGGAGGCCCAACTCCCAGCCACAACACAAAATCCCCTGGTGTTCCCTCAGCCCCTCTTACCTAGTAGCTCGAAGCGAAACCAGCCCTCATCTGAATCTGCAAAATCCTTGACTAACACTTCCCAGTTCTCCTCTAAGTCCACCCCCAGACCTGCTTCTCTAAATCTGTGGGCACCAACTGGTGCTGCTGGAAATACTCTGCTGCCACCTCCCCACAGTTCTCTAAATTCTTGACAGGCTCCCAACTGTCATGGGCCCTGTCATATCCTAACCATCTGATCAGAAATTCTCTTTTAGCCCTCCCTCTGCCTCTAGAAACATTTCTGTGAGAGAGAAATTCCTGAACCTGGAATTCTTCCTCCCCTTCCACCAAATCAGGTGGAGGAGGAACCTCTTCTCTCTCACCAAACTGATCATCCACAAAATACCTTCTGAGCTTTGAAATATGGAATATTGGATGGATTTTCCAGTGAAGAGGTAAATCAATTTTGTAAGCAACCTGACCCACAGTTTCTAAGACTGGAAATGGCCCTATAAATCTGGGCATCAGTTTCCTAACCCCTCCACCAGCTAGCTCTAGATCCTTAGTGCTCAACAGCACTTGATCCCCAACTGCAAATGAATCCACTCTTCTATTCTGATCAGCATTTGTTTTCTGTCTCACCTGGGCTCTTTTGATGTGGCATTTGGCATCTTCCAAATCCACCTTGAGATTCCTTAACAGCTCTTCAGCCCCCACCACTGGGGACTGGATTTGCTTCCTTCCTAAAAGTGCAACTGGCACCAGAGGTTCTTCCCCTGTATTCAAAAAGAAAGGACTATAACCAGTAGAGGACTGCTTCCCCTGGTTATAGGCAAATTCTGCAGCAACTAATTTTAAGTCCCACTCCTTCTGCCTATGATCCACATAGGCCCTTAAACTCTCCTCTAACACCCTATTGAGCCTCTCTGTTTGCCCATCAGTTTGTGGGTGCCTGGAACTGGACATATGTAATTCAGTTCCAGCCAGGCTCATCAAAGATTTCCACAGGGCAGAAATAAATCTCCCATCCCTGTCTGACACTAGATTTTGGGGCATCCCATGATACCTCCAGACCTGACTAAAGAAAAGTTCTGCAATGCCCTGAGCCCCTATAGTTCCTTGAGTAGCGCAGAAATGAGCCATCTTGCTCATTCTGTCCACAAACACTACTATAGCATCATTTCCCCTAGCTGTCCTGGGCAGGCCTGTAATTAGATCTAAACTGACACTACTCCACCTCCTCTCTGGAATAGGAAGAGGCTGGAGATCCCCTGCTACCTGCTGAGTAGAACTTTTTACCCTCTGGCAAATGGGACAAGTTCTACAGTACTGCCCCACATCCTGACTGATGCCTTTCCACCAAAAATACTGACTGACTGTGCTAAGGGTTCTTTCTTTGCCCTTATGACTCCCTAGAGGATTGTCATGGCATTCTTTTAACACTGTCTGCCTCAAAACCTTTGGCAGATCAATCCTGTTTTCAGCAGTCTGTAAAACTCCATCACACACTTTATAAACTGCTTGTGTCTGGGTGTCAGTGACTAACCTGTCCAGTATAGCCTTGCACTTTTCATCCTCCTGTTGATGTTTGATCATTGCCTCAGCACCCCACTGAGACACAGGCTGAAGAGTAGAAGACTCTAAGCTGTTGATCTGTGATTTCCCTTGTCCTGTATTCCCCTGAATACCTTCTCTTTCTGTCTTGACATCCCCTGATGTCATCAATCCTGTTTTCCCTCCAGTCTGATTCCCAGAACCCAACACCAACCTGGAGCCCAATGGTTTATAGAGGGTATCCCCAAAATTCAGCTCCTCATTTGGGTCATCACCCCAAGCCCCAAAACCTTGGTATTTCTGAACTGCAGCCTGCTGGTCCCCATCCAGCTGGCTAGAAAGAGGTTCCTTTGATTCTGTAGAACAGCCTGATGCCTGTCCCACACCTCCCCCTCCACTGCCTTGAGAATCAGGAGAGGCATGTGGACATCTGGACAGTGCATCAGCTACAACATTGTCCTTATCAGGCACATGGACTGTTGTGAATCTATATGGAGCTAAGAATTCTACCCACCTGGCCTGCCTTCTACTGAGATGCTGCTGACTATCTAACCAGACTAAAGACTGATTATCAGTTCTGAGAATAAATTCCCTCCCCTCTAAATAGGCCCTCCACTTCCTAAGACAGTGGACTATTGCTAGCAGTTCAATCTCATGAACTGGGTACCTAGTTTCTGCATCAGAAAGTTTGTGGCTTTCAAAAGCCACAGGATGCAACCCATCTGGATGCTCCTGCATCAGTACTCCCCCTACCCCAGTAAGACTTCCATCTGTTGCTACTACCCAAGGCAAACCTTCCTGTGGATGTGCTAAAACTGGAGCAGAAATAAGAGCCTGTTTTAGAGCAGCAAAACTCTTCTGTTCTGCCTCCCCCCAAATCCAATCCTGCTGAGCTCTAGTAAGGTTAGTTAAGGCTGCTGCCTTCCCACTGAACTGTGGAACAAACCTTCTGTAAAAAGAACAAAGTCCCAGGAAGGACCTAATGTCATGTACATTCCTGGGTACAGGCCAATCCCTGATTGCTGTTTGCTTGTCAGCCATGGGCTGAACTCCTGCTGGGGAGATCCAATTCCCCAGAAAATCTACTTCTTTTACCCCTACTGCTGACTTCACTAATTTTGCATACAACCTGTATTTTCTCAGGGCTGCCAATACTAACCTCATGTGCTCTGCATGCTGCTGTGGGGTCTCTGAATAAATCAGAATATCATCTAAAAACACCTGCACAAACTTATCTATATAAGGGGCCAGCACCTCATTCATCATGTGCATAAAATGGCCAGGTGCCCCACTTAATCCCATGGGCATCACTAAGAATTCAAACTGCCCATATTTAGTCCTAAATGATGTTTTTTCTACATCCTCTGGAGCTACCCTTAGCTGCCAGAACCCAGCCCTTAAGTCTACCTTACTGAAAAATCTAGCAGAGGACATCCTGTCCAGCATTTCATCCATCCTAGGGATGGGAAACTGAGTAACCTTGGTGGCCTTATTAAGGGCCCTAAAATCAACACAAAATCTAAGTGCCCCCCCAGGTTTTGGGACAAAAAGAACAGGTGACCCAAAAGGACTATGACTGGGTCTAATCATGTTTTTCTCTAATAAATAGTCTAACTGCTGCCTAAGAGCATCTAATTCTTTTGGGCTCTGCTTATATAAAGGTCCAAAAATGGGTCTACTACCCTCCTTCAAAGGTATCTTCATATCAAAGTCCCTATGGGGTGGCAGGGTGCTAGGTAAATCAGCTGGAAATACATCCTTGTATTCCAGCAGCACTTCCCTCAAATCTGCCAGCTCACTATCCAGGCCATCCACCATTTCCTGCAACTTAGAATCAACACCATCCTCAGTGGCATCTACAGGAGTGGATTCCCCTGGATTCCTAGCTGGACTGGTATGAGAAACACCTGAAACTGTAGCCAGATCTGCCTGATTTCCTAATCCCAAACTTTGCTCTTTTCCCCCTGAATTTACCTGCTCTTTTCCATCAGTTCTGACCTTCCTAACCAAGACTAGAAAAGCCTGAGACCTCTGCACAGGATCAGCTAAACAATCCTTAGCCTGATTTGCTGTCAGCAGATTTAATTCCACCCCAGCAGACTCAGCTGCTAGAGCAGAAGACTGAGCTACAAAACCTTGCAGCCTCAGCACTGGTCTCCCTTCTCTTTTCACAGAAACTACATGTGACCTCCAGTCAATCTGGGGGTTATAATCCACAAGCCAGGGCTTCCCAAAAATCACCCTGTGCTTGAGGTCTGGCATCATCCAGAATTTTCTTTTTATCACCCAGTCCCCCAGCCTAATCCTAACCAAAGCTTGTTTCTTTAAGGTCAATTCTGACCCATCTGCTAATTCAACTGCAATAGGTGAGACTGAGAAAATCTTGGCTGAATTCTGGTGAGCTAATTCAGCATCTATGAAATCTGCTGTAGCCCCACTGTCTATAAGACATTGAACTGATGTCTGGGGCAGCTTACCTCTGATGTACAGGAGTGTGTTCCTGATACTCAAACTTCCTACTGACCCCAACTTCAGTGTTCCCCCTATTTCCTGATCTTCTACACCCTTCAGGTTTTCTTTCTGTTCTGATTTTTCTGTACTTGATTCTTTTTCCCCTGTAGTCTGTAATTTTTCTTGTGGATCCCCTATCCTGTCTGAAAAATACACCCTCCCAGGAACCTGAACAGAAGCTTCAGACTGACTTCCAGTCTGGACAGTACCTAGCTGCTGGGGCTGTGTTACTGAAGGTGTAGAACATGAGTTTGGATGATCCAGATCAGGTCTGATTTTCACCCACTGCCCAGTGCTGTCCCTTGTAGCTACTAAGGGTCTGGTCACAGCACCCTGACTCAAAGATCCTCCCCCAAACTTCTCTAAAACTTCCTCTAGCTTATTCAAAACTTCCCCGGTACAGTAACGACTCTTTTGACTAAGGTCCCCCGAAACTGTCTCTGCCTTGGTCGTCTCTGACTGCTTCGACAGCTCTGACGGCTTGGTCTGCTCTGACGGCTTGGACTGCTTGGACTGCTCTGACGTCTCTGCCTGTACTCGCTCGTTCTGCTCTGCATCCGGGTTAGTATCTTCGTCACTAGGCCCCCGAACCAGGCCTAGTTCTTCCCGTTTCCCTGCTGCTTTCCTTTTCCGTCCTTCTGTTTCTTCCTGCACTGTGCAGCCCAGTGTCCCACCTTGCCACAATAATTGCAGACATCTTTTTTCCTTTTTTCGTGTTTTTTAGATGCTGCTGCGCCGAGGTCCATTGGGTCTCCCTGCTGCTGCTGTTGGTTCGGACGATTGTACTCGTTACCTCCTCCACTTCTTCCTGACGCCCGGTCAGCCTGCAACGCGTAGTGCATTGCGTCCTCCAGGTTACGGGGATCCTGCAGAAAGACGTGGCTACGTATTTTCCCGGTGAGGCTGTTCACGAATATATGAGTCTGGTCGTCTGAACCCATCGTCGGAACTCTGAGCAGGAGCTTCTGAAACTGAGCCATGTGGTCTCGTAAACTGCCCTTCTTATGGGAAAGACGATAAATCGCATCCCTGGCACTTTGCGCCTTGTCGAATGGGTCAAAATAGGAAACCAGGTCGGCAGTGAAAGTGTTCCAGCAGGTTGCCAAGGTCGGGTTGGATCGCTTTTGCAGGTTAAACCACTCTAACGCACTCTGGCGAAGGAGCGTTGAGGCGAACAGCACCCTTTTGTCGTCGGTACATCCTGCTGCCTCAAGGTAAGTCGTCAATGCTTCCACCCAGTCCGCCGCACTTTCGCCTGTTTTTCCATAAAACTCTGGAGGCGAACTGAGACGCATGGGAGCGAAGTTCCACTGAGACGAAGGTGGTTGGTGAGGTGCTGCAAAAGGACCGGACCCGCTGGGAGCCGCTTCCATCCTCTGCACATCTCGTTGTAGCGTTTCTGTTCTCCGCCGCTGCTCTGTCATGGACTGGACCAACTCAATAAACTCTTCACGGAGGCCTGTAAACTTCGTCCTGAGATCTCCTTGCCCGGTAAGGCCTTGTTCCGCCGCCTCCTGCGTAGAGACCTGCTTCTGGGCCATTTCGTTTACCGTGGCTAAGATCTGCTGAAGCTTGACTTCATGATCTTGACGAGCCTCCCGTGTTTGTGCTTCCAGCTTGAGTCGTCCCAGCTTAGCCTCGTCGAAGGACTCTTCCTGAGAAGTCTTCAGCGCACCCAGGTTTCTCTGCAAGGTGTTTACCCGAGTTTCCACTGTCAGCCCCGCCGCAAAAGCATCTTCGATACGCTTGCGGAGAGCCCCCTCCACAGCCTCTCGTTCTTCACGCTTTCCTTGAGACGAGAGCGTCACTTGGAGGGCTGCGATCTCTTTCAGGAGAGTCTCGTTGTTCGCTTCGGCTGAAACGCGTACGTCTTCCAATTTACTTTCGACGTTCACGCCGGCGAGGTTAATTCTTTCGAGTTCGGCCTGGGTGGCGTCAGCCCTTTCGTCCAGCTTTTCTTCTAGCTTTTCCTGGCTCTCTTTCTGTTCTTGGACTGTGTCTGCCACTTCTGCGATCTTTTCCAGCGCCGTCGAAACATCTCCCTCCACCTTTTTTCCGGCCTCGTGGATCCGTGCGAGCTCCTCGTTTACGTTGCCAAGGGCGGTAACCTTCTTTTCGAGCACTTGGCACCCCTTTCTCAGCTTAGCAACCGTTTCTTCGAGAGCCGCCAAAGGATCCATGGTCGTCCCTGGATCTATTTTCCGTTATCTTTTCGACGTCCCCGAGAGGTCTTTCTCGTAGGAGTCGTCTTCGGCTCCGAAACCACTTGTAACAGTCACAAGGGGAAAACACTTCGACACACGAAACAAAACGAAACCTTACACGAACACCAACAACAAGACAACCGCCGCCGACTCCTTAAACCCCAAGCAAGCCTAATCCGCGGCCCTGACGTAGTGCCTAGGACTCCAGCCGCGGATGTCCCTGGTTCAAATCCCACTAACTACTGCCCCATTCTACACCTCCTGTACCCCTCCCTCGACTCCACTCTAACCTCACACTCACGTCACACTAGTCACCCCGCGGGTCACATCGTGAGTCAATTCAATCCCCTCCCATTACTCCCGAATCTCCCGAGAGCGACACCTATTACCTAATCCGGTATATAGGCGCCCTCTCCCCCAAGTTAAAATAAGAAGCGAACTCAGGACACCCGGCTCAGAGTAGATTACATCTATTCTGGCCCAGGTGACCTGAGTTCGAATCTCAGCCACTACCACCACTAATCCCACACCTAAAGAACTGCTACAAGCGTTAGCGGATATCGTCATCTAGATTCCAAACAAACGAAAGCAAAACACACTTGAAACGATGAACTCTGCAATGTTTTCTTCCTCCGCCACTTCCGAATGACAAAAAAAATTATTTTTCAGGAGGAAACGAGAGGGAGGTTTACACGATTGAGACGAGTGACCAACAAAGTTTGACCTGTAGCACTAAAACATGACCATAGAGGAGCGAGAGTTTCTTAAGGTGAGATAGTTATGTGATGTTATTCCGGCTCCCCCTTGGTATTTTCAATCTAGTGTAAGAGAATATTACCTAATGCATTTCTTTTTGAGCATCAACCACCATAGCCGGGTAGTGTTGGTGTCATTGCCGATGAGTATTTACGAGTGTTTGGAAGTGTCAATTTTACGATCAGTAGTGATGTGGCACCATAAAGTGTTTTTTGACGTATTGGGGTCTTGTCTAGGACCTTGTCAATATCATGGTACTTTCGTAGGCAATGGTTATCATAGGACCGGCTTGGGGTTAATATAGAACGTTTTATCTTCCCCCCCCCGTTCACGTTAGATTCCCGAAGAGCGCAAACTCTTCGGGGTTTTCCAACAGGCGCAAAGTTGATGCTACAAAGTAGATGCGCTGGGAAGGGGAGTTCCGAGCGCCCGTCACCACGGGCGACTCGCATGGGCGAAGGGTTAGCCACCAAGGACGCCTGCTGTTCCGACAGCCCCCAGAGTTTCCATTTCAATGACTACCTTGCAGTCAGCAACCGACCCAACCAGCTTCATTTCCATTATTCCGACACCGGTGGTAGACCAGTCTCTAGGAATCCCTATAGGATATGGCCCCGAGGAAGGGGAGAACTTATTTTTTCTTTTTTCGTTTTCCGGGACTGTTTTTTCGTTTTCCATGAGTTTGATTTTTTCGTGTTTTGTGAGTTCGTTTCTTTCGTGATTTTTCAGAGTTCCGTGAAGCGCCGTAAGCGATCTTTACCGAAGAAGTCTTTAGAAATTTCGCTAAAATGTGACGTTTCGGTGGGGCTGATACTGCTTTAAGGGGAGAAGCCCCTCCTCTATTACTCCTCAGGAGGGGACGTGGTCAAAAAGTTCTTGAGCGTAGAGAGCGTTTCTCACGAAGTGACTCCATGGGGGACTAAAACTTGCGAGGGCAGGATGAAGAAAAAGCTCATGGTCGTTATTTCCAATCATCGTGGTCGACGATAGGAGGGTTGAATTCTTTTCCTCCTACGACATAAATACTTGATAGAAAAGACGCAAGGAATCTCTTTGGTTTTTGGAAAAGCTCGTTATCCTTGATACAAATGGACACGATAGGGAAATTCACATCGTGTGACGTGCTGGCACATTAGACATGGAGATCAAAACAGCTGGTTCCAGGTATGAAAAACAAAATTATCATGGCTCTTGATGTTGCTCCCTCCTACTATTTTCCACAACATTGATGCGTATTCGCAAGCTGTTATTTAATATGGTACATGGAGCACTCTCAATGTCTTGGACTTTGTCATGGAAGAAAAGGAGTCGCCCCGCACACCTTTCGAGGCCATCCACTCGCGGTGAACAGCCCCTTACGGTATAGATATTTATGTAACACTTGCCACTACGAAACAAGAATTTTCTTAAATTTGTTCAAATGGTGCTAAAGTTCCACTACTCAGGAACAGATATAGCACTTTACGGTTACGGTACCGTAAACCGTACCGCAACCCCAGTCACTTACGGTTACGGTTGTTACGGTCCGGACCGGAGTGGTTTTCATGCTCGGAACCGGACCACCGTACCACTCCGTACTGCTCCGGTACCGGACCGTAATGACCGTAACGACCATAAACCGTAAAAAGTGACCCCCACAGGGTCCCGCGATTCCAAAGGAACCCAGGGGGATTCGAACCCGCGACCCTACAGACTACAGCCTAACGCTTCAACACTGAACCACACTACTTCACGACGATTTAGGGGCTACCGTAGCTATACCGGACCTGTTCCGTACCGTAAATACAACATATTACTCCGGTTACGGTACGGAGTTACGGCCGTATTACAGTGACCGTAACCCGACCGTAACCGGACCGGAGCCGGACCAAAAAATCGGCCCAAGTCCTATCTCTGCTCAGGAAAACACCCGGGTTTTTTTTTCTATAACTGCAGTATTTGTCTACGATAATGAATGTCATTTCATTTATTTTACATGCGATCACGAAACCGGCTTCTTTGGCCCAATGCTTTTTTTTTCTTTTTGACTAAGTTACAAGGAGCTTGCACACACTTTTATTCAAAGAGTTGGAGACACTCAGAACCTCTAGTGCCTATTAAATCCATCAAGAGAAACCTGGAATTTGAATACTCGGTTAAAGAGGGGAAAGAATAGAGATGTAGAGGCGGACGTAACAAGGAGTCTTACTTTCAGAAGATGTTGTGCATCTAGGTTGGCATACGTTCAACTCCGCACAAATGTATTGCAACCCTACAAAGCTAATAAATTACTCTATACACTTTCAAAAGCACAACGCGAAGAAAGAATCTTGATTGTTAAGGCTTTTTGTCAAATGTTGTAGGTGGTGCTTGTGATGTCATCGGTGAAGATAAAGCGATAGACCCAACGGTGTTAGGCACAGATGACGTCTTTTGACAGCTTTGAGGTTCGAAGAAGGAGAATGGGAAACGACGTACCAATAGACATAGAGAAACCGATGCTGCTCGAGGTTCAAACGTTTCGCAAGGAATTCATTGATTATAAAGAAACCCTTACAAAAAGCAACCATATCGATTATAATGATCAACACGGGAAAGCATATCGAGTAAAGAACCTTTATCGGAAAGAGGGATTGGCCAGTACCTCAGTCCTCCTACATCTGATTTTTGGAGCAGCCAGACCGAAAAGGGATTTATAACGCTGATTGGGCATTGGGTCACCCAATCCGATTGAGTTACAAACGTTTTTACGAAGTGTGGAATCCACACAGTGATGGGCTGAGACCCCCGTGCACAGGACAGGACAGAACAGACTGTCTGTGCGCGGAACAGGGTCAGACCTGTGCGCATAGGCGCACAGACTGTACAGCACAGGACAAACCGTGTTTGTGCACGTGTCTGTGCACTTTCTGTGCAGATTCTGTGCAGATTATTTTCCTGTGCACTTTCTGTCCTGTCCTGTACAGTCTATGCGCCTGTGCGCACTGGTCCGACTCTTTTCGGCGCACAGACAGTTTGTCCTGTTCTGGCCCGTGGAATTGCGCTCCATAGGACAGAATAGTATAGGTTGCACGGATTCGCACAGAACAAGGGTCTGTCCTGTGCAGCCCATGACTGGTGTGGATTGAATCGAGTGAGTCATAAAAAGTTCATGTAGGCTAACATTGCATTAACGCATTCATATCCCATGTGATCAATTGTTTCTTCCGACAATCAATCAGTAACATATTTTACTATCGTTTTTGAGCTTTCTTTTTTTAAGGTTTAACCTTCGATCTTTCAAGCTCAATTCAACCCCTCGATCTTTGACCTTTGATTTTTTCTAGCCCATTTTTCGCGTATGGGAAGAGGCGTCTCCATGCGCTTAGAGAGAGGCGCTAAAGGCGAAGTGGGAAGAGGTATTAACGCAAACGAGAATAGCACGAAAACCAAGCAGATCCAAGAAAAAGGTCGATTTCATGAGTAGGAGGGGCCGGCAAGAATTAGAATCGCTAACAAAGATCAGAACTACAAGGATTCTACGAAGAAATTGCAGCTAAATTGCCATTCACTAATAATGGGAGTTGTGCCGAAGTCGTTTTTACGACAATGACAACGGTCGTTAATGGTTAACAGCCGAAGTCGTTGTCGCATAAACGACTTCGGCACAACTCTCCGTTCGACAAAAGTTTTTTTTTTTTAATTACACACGAGCACTCAAGAATGAGAGTTAAAAATACACACCCACACCCACACCCACCCACAGCCACAGCCAGAGTTGTGCGCTGTTGCAACGGCGCACAACTCTGCTAATAATGGGCTAGAGGCATTAAACAAGGTTATAAAGTCACACGTTACACGAAGATAAGGAGTGTCATCGGCGACGTTCCGACAAACATAGAAAACATTACAAGATTGGTCAATTTAATGAGGGCGAAGAACTCGTATGAATAGAAATTTACTCCTTGAACGGAAAGGCAATACAATAGAACAAACAAAAAAGTTTACACTTTTTGAAGATTGAAGTGGGACTAGTCCTTTTCTCTATCAAACCATCTAAGTTGAAGGCAACTAATGACAACCATGGGTTTGACATTTCAATCAAAGAACGAGTTGGGGTAGATTCGTCACTACATTTTTCAAGAGGTTCTAGCCCGATACATATGTTTGATTTTTCTCAAAGTCATATTTTTGGACGTACACATACTATGAACCCGACATTGCTCATGTTGATTCTTGAGTTTTTAGGGACAAACATTAGGTTTATTTTGTATGGGGTGGTTGTTGGTTGGGGTTTTTTTTTTCGTGGTAATATCACGTAATATCGATAAAGACAAAGAGTTATCACAAAAGGCCGCGCTATTTTACACCCGATCAAAAGACACGCAAATATTACGTGTTTTTACGATGAATCGAGAGGGGTTATTTCCGAAGAAAGAAGGGGGTGTCACACTCATGGTAGATCTTTGAGGGTTGCAAGCATACGTGGATGTACCGGCAGCGATATGCTTAGGTTTTTAAAACCTTTGGGTTGAATCGCCCGTGTGCGTGCTAGGATTTATGATCAAGTTTCTGTTGGATGGTCAGGGGAGCGCACCACTCGAGGGTCTTGTAGCGTGCAAGATGCAGGTGACAGTACATCCGCCCCACCGATTAGCTCCTAGGCAAAGAGGTCCAGGCCAGTCAGGTCCGCTGCCAAAGACGCCATATTAAAAGAAAAATGTACTTTATTTCTTACGATTTAGAGGATGCATATTATCATATGGGCATAGCGAAAAATCATTGGAATTCGTTTTGTTGGATCAAGCCAAGGTATTCTCGCCAAGGATGAGAAAACGGATACTTGATAGACTTTTTACGTTTTCAAATTCTCACTTAATCGTACGAGCTAAAAGAAGAAAAGAAAACATACTCAACGTTAACTATAATGAGTGCGAGTTACGTTGTTTGCTAGCTTGCATCGGCATGTATTTAGTTGTGTTTTGGCCAACATATTCAATCTAGTTCACGGACGGGACCTTCAAAATAGCACCTAAGCTTTTTCCACAAATCTATACCATACATTATATCCACACGGAGAAAGTGTGTTGCGTACTTCCCATGATCTATGCTCTCTTTACCGAAAAATCAATGAAGTGCTCCAAAACCATCATGAAGGAGTTAAATAATAAGAAAAGGTTCGATATTGGACCCAGGTTGTGTTACTCGCATGATTTTGAAAAGGCTGCATGTCGATTCTTGTTTAACTTATTCCATACGTATGAGTACAAGGGTGTTTTTTCCATTTCTGCACAGGGTATTTGGAGAAGAGTTCAAGCATTAGGATTAACTTATATATTAGATCAGACAATGTGCATACACTCTCGTTCTTTTCGGTTCGATAAGTATGACCAATATTAAAATTAAAGGTATACAAGAGTCGAGCAATGTAGTTGCCTACAACCCTAATCGTCCATGAAGTTGAAGAGATGTTCCAGAATACGGTCATCATGCATGCCTATTTTGAGTTGCGCCGGGTTTTTGCCACCACTGCCATATGGCTTAGGGTGCTTCTTTGATTTGAACCCGGTTCAAACCAACATGGGAAACAATAGAGCAATAGAGGCATATGCAACATCAAGTGTGTCTTTATGCGGGTGTTGTGGAGCTCGGTTGGCATACGTTTAAGTTAAACAATTGAACGTCCCACAATGTGTTAGGGGTTTGTCTTGACGCTTTGCCATGTTTTAGTCCTGTGAAGAAAGTGAAGCCCTCAATCGGGATCACAGATTCCAAATCAGGTTTCGAAAGAGAAGAAGTCACATGGAGAATGGGTGAGGGGGACCAAGGTGGAAATCGGCAGCTCTGAAAAAATCCACGAACGGCTTACCTCATACTCATATTATCCCGATTATGCTGTTCGATTCCCAATCAACATCACTTGATGGGTCATTTGATGGGTCAGTGACACATAATGTGCTGCTGGAATATGCCTACTTTCTTCAAAGACTGAAGGAAGCCCTGTTTTTAAGACAACCGGTCGCTGTAGCTAGCGAGCGCGATGATAGGTAAGCTTTCAAAATTGATCAAAACTTGTTTAAGTGCCTCGATGAAACGGTAGTGCTAACACCAATGGAAAGCGAAAAAGATCCAGAATACGAGAATTAATGAGCAGACGAGGAACAACACAAACCGTTCAAAAGTTGCTTTTTTTTTCACCTTTCATGGGCGCCATGAATTTAAGCACAATGACACTCGACAACAACCCTTTATGCATTATTAGAATCACTATGTAGAAGAAATGAAATTCGTTAAAGCATTTTTTAAACTTGAAGCCGATGCTTGTGATCTTGTGGTCTTCAAAAGTAACTTCTAGTATGACGAGAGCCACCTTCGAGGCGCTTTTCGGCCTCTTGTTCACCATCCTCTCTTAACCAAATGAGTTTTCCACTACCTACATCAAGTCCAAAAGGCTCCAAGACATCCCCAAGCTCAAATATTAGGCCAACGTCATTTTTGAGAAAGGATGCCACGCATATTGAAGAAATCTTAAGAAAATGATTGGGCCAATGTTTGTCTTGATTTTGCTTGCTTTGTAGTGAAACAACGCCCAACTTACGATCATTACAATAAATAGCATATAAGGCGTTAGGCGTTCAATGTGCAATGTTACGGTGGTATTGTGTGTGAGTTAAAACCCATTTTCATGTCTATTAGCCTTGATGTCCCCAATTCGATAGTTCTTTCGATGTTAGCTGAGACAATAAACCTCAAGGCGGAGAAACCCAAGCTGGAGTCGGAATCATGGAAGTAAAAAAATCAAGGAAACGGAGCCACCCAAACCATAAAGAGCGTAGAACGCCTGTGGAACCCCACTGTAACAGTCTCATGGTTATAGGATCGGAAGAACAAGACGTGACGAGTGCTAAAGCTGGGCAAGAAGTGAACTTGCGTCTTGAGGATGTGCAGCAGGTGGACCAGGGACTAGCCCAAAATGCAGGGGTAGAACTCGCGAGTACCTGTTGTTCATTGATGGAAGCCCAGCGGATTGCATACAGTGCAGCCTGGAAATACGGGCAAGAACGTGAAACAAAGCTCGCAAAGGGTATTCGAAGCGCTATTCAGGAATTTTAGAGCATGTTGGCGGACCTAGGGCTCAGCAAGGAAGGAGGGAACACGGACTCACTTGAAACCCTCTCTGTTGGGATGTAGTATTTGCTACCGCACGGCAGACAAGAAATCAGCAATGCCAATAATGGAGTTAGAGTGTGGCAAACACATATGCGAGAACCCAAAATGTTGGAGACGAAGTTGGCACGCGGATACACTCGAACGGAACCCCGACCATGATACGGGGGAGGTTTTCGAACTAAGAAAACTCGTGTTCCTACAAAGCTGGGGAGTCAGGTCGTCCTCGTTGCGCCGGCGCCCATTTTTACTAGATGTTCATTAGAGATCTTTTAAGACGATACAAATACAACCGGAGATATAGGAAAGAGGAGAAAAATGTTACAATAATGCGACAGCTATTTGAATTTGATTTAAAGAATATGTCGAAGTGTCAGGAATCATCTATGCACTTTAAAATCCCAAGCCAATTGTCGAAAGAAATAACTTTGGGACAGTCGTTTTGGGTATTCGGCGCTTAGGTGCTCATGGTGGCGGGCAAGGATGTTTTGGATGACGACAACATGGGTATCCCATTCCTTCTATATTAATGTCCCATGGCGATGTGCTGGTACTTGCTACTGAATCTTTGCTTGAGGTCATCACCTAAACGGTTAGCGACACCACCAATCCCAGGATGAGCCACCCAAGAAAATACTACGGACTGCTTAACCCCACCAATCGTTGGTGAAGAAGAAAATATACGAATAATTTCAAGTAACATAAGTTGCAAAAAAACAAAATGGTTCTCTTTCTTTTTTTCGACCTCTTATCGAAAGACGCTCACCACTCCGGGAAGAAAAGAAGAGGACGAGCAAGGCAAGTCAACAAATCAGCACTTGGGATCAAAGTTTGAACCTCAAACGGAAGGATATGGAACAATGGATGAGTTGAATCACTAAAAAAACGAGATACAAGAAAAGCTCTCCTAAAAGAAGTTGCCGTTGTTGAATCTGAAGAGTTGCACGGGTACAATTTGATTATTTTTGCGATCGACGAATTCATAGCCACTCACACGTGTTCGATAGATACGATGCGATGGTCCGTTAAGTTAGTTGCGGAAAGTTAAACAAAACGAAACTATCTGTTTTACCTATCAGTCCCTTAAGAACTTACATCAATTGAGCGTCTTCTTAATTAGGTTTGTCAACAAGCACTCTTGAAATTCCCAGAAAAGTGATAAGACTAAAACGAGGTGATGATGTAAATTTTTGCTTGGAGGGGGGTTTGAAGGAGACAAGTTTCCTCGATACACGACCTACCGACAAATACCACAGGTATAGTCAGGTTCAAACGTTGCAAGAAAACTCACCGTCTTTCAAGTAGAGGATTGCTTATAGGATTTTGCAACATGAGACGAAGAGTCGAGTAGAAAAGGAGAATATAATCGAGGTACGCTTCTGGTGAGTATTTTTTTGCATCGGGACACGAAGGAATTGCCCCCTTCTACAAGGGGAAGATGTTAAGGATTATAGTGATGAGTCTTCGGTTTGTACCTTATGGTCAAAAGAAAAGGAGACCACATCAAGGGTGGAGGGGCATAGGACTGATAGATTTTATCATATGGGGCCTGTTGAAGTGAAAATAACACATATATGTATATGGATATATATCCCCCACACTCCCGGTGAGGAGGAGCCTTCCACACCTGGGGGTTCATAGTGTGATCATTGCTTGATCTGTGGCATTATGTTTGGCACTATATGAGTAGGCTAGATATGTCGGGGTTTGTGTTGCATTATACCTTTGCCTAAAAGGAAGATGAATCAATGCTTGAAAGGCACGTCTGTTTGGTGTATTTTGTTATGAGCTTCGCAACTATTTTGCCCACACTGACAAACTAATAAAAGACCATTTGCTTCCATACAACCCTCTGCAAATCATGACTGAGAAAAACATTTGATAAGAACCATATCTTCGCATAGTTGATAGAGATCCGTAACCTTTTGGGAGTATGCATCACTAAATAGGGGCGACGAAGTGCGATATGCGATGCAATCACGCAAATATAAGTCATTGACATTGAAAGTCTTTTATAGCCACAACTTCCACTTGAGCTCATGTGTGTATAGCGAGAGCGACAAAACCATGGGCATAGGCACCGGAAGGTGAGCAAACACAATATTCACTTGTGATACTTAATTTCGGACGTGTATCATGCGTTGAAGCATAAAGATCCTAAGTAAGTTCAGTAAACGCACCCGGTGCGCACCTTATGCATCGCTTTGGGTTAATGGGGAGATTTTCCCGGACACTCCGCAAGACCCACCGTTAGATAAATGGTATTTTCGCGTTTGTATGCACATGTTATAACGTTAGATCATATTCATTACACGAGAGTTATGTCTTGTTTTTTCGAGAAGGAAGAAAACCCCTTTATAGGGTTAATACATGGAACGTTCAAGTACCTGCCACTATGCATATGATGTAGACGCAATCCTTTATTGCATATGGCACCTCGAGAGTCAAGTTCGCAATATATGGACGGAATTGTTCCAAAGATCGAACAAGATAATTTTCCGCTCTCTCCTCGTTTTCCTTTTTGCTCATATCCACAATAGGAGGGTTCCACTTTGGGCTGAAGTCGCCCAGAGAAAGACCCCTTCCTGATAAAAAGTCGAAAATTAATTGATTGGATCGATTTACAAGCGAGATGTCGGTCGGTAAAGAAGAGTGCACAAGAGACGATTTTGGTACACAAGTGTTTCGTTAGAGGAGCAAGCCTACCTATTTATCTAGCAAGAAAGAATACTTCAGAGAACATTGGGGCGAGTTGGCCGGACAATGTCCGCAGACAGCAACATTAATTTAGTTGGGGGAGGGATAGTCAAGAGTTTGTAGAGGTAAAATGGTTCAATTCGACAAGGGATGAAGAGGATAATTATTACGGTAAAAAGAATACACAAGAAGACATTTAAACAAGTTCAAGTCGACTTAAGAGGATATATGAGTTTTCATACGGTAAAAAGAATACTCAAGAGGACATCGAGGTGATATTACGAAGTCAACCAAATAACGAGCCTCCTTGATCTATATGTGAAGAGAAAGAGTATTTCCTAAAATAGCAATAGGGTGGAGAGGCGAGTAAATAAGCATTGGGAAGGCAAAGCTGAAAGAGAATGCCCCCTGTGTCGGCAGTACGTCATTGTCGGCAGTACGTCAGCTCCATTTTGTGTGTGCAAATTGGATAATGAGAAGAAATGCATGTTGGGGGGAGAGGGAATGGCAAGACGAGGGTTGATCGATTGCTTTTGTTTTTTAGGTAGTGGGATTGCGGTTTGTTTCTTGTGTATTGTTTTGTGGTGGTGTTTGACCATACGACAAGGGGAAATGCCCGAGGTGTTTTTCTTAGATGCCAAGGCAAGTTGACACGACAAAAAAGCTTTGCTATACCTACTTTTGTAACAGACTTTACAGCTTCCAACGTCTTGTAATAAGTAAAAATCTCATGATAGGCAAGCCGAGGTCAAGACGACCAACTCAAGGCAAAGTACTAAGAATATATTGATATTATGGATAATCATTGACGGAGATTGTAGCTTGAATGCTAAGCATCGATATAATGACCCATCATTGATGAGGTCAGCATCTTGAATATCACCAAAGCGAACGATCATAATATTGTAGCAATTGGCACACATCGATCCAAAATTACGATATTAACTACGAGAGAAAAAAGATACCGTAAAAGTCTGAAAATAAGCCCCCCCTCAAATAACGCCCCCCCCCCCGTGTATACGCCCCGGTACGAAAAACACCACTTGTGGTCCGTGTATACGCCCCCTTGGTCGTACAACTCGCGTCTCGCGCAATGAAATCCCCAGCAACAAGAAAGAACAGAATAGACACACTAGACGGTTTCGAGTGACGCCCCCGTGGCCACCAGTCGTCGAAAGACATGAACGGAGCACTTCGACGCGCTTTCATCCGCTGGATCGACGAAGTCACGCGTTCCGAATATAAGCCCCTGTCCATGTATACGCCCCCTTTTTAGGGCTTACTATTCTATACGCCCGGGGCTTATTTTCAGACTTTTACGGTAGATGAAAAGATACATCTATCATCCCCCTTACTCTTACCTTCTGTTTTCGACTTCAGTCGAAGTATTCGGGCGTTTTTTAAGATTTGATGGGTGTTTTCGGACATCCCCACATTGAAATGTATTTAAAGTGCCTTATTGCCTAGGGATATCGTGAATCACTTTTTTTTTTTTTTGAATAATTTTTACAAGGCATCTCAACTATTTAAAAAAAAAAGGAGAAGAGAGTAAAAGAAGCAAAACAGTTTTTTTGCTCTTTTTCAAACTTCTTTATATTCAAGAAAAAGGAAAGTTAAGTGAAAGGAAAGTCACCTAGATTTCACTTAACTTACCTTTTCCTTTCTTTTTTTTGTTTTACCTTTGGGTTTTACATACAGGTTTTGTGGTGTTTCTCAAGAGTGCATATATATATTTATTTATTATTTTTATTTTTTGTCCTATTTTCAGGACAGTTTTCGATTGCGAGTGGGAAATAATCCTCCACACCCACCCTCATCCCGAAAAGCAAAAGAAAGAAAAAAGGAAAAAAGCGTCACCTGTATGGTAGTCTTGCGGATTGTGGTGCTTCCCCTCTCCTGAATTTTTTTTTCGACTTTGGTTTAGCCCAGCGAAAACAAGTAGACCTTTGTTTTTCTTGAAGCGATATTTTTTTCGGATCCTCTGAGCGACCTGGGGGGGGGGGGGGGGGGGACCCAACCATTAGGACTTTTTTTTAATTTGATGCATTCAGAGAATATTATGTTTTTATTTTTATTTATTTATTTTTATTATTATTATTATTTCTGGAAAAAGCCAGCACCTCGGCCTCATTTTTCTTTTAATTTTTGCTTTTTTTTTTAACTGGTAAATTATTGTTCCAGTTCTGGTGAGATCATAACAACAAAAAAAAAATGAAGCTAAAAAGAAAAAAAAAACAAAAAACAAGGAGCTAAAGAAAAAAAAATAAAAAAAAAAGGAGCTAAACGAAAAAGCTTCTAGGAAACGAACTTGGAGTACATGGGTGGCATGACGGTTTCCTGACATATTTTTTTATTATTATTTTATTTTTTTCCAGCATGATGCACACCAAAAATAGCAGAAAAATAGTTGACCTTCGTTTTTTCTTCAGGCGATATTTTTTCCGGATCCTCTGAGCGACCTAGGGGAAAAAACAAATCCAACCATCAGGATTTTTTTTCTTTTGAAGCAATCAGAGAATTTTTTTATTTTTTTAATTATTATTATTATTATACCTTTCTGTCGAAACTGTTCTCTTCGCTTTACTCAAGGAACTCCAGGACGAAAAATTCAGCTTTGTCCACCTGAAACACAGGGGAAAAAAATAAAAAGTAAATAAATTAAATAAATTAATAAATAAATATAAAAATAAATATAAATAAATAAACATATCAGGCTCCTGTCCATGTGTTTCCAAGGGTTTTTTTTCTCTTTTTTTTTAGTTTTCTCTTTTCTATTCAGTCATTGTGAACCAGCAAAAGCCACAAAATTTGAAGAGGAAAAAAAAAAAAAAAAAGGAAACTGCTGGGTATACCTTCACAACCAACTATCGGCTACGAGAATGAAATCGAAAATGAAAATTGACCAAGAAAAAGAGAAGGATCGTTCGTTTGTAAGTGTAATTATTATTTCACTGCCAGTTTTCCTTTTTTTTTCTGAAAAAAAAAAAGACTCATCCAACCCACCTCCCCAGAGTAGTGTCTTTGTCCAACAGCTCAAAAGTGTTTTTTCACTATTTCCATTGTGGTGGAGGGGTCCATTTTGACGGCCAAAAATATATTTGATTTTGGAATATTTCATCCATGGTCAGCGTTTCGGAGTGGTCCTTGTCTATGGATGCAAAAACAAAAACAAAATCTTTTCCAAAAGCTTTTCCTCCCTCGAATCACAGTCCAGAAAAATCCTTCGACAATACGTAACCCTTCAGCACTGCCTCCGCTTCTTGCTTTGAAAAAAAAAGAAATGAAAAAGAATGAAGCAAAAATTGCTTGGCAGCGAATTCTATATCCGTGAATAAATTTGACCCGAAAAAAAAGAAAAAAAAAAATTCTCGAGTAATATATTCTCAGGTGTTTTTTTCTTTTTTTAATTTTCTTTTTTTCGCAAATCCTCCCCCCCCCTCTTGGGAAAAAGTCACTCTTTCTTTTTGTTTTCTCTGTTTTTTCAAAAAAGGGACAATGTTATGCACACACACACCCCGGGTAAAAAAAGTGACAAAAATATCCCAACTAAACCTAAAAAGCCTGAAAACCCAGAAAAAAAAAAAAAAAAAAGCAAAAATACAAGAAAAAACCAAAAAAAAACAGGAAACAGACCTTTGGCGAGGGATATCCTCAGGTGGCAGGTAGCAGCACTCAGCAATTTCAATTTTTTTCCATTTTTCCCGATTCCTGTGGAAAAAAAGAGAGAGAGATGGGTTTTCAGCTTCTTTTTTTTTTTCCCTGGAGCGTAAAATGTTAAAAAGAGAAAAAAGCAGTGAGGAAACCTGGAAATAAAAAGTTCTAAAGGGAAAAAAAAAAAAAACCCACAAGCCGTTTCCATTGCTGAAACCCTGGAAAAAAAAGTGATAAAAATATCCCAACAAAACCTAAAAAGTCTGAAAACCCAGAAAAAAAAAAGCAAAAAAAAAAAAAAAACATGGACCTTTGGTGAGGGATATCCTCAGGTGGCAGGCATCAACACTCAGCAATTTCCAATTTTTTCCATTTTTCCCGATTCCTGTGGAAAGAGAGAGAGAGAGAGAGAGATGGGTTTTCAGCTTTTTTTTTTTCCATGGAGGGTAAAATGGTAAAAAGAGAAAAAGGCGGCGAGGGAATCGGGAAGAAAAAAAATTCTAGAAGTAAAAAAAAAAGCCACAGCCGTTTGCATTGCTGAAGCCCTTAAAAAAAAAAATAGAAAAAAAAGGAGTGAAGAAAGGAAGGAAAAAAAAACAAACAGGAAATATGAACTATTTTAGCAACCAACCCCCCTCTCCCCCCAAAAAAATACGAAAAAATCTTCTGTCGGTTTTCTTTTTTTTTTGGGGGGGGGGTGTCAGTATAAAAGGTCTACCTGTTTTTTTAATTTATTTATTCTCTCTCTAGCTTTTTTTTTTTTGGGGGGGGGGAGGTCAGAATAAAAAACTAACCTTATTTTTATTATATTCTCACTCTATTTTTGGGTATCTCACCATGACTGACTGGGAGGGGTTCTTAAAAGAATTTGAACGGCATTCGTATTTTTATTTTTTTTTTGGGGGGGGGGACACATAAATAAGTAAATAAAACAGACTGTGGATTTTTTTTTGCTTGGAACAAGAAAATAACAAGAAAGAAGGAGAAGAAATCACAGGTCATTTTCTCAGAATATTTAATATAAAGACAAAGAAATCAGACTGTCCCTTATCTTTTTTTTTTCAATAAATAAAATAATAAAAAAATAGGCAACAGGGATACAACCATTTCGTTCATAATTTCCTGTTTTCATATATTTACCTCTCTTTTTAAATATATATATATATATATATATATATTTTTTTGGGGGGGGGAAGGGGAACAGAGGGGAAAAAAAAAGTTGAAGAACTTTCAGGATTTTTCTTTTTTTTTCAATTTGCTCCCCACACACTTCATTTTTTTTCAACTGTTTTTTTCCCAGTGTTTTTTTCCCCTTCTATCCCCAGTTTTGCTGTCGAAAACCACCGCACCTCATTCTAAAAATAAACCGAAAAAGAAAAAAAGCTCCATCCCGCTGGCGGTCCTTTTCGAAGAACTCCCCCTGTGCATCGAGAAAGAAAAGAAAAACAAGAAACGAGCAAGCAGTTAACAAAAAAATCAAAACAGAAAAAAGAATGCAAAAAACACACACGCAGAGCTCTTTTTTTTTCATCATTTTCGAATCGAAATCCTTTTCACCGGGGCGACCGCCGATCAGCAGACCGTTCCCCCCCCCCCCTATACCTTTCTCGCTGCTCGTTCATTTTTTTTTTGTCCCGACCCTTCCTTTGCGCGCACGCTTTGGCGCTCCTTGTATGGGAAAAAAAGAAAAAGAGAAAATCCAGAAACGAATATGAAAAGAGATCAACAGGGGGTGGTTCTCACAACCCCCCCCCCTTTACCGTTACACGTGACGGCGTTATTTCGACTGGAAGATTTGGAAAAGGAGGGGGGAACGAAAACTGACTGGAGTTTTTTTTGGTCCATGCGCGGGATGCGCCTGTGCGCGCGCATGGGGCGCAAATTGCGCCGTGCAACCCATAAGAGCATCCCCACCGCGGAACTCATCCTCATCTCAACTCGCGCACGTGCGAGCGAATCGCGACTATCTAACTCGGATTCCACAACCAACGCTCGTTCCGTTAGTAAGCGTTCGTTCGAACATCACCGACTCCTTCCACGTCTGACATGCGGGCTGCGTCACAGACCGACCGGCGGCGCTGCTGTCTGACGGTCGATCTGACGGTCTGACGGTCGGTCTGACGGCTTCGTTTTTTTGGGAGTGTTGAAACCACAAGAATTGTGGGAATGGCGATCAGAATGGACCAGAAAAAAGAGATTGAAGCACTGTATCGAACAACTTTTTTTACACATGACAGTGACGACTTTTGACGCCAGAGGAACTGGCATTGACAACAGGGGTTAGAAAAAAAAAACGACAGTGTAAGCGATTCACCACTGCTAGCCCCCTCTATGGTGGAGTGGCTGCAGACAATTTCACGCACCCAGTCTCATGCCAACATGGTAGCACGCCGAGTATACCCAATGCAGACATAGATTCCAATCGCCACGACCCCTTTGAGTCTTGGTCCGCAACTTTTCGACCATCCTAGGTGAGTGGCTGCTTTCTGTGGATTCGTAGAGTGCTGCAGGTGGTTTGAAAGAACAATGGGAGGTTACAGTAGGTTATAATTCAAGTGAATCGAATTGAATGGGTGGAGAGAAGCAGCTCGAGTTTCGACTGAGTTACTGTGCCAGCCAACGAATCTTATCTTACCTTTTTTTTTTTTGAAAAAGATAGGTTAAGTTTGATTGGGTAGGTGTTATAGAGGCAGCCAGGGGGGGGGGGGGGGCTGGCCTTTTCAAGAGACGCTTCAGGCCCCCCCCCAGATTCTTTGGTGCACCCAGAAAAATAAATATATAACCCCCAAAAGCTCGTGTTTCGCTTTATTTTGTTTTTCTGACCGGCCCGCCCAGATTTTTGTTTCGACCTCCCAAGTTTATCCTCCTAGATACGTCAATGGCAGGAGCTATACGACTTTTGACCTCTGGGTTAAGTGGAAACTGAGCAGAGAACAGCTAAGGAGCGATGGAGTGCACGTGGGGTCCCCAGGAGGTGTCGCTATGTCTGACACTTCTCCCCGTGAAATCCCCCTGGCATCCACCAGGTTTCTGTTTCTTTAGTTTGAAGCATAGCCCTCCTTTATAAATAAAATGAAATTGATATATAAGATTTGTTGTGTCAGACCCAATTGAATGAGATTTTTCATAGTACAGATCAGATCTTGGCAGCAAGGATATATCCTATATATATAGTCTTCTTCTTGGTTGTATCTAGGTCTTTCTGTAAGCTTCGATATGCTGTTTGTTGTATGGCTGAAGTAACAGATTGATATCGACCAGTCAAACCACCACCACCACCTTGATACAAACTCGAGCCTGTCATTAGTACATTAATAGAGCATTTGTTCAACCCAACCCATTGTTTGTGCATCCTACTGTACAGCTCAAGAACTTTCTCTGACCTTCTGGCCGGAGTAACTTGGAGTTATTATTTCACTCAAAATTCTGATTGCTCTCTTACATGCCACTGTTTTCATGCTTTCCCACCACCAGTCTGGCTCAACCTCCACTTGACCACCACTTCTCTTCTCCACTCCCCTGTTTGACCCCTGGCGCATGTCTGACCACCAGCTCAGTGCACTCATTCTCTGTGCACTGCGAAACTCATTAGGATGAATCTGGGTGCTTTTTTTGGGGGGGGGGGGGGGAATTGGTGGTTTCACCCCCAAAAAGTGAAAGTTTCACCAACTCTGATTTGTTTGTTTGCTTTTGTTTGTTTGTTTTTTCCCTCTCCTACAAGGGGGGGGGGGGGGGTGAATGTTGAAATTGTTGGCTCCTGGAATGCTGCATGTGTCCAACTCCAACCATGCAGCAACAGCTTCCTGTGACAAGCATCACACCTAATCTCCAAGTCTGACTGATAACCCCGTGACGCCCAGAGCGACATACGGTCCAACTGGACACTGTCACGTGGGGGTGACTGATTCGCTTGGGTCAGACATGGATAAACTACTACCATAGCAGCAATCTGAGTGACTCAGAGCTCGACAGTAATGAAATGGAGTGGATATTTAGAGTTGATTGGGGAAAGCATAGACGACCTTGTTTTCAGAGAGGATTTTACCAAATGTAAAAACAGAGTTTTATCAGCACTGTCAATGACAGTGACTGTCATACATCCCCCCTGGCAATTTTTGAGAAAAAGAAAACAGGTTTATTGTTTTTGTAGCAAGCATGGCGGCGCTCAGCTGGAGGTTGCACATAGACACCTCTTCAACATGCTCCGATCGTTGTTTCTCGAGAGGGGGGGGGTGCTGGTTGTGTTGGGTGTAATGGTCAGTCATCCGAGTAAGGAAAAACTTCCAGAATAACAGCAGATCGGAAAGATTGAGTCAACCTTGATGGCTGGCTGGGTTTCTTAGTATACCCCCGATGCTATAGGCTGTGGCTTTGCATGTCTGACGATATTTTTTGTTCGTTGGATATCACAGCATTCCCCCCTGGTGGGGACGGCTTGTGTTGAACGCCCCCGAATATACACCCGCACAAATCAAGGGGTCTTCGATTCATGGGTTTTTCTTTCAAGATTTTTTTTTTTTTTCAAGACAAATTTGTCTGCCCCCGATGCTATAAACTCTGGCCTGGCACGTCTCTTGTACTTTTCCTGGTCGGTTGGTTGGCCAAAGCGAGTTTCGATTCCCCGATATTTTAAGACATTCGTTTTTACGTGGTCCAAAACACCTGTGTGTCGCCAGCGACCTTCCGAATCCAGGAAGTCCGCCACGATCACGTGACACCTTCAGTCACCATGACCGACTAACCCACAAATCACCCGCAAATCTGCAAGGGAATGACTAGCGGGATTCGAGGTATGAGTCATACGGAAACGGGTGGGGAGGGGGGGCATCCCTGAGCCACCAGTGGTGAGCTGTAAGCCGCGGGTCTGTCCTGCGCCACACAGCGCCGGGCGCATAAAGGCGAATTGCGCCGGGGGCCACTGGTTATCAGGTGATTTCCGGTACAGCACCACCACCCGAAGTCGACCAGTGGAGCCTCGCGGGAAAAAAAAGGAAGAAAAAAAACCAAATATCTCTCTGCTTTCCTGAACCGGGACTGCAAAGGTGAGACGTCGGGACGGGAAAATATTCGGCGAGGTTTTTGCAGGGATCCGCGGGGCGTTTGGGGAGGTCTACGCTGTTTTTTGATGTCTGGTTTCGGGGAATGGAGCGTACGCGCACTCGGCGGGACGTTCGCGAGCGCTGAGTTTCTATCCTGTTGTCGGTGCCGCTAACTGGATCCGATTCTTTTCCTGAGGGGTGTTCTGTGACAGGGAGGTGTTCTGATGCTAAGTCGTGTCGTTATTCCTTTCCCTTGCAGATGATGAGGCTCGCTATCGTGTTGGCTTTGGCCGTGGGCGCTTTCGCCGGAGGATGTGTGATTCAGGAGGAGTATGGATGCGTCAGGAAGAGCGCGGGTACGTTGAATCTCCACGCGAAATAGTCGTATGAGGTTTCTTCCTCTGTCGGGAGCGCTGTTGGAAAAGCCTTGCCGTGTTCTGTGTAGAAATCCCCTCGAAACGAGCGCGCTTCCCGTAAAAATATGAGGTTTTCCAGGAATACGTTTACCCTCCCCCTCCCATCCCATCCCCCAGGAGTGTTTTTTGAAAGAGGTGCCCCGCTCAGTTGCTTTGGGTGGCCCGCCTTATTTCCTTCCACGGCGTTGTTTCTGTTTTTTTCACGAAAAATCGAGCAGAAATCTGGGCGTGGGGAAAACCTCGAACTTGGGCGCGAATTCCTTTCGGAAAAGTTTCCGGAAAAAAAAAATCGTGCGGGCTCGAGAATGTTTGACAAACTTGAGCTCGAGCGTGAATTTTTTCTGCAAAATATCCTCTTACGAGTGCCTAACGTGGTGAAATGCTTTTTTTTTCTGGGTCTGCAGTTAGGTGTGGCGACGACTGGTGTCAAGGCCACTGCGCCGTGAGTTTCGAAAAAACCTGCGCCAAGAAGGTGTGGTTCAAAACCGTGTGCGAGAGGGAGGACTACTGCAAGAAGATCGAGACGCCATGCGGCCACGACGGAACCGATGTCGACGGTTTGACTTGCGGCTCCAGCGAGGAGTGCGTGAGCGACAGGGTGTGCAAGCTGATCCCCGCTCGCAGGAAGAAATCGTACATTGGCTGGGAGTCCAAGCCTAAAGCTGGGGGCTTGTTCGAAGTGTGCAAGGATGTCTACTCTTGCGCAGCTGTCGGTAAGGAGGAGTGACGCTCTACTCAAAAAAACAGCTGAAAGAACGAAACTGGTTTTTTTTCCTCTCCGAAACCAACGGGGATGTGGTTTGTCGCGACGCAGACCCCTGGGATCTTGAGGTCGAAGAGCTGGACATCGTTTGCACCAAGGAGTACGAGATCGTGAAGGAGACGGACTGCATTTCGCTGTGGAACGACAAGAAGCTCTGGGGAGGGATCGCCATCTCCGAGTCCAAGTTTTACAAAATGAACGCCGGCTTCTCGTGTGGGGAAAAGCTCGTCGGTCGCTTGGTGTGCGTCGAAGCGGATGCTCAGTTCAAGGGTAAGCGCGCACTTTTCTCTCCCCGCCAGAAATAGACCTCTAAGAAAAAACAACACGGGGAAAAAAAAGAAAAAACACGAAAAAAAAAGGAAAAAGTACCTGTTGGTCTGACCTGTGTGGTGTTGTGCGTATGACAGTCCAGAAATGCGGCGACGACATCTGCGACGTTGGTTACGAGTGTGCCACCCGCGAGACATGCTCAGAGATCGCAGTCAAAAAACCCATCTGTGGAAGGCGACCAGTGTTCAGTTGCTTGAACAGCGTGGCCCCCGCCACCCTGTGTGGAAACCAAGTGTGCTCCTCCATCGCCAGGTGCGAGATCATTGCCAAGAAGGTGTGCCCCGACACGACGCCCCCTCCCACCACCGCCAGCCCTCCTCCCACCACCACCACCAGCCCTCCTCCCGCCACCGCTAGCCCTCCCCCTTTCACCATCAGCAGACCTCCTCCTCCCACCACTGTCAGCCCTCCTCCCTCCACCACCAGCCCCCCTCCCACGACGACCAGCCCACCTCCTGCGACCTCGAGCCCTCCTCCATCCACCACCAGCCCTCCTCCCACCGCCACCAGCCCACCTCCTACTACCACGAGCCCTCCACCCAGCACCACCAGCCCACCTCCGTCAACTACCAGCCCTCCTCCTACCACTACGAGCCCCCCTCCGTCAACCATCAGCCCTCCTCCGTCCACCACTAGTCCTCCACCATCGACCACCAGCCCTCCTCCGTCAACCACCAGCCCACCCCCTGCCACGTCGAGCCCACCTCCGTCAACCACCAGCCCTCCTCCAGCGACCACCAGCCCTCCTCCGTCCACCACCAGCCCTCCTCCAGCAACCACTACCAGCCCTCCTCCAGCGACCACGAGCCCACCCCCTGCCACCACCAGCCCTCCTCCAGCGACCACGACCAGCCCTCCTCCAGCGACCACCACCAGCCCTCCTCCAGCGACCACGACCAGCCCACCTCCAGCGACCACCACCAGCCCTCCTCCAGCGACCACAACCAGCCCACCTCCAGCGACCACCACCAGCCCTCCTCCAGCGACCACGACCAGCCCACCTCCAGCGACCACCACCAGCCCTCCTCCTACCACTAACCCAAGCCCTCCTCCTCGTGTCGGTCTTTTCACCCGAGGGCCTCCAACACCCAAGTCAACTTCTGGTGTTCCCGGAGCAAGTGAGTATCCGGCTCGCCCTGAAACGAGTTTCCAACATTTGATAAAGCACCCCCTCACAAAAGAAAACTCGATTGATGCTTCTTATCCGGTGCCTTGTTTACATTTGAATCAATATCGCTCCATTTGTTCGCTACTCTCCCAAGGCTGGTGCTGGTGCCTGACTCGGAGCTGAAAATATCTTGAGTGACATCGAATGTATTGAATCCTCTTTCAAAAAAGCTTCAAATTCCTTCCCACCACTCATATTGAGTGCATGTGTTTTGCAAACTCCTCAGCCGTCAGATCAACCTCTGCCGCTGACCAGCTTGGTACTGTGGCAATTACGGACGTTGTGGCGAACGGAGATACTGTGGCGAGTGGGGATTCCTCCGCCACCAAGGGCACCACCTTCTCGGACTCCAGGTCTGAGTCCAGCCTCGGCGTCTCCAGGTCTGTCACGGATGTGAACACCGACTCAGGCTCCACTGATGTGGCAGAAGCAACTGCAAGAGGAGCATCCTTCCAGGCGAACACACTGACGACTGACATTCCTTTGGCAAGTGAGTAACCTGGTGGTTACTCTGGTGGGGCATGAACGAGCACCTCCAGCTCCACATAGCTTCTCTGTACAACTCTTTGAAATGTGTTCATGAAATCCATTGACTACGGCTGTAACAGTGGTGGTTACTTGTTGGAGCCTGAGCATCCCCAGCGGCGTATCGCTCCTCTGTACAGCTCTTTAAAGTGTTTTCAGTGAATCCACCACCACCATCTCTCCTTTGTACTGAACATCAACTCTGTGTCTTGTGGTTACCACCCGCAGGCACCTATTCGTTCGGCCTGTCTGACGAGGTTGGACCTCTGTCTGACACGGATGCCACCGCGATCGGGACTGGCGCTGCCGCCAGCAGGGCTTTCTCCACCAGGGGAAACAGTGTCGCCGACTCAACATCCGACGTGCTCGATGGTGTGGCCTCCGTTGCGACAATCGCAACCACCGACCCAAACACCGATGATGTTTCGGAGGCAAACGCCACTTCCGAATTTGGCCGTTAAGCAACACCCGATGGTGTCATTTTCGAAAACAAGCTTTATGTCAGTCGGCATTCACCGCTGTATTTAAAGACGATTCGCTGCTTTCTGTGTTATAGCGGATAGGATGGCCCCTTCTCGTGAGTTCATAATTTTTGAAAAAAAGGGTTTGCCATATACATATATATTTTTCTGATCCGTTACGTGTTTTAAGATCTTATTATGGTGTGATTATAGTTTTTTTTAGTGAAAAAAAAAAAAAAAAGACAACAAGTGGGTTTTTTTCACTCCCTGTCATAGAGTCCATCGTGACCTCATATATTTGAACAAAGGGAGGAAACTGTGAATTGGTACGTTTCTTTTCTTGATTTGTTTTGTAAGTAAAAGCTGTTTTTCTGGAATTTGATGGGCCTGCTATCTCTTCTCGATGTTTTTTCCACAAAAACATTGTGTTGTGGAAATTGTGATTCGGTGGAACGTGGTAAAAAACTGTACCGAAAAAATACAAAACTGTGGTCACCTGCAAGGTGGATGAGAAAGAAAGCTGCTGGTTGCTCCTGTTATATGTAAATGAATCAAATTTTATATGTATGTTTATATCAAAAAAAAATGAATATAAATAAACAAATAAAAAATATGTATATATACCGGGTTTTTTCATAAGCTGTGAATCCTCAAATGGTCCCAGTGTTTCCCATCAAGCAAGAAAACTACAGGCACAGTGTGTCTGTGTGTACATCTCGTTGGGGGCCGCCAAGGACCGTTGTCCCATGTCCGACGAATGTGCCCTAAACCCACCCTCCCCATGTCGCACATAAGAACCGTCACTGGCGACTTTTAACGGCTTCTTGTATGTGTATGATTTCCTTTTTACAAACTGATACATTTGGTGCAAGCCAAGCGTTCTCCTTTTTACAATCCATTGAAGTTTTCCCTTTCAGTTATGGGAGGTTTTTTTATAATTTTTTGGACCTCAGTGCAGTTACTCAACACCCGGCCAAAAAAAAAATTCATAATGGGATTGTTCATTACTTCTTTCTGTGCCCAGAGGTGCGGCTGGTTAAAAAACTTTAAGAGTTTTTTTTTGTTGCCTTTTTCATATCGGTGGTGGAGGGATAGATTTTTTCACGAAATCTCATTTTGATAACATTTGGAGCGGTTCGTAGTCTGACAGAGGTTGCAAGCTACACCCTCAATCGTATTTAGTGTGGGTCTTTTAATAGTGTTACCTCAGTAATAGTGCAGGCCACACTAATTCATGGAAAACCGAAACGTTAACTACACCCTCAATCGTATTTAGTGTGGGTCTTTTAATAGTGTTACCTCAGTAATAGTGCAGGCCACACTAATTCATGGAAAACCGAAACGTTAACTAGAAGTGTAGATTTCGGAAATAGTGTGGCCCACACTATTTTCTGTTTTCTAAAATTTCTGCCGTACACGGAAATAGTGTAGGCTACACTAAATACGATGAAGGGTGTAGTGGTTTGTTGTTTTCCCTTCAAAAATGCTGTCTGCTGACTCTGGCCAGGGATTTCTGTGGAGAAAAACATGGTGTCGTTCCGTCAGTCTGACGACCGCACTTGAAAAAAAACGACTATGCTTCTCCACCAACACACCAATGTTCAGTTGGGTTTTGCTGACGAGAAATTCTGGAACGTGTTATTCTCATACTGACACGTCAGCGCCGCCGACTGCATTAAATGTATCTGTTGATTTTCTCGTAGCACTGGTAAAATTCCCTTTCCAACAAAAATTTTACCTGACCATTCTCGCCAATCATATCCATACTTTTACAAGCACAGCGTTTCTCAGCTTTATCTTCATGGAACAAGGGGGGTCGTTTTTCCTATGGATAAAATGGATACAAACTCCCTAGGGAGTCCTCCAACCAACCGAAAATATTGCAAAACATGCCAGACCGGAGCATATTGCATCGGAGGTAAAGAAAGAAAACCCTCAAGCCAGCTGCCAGGTTTTTAGAAGAGCAAAAAAGACAATAGAAAAAAACAAAGCAGTATGTATAATTTGTATTGTGTATTCTGCATTTTTTTTTTGTATTTTTCTGAGTGGGCAGCGTGTTGTGCGCGAACGAACAAACAAATTGAAAAGGATATTTTGAACTAGATTTGTTGGAGGCTCCACAGAATGATGAGTGTTTAAAAAAACCCATGAAAGATTGTTTTCCCCAATCAATTTTTGAGAGTTCGAATTCAAATTTTTCAATTTGCAAATTGACTGCGATAAGCCAGGTTTTGACAAAACAAAACCGAAACAGAAAAAAAAACGTTTGAGAAAAAAAGGAGCGTTTACTTACAAACATAAAAAAACAATCAAAACAGTCCTTCCCTTTTTCTTTTCCCTTTTGTTTTTTTGCAGCTAAATCACGATAGGCGGGTGGGAAAAAAAAATCACTAAACCCAACCCTAACCCTTGAAAATCTTAAACAAGTAACTGATAACGATTTCTTTTATCTTTTTAAAGAAAAAAGAATTTGCCCTTTAAAAAATTTATCAACTCACGAAAGGGCTCATCCTGAACGCTATAAACAAGAGGAGCTTCAGCGCTGAATGTCCTAAACACAGCGTCCAGCGCCGCCAATTGACTTATTGATTAACCGAGGCCTCTTCTCCTCCTGACATTGAGACAATTTGAGTATTTAAGGGTCGGCGGCAGCTGTGGCGATCGCCTCCGCCACGTCCCCGGAGGCTGGGTCAGCTTCGGCAGTTGTAAGAGTGGCGGCGGCACCCTGAACAGCGTCCGATTGAGAGTCGGAAAAGGTGGCTCCCTTGGTGGCAAACCCGGTGCTGGCGGCGGCGCCATATCCATTCGTCACGGCATCTGTGGTGGTCAAAGTTCCGATAGCGTCGGAAAGAGCTCCCGAAACGGTGCCTGTGGGTTTTTACACAAAGCACAGTCGATGTTCAGTAAAGCAAAACACTCCTAAAACAACACAATTTGAACGATTCTACAGGAAAGCGATACTTTCCCGCAGCAGGAAAACACCACAGGGCACTCACTTGCCAAAGGTACGGTTGGAGTGGCGGTGGTCGCAGGGTTGGATGCGGCGGTTGCGGTTGCTTGCGCTTCATCCCCGGAGTCAGTATCGGTGTTTACGTCCGTGAAAGAGGCAGCTACGCCGAGGCTGGCGTCGGATTGAGAATCGGAGAAGGTGGTGCCCTTGGTGGCGGAGCCGGTGCTGCTGGCGACGCTGTCTCCGTTAGCCACGGCGTCTGTGTGTGTCACGGTTCCGATATCGTCAGCGAGGGAGCTCGAAACGCTGGCTGAGAAGTTTTCAGGAAAGCAAGCTCCACGTCAGAAGACGTATCAAGAAATTTAAAAGTGCTCGAGACATTGTGTAGATCGCTCAGAGTATATTTTAGCTTTAGAATCGAAAAAAAGATACTACTGGAGGCTTAGGACATGATTCAAGGTATGGTTACGGTGAGAAGTTTGATACTCTCAGGTAAAACACAGAAAAATAATCATGACGAAAAAGCGCCCTTTATTTCTGGCGTTTATTTGAAAAACTGATGTTGGGGAGCAATGAGAAACTTACTTGCTGAGGGCACACCAGTGGTTGGCATTGGAGTTGGGGCTGGCGTTGGAGTGGGGGTAGGCGCTGGAGTAGGAGTAGGGGTCGGGGTGGGGGTAGGCGTTGGAGTAGGGGTAGGCGCAGGGGTTGGCGTTGGAGTAGGGGTGGGGGTAGGACCTTGACCGTGGCACACTTTCTGGGAGATGATCTCGCACTTCTCGCTGGAGGAGCAATATTGGTTTCCGCACAGGGTGGCGGCGGCGGAGGCGCCCTTCAAGCATGTGTAGACGGGCGTTCTGGCGCAAATTGGTTTTTTGACTGCGATCTCTGAGCATGTCTCGCGGGTGGCACACTCGTAGCCGGTTTCGCAAATGTCGTCGCCGCATGTCATGGCTGTGAGCGCACGTTTACAGAACTCAGAGGACGTTTCAATTCACGCTGAGATAAACAGATGCTGTGTGAGAAAAAGCAGCTGACACTTTGAGGAGGCGTCTTGGGGGGAAAAAAACAAACGGGAATAATACTTACCCTTGTACTGAGCATCCGCTTCGACGCACACAAGGCGACCGACGAGCTTCTCTCCACACGAGAATCCTGCGTTCATTTTGAAAAACTTGGACTCGGAGATGGCGACTCCGCCCCAGAGCTTCTTGTTACCCCACAGCGAAACGCAGTCGGTCTCCTCCACAATTTCGTACTCCTTGGTGCAAACGATTTCCAACTCTTCGACATCCAGCGCCCAGGGGTCTGCGTCGCAACAAAACCACAACTCCGTTGGTTTTTTCACAGAAAAAAAAGCCAGTTTCGTTCTTTCAGCTGTGAATTCTTGAGTGGAGGGGCACTCCTCCTTACCGACTGCTGCGCACGAGTAGACATCCTTGCACACTTCGAACAAGCCTCCAGGCATGCGCTTGGACTTCCAGCCGGCGTGCGAGCGCCTCTTGTGTGCGGGAATCAGCTTGCACACCTTTTCGCTGACGCACTCCTCGCTGGCGCCGCAAGTCAAACCCTCGAGGTCGTTTCCGTCGTGGCCGCACGGCGTCTCGATTTTCTTGCAGTAGTCTTCTTTTTCGCACACGGTTTTGAACCAGACCTTTTTGGCGCACGTTTTCTTGAGCTCCACGGCGCAGTGGCCGTGACACCAGTCGTCGCCACACTTAACTGCAGCCGAACGAAATCAACAAGCACCCGTTAGCAGATACTCAGCAAAGGTGTAGCTCACGACATCATTCTAGGGGGAAACCCCGACACCGACTCCCCTGCCAAAGGTTTTCAGAAAAACCTCGCAAAAAATATCTGCGTAAAATCTACCCGAAGCAGAAAACAAGCGGCGAAAAACGCCAGAAAGCAGTGCAGCTGGTGGAAAAGGAAAACCTCATATGAGTGTTTTGTGCTTGGAAGGTTTTTATCGTACCTGCGTTCTTCTTGACGCAAGCGTAGTCCTCCTGAAGGTAACAACCTCCGGCGAAAGCGCCCACGGCCAAAGCCAACACGATAGCGAGCCTCATCATCATCTGCGAGAAAGAATGGAAAAAACGAAACGACTCAGCGTCAGACAACCTGCTTTAGCACTACCCTCCAGAAAACGAACGCAACCACAGCACCACAGCACCGAGAAGAGGGAGAGGGGGGGCGAGCGCGAGCTCGCGCTCGCCCCCCCCTCTCAACGAAAAAGCCAATCCTTTTCGTTACGCGCCGAGAAAGTCAGCAAACAGATAGCGCCAGCGCCCACCTTTGCTGTCCTGGTTCCGGGAAGCAGAGAGATATGTTCTGAGTTTTCCTTTTTTTTCCTGTACGAGGCTCCTCTGATGGACTTTGGGTCGGGGGATGCTTTACCGGGAGTCAATTCACCTGTTGGCTGTGGGTTCGCTGGACATCGCTTTTATACGCGCGCAGCGCTGTGAAGTGCGGGACAGGGTTTCTCGGATGTACAGTACGTCATTGAGGTACTGGACACCCTGATTCAGCAAGGAAATTTCCCGGTTGGGCGGAACTACCGTAGATAGGGTAATTTCTGCGCGCATGAACTTTCGCGTGTTTTATTTCAGCGATACTAATTTTTGCGATTCAACCAGGTCGCAAAAACTAGTCCAACGCAAAAATTACCCTATCTACTGTGACGGTATATCCACTGATTGTCTGGTATTGGTATTGGTATTTGATGTTTGTTTGTTTGTTTGATTGATTGTCTGGTATTGGGTTGCGAAATGAGCAGAGTGGATCCTCAGGCATCATGTGATCATTGATTGATTGATTGACTGACCTTCTTTTCCCGATTAACTTTCCTTGAACCAGATCTAAGCATCCTTATTTTTTCCCAAAGGCAGGTAACAAAACACGTACCTTAACCCTACACAGCCATGAGGTTTTTTCAAATCAGTCCGTCTAGTAACTCCTCATCGAATTTAGACAAAACAAGTTTGATCGGTTTTTTGATGGGATTCCAGAGCAACAAGCATATATCAAAATTTGGGCAGAAAAATGCTGAGCCAATTGACAAAGCACGTGATTTGATTCGCAAATTACGTGGCACAAGGATAGAAGCAAAAGCAGACTGTTGGGCAGCAAGATCGACCCAAATCATCATTGCTTACCAAAACTTTGAAAGTTATTTCCCCTAAATTCGATACCTGAGGAGGAAATCCTGCCAAGAAACCCCCAAGGGAAATAACAAGCATCTGAAGGATGTGAGTATCGCGATAAACTCTGTTGTGGAATCTCCACCATTGTTATGTTACTTATCCAAACACTAGGCTGTTTTGGGCTCTCAAAAATGCCAGGGGGTGTATTTTTGGATGCATAAATGATGGGTGGGGCTGTGGATGAGGGCGCTTGCAGGTCGGGCTGGCTCATATTCTGCTTAAGAGGACTGTGCTCGGTGGGTTATTATAGCCCGCAAATAAGATTACGTAATCTTATAAGTACACCTATAAGATTTGTTGGTTGGTAACTGATTGAACCGATCATCCACAAGAATTCCAAAACATGACTGGCTAGAGCATACAGCATCTTCACTGAACTGTTGGCAGTTGTTTCAACCACTGTTTGCCGGAGGGAGTGAATGCGGAGGAAACTCAGGCGGCAGGAGCTTTTTTTCTGTAGGTTTTGAGAGATGTGCTCTCTTTTCCTTCTCCCAGAAATTTCACTTTTAAAAGTGTGTCACAGACCAAGCCTGACTCCCACCCCCACCCCTACTCCAACGCCAACGCCAACCCCTTTTTCTCCCCAAAATGAGTCCCTCAGATAGCTTGTGTTGTGGACCAAAAGAGATCCCACACCCTTTGGCACAATCAGCATTTTACAATGGTTCTTGTCCCTTAAAACACCACATGTAACCGTTCCGTCTGACATAACCTCAGTCGGTCATATCACCTTATCCGAGTGTTGTTGTATGTGCACCTGAAAAACGTTCTGGGGTTACTCCCCACTAGAAAAAAAAATTGAAGAAAACTGAAGGCGGCGACGGAAATGAAGCGTCTCAGCAGGGCTCACGACGTCTCTTTTATCCTCCCCTGAGGTTTCCCCTCAAACTCAGCGCCGCCACCACGACAGCAACACTCAAACACCCCTAGTATATACTATATATACCATATATGGGCTCGAAGGAAAGTGTGGCGGCGCGCGTCAAGCATCCAGGAGAACGCCCAAATCTTGATCGAGGTCGGGTTGCTGAGGGGTGGGCAGCCTGTACAACCAACCTCTATCTGAGCTGCGACTCGCTGCCTATGAAGTAACGCCATAGGCGCAACCAGCATTTCAGGAAAGGGGGGGCCAAAGTATTTTCGGGGGGGGGGGGGGGGGCCCAATTGTGTTTGGTGGGGAAAAACCAGATTTTTTTTTTTTTTTTGGTTACAGATTTCTAGGTTTTTGTTTTTTTGCGCTCGATGACTTTTTTGAAAGGGGCCAGAGAAATTTAAGGGGAGGCCAGCCCCCCCCCCCCCGGCCCCCCCTTGGTTTAGCCTATGGGTAACCCGCGCGCGTGTGCATAACGCCGAGGCGTCGTGTTGATCAACGCTGTGGTCCACACATGTAGTCATAATCGAATCGCTGACCGCCACGATGCTTCTCTGCTAGAGAGAGTCGCTTTTCAGGGGGGTCGACCGCAGACTTGCAAACGGCCCTGTGGAAAGATCGCCCCGAGACTTTCCTCACTCGAGTTCAAAAACTTGCTCCCCTGCACTCACCTCGGTGTCGCCGCCACACATGTCAGACGTGAGCACATCCCCGTTGCACATAGAAGCGCAACATGTTATCAACGCACCTTGATTTCGCTGTGCTTTTCTGGGAAAGGGGGTGGCAGATCAGGGGGCGGGAGCTTTTGGATGTTTACAACAGGTTGGCTAGAAAAAAGGTGGAGAAGGAGGTCGTGGAATTTCCCACAAAAATGTTTCTGAAAAAAAACAAAACTTGTGTGGAATCATGCTCGCTGGTTTCCCACGGAAGAAGTGGAAAAGAAGGTGGTTGATTTTCCAGAGAAAATTTTTGAAAAAAGAAACTCTCTTTTTTAGGTTCTTTACGGCAGTGGTGTAGAAAAGGGTGGTTGATTTTCCACAGAAAAGTTTCGAGAAAAGAAACTCTCTTTTTCTTTTTGAAATAGAGCTCGCACCGGCTGATTTTCGACAGAAACATTTTCAGAGAAAGAAACCACTTTTTTGTAAGCGCTCCCATGGAATGATTTTCCACAACAGGAAAGTTTCAGGGGGAAAGGGAAATCTTTCTCTTTTGAAAAATGCTCGCACCCGGGATCGAAAAGAGAAACTTTTTGGATCCGTTCCGGAGGAGAAAAATGTTTTTCTTTTTTTAGGGAATGCTCGCACCCGGGATCGAACCGGGGACCTTCTGCGTGTAAAGCAGACGTGATAACCACTACACCATGCGAACTGTGGAACCTCCCCGTCAAAACCAATTATTCGTATTGTTTTGAACATTTTTTTGAAAAGTTACGTCTGGCATGAGTGACTGACTCTGCGCAACCCTGGGCGCATCGCGCGCCCGCCCATGGAGTGTCAATTTGTCGCCATGGGGAAAATTCTGGTTTTCTGTTCAGACGTTCTTTTGAACACCCTGCTTTTTTTTTTTTATAAAGCGTGAACGTAGCGCCGTCCTGAAACGAAAACGAAACCTCGTTTGACTTCCTGTTTTTTTTTCCTTCCCTTTCTGTTTTCTAGGGTAATTTTTTTTTCTTAAATTCCGTCGGAAAAAACAAAGGAGCGGACCTTACAGCGGCGCAAAAGGGCAGGGGTTCAGAAAAGAGAAGAAGCCGGCGGAAAAAAGGTATATCGAACGGCCGTCGCTAAAGAAAAACAAAAAGAGATCTCTGCGTGAGTTTTTTTCCCCCCATCTGTCTTCCTCACTTTTTTTAAATTGTCGATTTTTGCTTTTTTGCTTTCCTTTCTGTTCGTTTTTTTTTTTTCACTGCGCGCACGCCGTCGGAAAAAAAAAAACAGAACGGCTCCGTCGAAAATAGGGTGTGGAATCCCCCCCCCCCGCCCGTCCCTCCCTCTTTTTTTTTTTTTTCATTTTCGTTTTTTTTTTTGAGATGCAGTGCAGTGGGTTTTCCACCAAAAAAACAAGGGGAGAAAAAAGATACAGATATATGAAAAAGAGTTCTTTTTTTTGCTTTTTTTTTTCCTTTCAGCAGTGAGCTCCTGATGAAGGTCTTCTGGTTATATATATATATATATAAAATGTCAAGGGCGAAAGAGTGAGGTACAAAAAGAGTGAGAAAAAAAACAGTGAAAAATGTGTAAGAAGAACAATTTTTTCTTTATTTTTTGGTTTGGCAGTGGTTTTTCTTTCTCTCCCTATTTTTCCAGAAATGAAAAAATAAAAACTCTATGGGAAATATGTATATTTTAAACGGAATATATATATATATATATATATAAAACAGATACATCCTGATTTAGAAAAAAAATTAATGATTTATAATAAAACGAAAAAAAAGAGAGAGAGAGATATAGAGATTTTTCTTTTTCTTTTTTCCTATTTCTTTTTGTCTTCTTTTTTATTCTGGGAAAAAAAAAGTAAGTTGTGGTTTCTTCTTCTTCTTTCTTTCTTTTCTTCTTACTTTTTTTCTTGGAAAAAAAAATAGGCTGTGTTTTTTTTTCTCTTTTTTTTTTCTTCTTCTTTCCCTCCTGGGGAAAAAAGAAAATCCATTAAAAAAAAAAGAAAATGCATTGAAAAAAGAAAAGAAATAAAAGGAATTCCCCCAAACAGTATATTTCTGAATCCCCGGCCTCCCCCCCCCCCCCACCCCTCTTTATTTATTCATTTTTTGGAATTCATATTGATCAAAGTTTTTCCAGCATATCTCAAAAAACCTGGAATTTTTTTGTCTTTTTAACCCGATATTGATTAGAAATAATTCCAGCATATTTTTTAAGGAAGCTAGACTTTTTTTATTTTTTTTTTTATTTTAAACAGGGCATCGAATACCCTGCCAGTTATTTTTTTTCTTCTTTTTTTTTCCCTTCCGTTTTATTTCCATCCGCAGTTTTTTTTTTAATTTCTGAAGTTAAAATTCACAGGAGGAAAATTAAAAAAATAAAATAAAAAGGAACACGGGAAAAAAAGACCCGGAAGCGAATTTTCGACCATAAAATTTGAACAAAACTTTGGTCTTCCAAAATAAATAGCATGGATGCTTAATTTTTATTTTATTTTCTTTTTGAGGGGGGGCAGAGTAGAGGCTTGATGGCGCTTTTTTTTTTTTTCGGCCTCATAAAAAATCAGCAACCTATCGAAAAATGGATTAACATTCGAACATTAACAGTAACATTGACTTTTTTTTGATATATTGATTCACTATATCCTTTTTTTTTTTTTTTAATGCAGAATTAAACAGTTGTGATCCAGGAATGGGAGACCAGCCAAAAATGAAGCTGACAAATCAACTGATGTTTTATATTCTTTTTTTTTGAGCAGATTTTACCATTAGTCAGAATCCTGAAGGCAAATCGACGAGACGACAGAGCACCTCGAGAAAACTACAGTCTGAACAGTAACTTTTAGGTATTGCTGATTGGTATTGTGGAGTTGCATTTCCAGAAAAAATGAGAAAAAAAAAAGATTCTGAAATATATAACTGGCAGAAATTGTTTGAGCTGGAAAAAAAAAAAAAAGATTCTATTGTGAATCAATAGTACGAGGTTTTTACGAAGTTTTTTTTTTTTTTTTGTTTGAGCGAAAAGGAATTCAAAAGAGGTTTTTTTTTTCAACTTTTGTTTTTCTTAGGATGCAGGTACATGCTTTGGTTTCAGTTTTCAGTTTCAAATCCATCCCCTCCTCCCCCCCCAAAAAAGAAATAATAAATAAAATAATAAATGATAAATAAAATAAGAATTCATCACATTAAATTAAAAGCTGACCCATTATTCCACATGTTGAAAGTTTTTTCAGGAGATTTGTTTTTTTTTTTTCTTTCACAAAAAAAATACTAGATATATGGATGTCAGACCAGCAACCTTGACGATCCACCACCACCACCACCGCCACCTCAAAAAATTCTCAAGGGTTCCGAATCCTAATCCAAAAGAGGGACGGAAATTCAAAAATGCAATTGCGAATGTATGAATGAATGGATCGGAAGCGAGGTCGACAACATCCTGAAATATAAAAAGGTAAAATAAGAGAGAATTAACTCAAAAGGAACAAGACTTGCATTTCCCAGAAATCCCCTGCCCTGCCCCCCCCCCCCCCCCAAAAAAAAAAAAGTAAGTTTTTCATTTTTGCATTCCATCCTTCCCCCATCTCCTCCCGACTCTTTTTTTCTTTTCTTTTTCCCGACCCCCTTTTTTTTTGTTTCTCCCTTTCCTTCTTTTTAACTTTTTTCCAAGGTGAATTCTCATCTGGTCTATTTTTTGAAAGCTTGCCTAAGGGTGTCAAATCGTACGAATCCACGGGAAAAAAAAAAAAAAAACGGTAGGGATTCGGATTCAGAAATGCAAGGTGATGCTCACGGTAACTGGATACGTACCCGATTTTTGTTTTTCGAACATGCATCTTAAATTCACATACTGAGCTGAAAAATCTATTTTTTAAATCACACGCTGAGCTGGAAAATCTATTTTTAAATTCACGTACTGAGCTGAAAAATCTATTTTTAAATCACATACTGAGCTGAAAAATCTATTTGTGAAATCACATACTGAGCTGAAAAAATCTATTTTTAAATTCACATCCTGACCTGGCTGTTGCTTTTTTTTCTCTTCCAGGCTTTTCTGCCCCTCGTGTTAGAAATAAAACAACATCGATCGCTCAAGAGGTGTTTCTTAAATAAATAATTATTATTCTTAAGTCATATTTTTATTTTTGGCTAGAGCCAATGTTTTTTTTTTTTTGTTTCTTCCAGGATCTTTGGAGAATCTGAAAAAGCAATTTCCACTAAAGCAAGAAAAACAACAAAGCCAAAAACCATGAAAAAAAAAAAGAAGAGGAGACAAGGAGGAGCATCGCAATTGACAGGTGATAAAACATTTATTAATATTAAAAATGAAAAGGAAAAAATTAAATGAAAAAAAATCATCTGATGATCCTCCAACATCGAAAAAAAAGCAGGTTGGTTTTTTTCCAATTTTTTTTCAATATTTCAAGCCGGCGTAGTAGGAGTAAAAAGAGGGGGCCGTCGGTAATCGACAATAGCAATCGACAATAGCAATCGACGCAATCCCCCCCCCCCAAAAAAAAAAAATTCTTCTAATATCTAATTATTTTCGGGGGGGGGGGGGGTTAGTACGGAAGGATATGCCATCTATTTATGTATCGACAAAAATTAATGCTCATTGAAAGTCGGTTTGCAACTGAACCGATAGGAAAATCGTTTTCTCAAGCAAACTCGGGTGCGAGTTTTTAAACCCTATCCATCACCACCATAACTATTGCCACCCTTGGCTTACTAATTGCTTGGCTAAAAATAGGATCTTTTTTCTTTTGTTTTCATTTAATACTCTCGGTGGTGGTGGTAGTGGTAGTGGTTTGGAGTGTAATGCCATTCCTTTTTAAATATCAACTCTTGCGAGCATGCCATTGTAACAAAATAACCAACAAACATTCAAATGAGCATATGAAAAAGCATATCGGTTGAAAAAATGTCTTGCGTAAGGCGAAAAGACTTCCCGAGTGTAACCCTTCTCACGAACACGTGTCGCGAATATATATATATATATCTAAGACATCCTATGGTTACTCATCAAATATTTTATAAAAAGAAGTAAAGTACGTTATCAAAACCTTGATCTTACAAATCCTAAGTTGGTCAATTCTCTTAGGAGGATCGAGCCACACAGAGCACGTGTCACATGTTGCTTCCAAACGTCTAATCTTTTGTATCTCGTGAGATAATCCACTGATCGAGCAAACTTTATTTCTTGCATTTTGATATCTGGTCGTCCTTTTCCTACAGAACAAAACTTTTCGAGCATACAATAGATACACTTTAGTCGTCATCTTAACAACTCTTCGCTTGTTAATAAACACTTGTCTCAATTTTACATGAATTGTACTACTCTAGACGTCTTCCTACTTTCGGGCCAGCTTGCCCTCTTGTATCACTATGCTTCCGTGTTCACAAACCATGTCCGAATATCTCATAATGGCAAAGGTCGATTCCCATCGACAAATCCTACCACTCGTTGAAGTCATGT
Source organism: Bryopsis sp. KO-2023 (assembly GCA_030272585.1). Taxonomy (NCBI): domain Eukaryota; kingdom Viridiplantae; phylum Chlorophyta; class Ulvophyceae; order Bryopsidales; family Bryopsidaceae; genus Bryopsis; species Bryopsis sp. KO-2023. The sequence continues at coordinate 3,759,028 of BSYQ01000002.1, forward strand.
CGGTTATAATATGATGTCGGGAAGTATTCAAGAAAACTATTACAACCACTGTATAGCTATGGCCAACTCCACCCTTGTGTCACTGTCATACACTCCCCCGTCTCGTCGCATCGCGTGTAATACATGGATTGATGTTGTTTGGGTTAGTGCTTGTGCATTGACCTCTTTCTAATTGCGACCTGGGTTTTTTGTTGAAGCGAAAGTTTTGATATCGTACCTTTTATGAAATGGACCTCTTTTTCTTTAATGTATTATCATCATATCTCCGAGATCCGGAATGGTCGTGTTTTTATTCTTAAATGGTTTCTGTCAATCCATCCGTCGCAAATGCTCCCGCGAGATTGGTGCTTTCAATGCGATATAAGAGTAATGTCACGATAGTTCATTCGAGGGAGTTGCATGCATCTAGGCTCTTTCTTTTTATCGAATCGACCTCCATAGCTCAACCCAACCACTTGTCTGTCCGAGGTAACAGACTCTCACTAATAAATCGAGCAGGATCTTCAATGGCTCGCACTACTGAACAGGTTCCCGGTGAAGGAGAAGAAACAAGTTAGAAAAGAAGTTCCTCCTTGATTGAGAGTACTTTCTGAAGAACAAACTTGTATTCCTCGGGCGGGAGATGTTGCGTTCGCTGAAACTCCGCCCCCTCAATATTGGCTTCGTCGACCCATCTGTGTGTTTTCGTAAAGTAACGGGCACGTTATTGACTGGTGACCCTTGTGACCTCCCAAGTGCTATCTAAAAAAAAACAAAAAAAAACGAGCCAATGTTTTTTCCAAGTACCGCTTTGTCTTGGGGGTTGTAGAAATGCAACAATAATAGACCCCTAGTATACATGCTTGGAATTTACGCAAATGCGTCATTAGCGTTTTTAAAGATCCTGATCAACGGCACAATGTTTTTGTGCGCTTATATTGAATAAGGAAAAGTTAACGCGCCCACCACTTTAAAGAGACACCTCTTTAGCACACTTCCGAAGTTGGATGGGGTGCACCAACGTTTTTTGCTAATTTCCTGAACACCACGTCTATGTGCTCCAAAATATGAAATGTTCAAAAGTCATTATCTCTCCAGAAATAAATACTCTCCCTGTGGAAGCTACTTAACGAATATTCGATATCAAATAATTCAAGAAGTTCGACGTTCATTTGAGCATGATCTAAACCACGAGAACAAGATTACGTCTAGTTTGAGGGGAATTTTTACTTCCACATTCTCCTCTTGTCAAAACCCTGGCTTGGTTTAAAGCACCCTCGCAATATGTTATCCAACGTTTATATTCTGTGTTATCATCACCGACACACCCGGTGCTAAAATTAATCGTTGGACTAAATGTTAATTAACGTTTTTCTCCTTTAACGATGTCTTCTTGAGTGGATTTGTAACATTTTGCCCGAAATGTATTGAGACTTCCGAGGAGCATTCTCGTCGATTTGTCAATACATGACCTTTTATCGGAGATATTGTGCTTAATTCAAAATTTGTTCGTTACTAATTTAACTAATTTACTAACAGTGTAGGGTTGCAACACATTTGTGCAGAGATGAACGTATGCCAACCTAGATGCACAACATCATAAAAGAAAGACTCCTTGTTGCGTCCGCCCCTACATCTCTATTCTTTCCCCTCTTTAACCGAGTATTCAAATTCAGGGTTTCCCTCAATGGATTTGATAGGCACTAGAGGTTCTGAGTGTCTCCAACTCTTCGAATAAAAGTTCGTGCAAGCTCCTTGTAAGTGAGTCGAAAAGACATGAAACGAAAAGTCAACGAGAGCGTATGCATCAAGCAAAAACAAAAAGGAGAAAACAAGCACCTCTAGTAACATCTAGTATTATAGTCGTAACGGGCTTCGTATTTTATGGAGAACAGCGGTTGATTGTCCCCTTGACCAAATATCTTTCAAGTGAAAACATTTGTGTTGTCATTCCCCGGAGCTATATAGAAAATTCATGTTGCAACCGTCCACCCCTTTTGACTTTGACCTTCCCAACCTCAAGTGATGTTTCCAAGCTATATCCGGGTTGGTCATTTGGATCAACACCATCCACTCCCTAAGATGTCTTGTCTTCCTCATCTACATCGATATTTGTATATCATGCGGTGGATCAAGAAAAAACTTATTGATTTAAGATATAAATTGGAATAGTTCTGATCAAAGAAACACCTTACACCATATGACAGTGGTGATAATTATCTTTCGCTATAACTGAGGTTGCTTTAGTATATCCTCCATCCTCTCAAATTGAATCCCGCGCGCAATTTGTGGTGGCGACAACGAAATAACGGTCAATAGAGAAGTTGTTTTTGAGAAACCTTAAACTTTTGCTCTACGTGGCATTTCAACAAAATATGCGGGCAGGGTGATCGTGGGTGGTGATGGCCTGCCTGTGTTTTTCTTTTTTTCGACTTTCTTTCCAACCAAAACGATCCGAAATCTGAACTCTACCGCCGCTATATTCGATATTAGCAAAGAATCTATGTCGAGTGCTTATTGTTGGCGTAAAAAAATGTAATGTTTGCGTGTCTTTGGATCGAGCGTAAAATATCGCGGCCTTGTGTGATAAATCTTTGTCCTTATCAGTATCACGTGATATTACCACGAAAGAAGGAATCCCAACCAACAACCACCCCATCCAAAATTTGTCCCTATAAAAAAAACCCTTAGGTGTGGCTTTACAGTGCCTCAATGACGTCGATTGACTACCTGATTACAACTTGAAAAAGACTATTTTTCTTAAACTGATGTTCCTTTGGGACTGCGATGAAGGATTCGCTTTGGGAGCCAACTATGCAAGTTCTCAACCAATTTATATATTTTTCCTATTTACCGCAAGAAATTGCCACCCACAACATAGATCCTTTACTTCCACTCGTGCTCAAATATAATCGAACAACTCCATAAGGGGCCCATCGTTTCCTCCCTCGTTACGGATTAATCCTAGACGTCGATAATCATTTTATATCTGAAATGAAAAGATATACCCTCTTTCCAAATGTGCGAAGTGTATTTAATGTTCTATCTTCATCACGATCCTGTGCGTGATTCAAAAATGTTCTTCAACCAAGAGAACGTAAGGCCTTCTAGGGGTGGACAGAGCGTATGACATCATCTGAAAGGGTTGCACACACACTATTTTGCCTGGTATTGTTACAAGCGCTACAGATATCCCTGCCAGAAAAAAGCTTGTCCTCGTTCAAAATGTGGATCAAATATGATTGAATCCATAATACCTTTGATCACGATGGTCCCACATTCCAAATCTTTTTTCGCTTTACCTTTTTTCCTTGGAAAAAGAAAAATGTCTCCAAGAAACTTTGAATCGATTGGAACCATCGAAACACGAAAATCCCTTTCCAATAATATCGATTGAACCTTCTTCCTTTGGTATATAGAAAGATACTTGCTCATCTATCTGATGACGCCATCGTATAACCTTTTATATATTTCTAGCATACAAAGGCAGAAATATTCATGAGTAAAGTTTACTTCTTTTTGGCTACAATTGTTGTAGTGCTATAAATCTGTTCCCTCTCGACCCCCAACAAAACTAAGAAAAACAAAAAACCCAAGAGAAAGTAGACATAAACCCAAGGCCAAACCCACACCCGATGGTAAACAAAAAAACAAGCCCAAACCGAGCCCACGGTTGTAATACAAACATGGTCGCTGAAAAGACAAAACCGGTCGCACAGCTAGGGGTGGTCGTCCTCGGTGGTCTCCCTGTCATCGTAATTCCACAGGGCGGCATCAACATTGGCGGCATCATCAACAATATCGCCAGGCAAAAGGACGTTAGGATCTTCCAAGGGCGGCTATTCAGGCTGCTCCGCGCACTTTCTCAAGCACATCCTCTTCCCCACGTCCGACTGACTTCGTGTCATCTTTTTCCTAGGAAGCTTCCTCTTTTTGATTTTAGCCCCCCGCGACGCTCCTTCCCCTTTCTCCCGCCGAATCTGATGGACCCTTTAACTCTGCCTGGGGCGTCGCAGAGTGCTTAGACTACAACGTCGGATCATACTCTGGTTGGGGCTAGGACGTTGGTGCGACAATCGTTGTCACTGTCTCCAAAAAAGCCAAATGGGTGGCCCCCGTGGCATCTGAAATCAAAATCGCACACAAAATCAAACAAGTAACATTATAAATAAACGAAGTCGTGCACACACACACACAACAGTCGCATCCACAAATACCAAAGACGTAAACAATTGAACCAGACCATCAACTAGGCAGAACAAATCTGTTATCCAAGTACGTCCGAAACTCAACCCCCCCCTCTCAATGGTGTTATCAATCCAACGGATTGCAGAGTAGCAATTTGCTATTTGCTGAGCTCGGAAAACAATGTTGCATATGCGTCTAAATCAACCCTCAATATCTTGAAAACATATCGAAATTTTATTACATATCACCCCACTTTCCAGACCGGAATTTTAATAACCCCTCCTCTCCCCTTTTCGAAACATTATAGCCTTACATTCGTTGATTGTTGGCTGTCCGGGTATGTATGTTACGAATATCCCATTAACGAGTCGTTAATTCGTTAATTATCAATCGTGAGGCGTTAATAACGCCCTCGCCAAGTACGTCGCCTTCCACAAACTTACGAGGTGTGGGTATGATAAGCACTTGCAATTTTTTTCTTTTTCTGACACAAAAAACATAATGACGGGGACTTCTTCACTATATATACGTTTCTTACTTCACATTGCAAAATGTTTTGGACCTTTACATGCCATTGCGCGAAAGCTCGACAAACTGCGCATTGTTTGTTCGAAAAACATGATCAGCTCTATTGTAACAACTCGCAAATCGGATAGTGGAAATTGATGACCTTCAGCATTTGCTAGCTCGACCGAGTTTCCCCACGACTATGCTGAACTTGTTAGGTCTATTTGAAAATATCCTAACCATTTTGTCTCACCATAAGCCTTTGTCGCTCCATAAATAGATGCTACCCATATATCAGCTCCCTTGCTTTTGTCCCGATCGTAAGATTTTTGATGCTTTTGCAACCAACTTGATGAATCATTATGATCGGCCGTAATCAAAACGACAAAAAAAAAACAAAAAACATCGGCTTCGCCTGGTCGATTAGGTCCCTTTCCCCGGTCCAGGCCTCTTCCTAGCCAGGCAGAACTTCCCGTCATCCAGTCCTACAACGTCCTCCAACGTTGCAACCATTACACCCTTTCTAGCGCCACCCGCAAAAGGGTCCGGGGACGCCCTAAATCTTTGTTCCCTCGACGACGAATCTTCTATTTTATCTTTATTTTATAGATGTCGAAATGACCACGTAAACCTTCCTTTTTTTATCCTTGGATTCGAAAAACTTCTATTCCTCTTATGCCAAACGTGAATATTTATATTCAAGCGACTCATTAAGCCCATGGGACGTATTCTTTGTACGGGTATTTTCTTGCATGGCATGCAACCTACGTGAAGTGTTTTCTTCTTATTTTGATGTTATAAATAGACATCCCAGAATAACCTCGCTCACCGAATCCTACTAGATCGTATGCAAAGGCATCAACGTTGACGTTGACGAAAACAATGAAAAGCAAAAATAGAGGGAATCGCGCAAATCCGCGGCGTTGGTCTTCATTGAACATTAACCAAGCGTTCTAACCCATACCTCTTCCTCGATGGAATGATGTTGGATCAGCCAACATCGTTTTGGACCCCGTATGGTACAATGTTATGCACTAGGTGGCATAAACACCATACCCAATTCCATGCCCAACAACCATCAAAGGCTTTTTTAACATTAGCCCCACAGTCTGTTGTGACTGTGGGGCATGGGGCGATCATGCCGAGCCCTGCCACCATGACACGGGTGATTAAGGCTATGTTTTCGGCGGTTGCTCCTTCTCCTTCCAGGCCCACCGTGGCCAAGACCCTTCGCTCAAGGACCCACCCATTTGCAGCCCCCTCAATCCCTCCATCCTTCTTTTCTATCACCCATTGCCCAATTAGCGTTGTAAACTCTTTTTGGGCCCGGCTGCTCCACAAATCACAGGTGTAGAAGGGCTGAGCTACTGACTAATCCTCCAGCCCACTAAACTTCTCCACGGCGGTGTTATACAGGTTTTGGATTTCCATGTTTAGTGCCTTCCGGTCGAAATCGGGGATTTGGGGTCAAGGCATTTGCAAAAAGCTCTAAAGCCGGGTGATCCCACCAGGCCTAGAGGTAAACAATCCCTAGTGATGAACTTTGCCGTATATGTGACGCACCTTTTGTATGCACGGCTGCCTAGTTCCCAGGGTTGATGAATCAAAAACCCGGTGATCCCTTCACCAACTTGTGTCTTAGGTGGTAGGTGTGACATGTCACATGGCTCCCTCTTGCTTTCCGCATCTTGGATCCACTTCTCCAGCTCGTACATGTCGGGGTAAACCAAAGTGTTATCGGTTCTATAGCCCACTAAGGTCTCATTTCTCCCTCATCTTTATAACGCATGTCGCCTTTTTCGAAAGTTAACTTTCTCTTATGTTACTTTTCGGAGCTTAAAAAAAACAACTATCGAATAATGTTCTAATAATTTATCAAACCTCAAATTTAGCTATTCTGAACAGTGAATGCACGTCCCAGGAAACTTTCACAACAGACAACCGAGGTTTAAGGTTTAAAATGCGCACTTATCTAAATTGTTTCATTGAGGCATTTTGGGAATTTTTTTCTCCGGCTATAAAATCCAGGGCCATTTGAATCTGATGTAGGTGGGCAAAATCCCATTCTTGATATACGACCGACTCCATTCTTTCACTTGCTCCATTAAAATCCCGTTGTTCGAACCGTAACTTACTTCTAAACTGCACGACTTATTACTCAACCCACATATCGTCCTAAGTGAGATTCAGCCAAGCATTCCTCTTCCTCGATAGAATGGTATTGGATGAAAACTAGAGCCACGACGTTTGAGGATTTTACCCCATGTAGATAATTTTTTACCCATAAGTAGCGCTACAATAAGTCATGCGAAGAATCATTGAGCAATGGTAAAAGAAAATTAATTTTGAGAAGAAAATCGAGCATCTTGGAATATACCTACGTGGTCAGATTCAACGATTGTGTTTGAATCAAGACTTAAAAATCCACTTCGTTTCTTTCTTCTGAAAAGCCTAACTTATCGAGCGCAAGGTACACTAGGATCACACACACACTTACTCTATTGATTATAGACTTTCAGGATAGCCTAGGGGCCTTTGGGTTTAACACAAAACGGAAGTACTAGAAGGCCTCGCTCTTGCCCAACGACAACAGAAGACCTTTGATGCCCACCCCCAATGCTGCCCTTGCTATTTTACTCCAAGCTACGCTTCTTAGATGGAAGGTGTTTGGGTTTCTCGCATTATAAGGATCGACTTGCTTCCGAAACAGGAAGGTGACGGCAAGGTGTGGAACACAACACACCACATATGCATCAACATCACGCATATTAACAACAACAATATCATCGTATGCATTAACATCAACATCACCAAACACCATGGAGGTGAGGAATGATACCTTGTCATCACATATATTGCAAATCACCTAGGAAAAGCAACAAGGACATTGCACATCCAGCTTCATCACCAAGGAAAAGGTGGACTTAACATATTGTATAACTAGTATATAAAATAGTCGCACAAGAGTTTCCAGACATTTGTTGACTCACCTTAACTACCTTACGCCCACCCTGCTCCGTGACTTGTGAAACCTATGGTTCTTGCATCCAACGACGATATCGCTAACAATTCTTTGATATTATCTAAAAAAAAAGGAGGCTCTTGCTTATCATCCATGAGCCATGTGACGTCCTATCGATATCTTTGCTATGATCAGTTTTTTCAAATGTTTACATGATTCCCTTAAAATCCAACTGATTTATCACATCCTCCCCTCATTCCTGCTTGAAGGCCTTGTGAAAGTTGTAGCACGCCACCCTCTCCAAAAACCCCTAGATCCCCCTATGCTCCGGCGCCCTGGCCTTTGTTGGCCGCTCCGTGGACTCCTGACATCTTTACCCAGCTCCCTCGCCTCCCTCTCATCAAACTCCAACAATGCGAGGTCCTCAAAAGACGTTAGCTTCTTTGACGCTATGGTTTGCGCTTGGAAGGGGTTCGCTTAAGTGTGTTCAACATTGAAATGCTTCCGTCATAGGCGTCGTTTACCAAGTAGATCCGCTCCTGGCACTTTATGTTTGCGCAGAAGTCATATGGCGACAGAGCCCCCCAGCAGACATGGGCTGAGACCCCTGTGCACAGGACAGGACAGAACAGACTGTCTGTGCTGTGCACAGGGTCAGACCTGTGCTGCACAGGTGCACAGACCTGTACAGCACAGCACAGACAGGGTCTGTGCAACATCTGTGCAGTTTCTGTGCAGTTCTGTGCAGATTCTGTGCAGATCTGTGCTGTGCTGTGCAGGTCTGCTCACCTGTGCAGCACAGGTCTGACCCTGTGCACAGCACAGACAGTCTGTGCTGTTCTGGCCTGTGCAATTCCGCTGCACAGGACAGGACAGCACAGGGTGCACAGAACCTGCACAGAACCCTGTCCTGTGCGGTGCACAGGACAGGGGTCTGTCCTGTGCAGCCCATGACTGCCCCCCAGTTGCGAAACCACCTAGATAGGTGGGGCATTCTTTACCCCCGACGCACTTGTATTAAATCCTTGATGAAAATTTTGCTTGCGCTGAAACGAAGCACGGACGTACGCCAAAAAAGAAGCTTCCAATTTGATTTGCAAATCAAACCCGGTGTGCAAAAAACACTGGAGTGAGACTACTTGCCGCAACCTCTCGAACTTCTAGTCAGGTTAACACCACATGTTCGATTTCCAGCCAAGCTCTTGTTCAGCGGATTTTGGTTTCCCGAATCCAAATTTGCAACGTATTGAGGCTTGAAGTTTCAATGAGCAAGAAAAGAGAAAGATACAGCGCGTACCTATTCAACAAAAACTCGAACGTCGTGGGACCTCGTTGCAAAAGTAACCGATGCAGTGAATTCAATATCTTAGCCTCCCTGGAGTCGTTCGCCCAGTCCTTGCTCATCTGGTCCACGGTATAGGCTTTTACCGAACATGGGCGATCATTACGAAATACCGGAACGTAATGTTTTGAGTACAATAATAATTTCCCTTTGTGTGAGGGAAATTCTACCATACAGTATCGTATGATGATGAGCTATATAAATAGTGTGGTGGTCTTCACTCCCCGGGAAGTTTGACCAACATTTTTTCCCCAAGGTGGCCTACTTGTGCTTGGTTAATGTGGCAGTCGGTGTTGTAACAGTGCGTTTCGTGTCGGAAGTGTTGTGTCTTCTCATATTTGGAAAAAAATATTTGGCTTCGACGTGTACTTGAGCAAGGGGCGTCCTTTGCGCAAAACAACAAGCCCTACGTCCAGACGGCACTTCTCCGACAGTTCTACCAACTTCTTTAGGAGAGACACTTTTCGCCTTTTGTAACTCTCCTCTCTCTTCTTGACACCGTTTGAGATCCAATCATGTATAATCGAAACTTGCCGAAATAGCGCTAGGTCCACTACCAACATCTGATATCATTTGTCGCAAAACGTGGTCGCTTATAATGTTTGCTACTGCATCCGTAACGCCGATCGAGTATGCGTCCAATCATTTTCTATCTGTTGTTCCATTCTTTCCGTTTGCTTAGTTAAGCCTTTCACTTTTCGGTTCACAAGTTAACGATCTCACTATTACAAGAGAGAAGAAGATGAGCATGTACAACCTTTTGTCCTATGTAAGTCTCACACACAATATAGGACGGCGACAGTGGAGTCGTGCGTCATTGCAACAATATTATTCATCTTCAAGGCAATTAGGTTTTTTAATAGAACGGCCGATAGAAACCTATTTTGCATCTTTGCCATCGAATTCGTGTACGCCATACCATTCCCCTCGCTTGCCAAGCACATTTGAAGCTATCTTTCTCTCGTGGTGTTTGCGGAAAACGAGCAACAACGCAAGACCGAAAAAAGGATGGACGAAAAAGTCTTTCGCCGATTTGTACTCCAAGTGATCTATCTCAACGTTCTGGCTCGTCTTATCCATTTCATAAGTTTTATTTCTTGGACAGGTCAGTCTCATCATTTTTGTGATTAAAAAAGAAAGTAGCATAGCTTTTGATAAGAGAAGCAGTACATTATGTGGCTTAGTCAACTCAATATAAATGCTAAAAAGCTTCGTTTTCAATAACTTCGACTACTACACTTCCCAAACCTTCTAGCCATCGTTGGACAACCGAGATTACCCCTCACATACAAGTCATATAATTTGTTGAAATTTTCCATGAATTTTTGGGAATAAAATCCAGTCAAAGGGGAGGCTTTGTGTCCTAACGTTTTCCAACCACAATAACCTCACACAAAGTACAAATGTAAAGGAAACGTGGAAGGCATTTGGGATTCGACCCCAAAAGTTTCCACTGTACCTTGCCTTTACTTTTCATTCCCATATCCACGAAATCTGACGCCTAACCTATCTATGACCACCGCGCAAGAAACTCCTATAAGTCCACCTGCGGTGGTGGTGGTTCTGCTATCAAAACTTTGTCTCACTTACAACTCCTCCTTGTCGGGCTTATACCTAAATCACGGGTAACTATTTCTAAAAAAAAAAAGCTTTCGATGTTCCGTTCGTTGCACCCTTTTGCCAGCCGTGGCGGAGGGTTTCTTTAATAGAACTTTTGCAAAACGTTGACATCTTTGGCAAAGGTTTGACGTGGCGAAACTCTAATAACAATAAGTGTGATTGTGTGCGCGCGCGTGTGAGAGTGTTAGCCGGAATATCTAATGTATTCTAGGGTGTTTATTCGTATCTCTTTTTTCGTCGACGGTTTTGGTCACTTTAATGAGTTTTCACCCCGAAGCTCCACGGTAACGCTTGATGCTGCTTCGATTTTCTAAAATATTGTTATTCATGCTTCACTTGTTGAAAAGTTTTTGCATGAAGAAGGGAATCCTTAGAATTTATTGCATGAAAGAGGAAAATCTGACCTTTGAAGTTTAGAGGTCCATCTCTTTCTTTACTCCATCTATTTTTGAACACTTGATTTTGGGGAAGTCTTCTATGCCTCTTCAATAAAGTTGATCGACTTGAGAATCTCTTAAAATGTGGAATCATAACCTATTCAGTTAGACCTCCTTCTTTGTCCGTACACTCAAGGAGTGAAGCCGCAAAACATCGCCTAACCCTTAAAAAAAAAGTCATATGCGCCATAACTCCAGCTTCATTAATTTTTATTCATATCAAATCGAAAGCTTGAGCGCTTCCCCGTATATAAAGCATCAAGGGGATGAAGGAGAAGTTGGTGGAAGACATCTCCGTTTCCTAAACTCTGGGTGCAAAAACGAACACCGGAGTGTTGCAGCAGTTCTACAACAACGTCCGTTCGAAAAGAACGAACGTTTCATGTCTCTATTTCAGTTTCTTTCTATGTGACTGTTACAAGTGTGGGAAGGAATATCGTACATGAGCTGGTACATGTCAACGAGCGCAATAAACTAAGGGAGATAGCCGCCGGGCACTACCTAGGGTTTCCCGCATCCCGAAGAACGTAAGACTCACTAATGTGTCCCCCAAACATCATTTGTTGGTCATTGTCATCCTAGTACGTAACAAAAACACATGTCGAGAGTTTCTTAAAATACGTTACTAAAAAAAGAACGAATATCTTGAGGATATGGTCGATTTAAGCGATGTGTGCAAAACATATTACATACGCAACAAAAAACCCTCAATTGATAGCGATGACCTTGTTGACCTCAACAAATATACCAAAAACTAACCAACCCACACACCATTATCTTTGCCGAGCAACCTCATGTTTGAGCGGCACCGGAATATGTAATCTAAACGATATCTCCTCTTTTGTAAGAAATGTACATAGTCAGTATGATCATGTAAATTACCTTTCCATCCAGAAGTAACGAGCTACACTCTTTATTAATTGAGCACAATTAATGAAATTATGACAGGCTAATACTAGAGTATGAAGAAGAAAACAATATTCATGCTCGCGAGGTCAACAAGTCTTTAGCATCATCATTGTCGTTATCTTGCAATTCTTTCATTTATCAAATCGTGCAACCATCTCGATCTATTGGTCGTTTTCCTACTATAACATGGTCGGATAAGAGTTATAAGTATTTCATTTGCCCCACAACAATCATTGTCCACGTACAAATCTATGTACGGGGAATCCCACCTTGACATACCTTTGCACAGTTAGATGCCCATCCATTTTAAATCCTCGACGCCATCGCCATCCGTGAGGACCACCCCGTTGATCGATCACAACCCCCGTTTGATCTCGCACACTCGTTCGAGCACTTCTATTTTTTCTTTAATTCATAGGTGTTGAAATGATTAAGTACACTTCCCTTTTTTCATCCCCGGATTCGAAAAACTTATATTCCTCTATACAAAACGTGAACATCATAATCAATGGACCTAGTGACTCATTAAGCCCATGGGATGTATGCTTTCGAAGGGTATATTCTTGCATGACATGCGACCTTCGTGAAGTGTTTTCTTCATACTTTTATGCTATAAATAGACATCTCATAATAACCAGCACGACCTTAACTCATGAGTTGCGTGCATTAATGATATTACGGTTTATTTTCCTCATGCAAAAGGTCAAGGCGTATCTCTTTTGGTTCTTAATACTTTTTTCAAACATTGATGAGAAAAAATACCCCTCCTTGGCGAAGCCGAAGAATGATTGAACGTGAAGACTACCGATCGATAGAGTTTTGCTCAGTGCTTACCGCTGCGCTGAGTGATAGTTCCGGAAAAAAAACATGTGCTAGGAAGAACATGAGGGTGTTTGTGCAACCAGAAAAATAGTGCCAGAGTGCTCGGCATCAGGAGCGTTTTTTTTCGTTCTTTCTAGGTCGCGTTTGATCTTTTCGAGTTCCTTTTCGAATTCGGCCACCCTCCGTTCAGCCTTGGTCGCCCTTTCCTCCGACTGCTTTCTTCTCTGAGGTACCAGGATCGTCATCATTGAGCCTGTTAAAGCCTTAGTCCCAATAGCCATAGATTGTAGCCTAGTGAACGAATCCTCCTCCTCGGTCATCATTGTGACATCTATATCTCTGATTGGAAGTGGGAAGCTTCTGGCGCTGATATCAACTATTCTCTCGTCTATGTAGACTATTGCCTCGGCCCCTCGTGGAACGATTACCTCAAGCATGCTCTTAAGTAACATTGTAAGACGCATGAGTAGTCTCACTACTTCGGACGTCGAACATTCTCCATGAGTGAATCAACGGTCAGCTCATTTTTGAATCTCCTTTGACTCTCAACCGGCTTGTAAAGTGTCTCGGCAAGAGCACTCATGCCCGGGGAGCAACGGAGGAACGGGGTGCTCGTTAGGGAATAGCCGGAAGCAACGTCTTGTAGCTCGTCCTCAATAATTGATAAAGCAACGAATAATCAATTGGCCTTACTAAAAAAACTGAAAAAACATCTGAAAAAACAGTAGCCATCATGTGTTTAGAAACATGAGTCAGGAAGAGAAAACAAACAAAAAATATTTGAAAAAACAGTAGCACATTAAAGTCATCGGTAGCAACACCACACTTATCCTTCAAAAAAATTGAGTTGAAAAAAAGAGAGTCACATTAAAAGTGTTTAAGGGTGTCATGGATTCTAATCTTTCCCATATCATATGGGCCATATGCCATGCGTTCCGTATCCTTTAACTACTCCAAGAAGTGCCTTTGGTCATCTTCGTTTTTCTTTCTTTCTTTGTGGGCTTTGGTTATTCACGGCACTATAACACACCTTCATCGTATCTTTTTTATCCGAAAATACTTAAAAGAAATTATATACAAATACAGATATCTATCTTTTTTTCTTTAGGATTCCTTGAGAACCTAAAGCCTTCAACTGTGACTCAAGATTGCCCTCCTTGCCCTAACTAGAGGAAGTACTGCGAAAACTTCCTCGATTCTTATCATTAGCGATGGCCATAACTATCGAGATCATCAGTGTAGTGAACACTTCGCCCCTATATGTGAAATCCATTTTCCTGTGTATATTACGTTGTTGGGGAACCGATAGACGCATTCCCTACTGTTTGTAGGAGCAACATTGTATCGTGATGATGGCTCTCCGCTCTGAGACTTAATCATGATTTTTTGATCATCACCCAAGGCAATACTCATAACTCTTTCGATGGATTTTGTGTTGGTCTCAACTGCGTGTCTTAGGTCATCGATACCGAATCAAAGGCGTCATCCCCACTCCTCATTTCCTTTAGAATGTAAAGATTTGTATCGAGAACCGAACTTGTTGATCCGACGGTTCCCTCTTTCTTATATTCGAGTTTTATTGCTATATTGACTATTTTTTAATAGTATTCTCTGAGAGTCTATTCTGACTAAGATAACCATCAAATTCAACTTCTTGCTCCCGAAGTATTACTCTGAGCTAATATAAATAGTTTTATGTGAAAGAAAACAAGCCTCCGGAGCCACTAAGCGCCCTCCCGCTCGCAATTTCGATATTTTGATTCCTTTTTGCTATTATTGTCCTTCCAAGTTTGTTTTTAAAGTTTTTCCACCCTCGATCAAACATGTAAATACTTCTGGTATCTCGTTTTTCGGCAACGAGACAGGTCGAGAAAAAAAAGAAACACTCTCGATCAAACATGTACATACTTCTGGTATCTCGTCCTTTAGCAACAAGACATGTCAAAAAAATAATTGAGAAAAAAATGGGATCGATACATGATGAGACGAACATTCTTTTTCACAATCGAACTGTCACCCTCAAGGAATCGAACCCTGGACATGTGAACCCTGGAGATGTGAACCTTGGGTGATTCATGTTGGAGACCTAGGCGGAACTCCTAAAATATCGTACCGTGCGCTACTGTATTACTGCTTGGGTCAATATAGTGACAACCGAAGGTCGTTGTTAGACTTGGGAGCAGCCCCCGAAATAATGGCGATGATACGTGCACGTAGGGGTGGGTTTCTCGTGCTTTTTTGGGAGCGTGTGTGCGTTTGTTATTCTTTCTCACAATAAAGGGTTTGTTGTAGCATCACCATAAAAAGGTGGTAGGAGCCATCCAACATGATTCCTTTGCTTGAACTGTCCAAAATAAAAGGGTGCAATAGAAGAAAAAGCTATTGAGCCGTCAGCTATCATTCAATTGCCCATCCTCAGAGTCTAGCACGGGATTTTAATAGAAGAGTAAGAGGACCTCAAAGAAAAACGTGGACTCGTAGTCAGTAGACAATTTGTGTTACGGCCGTGTCACCGTAACAACTTGCAAGGTACAAGCAAGCGAAAGTAAATTCGCCGATATAGAAAAAATGAAGTGATCGTGCCCGTAACTTTTACCCGAACTCTCTTGGGCATGATACTAAACCATAATGTGGCCGTTATCTATCGAATTGACCATTTACCCAGCCAACCTTGTGAATTGTAACAGAAGCGCCTAGCTCTTAAAGTGATGAGCGTCGGTTTGTGATAGACAATCGTGCATCAGAAAAAAACGCTTTGGGGACGTATCAAGAACTCCTTAGAGTGCCACACTGACCTGACCCCTTTCGAAATCACAACCCATTGAGCATATCCTACCAATCTAGAAAATGTAGAGCTCAATTAAATAATAGTGTCCGTCTTTGGTGTTTGGGAACTCGTCATCGTGATAGATGGCGGAGGTATGAATGGTGCCAATCTGAAAGGAAATCTCTTTCACAATTTGACGTTTGGGGCGGATAACGAGACTGCGACAGAAGAGCTCCAACTCTCAAGTATAGGCCAACGTCATTGAAGTGATATGGCGTCGATCTTTTTTGTGTTTCTATAAAGGTCCCAAATCGGTGCATCCCGTGATCCCGTGATCGGCACTACCCTTTTTACTTTGTAGACGCAGTTGGAACGTATTCGGGGGGGGGACAATGCCTAATAGTAGTGTGGCTGCCATATGTGATATCGTGTGTAGATGCGCTCTAGTCACGAATATGCTTTTTAGTCTGGTGAAGAAGTTCAAGTCTTGCATAACTTTCAGCAAAACACGAAGCCATAATACAGTGACGGTTCTAGGGAAATTTTATAAAACTTCAATATAGCACCTTGGGACGACCATCCTTCCCATGAGACTTAGCTTCTCACGGCATCGACACAAAACATCTTGTAAGTGATGATTAAGGTCGAGTGAAGAATCCACAAGAATTCCCAAATGTTTCATTGTCTCCACCTGTGTACTCAACGTCTGATCATGTTTCAAATCCAGAAGGCCTCGGTAACTAGCTTTAGAACACAGGAATATCTTGCATTTCCCCACATTCAGAGTCATGCGATTGCGAGCGCATCTAACTTGTAACAATATCAATAGCATTTGGAAATCCTATCGCCAACTCGGGTGTAGTGTTCATCTCATGAAAAATCTTGTCGTCAACAAAAGCGACACAACCATGCGATGCCAAGTCGTTGAGGAGATCATCAAGAAACATGAGAAAAAGTGTGGGGGATAGCGGTGAACCTTGAGGTGTTTCCCCGGAGTGTGTTCTTGTTGGCGTGTTATAGGGTTGATTTGCACTCCACGATTTTCTCGAAGACCCTGATTGTGCCAAATGTTGGGGGCATCAAACTTGTAGCAGGAATAAAGGGATTAATATTGTGTCCCGCAAGATTTTCCAAGATATATACTGTACCTACTCCACGGAAATGATTTTCCAATTCGGCTAATTTTCTTTTCTCATCTAGCTCCCTCCACTTTTTGGTGTTTTTTTTTCGTGGTGGTTCATGTTACAGTACTAATTTAGGGCGTGTTCAGATTGAACGAACGCGCGCTTACTCACGAACGAACGAACGCGCATTCGCGTTCAGATTGAATAACAAAATGCAACGGCTGCGACTCTGCAAGTCTGCCAGCCAAGCTGAAGGTGAAACAAAGGGAGACCAAGGTGCAAAGCACTCCAAACAAGGTTAAAAGCTAGGTTAAAACCAAGTGTACCAATACCCTAGAGGCGCTGCCCAAATACCCTGCTGCAGCACCTCTGACAAGACCTGATCCCCTGATCAGACAACTACTGAGCTGACACAGTGAACCCATCACTGTATCAGGTCAGAACACAGAATGTTCTGAGCTGCCAGTTCAGCAGGGACACCTGCTGAGCTGCCAGCTCGCCAACCTACAGTCAGATCTCCTGATTCAGGGCCCAGCAGGCTCTGAATCAGGCGATTCACTACATTCCTCCCCACCTGAACTGCAGTAGCCCCTACTGCAACTTAGAAAGGAAAAACCCAAGAGACTGCAAGCTAACAAAACCCATATCAGTGAATAACTTCTTAGTCCAACTTCTGCCAATGAAAATTCATATCTGCAACTCAGACCAAACCCAATGTATCGAATTAAAATAAAACATCTTTCAGATTTCAGTCACTGATAATCAAGTCCAAAATAAATGTAACCATACTAAGTCCTGCCACTGGAAATTGCTATCCCTTATGCACTCTGACACAACCATAACTTTCACAGGGACCAAACTTCCCACAGAAATGTTTCAGCTCAACAAACTATCCATGGACCTGTAATATAGAGAAATCAGAGCCCTTCTTTCAAGCAAACACTGCACTCCATCTGCAGTCTGAAATAGAACCCAAATCTCTCATTTTTCCAGCCCCTCAAGTGTTGTAATTCTGCCACTGATTTGTCAAACCAATTTCCATATTCAAAACTGAAATAAAAACTCCATGCAGGTTGCTGTATCTGTCCTTTTAACCAGCCATACTCAAGTGGCAACAAATACCAACCTCACAAAGATAAAAACCCATTTGACTGGACTTGTAATGTATCAACAGGTGAACCATTTTCATAACCAAAACAGGTTGCAAACTTCAGAGTTTTCATCTCAACCTGACCAGAAACTGCAAAAGAGATCCTTGTCCACCTCCAACACACTGATCACCAGAAACTGGACAGCCCTTGAAAAATTCCACTTCCAACACACTGATCACCAGAAACTGGACAGCCCTTGAAAAATTCCACTTCCAACACACTGATCACCAGAAACTGGACAGCCCTTGAAAAATTCCAACTCTTTCACTGCACCCACTGAGCAAACCACATTCAATCCTGCCACAACTCCCATGGTCACACCTCCTGTCGATTCCTGCCTCAGGTCGCCGGACGTTTCAAGCCCCTCTTTGGCGCAAGCGCAGGCACACTCCAGCGGACCTCTCGCAGCGGCACGCAATCACGATTGGTTCGTCCCGGGGAGGCTGGTTGCGTCGGCAGGGGTGGACTGACGAGCGCGATTCGCAAGGATGTCAGCACCCTCGGCGCCATGGCCGTGTGCACCCGAAGCTGGCACAGCCCACACTCTTTCGCTGCATCCACCGAAACCCCCTTTCGCGTTTCGCTGAGTTGTCCGACCACGTCCAAGCTCCCGTCTGGGTTCGTCTTTTCCACCGTTACGTCTGGCGCGTACCAGAGTCTCTGGACACAGAGGTCTCTGCAGCATATCCTGTGCTTCCGACATGGGAGCTCCCGCACTGGTGCCCCAAGAGACCTCGCCGTCTTGAAGCAAAGCGAACAGCCACGTCCCGTTTCTTTCAGCGCCGTCTCCATCTCACTCTTTTGGTCTGCTGCAGGTTTTTCTGGTTCAGGGAGCCCTGTGTCCAGGAAGCCGAAGGACAACTCCTCTTCGGAATCCAACCGCGTTACCGGCATTTTCTTCGCCCACTCTCGCCACGCTTTCAGCTCACTTTCGGCAGCACTCAGAGACCCTTGCAGCTTCCACTTCTCCTGCTCCACCTTTTGACACTTGCTCCTCAGCCTTTCCAACTCCGCAACGTCGACTGCCCTCTTCCGCAGAACCTGCACAGCCTCCTCAAACGCCACAACCTCATCTGCCCCCTTGCTCACGTCGGCTTTCTCCACCGCTTCTCCGCTGATAACCACAGGGGTAGTTTCTGCTGGTTCACTGCTGCTGGCGGGGGTTGAGACGATAAGGGCGGTCTGGTTTGCTGGTTGCTGATCCATATTGACTCCTTCCTTTCGAACGATAAGCTCCTCTTTCTCTTTTCCTGCTCTGCGCACGTAACTTGCTAGACAGCTTCTTGTTCCAGTATGCTGCACTCTTTTCGCTGTTTCTGTCAGGGGTTGCTTCAGTCTGTCAGAGATATCAACCTGTCACCTCTGTTTGGTCGGGTCCTTTCAGCTCCTTATCTCAAACTCACGTAACTTGTCCGGTGCGTTTCGCAAGTTTCTGGCAGGCTCCCATGTATCCTCTGACTGGTCATAGCCCTGCCACCTGACAAGGTACTGCTTCCTGCCTCTGACAGTCCTTTCTGCAAGAATCCTGTCCACTAGGTATTCCTCTTGCCCCTCAACCAGTTCTGGTTCAGGCTGCAGGGTGTGTGTCCTCCTGGCTGGAAAACTGCCCTCCTGATCAATAAAGGCAGGCTTCAGCTTGGACACATGAAACACATCATGGATTCGCCAATGCCCTGGCAGCCTCAACCTAACTGTCACATCTGACAGCCTTTCTACCACCTCAAATGGCCCACAGAACTTTGCAGTTAGTTTCCTGCTCAGTACATCAGGTAGGGGTAAGTCCTTGGTTGCCAGAAAAACTTTTTCGCCTGGCTCAAAGCCCCCTCCCCGCCTGGTTTGATCCGCCACCTGGCGATGTCGATCCTGAGCTTGAGCAATGTTGTCTCTGCCAGCAAGCAGAGCTTGTTGCCAAGTAGTCCACCAATCATCCACCGGGCAGGCTGTAGTTGCTACAGCACTTGCAGGAGTTCGGGGATTCTGCCCGTACATAAGGAAAAAGGGAGAGAATCCTGTAGTGGCATTGATGCTGGAGTTGTAAGCAAACTCTGCAGCAGCCAAATGCTCTTCCCAATCTGCACCTGCAGGCTCAACATAACTTCGCAGAATCTCCTGCACAGTTCTGTTAGCCCTTTCTGTCTGCCCGTCTGTCTCAGGGTGGTAACTACTAGACATTGCCAATCTAGTATCTGCTCTCTTCCACAGAGCTCTCCAAAAATTACTAGTGAACCGACTGTCTCTATCCGAAACAATCTCTTGAGGCAACCCAAAGAAACGAACTACATTCTGAAAGAATAAATCTGCAACACCTGCTGCAGTTACCGTTTGTTTGGTTGGAATCAATCGCAACATCTTACTGAATCTGTCCACTACCACAAGCAAATAATCTGACCCCTTCCTGGTTTTAGGCAAAGGGCCTACAAAATCCATTGAAACACTGGACCACCTGCCATCAAGAATAGGCAGAGGCTGCAGCTTACCCAAAGGCCTCTGATTAGAAGCCTTATTTCTCTGACAGGGGATGCAATTCTTGACATACTTCTGTACTGTGCCTGAAATGCGTGGCCAGAAGTAATGCGCCTGCACTCTGACCAGCGTTTTTCGTCTGCCCAGATGTCCTGCCAATGCTGATTCATGGCAGTCATGGAGCAACTTCTCCCTGAGCCCATCTGCATCAGGTATCCACCATTTCCAGGCATTGCAAACCCTTCTCCAAAGCCTCTGACCATCCCATTTCACATGAGCTGGTGTGTAGTGTGCCTCAATCAATTGCTTGCACAAAGGATCCTTTTGATAGGCCTCCTTGACCTCCTCCTGAAATCCCTGGGTCAGGTCCAATCTTGCTTGTGCATTGACCTCAGGCTGCTCCCTTGCAGTCTGATGTGTGGCCCTGCTCAGTGCATCTGCCACCACATTGTCTCTTCCAGGTCTGTACTTGATCTCAAACTTGAAGGATTGCAAGGTCTCCATCCACCTTGCCTGCCTCTTGGACAACTGAGGCTGAGTCTGTAGATACTTCAGTGGTGCATGATCAGTGTGCACCACAAACTCCTGAGCATCCAGATAGTGCCTCCACACCTTGAGTGCATGTACAATGGCCAAGAGCTCCTTCTCATGGGTAGCATAATTCAGTTCTGCAGGTTGCAGTTTCCTGCTTTCATAGGCCACAGGTTGCTGACCCTGTCCATGGTCCTGTGTAAGGACTGCTCCAATAGCATAGTCTGAAGCATCAGTGGTGACTTCAAACTTCAATCCTGGGTCAGGCACCAACAACACTGGTGCAGACATCAATGCCTCCTTAATATCCTGCATTGACGCAGCTTCCCTTTCTGTCCATTGCCAGCTTGCTTCTTTCTTCAGCAAGGCAGTCAATGGCTTAGCCCTGGCAGAGAAGTCCTTGATGAACCTTCTGTAGTAATTTGCCAGGCCAAGGAAGGATCTGAGGTCCTTCACTGACGTTAAGGGAGGCCAGTCCCTGATGATCTGCACTTTGTTCTGCAACACCTGTATACCTGCAGCACTCACTTCATGTCCCAAAAACTCCACCTGCATCTTGCAGATGTCACATTTAGTAGCTGAAGCATACAGTTTCTGTTCCCTCAGTCTCTGCAGCACTTTCTGCAAGTGAACCTTGTGTTCAGCCCAATTCTTGCTGTAAACCAAAATGTCATCCAGATAAACTATGCAGAAAATATCCAAGAAATCATGAAGAACATGGTTCATGGTGTTCATAAAGGTGGCAGGGGCATTTGTCAGCCCAAAAGGAAGAACCACATATTCAAAAAGCCCATATCTAGTGCGGAAGGCCGTCTTTTCTGAATCTGCAGGGTCCAACCGCACTTGATGATAACCTGAGCAGAGATCTATTTTACTGAAACAACGAGCTCCTTGAATCTGATCTAGCAACTCCTCAATCCTTGGAATAGGATACCTGTTTTTCACTGTCAGTTTATTCAGTGCCCTGAAATCGACACACATTCTCAACTTCCCATTTTTCTTTGGAACGAATAAAACTGGTGATCCCCAGGGTGACTTGCTAGGTCTGATAAAACCCTGTTTCAGCAATTCTGCCAACTGCTTTTTCAGTTCTTCTCTTTCTGCAAAACTAGCCCTGTAAAGTCCCTTCTTTACCGGTTCTGCCCCTTCCACAAGTTCTATCTTGTGGTTAACACCTCTGTCAGGAGGTAACTCCTGAGGCAGTTCTTCTTTGAACAAATCCTGAAACTCTTTTCTGATTTCTTTTTCCAACTGCAAAGCTTCTCTTTCTTCCTCTGAGATTGTATCTGCAAAACTTCCTTTTACTGCTTCAGTACTTTCTAACCCATTTATGGCATGTTCAACATCCACTTCTCTCAAATGAAGTAAATATATAGGTCTGCCCTTGCGAGCAACCTGTGCGAACTCTGTTGCAGACATCAGATCCAATTCTGCTGTACTGCAATCTTCTACTCTACCAGTCTGCATTCTAAGATTGACTGCTCCCTGAGGTGTCTGCAAAACCAACAACTTCTTTTGCCAATCTATGACAGGGTTGTGTTTGCTTAACCAAGACATTCCTAACACCAGGTCGTACCTCCCTAGTGTTATGGCATACATCTTTTCCTCTGACACAAACTTGCCCATTTTGACACTGGCCTGCAGTTCTTTTTCTACCTTTTCTGAGGTTTTACCATCTGCTAACTGCACCTCAGTCAGAACCTCAGCAGCTTCTGTCTGAATGCCATTTTCAAGCAACCAATCTTTTGAAACAAAATTGTCAGTTGCTCCACTATCTATCAATATTCGAGAAAAACAACCTGCCACAAAACCTGTGGTCTTCAACATTCCCTGAGTCCCCCCATGGACTCCTCTCAACTTCAAAAGTGGGGGTTCATCTAAGCTATGTCCTTGAAAGCAAACTTCATTAGGTCTGCCCAGCCCAGACTCCTCTCTCACTGAAAACGAGTCTGCAGTGTCTGCCCTCAGATCACTGTCAGCACTCACATGCACAGAAAACTCATGCAGGTCAGGTGTGGCCCCGCCTGGCCCTGCACCTCCTGCCTCAGGGACCTGAGAGGTGGTGGTTCCACTCGACCGACCAGCCTCCTCATTCCCGGAAACCTCCTTCAAAATTCCTGCAGATGCTACTGCCCCTGCAGCAGCACCCACTAATTCATCCACTGACCTACTCGCAGGAGACTCTGCCCCCAGCAGAGTACCCGCCAATTCATCCACTGACCTACTTGCAGGAGACTCTGCCTCCAGCAGAGTACCCGCCAATTCATCCACTGACCTACTTGCAAGAGACTCTGCCTCCAGCAGAGTACCCGCCAATTCATCCACTGACCTACTTGCAGGAGACTCTGCCTCCAGCAGAGTACCCGCCAATTCATCCACTGACCTACTTGCAGGAGACTCTGCCTCCAAGAGAGTACCCGCCAATTCAACGTTTTCCAAACGACCAACCTTCCCTTTCGGTGTGGCTTCACAAGGCACACCACCTGCCGGGTTCTGCTTCCCTGAAACAGATGCTACCCTCCCCATGGTAGCCTCCTTGTGTGGGTGGCTACGCCGGCCCTCCCACACTCCTCTTCTGTCCTCCTTCACCTTTTCACTCCGGCCAAGGGACTCTCCAGCCCTTGACCTCTTTAGTTTTCCGAGCAGTCAGCGGCGAAGTGGCCTTTCTTGCCACACCTGTAACAATCAACATGTGCTGCTGATCTGCCCATATCCATTCTGCTCCTCTTGTCTGAGGAACCCTCTCCAGTTCCTGCTCGTCTCTGCCTCTGGTGTCTGCGAGGACTGCCACTGCGTCCTCTGCTTTTACTGCGACTGTAACTGCGATCACCACCGCGACTGCCACTGCGACCTCTACTGCCGCTGCGACCTTCCCTGACATCAAACCCCACGCGGTTACGCTGGAGGCCATCAACCTCCATGCGATCACCTAAGTGTGGTGCCTGACGCTGCGGGTGGTATCTGTCGCGTTCGGTGTTATCCCTTCCTCGACTGCTGCTGCGACCTCTGCTCTGGGATCTGCCTCTGCTGAACGACCTGCCACGACTCTTCGATCTGTCCCTGCGCGACCTTGCACGTCTGCTGCTGGGACTGCGATCTCTGTGGTAGTTATCAAGAGGACCTTCCCAAGTAGCCGCCAGCGCAATCGCTCTTTCGAGGGTGTTTGGATCTTCCATCTCAACCTTCGTCCGCAGACGCTCATGCAGTCCCTCCATGAACCTGAAGAGCTTTTCCCCAGGATTGCTGTCATGAATCTGCAGTGTGAGCCTGCGAAACTTGTGTACATACTCAGCAACCGAAAGTCGCCCCTGACGCAACCGAGACCACTCTCTCCTGAAGTCACGGTTCTCGTTCACCTTGCCAAATTCCTGTCTCAGCTGTTCAACCAAAGCAACAAGTGACTGAGGCAGTTCCTGGTGGCCTGCAAGAGCAGCCTCATATCTGCCTCTCCACCAAGTACCTGCAGCTCCCCTGAGTGATCCTGCAGCCACTAAAACCTGCTGCTCTACATCCCTTGTGCCTGTCACATCAAAATATGTCTGTAACTGCACCTGCCACTCATTCAGTGGGCTATCACCAGGGTCACCATACCAAGCATCTGGTGTCTTTGCTCTGGCCTTGCCCAGTGCTGCTGGAGCCTGTGGCTGAGGCAACCTTTCTGCCACAGCCTGCTGCACAACATCATTCATCTGATGGTTGACATTTGCAGCAACATTCCTCAGGTGAAGGACTTCATTCTGCAGATCTGTTATCATCTGCCTCATTGCCTGCAGATCGAAAGGATCTGGGGCTGGTACCCCCATCTGCTCCTCCCCGCCTGACATTCCTTCTGCGTCTCAGCTCGTTCTGCTCACGCCTCTGCTCGTTCTGCTCACGCCTCTCTTGCGTTGCCCTCTGCAATCTGTAGATAGGACACTGAGGATCAGAACAGTCGTAGTATCTGATGACGTTACCACTGCGTTCTGCCTTTCTGTGGCCGTGAGGAGGCGCTCTGAGAGGAGGTGGTGGCACCACTGCCAACGGGTGTCTCACTGGACCCAGAACCTGCACCGGTCTGGGTAACCTGTAAGGAGCTGGAACCCAGTCCCCTGCGAAAGTAAACAGATCAGGTGGCAGGTTTCCCTGAAACTCTGCCTCACCCTGAATCACAGTTTCCTCGTCTGTTTCTGCCTCACTTTCACTACTCCTCACTGCTACAGGTCTACCAAAACTCATACAACAACCAGAGTCAGAAGATCTCTTTTTACAGGTTGCTAGTTCTGATCCTTTCCTTCTCAAGCCACTCTAACAACAGAAGACAGTTCGGATTCCTACAAGTAACAGAGTATATCCAAGTACCCTGCCGAAACACCCAATAATGATCGTGCGAGGGAGCCAAAACTGAACTCTCCTCCACCTGACTCAGTGGTTCCTGCACCCTGTTTTCCCTGATAGGTCCTGCTCTGAAAACAAAGGCAGGTAAAGTCCGAGTCTGATCTGGCTGGTTCTCACTAGGAAACCCGTCAGACGACACTTCCTCTTCGTCGGAACTAACAACTGTAAAACCTGAGCCCACACTGCTCATCAACTGCCAACCCTAGTTTCGCTACGCAAACTCTAACACTTCAGGCCGCGCAAATCTGCGTCTGTGCCCCCTTGCTGCTGCGCAAAACCTGCGCCTGCAAAACTCTACCACTCAAGGCTGCGCAAATCTGCGTCTGTGCCCGCACTGAACTGTGCCCCTTACTGCTGCGCAAAACCTGCGCCTGACAACGTTCTGTGCTAGGCAACGCCTGCAAACTCTACTATAACCTTGCGTACAAAACGACCTCTGTGCAGCACTGCGCCTACACAAAACTGTGCGAAAACTGCGCCAACTATGCCTGCACTCAGCGCTACCCTGCGCCCTGATCGATTCTGCAAAAACCTTGCGCCTGAAAACTCTGCGCCTGCTGCTTCACCAGAACTCTCTACCTCTCCCAAGATCACTTGTGATCTTGCCACAAGAGTGCTCCGAAACCAATGCAACGGCTGCGACTCTGCAAGTCTGCCAGCCAAGCTGAAGGTGAAACAAAGGGAGACCAAGGTGCAAAGCACTCCAAACAAGGTTAAAAGCTAGGTTAAAACCAAGTGTACCAATACCCTAGAGGCGCTGCCCAAATACCCTGCTGCAGCACCTCTGACAAGACCTGATCCCCTGATCAGACAACTACTGAGCTGACACAGTGAACCCATCACTGTATCAGGTCAGATCACAGAATGTTCTGAGCTGCCAGTTCAGCAGGGACACCTGCTGAGCTGCCAGCTCGCCAACCTACAGTCAGATCTCCTGATTCAGGGCCCAGCAGGCTCTGAATCAAGCGATTCACTACACAAAACGACACGAACGAACAGGGTGATGACGCTAATTTTGGTGCTGTGCGATCATTTTCGTAATTAACAGCAAGTGAGTCAACTCGAAAGTTCGCGCTGGCCGCGCGGGATGGGTCTCGCCGCCGCTTGACGCACTTCCAGACGCGACGAACGTTTGCGGCGGCGCAAACGGGGCCCTGGTTTGGTTTGGCTGCGAGTTTGCACGTTCGTTCCAAATCACGTAATATTTGCGCGTTTGTTCGTTCAAAAAACACGAACGAACGGGATGCAGATTCGTTCGCGCGTTCGTTCCAAATCACGTAAAATTTCCTACGTGTCGCCGCACGTGGGCGGTTTTGCACGTTCGTTCGTTCAATCTGAACAGGCCCTTAGAGGTGGTTCTAGGACGTTTTGAAGGGACACGTGGTGAGCTTCTAGGCAGCAGTTGAGTTCAGAGTGG